>OY540801.1:47387861-48832336 GCA_961205885.1 Ptychoptera albimana
GTATGAATATAAGTCCTGTTTATACTATTTTTCAAGGTTTTTACTTATTTTATTTCCTTTCAAATTGCTTTAAACAACTTTAAATAGCTTAAATATTACTTATACTATTAGTTTCCATAACAAAATAATAATGTTTTCATTTAATTTTGTCATTACTGAGAGAAAATGTATGAATATTAGTCCTATTTGTACTGTTTTTCTTAATTTTTATTAATTTGAATCGTTTATAATAGTATATATTAACTTTAAAACGCTTTATACTATTCGATTTAATTATATGTTGTCATCACTGAGAGAAAATGTTTGAATATTAGTCCTATTTGTACTGTTTTTCTTAGTTTTTATTGATTTGAATCGTTTAAAATGGTAAATAACAACTTTAAAAGGCTTTATACTATTCGATTTAATTATATTTTGTCATCAATGAGAGAAAATGTATGAATATTAGTCCTGTTTATGCGGTTTTTTAAGGTTTGTACTGGTTTTATTTGCTTTAAAATTGCTTTAAAATTGCTTTAACCAACTTTAAATGGTTTTAATTTGACTAACACTATAAGTTTCCATAACGAAATAATGTTTTCATTTAATTTTGTCATTACTGAGAGAAAATGTATGAATATTAGTCCTATTTGTACTGTTTTTCTTAGTTTTTATTGATTTGAATCGTTTATAATAGTATATATTAACTTTAAAAAGCTTTATACTATTCGATTTAATTATATTTTGTCATCAATGAGAGAAAATGTATGAATATTAGTCCTATTTGTACTGTTTTTCTTAGGTTTTATTGATTTGAATCGTTTAAAATGGTAAATAACAACTTTAAAAGGCTTTATACTATTCAATTTAATTATATTTTGTCATCACTGAGCAAAAATGCATGAATATTAGTCCTATTTATACTGTTTTTCAAGGTTTTTACTTATTTTATTTGCTTTAAACAATTTAAAATGGCTTTAAACTGATTTATACTATTAGTTTCCATAACAAAATAATGTTTTCTTTAATTTTGTCATCACTGAGAGAAAATGTATAAATATTAGTCCTATTTGTACTGTTTTTCAAGGTTTGTACTGATTTAATTTGCTTTAAAATTGCTTTAACGAACTTTAAATTTCTTTAATTTGACTAACACTATTAGTTTCCATAACGAAATAATGTTTTCATTTAATTTTGTCATAACTGAGCGAAAATGTATGAATATAAGTCCTGTTTGTGCGGTTTTTCTTAGTTTTTATTGATTTGAATCGTTTATAATAGTATATAACAACTTTAAAAGGCTTTATACTATTCGATTTAATTATATTTTGTCATCACTGAGTGAAAATGTATGAATATTAGTCCTGTTTATACGGTTTTTTAAGGTTTGTACTGTTTTTATTTGCTTTAAAATTGCTTAAACCAACTTTAAATGGCTTTAATTTGACTAACACTATTAGTTTCCATAACTAAATAATGTTTTCATTTAATTTTGTCATTACTGAGAGAAAATGTATGAACATTAGTCCTGTTTATACGGTTTTTTAAGGTTTTTAAAGATTTTATTTGCTTTAAATTGCTTTAAACAACTTTAAATAGCTTAAATAGGACTTATACTATTAGTTTCCATAACAAAATAATAATGTTTTCATTTATATTTTGTCATTACTGAGAGAAAATGTATGAATATTAGTCCTATTTGTACTGTTTTTCTTAGTTTTTATTGATTTGAATCGTTTATAATAGTATATAACAACTTTAAAAGGCTTTATACTATTCGATTTAATTATATGTTGTCATCACTGAGAGAAAATGTTTGAATATTAGTCTTATTTGTCTTGTTTTTCTTAGTTTTTATTAATTTGAATTGTTTAAAATGGTAAATAACAACTTTAAAAGGCTTTATACTATTCGATTTAATTATATTTTGTCATCACTGAGAGAAAATGTATGAATATTAGTCCTGTTTATACGGTTTTTAAGGTTTGTACTGTTTTTATTTGCTTTAAAATTGCTTTAACCAACTTTAAATGGCTTTAATTTGACTAACACTATTAGTTTCCATAACTAAATAATGTTTTCATTTTATTTTGTCATTACTAAAAGAAAATGTATGAAAATTATGTTTGTACTTTTTTTCAAGGTTTTTACTGATTTTGTTTGCTTTAAATTGCTTTAAACAACTTTAAATAGCTTAAATAGGACTTATACTATTAGTTTCCATAACAAAATAATAATGTTTTCATTTAATTTTGTCATTACTGAGAGAAAATGTTTGAATATTAGTCCTATTTGTACTGTTTTTCTTAGACTTTGTTGATTTGAATCGTTTAAAATGGTAAATAACAACTTTAAAAGGCTTTATACTATTCGATTTAATTATATTTTGTCATCACTGAGAGAAAATGTATGAATATTAGTCCTGTTTATACGGTTTTTTAATGTTTGTTTAAGGTGCTTTAAAATTGCTCTAACCAACTTTAAATGGCTTTAATTTGACTAACACTATTAGTTTCCATAACGAAATAATGTTTTCATTTATTTTGTCATTACTGAGAGAAAATGTATGAATATAAGTCCTGTTCGTACTGTTTTTCTTAGTTTTTATTGATTTGAATTGTTTATAATAGTATATAACAACTCTAAGAGGCTTTATACTATTCGATTTAATTATATTTTGTCATCACTGCGAGAAAATGTATGACTATCAGTCCTGTTTATACTGTTTTTCAAGGTTTGTACTGGTTTTATTTGCTTTAAAATTGCTTTAACCAACTTAAAATGGCTTTAATTTGAATTACACTTTTAGTTTCCATAACGAAATAATGTTTTCATTTTATTTTGTCATTACTGAAAGAAAATGTATGAATATTAGTCTAATTTGTTCTGTTTTTCGCAATTTTTATTATTTGAATCGTTTATAATAGTATATAACAACTTTAAAAGGCTTTATACTATTGGATTTAATAATATTTTGTCATGACTGAGAGAAAATGTATGAATATTAGTCCTGTTTATACGGTTTTTCAAGGTTTTTACTTATTTTATTTGCTTTAAAATTGATTTAAACAACTTTAAATGGCTTTAATTTGACTTATACTATTAGTTTCTATAACGAAATAATGTTTTCATTTTATTTTGTCATTACTGAGAGAAAATGTATGAATATTAGTCCTATTTGTTCTGTTTTTCGCAGTTTTTATTATTTGCATCGTTTATAATAGTATATAACAACTTTAAAAGGCTTTATACTATTCGATTTAATTATATTTTGTCATCACTGAGAGAAAATGTATGAATATTATTCCTGTTTGTACTGTTTTTCAAGCTTAAAAACTGATTTTATTTTCTTTAAAATTGCTTTAAACTACTTTAATTGGCTTAAATAAGACTAACACTATTAGTTTCCATAACGAAATAATGTTTTTATTTAATTTTGTCGTTACTGAGAGAAAATGTATGAATATTAGCCCTATTTGTACTGTTTTTCGCAGTTTTTATTATTTGAATCGTTTATAATAGTATATAACAACTTTAAAAGGCTTTATACTATTCGATTTAATAATATTTTGTCATGACTGAGAGAAAATGTATGAATATTAGTCCTGTTTATACTGTTTTTCAAGGTTTTTACTTATTTTATTTGCTTTAAAATTGCTTTAAATAATTTAAAATGGCTTTAAACTGATTTATACTATTAGTTTCCATAACTAAATAATGTTTTCATTTAATTTTGTCATTACTGAGAGAAAATGTATGAATATTAGTCCTATTTGTACTGTTTTTCTTAATTTTTATTAATTTGAATCGTTTATAATAGTATATATTAACTTTAAAACGCTTTATACTATTCGATTTAATTATATTTTGTCATCACTGAGAGAAAATGTTTGAATATTAGTCCTATTTGTACTGTTTTTCTTAGTTTTTATTGATTTGAATCGTTTAAAATGGTAAATAACAACTTTAAAAGGCTTTATACTATTCGATTTAATTATATTTTGTCATCAATGAGAGAAAATGTATGAATATTAGTCCTGTTTATGCGGTTTTTTAAGGTTTAAACTGGTTTTATTTGCTTTAAAATTGCTTTAACCAACTTTAAATGGCTTTAATTTGACTAACACTATTAGTTTCCATAACGAAATAATGTTTTCATTTAATTTTGTCATTACTGAGAGAAAATGTATAAATATTAGTCCTATTTGTACTGTTTTTCAAGGTTTGTACTGATTTAATTTGCTTTAAAATTGCTTTAACGAACTTTAAATTTCTTTAATTTGACTAACACTATTATTTTCCATTACGAAATAATGTTTTCATTTAATTTTGTCATTACTGAGCGAAAATGTATGAATATAAGTCCTGTTCGTACTGATTTTCTTAGTTTTTATTGATTTGAATCGTTTATAATAGTATATAACAACTTTAAAAGGCTTTATACTATTCGATTTAATTATATTTTGTCATCACTGAGAGAAAATGTATGAATATTAGTCCTGTTTATACTGTTTTTCAAGGTTTTTACTTATTTTATTTGCTTTAAAATTGATTTAAACAACTTTAAATGGCTTTAGTTTGACTTATACTATTATTTTCCATAACGAAATAATGTTTTCATTTTATTATGTCATTACTAAAAGAAAATGTATGAAAATTATGTTTGTACTTTTTTTCAAGGTTTTTACTGATTTTATTTGCTTTAAATTGCTTTAAACAACTTTAATAGCTTAAATAGGACTTATACTATTAGTTTCCATAACAAAATAATAATGTTTTCATTTATATTTTGTCATTACTGAGAGAAAATGTATGAATATTAGTCCTATTTGTACTGTTTTTCTTAGTTTTTATTGATTTGAATCGTTTATAATAGTATATAACAACTTTAAAAGGCTTTATACTATTCGATTTAATTATATGTTGTCATCACTGAGAGAAAATGTTTGAATATTAGTCTTCTTTGTCTTGTTTTTCTTAGTTTTTATTAATTTGAATCGTTTAAAATGGTAAATAACAACTTTAAAAGGCTTTATACTATTCGATTTAATTATATTTTGTCATCACTGAGAGAAAATGTATGAATATTAGTCCTGTTTATACGGTTTTTTAAGGTTTGTACTGTTTTTATTTGCTTTAAAATTGCTTAAACCAACTTTAAATGGCTTTAATTTGACTAACACTATTAGTTTCCATAACGAAATAATGTTTTCATTTAATTTTGTCATTACTGAGAGAAAATGTATGAACATTAGTCCTGTTTATACGGTTTTTTAAGGTTTTTAAAGATTTTATTTGCTTTAAACTCCTTTAAACAACTTTAAATAGCTTAAATATTACTTATACTATTAGTTTCCATAACAAAATAATAATGTTTTCATTTAATTTTGTCATTACTGAGAGAAAATGTATGAATATTAGTCCTATTTGTACTCTTTTTCGCAGTTTTTATTAATTTGAATGGTTTATAATAGTATATATTAACTTTAAAACGCTTTATACTATTCGATTTAATTATATGTTGTCATCACTGAGAGAAAATGTTTGAATATTAGTCCTATTTGTACTGTTTTTCTTAGTTTTTATTAATTTGAATCGTTTAAAATGGTAAATAACAACTTTAAAAGGCTTTATACTATTGGATTTAATAATATTTTGTCATGACTGAGAGAAAATGTATGAATATTAGTCCTGTTTATACGGTTTTTCAAGGTTTTTACTTATTTTATTTGCTTTAAAATTGATTTAAACAACTTTAAATGGCTTTAATTTGACTTATACTATTATTTTCCATAACGAAATAATGTTTTCATTTTATTTTGTCATTACTGAAAGAAAATGTATGAATATAAGTCCTGTTTGTACTTTTTTTCAAGGTTTTTACTGATTTTATTTGCTTTAAACTGCTTTAAACAACTTTAAATAGCTTAAATATTACTTATACTATTAGTTTCCATAACAAAATAATAATGTTTTCATTTAATTTTGTCATTACTGAGAGAAAATGTATGAATATTAGTCCTATTTGTACTGTTTTTCGCAGTTTTTATTAATTTGAATCGTTTATAATAGTATATATTAACTTTAAAACGCTTTATACTATTCGATTTAATTATATGTTGTCATCACTGAGAGAAAATGTATGAATATTAGTCCTGTTTATACTGTTTTTCAAGGTTTTTACTTATTTTATTTCCTTTCAAATTGCATTAAACAACTTTAAATAGCTTAAATATTACTTATACTATTAGTTTCCATAACAAAATAATAATGTTTTAATTTAATTTTGTCATTACTGAGAGAAAATGTATGAATATTAGTCCTATTTGTACTGTTTTTCTTAATTTTTATTAATTTGAATCGTTTATAATAGTATATATTAACTTAAAAACGCTTTATACTATTCGATTTAATTATATGTTGTCATCACTGAGAGAAAATGTTTGAATATTAGTCCTATTTGTACTGTTTTTCTTAGTTTTTATTGATTTGAATCGCTTAAAATGGTAAATAACAACTTTAAAAGGTTTTATACTATTCGATTTAATTATATTTTGTCATCAATGAGAGAAAATGTATGAATATTAGTCCTGTTTATGCGGTTTTTTAAGGTTTGTACTGGTTTTATTTGCTTTAAAATTGCTTTAACCAACTTTAAATGGCTTTAATTTGACTAACACTATAAGTTTCCATAACGAAATAATGTTTTCATTTAATTTTGTCATTACTGAGAGAAAATGTATGAATATTAGTCCTATTTGTACTGTTTTTCTTAGTTTTTATTGATTTGAATCGTTTATAATAGTATATATTAACTTTAAAAAGCTTTATACTATTCGATTTAATTATATTTTGTCATCAATGAGAGAAAATGTATGAATATTAGTCCTATTTGTACTGTTTTTCTTAGGTTTTATTGATTTGAATCGTTTAAAATGGTAAATAACAACTTTAAAAGGCTTTATACTATTCAATTTAATTATATTTTGTCATCACTGAGCAAAAATGCATGAATATTAGTCCTATTTATACTGTTTTTCAAGGTTTTTACTTATTTTATTTGCTTTAAACAATTTAAAATGGCTTTAAACAGATTTATACTATTAGTTTCCATAACAAAATAATGTTTTCTTTAATTTTGTCATCACTGAGAGAAAATGTATATATATTAGTTCTATTTGTACTGTTTTTCAAGGTTTGTACTGATTTAATTTGCTTTAAAATTGCTTTAACGAACTTTAAATTTCTTTAATTTGACTAACACTATTAGTTTCCATAACGAAATAATGTTTTCATTTAATTTTGTCATAACTGAGCGAAAATGTATGAATATAAGTCCTGTTCGTGCGGTTTTTCTTAGTTTTTATTGATTTGAATCGTTTATAATAGTATATAACAACTTTAAAAGGCTTTATACTATTCGATTTAATTATATTTTGTCATCACTGAGAGAAAATGTATGAATATAAGTCCTGTTTATACTATTTTTCAAGGTTTTTACTTATTTTATTTCCTTTCAAATTGCTTTAAACAACTTTAAATAGCTTAAATATTACTTATACTATTAGTTTCCATAACAAAATAATAATGTTTTCATTTAATTTTGTCATTACTGAGAGAAAATGTATGAATATTAGTCCTATTTGTACTGTTTTTCTTAATTTTTATTAATTTGAATCGTTTATAATAGTATATATTAACTTTAAAACGCTTTATACTATTCGATTTAATTATATGTTGTCATCACTGAGAGAAAATGTTTGAATATTAGTCCTATTTGTACTGTTTTTCTTAGTTTTTATTGATTTGAATCGTTTAAAATGGTAAATAACAACTTTAAAAGGCTTTATACTATTCGATTTAATTATATTTTGTCATCAATGAGAGAAAATGTATGAATATTAGTCCTGTTTATGCGGTTTTTTAAGGTTTGTACTGGTTTTATTTGCTTTAAAATTGCTTTAAAATTGCTTTAACCAACTTTAAATGGTTTTAATTTGACTAACACTATAAGTTTCCATAACGAAATAATGTTTTCATTTAATTTTGTCATTACTGAGAGAAAATGTATGAATATTAGTCCTATTTGTACTGTTTTTCTTAGTTTTTATTGATTTGAATCGTTTATAATAGTATATATTAACTTTAAAAAGCTTTATACTATTCGATTTAATTATATTTTGTCATCAATGAGAGAAAATGTATGAATATTAGTCCTATTTGTACTGTTTTTCTTAGGTTTTATTGATTTGAATCGTTTAAAATGGTAAATAACAACTTTAAAAGGCTTTATACTATTCAATTTAATTATATTTTGTCATCACTGAGCAAAAATGCATGAATATTAGTCCTATTTATACTGTTTTTCAAGGTTTTTACTTATTTTATTTGCTTTAAACAATTTAAAATGGCTTTAAACTGATTTATACTATTAGTTTCCATAACAAAATAATGTTTTCTTTAATTTTGTCATCACTGAGAGAAAATGTATAAATATTAGTCCTATTTGTACTGTTTTTCAAGGTTTGTACTGATTTAATTTGCTTTAAAATTGCTTTAACGAACTTTAAATTTCTTTAATTTGACTAACACTATTAGTTTCCATAACGAAATAATGTTTTCATTTAATTTTGTCATAACTGAGCGAAAATGTATGAATATAAGTCCTGTTTGTGCGGTTTTTCTTAGTTTTTATTGATTTGAATCGTTTATAATAGTATATAACAACTTTAAAAGGCTTTATACTATTCGATTTAATTATATTTTGTCATCACTGAGTGAAAATGTATGAATATTAGTCCTGTTTATACGGTTTTTTAAGGTTTGTACTGTTTTTATTTGCTTTAAAATTGCTTAAACCAACTTTAAATGGCTTTAATTTGACTAACACTATTAGTTTCCATAACTAAATAATGTTTTCATTTAATTTTGTCATTACTGAGAGAAAATGTATGAACATTAGTCCTGTTTATACGGTTTTTTAAGGTTTTTAAAGATTTTATTTGCTTTAAATTGCTTTAAACAACTTTAAATAGCTTAAATAGGACTTATACTATTAGTTTCCATAACAAAATAATAATGTTTTCATTTATATTTTGTCATTACTGAGAGAAAATGTATGAATATTAGTCCTATTTGTACTGTTTTTCTTAGTTTTTATTGATTTGAATCGTTTATAATAGTATATAACAACTTTAAAAGGCTTTATACTATTCGATTTAATTATATGTTGTCATCACTGAGAGAAAATGTTTGAATATTAGTCTTATTTGTCTTGTTTTTCTTAGTTTTTATTAATTTGAATTGTTTAAAATGGTAAATAACAACTTTAAAAGGCTTTATACTATTCGATTTAATTATATTTTGTCATCACTGAGAGAAAATGTATGAATATTAGTCCTGTTTATACGGTTTTTAAGGTTTGTACTGTTTTTATTTGCTTTAAAATTGCTTTAACCAACTTTAAATGGCTTTAATTTGACTAACACTATTAGTTTCCATAACTAAATAATGTTTTCATTTTATTTTGTCATTACTAAAAGAAAATGTATGAAAATTATGTTTGTACTTTTTTTCAAGGTTTTTACTGATTTTGTTTGCTTTAAATTGCTTTAAACAACTTTAAATAGCTTAAATAGGACTTATACTATTAGTTTCCATAACAAAATAATAATGTTTTCATTTAATTTTGTCATTACTGAGAGAAAATGTTTGAATATTAGTCCTATTTGTACTGTTT
Organism: Ptychoptera albimana; assembly: GCA_961205885.1. Taxonomy (NCBI): domain Eukaryota; kingdom Metazoa; phylum Arthropoda; class Insecta; order Diptera; family Ptychopteridae; genus Ptychoptera; species Ptychoptera albimana. The sequence goes on from OY540801.1 coordinate 47,397,580, forward strand.
TTCTTAGACTTTGTTGATTTGAATCGTTTAAAATGGTAAATAACAACTTTAAAAGGCTTTATACTATTCGATTTAATTATATTTTGTCATCACTGAGAGAAAATGTATGAATATTAGTCCTGTTTATACGGTTTTTTAATGTTTGTTTAAGGTGCTTTAAAATTGCTCTAACCAACTTTAAATGGCTTTAATTTGACTAACACTATTAGTTTCCATAACGAAATAATGTTTTCATTTATTTTGTCATTACTGAGAGAAAATGTATGAATATAAGTCCTGTTCGTACTGTTTTTCTTAGTTTTTATTGATTTGAATTGTTTATAATAGTATATAACAACTCTAAGAGGCTTTATACTATTCGATTTAATTATATTTTGTCATCACTGCGAGAAAATGTATGACTATCAGTCCTGTTTATACTGTTTTTCAAGGTTTGTACTGGTTTTATTTGCTTTAAAATTGCTTTAACCAACTTAAAATGGCTTTAATTTGAATTACACTTTTAGTTTCCATAACGAAATAATGTTTTCATTTTATTTTGTCATTACTGAAAGAAAATGTATGAATATTAGTCTAATTTGTTCTGTTTTTCGCAATTTTTATTATTTGAATCGTTTATAATAGTATATAACAACTTTAAAAGGCTTTATACTATTGGATTTAATAATATTTTGTCATGACTGAGAGAAAATGTATGAATATTAGTCCTGTTTATACGGTTTTTCAAGGTTTTTACTTATTTTATTTGCTTTAAAATTGATTTAAACAACTTTAAATGGCTTTAATTTGACTTATACTATTAGTTTCTATAACGAAATAATGTTTTCATTTTATTTTGTCATTACTGAGAGAAAATGTATGAATATTAGTCCTATTTGTTCTGTTTTTCGCAGTTTTTATTATTTGCATCGTTTATAATAGTATATAACAACTTTAAAAGGCTTTATACTATTCGATTTAATTATATTTTGTCATCACTGAGAGAAAATGTATGAATATTAGTCCTGTTTGTACTGTTTTTCAAGCTTAAAAACTGATTTTATTTTCTTTAAAATTGCTTTAAACTACTTTAATTGGCTTAAATAAGACTAACACTATTAGTTTCCATAACGAAATAATGTTTTTATTTAATTTTGTCGTTACTGAGAGAAAATGTATGAATATTAGCCCTATTTGTACTGTTTTTCGCAGTTTTTATTATTTGAATCGTTTATAATAGTATATAACAACTTTAAAAGGCTTTATACTATTCGATTTAATAATATTTTGTCATGACTGAGAGAAAATGTATGAATATTAGTCCTGTTTATACTGTTTTTCAAGGTTTTTACTTATTTTATTTGCTTTAAAATTGCTTTAAATAATTTAAAATGGCTTTAAACTGATTTATACTATTAGTTTCCATAACTAAATAATGTTTTCATTTAATTTTGTCATTACTGAGAGAAAATGTATGAATATTAGTCCTATTTGTACTGTTTTTCTTAATTTTTATTAATTTGAATCGTTTATAATAGTATATATTAACTTTAAAACGCTTTATACTATTCGATTTAATTATATTTTGTCATCACTGAGAGAAAATGTTTGAATATTAGTCCTATTTGTACTGTTTTTCTTAGTTTTTATTGATTTGAATCGTTTAAAATGGTAAATAACAACTTTAAAAGGCTTTATACTATTCGATTTAATTATATTTTGTCATCAATGAGAGAAAATGTATGAATATTAGTCCTGTTTATGCGGTTTTTTAAGGTTTAAACTGGTTTTATTTGCTTTAAAATTGCTTTAACCAACTTTAAATGGCTTTAATTTGACTAACACTATTAGTTTCCATAACGAAATAATGTTTTCATTTAATTTTGTCATTACTGAGAGAAAATGTATAAATATTAGTCCTATTTGTACTGTTTTTCAAGGTTTGTACTGATTTAATTTGCTTTAAAATTGCTTTAACGAACTTTAAATTTCTTTAATTTGACTAACACTATTATTTTCCATTACGAAATAATGTTTTCATTTAATTTTGTCATTACTGAGCGAAAATGTATGAATATAAGTCCTGTTCGTACTGATTTTCTTAGTTTTTATTGATTTGAATCGTTTATAATAGTATATAACAACTTTAAAAGGCTTTATACTATTCGATTTAATTATATTTTGTCATCACTGAGCAAAAATGCATGAATATTAGTCCTGTTTATACTGTTTTTCAAGGTTTTTACTTATTTTATTTGCTTTAAAATTGCTTTAAACAATTTAAAATGGCTTTAAACTGATTTATACTATTAGTTTCCATAACAAAATAATGTTTTCTTTAATTTTGTCATCACTGAGAGAAAATGTATAAATATTAGTCCTATTTGTACTGTTTTTCAAGGTTTGTACTGATTTAATTTGCTTTAAAATTGCTTTAACGAACTTTAAATTTCTTTAATTTGACTAACACTATTATTTTCCATTACGAAATAATGTTTTCATTTAATTTTGTCATTACTGAGCGAAAATGTATGAATATAAGTCCTGTTCGTACTGATTTTCTTAGTTTTTATTGATTTGAATCGTTTATAATAGTATATAACAACTTTAAAAGGCTTTATACTATTCGATTTAATTATATTTTGTCATCACTGAGAGAAAATGTTTGAATATTAGTCCTATTTGTACTGTTTTTCTTAGTTTTTATTGATTTGAATCGTTTAAAATGGTAAATAACAACTTTAAAAGGCTTTATACTATTCAATTTAATTATATTTTGTCATCACTGAGCAAAAATGCATGAATATTAGTCCTGTTTATACTGTTTTTCAAGGTTTTTACTTATTTTATTTGCTTTAAAATTGCTTTAAACAATTTAAAATGGCTTTAAACTGATTTATACTATTAGTTTCCATAACAAAATAATGTTTTCTTTAATTTTGTCATCACTGAGAGAAAATGTATAAATATTAGTCCTATTTGTACTGTTTTTCAAGGTTTGTACTGATTTAATTTGCTTTAAAATTGCTTTAACGAACTTTAAATTTCTTTAATTTGACTAACACTATTATTTTCCATTACGAAATAATGTTTTCATTTAATTTTGTCATTACTGAGCGAAAATGTATGAATATAAGTCCTGTTCGTACTGATTTTCTTAGTTTTTATTGATTTGAATCGTTTATAATAGTATATAACAACTTTAAAAGGCTTTATACTATTCGATTTAATTATATTTTGTCATCACTGAGAGAAAATGTATGAATATTAGTCCTGTTTGTACTGTTCTTCAAGCTTTAAACTTATTTTATTTGCTTTAAAATTGATTTAAACAACTTTAAATGGCTTTAATTTGACTTATACTATTATTTTCCATAACGAAATAATGTTTTCATTTTATTATGTCATTACTAAAAGAAAATGTATGAAAATTATGTTTGTACTTTTTTTCAAGGTTTTTACTGATTTTATTTGCTTTAAATTGCTTTAAACAACTTTAAATAGCTTAAATAGGACTTATACTATTAGTTTCCATAACGAAATAATGTTTTCATTTATATTTTGTCATTACTGAGAGAAAATGTATGAATATTAGTCCTATTTGTACTGTTTTTCTTAGTTTTTATTGATTTGAATCATTTATAATAGTATATAACAACTTTAAAAGGCTTTATACTATTCGATTTAATTATATGTTGTCATCACTGAGAGAAAATGTATGAATATTAGTCCTGTTTGTACTGTTTTTCAAGGTTTGTACTGATTTTATTTGCTTTAAAATTGCTTTAACCAACTTGAAATGGCTTTTATTTGACTAACACTTTTAGTTTCCATAACGAAATAATGTTTTCATTTTATTTTGTCATTACTGAAAGAAAATGTATGAATATAAGTCCTGTTTGTACTTTTTTTCAAGGTTTTTACTGATTTTATTTGCTTTAAACTGCTTTAAACAACTTAAAATAGCTTAAATATTACTTATACTATTAGTTTCCATAACAAAATAATAATGTTTTCATTTAATTTTGTCATTACGGAGAGAAAATGTATGAATATTAGTCCTATTTGTACTGTTTTTCTTAATTTTTATTAATTTGAATCGTTTATAATAGTATATATTAACTTTAAAACGCTTTATACTATTCGATTTAATTATATGTTGTCATCACTGAGAGAAAATGTTTCAATATTAGTCCTATTTGTACTGTTTTTCTTAGTTTTTATTGATTTGAATCGTTTAAAATGGTAAATAACAACTTTAAAAGGCTTTATACTATTCGATTTAATTATATTTTGTCATCAATGAGAGAAAATGTATGAATATTAGTCCTGTTTATGCGGTTTTTTAAGGTTTGTACTGGTTTTATTTGCTTTAAAATTGCTTTAACCAACTTTAAATGGCTTTAATTTGACTAACACTATTAGTTTCCATAACGAAATAATGTTTTCATTTAATTTTGTCATTACTGAGAGAAAATGTATGAATATTAGTCCTATTTGTACTGTTTTTCTTAGTTTTTATTGATTTGAATCGTTTATAATAGTATATAACAACTTTAAAAGGCTTTATACTATTCGATTTAATTATATTTTGTCATCACTGAGCAAAAATGCATGAATATTAGTCCTGTTTATACTGTTTTTCAAGGTTTTTACTTATTTTATTTGCTTTAAAATTGCTTTAAACAATTTAAAATGGCTTTAAACTGATTTATACTATTAGTTTCCATAACAAAATAATGTTTTCTTTAATTTTGTCATCACTGAGAGAAAATGTATAAATATTAGTCCTATTTGTACTGTTTTTCAAGGTTTGTACTGATTTAATTTGCTTTAAAATTGCTTTAACGAACTTTAAATTTCTTTAATTTGACTAACACTATTATTTTCCATTACGAAATAATGTTTTCATTTAATTTTGTCATTACTGAGCGAAAATGTATGAATATAAGTCCTGTTCGTACTGATTTTCTTAGTTTTTATTGATTTGAATCGTTTATAATAGTATATAACAACTTTAAAAGGCTTTATACTATTCGATTTAATTATATTTTGTCATCACTGAGAGAAAATGTTTGAATATTAGTCCTATTTGTACTGTTTTTCTTAGTTTTTATTGATTTGAATCGTTTAAAATGGTAAATAACAACTTTAAAAGGCTTTATACTATTCAATTTAATTATATTTTGTCATCACTGAGCAAAAATGCATGAATATTAGTCCTGTTTATACTGTTTTTCAAGGTTTTTACTTATTTTATTTGCTTTAAAATTGCTTTAAACAATTTAAAATGGCTTTAAACTGATTTATACTATTAGTTTCCATAACAAAATAATGTTTTCTTTAATTTTGTCATCACTGAGAGAAAATGTATAAATATTAGTCCTATTTGTACTGTTTTTCAAGGTTTGTACTGATTTAATTTGCTTTAAAATTGCTTTAACGAACTTTAAATTTCTTTAATTTGACTAACACTATTATTTTCCATTACGAAATAATGTTTTCATTTAATTTTGTCATTACTGAGCGAAAATGTATGAATATAAGTCCTGTTCGTACTGATTTTCTTAGTTTTTATTGATTTGAATCGTTTATAATAGTATATAACAACTTTAAAAGGCTTTATACTATTCGATTTAATTATATTTTGTCATCACTGAGAGAAAATGTATGAATATTAGTCCTGTTTGTACTGTTTTTCAAGCTTTAAACTTATTTTATTTGCTTTAAAATTGATTTAAACAACTTTAAATGGCTTTAATTTGACTTATACTATTATTTTCCATAACGAAATAATGTTTTCATTTTATTATGTCATTACTAAAAGAAAATGTATGAAAATTATGTTTGTACTTTTTTTCAAGGTTTTTACTGATTTTATTTGCTTTAAATTGCTTTAAACAACTTTAAATAGCTTAAATAGGACTTATACTATTAGTTTCCATAACGAAATAATGTTTTCATTTATATTTTGTCATTACTGAGAGAAAATGTATGAATATTAGTCCTATTTGTACTGTTTTTCTTAGTTTTTATTGATTTGAATCATTTATAATAGTATATAACAACTTTAAAAGGCTTTATACTATTCGATTTAATTATATGTTGTCATCACTGAGAGAAAATGTATGAATATTAGTCCTGTTTGTACTGTTTTTCAAGGTTTGTACTGATTTTATTTGCTTTAAAATTGCTTTAACCAACTTGAAATGGCTTTTATTTGACTAACACTTTTAGTTTCCATAACGAAATAATGTTTTCATTTTATTTTGTCATTACTGAAAGATAATGTATGAATATAAGTCCTGTTTGTACTTTTTTTCAAGGTTTTTACTGATTTTATTTGCTTTAAACTGCTTTAAACAACTTAAAATAGCTTAAATATTACTTATACTATTAGTTTCCATAACAAAATAATAATGTTTTCATTTAATTTTGTCATTACGGAGAGAAAATGTATGAATATTAGTCCTATTTGTACTGTTTTTCTTAATTTTTATTAATTTGAATCGTTTATAATAGTATATATTAACTTTAAAACGCTTTATACTATTCGATTTAATTATATGTTGTCATCACTGAGAGAAAATGTTTGAATATTAGTCCTATTTGTACTGTTTTTCTTAGTTTTTATTGATTTGAATCGTTTAAAATGGTAAATAACAACTTTAAAAGGCTTTATACTATTCGATTTAATTATATTTTGTCATCAATGAGAGAAAATGTATGAATATTAGTCCTGTTTATGCGGTTTTTTAAGGTTTGTACTGGTTTTATTTGCTTTAAAATTGCTTTAACCAACTTTAAATGGCTTTAATTTGACTAACACTATTAGTTTCCATAACGAAATAATGTTTTCATTTAATTTTGTCATTACTGAGAGAAAATGTATGAATATTAGTCCTATTTGTACTGTTTTTCTTAGTTTTTATTGATTTGAATCGTTCATAATAGTATATATTAACTTTAAAAAGCTTTATACTATTCAATTTAATTATATTTTGTCATCAATGAGAGAAAATGTATGAATATTAGTCCTATTTGTACTGTTTTTCTTAGGTTTTATTGATTTGAATCGTTTAAAATGGTAAATAACAACTTTAAAAGGCTTTATACTATTCAATTTAATTATATTTTGTCATCACTGAGCAAAAATGCATGAATATTAGTCCTGTTTATACTGTTTTTCAAGGTTTTTACTTATTTTATTTGCTTTAAAATTGCTTTAACGAACTTTAAATTTCTTTAATTTGACTAACACTATTAGTTTCCATAACGAAATAATGTTTTCATTTAATTTTGTCATTACTGAGCGAAAATGTATGAATATAAGTCCTGTTCGTACTGTTTTTCTTAGTTTTTATTGATTTGAATCGTTTATAATAGTATATAACAACTTTAAAAGGCTTTATACTATTCAATTTAATTATATTTTGTCATCACTGCGAGAAAATGTATGAATATTAGTCCTGTTTATACTGTTTTTCAAGGTTTTTACTTATTTTATTTCCTTTCAAATTGCTTTAAACTACTTTAATTGGCTTAAATAAGACTTATACTATTAGTTTTCATAACGAAATAATGTTTTTATTTTATTTTGTCATTACTGAGAGAAAATGTATGAATATAAGTCCTGTTTGTACTTTTTTTCAAGGTTTTTACTGATTTTATTTGCTTTAAACTGCTTTAAACAACTTTAAATAGCTTAAATATTACTTATACTATTAGTTTCCATAACAAAATAATAATGTTTTCATTTAATTTTGTCATTACTAAGAGAAAATGTATGAATATTAGTCCTATTTGTACTGTTTTTCGCAGTTTTTATTAATTTGAATCGTTTATAATAGTATATATTAACTTAAAAACGCTTTATACTATTCGATTTAATTATATCTTGTCATCACTGAGAGAAAATGTATGAATATTAGTCCTGTTTATACTGTTTTTCAAGGTTTTTACTTATTTTCTTTCCTTTCAAATTGCTTAAAACAACTTTAAATAGCTTAAATATTACTTATATTATTAGTTTCCATAACAAAATAATAATGTTTTCATTTAATTTTGTCATTACTGAGAGAAAATGTATGAATATTAGTCCTATTTGTACTGTTTTTCTTAATTTTTATTAATTTGAATCGTTTATAATAGTATATATTAACTTTAAAATTCTTTATACTATTCGATTTAATTATATGTTGTCATCACTGAGAGAAAATGTATGAATATTAGTCCTGTTTATGCGGTTTTTTAAGGTTTGTACTGGTTTTATTTGCTTTAAAATTGCTTTAACCAAGTTTAGATGGCTTTAATTTGACTTATACTATTAGTTTCTATAACGAAATAATGTTTTCATTTTATTTTGTCATTACTGAGAGAAAATGTATGAATATTAGTCCTATTTGTACTGTTTTACTTAGATTTTATTGATTAAAATCTTTTAAAATGGTAAATAACAACTTTAAAAGGCTTTATACTATTCGATTTAATTATATTTTGTCATCACTGAGAGAAAATGTATGAATATTAGTCCTGTTTATAAGGTTTTTTAAGGTTTGTACTTATTTTATTTGCTTTAAAATTGCTCTAACCAACTTTAAATGGCTTTACTTTGACTAACACTATTAGTTTCCATAACGAAATAATGTTTTCATTTAATTTTGTCATTACTGAGAGAAAATGTATGAATATTAGTCCTATTTGTACTGTTTTTCTTAGTTTTTATTGATTTGAATCGTTTATAATAGTATATATTAACTTTAAAAAGCTTTATACTATTCGATTTAATTATATTTTGTCATCAATGAGAGAAAATGTATGAATATTAGTCCTATTTGTACTGTTTTTCTTAGGTTTTATTGATTTGAATCGTTTAAAATGGTAAATAACAACTTTAAAAGGCTTTATACTATTCAATTTAATTATATTTTGTCATCACTGAGCAAAAATGCATGAATATTAGTCCTGTTTATACTGTTTTTCAAGGTTTTTACTTATTTTATTTGCTTTAAAATTGCTTTAAACAATTTAAAATGGCTTTAAACTGATTTATACTATTAGTTTCCATAACAAAATAATGTTTTCTTTAATTTTGTCATCACTGAGAGAAAATGTATAAATATTAGTCCTATTTGTACTGTTTTTCAAGGTTTGTACTGATTTAATTTGCTTTAAAATTGCTTTAACGAAATAATGTTTTCATTTATTTTGTCATTACTGAGCGAAAATGTATGAATATAAGTCCTGTTCGTACTGTTTTTCTTAGTTTTTACTGATTTGAATCGTTTATAATAGTATATAACAACTTTAAAAGGCTTTATACTATTCGATTTAATTATATTTTGTCATCACTGCGAGAAAATGTATGAATATTAGTCCTGTTTATACTGTTTTTCAAGGTTTTTACTTATTTTATTTCCTTTCAAATTGCTTTAAACTACTTTAATTGGCTTAAATAAGACTTATACTATTAGTTTTCATAACGAAATAATGTTTTTATTTTATTTTGTCATTACTGAGAGAAAATGTATGAATATTAGTCTTATTTGTTCTGTTTTTCGCAATTTTTATTATTTGAATCGTTTATAATAGTATATAACAACTTTAAAAGGCTTTATACTATTCGATTTAATAATATTTTGTCATCAATGAGAGAAAATGTATGAATATTAGTCCTGTTTATGCGGTTTTTTAAGGTTTGTACTGGTTTTATTTGCTTTAAAATTGCTTTAACCAACTTTAGATGGCTTTAATTTGACTAACACTATTAGTTTCCATAACGAAATAATGTTTTCATTTAATTTTGTCATTACTGAGAGAAAATGTATGAATATAAGTCCTGTTCGTACTGTTTTTCTAAGTTTTTATTGATTTGAATCGTTTATAATAGTATATATTAACTTTAAAAAGCTTTATACTATTCGATGTAATTATATTTTGTCATCAATGAGAGAAAATGTATGAATATTAGTCCTATATGTACTGTTTTTCAGAGGTTTTATTGATTTGAATCGTTTAAAATGGTAAATAACAACTTTAAAAGGCTTTATACTATTCAATTTAATTATATTTTGTCATCACTGAGCAAAAATGCATGAATATTAGTCCTGTTTATACTGTTTTTCAAGGTTTTTACTTATTTTATTTGCTTTAAAATTGCTTTAAACAATTTAAAATGGCTTTAAACTGATTTATACTATTAGTTTCCATAACAAAATAATGTTTTCTTTAATTTTGTCATCACTGAGAGAAAATGTATAAATATTAGTCCTATTTGTACTGTTTTTCAAGGTTTGTACTGATTTAATTTGCTTTTAAAATTGCTTTAACGAACTTTAAATTTCTTTAATTTGACTACCACTATTATTTTCCATAACGAAATAATGTTTTCATTTAATTTTGTCATTACTGAGCGAAAATGTATGAATATAAGTCCTGTTCGTACTGATTTTCTTAGTTTTTATTGATTTGAATCGTTTATAATAGTATATAACAACTTTAAAAGGCTTTATACTATTCGATTTAATTATATTTTGTCATCACTGAGAGAAAATGTATGAATATTAGTCCTGTTTATACTGTTTTTCAAGGTTTTTGCTTATTTTATTTGCTTTAAAATTGATTTAAACAACTTTAAATGGCTTTAATTTGACTTATACTATTATTTTCCATAACGAAATAATGTTTTCATTTTATTATGTCATTACTAAAAGAAAATGTATGAAAATTATGTTTGTACTTTTTTTCAAGGTTTTTAATGATTTTATTTGCTTTAAATTGCTTTAAACAACTTTAAATAGCTTAAATAGGACTTATACTATTAGTTTCCATAACGAAATAATGTTTTCATTTATATTTTGTCATTACTGAGAGAAAATGTATGAATATTAGTCCTATTTGTACTGTTTTTCTTAGTTTTTATTGATTTGAATCGTTTATAATAGTATATATTAACTTTAAAAAGCTTTATACTATTCGATTTAATTATATGTTGTCATCACTGAGAGAAAATGTATGAATATTAGTCCTGTTTATACTGTTTTTCAAGGTTTTTACTTATTTTCTTTCCTTTCAAATTGCTTAAAACAACTTTAAATAGCTTAAATATTACTTATACTATTAGTTTCCATAACAAAATAATAATGTTTTCATTTAATTTTGTCATTACTAAGAGAAAATGTATGAATATTAGTCCTATTTGTACTGTTTTTCGCAGTTTTTATTAATTTGAATCGTTTATAATAGTATATATTAACTTAAAAACGCTTTATACTATTCGATTTAATTATATGTTGTCATCACTAAGAGAAAATGTATGAATATTAGTCCTGTTTATACTGTTTTTCAAGGTTTTTACTTATTTTCTTTCCTTTCAAATTGCTTAAAACAACTTTAAATAGCTTAAATATTACTTAAACTATTAGTTTCCATAACAAAATAATAATGTTTTCATTTGATTTTGTCATTACTGAGAGAAAATGTATGAATATTAGTCCTATTTGTACTGTTTTTCTTAGGTTTTATTGATTTGAATCGTTTAAAATGGTAAATAACAACTTTAAAAGGCTTTATACTATTCAATTTAATTATATTTTGTCATCACTGAGCAAAAATGCATGAATATTAGTCCTGTTTATACTGTTTTTCAAGGTTTTTACTTATTTTATTTGCTTTAAAATTGCTTTAAACAATTTAAAATGGCTTTAAACTGATTTATACTATTAGTTTCCATAACAAAATAATGTTTTCTTTAATTTTGTCATCACTGAGAGAAAATGTATAAATATTAGTCCTATTTGTACTGTTTTTCAAGGTTTGTACTGATTTAATTTGCTTTAAAATTGCTTTAACGAACTTTAAATTTCTTTAATTTGACTAACACTATTAGTTTCCATAACGAAATAATGTTTTCATTTAATTTTGTCATTACTGAGCGAAAATGTATGAATATAAGTCCTGTTTGTACTGTTTTTCTTAGTTTTTATTGATTTGAATCGTTTATAATAGTATATATTAACTTTAAAAAGCTTTATACTATTCGATGTAATTATATTTTGTCATCAATGAGAGAAAATGTATGAATATTAGTCCTATATGTACTGTTTTTCTGAGGTTTTATTGATTTGAATCGTTTAAAATGGTAAATAACAACTTTAAAAGGCTTTATACTATTCAATTTAATTATATTTTGTCATCACTGAGCAAAAATGCATGAATATTAGTCCTGTTTATACTGTTTTTCAAGGTTTTTACTTATTTTATTTGCTTTAAAATTGCTTTAAACAATTTAAAATGGCTTTAAACTGATTTATACTATTAGTTTCCATAACAAAATAATGTTTTCTTTAATTTTGTCATCACTGAGAGAAAATGTATGAATATTAGTCCTGTTTATACTGTTTTTCAAGGTTTTTACTTATTTTATTTCCTTTCAAATTGCTTTAAACTACTTTAATTGGCTTAAATAAGACTTATACTATTAGTTTTCATAACGAAATAATGTTTTTATTTTATTTTGTCATTACTGAGAGAAAATGTATGAATATAAGTCCTGTTTGTACTTTTTTTCAAGGTTTTTACTGATTTTATTTGCTTTAAACTGCTTTAAACAACTTTAAATAGCTTAAATATTACTTATACTATTAGTTTCCATAACAAAATAATAATGTTTTCATTTAATTTTGTCATTACTAAGAGAAAATGTATGAATATTAGTCCTATTTGTACTGTTTTTCGCAGTTTTTATTAATTTGAATCGTTTATAATAGTATATATTAACTTAAAAACGCTTTATACTATTCGATTTAATTATATGTTGTCATCACTGAGAGAAAATGTATGAATATTAGTCCTGTTTATACTGTTTTTCAAGGTTTTTACTTATTTTCTTTCCTTTCAAATTGCTTAAAACAACTTTAAATAGCTTAAATATTACTTATATTATTAGTTTCCATAACAAAATAATAATGTTTTCATTTAATTTTGTCATTACTGAGAGAAAATGTATGAATATTAGTCCTATTTGTACTGTTTTTCTTAATTTTTATTAATTTGAATCGTTTATAATAGTATATATTAACTTTAAAATTCTTTATACTATTCGATTTAATTATATGTTGTCATCACTGAGAGAAAATGTATGAATATTAGTCCTGTTTATGCGGTTTTTTAAGGTTTGTACTGGTTTTATTTGCTTTAAAATTGCTTTAACCAAGTTTAGATGGCTTTAATTTGACTTATACTATTAGTTTCTATAACGAAATAATGTTTTCATTTTATTTTGTCATTACTGAGAGAAAATGTATGAATATTAGTCCTATTTGTACTGTTTTACTTAGATTTTATTGATTAAAATCGTTTAAAATGGTAAATAACAACTTTAAAAGGCTTTATACTATTCGATTTAATTATATTTTGTCATCACTGAGAGAAAATGTATGAATATTAGTCCTGTTTATACGGTTTTTTAAGGTTTGTACTTATTTTATTTGCTTTAAAATTGCTCTAACCAACTTTAAATGGCTTTACTTTGACTAACACTATTAGTTTCCATAACGAAATAATGTTTTCATTTAATTTTGTCATTACTGAGAGAAAATGTATGAATATTAGTCCTATTTGTACTGTTTTTCTTAGTTTTTATTGATTTGAATCGTTTATAATAGTATATATTAACTTTAAAAAGCTTTATACTATTCGATTTAATTATATTTTGTCATCAATGAGAGAAAATGTATGAATATTAGTCCTATTTGTACTGTTTTTCTTAGGTTTTATTGATTTGAATCGTTTAAAATGGTAAATAACAACTTTAAAAGGCTTTATACTATTCAATTTAATTATATTTTGTCATCACTGAGCAAAAATGCATGAATATTAGTCCTGTTTATACTGTTTTTCAAGGTTTTTACTTATTTTATTTGCTTTAAAATTGCTTTAAACAATTTAAAATGGCTTTAAACTGATTTATACTATTAGTTTCCATAACAAAATAATGTTTTCTTTAATTTTGTCATCACTGAGAGAAAATGTATAAATATTAGTCCTATTTGTACTGTTTTTCAAGGTTTGTACTGATTTAATTTGCTTTAAAATTGCTTTAACGAACTTTAAATTTCTTTAATTTGACTAACACTATTAGTTTCCATAACGAAATAATGTTTTCATTTAATTTTGTCATTACTGAGCGAAAATGTATGAATATAAGTCCTGTTTGTACTGTTTTTCTTAATTTTTATTGATTTGAATCGTTTATAATAGTATATATTAACTTTAAAAAGCTTTATACTATTCGATGTAATTATATTTTGTCATCAATGAGAGAAAATGTATGAATATTAGTCCTATTTGTACTGTTTTTCTTAGGTTTTATTGATTTGAATCGTTTAAAATGGTAAATAACAACTTTAAAAGGCTTTATACTATTCAATTTAATTATATTTTGTCATCACTGAGCAAAAATGCATGAATATTAGTCCTGTTTATACTGTTTTTCAAGGTTTTTACTTATTTTATTTGCTTTAAAATTGCTTTAAACAATTTAAAATGGCTTTAAACTGATTTATACTATTAGTTTCCATAACAAAATAATGTTTTCTTTAATTTTGTCATCACTGAGAGAAAATGTATAAATATTAGTCCTATTTGTACTGTTTTTCAAGGTTTGTACTGATTTAATTTGCTTTAAAATTGCTTTAACGAACTTTAAATTTCTTTAATTTGACTAACACTATTAGTTTCCATAACGAAATAATGTTTTCATTTAATTTTGTCATTACTGAGCGAAAATGTATGAATATAAGTCCTGTTTGTACTGTTTTTCTTAGTTTTTATTGATTTGAATCGTTTATAATAGTATATATTAACTTTAAAAAGCTTTATACTATTCGATGTAATTATATTTTGTCATCAATGAGAGAAAATGTATGAATATTAGTCCTATATGTACTGTTTTTCTGAGGTTTTATTGATTTGAATCGTTTAAAATGGTAAATAACAACTTTAAAAGGCTTTATACTATTCAATTGAATTATATTTTGTCATCACTGAGCAAAAATGCATGAATATTAGTCCTGTTTATACTGTTTTTCAAGGTTTTTACTTATTTTATTTGCTTTAAAATTGTTTTAAACAATTTAAAATGGCTTTAAACTGATTTATACTATTAGTTTCCATAACAAAATAATGTTTTCTTTAATTTTGTCATCACTGAGAGAAAATGTATGAATATTAGTCCTGTTTATACTGTTTTTCAAGGTTTTTACTTATTTTATTTCCTTTCAAATTGCTTTAAACTACTTTAATTGGCTTAAATAAGACTTATACTATTAGTTTTCATAACGAAATAATGTTTTTATTTTATTTTGTCATTACTGAGAGAAAATGTATGAATATAAGTCCTGTTTGTACTTTTTTTCAAGGTTTTTACTGATTTTATTTGCTTTAAACTGCTTTAAACAACTTTAAATAGCTTAAATATTACTTATACTATTAGTTTCCATAACAAAATAATAATGTTTTCATTTAATTTTGTCATTACTAAGAGAAAATGTATGAATATTAGTCCTATTTGTACTGTTTTTCGCAGTTTTTATTAATTTGAATCGTTTATAATAGTATATATTAACTTAAAAACGCTTTATACTATTCGATTTAATTATATGTTGTCATCACTGAGAGAAAATGTATGAATATTAGTCCTGTTTATACTGTTTTTCAAGGTTTTTACTTATTTTCTTTCCTTTCAAATTGCTTAAAACAACTTTAAATAGCTTAAATATTACTTATATTATTAGTTTCCATAACAAAATAATAATGTTTTCATTTAATTTTGTCATTACTGAGAGAAAATGTATGAATATTAGTCCTATTTGTACTGTTTTTCTTAATTTTTATTAATTTGAATCGTTTATAATAGTATATATTAACTTTAAAATTCTTTATACTATTCGATTTAATTATATGTTGTCATCACTGAGAGAAAATGTATGAATATTAGTCCTGTTTATGCGGTTTTTTAAGGTTTGTACTGGTTTTATTTGCTTTAAAATTGCTTTAACCAAGTTTAGATGGCTTTAATTTGACTTATACTATTAGTTTCTATAACGAAATAATGTTTTCATTTTATTTTGTCATTACTGAGAGAAAATGTATGAATATTAGTCCTATTTGTACTGTTTTACTTAGATTTTATTGATTAAAATCGTTTAAAATGGTAAATAACAACTTTAAAAGGCTTTATACTATTCGATTTAATTATATTTTGTCATCACTGAGAGAAAATGTATGAATATTAGTCCTGTTTATACGGTTTTTTAAGGTTTGTACTTATTTTATTTGCTTTAAAATTGCTCTAACCAACTTTAAATGGCTTTACTTTGACTAACACTATTAGTTTCCATAACGAAATAATGTTTTCATTTAATTTTGTCATTACTGAGAGAAAATGTATGAATATTAGTCCTATTTGTACTGTTTTTCTTAGTTTTTATTGATTTGAATCGTTTATAATAGTATATATTAACTTTAAAAAGCTTTATACTATTCGATTTAATTATATTTTGTCATCAATGAGAGAAAATGTATGAATATTAGTCCTATTTGTACTGTTTTTCTTAGGTTTTATTGATTTGAATCGTTTAAAATGGTAAATAACAACTTTAAAAGGCTTTATACTATTCAATTTAATTATATTTTGTCATCACTGAGCAAAAATGCATGAATATTAGTCCTGTTTATACTGTTTTTCAAGGTTTTTACTTATTTTATTTGCTTTAAAATTGCTTTAAACAATTTAAAATGGCTTTAAACTGATTTATACTATTAGTTTCCATAACAAAATAATGTTTTCTTTAATTTTGTCATCACTGAGAGAAAATGTATAAATATTAGTCCTATTTGTACTGTTTTTCAAGGTTTGTACTGATTTAATTTGCTTTAAAATTGCTTTAACGAAATAATGTTTTCATTTATTTTGTCATTACTGAGCGAAAATGTATGAATATAAGTCCTATTCGTACTGTTTTTCTTAGTTTTTACTGATTTGAATCGTTTATAATAGTATATAACAACTTTAAAAGGCTTTATACTATTCGATTTAATTATATTTTGTCATCACTGCGAGAAAATGTATGAATATTAGTCCTGTTTATACTGTTTTTCAAGGTTTTTACTTATTTTATTTCCTTTCAAATTGCTTTAAACTACTTTAATTGGCTTAAATAAGACTTATACTATTAGTTTTCATAACGAAATAATGTTTTTATTTTATTTTGTCATTACTGAGAGAAAATGTATGAATATTAGTCTTATTTGTTCTGTTTTTCGCAATTTTTATTATTTGAATCGTTTATAATAGTATATAACAACTTTAAAAGGCTTTATACTATTCGATTTAATAATATTTTGTCATCAATGAGAGAAAATGTATGAATATTAGTCCTGTTTATGCGGTTTTTTAAGGTTTGTACTGGTTTTATTTGCTTTAAAATTGCTTTAACCAACTTTAGATGGCTTTAATTTGACTAACACTATTAGTTTCCATAACGAAATAATGTTTTCATTTAATTTTGTCATTACTGAGAGAAAATGTATGAATATAAGTCCTGTTCGTACTGTTTTTCTAAGTTTTTATTGATTTGAATCGTTTATAATAGTATATATTAACTTTAAAAAGCTTTATACTATTCGATGTAATTATATTTTGTCATCAATGAGAGAAAATGTATGAATATTAGTCCTATATGTACTGTTTTTCAGAGGTTTTATTGATTTGAATCGTTTAAAATGGTAAATAACAACTTTAAAAGGCTTTATACTATTCAATTTAATTATATTTTGTCATCACTGAGCAAAAATGCATGAATATTAGTCCTGTTTATACTGTTTTTCAAGGTTTTTACTTATTTTATTTGCTTTAAAATTGCTTTAAACAATTTAAAATGGCTTTAAACTGATTTATACTATTAGTTTCCATAACAAAATAATGTTTTCTTTAATTTTGTCATCACTGAGAGAAAATGTATAAATATTAGTCCTATTTGTACTGTTTTTCAAGGTTTGTACTGATTTAATTTGCTTTTAAAATTGCTTTAACGAACTTTAAATTTCTTTAATTTGACTACCACTATTATTTTCCATAACGAAATAATGTTTTCATTTAATTTTGTCATTACTGAGCGAAAATGTATGAATATAAGTCCTGTTCGTACTGATTTTCTTAGTTTTTATTGATTTGAATCGTTTATAATAGTATATAACAACTTTAAAAGGCTTTATACTATTCGATTTAATTATATTTTGTCATCACTGAGAGAAAATGTATGAATATTAGTCCTATATGTACTGTTTTTCAGAGGTTTTATTGATTTGAATCGTTTAAAATGGTAAATAACAACTTTAAAAGGCTTTATACTATTCAATTTAATTATATTTTGTCATCACTGAGCAAAAATGCATGAATATTAGTCCTGTTTATACTGTTTTTCAAGGTTTTTACTTATTTTATTTGCTTTAAAATTGCTTTAAACAATTTAAAATGGCTTTAAACTGATTTATACTATTAGTTTCCATAACAAAATAATGTTTTCTTTAATTTTGTCATCACTGAGAGAAAATGTATAAATATTAGTCCTATTTGTACTGTTTTTCAAGGTTTGTACTGATTTAATTTGCTTTAAAATTGCTTTAACGAACTTTAAATTTCTTTAATTTGACTACCACTATTATTTTCCATAACGAAATAATGTTTTCATTTAATTTTGTCATTACTGAGCGAAAATGTATGAATATAAGTCCTGTTCGTACTGATTTTCTTAGTTTTTATTGATTTGAATCGTTTATAATAGTATATAACAACTTTAAAAGGCTTTATACTATTCGATTTAATTATATTTTGTCATCACTGAGAGAAAATGTATGAATATTAGTCCTGTTTATACTGTTTTTCAAGGTTTTTGCTTATTTTATTTGCTTTAAAATTGATTTAAACAACTTTAAATGGCTTTAATTTGACTTATACTATTATTTTCCATAACGAAATAATGTTTTCATTTTATTATGTCATTACTAAAAGAAAATGTATGAAAATTATGTTTGTACTTTTTTTCAAGGTTTTTACTGATTTTATTTGCTTTAAATTGCTTTAAACAACTTTAAATAGCTTAAATAGGACTTATACTATTAGTTTCCATAACGAAATAATGTTTTCATTTATATTTTGTCATTACTGAGAGAAGATGTATGAATATTAGTCCTATTTGTACTGTTTTTCTTAGTTTTTATTGATTTGAATCGTTTATAATAGTATATATTAACTTTAAAAAGCTTTATACTATTCGATTTAATTATATGTTGTCATCACTGAGAGAAAATGTATGAATATTAGTCCTGTTTATACTGTTTTTCAAGGTTTTTACTTATTTTCTTTCCTTTCAAATTGCTTAAAACAACTTTAAATAGCTTAAATATTACTTATACTATTAGTTTCCATAACAAAATAATAATGTTTTCATTTAATTTTGTCATTACTAAGAGAAAATGTATGAATATTAGTCCTATTTGTACTGTTTTTCGCAGTTTTTATTAATTTGAATCGTTTATAATAGTATATATTAACTTAAAAACGCTTTATACTATTCGATTTAATTATATGTTGTCATCACTAAGAGAAAATGTATGAATATTAGTCCTGTTTATACTGTTTTTCAAGGTTTTTACTTATTTTCTTTCCTTTCAAATTGCTTAAAACAACTTTAAATAGCTTAAATATTACTTAAACTATTAGTTTCCATAACAAAATAATAATGTTTTCATTTAATTTTGTCATTACTGAGAGAAAATGTATGAATATTAGTCCTATTTGTACTGTTTTTCTTAGGTTTTATTGATTTGAATCGTTTAAAATGGTAAATAACAACTTTAAAAGGCTTTATACTATTCAATTTAATTATATTTTGTCATCACTGAGCAAAAATGCATGAATATTAGTCCTGTTTATATTGTTTTTCAAGGTTTTTACTTATTTTATTTGCTTTAAAATTGCTTTAAACAATTTAAAATGGCTTTAAACTGATTTATACTATTAGTTTCCATAACAAAATAATGTTTTCTTTAATTTTGTCATCACTGAGAGAAAATGTATAAATATTAGTCCTATTTGTACTGTTTTTCAAGGTTTGTACTGATTTAATTTGCTTTAAAATTGCTTTAACGAACTTTAAATTTCTTTAATTTGACTAACACTATTAGTTTCCATAACGAAATAATGTTTTCATTTAATTTTGTCATTACTGAGCGAAAATGTATGAATATAAGTCCTGTTTGTACTGTTTTTCTTAGTTTTTATTGATTTGAATCGTTTATAATAGTATATATTAACTTTAAAAAGCTTTATACTATTCGATGTAATTATATTTTGTCATCAATGAGAGAAAATGTATGAATATTAGTCCTATATGTACTGTTTTTCTGAGGTTTTATTGATTTGAATCGTTTAAAATGGTAAATAACAACTTTAAAAGGCTTTATACTATTCAATTTAATTATATTTTGTCATCACTGAGCAAAAATGCATGAATATTAGTCCTGTTTATACTGTTTTTCAAGGTTTTTACTTATTTTATTTGCTTTAAAATTGCTTTAAACAATTTAAAATGGCTTTAAACTGATTTATACTATTAGTTTCCATAACAAAATAATGTTTTCTTTAATTTTGTCATCAATGAGAGAAAATGTATGAATATTAGTCCTGTTTATGCGGTTTTTTAAGGTTTGTACTGGTTTTATTTGCTTTAAAATTGCTTTAACCAACTTTAGATGGCTTTAATTTGACTAACACTATTAGTTTCCATAACGAAATAATGTTTTCATTTAATTTTGTCATTACTGAGCGAAAATGTATGAATATAAGTCCTATTTGTACTGTTTTTCTTAGTTTTTATTGATTTGAATCGTTTATAATAGTATATAACAACTTTAAAAGGCTTTATACTATTCGATTTAATTATATTTTGTCATCACTGCGAGAAAATGTATGAATATTAGTCCTGTTTATACTGTTTTTCAAGGTTTTTACTTATTTTATTTGCTTTAAAATTGCTTTAAACAATTTAAAATGGCTTTAAACTGATTTATACTATTAGTTTCCATAACAAAATAATGTTTTCTTTAATTTTGTCATCACTGAGAGAAAATGTATAAATATTAGTCCTATTTGTACTGTTTTTCAAGGTTTGTACTGATTTAATTTGCTTTAAAATTGCTTTAACGAACTTTAAATTTCTTTAATTTGACTAACACTATTAGTTTCCATAACGAAATAATGTTTTCATTTAATTTTGTCATTACTGAGCGAAAATGTATGAATATAAGTCCTGTTTGTACTGTTTTTCTTAGTTTTTATTGATTTGAATCGTTAAAAATAGTATATATTAACTTTAAAAAGCTTTATACTATTCGATTTAATTATATTTTGTCATCAATGAAAGAAAATGTATGGATATTAGTCCTATTTGTACTGTTTTTCTTAATTTTTATTGATTTGAATCGTTTATAATAGTATATAACAACTTTAAAAGGCTTTATACTATTCGATTTAATTATATTTTGTCATCACTGCGAGAAAATGTATGAATATTAGTCCTGTTTATACTGTTTTTCAAGGTTTTTACTTCTTTTATTTCCTTTCAAATTGCTTTAAACTACTTTAATTGGCTTAAATAAGACTTATACTATTAGTTTTCATAACGAAATAATGTTTTTATTTTATTTTGTCATTACTGAGAGAAAATGTATGAATATAAGTCCTGTTTGTACTTTTTTTCAAGGTTTTTACTGATTTTATTTGCTTTAAACTGCTTTAAACAACTTTAAATAGCTTAAATATTACTTATACTATTAGTTTCCATAACAAAATAATAATGTTTTCATTTAATTTTGTCATTACTAAGAGAAAATGTATGAATATTAGTCCTATTTGTACTGTTTTTCGCAGTTTTTATTAATTTGAATCGTTTATAATAGTATATATTAACTTAAAAACGCTTTATACTATTCGATTTAATTATATGTTGTCATCACTGAGAGAAAATGTATGAATATTAGTCCTGTTTATACTGTTTTTCAAGGTTTTTACTTATTTTCTTTCCTTTCAAATTGCTTAAAACAACTTTAAATAGCTTAAATATTACTTATACTATTAGTTTCCATAACAAAATAATAATGTTTTCATTTAATTTTGTCATTACTGAGAGAAAATGTATGAATGTTAGTCCTATTTGTACTGTTTTCCTTAGGTTTTATTGATTTGAATCGTTTTAAATGGTAAATAACAACTTTAAAAGGCTTTATACTATTCAATTTAATTATATTTTGTCATCACTAAACAAAAATGCATGAATATTAGTCCTGTTTATACTGTTTTTCAAGGTTTTTACTTATTTTATTTGCTTTAAAATTGCTTTAAACAATTTAAAATGGCTTTAAACTGATTTATACTATTAGTTTCCATAACAAAATAATGTTTTCTTTAATTTTGTCATCACTGAGAGAAAATGTATAAATATTAGTCCTATTTGTACTGTTTTTCAAGGTTTGTACTGATTTAATTTGCTTTAAAATTGCTTTAACGAACTTTAAATTTCTTTAATTTGACTAACACTATTAGTTTCCATAACGAAATAATGTTTTCATTTAATTTTGTCATTACTGAGCGAAAATGTATGAATATAAGTCCTGTTTGTACTGTTTTTCTTAGTTTTTATTGATTTGAATCGTTTATAATAGTATATATTAACTTTAAAAAGCTTTATACTATTCGATGTAATTATATTTTGTCATCAATGAGAGAAAATGTATGAATATTAGTCCTATATGTACTGTTTTTCTGAGGTTTTATTGATTTGAATCGTTTAAAATGGTAAATAACAACTTTAAAAGGCTTTATACTATTCAATTTAATTATATTTTGTCATCACTGAGCAAAAATGCATGAATATTAGTCCTGTTTATACTGTTTTTCAAGGTTTTTACTTATTTTATTTGCTTTAAAATTGCTTTAAACAATTTAAAATGGCTTTAAACTGATTTATACTATTAGTTTCCATAACAAAATAATGTTTTCTTTAATTTTGTCATCACTGAGAGAAAATGTATAAATATTAGTCCTATTTGTACTGTTTTTCAAGGTTTGTACTGATTTAATTTGCTTTAAAATTGCTTTAACGAACTTTAAATTTCTTTAATTTGACTACCACTATTATTTTCCATAACGAAATAATGTTTTCATTTAATTTTGTCATTACTGAGCGAAAATGTATGAATATAAGTCCTGTTCGTACTGATTTTCTTAGTTTTTATTGAATGAATCGTTTATAATAGTATATAACAACTTTAAAAGGCTTTATACTATTCGATTTAATTATATTTTGTCATCACTGAGAGAAAATGTATGAATATTAGTCCTGTTTATACTGTTTTTCAAGGTTTTTACTTATTTTATTTGCTTTAAAATTGATTTAAACAACTTTAAATGGCTTTAATTTGACTTATACTATTATTTTCCATAACGAAATAATGTTTTCATTTTATTATGTCATTACTAAAAGAAAATGTATGAAAATTATGTTTGTACTTTTTTTCAAGGTTTTTACTGATTTTATTTGCTTTAAATTGCTTTAAACAACTTTAAATAGCTTAAATAGGACTTATACTATTAGTTTCCATAACGAAATAATGTTTTCATTTATATTTTGTCATTACTGAGAGAAAATGTATGAATATTAGTCCTATTTGTACTGTTTTTCTTAGTTTTTATTGATTTGAATCGTTTATAATAGTATATATTAACTTTAAAAAGCTTTATACTATTCGATTTAATTATATTTTGTCATCACTGAGAGAAAATGTATGAATATTAGTCCTGTTTATAAGGTTTTTTAAGGTTTGTACTTATTTTATTTGCTTTAAAATTGATTTAAACAACTTTAAATGGCTTTAATTTGACTTATACTATTAGTTTCTATAACGAAATAATGTTTTCATTTTATTTTGTCATTACTGAGAGAAAATGTATGAATATTAGTCCTATTTGTTCTGTTTTTCGCAGTTTTTATTATTTGAATCGTTTATAATAGTATATAACAACTTTAAAAGGCTTTATACTATTCGATTTAATTATATTTTGTCATCACTGAGAGAAAATGTATGAATATTAGTCCTGTTTGTACTGTTTTTCAAGCTTTAAATTGATTTTATTTGCTTTAAAACTGCTTTAAACTACTTTAATTGGCTTAAATAAGACTTATACTATTAGTTTTCATAACGAAATAATGTTTTCATTTTATTTTGTCATTACTGAGAGAAAATGTATGAATATTAGTCTTATTTGTTCTGTTTTTCGCAATTTTTATTATTTGAATCGTTTATAATAGTATATAACAACTTAAAAAGGCTTTATACTATTCGATTTAATAATATTTTGTCATCACTGAGAGAAAATGTATGAATATTAGTCCTGTTTGTACTGTTTTTCAAGCTTTAAATTGATTTTATTTGCTTTAAAACTGCTTTAAACTACTTTAATTGGCTTAAATAAGACTTATACTATTAGTTTCCATAACAAAATAATAATGTTTTCATTTAATTTTGTCATTACTGAGAGAAAATGTATGAATATTAGTCCTATTTGTACTGTTTTTCTTAATTTTTATTGATTTGAATCGTTTATAATAGTATATATTAACTTTAAAAAGCTTTATACTATTCGATTTAATTATATTTTGTCATCAATGAGAGAAAATGTATGAATATTAGTCCTATTTGTACTGTTTTTCTTAGGTTTTATTGATTTGAATCGTTTAAAATGGTAAATAACAACTTTAAAAGGCTTTATACTATTCAATTTAATTATATTTTGTCATCACTGAGCAAAAATGCATGAATATTAGTCCTGTTTGTACTGTTTTTCAAGGTTTTTACTTATTTTATTTGCTTTAAAATTGCTTTAAACAATTTAAAATGGCTTTAAACTGATTTATACTATTAGTTTCCATAACAAAATAATGTTTTCTTTAATTTTGTCATCACTGAGAGAAAATGTATAAATATTAGTCCTATTTGTACTGTTTTTCAAGGTTTGTACTGATTTAATTTGCTTTAAAATTGCTTTAACGAAATAATGTTTTCATTTAATTTTGTCATTACTGAGCGAAAATGTATGAATATAAGTCCTGTTCGTACTGTTTTTCGCAGTTTTTATTGATTTGAATCGTTTATAATAGTATATAACAACTTTAAAAGGCTTTATACTATTCGATTTAATTATATTTTGTCATCACTGCGAGAAAATGTATGAATATTAGTCCTGTTTATACTGTTTTTCAAGGTTTTTACTTATTTTATTTCCTTTCAAATTGCTTTAAACTACTTTAATTGGCTTAAATAAGACTTATACTATTAGTTTTCATAACGAAATAATGTTTTTATTTTATTTTGTCATTACTGAGAGAAAATGTATGAATATTAGTCTTATTTGTTCTGTTTTTCGCAATTTTTATTATTTGAATCGTTTATAATAGTATAAAACAACATTAAAAGGCTTTATACTATTCAATTTAATAATATTTTGTCATGACTGAGAGAAAATGTATGAATATTAGTCCTGTTTATACGGTTTTTCAAGGTTTTTACTTATTTTATTTGCTTTAAAATTGATTTAAACAACTTTAAATGGCTTTAATTTGACTTATACTATTAGTTTCTATAACGAAATAATGTTTTCATTTTATTTTGTCATTACTGAGAGAAAATGTATGAATATTAGTCCTATTTGTTCTGTTTTTGGCAGTTTTTATTATTTGAATCGTTTATAATAGTATATAACAACTTTAAAAGGCTTTATACTATTCGATTTAATTATATTTTGTCATCAATGAGAGAAAATGTATGAATATTAGTCCTATATGTACTGTTTTTCTGAGGTTTTATTGATTTGAATCGTTTTAAATGGTAAATAACAACTTTAAAAGGCTTTGTACTATTCAATTTAATTATATTTTGTCATCACTGAGCAAAAATGCATGAATATTAGTCCTGTTTATACTGTTTTTCAAGGTTTTTACTTATTTTATTTGCTTTAAAATTGCTTTAAACAATTTAAAATGGCTTTAAA
Organism: Ptychoptera albimana; assembly: GCA_961205885.1. NCBI lineage: Eukaryota > Metazoa > Arthropoda > Insecta > Diptera > Ptychopteridae > Ptychoptera > Ptychoptera albimana. The sequence continues at coordinate 47,423,726 of OY540801.1, forward strand.
CTGATTTATACTATTAGTTTCCATAACAAAATAATGTTTTCTTTAATTTTGTCATCACTGAGAGAAAATGTATAAATATTAGTCCTATTTGTACTGTTTTTCAAGGTTTGTTCTGATTTAATTTGCTTTAAAATTGCTTTAACGAACTTTAAATTTCTTTAATTTGACTAACACTATTAGTTTCCATAACGAAATAATGTTTTCATTTAATTTTGTCATTACTGAGCGAAAATGTATGAATATAAGTCCTGTTTGTACTGTTTTTCTTAGTTTTTATTGATTTGAATCGTTTATAATAGTATATATTAACTTTAAAAAGCTTTATACTATTCGATGTAATTATATTTTGTCATCAATGAGAGAAAATGTATGAATATTAGTCCTATATGTACTGTTTTTCTGAGGTTTTATTGATTTGAATCGTTTAAAATGGTAAATAACAACTTTAAAAGGCTTTATACTATTCAATTTAATTATATTTTGTCATCACTGAGCAAAAATGCATGAATATTAGTCCTGTTTATACTGTTTTTCAAGGTTTTTACTTATTTTATTTGCTTTAAAATTGCTTTAAACAATTTAAAATGGCTTTAAACTGATTTATACTATTAGTTTCCATAACAAAATAATGTTTTCTTTAATTTTGTCATCACTGAGAGAAAATGTATAAATATTAGTCCTATTTGTACTGTTTTTCAAGGTTTGTACTGATTTAATTTGCTTTAAAATTGCTTTAACGAACTTTAAATTTCTTTAATTTGACTACCACTATTATTTTCCATAACGAAATAATGTTTTCATTTAATTTTGTCATTACTGAGCGAAAATGTATGAATATAAGTCCTGTTCGTACTGATTTTCTTAGTTTTTATTGAATGAATCGTTTATAATAGTATATAACAACTTTAAAAGGCTTTATACTATTCGATTTAATTATATTTTGTCATCACTGAGAGAAAATGTATGAATATTAGTCCTGTTTATACTGTTTTTCAAGGTTTTTACTTATTTTATTTGCTTTAAAATTGATTTAAACAACTTTAAATGGCTTTAATTTGACTTATACTATTATTTTCCATAACGAAATAATGTTTTCATTTTATTATGTCATTACTAAAAGAAAATGTATGAAAATTATGTTTGTACTTTTTTTCAAGGTTTTTACTGATTTTATTTGCTTTAAATTGCTTTAAACAACTTTAAATAGCTTAAATAGGACTTATACTATTAGTTTCCATAACAAAATAATAATGTTTTCATTTAATTTTGTCATTACTGAGAGAAAATGTATGAATATTAGTCCTATTTGTACTGTTTTTCTTAATTTTTATTAATTTGAATCGTTTATAATAGTATATATTAACTTAAAAACGCTTTATACTATTCGATTTAATTATATGTTGTCATCACTGAGAGAAAATGTTTGAATATTAGTCCTATTTGTACTGTTTTTCTTAGTTTTTATTGATTTGAATCGTTTAAAATGGTAAATAACAACTTTAAAAGGCTTTATACTATTCGATTTAAATATATTTTGTCATCAATGAGAGAAAATGTATGAATATTAGTCCTGTTTATGCGGTTTTTTAAGGTTTGTACTGGTTTTATTTGCTTTAAAATTGCTTTAACCAACTTTAAATGGCTTTAATTTGACTAACACTATTAGTTTCCATAACGAAATAATGTTTTCATTTAATTTTGTCATTACTGAGAGAAAATGTATGAATATTAGTCCTATTTGTACTGTTTTTCTTAGTTTTTATTGATTTGAATCGTTTATAATAGTATATATTAACTTTAAAAAGCTTTATACTATTCGATTTAATTATATTTTGTCATCAATGAGAGAAAATGTATGAATATTAGTCCTATTTGTACTGTTTTTCTTAGGTTTTATTGATTTGAATCGTTTAAAATGGTAAATAACAACTTTAAAAGGCTTTATACTATTCAATTTAATTATATTTTGTCATCACTGAGCAAAAATGCATGAATATTAGTCCTGTTTATACTGTTTTTCAAGGTTTTTACTTATTTTATTTGCTTTAAAATTGCTTTAAACAATTTAAAATGGCTTTAAACTGATTTATACTATTAGTTTCTATAACAAAATAATGTTTTCTTTAATTTTGTCATCACTGAGAGAAAATGTATGAATATTAGTCCTATTTGTACTGTTTTTCAAGGTTTGTACTGATTTAGTTTGCTTAAAAATTGCTTTAACGAAATAATGTTTTCATTTAATTTTGTCATTACTGAGCGAAAATGTATGAATATAAGTCCTGTTCGTACTGTTTTTCTTAGTTTTTATTGATTTGAATTGTTTATAATAGTATATAACAACTTTAAAAGGCTTTATACTATTCGATTTAATTATATTTTGTCATCACTGCGAGAAAATGTATGAATATTAGTCCTGTTTATACTGTTTTTCAAGGTTTTTACTTATTTTATTTCCTTTCAAATTGCTTTAAACTACTTTAATTGGCTTAAATAAGACTTATACTATTAGTTTTCATAACGAAATAATGTTTTTATTTTATTTTGTCATTACTGAGAGAAAATGTATGAATATAAGTCCTGTTCGTACTGTTTTTCTTAGTTTTTATTGATTTGAATCGTTTATAATAGTATATAACAACTTTAAAAGGCTTTATACTATTCGATTTAATTATATTTTGTCATCACTGCGAGAAAATGTATGAATATTAGTCCTGTTTAAACTGTTTTTCAAGGTTTTTACTTATTTTATTTCCTTTCAAATTGCTTTAAACTACTTTAATTGGCTTAAATAAGACTTATACTATTAGTTTTCATAACGAAATAATGTTTTTATTTTACTTTGTCATTACTGAGAGAAAATGTATGAATATTAGTCTTATTTGTTCTGTTTTTCGCAATTTTTGTTATTTGAATCGTTTATAATAGTATATAACAACTTTAAAAGGCTTTATACTATTCGATTTAATAATATTTTGTCATGACTGAGAGAAAATGTATGAATATTAGTCCTGTTTATACGGTTTTTCAAGGTTTTTACTTATTTTATTTGCTTTAAAATTGATTTAAACAACTTTAAATGGCTTTAATTTGACTTATACTATTAGTTTCTATAACGAAATAATGTTTTCATTTTATTTTGTCATTACTGAGAGAAAATGTATGAATATTAGTCCTATTTGTTCTGTTTTTCGCAGTTTTTATTATTTGAATCGTTTATAATAGTATATAACAACTTTAAAAGGCTTTATACTATTCGATTTAATAATATTTTGTCATGACTGAGAGAAAATGTATGAATATTAGTCCTGTTTATACTGTTTTTAAGGTTTTTACTTATTTTATTTCCTTTCAAATTGTTTTAAACAACTTTAAATAGCTTAAATATTACTTATACTATTAGTTTCCATAACAAAATAATAATGTTTTCATTTAATTTTGTCATTACTGAGAGAAAATGTATGAATATTAGTCCTATTTGTACTGTTTTTCTTAATTTTTATTAATTTGAATCGTTTATAATAGTATATATTAACTTTAAAACGCTTTATACTATTCGATTTAATTATATGTTGTCATCACTGAGAGAACATGTTTGAATATTAGTCCTATTTGTACTGTTTTACTTAGATTTTATTGATTTGAATCGTTTAAAATGGTAAATAACAACTTTAAAAGGCTTTATACTATTCGATTTAATTATATTTTGTCATCACTGAGAGAAAATGTATGAATATTAGTCCTGTTTATAAGGTTTTTTAAGGTTTGTACTTATTTTATTTCCTTTCAAATTGCTTTAAACTACTTTAATTGGCTTAAATAAGACTTATACTATTAGTTTCCATAACGAAATAATGTTTTCATTTAATTTTGTCATTACTGAGAGAAAATGTATGAATATAAGTCCTGTTCGTACTGTTTTTCTTAGTTTTTATTGATTTGAATCGTTTATAATAGTATATAACAACTTTAAAAGGCTTTATACTATTCGATTTAATTATATTTTGTCATCACTGCGAGAAAATGTATGAATATTAGTCCTGTTTATACTGTTTTTCATGGTTTTTACTTATTTTATTTCCTTTCAAATTGCTTTAAACTACTTTAATTGGCTTAAATAAGACATATACTATTAGTTTCAATAACGAAATAATGTTTTTATTTAATTTTGTCGTTACTGAGAGAAAATGTATGAATATTAGCCCTATTTGTACTGTTTTTCGCAGTTTTTATTATTTGAATTGTTTATAATAGTATATAACAACTTTAAAAGGCTTTATACTATTCGATTTAATAATATGTTGTCATCACTGAGAGAAAATGTTTGAATATTAGTCCTATTTGTACTGTTTTTCTTAGTTTTTATTGATTTGAATCGTTTAAAATGATAAATAACAACTTTAAAAGGCTTTATACTATTCGATTTAATTATATTTTGTCATCAATGAGAGAAAATGTATGAATATTAGTCCTGTTTATGCGGTTTTTTAAGGTTTGTACTGGTTTTATTAGCTTTAAAATTGCTTTAACCAACTTTAAATGGCTTTAATTTGACTAACACTATTAGTTTTCATAACGAAATAATGTTTTCATTTAATTTTGTCATTACTGAGAGAAAATGTATGAATATTAGTCCTATTTGTACTGTTTTTCTTAGTTTTTATTGATTTGAATCGTTTATAAAAGTATATATTAACTTTAAAAAGCTTTATACTATTCGATTTAATTATATTTTGTCATCAATGAGAGAAAATGTATGAATATTAGTCCTATTTGTACTGTTTTTCTTAGGTTTTATTGATTTGAATCGTTTAAAATGGTACATAACAACTTTAAAAGGCTTTATACTATTCAATTTAATTAAATTTTGTCATCACTGAGCAAAAATGCATGAATATTAGTCCTTTTTATACTGTTTTTCAAGGTTTTTACTTATTTTATTTGCTTTAAACTGCTTTAAACAACTTTAAATAGCTTAAATATTACTTATACTATTAGTTTCCATAACAAAATAATAATGTTTTCATTTAATTTTGTCATTACTGAGAGAAAATGTATGAATATTAGTCCTATTTGTACTGTTTTTCGCAGTTTTTATTAATTTGAATCGTTTATAATAGTATATATTAACTTTAAAACGCTTTATACTATTCGATTTAATTATATGTTGTCATCACTGAGAGAAAATGTTTGAATATTAGTCCTATTTGTACTGTTTTTCTTAGTTTTTATTGATTTGAATCGTTTAAAATGGCAAATAACAACTTTAAAAGGCTTTATACTATTCGATTTAATTATATTTTGTCATCAATGAGAGAAAATGTATGAATATTAGTCCTGTTTATGCAGTTTTTTAAGGTTTGTACTGGTTTTATTTGCTTTAAAATTGCTTTAACCAACTTTAAATGGCTTTAATTTGACTAACACTATTAGTTTCCATAACGAAATAATGTTTTCATTTAATTTTGTCATTACTGAGAGAAAATGTATGAATATTAGTCCTATTTGTACTGTTTTTCTTAGTTTTTATTGATTTGAATCGTTTATAATAGTATATATTAACTTTAAAAAGCTTTATACTATTCGATTTAATTATATTTTGTCATCAATGAGAGAAAATGTATGAATATTAGTCCTATTTGTACTGTTTTTCTTAGGTTTTATTGATTTGAATCGTTTAAAATGGTAAATAACAACTTTAAAAGGCTTTATACTATTCAATTTAATTATGTTTTGTCATCACTGAGCAAAAATGCATGAATATTAGTCCTGTTTATACTGTTTTTCAAGGTTTTTACTTATTTTATTTGCTTTAAAATTGCTTTAAACAATTTAAAATGGCTTTAAACTGATTTTTACTATTAGTTTCCATAACAAAATAATGTTTTCTTTAATTTTGTCATCACTGAGAGAAAATGTATAAGTATTAGTCCTATTTGTACTGTTTTTCAAGGTTTGTACTGATTTAATTTGCTTTAAAATTGCTTTAACGAACTTTAAATTTCTTTAATTTGACTAACACTATTAGTTTCCATAACTAAATAATGTTTTCATTTAATTTTGTCATTACTGAGAGAAAATGTATGAATATTAGTCCTATTTGTACTGTTTTTCTTAGTTTTTATTGATTTGAATCGTTTATAATAGTATATATTAACTTTAAAAAGCTTTATACTATTCGATTTAATTATATTTTGTCATCAATGAGAGAAAATGTATGAATATTAGTCCTATTTGTACTGTTTTTCTTAGGTTTTATTGATTTGAATCGTTTAAAATGGTAAATAACAACTTTAAAAGGCTTTATACTATTCAATTTAATTATATTTTGTCATCACTGAGCAAAAATTCATGAATATTAGTCCTGTTTATACTGTTTTTCAAGGTTTTTACTTATTTTATTTGCTTTAAAATTGCTTTAAACAATTTAAAATGGCTTTAAACTGATTTTACTATTAGTTTCCATAACAAAATAATGTTTTCTTTAATTTTGTCATCACTGAGAGAAAATGTATAAGTATTAGTCCTATTTGTACTGTTTTTCAAGGTTTGTACTGATTTAATTTGCTTTAAAATTGCTTTAACGAACTTTAAATTTCTTTAATTTGACTAACACTATTAGTTTCCATAACGAAATAATGTTTTCATTTAATTTTGTCATTACTGAGCGAAAATGTATGAATATAAGTCCTGTTCGTACTGTTTTTCTTAGTTTTTATTGATTTGAATCGTTTATAATAGTATATAACAACTTTAAAAGGCTTTATACTATTCGATTTAATTATATTTTGTCATCACTGCGAGAAAATGTATGAATATTAGTCCTGTTTATACTGTTTTTCAAGGTTTTTACTTATTTTATTTCCTTTCAACTTGCTTTAAACAACTTTAAATAGCTTAAGTATTACTTATACTATTATTTTCCATATTAAAATAATAATGTTTTCATTTAATTTTGTCATTACTGAGAGAAAATGTATGAATATTAGTCCTATTTGTACTGTTTTTCTTAATTTTTATTAATTTGAATCGTTTATAATAGTATATATTAACTTTAAAACGCTTTATACTATTCGATTTAATTATATGTTGTCATCACTGAGAGAAAATGTTTGAATATTAGTCCTATTTGTACTGTTTTTCTTAGTTTTTATTGATTTAAATCGTTTAAAATGGTAAATAACAACTTTAAGAGGCTTTATACTATTCGATTTAATTATATTTTGTCATCAATGAGAGAAAATGTATGAATATTAGTCCTGTTTATGCGGTTTTTTAAGGTTTGTACTGGTTTTATTTGCTTTAAAATTGCTTTAACCAACTTTAAATGGCTTTAAACTGATTTATACTATTAGTTTCCATAACAAAATAATGTTTTCTTTAATTTTGTCATCACTGAGAGAAAATGTATAAATATTAGTCCTATTTGTACTGTTTTTCAAGGTTTGTACTGATTTAATTTGCTTTAAAATTGCTTTAACGAACTTTAAATTTCTTTAATTTGACTAACACTATTAGTTTCCATAACGAAATAATGTTTTCATTTAATTTTGTCATTACTGAGCGAAAATGTATGAATATAAGTCCTGTTCGTACTGTTTTTCTTAGTTTTTATTGATTTGAATCGTTTATAATAGTATATAACAACTTTAAGAGGCTTTATACTATTCGATTTAATTATATTTTGTCATCACTGAGAGAAAATGTTTGAATATTAGTCTTATTTGTACTGTTTTTCTTAGTTTTTATTGATTTGAATCGTTTAAAATGGTAAATAACAACTTTAAAAGGCTTTATATTATTCGATTTAATTATATTTTGTCATCAATGAGAGAAAATGTATGAATATTAGTCCTGTTTATGCGGTTTTTAAGGTTTGTACTGGTTTTATTTGCTTTAAAATTGCCTTAACCAACTTTAAATGGTTTAATTTGACTAACACTATTAGTTTCCATAACGAAATAATGTTTTCATTTAATTTTGTCATTACTGAGAGAAAATGTGTGAATATTAGTCCTATTTGTACTGTTTTTCTTAGTTTTTATTATTTGAATCGTTTATAATAGTATATATTAACTTTAAAAAGCTTTATACTATTCGATATAATTATATTTTGTCATCAATGAGAGAAAATGTATGAATATTAGTCCTATATGTACTGTTTTTCTTATGTTTTATTGATTTGAATCGTTTAAAATGGTAAATAACAACTTTAAAAGGCTTTATACTATTCAATTTAATTATATTTTGTCATCACTGAGCAAAAATGCATGAATATTAGTCCTGTTTATACTGTTTTTCAAGGTTTTTACTTATTTTATTTGCTTTAAAATTGCTTTAAACAATTTAAAATGGCTTTAAACTGATTTATACTATTAGTTTCCATAACAAAATAATGTTTTCTTTAATTTTGTCATCACTGAGAGAAAATGTGTAAATATTAGTCCTATTTGTACTGTTTTTCAAGGTTTGTACTGATTTAATTTGCTTTAAAATTGCTTTAACGAACTTTAAATTTCTTTAATTTGACTAACACTATTATTTTCCATTACGAAATAATGTTTTCATTTAATTTTGTCATTACTGAGCGAAAATGTATGAATATAAGTCCTGTTCGTACTGATTTTCTTAGTTTTTATTGATTTTAATCGTTTATAATAGTATATAACAACTTTAAAAGGCTTTATACTATTCGATTTAATTATATTTTGTCATCACTGAGAGAAAATGTATGAATATTAGTCCTGTTTGTACTGTTTTTCAAGCTTTAAACTTATTTTATTTGCTTTAAAATTGATTTAAACAACTTTAAATGGCTTTAATTTGACTTATACTATTATTTTCCATAACGAATTAATGTTTTCATTTTATTATATCATTACTAAAAGAAAATGTATGAAAATTATGTTTGTACTTTTTTTCAAGGTTTTTACTGATTTTATTTGCTTTAAATTGCTTTAAACAACTTTAAATAGCTTAAATAGGACTTATACTATTAGTTTCCATAACGAAATAATGTTTTCATTTATATTTTGTCATTACTGAGAGAAAATGTATGAATATTAGTCCTATTTGTACTGTTTTTCTTAGTTTTTATTGATTTGAATCATTTATAATAGTATATAACAACTTTAAAAGGCTTTATACTATTCGATTTAATTATATGTTGTCATCACTGAGAGAAAATGTATAAATATTAGTCCTATTTGTACTGTTTTTCAAGGTTTGTACTGATTTAATTTGCTTTAAAATTGCTTTAACGAACTTTAAATTTCTTTAATTTGACTAACACTATTAGTTTCCATAACGAAATAATGTTTTCATTTAATTTTGTCATTACTGAGAGAAAATGTATGAATATTAGTCCTATTTGTACTGTTTTTCTTAATTTTTATTAATTTGAATCGTTTATAATAGTATATATTAACTTTAAAAGGCTTTATACTATTCGATTTAATTATATGTTGTCATCACTGAGAGAAAATGTTTGAATATTAGTCCTATTTGTACTGCTTTTCTTAGTTTTTATTGATTTAAATCGTTTAAAAAGGTAAATAACAACTTTAAGAGGCTTTATACTATTCGATTTAATTATATTTTGTCATCAATGAGAGAAAATGTATGAATATTAGTCCTGTTTATGCGGTTTTTTAAGGTTTGTACTGGTTTTATTTGCTTTAAAATTGCTTTAACCAACTTTAAATGGCTTTAAACTGATTTATACTATTAGTTTCCATAACAAAATAATGTTTTCTTTAATTTTGTCATCACTGAGAGAAAATGTATAAATATTAGTCCTATTTGTACTGTTTTTCAAGGTTTGTACTGATTTAATTTGCTTTAAAATTGCTTTAAGGAACTTTAAATTTCTTTAATTTGACTAACACTATTAGTTTCCATAACGAAATAATGTTTTCATTTAATTTTGTCATTACTGAGCGAAAATGTATGAATATAAGTCCTGTTCGTACTGTTTTTCTTAGTTTTTATTGATTTGAATCGTTTATAATAGTATATAACAACATTAAAAGGCTTTATACTATTCGATTTAATTATATATTGTCATCACTGAGAGAAAATGTTTGAATATTAGTCCTATTTGTACTGTTTTTCTTAGTTTTTATTGATTTGAATCGTTTAAAATGGTAAATAACAACTTTAAAAGGCTTTATATTATTCGATTTAATAATATTTTGTCATCAATGAGAGAAAATGTATGAATATTAGTCCTGTTTATGCGGTTTTTTAAGGTTTGTACTGGTTTTATTTGCTTTAAAATTGCCTTAACCAACTTTAAATGGTTTAATTTGACTAACACTATTAGTTTCCATAACGAAATAATGTTTTCATTTAATTTTGACATTACTGAGAGAAAATGTGTGAATATTAGTCCTATTTGTACTGTTTTTCTTAGTTTTTATTATTTGAATCGTTTATAATAGTATATATTAACTTTAAAAAGCTTTATACTATTCGATATAATTATATTTTGTCATCACTGAGAGAAAATGTATGAATATTAGTCCTATATGTACTGTTTTTCTTATGTTTTATTGATTTGAATCGTTTAAAATGGTAAATAACAACTTTAAAAGGCTTTATACTATTCAATTTAATTATATTTTGTCATCACTGAGCAAAAATGCATGAATATTAGTCCTGTTTATACTGTTTTTCAAGGTTTTTACTTATTTTATTTGCTTTAAAATTGCTTTAAACAATTTAAAATGGCTTTAAACTGATTTATACTATTAGTTTCCATAACAAAATAATGTTTTCTTTAATTTTGTCATCACTGAGAGAAAATGTGTAAATATTAGTCCTATTTGTACTGTTTTTCAAGGTTTGTACTGATTTAATTTGCTTTAAAATTGCTTTAACGAACTTTAAATTTCTTTAATTTGACTAACACTATTATTTTCCATAACGAAATAATGTTTTCATTTAATTTTGTCATTACTGAGCGAAAATGTATGAATATAAGTCCTGTTCGTACTGATTTTCTTAGTTTTTATTGATTTTAATCGTTTATAATAGTATATAACAACTTTAAAAGGCTTTATACTATTCGATTTAATTATATTTTGTCATCACTGAGAGAAAATGTATGAATATTAGTCCTGTTTGTACTGTTTTTTAAGCTTTAAACTTATTTTATTTGCTTTAAAATTGATTTAAACAACTTTAAATGGCTTTAATTTGACTTATACTATTATTTTCCATAACGAAATAATGTTTTCATTTTATTATATCATTACTAAAAGAAAATGTATGAAAATTATGTTTGTACTTTTTTTCAAGGTTTTTACTGATTTTATTTGCTTTAAATTGCTTTAAACAACTTTAAATAGCTTAAATAGGACTTATACTATTAGTTTCCATAACGAAATAATGTTTTCATTTATATTTTGTCATTACTGAGAGAAAATGTATGAATATTAGTCCTATTTGTACTGTTTTTCTTAGTTTTTATTGATTTGAATCATTTATAATAGTATATAACAACTTTAAAAGGCTTTATACTATTCGATTTAATTATATGTTGTCATCACTGAGAGAAAATGTATGAATATTAGTCCTGTTTGTACTGTTTTTCAAGGTTTGTACTGATTTTATTTGCTTTAAAATTACTTTAACCAACTTGAAATGGCTTTAATTTGACTAACACTTTTAGTTTCCATAACGAAATAATGTTTTCATTTTATTTTGTCATTACTGAAAGAAAATGTTTGAATATAAGTCCTGTTTGTACTTTTTTTCAAGGTTTTTACTGATTTTATTTGCTTTAAACTGCTTTAAACAACTTTAAATAGCTTAAATATTACTTATACTATTAGTTTCCATAACAAAATAATAATGTTTTCATTTAATTTTGTCATTACTGAGAGAAAATGTATGAATATTAGTCCTATTTGTACTGTTTTTCGCAGTTTTTATTAATTTGAATCGTTTATAATAGTATATATTAACTTTAAAACGCTTTATACTATTCGATTTAATTATATGTTGTCATCACTGAGAGAAAATGTTTGAATATTAGTCCTATTTGTACTGTTTTTCTTAGTTTTTATTGATTTGAATCGTTTAAAATGGCAAATAACAACTTTAAAAGGCTTTATACTATTCGATTTAATTATATTTTGTCATCAATGAGAGAAAATGTATGAATATTAGTCCTGTTTATGCAGTTTTTTAAGGTTTGTACTGGTTTTATTTGCTTTAAAATTGCTTTAACCAACTTTAAATGGCTTTAATTTGACTAACACTATTAGTTTCCATAACGAAATAATGTTTTCATTTAATTTTGTCATTACTGAGAGAAAATGTATGAATATTAGTCCTATTTGTACTGTTTTTCTTAGTTTTTATTGATTTGAATCGTTTATAATAGTATATATTAACTTTAAAAAGCTTTATACTATTCGATTTAATTATATTTTGTCATCAATGAGAGAAAATGTATGAATATTAGTCCTATTTGTACTGTTTTTCTTAGGTTTTATTGATTTGAATCGTTTAAAATGGTAAATAACAACTTTAAAAGGCTTTATACTATTCAATTTAATTATGTTTTGTCATCACTGAGCAAAAATGCATGAATATTAGTCCTGTTTATACTGTTTTTGAAGCTTTTTACTTATTTTATTTGCTTTAAAATTGCTTTAAACAATTTAAAATGGCTTTAAACTGATTTTTACTATTAGTTTCCATAACAAAATAATGTTTTCTTTAATTTTGTCATCACTGAGAGAAAATGTATAAGTATTAGTCCTATTTGTACTGTTTTTCAAGGTTTGTACTGATTTAATTTGCTTTAAAATTGCTTTAACGAACTTTAAATTTCTTTAATTTGACTAACACTATTAGTTTCCATAACGAAATATTGTTTTCATTTAATTTTGTCATTACTGAGAGAAAATGTATGAATATTAGTCCTATTTGTACTGTTTTTCTTAGTTTTTATTGATTTGAATCGTTTATAATAGTATATATTAACTTTAAAAAGCTTTATACTATTCGATTTAATTATATTTTGTCATCAATGAGAGAAAATGTATGAATATTAGTCCTATTTGTACTGTTTTTCTTAGGTTTTATTGATTTGAATCGTTTAAAATGGTAAATAACAACTTTAAAAGGCTTTATACTATTCAATTTAATTATATTTTGTCATCACTGAGCAAAAATGCATGAATATTAGTCCTGTTTATACTGTTTTTCAAGGTTTTTACTTATTTTATTTGCTTTAAAATTGCTTTAAACAATTTAAAATGGCTTTAAACTGATTTTACTATTAGTTTCCATAACAAAATAATGTTTTCTTTAATTTTGTCATCACTGAGAGAAAATGTATAAGTATTAGTCCTATTTGTACTGTTTTTCAAGGTTTGTACTGATTTAATTTGCTTTAAAATTGCTTTAACGAACTTTAAATTTCTTTAATTTGACTAACACTATTATTTTCCATAACGAAATAATGTTTTCATTTAATTTTGTCATTACTGAGCGAAAATGTATGAATATAAGTCCTGTTCGTACTGTTTTTCTTAGTTTTTATTGATTTGAATCGTTTATAATAGTATATAACAACTTTAAAAGGCTTTATACTATTCGATTTAATTATATTTTGTCATCACTGCGAGAAAATGTATGAATATTAGTCCTGTTTATACTGTTTTTCAAGGTTTTTACTTATTTTATTTCCTTTCAAATTGCTTTAAACTACTTTAATTGGCTTAAATAAGACTTATACTATTAGCTTTCATAACGAAATAATGTTTTCATTTAATTTTGTCATTACTGAGAGAAAATGTATGAATATTAGTCCTATTTGTACTGTTTTTCTTAATTTTTATTAATTTGAATCGTTTATAATAGTATATATTAACTTTAAAACGCTTTATACTATTCGATTTAATTATATGTTGTCATCACTGAGAGAAAATGTTTGAATATTAGTCCTATTTGTACTGTTTTTCTTAGTTTTTATTGATTTAAATCGTTTAAAATGGTAAATAACAACTTTAAGAGGCTTTATACTATTCGATTTAATTATATTTTGTCATCAATGAGAGAAAATGTATGAATATTAGTCCTGTTTATGCGGTTTTTTAAGGTTTGTACTGGTTTTATTTGCTTTAAAATTGCTTTAACCAACTTTAAATGGCTTTAAACTGATTTATACTATTAGTTTCCATAACAAAATAATGTTTTCTTTAATTTTGTCATCACTGAGAGAAAATGTATAAATATTAGTCCTATTTGTACTGTTTTTCAAGGTTTGTACTGATTTAATTTGCTTTAAAATTGCTTTAACGAACTTTAAATTTCTTTAATTTGACTAACACTATTAGTTTCCATAACGAAATAATGTTTTCATTTAATTTTGTCATTACTGAGCGAAAATGTATGAATATAAGTCCTGTTCGTACTGTTTTTCTTAGTTTTTATTGATTTGAATCGTTTATAATAGTATATAACAACTTTAAAAGGCTTTATACTATTCGATTTAATTATATTTTGTCATCACTGAGAGAAAATGTTTGAATATTAGTCCTATTTGTACTGTTTTTCTTAGTTTTTATTGATTTGAATCGTTTAAAATGGTAAATAACAACTTTAAAAGGCTTTATATTATTCGATTTAATTATATTTTGTCATCAATGAGAGAAAATGTATGAATATTAGTCCTGTTTATACTGTTTTTCAAGGTTTTTACTTATTTTATTTGCTTTAAAATTGCTTTAAACAATTTAAAATGGCTTTAAACTGATTTTTACTATTAGTTTCCATAACAAAATAATGTTTTCTTTAATTTTGTCATCACTGAGAGAAAATGTGTAAATATTAGTCCTATTTGTACTGTTTTTCAAGGTTTGTACTGATTTAATTTGCTTTAAAATTGCTTTAACGAACTTTAAATTTCTTTAATTTGACTAACACTATTATTTTCCATTACGAAATAATGTTTTCATTTAATTTTGTCATTACTGAGCGAAAATGTATGAATATAAGTCCTGTTCGTACTGATTTTCTTAGTTTTTATTGATTCGCTTATTTATTGATCGTTTATAATAGTATATAACAACTTTAAAAGGCTTTATACTATTCGATTTAATTATATTTTGTCATCACTGAGAGAAAATGTATGAATATTAGTCCTGTTTGTACTGTTTTTCAAGCTTTAAACTTATTTTATTTGCTTTAAAATTGATTTAAACAACTTTAAATGGCTTTAATTTGACTTATACTATTATTTTCCATAACGAAATAATGTTTTCATTTTATTATATCATTACTAAAAGAAAATGTATGAAAATTATGTTTGTACTTTTTTTCAAGGTTTTTACTGATTTTATTTGCTTTAAATTGCTTTAAACAACTTTAAATAGCTTAAATAGGACTTATACTATTAGTTTCCATAACGAAATAATGTTTTCATTTATATTTTGTCATTACTGAGAGAAAATGTATGAATATTCTGTTTGAATGTTTGAATGTCCTGTTTGTACTGTTTTTCAAGGTTTGTACTGATTTTATTTGCTTTAAAATTGCTTTAACCAACTTGAAATGGCTTTAATTTGACTAACACTTTTAGTTTCCATAACGAAATAATGTTTTCATTTTATTTTGTCATTACTGAAAGAAAATGTTTGAATATAAGTCCTGTTTGTACTTTTTTTCAAGGTTTTTACTGATTTTATTTGCTTTAAACTGCTTTAAACAACTTTAAATAGCTTAAATATTACTTATACTATTAGTTTCCATAACAAAATAATAATGTTTTCATTTAATTTTGTCATTACTGAGAGAAAATGTATGAATATTAGTCCTATTTGTACTGTTTTTCGCAGTTTTTATTAATTTGAATCGTTTATAATAGTATATATTAACTTTAAAACGCTTTATACTATTCGATTTAATTATATGTTGTCATCACTGAGAGAAAATGTTTGAATATTAGTCCTATTTGTACTGTTTTTCTTAGTTTTTATTGATTTGAATCGTTTAAAATGGTAAATAACAACTTTAAAAGGCTTTAAAATCTTCGATTTAATTATATTTTGTCATCAATGAGAGAAAATGTATGAATATTAGTCCTGTTTATGCAGTTTTTTAAGGTTTGTACTGGTTTTATTTGCTTTAAAATTGCTTTAACCAACTTTAAATGGCTTTAATTTGACTAACACTATTAGTTTCCATAACGAAATAATGTTTTCATTTAATTTTGTCATTACTGAGAGAAAATGTATAAATATTAGTCCTATTTGTACTGTTTTTCTTAGTTTTTATTGATTTGAATCGTTTATAATAGTATATATTAACTTTAAAAAGCTTTATACTATTCGATTTAATTATATTTTGTCATCAATGAGAGAAAATGTATGAATATTAGTCCTATTTGTACTGTTTTTCTTAGGTTTAATTGATTTGAATCGTTTAAAATGGTAAATAACAACTTTAAAAGGCTTTATACTATTCAATTTAATTATGTTTTGTCATCACTGAGCAAAAATGCATGAATATTAGTCCTGTTTATACTGTTTTTCAAGGTTTTTACTTATTTTATTTGCTTTAAAATTGCTTTAAACAATTTAAAATGGCTTTAAACTGATTTTTACTATTAGTTTCCATAACAAAATAATGTTTTCTTTAATTTTGTCATCACTGAGAGAAAATGTATAAGTATTAGTCCTATTTGTACTGTTTTTCAAGGTTTGTACTGATTTAATTTGCTTTAAAATTGCTTTAACGAACTTTAAATTTCTTTAATTTGACTAACACTATTAGTTTCCATAACGAAATAATGTTTTCATTTAATTTTGTCATTACTGAGAGAAAATGTATGAATATTAGTCCTATTTGTACTGTTTTTCTTAGTTTTTATTGATTTGAATCGTTTATAATAGTATATATTAACTTTAAAAAGCTTTATACTATTCGATTTAATTATATTTTGTCATCAATGAGAGAAAATGTATGAATATTAGTCCTATTTGTACTGTTTTTCTTAGGTTTTATTGATTTGAATCGTTTAAAATGGTAAATAACAACTTTAAAAGGCTTTATATTATTCGATTTAATTATATTTTGTCATCAATGAGAGAAAATGTATGAATATTAGTCCTGTTTATACTGTTTTTCAAGGTTTTTACTTATTTTATTTGCTTTAAAATTGCTTTAAACAATTTAAAATGGCTTTAAACTGATTTTTACTATTAGTTTCCATAACAAAATAATGTTTTCTTTAATTTTGTCATCACTGAGAGAAAATGTGTAAATATTAGTCCTATTTGTACTGTTTTTCAAGGTTTGTACTGATTTAATTTGCTTTAAAATTGCTTTAACGAACTTTAAATTTCTTTAATTTGACTAACACTATTATTTTCCATTACGAAATAATGTTTTCATTTAATTTTGTCATTACTGAGCGAAAATGTATGAATATAAGTCCTGTTCGTACTGATTTTCTTAGTTTTTATTGATTCGCTTATTTATTGATCGTTTATAATAGTATATAACAACTTTAAAAGGCTTTATACTATTCGATTTAATTATATTTTGTCATCACTGAGAGAAAATGTATGAATATTAGTCCTGTTTGTACTGTTTTTCAAGCTTTAAACTTATTTTATTTGCTTTAAAATTGATTTAAACAACTTTAAATGGCTTTAATTTGACTTATACTATTATTTTCCATAACGAAATAATGTTTTCATTTTATTATATCATTACTAAAAGAAAATGTATGAAAATTATGTTTGTACTTTTTTTCAAGGTTTTTACTGATTTTATTTGCTTTAAATTGCTTTAAACAACTTTAAATAGCTTAAATAGGACTTATACTATTAGTTTCCATAACGAAATAATGTTTTCATTTATATTTTGTCATTACTGAGAGAAAATGTATGAATATTCTGTTTGAATGTTTGAATGTCCTGTTTGTACTGTTTTTCAAGGTTTGTACTGATTTTATTTGCTTTAAAATTGCTTTAACCAACTTGAAATGGCTTTAATTTGACTAACACTTTTAGTTTCCATAACGAAATAATGTTTTCATTTTATTTTGTCATTACTGAAAGAAAATGTTTGAATATAAGTCCTGTTTGTACTTTTTTTCAAGGTTTTTACTGATTTTATTTGCTTTAAACTGCTTTAAACAACTTTAAATAGCTTAAATATTACTTATACTATTAGTTTCCATAACAAAATAATAATGTTTTCATTTAATTTTGTCATTACTGAGAGAAAATGTATGAATATTAGTCCTATTTGTACTGTTTTTCGCAGTTTTTATTAATTTGAATCGTTTATAATAGTATATATTAACTTTAAAACGCTTTATACTATTCGATTTAATTATATGTTGTCATCACTGAGAGAAAATGTTTGAATATTAGTCCTATTTGTACTGTTTTTCTTAGTTTTTATTGATTTGAATCGTTTAAAATGGTAAATAACAACTTTAAAAGGCTTTAAAATCTTCGATTTAATTATATTTTGTCATCAATGAGAGAAAATGTATGAATATTAGTCCTGTTTATGCAGTTTTTTAAGGTTTGTACTGGTTTTATTTGCTTTAAAATTGCTTTAACCAACTTTAAATGGCTTTAATTTGACTAACACTATTAGTTTCCATAACGAAATAATGTTTTCATTTAATTTTGTCATTACTGAGAGAAAATGTATAAATATTAGTCCTATTTGTACTGTTTTTCTTAGTTTTTATTGATTTGAATCGTTTATAATAGTATATATTAACTTTAAAAAGCTTTATACTATTCGATTTAATTATATTTTGTCATCAATGAGAGAAAATGTATGAATATTAGTCCTATTTGTACTGTTTTTCTTAGGTTTAATTGATTTGAATCGTTTAAAATGGTAAATAACAACTTTAAAAGGCTTTATACTATTCAATTTAATTATGTTTTGTCATCACTGAGCAAAAATGCATGAATATTAGTCCTGTTTATACTGTTTTTCAAGGTTTTTACTTATTTTATTTGCTTTAAAATTGCTTTAAACAATTTAAAATGGCTTTAAACTGATTTTTACTATTAGTTTCCATAACAAAATAATGTTTTCTTTAATTTTGTCATCACTGAGAGAAAATGTATAAGTATTAGTCCTATTTGTACTGTTTTTCAAGGTTTGTACTGATTTAATTTGCTTTAAAATTGCTTTAACGAACTTTAAATTTCTTTAATTTGACTAACACTATTAGTTTCCATAACGAAATAATGTTTTCATTTAATTTTGTCATTACTGAGAGAAAATGTATGAATATTAGTCCTATTTGTACTGTTTTTCTTAGTTTTTATTGATTTGAATCGTTTATAATAGTATATATTAACTTTAAAAAGCTTTATACTATTCGATTTAATTATATTTTGTCATCAATGAGAGAAAATGTATGAATATTAGTCCTATTTGTACTGTTTTTCTTAGGTTTTATTGATTTGAATCGTTTAAAATGGTAAATAACAACTTTAAAAGGCTTTATACTATTCAATTTAATTATATTTTGTCATCACTGAGAGAAAATGTATGAATATTAGTCCTGTTTGTACTGTTTTTCAAGCTTTAAACTTATTTTATTTGCTTTAAAATTGATTTAAACAACTTTAAATGGCTTTAATTTGACTTATACTATTATTTTCCATAACGAAATAATGTTTTCATTTTATTATATCATTACTAAAAGAAAATGTATGAAAATTATGTTTGTACTTTTTTTCAAGGTTTTTACTGATTTTATTTGCTTTAAATTGCTTTAAACAACTTTAAATAGCTTAAATAGGACTTATACTATTAGTTTCCATAACGAAATAATGTTTTCATTTATATTTTGTCATTACTGAGAGAAAATGTATGAATATTAGTCCTATTTGTACTGTTTTTCTTAGTTTTTATTGATTTGAATCATTTATAATAGTATATAACAACTTTAAAAGGCTTTATACTATTCGATTTAATTATATGTTGTCATCACTGAGAGAAAATGTATGAATATTAGTCCTGTTTGTACTGTTTTTCAAGGTTTGTACTGATTTTATTTGCTTTAAAATTGCTTTAACCAACTTGAAATGGCTTTAATTTGACTAACACTTTTAGTTTCCATAACGAAATAATGTTTTCATTTTATTTTGTCATTACTGAAAGAAAATGTATGAATATAAGTCCTGTTTGTACTTTTTTTCAGGGTTTTTACTGATTTTATTTGCTTTAAACTGCTTTAAACAACTTTAAATAGCTTAAATATTACTTATACTATTAGTTTCCATAACAAAATAATAATGTTTTCATTTAATTTTGTCATTACTGAGAGAAAATGTATGAATATTAGTCCTATTTGTACTGTTTTTCGCAGTTTTTATTAATTTGAATCGTTTATAATAGTATATATTAACTTTAAAACGCTTTATACTATTCGATTTAATTATATGTTGTCATCACTGAGAGAAAATGTTTGAATATTAGTCCTATTTGTACTGTTTTTCTTAGTTTTTATTGATTTGAATCGTTTAAAATGGCAAATAACAACTTTAAAAGGCTTTATACTCTTCGATTTAATTATATTTTGTCATCAATGAGAGAAAATGTATGAATATTAGTCCTGTTTATGCAGTTTTTTAAGGTTTGTACTGGTTTTATTTGCTTTAAAATTGCTTTAACCAACTTTAAATGGCTTTAATTTGACTAACACTATTAGTTTCCATAACGAAATAATGTTTTCATTTAATTTTGTCATTACTGAGAGAAAATGTATAAATATTAGTCCTATTTGTACTGTTTTTCTTAGTTTTTATTGATTTGAATCGTTTATAATAGTATATATTAACTTTAAAAAGCTTTATACTATTCGATTTAATTATATTTTGTCATCAATGAGAGAAAATGTATGAATATTAGTCCTATTTGTACTGTTTTTCTTAGGTTTAATTGATTTGAATCGTTTAAAATGGTAAATAACAACTTTAAAAGGCTTTATACTATTCAATTTAATTATGTTTTGTCATCACTGAGCAAAAATGCATGAATATTAGTCCTGTTTATACTGTTTTTCAAGGTTTTTACTTATTTTATTTGCTTTAAAATTGCTTTAAACAATTTAAAATGGCTTTAAACTGATTTTTACTATTAGTTTCCATAACAAAATAATGTTTTCTTTAATTTTGTCATCACTGAGAGAAAATGTATAAGTATTAGTCCTATTTGTACTGTTTTTCAAGGTTTGTACTGATTTAATTTGCTTTAAAATTGCTTTAACGAACTTTAAATTTCTTTAATTTGACTAACACTATTAGTTTCCATAACGAAATAATGTTTTCATTTAATTTTGTCATTACTGAGAGAAAATGTATGAATATTAGTCCTATATGTACTGTTTTTCTTAGTTTTTATTGATTTGAATCGTTTATAATAGTATATATTAACTTTAAAAAGCTTTATACTATTCGATTTAATTATATTTTGTCATCAATGAGAGTAAATGTATGAATATTAGTTGTTTAATTTTAGAGGAGAGTAGGTGCTTCCTTACTCACTCTTTTTCTTATGTCGGTTCTAATAACTTTAAGTCATTAAAGTTGACAATTAGTTTCGGTGATTTAAGGTACGATTGGATACTATATTCATTGAATTATTGGACTGATTGATAATCCAGGAATAGCGAAGCACAGGATTTAGGAAACGTTGGTTATTTGTCGAAATAAAGATCTTTATTTTTTGTTTGTAATATTTATTTTATTGAACTTAATTAGTTGAAGTCTTGAACCAGAATGATTTTATAAAATATGGGTTCTTATAATTACGATATATTATAATGTGCTGACCAATATGAATGTTGGAAATGTCAATGCACTGTTATTAGATTACAGTTTGTACGTTAGTTAGTAAACATATTATTGCTGTTTCATAAGGCTGATTATTGCATAAATTGCTGACTGTCATTGCATCATCAGTTGTTATGTCTGCAATATATGTTAATAAAGCATATTTTGCATGATTACCGTTGAACGGAAATCTCAAGTGGCATTATCAAAACAAAGTTGCAAATTCCCATGGAAAATTTGTAGATGGTTTTGAACATACTCCCAGCCGTTGATCCCTTGGCCTCAACTCAACTTGTCAGTATGTGCTGTATATCCCATGCATGTCAAATCTCCGCCGATGGAGTTTTAACGAGTCGTCAGTGGTGTTGATATTATACTGAGTGGTGTATTGGTATAGATGTCTCAGATTTAGATGCTGAAGCTGAATTCCATGCTGTACCTTGCATTTGGAATGCTTTGACCGTTGCGTTTGCTCGTTCGTTGGGTAGTGATGCCACCTCACATGTTGGTGTCAATTGTACTTGCAAATTGACTTGTGGTTGATTGCCTTGTGGCTGATTCTCTTGTGATTGATGATCAGTGTAGTTGTTTCCTTGATTAGGCTGATGTCTGAAATATTTAATTGTTAATTTGATTAATATATAACTTGTTCCTATTAATATTAGTAAGCCGAAACTAGTGTAGCCGAGTGCAAATTGATGCACTTCATGCGGTTGTAATACATCGATATCGTCATGTTTTATCCGTAGTGATCTCCTTCTTAATTGGAATCTGGAATTTGTTTGACTTCGAAGGGTAACGGACACAATTTATGAATTGGTCTTTTGAAAGTACCACCAGTGCTTTTGACGTCCGCTACTCTGACGGCATTGTCTGATCCTTTGTACACCTTGACGATCCGCCCTAATTTCCATTGTGCTGGTGCCAGATTATCTTCTTTAATGATTACCATTAGCCCTGGAGTAGCGTTGTGACACATTGTTTTCCATTTATAACGTTGTTGTAATTGTGACAAATATTCCTTTGTCCATCTTACCCAAAACTGTTTTTTGATATGTGTTACCAATTTCCAGTGTTGTAGTAAGTTTGTGTTCACTATTCTGTTATCTGGATCTGGAAGAGTTGTTAATGGTTCTCCAATTAGAAAATGTCCAGGTGTTAGTGCTACCATATCATTTGGATCCAGTGATATCGGTGTTAGGGGGCGCGAATTCAATATTGCTTCTACTTCACTTAACAAAGTGTTCAATTCTTCATATGTCAATGCCGCATCTCCTATGGTTCTGTATAATGGCTGTTTTGCTGATTTTACTGCACTTTCCCATAGACCCCCAAAATGCGGCGATCGTGGTGGAATAAATTTGAACTCCACTTTGCGTCCAATACATTCAGCTTGAATTTTCTCTCTTGACTCTGCCTGGTGTAGAAGTGAATATAATTCATCTAAATGATTCTTGCCTCCTACAAAGTTTGTTGCGTTATCAGAAAATAGTGTGTAACAATTTCCTCTTCTACTCCAGAATCTTCGTAATGCACCTATGAAACCTTGTGTAGATAAATCTGTTACCAGTTCGATGTGAACTGCCTTGGTTGTAAAGCAGCAAAATATGGCAATGTATGTCTTTTCCGAGCGTCGTCCGCGTCCCTTG
This sequence comes from Ptychoptera albimana, assembly GCA_961205885.1. Classification (NCBI taxonomy): domain Eukaryota; kingdom Metazoa; phylum Arthropoda; class Insecta; order Diptera; family Ptychopteridae; genus Ptychoptera; species Ptychoptera albimana. The sequence goes on from OY540801.1 coordinate 47,447,214, forward strand.
AAATGTGTTCGAATTGGTCCTGCATAATCCACTCCTGTAGTGGTGAATGGTCTACCTTGTCGTACTCTGCTGGCTGGTAGGTTGCCCATTCTTTGTTGTAATGCCTTGGGATTGTTCTTAAAGCATGGTATGCAATGATGAACAATTGAGTTTGCAATGTGTTTACCCTTTATCGGCCAGAACTGTTGTCTTGTTATTGCTAATAGTGTTTGTGGTCCTATATGATGATGTTTAATGTGAATTTCCGTCATAATGATTTTAGTGATTATGTCATTATACGGTAATAATATTGGATGCTTTGCACTAAAGGATAATTTTGCCGCTTGAAGTCTTCCTCCTACTCTCAGAATATTGTCTTTATCCAAAAAAGGAGTCATTGCTGTTATGTTGTTTTGGGTGTCAAGCTGCTTGTTCATCTTAAGTTTATTTATTTCTGCTTGAAAATGAATGCCTTGAACTTCCTTGACAATGACCTTTAGCGCGTGATGCATTTCAGTGGTTGATAATTCATTAAGTTGTCTGTCATCCTTGTGTGATTTTGCATTATGGATAAATCGGATTACATACGCTACAATCTTTTGTAATGTGAAAAATGAATTTCGATGATTGATTGTTGTGACCATCCTGATTGGTTGTATTGCAGCTAACAGAATTGTTTTTGTGTTCTTCCGCTCTAATGCAATGGATTCCCTTATGATCTTTGTTTGATTCCACGTATTTTCATTCTTATATAAAAATAACGGTCCTTCAAACCATGCCCTTGTTTGTTGAAATCTTTTTGGTGTTAGTCCTCTGCTGACATAGTCAGCTGGGTTATCCTTTGTGCTAACATGTCTCCACTGCATTATTTGGGTTTGTTGTTGGATGAATGATATTCTATTTGCAACAAACGTGTTGTATGATGCTGACTCTGCCTGCAACCATTTTAATACAATTTCTGAGTCTGTCCAAAAATACGTTTTTACGTTCTCATAATTAATTGCCGTTTTCACTCGATGGCAAAGTTGTACTGATAGTTTGGCTGCTTGTAATTCCAGCCTTGGAATACTGATAATTTTTGTCGGAGCTACTCTCGATTTCGAACATAATAAATTAACCCTCACCATCTTATGTTTGTCTATAGTGCGTAAATAAACCACTGATCCATATGCCTTTTTTGAAGCATCCGAAAATACATGAATCTGTACCTCATCAATTTTTGTATGGTAAACTGCTCTTCGTTGTATTTTTATTTCATCCAATAATCTTAATGTATCCCTAAATGCCAGCCACTTTTCTGATAACTCATTATCAAGCCTTTGATCCCAGTCCACTTTGAGTTTCCACAAGTCTTGAATGAATATTTTTGCAATGATTACGACTGGACTGACTAATCCTATTGGATCGAATATATGAGCAACATCTGCCAAAACTGTACGTTTTGTTACTTTGGATACTGGACTCCAAGTAGTTTTAATCGCTATCAAATCAGGCTTTGGTATCCATGTGATGCCTAATGTTTTAACGGTTTCCTCAAGTCCAGTTTTAATGTCCAAGGATAACTCTATATCTTCACTCGGTATATTTGACAATAAATTGCTATGATTAGCACACCATTTCCGTAACTGAAATCCTGCTAATTTTAACATATTCCTGATTTGTTTTTGTTTCTCTACTGCTTCCTCCAAGTTATTGCTTCCCGTCATTAAATCATCAACATAAAAATCTGTTTTTGCTGTTACGGAAGCTAATGGATACGCTTCTTTATTTTGATCTGCCAGTGATTGTAGACATTTCACTGCTAAATATGGTGCTGAAGTAGTGCCATATGTGACCGTTTGTAACTGATAGCATTTTAACTCACAACTTGGATCATCTCGCCAGTATATCTGTTGGAATTGTGTATCCTTTTTGTTGATTTTTATCTGCCGATACATTTTTTCTATATCGCCTGTAAATACATAAGCATATAATCTGAATCTTAAAAATATATCGAATAAATCTTGTTGTAATTTTGGTCCGGTATGCAATATTTCATTTAGCGATGTGTTAGTCGTTGTTTTGCATGATGCATCGTACACTACCCGTAGTTTTGTAGTACTGCTTGATGGTTTTAATACACAATGATGTGGTATGTAATAATGAGGTGTTGGTATATTAGTTTCCTCTATTTCTGTCATGTGTTTTAGCTGAATATATTCGTTCATGAATTGAATATATTGTGTTCTTAGAATTGGCTTTTTTGATAATCGTTGTTCAAGCATCATAAATCTTCTTTTGGCTATTTCTTTGGACCTGCCTAAGTTGGTTGGAGATCTTTTGAATGGTAATCTAACTACAAATCTTCCACTTTCATCACGAAATACTGTATCTGTAAAGAAATTTTCACAAATGTTTTCATTTGGTGATAAAATATTTTTGGGAATGGAAACTTCATCAATTTCCCACAATTTCTGAACATCACTGTCTAGAGTACATGAATTGCTATATTCTTGCTTTGTTTGAATTGGGTTAGCATTCCCAATTACCACCCAACCAAACACTGTGTTTTGTAATGTTGGAAGATTTGTGCTACTTATTCGTTTACCATCCGCCATTAATTCTCCATAGAATTCGGCACCTATTAACATGTCAATTCTTTGTTTTTTGTAAAATGAAGGATCAGCTAGTTGAACGTCTTCCGGTATATTCCAATTTTGAATTGTGATATCTTGACATGGTTGATCTCCGACAATTTTATCTTATATAAATACTTCAATTAATTTATTAAATTGTGTTACCCTTGATGCTATTTTAACGGTTGTTCTTTTTTGTGATAATTGTGATGCATTGCCGATTCCTCTGATAGTTAGTTTTTCATCATTGCATTGTAGGTGGAGATGCTTGCTCAACTTGTGAGTTATGAAATTAACTTGTGAGCCTGGATCCAATAATACTCTGCATTCTGTTGGTTCTCCATATTGATTGTGTACTTTGATCATTGCTGTCGCCAGAAATACATGACTTCTCAATATGCTCGTGATATAAGTTGAAGCATTTGATTCTATTGCCAATTGTCCTTTGGTTCGTCTACCATAACAACTTGGTGTGTTTTTTGTTGATGATGAAGTTCTTGTATTCGTATTGGAATTATGTAAAAGTGTGTGATGTTTAACTCTGCATAGCTTACAAGGATGTGATGTACATGATTGGTATCCATGACCTGGGGTTAAACAATTAATACAATACTGTAATTCTTTTACCTTACGATACATTTGGTTGTTAGACATTTGGCGGAATTTCTGACAATTGTAAATGGAATGATCATTTGAGTTACACACCCCGCATCTTATTTCTTTATTGTGTGGTGTTGGTGTTGTACCTTGGTGTGTTTGTTTTACTTGACTCGATTTGACGCCACCTTGTTGTTTAACCTTGTCTTCTTCAATTTGTACTGCCTGGATACGTTTGTCTAGAAAGTGTAGCATGTCCATTGACTTTTGGGGATTATCAGGGTCTGGGATGGATTCTTCATATAATCGTAGTGTTGTGCTGTCCACTTTATCCGCTATCATAACAACTAAAATTGTATCCCAGGTTTCCACTCCAACGTCTAGTGGCTTTAGACCCGCAATACATTCTACTACTACGTCATGTAAGTCTCTTAAGTTACGAGCCGTTGGTTGAGTAATCTTTGGATGATAGTAGATTGTTCGTGTTAACTGGAGTGAAATCTGACGTTTGTTATTATAACGTTTTTTCACTATATTCCACGCTTCCTCGTAGTTGTCATTGTCGATTGGCATGTTGTGTATTAATCGTTTGGCTGGACCACTTAAACTAGTTACTAAATGTAACATCTTTTCGGATTGGGGTAACGTGGTGTTATGAACCATTTGAATAAAAATATCGCGAAAGTGATTCCAATAAATGTAATTGCCATCGAATACGGGTAAGGTCATTTTACTTAATTTTGTATGCGATGGTTTTGCTGTGTCTGTTACATTTCTTTTCAACAATGCTATCACTTTGTCAGTATGTTGCTCTAGAGTGTTATATGATTTTCGTGTGTATCCATATGGGGATAAATTGTCACCAGCTAATAGCCAGATTTGCATGTTCACTTCATGAATGGTCTGCAAATATTTTTCTATTCTATTTAATTTCACTGTACTGTAGTCTTTTGTCATTGTTTCAATGCCTTCACTTTCAACGAATTCAACTACACTTTGGAGATAATCAAAATTATTATTTTGCTCGCGCACTAACGACCGTAACGCTGCATTGTCTATACCAAACGATAGGTCGCCAATGGTGAAATTATGTTCTGGCTTAACTTCCATAGGGTTAGAGTCACTTCCACAACTCTCCTGTTCCGGTCTTTCGTCGAATTGTTTTTTCATATACGATTTGCAGTTATTATATTTCGTTTGCACCTGTTCAAAGTAATTACTAGCAAAGTATATGTGTGTGTTATGCGTTTCTTTAAAACGAAGTAATGCTTTATGGTTCGTTTCAAACTCAGCAAACAGTTCATCTATATATTTCAATTTTTTCTCATAATAATTATATGTTTTTTTTATTTGCGTATCTTTGTCCAAATTGTTCAGAGCTTCCTGTAAAACTAATCCTTTTTCTTCCTGAGCATTGCAGTACTCTTCGAAGGTTGACATTGTGCCGGCGTTTTTATTGTGTATATTAAAGGGTGAACTTGAAAGTTTGTGTTTCTTGTTAGTGTTAACTGTTTATTATTGCAACTTCACTTTTGATCACTAAATATTTTATTGTATGATATGTGTGTCTGTGCACAATGTATGTGTTGTCGTTGCCAACGTTATTATCGCAGCTTCATTAAATGTTTTGTGATGAGATTTGTGTGCCTGTGCAAAATCTATGTTTTTCACTTACGATCACTTAATGTTTTGTTGTGAGATTTGTGTGTCTGTGCACAATCTATGTGTTTCACTTACGATCACGTAATGTTTTGTTGTTAGATTTGTGTGTCTGTGCACAATCTATGTGTTTCACTTACGATCACGTAATGTTTTGTTGTTAGATTTGTGTGTCTGTGCACAATCTATGTGTTTCACTTACGATCACGTAATGTTTTGTTGTTAGATTTGTGTGTCTGTGCACAATCTATGTGTTTCACTTACGATCACGTAATGTTTTGTTGTGAGATTTGTGTGTCTGTGCACAATCTATGTGTTTCACTTACGATCACGTAATGTTTTGTTGTTAGATTTGTGTGTCTGTGCACAATCTATGTGTTTCACTTACGATCACGTAATGTTTTGTTGTTAGATTTGTGTGTCTGTGCACAATCTATGTGTTTCACTTACGATCACGTAATGTTTTGTTGTTAGATTTGTGTGTCTGTGCACAATCTATGTGTTTCACTTACGATCACGTAATGTTTTGTTGTTAGATTTGTGTGTCTAACTTTCTGAGTTTCACTAAATTCACTATTCACTCACTTAAATCACGTCGGGGTCACCAAATGTTTAATTTTAGAGGAGAGTAGGTGCTTCCTTACTCACTCTTTTTCTTATGTCGGTTCTAATAACTTTAAGTCATTAAAGTTGACAATTAGTTTCGGTGATTTAAGGTACGATTGGATACTATATTCATTGAATTATTGGACTGATTGATAATCCAGGAATAGCGAAGCACAGGATTTAGGAAACGTTGGTTATTTGTCGAAATAAAGATCTTTATTTTTTGTTTGTAATATTTATTTTATTGAACTTAATTAGTTGAAGTCTTGAACCAGAATGATTTTATAAAATATGGGTTCTTATAATTACGATATATTATAATGTGCTGACCAATATGAATGTTGGAAATGTCAATGCACTGTTATTAGATTACAGTTTGTACGTTAGTTAGTAAACATATTATTGCTGTTTCATAAGGCTGATTATTGCATAAATTGCTGACTGTCATTGCATCATCAGTTGTTATGTCTGCAATATATGTTAATAAAGCATATTTTGCATGATTACCGTTGAACGGAAATCTCAAGTGGCATTATCAAAACAAAGTTGCAAATTCCCATGGAAAATTTGTAGATGGTTTTGAACATTAGTCCTATTTGTACTGTTTTTCTTAGGTTTTATTGATTTGAATCGTTTAAAATGGTAAATAACAACTTTAAAAGGCTTTATACTATTCAATTTAATTATATTTTGTCATCACTGAGAGAAAATGTATGAATATTAGTCCTGTTTGTACTGTTTTTCAAGCTTTAAACTTATTTTATTTGCTTTAAAATTGATTTAAACAACTTTAAATGGCTTTAATTTGACTTATACTATTATTTTCCATAACGAAATAATGTTTTCATTTTATTATATCATTACTAAAAGAAAATGTATGAAAATTATGTTTGTACTTTTTTTCAAGGTTTTTACTGATTTTATTTGCTTTAAATTGCTTTAAACAACTTTAAATAGCTTAAATAGGACTTATACTATTAGTTTCCATAACGAAATAATGTTTTCATTTATATTTTGTCATTACTGAGAGAAAATGTATGAATATTAGTCCTATTTGTACTGTTTTTCTTAGTTTTTATTGATTTGAATCATTTATAATAGTATATGACAACTTTAAAAGGCTTTATACTATTCGATTTTATTATATGTTGTCATCACTGAGAGAAAATGTATGAATATTAGTCCTGTTTGTACTGTTTTTCAAGGTTTGTACTGATTTTATTTGCTTTAAAATTGCTTTAACCAACTTGAAATGGCTTTAATTTGACTAACACTTTTAGTTTCCATAACGAAATAATGTTTTCATTTTATTTTGTCATTACTAAAAGAAAATGTATGAATATAAGTCCTGTTTGTACTTTTTTTCAAGGTTTTTACTGATTTTATTTGCTTTAAACTGCTTTAAACAACTTTAAATAGCTTAAATATTACTTATACTATTAGTTTCCATAACAAAATAATAATGTTTTCATTTAATTTTGTCATTACTGAGAGAAAATGTATGAATATTAGTCCTATTTGTACTGTTTTTCGCAGTTTTTATTAATTTGAATCGTTTATAATAGTATATATTAACTTTAAAACGCTTTATACTATTCGATTTAATTATATGTTGTCATCACTGAGAGAAAATGTTTGAATATTAGTCCTATTTGTACTGTTTTTCTTAGTTTTTATTGATTTGAATCGTTTAAAATGGCAAATAACAACTTTAAAAGGCTTTATACTCTTCGATTTAATTATATTTTGTCATCAATGAGAGAAAATGTATGAATATTAGTCCTGTTTATGCAGTTTTTTAAGGTTTGTACTGGTTTTATTTGCTTTAAAATTGCTTTAACCAACTTTAAATGGCTTTAATTTGACTAACACTATTAGTTTCCATAACGAAATAATGTTTTCATTTAATTTTGTCATTACTGAGAGAAAATGTATAAATATTAGTCCTATTTGTACTGTTTTTCTTAGTTTTTATTGATTTGAATCGTTTATAATAGTATATATTAACTTTAAAAAGCTTTATACTATTCGATTTAATTATATTTTGTCATCAATGAGAGAAAATGTATGAATATTAGTCCTATTTGTACTGTTTTTCTTAGGTTTTATTGATTTGAATCGTTTAAAATGGTAAATAACAACTTTAAAAGGCTTTATACTATTCAATTTAATTATGTTTTGTCATCACTGAGCAAAAATGCATGAATATTAGTCCTGTTTATACTGTTTTTCAAGGTTTTTACTTATTTTATTTGCTTTAAAATTGCTTTAAACAATTTAAAATGGCTTTAAACTGATTTTTACTATTAGTTTCCATAACAAAATAATGTTTTCTTTAATTTTGTCATCACTGAGAGAAAATGTATAAGTATTAGTCCTATTTGTACTGTTTTTCAAGGTTTGTACTGATTTAATTTGCTTTAAAATTGCTTTAACGAACTTTAAATTTCTTTAATTTGACTAACACTATTAGTTTCCATAACGAAATAATGTTTTCATTTAATTTTGTCATTACTGAGAGAAAATGTATGAATATTAGTCCTATTTGTACTGTTTTTCTTAGTTTTTATTGATTTGAATCGTTTATAATAGTATATAACAACTTTAAAAGGCTTTATACTATTCGACTTAATTATATTTTGTCATCACTGCGAGAAAATGTATGAATATCAGTCCTGTTTATCCTGTTTTTCAAGGTTTTTACTTATTTTATTTCCTTTCAAATTGCTTTAAACTACTTTAATTGGCTTAAATAAGACTTATACTATTAGTTTTCATAACGAAATAATGTTTTCATTTAATTTTGTCATTACTGAGAGAAAATGTATGAATATTAGTCTTATTTGTTCTGTTTTTCGCAATTTTTATTATTTGAATCGTTTATAATAGTATATAACAACTTTAAAAGGCTTTATACTATTCGATTTAAAAATATTTTGTCATGACTGAGAGAAAATGTATGAATATTAGTCCTGTTTATACAGTTTTTCAAGGTTTTTACTTATTTTATTTCCTTTCAACTTGCTTTAAACAACTTTAAATAGCTTAAGTATTACTTATACTATTAGTTTCCATATTAAAATAATAATGTTTTCATTTAATTTTGTCATTACTGAGAGAAAATGTATGAATATTAGTCCTATTTGTACTGTTTTTCTTAATTTTTATTAATTTGAATCGTTTATTATAGTATATATTAACTTTAAAACGCTTTATACTATTCGATTTAATTATATGTTGTCATCACTGAGAGAAAATGTTTGAATATTAGTCCTATTTGTACTGTTTTTCTTAGTTTTTATTGATTTGAATCGTTTAAAATGGTAAATAACAACTTTAAAAGGCTTTATACTATTCGATTTAATTATATTTTGTCATCAATGAGAGAAAATGTATGAATATTAGTCCTGTTTATGCGGTTTTTTAAGGTTTGTACTGGTTTTATTTGCTTTAAAATTGCTTTAACCAACTTTAAATGGCTTTAAACTGATTTATACTATTAGTTTCCATAACAAAATAATGTTTTCTTTAATTTTGTCATCACTGAGAGAAAATGTATAAATATTAGTCCTATTTGTACTGTTTTTCAAGGTTTGTACTGATTTAATTTGCTTTAAAATTGCTTTAACGAACTTTAAATTTCTTTAATTTGACTAACACTATTAGTTTCCATAACGAAATAATGTTTTCATTTAATTTTGTCATTACTGAGCAAAAATGTATGAATATAAGTCCTGTTCGTACTGTTTTTCTTAGTTTTTATTGATTTGAATCATTTATAATAGTATATAACAACTTTAAAAGGCTTTATACTATTCGATTTAATTATATTTTGTTATCACTGAGAGAAAATGTTTGAATATTAGTCCTATTTGTACTGTTTTTCTTAGTTTTTATTGATTTGAATCGTTTAAAATGGTAAATAACAACTTTAAAAGGCTTTATATTATTCGATTTAATTATATTTTGTCATCAATGAGAGAAAATGTATGAATATTAGTCCTGTTTATGCGGTTTTTTAAGGTTTGTACTGGTTTTATTTGCTTTAAAATTGCCTTAACCAACTTTAAATGGCTTTAATTTGACTAACACTATAAGTTTCCATAACGAAATAATGTTTTCATTTAATTTTGTCATTACTGAGAGAAAATGTATGAATATTAGTCCTATTTGTACTGTTTTTCTTAGTTTTTATTGATTTGAATCGTTTATAATAGTATATATTAACTGTTCAAAACCATCTACAAATTTTCCATGGGAATTTGCAACTTTGTTTTGATAATGCCACTTGAGATTTCCGTTCAACGGTAATCATGCAAAATATGCTTTATTAACATATATTGCAGACATAACAACTGATGATGCAATGACAGTCAGCAATTTATGCAATAATCAGCCTTATGAAACAGCAATAATATGTTTACTAACTAACGTACAAACTGTAATCTAATAACAGTGCATTGACATTTCCAACATTCATATTGGTCAGCACATTATAATATATCGTAATTATAAGAACCCATATTTTATAAAATCATTTCTGGTTCAAGACTTCAACTAATTAAGTTCAATAAAATAAATATTACAAACAAAAAATAAAGATCTTTATTTCGACAAATAACCAACGTTTCCTAAATCCTGTGCTTCGCTATTCCTGGATTATCAATCAGTCCAATAATTCAATGAATATAATATCCAATCGTACCTTAAATCACCGAAACTAATTGTCAACTTTAATGACTTAAAGTTATTAGAACCGACATAAGAAAAAGAGTGAGTAAGGAAGCACCTACTCTCCTCTAAAATTAAACATTTGGTGACCCCGACGTGATTTAAGTGAGTGAATAGTGAATTTAGTGAAACTCAGAAAGTTAGACACACAAATCTAACAACAAAACATTACGTGATCGTAAGTGAAACACATAGATTGTGCACAGACACACAAATCTAACAACAAAACATTACGTGATCGTAAGTGAAACACATAGATTGTGCACAGACACACAAATCTCACAACAAAACATTACGTGATCGTAAGTGAAACACATAGATTGTGCACAGACACACAAATCTAACAACAAAACATTACGTGATCGTAAGTGAAACACATAGATTGTGCACAGACACACAAATCTCACAACAAAACATTACGTGATCGTAAGTGAAACACATAGATTGTGCACAGACACACAAATCTAACAACAAAACATTACGTGATCGTAAGTGAAACACATAGATTGTGCACAGACACACAAATCTAACAACAAAACATTACGTGATCGTAAGTGAAACACATAGATTGTGCACAGACACACAAATCTAACAACAAAACATTACGTGATCGTAAGTGAAACACATAGATTGTGCACAGACACACAAATCTCACAACAAAACATTAAGTGATCGTAAGTGAAAAACATAGATTTTGCACAGGCACACAAATCTCATCACAAAACATTTAATGAAGCTGCGATAATAACGTTGGCAACGACAACACATACATTGTGCACAGACACACATATCATACAATAAAATATTTAGTGATCAAAAGTGAAGTTGCAATAATAAACAGTTAACACTAACAAGAAACACAAACTTTCAAGTTCACCCTTTAATATACACAATAAAAACGCCGGCACAATGTCAACCTTCGAAGAGTACTGCAATGCTCAGGAAGAAAAAGGATTAGTTTTACAGGAAGCTCTGAACAATTTGGACAAAGATACGCAAATAAAAAAAACATATAATTATTATGAGAAAAAATTGAAATATATAGATGAACTGTTTGCTGACTTTGAAACGAACCATAAAGCATTACTTCGTTTTAAAGAAACGCATAACACACACATATACTTTGCTAGTAATTACTTTGAACAGGTGCAAACGAAATATAATAACTGCAAATCGTATATGAAAAAACAATTCGACGAAAGACCGGAACAGGAGAGTTGTGGAAGTGACTCTAACCCTATGGAAGTTAAGCCAGAACATAATTTCACCATTGGCGACCTATCGTTTGGTATAGACAATGCAGCGTTACGGTCGTTAGTGCGCGAGCAAAATAATAATTTTGATTATCTCCAAAGTGTAGTTGAATTCGTTGAAAGTGAAGGCATTGAAACAATGACAAAAGACTACAGTACAGTGAAATTAAATAGAATAGAAAAATATTTGCAGACCATTCATGAAGTGAACATGCAAATCTGGCTATTAGCTGGTGACAATTTATCCCCATATGGATACACACGAAAATCATATAACACTCTAGAGCAACATACTGACAAAGTGATAGCATTGTTGAAAAGAAATGTAACAGACACAGCAAAACCATCGCATACAAAATTAAGTAAAATGACCTTACCCGTATTCGATGGCAATTACATTTATTGGAATCACTTTCGCGATATTTTTATTCAAATGGTTCATAACACCACGTTACCCCAATCCGAAAAGATGTTACATTTAGTAACTAGTTTAAGTGGTCCAGCCAAACGATTAATACACAACATGCCAATCGACAATGACAACTACGAGGAAGCGTGGAATATAGTGAAAAAACGTTATAATAACAAACGTCAGATTTCACTCCAGTTAACACGAACAATCTACTATCATCCAAAGATTACTCAACCAACGGCTCGTAACTTAAGAGACTTACATGACGTAGTAGTAGAATGTATTGCGGGTCTAAAGCCACTAGACGTTGGAGTGGAAACCTGGGATACAATTTTAGTTGTTATGATAGCGGATAAAGTGGACAGCACAACACTACGATTATATGAAGAATCCATCCCAGACCCTGATAATCCCCAAAAGTCAATGGACATGCTACACTTTCTAGACAAACGTATCCAGGCAGTACAAATTGAAGAAGACAAGGTTAAACAACAAGGTGGCGTCAAATCGAGTCAAGTAAAACAAACACACCAAGGTACAACACCAACACCACACAATAAAGAAATAAGATGCGGGGTGTGTAACTCAAATGATCATTCCATTTACAATTGTCAGAAATTCCGCCAAATGTCTAACAACCAAATGTATCGTAAGGTAAAAGAATTACAGTATTGTATTAATTGTTTAACCCCAGGTCATGGATACCAATCATGTACATCACATCCTTGTAAGCTATGCAGAGTTAAACATCACACACTTTTACATAATTCCAATACGAATACAAGAACTTCATCATCAACAAAAAACACACCAAGTTGTTATGGTAGACGAACCAAAGGACAATTGGCAATAGAATCAAATGCTTCAACTTATATCACGAGCATATTGAGAAGTCATGTATTTCTGGCGACAGCAATGATCAAAGTACACAATCAATATGGAGAACCAACAGAATGCAGAGTATTATTGGATCCAGGCTCACAAGTTAATTTCATAACTCACAAGTTTAGCAAGCATCTCCACCTACAATGCAATGATGAAAAACTAACTATCAGAGGAATCGGCAATGCATCACAATTATCACAAAAAAGAACAACCGTTAAAATAGCATCAAGGGTAACACAATTTAATAAATTAATTGAAGTATTTATATTAGATAAAATTGTCGGAGATCAACCATGTCAAGATATCACAATTCAAAATTGGAATATACCGGAAGACGTTCAACTAGCTGATCCTTCATTTTACAAAAAACAAGGAATTGACATGTTAATAGGTGCCGAATTCTATGGAGAATTAATGGCGGATGGTAAACGAATAAGTAGCACAAATCTTCCAACATTACAAAACACAGTGTTTGGTTGGGTGGTAATTGGGAATGCTAACCCAATTCAAACAAAGCAAGAATATAGCAATTCATGTACTCTAGACAGTGATGTTCAGAAATTGTGGGAAATTGATGAAGTTTCCATTCCCAAAAATATTTTATCACCAAATGAAAACATTTGTGAAAATTTCTTTACAGATACAGTATTTCGTGATGAAAGTGGAAGATTTGTAGTTAGATTACCATTCAAAAGATCTCCAACCAACTTAGGCAGGTCCAAAGAAATAGCCAAAAGAAGATTTATGATGCTTGAACAACGATTATCAAAAAAGCCAATTCTAAGAACACAATATATTCAATTCATGAACGAATATATTCAGCTAAAACACATGACAGAAATAGAGGAAACTAATATACCAACACCTCATTATTACATACCACATCATTGTGTATTAAAACCATCAAGCAGTACTACAAAACTACGGGTAGTGTACGATGCATCATGCAAAACAACGACTAACACATCGCTAAATGAAATATTGCATACCGGACCAAAATTACAACAAGATTTATTCGATATATTTTTAAGATTCAGATTATATGCTTATGTATTTACAGGCGATATAGAAAAAATGTATCGGCAGATAAAAATCAACAAAAAGGATACACAATTCCAACAGATATACTGGCGAGATGATCCAAGTTGTGAGTTAAAATGCTATCAGTTACAAACGGTCACATATGGCACTACTTCAGCACCATATTTAGCAGTGAAATGTCTACAATCACTGGCAGATCAAAATAAAGAAGCGTATCCATTAGCTTCCGTAACAGCAAAAACAGATTTTTATGTTGATGATTTAATGACGGGAAGCAATAACTTGGAGGAAGCAGTAGAGAAACAAAAACAAATCAGGAATATGTTAAAATTAGCAGGATTTCAGTTACGGAAATGGTTGGCTAATCATAGCAATTTATTGTCAAATATACCGAGTGAAGATATAGAGTTATCCTTGGACATTAAAACTGGACTTGAGGAAACCGTTAAAACATTAGGCATCACATGGATACCAAAGCCTGATTTGATAGCGATTAAAACTACTTGGAGTCCAGTATCCAAAGTAACAAAACGTACAGTTTTGGCAGATGTTGCTCATATATTCGATCCAATAGGATTAGTCAGTCCAGTCGTAATCATTGCAAAAATATTCATTCAAGACTTGTGGAAACTCAAAGTGGACTGGGATCAAAGGCTTGATAATGAGTTATCAGAAAAGTGGCTGGCATTTAGGGATACATTAAGATTATTGGATGAAATAAAAATACAACGAAGAGCAGTTTACCATACAAAAATTGATGAGGTACAGATTCATGTATTTTCGGATGCTTCAGAAAAGGCATATGGATCAGTGGTTTATTTACGCACTATAGACAAACATAAGATGGTGAGGGTTAATTTATTATGTTCGAAATCGAGAGTAGCTCCGACAAAAATTATCAGTATTCCAAGGCTGGAATTACAAGCAGCCAAACTATCAGTACAACTTTGCCATCGAGTGAAAACGGCAATTAATTATGAGAACGTAAAAACGTATTTTTGGACAGACTCAGAAATTGTATTAAAATGGTTGCAGGCAGAGTCAGCATCATACAACACGTTTGTTGCAAATAGAATATCATTCATCCAACAACAAACCCAAATAATGCAGTGGAGACATGTTAGCACAAAGGATAACCCAGCTGACTATGTCAGCAGAGGACTAACACCAAAAAGATTTCAACAAACAAGGGCATGGTTTGAAGGACCGTTATTTTTATATAAGAATGAAAATACGTGGAATCAAACAAAGATCATAAGGGAATCCATTGCATTAGAGCGGAAGAACACAAAAACAATTCTGTTAGCTGCAATACAACCAATCAGGATGGTCACAACAATCAATCATCGAAATTCATTTTTCACATTACAAAAGATTGTAGCGTATGTAATCCGATTTATCCATAATGCAAAATCACACAAGGATGACAGACAACTTAATGAATTATCAACCACTGAAATGCATCACGCGCTAAAGGTCATTGTCAAGGAAGTTCAAGGCATTCATTTTCAAGCAGAAATAAATAAACTTAAGATGAACAAGCAGCTTGACACCCAAAACAGCATAACAGCAATGACTCCTTTTTTGGATAAAGACAATATTCTGAGAGTAGGAGGAAGACTTCAAGCGGCAAAATTATCCTTTAGTGCAAAGCATCCAATATTATTACCGTATAATGACATAATCACTAAAATCATTATGACGGAAATTCACATTAAACATCATCATATAGGACCACAAACACTATTAGCAATAACAAGACAACAGTTCTGGCCGATAAAGGGTAAACACATTGCAAACTCAATTGTTCATCATTGCATACCATGCTTTAAGAACAATCCCAAGGCATTACAACAAAGAATGGGCAACCTACCAGCCAGCAGAGTACGACAAGGTAGACCATTCACCACTACAGGAGTGGATTATGCAGGACCAATTCGAACACATTTCAAGGGACGCGGACGACGCTCGGAAAAGACATACATTGCCATATTTTGCTGCTTTACAACCAAGGCAGTTCACATCGAACTGGTAACAGATTTATCTACACAAGGTTTCATAGGTGCATTACGAAGATTCTGGAGTAGAAGAGGAAATTGTTACACACTATTTTCTGATAACGCAACAAACTTTGTAGGAGGCAAGAATCATTTAGATGAATTATATTCACTTCTACACCAGGCAGAGTCAAGAGAGAAAATTCAAGCTGAATGTATTGGACGCAAAGTGGAGTTCAAATTTATTCCACCACGATCGCCGCATTTTGGGGGTCTATGGGAAAGTGCAGTAAAATCAGCAAAACAGCTATTATACAAGACTATAGGAGATGCGGCATTGACATATGAAGAATTGAACACTTTGTTAAGTGAAGTAGAAGCAATATTGAATTCGCGACCCCTAACACCGATATCACTGGATCCAAATGATATGGTAGCACTAACACCTGGACATTTTCTAATTGGAGAACCATTAACAACTCTTCCAGATCCAGATAACAGAATAGTGAACACAAACTTACTACAACACTGGAAATTGGTAACACATATCAAAAAACAGTTTTGGGTAAGATGGACAAAGGAATATTTGTCACAATTACAACAACGTTATAAATGGAAAACAATGTGTCACAACGCTACTCCAGGGCTAATGGTAATCATTAAAGAAGATAATCTGGCACCAGCACAATGGAAATTAGGGCGGATCGTCAAGGTGTACAAAGGATCAGACAATGCCGTCAGAGTAGCGGACGTCAAAAGCACTGGTGGTACTTTCAAAAGACCAATTCATAAATTGTGTCCGTTACCCTTCGAAGTCAAACAAATTCCAGATTCCAATTAAGAAGGAGATCACTACGGATAAAACATGACGATATCGATGTATTACAACCGCATGAAGTGCATCAATTTGCACTCGGCTACACTAGTTTCGGCTTACTAATATTAATAGGAACAAGTTATATATTAATCAAATTAAAAATTAAATATTTCAGACATCAGCCTAATCAAGGAAACAACTACACTGATCATCAATCACAAGAGAATCAGCCACAAGGCAATCAACCACAAGTCAATTTGCAAGTACAATTGACACCAACATGTGAGGTGGCATCACTACCCAACGAACGAGCAAACGCAACGGTCAAAGCATTCCAAATGCAAGGTACAGCATGGAATTCAGCTTCAGCATCTAAATCTGAGACATCTATACCAATACACCACTCAGTATAATATCAACACCACTGACGACTCGTTAAAACTCCATCGGCGGAGATTTGACATGCATGGGATATACAGCACATACTGACAAGTTGAGTTGAGGCCAAGGGATCAACGGCTGGGAGTATGTTCAAAACCATCTACAAATTTTCCATGGGAATTTGCAACTTTGTTTTGATAATGCCACTTGAGATTTCCGTTCAACGGTAATCATGCAAAATATGCTTTATTAACATATATTGCAGACATAACAACTGATGATGCAATGACAGTCAGCAATTTATGCAATAATCAGCCTTATGAAACAGCAATAATATGTTTACTAACTAACGTACAAACTGTAATCTAATAACAGTGCATTGACATTTCCAACATTCATATTGGTCAGCACATTATAATATATCGTAATTATAAGAACCCATATTTTATAAAATCATTTCTGGTTCAAGACTTCAACTAATTAAGTTCAATAAAATAAATATTACAAACAAAAAATAAAGATCTTTATTTCGACAAATAACCAACGTTTCCTAAATCCTGTGCTTCGCTATTCCTGGATTATCAATCAGTCCAATAATTCAATGAATATAATATCCAATCGTACCTTAAATCACCGAAACTAATTGTCAACTTTAATGACTTAAAGTTATTAGAACCGACATAAGAAAAAGAGTGAGTAAGGAAGCACCTACTCTCCTCTAAAATTAAACATTAACTTTAAAAAGCTTTATACTATTCGATATAATTATATTTTGTCATCAATGAGAGAAAATGTATGAATATTAGTCCTATATGTACTGTTTTTCTTAGGTTTTATTGATTTGAATCGTTTAAAATGGTAAATAACAACTTTAAAAGGCTTTATACTATTCAATTTAATTATATTTTGTCATCACTGAGCAAAAATGCATGAATATTAGTCCTGTTTATACTGTTTTTACTTATTTTATTTGCTTTAAAATTGCTTTAAACAATTTAAAATGGCTTTAAACTGATTTTACTATTAGTTTCCATAACAAAATAATGTTTTCTTTAATTTTGTCATCACTGAGAGAAAATGTATAAATATTAGTCCTATTTGTACTGTTTTTCAAGGTTTGTACTGATTTAATTTGCTTTAAAATTGCTTTAACGAACTTTAAATTTCTTTAATTTGACTAACACTATTATTTTCCATTACGAAATAATGTTTTCATTTAATTTTGTCATTACTGAGCGAAAATGTATGAATATTAGTCCTATTTGTACTGTTTTTCTTAATTTTTATTAATTGGAATCGTTTATAATAGTATATATTAACTTTAAAACGCTTTATACTATTCGATTTAATTATATTTTGTCATCACTGAGCAAAAATGCATGAATATTAGTCCTGTTTATACTGTTTTTCAAGGTTTTTACTTATTTTATTTGCTTTAAAATTGCTTTAACGAACTTTAAATTTCTTTAATTTGACTAACACTATTAGTTTCCATAACGAATTATTTTCCATAACGAAATAATGTTTTCATTTTATTATATCATTACTAAAAGAAAATGTATGAAAATTATGTTTGTACTTTTTTTCAAGGTTTTTACTGATTTTATTTGCTTTAAATTGCTTTAAACAACTTTACATAGCTTAAATAGGACTTATACTATTAGTTTCCATAACGAAATAATGTTTTCATTTATATTTTGTCATTACTGAGAGAAAATGTATGAATATTAGTCCTATTTGTACTGTTTTTCTTAGTTTTTATTGATTTGAATCATTTATAATAGTATATAACAACTTTAAAAGGCTTTATACTATTCGATTTAATTATATGTTGTCATCACTGAGAGAAAATGTATGAATATTAGTCCTGTTTGTACTGTTTTTCAAGGTTTGTACTGATTTTATTTGCTTTAAAATTGCTTTAACCAACTTGAAATGGCTTTAATTTGACTAACACTTTTAGTTTCCATAACGAAATAATGTTTTCATTTTATTTTGTCATTACTGAAAGAAAATGTATGAATATAAGTCCTGTTTGTACTTTTTTTCAAGGTTTTTACTGATTTTATTTGCTTTAAACTGCTTTAAACAACTTTAAATAGCTTAAATATTACTTATACTATTAGTTTCCATAACAAAATAATAATGTTTTCATTTAATTTTGTCATTACTGAAAGAAAATGTATGAATATTAGTCCTATTTGTACTGTTTTTCGCAGTTTTTATTAATTTGAATCGTTTATAATAGTATATATTAACTTTAAAACGCTTTATACTATTCGATTTAATTATATTTTGTCATCACTGAGAGAAAATGTTTGAATATTAGTCCTATTTGTACTGTTTTTCTTAGTTTTTATTGATTTGAATCGTTTAAAATGGCAAATAACAACTTTAAAAGGCTTTATACTCTTCGATTTAATTATATTTTGTCATCAATGAGAGAAAATGTATGAATATTAGTCCTGTTTATGCAGTTTTTTAAGGTTTGTACTGGTTTTATTTGCTTTAAAATTGCTTTAACCAACTTTAAATGGCTTTAATTTGACTAACACTATTAGTTTCCATAACGAAATAATGTTTTCATTTAATTTTGTCATTACTGAGAGAAAATGTATAAATATTAGTCCTATTTGTACTGTTTTTCTTAGTTTTTATTGATTTGAATCGTTTATAATAGTATATATTAACTTTAAAAAGCTTTATACTATTCGATTTAATTATATTTTGTCATCAATGAGAGAAAATGTATGAATATTAGTCCTATTTGTACTGTTTTTCTTAGGTTTTATTGATTTGAATCGTTTAAAATGGTAAATAACAACTTTAAAAGGCTTTATACTATTCAATTTAATTATGTTTTGTCATCACTGAGCAAAAATGCATGAATATTAGTCCTGTTTATACTGTTTTTCAAGGTTTTTACTTATTTTATTTGCTTTAAAATTGCTTTAAACAATTTAAAATGGCTTTAAACTGATTTTTACTATTAGTTTCCATAACAAAATAATGTTTTCTTTAATTTTGTCATCACTGAGAGAAAATGTATAAGTATTAGTCCTATTTGTACTGTTTTTCAAGGTTTGTACTGATTTAATTTGCTTTAAAATTGCTTTAACGAACTTTAAATTTCTTTAATTTGACTAACACTATTAGTTTCCATAACGAAATAATGTTTTCATTTAATTTTGTCATTACTGAGAGAAAATGTATGAATATTAGTCCTATTTGTACTGTTTTTCTTAGTTTTTATTGATTTGAATCGTTTATAATAGTATATATTAACTTTAAAAAGCTTTATACTATTCGATTTAATTATATTTTGTCATCAATGAGAGAAAATGTATGAATATTATTCCTATTTGTACTGTTTTTCTTAGGTTTTATTGATTTGAATCGTTTAAAATGGTAAATAACAACTTTAAAAGGCTTTATACTATTCAATTTAATTATATTTTGTCATCACTGAGCAAAAATGCATGAATATTAGTCCTGTTTATACTGTTTTTCAAGGTTTTTACTTATTTTATTTGCTTTAAAATTGCTTTAAACAATTTAAAATGGCTTTAAACTGATTTTACTATTAGTTTCCATAACAAAATAATGTTTTCTTTAATTTTGTCATCACTGAGAGAAAATGTATAAGTATTAGTCCTATTTGTACTGTTTTTCAAGGTTTGTACTGATTTAATTTGCTTTAAAATTGCTTTAACGAACTTTAAATTTCTTTAATTTGACTAACACTATTAGTTTCCATAACGAAATAATGTTTTCATTTAATTTTGTCATTACTGAGCGAAAATGTATGAATATAAGTCCTGTTCGTACTGTTTTTCTTAGTTTTTATTGATTTGAATCGTTTATAATAGTATATAACAACTTTAAAAGGCTTTATACTATTCGACTTAATTATATTTTGTCATCACTGCGAGAAAATGTATGAATATTAGTCCTGTTTATACTGTTTTTCAAGGTTTTTACTTATTTTATTTCCTTTCAAATTGCTTTAAACTACTTTAATTGGCTTAAATAAGACTTATACTATTAGTTTTCATAACGAAATAATGTTTTCATTTAATTTTGTCATCAATGAGAGAAAATGTATGAATATTAGTCTTATTTGTTCTGTTTTTCGCAATTTTTATTATTTGAATCGTTTATAATAGTATATAACAACTTTAAAAGGCTTTATACTATTCGATTTAAAAATATTTTGTCATGACTGAGAGAAAATGTATGAATATTAGTCCTGTTTATACAGTTTTTCAAGGTTTTTACTTATTTTATTTTCTTTCAACTTGCTTTAAACAACTTTAAATAGCTTAAGTATTACTTATACTATTAGTTTCCATATTAAAATAATAATGTTTTCATTTAATTTTGTCATTACTGAGAGAAAATGTATGAATATTAGTCCTATTTGTACTGTTTTTCTTAATTTTTATTAATTTGAATCGTTTATAATAGTATATATTAACTTTAAAACGCTTTATACTATTCGATTTAATTATATGTTGTCATCACTGAGAGAAAATGTTTGAATATTAGTCCTATTTGTACTGTTTTTCTTAGTTTTTATTGATTTGAATCGTTTAAAATGGTAAATAACAACTTTAAAAGGCTTTATACTATTCGATTTAATTATATTTTGTCATCAATGAGAGAAAATGTATGAATATTAGTCCTGTTTATGCGGTTTTTTAAGGTTTGTACTGGTTTTATTTGCTTTAAAATTGCTTTAACCAACTGTAAATGGCTTTAAACTGATGTATACTATTAGTTTCCATAACAAAATAATGTTTTCTTTAATTTTGTCATCACTGAGAGAAAATGTATAAATATTAGTCCTATTTGTACTGTTTTTCAAGGTTTGTACTGATTTTATTTGCTTTAAAATTGCTTTAACGAACTTTAAATTTCTTTAATTTGACTAACACTATTAGTTTCCATAACGAAATAATGTTTTCATTTAATTTTGTCATTACTGAGCGAAAATGTATGAATATAAGTCCTGTTCGTACTGTTTTTCTTAGTTTTTATTGATTTGATTCGTTTATAATAGTATATAACAACTTTAAAAGGCTTTATACTATTCGATTTAATTATATTTTGTTATCACTGAGAGAAAATGTTTGAATATTAGTCCTATTTGTACTGTTTTTCTTAGTTTTTATTGATTTGAATCGTTTAAAATGGTAAATAACAACTTTAAAAGGCTTTATATTATTCGATTTAATTATATTTTGTCATCAATGAGAGAAAATGTATGAATATTAGTCCTGTTTATGCGGTTTTTTAAGGTTTGTACTGGTTTTATTTGCTTTAAAATTGCCTTAGCCAACTTTAAATGGCTTTAATTTGACTAACACTATTAGTTTCCATAACGAAATAATGTTTTCATTTAATTTTGTCATTACTGAGAGAAAATGTATGAATATTAGTCCTATTTGTACTGTTTTTCTTAGTTTTTATTGATTTGAATCGTTTATAATAGTATATATTAACTTTAAAAAGCTTTATACTATTCGATATAATTATATTTTGTCATCAATGAGAGAAAATGTATGAATATTAGTCCTATATATACTGTTTTTCTTAGGTTTTATTGATTTGAATCGTTTAAAATGGTAAATAACAACTTTAAAAGGCTTTATACTATTCAATTTAATTATATTTTGTCATCACTGAGCAAAAATGCATGAATATTAGTCCTGTTTATACTGTTTTTCAAGGTTTTTACTTATTTTATTTGCTTTAAAATTGCTTTAAACAATTTAAAATGGCTTTAAACTGATTTTACTATTAGTTTCCATAACAAAATAATGTTTTCTTTAATTTTGTCATCACTGAGAGAAAATGTATAAATATTAGTCCTATTTGTACTGTTTTTCAAGGTTTGTACTGATTTAATTTGCTTTAAAATTGCTTTAACGAACTTTAAATTTCTTTAATTTGACTAACACTATTATTTTCCATTACGAAATAATGTTTTCATTTAATTTTGTCATTACTGAGCGAAAATGTATGAATATTAGTCCTATTTGTACTGTTTTTCTTAATTTTTATTAATTGGAATCGTTTATAATAGTATATATTAACTTTAAAACGCTTTATACTATTCGATTTAATTATATTTTGTCATCACTGAGCAAAAATGCATGAATATTAGTCCTGTTTATACTGTTTTTCAAGGTTTTTACTTATTTTATTTGCTTTAAAATTGCTTTAACGAACTTTAAATTTCTTTAATTTGACTAACACTATTAGTTTCCATAACGAAATAATGTTTTCATTTTATTTTGTCATTACTGAGCGAAAATGTATGAATATAAGTCCTGTTCGTACTGTTTTTCTTAGTTTTTATTGATTTGAATCGTTTAAAATGGTAAATAACAACTTTAAAAGGCTTTATACTATTCGATTTAATTATATTTTGTCATCAATGAGAGAAAATGTATGAATATTAGTCCTGTTTATGCGGTTTTTTAAGGTTTGTACTAGTTTTATTTGCTTTAAAATTACTTTAACCAACTTTAAATGGCTTTAATTTGACTAACACTATTAGTTTCCATAACGAAATAATGTTTTCATTTAATTTTGTCATTACTGAGAGAAAATGTATGAATATAAGTCCTATTTGTACTGTTTTTCTTAGTTTTTATTGATTTGAATCGTTTATAATAGTATATATTAACTTTAAAAAGCTTTATACTATTCAATTTAATTATATTTTGTCATCAATGAGAGAACATGCATGAATATTAGTCCTATTTGTACTGTTTTTCTTAGGTTTTATTGATTTGAATCGTTTAAAATGGTTAATAACAACTTTAAGAGGCTTTATACTATTCAATTTAATTATATTTTGTCATCACTGAGCAAAAATGCATGAATATTAGTCCTGTTTATACTGTTTTTCAAGGTTTTTACTTATTTTATTTTCTTTAAAATTGATTTAAACAACTTTAAATGGCTTTAATTTAACTTATACTATTATTTTCCATAACGAAATAATGTTTTCATTTTATTATGTCATTACTAAAAGAAAATGTATGAAAATTATGTTTGTACTTTTTTTCAAGGTTTTTACTGATTTTATTTGCTTTAAACTGTTTTAAACAACTTTAAATAGCTTAAATATTACTTATACTATTAGTTTCCATAACAAAATAATAATTTTTTCATTTAATCTTGTCATTACTGAGAGAAAATGTATGAATATTAGTCCTATTTGTACTGTTTTTCGCAGTTTTTATTAATTTGAATCGTTTATAATAGTATATATTAACTTTAAAACACTTTATACTATTCGATTTAATTATATGTTGTCATCACTGAGAGAAAATGTATGAATATTAGTCCTGTTTATACTGTTTTTCAAGGTTTTTACTTATTTTATTTCCTTTCAAATTACTTAAAACAACTTTAAATAGCTTAAATATTACTTATACTATTAGTTTCCATAACAAAATAATAATGTTTTCATTTAATTTTGTCATTACTGAGAGAAAATGTATGAATATTAGTCCTATTTGTACTGTTTTTCTTAATTTTTATTAATTTGAATCGTTTATAATAGTATATATTAACTTTAAAATTCTTTATACTATTCGATTTAATTATAAGTTGTCATCAATGAGAGAAAATGTTTGAATATTAGTCCTATTTGTACTGTTTTTCTTAGTTTTTATTGATTTGAATCGTTTAAAATGGTAAATAACAACTTTAAAAGGCTTTATACTATTCGATTTAATTATCTTTTGTCATCAATGAGAGAAAATGTATGAATATTAGTCCTGTTTATGCGGTTTTTTAAGGTTTGTACTGGTTTTATTTGCTTTAAAATTGCTTTAACCAACTTTAGATGGCTTTAATTTGACTAACACTATTAGTTTCCATAACGAAATAATGTTTTCATTTAATTTTGTCATTACTGAGAGAAAATGTATGAATATAAGTCCTGTTCGTACTGTTTTTCTTAGGTTTTATTGATTTTAATCGTTTAAAATAGTATATATTAACTTTAAAAAGCTTTATACTATTCGATTTAATTATATTTTGTCATCAATGAGAGAAAATGTATGAATATTAGTCCTATTTGTACTGTTTTTCTTAGGTTTTATTGATTTGAATCGTTTAAAATGGTAAATAACAACTTTAAAAGACTTTATACTATTCAATTTAATTATATTTTGTCATCACTGAGCAAAAATGCATGAATATTAGTCCTGTTTATACTGTTTTTCAAGGTTTTTACTTATTTTATTTGCTTTAAAATTGCTTTAAACAATTTAAAATGGCTTTAAACTGATTTATACTATTAGTTTCCATAACAAAATAATGTTTTCTTTAATTTTGTCATCACTGAGAGAAAATGTATAAATATTAGTCCTATTTGTACTGTTTTTCAAGGTTTGTACTGATTTAATATGCTTTAAAATTGCTTTAACGAACTTTAAATTTCTTTAATTTAACTAACACTATTATTTTCCATAACGAAATAATGTTTTCATTTAATTTTGTCATTACTGAGAGAAAATGTATGAATATAAGTCCTGTTCGTACTGTTTTTCTTAGGTTTTATTGATTTTAATCGTTTAAAATAGTATATATTAACTTTAAAACGCTTTATACTATTCGATTTAATTATATGTTGTCATCACTGAGAGAAAATGTTTGAATATAAGTCCTGTTTGTACTTTTTTTCAAGGATTTTACTTTAAACAACTTTAAATAGCTTAAATATTACTTATACTATTAGTTTCCATAACAAAATAATAATGTTTTCATTTAATTTTGTCATTACTTAGAGAAAATGTATGAATATTAGTCCTATTTGTACTGTTTTTCGCAGTTTTTATTAATTTGAATCGTTTATTATAGTATATATTAACTTTTAAACACTTTATACTATTCGATTTAGTTATATGTTGTCATCACTGAGAGAAAATGTATGAATATTAGTCCTGTTTATACTGTTTTTCAAGGTTTTTACTTATTTTATTTCCTTTCAAATTGCTTAAAACAACTTTAAATAGCTTAAATATTACTTATACTATTAGTTTCCATAACAAAATAATAATGTTTTCATTTAATTTTGTCATTACTGAGAGAAAATGTATGAATATTAGTCCTATTTGTACTGTTTTTCTTAATTTTTATTAATTTGAATCGTTTATAATAGTATATATTAACTTTAAAATTCTTTATACTATTCGATTTAATTATATGTTGTCATCACTGAGAGAAAATGTTTGAATATTAGTCCTATTTGTACTGTTTTTCTTAGTTTTTATTGATTTGAATCGTTTAAAATGGTAAATAACAACTTTAAAAGGCTTTATACTATTCGATTTAATTATCTTTTGTCATCAATGAGAGAAAATGTATGAATATTAGTCCTGTTTATGCGGTTTTTTAAGGTTTGTACTGGTTTTATTTGCTTTAAAATTGCTTTAACCAACTTTAGATGGCTTTAATTTGACTAACACTATTAGTTTCCATAACGAAATAATGTTTTCATTTAATTTTGTCATTACTGAGAGAAAATGTATGAATATAAGTCCTGTTCGTACTGTTTTTCTTAGGTTTTATTGATTTGAATCGTTTATAATAGTATATATTAACTTTAAAAAGCTTTATACTATTCGATTTAATTATATTTTGTCATCAATGAGAGAAAATGTATGAATATTAGTCCTATTTGTACTGTTTTTCTTAGTTTTTATTGATTTGAATCGTTTAAAATGGTAAATAACAACTTTAAAAGGCTTTATACTATTCGATTTAATTATCTTTTGTCATCAATGAGAGAAAATGTATGAATATTAGTCCTGTTTATGCGGTTTTTTAAGGTTTGTACTGGTTTTATTTGCTTTAAAATTGCTTTAACCAACTTTAGATGGCTTTAATTTGACTAACACTATTAGTTTCCATAACGAAATAATGTTTTCATTTAATTTTGTCATTACTGAGAGAAAATGTATGAATATAAGTCCTGTTCGTACTGTTTTTCTTAGTTTTTATTGATTTGAATCGTTTATAATAGTATATATTAACTTTAAAAAGCTTTATACTATTCGATGTAATTATATTTTGTCATCAATGAGAGAAAATGTATGAATATTAGTCCTATATGTACTGTTTTTCTTAGGTTTTATTGATTTGAATCGTTTAAAATGGTAAATAACAACTTTAAAAGGCTTTATACTATTCAATTTAATTATATTTTGTCATCACTGAGCAAAAATGCATGAATATTAGTCCTGTATATACTGTTTTTCAAGGTTTTTACTTATTTTATTTGCTTTAAAATTGCTTTAAACAATTTAAAATGGCTTTAAACTGATTTATACTATTAGTTTCCATAACAAAATAATGTTTTCTTTAATTTTGTCATCACTGAGAGAAAATGTATAAATATTAGTCCTATTTGTACTGTTTTTCAAGGTTTGTACTGATTTAATTTGCTTTAAAATTGCTTTAACGAACTTTAAATGTCTTTAATTTGACTAACACTATTAGTTTCCATAACGAAATAATGTTTTCATTTAATTTTGTCATTACTGAGCGAAAATGTATGAATATAAGTCCTGTTTGTACTGTTTTTCTTAGTTTTTATTGATTTGAATCGTTTATAATAGTATATATTAACTTTAAAAAGCTTTATACTATTCGATGTAATTATATTTTGTCATCAATGAGAGAAAATGTATGAATATTAGTCCTATATGTACTGTTTTTCTTAGGTTTTATTGATTTGAATCATTTAAAATGGTAAATAACAACTTTAAAAGGCTTTATACTATTCAATTTAATTATATTTTGTCATCACTGAGCAAAAATGCATGAATATTAGTCCTGTTTATACTGTTTTTCAAGGTTTTTACTTATTTTATTTGCTTTAAAATTGCTTTAAACAATTTAAAATGGCTTTAAACTGATTTATACTATTAGTTTCCATAACAAAATAATGTTTTCTTTAATTTTGTCATCACTGAGAGAAAATGTATAAATATTAGTCCTATTTGTACTGTTTTTCAAGGTTTGTACTGATTTAATATGCTTTAAAATTGCTTTAACGAACTTTAAATTTCTTTAATTTAACTAACACTATTATTTTCCATAACGAAATAATGTTTTCATTTAATTTTGTCATTACTGAGAGAAAATGTATGAATATAAGTCCTGTTCGTACTGTTTTTCTTAGGTTTTATTGATTTTAATCGTTTAAAATAGTATATATTAACTTTAAAAAGCTTTATACTATTCGATTTAATTATATGTTGTCATCACTGAGAGAAAATGTTTGAATATAAGTCCTGTTTGTACTTTTTTTCAAGGATTTTACTTTAAACAACTTTAAATAGCTTAAATATTACTTATACTATTAGTTTCCATAACAAAATAATAATGTTTTCATTTAATTTTGTCATTACTGAGAGAAAATGTATGAATATTAGTCCTATTTGTACTGTTTTTCGCAGTTTTTATTAATTTGAATCGTTTATTATAGTATATATTAACTTTAAAACGCTTTATACTATTCGATTTAGTTATATGTTGTCATCACTGAGAGAAAATGTATGAATATTAGTCCTGTTTATACTGTTTTTCAAGGTTTTTACTTATTTTATTTCCTTTCAAATTGCTTAAAACAACTTTAAATAGCTTAAATATTACTTATACTATTAGTTTCCATAACAAAATAATAATGTTTTCATTTAATTTTGTTATTACTGAGAGAAAATGTATGAATATTAGTCCTATTTGTACTGTTTTTCTTAATTTTTATTAATTTGAATCGTTTATAATAGTATATATTAACTTTAAAATTCTTTATACTATTCGATTTAATTATATGTTGTCATCACTGAGAGAAAATGTTTGAATATTAGTCCTATTTGTACTGTTTTTCTTAGTTTTTATTGATTTGAATCGTTTAAAATGGTAAATAACAACTTTAAAAGGCTTTATACTATTCGATTTAATTATCTTTTGTCATCAATGAGAGAAAATGTATGAATATTAGTCCTGTTTATGCGGTTTTTTAAGGTTTGTACTGGTTTTATTTGCTTTAAAATTGCTTTAACCAACTTTAGATGGCTTTAATTTGACTAACACTATTAGTTTCCATAACGAAATAATGTTTTCATTTAATTTTGTCATTACTGAGAGAAAATGTATGAATATAAGTCCTGTTCGTACTGTTTTTCTTAGGTTTTATTGATTTTAATCGTTTATAATAGTATATATTAACTTTAAAATTCTTTATACTATTCGATTTAATTATATGTTGTCATCACTGAGAGAAAATGTTTGAATATTAGTCCTATTTGTACTGTTTTTCTTAGTTTTTATTGATTTAAATCGTTTAAAATGGTAAATAACAACTTTAAAAGGCTTTATACTATTCGATTTAATTATCTTTTGTCATCAATGAGAGAAAATGTATGAATATTAGTCCTGTTTATGCGGTTTTTTAAGGTTTGTACTGGTTTTATTTGCTTTAAAATTGCTTTAACCAACTTTAGATGGCTTTAATTTGACTAACACTATTAGTTTCCATAACGAAATAATGTTTTCATTTAATTTTGTCATTACTGAGAGAAAATGTATGAATATAAGTCCTGTTCGTACTGTTTTTCTTAGGTTTTATTGATTTGAATCGTTTATAATAGTATATATTAACTTTAAAAAGCTTTATACTATTCGATTTAATTATATTTTGTCATCAATGAGAGAAAATGTATGAATATAAGTCCTGTTTGTACTTTTTTTCAAGGTTTTTACTGATTTTATTTGCTTTAAACTGCTTTAAACAACTTTAAATAGCTTAAATATTACTTATACTATTAGTTTCCATAACAAAATAATAATGTTTTCATTTAATTTTGACATTACTGAGAGAAAATGTATGAATATAAGTCCTGTTCGTACTGTTTTTCTTAGGTTTTATTGATTTGAATCGTTTATAATAGTATATATTAACTTTAAAATTCTTTATACTATTCGATTTAATTATATGTTGTCATCACTGAGAGAAAATGTTTGAATATTAGTCCTATTTGTACTGTTTTTCTTAGTTTTTATTGATTTAAATCGTTTAAAATGGTAAATAACAACTTTAAAAGGCTTTATACTATTCGATTTAATTATCTTTTGTCATCAATGAGAGAAAATGTATGAATATTAGTCCTGTTTATGCGGTTTTTTAAGGTTTGTACTGGTTTTATTTGCTTTAAAATTGCTTTAACCAACTTTAGATGGCTTTAATTTGACTAACACTATTAGTTTCCATAACGAAATAATGTTTTCATTTAATTTTGTCATTACTGAGAGAAAATGTATGAATATAAGTCCTGTTCGTACTGTTTTTCTTAGGTTTTATTGATTTTAATCGTTTAAAATAGTATATATTAACTTTAAAAAGCTTTATACTATTCGATTTAATTATATTTTGTCATCAATGAGAGAAAATGTATGAATATTAGTCCTATTTGTACTGTTTTTCTTAGGTTTTATTGATTTGAATCGTTTAAAATGGTAAATAACAACTTCAAAAGACTTTATACTATTCAATTTAATTATATTTTGTCATCACTGAGCAATAATGCATGAATATTAGTCCTGTTTATACTGTTTTTCAAGGTTTTTACTTATTTTATTTGCTTTAAAATTGCTTTAAACAATTTAAAATGGCTTAAAACTGATTTATAGTATTAGTTTCCATAACATAATAATGTTTTCTTTAATTTTGTCATCACTGAGAGAAAATGTATAAATATTAGTCCTATTTGTACTGTTTTTCAAGGTTTGTACTGATTTAATTTGCTTTAAAATTGCTTTAACGAACTTTAAATTTCTTTAATTTGACTAACACTATTAGTTTTCATAACGAAATAATGTTTTCATTTAATTTTGTCATTACTGAGCGAAAATGTATGAATATAAGTCCTGTTTGTACTGTTTTTCTTAGTTTTTATTGATTTGAATCGTTTATAATAGTATATATTAACTTTAAAAAGCTTTATACTATTCGATGTAATTATATTTTGTCATCAATGAGAGAAAATGTATGAATATTAGTCCTATATGTACTGTTTTTCTTAGGTTTTATTGATTTGAATCGTTTAAAATGGTAAATAACAACTTTAAAAGGCTTTATACTATTCAATTTAATTATATTTTGTCATCACTGAGCAAAAATGCATGAATATTAGTCCTGTTTATACTGTTTTTCAAGGTTTTTACTTATTTTATTTGCTTTAAAATTGCTTTAAACAATTTAAAATGGCTTTAAACTGATTTATACTATTAGTTTCCATAACAAAATAATGTTTTCTTTAATTTTGTCATCACTGAGAGAAAATGTATAAATATTAGTCCTATTTGTACTGTTTTTCAAGGTTTGTACTGATTTAATATGCTTTAAAATTGCTTTAACGAACTTTAAATTTCTTTAATTTGACTAACACTATTATTTTCCATAACGAAATAATGTTTTCATTTAATTTTGTCATTACTGAGCGAAAATGTATGAATATAAGTCCTGTTCGTACTGATTTTCTTAGTTTTTATTGATTTGAATCGTTTATAATAGTATATAACAACTTTAAAAGGCTTTATACTATTCGATTTAATTATATTTTGTCATCACTGAGAGAAAATGTATGAATATTAGACCTGTTTATACTGTTTTTCAAGGTTTTTACTTATTTTATTTTCTTTAAAATTGATTTAAACAACTTTAAATGGCTTTAATTTGACTTATACTATTATTTTCCATAACGAAATAATGTTTTCATTTTATTATGTCATTACTAAAAGAAAATGTATGAAAATTATGTTTGTACTTTTTTTCAAGGTTTTTACTGATTTTATTTGCTTTAAATTGCTTTAAAAAACTTTAAATAGCTTAAATAGGACTTATACTATTAGTTTCCATAACGAAATAATGTTTTCAGTTATATTTTGTCATTACTGAGAGAAAATGTATGAATATTAGTCCTATTTGTACTGTTTTTCTTAGTTTTTATTGATTTGAATCATTTATAATAGTATATAACAACTTTAAAAGGCTTTATACTATTCGATTTAATTATATGTTGTCATCACTGAGAGAAAATGTATGAATATTAGTCCTGTTTGTACTGTTTTTCAAGGTTTGTACTAATTTTATTTGCTTTAAAATTGCTTTAACCAACTTGAAATGGCTTTAATTTGACTAACACTTTTAGTTTCCATAACGAAATAATGTTTTCATTTTATTTTGTCATTACTGAAAGAAAATGTATGAATATAAGTCCTGTTTGTACTTTTTTTCAAGGTTTTTACTGATTATATTTGCTTTAAACTGCTTTAAACAACTTTAAATAGCTTAAATATTACTTATACTATTAGTTTCCATAACAAAATAATAATGTTTTCATTTAATTTTGTCATTACTGAGAGAAAATGTATGAATATTAGTCCTATTTGTACTGTTTTTCTTAATTTTTATTAATTTGAATCGTTTATAATAGTATATATTAACTTTAAAACGCTTAATACTATTCGATTTAATTATATGTTGTCATCACTGAGAGAAAATGTTTGAATATTAGTCCTATTTGTACTGTTTTTCTTAGTTTTTATTAATTTGAATCGTTTAAAATGGTAAATAACAACTTTAAAAGGCTTTATACTATTCGATTTAATTATATTTTGTCATCAATGAGAGAAAATGTATGAATATTAGTCCTGTTTATGCGGTTTTTTAAGGTTTGTACTGGTTTTATTTGCTTTAAAATTGCTTTAACCAACTTTAAATGGCTTTAATTTGACTAACACTATTAGTTTCCATAACGAAATAATGTTTTCATTTAATTTTGTCATTACTGAGAGAAAATGTATGAATATTAGTCCTATTTGTACTGTTTTTCTTAGTTTTTATTGATTTGAATCGTTTATAATAGTATATATT
Organism: Ptychoptera albimana; assembly: GCA_961205885.1. Classification (NCBI taxonomy): domain Eukaryota; kingdom Metazoa; phylum Arthropoda; class Insecta; order Diptera; family Ptychopteridae; genus Ptychoptera; species Ptychoptera albimana. The sequence goes on from OY540801.1 coordinate 47,480,151, forward strand.
AACTTTAAGAAGCTTTATACTATTCAATTTAATTATATTTTGTCATCAATGAGAGAAAATGTATGAATATTAGTCCTATTTGTACTGTTTTTCTTAGGTTTTATTGATTTGAATCGTTTAAAATGGTAAATAACAACTTTAAAAGGCTTTATACTATTCAATTTAATTATATTTTGTCATCACTGAGCAAAAATGCATGAATATTAGTCCTGTTTATACTGTTTTTCAAGGTTTTTACTTATTTTATTTGCTTTAAAATTGCTTTAAACAATTTAAAATGGCTTTAAACTGATTTATACTATTAGTTTCCATAACAAAATAATGTTTTCTTTAATTTTGTCATCACTGAGAGAAAATGTATAAATATTAGTCCTATTTGTACTGTTTTTCAAGGTTTGTACTGATTTAATTTGCTTTAAAATTGCTTTAACGAACTTTAAATTTCTTTAATTTGACTAACACTATTAGTTTCCATAACGAAATAATGTTTTCATTTAATTTTGTCATTACTGAGCGAAAATGTATGAATATAAGTCCTGTTTGTACTGTTTTTCTTAGTTTTTATTGATTTGAATCGTTTATAATAGTATATATTAACTTTAAAAAGCTTTATACTATTCGATGTAATTATATTTTGTCATCAATGAGAGAAAATGTATGAATATTAGTCCTATATGTACTGTTTTTCTTAGGTTTTATTGATTTGAATCGTTTAAAATGGTAAATAACAACTTTAAAAGGCTTTATACTATTCAATTTAATTATATTTTGTCATCACTGAGCAAAAATGCATGAATATTAGTCCTGTTTATACTGTTTTTCAAGGTTTTTACTTATTTTATTTGCTTTAAAATTGCTTTAAACAATTTAAAATGGCTTTAAACTGATTTATACTATTAGTTTCCATAACAAAATAATGTTTTCTTTAATTTTGTCATCACTGAGAGAAAATGTATGAATATTAGTCCTATTTGTTCTGTTTTTCGCAGTTTTTATTATTTGAATCGTTTATAATAGTATATAACAACTTTAAAAGGCTTTATACTATTCGATTTAATTATATTTTGTCATCACTGAGAAAAAATGTATGAATATTAGTCCTGTTTGTACTGTTTTTCAAGCTTTAAATTGATTTTATTTGCTTTAAAACTGCTTTAAACTACTTTAATTGGCTTAAATAAGATTAATACTATTAGTTTCCATATCGAAATAATGTTTTTATTTAATTTTGTCGTTACTGAGAGAAAATGTATGAATATTAGCCCTATTTGTACTGTTTTTCGCAGTTTTTATTATTTGAATCGTTTATAATAGTATATAACAACTTTAAAAGGCTTTATACTATTCGATTTAATAATATTTTGTCATGACCGAGAGAAAATGTATGAATATTAGTCCTGTTTATACTGTTTTTAAGGTTTTTACTTATTTTATTTCCTTTCAAATTGTTTTAAACAACTTTAAATAGCTTAAATATTACTTACACTATTAGTTTCCATAACAAAATAATAATGTTTTCATTTAATTTTGTCATTACTGAGAGAAAATGTATGAATATTAGTCCTATTTGTACTGTTTTTCTTAATTTTTATTAATTTGAATCGTTTATAATAGTATATATTAACTTTAAAACGCTTTATACTATTCGATTTAATTATATGTTGTCATCACTGAGAGAACATGTTTGAATATTAGTCCTATTTGTACTGTTTTACTTAGTTTTTATTGATTTGAATCGTTTAAATTGGTAAATAACAACTTTAAAAGGCTTTATACTATTCGATTTAATTATATTTTGTCATCACTGAGAGAAAATGTATGAATATTAGTCCTGTTTATAAGGTTTTTTAAGGTTTGTACTTATTTTATTTGCTTTAAAATTGCTCTAACCAACTTTAAATGGCTTTAATTTGACTAACACTATTAGTTTCCATAACGAAATAATGTTTTAATTTAATTTTGTCATTACTGAGAGAAAATGTATGAATATAAGTCCTGTTCGTACTGTTTTTCTTAGTTTTTATTGATTTGAATCGTTTATAATAGTATATAACAACTTTAAAAAGCTTTATACTATTCGATTTAATTATATTTTGTCATCACTGCGAGAAAATGTATGAATATTAGTCCTGTTTATACTGTTTTTCAAGGTTTTTACTTATTTTATTTCCTTTCAAATTGCTTTAAACTACTTTAATTGGCTTAAATAAGACTTATACTATTAGTTTCAATAACGAAATAATGTTTTTATTTAATTTTGTCATTACTGAGAGAAAATGTATGAATATAAGTCCTATTTGTACTGTTTTTCTTAGTTTTTATTGATTTGAATCGTTTATAAAAGTATATATTAACTTTAAAAAGCTTTATACTATTCGATTTAATTATATTTTGTCATCAATGAGAGAAAATGTATGAATATTAGTCCTATTTGTACTGTTTTTCTTAGGTTTTATTGATTTGAATCGTTTAAAATGGTACATAACAACTTTAAAAGGCTTTATACTATTCAATTTAATTATATTTTGTCATCACTGAGCAAAAATGCATGAATATTAGTCATTTTTATACTGTTTTTCAAGGTTTTTACTTATTTTATTTGCTTTAAACTGCTTTAAACAACTTTAAATAGCTTAAATATTACTTATACTATTAGTTTCCATAACAAAATAATAATGTTTTCATTTAATTTTGTCATTACTGAGAGAAAATGTATGAATATTAGTCCTATTTGTACTGTTTTTCGCAGTTTTTATTAATTTGAATCGTTTATAATAGTATATATTAACTTAAAAACGCTTTATACTATTCGATTTAATTATATGTTGTCATCACTGAGAGAAAATGTTTGAATATTAGTCCTATTTGTACTGTTTTTCTTAGTTTTTATTGATTTGAATCGTTTAAAATGGCAAATAACAACTTTAAAAGGCTTTATACTATTCGATTTAATTATATTTTGTCATCAATGAGAGAAAATGTATGAATATTAGTCCTGTTTATGCAGTTTTTTAAGGTTTGTACTGGTTTTATTTGCTTTAAAATTGCTTTAACCAACTTTAAATGGCTTTAATTTGACTAACACTATTAGTTTCCATAACGAAATAATGTTTTCATTTAATTTTGTCATTACTGAGAGAAAATGTATGAATATTAGTCCTATTTGTACTGTTTTTCTTAGTTTTTATTGATTTGAATCGTTTATAATAGTATATATTAACTTTAAAAAGCTTTATACTATTCGATTTAATTATATTTTGTCATCAATGAGAGAAAATGTATGAATATTAGTCCTATTTGTACTGTTTTTCTTAGGTTTTATTGATTTGAATCGTTTAAAATGGTAAATAACAACTTTAAAAGGCTTTATACTATTCAATTTAATTATGTTTTGTCATCACTGAGCAAAAATGCATGAATATTAGTCCTGTTTATACTGTTTTTCAAGGTTTTTACATATTTTATTTGCTTTAAAATTGCTTTAAACAATTTAAAATGGCTTTAAACTGATTTTTACTATTAGTTTCCATAACAAAATAATGTTTTCTTTAATTTTGTCATCACTGAGAGAAAATGTATAAGTATTAGTCCTATTTGTACTGTTTTTCAAGGTTTGTACTGATTTAATTTGCTTTAAAATTGCTTTAACGAACTTTAAATTTCTTTAATTTGACTAACACTATTAGTTTCCATAACGAAATAATGTTTTCATTTAATTTTGTCATTACTGAGAGAAAATGTATGAATATTAGTCCTATTTGTACTGTTTTTCTTAGTTTTTATTGATTTGAATCGTTAAAAATAGTATATATTAACTTTAAAAAGCTTTATACTATTCGATTTAATTATATTTTGTCATCAATGAGAGAAAATGTATGAATATTAGTCCTATTTGTACTGTTTTTCTTAGGTTTTATTGATTTGAATCGTTTAAAATGGTAAATAACAACTTTAAAAGGCTTTATACTATTCAATTTAATTATATTTTGTCATCACTGAGCAAAAATGCATGAATATTAGTCCTGTTTATACTGTTTTTCAAGGTTTTTACTTATTTTATTTGCTTTAAAATTGCTTTAAACAATTTAAAATGGCTTTAATTTAACTAACACTATTAGTATCCATAACGAAATAATGTTTTCATTTTATTTTGTCATTACTGAGAGAAAATGTATGAATATAAGTCCTATTTGTACTGTTTTTCGCAGTTTTTATTAATTTGAATCGTTTATAATAGTATATAACAACTTTAAAAAGCTTTATACTATTCGATTTAATTATATTTTGTCATCAATAAGAGAAAATGTATGGATATTAGTCCTATTTGTACAGTTTTTTTTAATTTTTATTGATTTGAATCGTTTAAAATTGTATATAACAACATTTACAGGCTTTATACTATTCGATTTAAATATATTTTGTCATCAATGAGAGAAAATGTATGAATATTAGTCCTGTTTATACTGTTTTTCAAGGTTTTTACTTATTTTATTTGCTTTAAAATTGCTTTAAACAATTTAAAATGGCTTTAAACTGATTTATACTATTAGTTTCCATAACTAAATAATGTTTTCATTTAATTTTGTCATTACTGAGAGAAAATGTATGAATATTAGTCCTATTTTTACTGTTTTTCTTAGTTTTTATTGATTTGAATCGTTAAAAATAGTAAATATTAACTTTAAAAAGCTTTATACTATTCGATTTAATTATATATTGTCATCAATGAAAGAAAATGTATGGATATTAGTCTTATTTGTACTGTTTTTCTTAATTTTTATTGATTTGAATCGTTTAAAATGGTATATAACAACATTAAAAGGCTTTATACTATTAGATTTAATTATACTTTGTCATCAATGAGAGAAAATGTATGAATATTAGTCCTTTTTATACTATTTTTCAAGGTTTTTACTTATTTTATTTGCTTTAAAATTGCTTTAACCAACTTTAAATGTCTATAATTTGACTAACACTATAAGTTTCCATAACTAAATAATGTTTTCATTTAATTTTGTCATTAATAAGAGAAAATGTATGAATATTAGTCCTATTTGTATTGTTTTTCTTAGTTTTTATTGATTTGAATCGTTAAAAATAGTATATATTAACTTTAAAAAGCTTTATAATATTCGATTTAATTATATTTTGTCATCAATAAAATAAAATGTATGGATATTAGTCCTATTTGTACTGTTTTTCTTAGTTTTTATTGATTTGAATCGTTAAAAATTGTATATAACAACATTTACAGGCTTTATACTATTCGATTTAAATATATTTTGTCATCAATGAGAGAAAATGTATGAATATTAGTCCTGCTTGTACTGTTTTGCAAGGTTTTTACTGATTTTATTTGCTTTAAAATTGCTTTAAATAATTTAAAATGACTTTAAACTGATTCATACTATTAGTTTCCATAACTAAATAATGTTTTCATTTAATTTTGTCATTACTGAGAGAAAATGTATGAATATTAGTCCTATTTGTACTGTTTTTCTTAGTTTTTATTGATTTGAATCGTTAAAAATAGTATATAACAACATTAAAAGGCTTTATACTATTCGATTTAAATATATTTTGTCATCAATGAGAGAAAATGTATGAATATTAGTCCTGTTTATACTATTTTTCAAGGTTTTTCTGATTTTATTTGCTTTAAATTGCTTTAAACAACTTTAAATAGCTTAAGTAGGACTTATTCTATTAGTTTCCAAAACAAAATAATAATGTTTTCATTTAATTTTGTCATTACTGACAGAAAATGTATGAATATAAGTCCTATTTGTACTGTTTTTCGCAGTTTTTATTAATTTGAATCGTTTAAAATAGTATATAACAACTTTAAAAGGCTTTATACTATTCGATTTAATTATATTTTGTCATCACTGAGAGCAAATGTATGATTATTAGTCCTGCTTGTACTGTTTTGCAAGGTTTTTACTGATTTTATTTGCTTTAAAATTGCTTTAAATAATTTAAAATGGCTTTAAACTGATTTATACTATTAGTTTCCATAACTAAATAATGTTTTCATTTAATTTTGTCATTACTGAGAGAAAATGTATGAATATTAGTCCTATTTGTACTGTTTTTCTTAGTTTTTATTGATTTGAATCGTTAAAAATAGTATATATTAACTTTAAAAAGCTTTATACTATTCGATTTAATTATATTTTGTCATCAATGAAAGAAAATGTGTGGATATTAGTCCTATTTGTACTGTTTTTCTTAATTTTTATTGATTTGAATCGTTTATAATAGTATATAACAACATTTAAAGGCTTTATACTATTCAATTTAATTATACTTTGTCATCAATGAGAGAAAATGTATGAATATTAGTCCTGTTTATACTATTTTTCAAGGTTTTTACTTATTTTATTTGCTTAAAAATTGCTTTAAACAATGTAAATTGGCTTTAAACTGATTTATACTATTAGTTTCCATAACAAAATAATGTTTTCATTTTATTTTGTCATTACTAAAAAAAAATGTATGAATATAAGTCCTATTTGTACTGTTTTTCGCAGTTTTTATTAATTTGAATCGTTTATAATAGTATATAACAACTTTAAAAGGCTTTATACTATTCGATTTAATTATATTTTGTCATCAATAAGAGAATATGTATGGATATTAGTCCTATTTGTACTGTTTTTCTTAATTTTTATTGATTTGAATCATTTAAAATTGTATATAACAACATTTAAAGGCTTTATACTATTCGATTTAAATATATTTTGTCATCAATGAGAGAAAATGTATGAATATTAGTCCTGTTTGTACTGTTTTGCATGGTTTTTACTGATTTTATTTGCTTTAAAATTGCTTTAACCAACTTTAAATGGCTTTAATTTGACTAACACAATTAGTATTCATAACGAAATAATGTTTTCATTTTATTTTGTCATTACTTAAAGAAAATGTATGAATATAAGTCCTATTTGTACTGTTTTTCGCAGTTTTTATTAATTTGAATCGTATATAATAGTATATAACAACTTTAAAAGGCTTTATACTATTCGATTTAATTATATTTTGTCATCAATAAGAGAATATGTATGGATATTAGTCCTATTTGTACTGTTTTTCTTAATTTTTATTGATTTGAATCATTTAAAATTGTATATAACAACATTTAAAGGCTTTATACTATTCGATTTAAATATATTTTGTCATCAATGAGAGAAAATGTATGAATATTAGTCCTGTTTGTACTGTTTTGCATGGTTTTTACTGATTTTATTTGCTTTAAAATTGCTTTAACCAACTTTAAATGGCTTTAATTTGACTAACACAATTAGTATTCATAACGAAATAATGTTTTCATTTTATTTTGTCATTACTTAAAGAAAATGTATGAATATAAGTCCTATTTGTACTGTTTTTCGCAGTTTTTATTAATTTGAATCGTTTATAATAGTATATAACAACTTTAAAAGGCTTTATACTATTCGATTTAATTATATTTTGTCATCAATAAGAGAAAATGTATGGATATTAGTCCTATTTGTACTGTTTTTCTGATTTTTATTGATTTGAATCATTTAAAATTGTATATAACAACATTTAAAGGCTTTATACTATTCGATTTAAATATATTTTGTCATCAATGAGAGAAAATGTATGAATATTAGTCCTGTTTATACTATTTTTCAAGGTTTTTGCTGATTTTATTTGCTTTAAATTGCTTTAAACAACTTTAAATAGCTTAAGTTGGACTTATTCTATTAGTTTCCAAAACAAAATAATAATGTTTTCATTTAATTTTGTCATTACTGACAGAAAATGTATGAATATAAGTCCTATTTGTACTGTTTTTCAAGGTTTGTACTGATTTTATTTGCTTTAAAATTGCTTTAACCAACTTTAAATGGCTTTAATTTGACTAACACTATAAGTTTTCATAACTAAATAATGTTTTCATTTAATTTTGTCATTAATAAGAGAAAATGTATGAATATTAGTCCTATTTGTACTGTTTTTCTTAGTTTTTATTGATTTGAATCGTTTAAAATGGTAAATAACAACTTTAAAAGGCTTTATACTATTCGATTTAATTATATTTTGTCATCACTGAGAGAAAATGTATGATTATTAGTCCTGTTTGTACTGTTTTGCAAGGTTTTTACTGATTTTATTTGCTTTAAAATTGATTTAACCAACTTTAAATGGCTTTAATTTAACTAACACTATTAGTATCCATAACGAAATAATGTTTTCATTTTATTTTGTCATTACTGAAAGAAAATGTATGAATATAAGTCCTATTTGTACTGTTTTTCGCAGTTTTTATTAATTTGAATCGTTTATAATAGTATATAACAACTTTAAAAAGCTTTATACTATTCGATTTAATTATATTTTGTCATCAATAATAGAAAATGTATGGATATTAGTCCTATTTGTACAGTTTTTCTTAATTTTTATTGATTTGAATCGTTTAAAATTGTATATAACAACATTTACAGGTTTTATACTATTCGATTTAAATATATTTTGTCATCAATGAGAGAAAATGTATGAATATTAGTCCTGTTTATACTGTTTTTCAAGGTTTTTACTTATTTTATTTGCTTTAAAATTGCTTTAAACAATTTAAAATGGCTTTAAACTGATTTATACTATTAGTTTCCATAACTAAATAATGTTTTCATTTAATTTTGTCATTACTGAGAGAAAATGTATGAATATTAGTCCTATTTTTACTGTTTTTCTTAGTTTTTATTGATTTGAATCGTTAAAAATAGTATATATTAACTTTAAAAAGCTTTATACTATTCGATTTAATTATATATTGTCATCAATGAAAGAAAATGTATGGATATTAGTCTTATTTGTACTGTTTTTCTTAATTTTTATTGATTTGAATCGTTTAAAATGGTATTTAACAACATTAAAAGGCTTTATACTATTAGATTTAATTATACTTTGTCATCAATGAGAGAAAATGTATGAATATTAGTCCTTTTTATACTATTTTTCAAGGTTTTTACTTATTTTATTTGCTTTAAAATTGCTTTAACCAACTTTAAATGTCTATAATTTGACTAACACTATAAGTTTCCATAACTAAATAATGTTTTCATTTAATTTTGTCATTAATAAGAGAAAATGTATGAATATTAGTCCTATTTGTATTGTTTTTCTTAGTTTTTATTGATTTGAATCGTTAAAAATAGTATATATTAACTTTAAAAAGCTTTATAATATTCGATTTAATTATATTTTGTCATCAATAAAATAAAATGTATGGATATTAGTCCTATTTGTACTGTTTTTCTTAGTTTTTATTGATTTGAATCGTTTAAAATGGTATAGAACAACATTTAAAGGCTTTATACTATTCGATTTAATTATATTTTGTCATCAATGAGAGAAAATGTATGAATATTAGTCCTGTTTATACTATTTTTCAAGGTTTTTACTTATTTTATTTGCTTAAAAATTGCTTTAAACAATGTAAATTGGCTTTAAACTGATTTATACTATTAGTTTCCATAACAAAATAATGTTTTCATTTAATTTTGTCATTACTGAGAGAAAATGTATGAATATTAGTCCTGTTTGTACTGTTTTTCAAGGTTTGTACTGATTTTATTTGCTTTAAAATTGCTTTAACCAACTTTAAATGTCTTTAATTTGACTAACACTATAAGTTTCCATAACTAAATAATGTTTTCATTTAATTTTGTCATTAATAAGAGAAAATGTATGAATATTAGTCCTATTTGTACTGTTTTTCTTAGTTTTTATTGATTTGAATCGTTTAAAATGGTATAGAACAACATTTAAAGGCTTTATACTATTCGATTTAATTATATTTTGTCATCAATGAGAGAAAATGTATGAATATTAGTCCTGTTTATACTATTTTTCAAGGTTTTTACTTATTTTATTTGCTTAAAAATTGCTTTAAACAATGTAAATTGGCTTTAAACTGATTTATACTATTAGTTTCCATAACAAAATAATGTTTTCATTTTATTTTGTCATTACTGAAAGAAAATGTATGAATATAAGTCCTATTTGTACTGTTTTTCGCTGTTTTTATTAATTTGAATCGTTTATAATAGTATATAACAACTTTAAAAGGCTTTATACTATTCGATTTAATTATATTTTGTCATCAATAAGAGAAAATGTATGGATATTAGTCCTATTTGTACTGTTTTTCTTAATTTTTATTGATTTGAATCATTTAAAATGGTAAATAACAACTTTAAAAGGCTTTATACTATTCGATTTAATTTTATTTTGTCATCAATAAGAAAAAATGTATGGATATTAGTCCTATTTGTACTGTTTTTCTTAATTTTTATTGATTTGAATCATTTAAAATTGTATATAACAACATTTAAAGGCTTTATACTATTCGATTTAAATATATTTTGTCATCAATGAGAGAAAATGTATGAATATTAGTCCTGTTTATACTATTTTTCAAGGTTTTTGCTGATTTTATTTGCTTTAAATTGCTTTAAACAACTTTAAATAGCTTAAGTTGGACTTATTCTATTAGTTTCCAAAACAAAATAATAATGTTTTCATTTAATTTTGTCATTACTGACAGAAAATGTATGAATATAAGTCCTATTTGTACTGTTTTTCGCAGTTTTTATTAATTTGAATCGTTTAAAATAGTATATAACAACTTTAAAAGGCTTTATACTATTCGATTTAATTATATTTTGTCATCACTGAGAGAAAATGTATGAATATTAGTCCTGTTTATACTATTTTTCAAGGTTTTTACTTATTTTATTTCCTTTAAAATTGCTTTAAACAATTTAAAATGGCTTTAAACTGATTTATACTATTAGTTTCCATAACTAAATAATGTTTTCATTTAATTTTGTCATTACTGAGAGAAAATGTATGAATATTAGTCCTATTTGTACTGTTTTTCTTAGTTTTTATTGATTTGAATCGTTTAAAATAGTATATATTAACTTTAAAAAGCTTTATACTATTCGATTTAATTATATTTTGTGTTCAATGAAAGAAAATGTATAGATATTAGTCCTATTTGTACTGTTTTTCTTAATTTTTATTGATTTGAATCGTTTAAAATGGTATATAACAACATTTAAAGGCTTTATACTATTCGATTTAATTATACTTTGTCATCAATGAGAGAAAATGTATGAATATTAATCCTGTTTATACTATTTTGCAAGGTTTTTACTTATTTTATTTGCTTAAAAATTGCTTTAAACAATGTAAATTGGCTTTAAACTGATTTATACTATTAGTTTCCATAACAAAATAATGTTTTCATTTAATTTTGTCATTACTGAGAGAAAATGTATGAATATTAGTCCTGTTTGTACTGTTTTTCAAGGTTTGTACTGATTTTATTTGCTTTAAAATTGCTTTAACCAACTTTAAATGTCTTTAATTTGACTAACACTATAAGTTTCCATAACTAAATAATGTTTTCATTTAATTTTGTCATTAATAAGAGAAAATGTATGAATATTAGTCCTATTTGTACTGTTTTTCTTAGTTTTTATTGATTTGAATCGTTTAAAATGGTAAATAACAACTTTAAAAGGCTTTATACTATTCGATTTAATTATATTTTGTCATCACTGAGAGAAAATGTATGATTATTAGTCCTGTTTGTACTGTTTTGCAGGGTTTTTACTGATTTTATTTGCTTTAAAATTGCTTTAACCAACTTTAAATGGCTTTAATTTGACTAACACTATTAGTATCCATAACGAAATAATGTTTTCATTTTATTTTGTCATTACTGAAAGAAAATGTATGAATATAAGTCCTATTTGTACTGTTTTTCGCTGTTTTTATTAATTTGAATTGTTTATAATAGTATATAACAACTTTAAAAGGCTTTATACTATTCGATTTAAATATATTTTGTCATCAATGAGAGAAAATGTATGAATATTAGTCCTGTTTATACTGTTTTTCAAGGTTTTTACTTATTTTATTTGCTTTAAAATTGCTTTAAATAATTTAAAATGGCTTTAAACTGACTAACACTATTAGTATCCATAACGAAATAATGTTTTCATTTTATTTTGTCATTACTGAAAGAAAATGTATGAATATAAGTCCTATTTGTACTGTTTTTCGCTGTTTTTATTAATTTGAATCGTTTATAATAGTATATAACAACTTTAAAAGGCTTTATACTATTCGATTTAAATATATTTTGTCATCAATGAGAGAAAATGTATGAATATTAGTCCTATTTGTACTGTTTTTCTTAGTTTTTATTGATTTGAATCGTTAAAAATAGTATATATTAACTTTAAAAAGCTTTATACTATTCGATTTAATTATATTTTGTCATCAATAAGAGAAAATGTATGGATATTAGTCCTATTTGTACTGTTTTTCTTAATTTTTATTGATTTGAATCGTTTAAAATTGTATATAACAACATTTAAAGGCTTTATACTATTCGATTTAAATATATTTTGTCATCAATGAGAGAAAATGTATGAATATTAGTCCTGTTTATACTGTTTTTCAAGGTTTTTACTTATTTTATTTGCTTTAAAATTGCTTTAAACAATTTAAAATGGCTTTAAACTGATTTATACTATTAGTTTCCATAACTAAATAATGTTTTCATTTAATTTTGTCATTACTGAGAGAAAATGTATGAATATTAGTCCTATTTGTACTGTTTTTCTTAGTTTTTATTGATTTGAATCGTTAAAAATAGTATATATTAACTTTAAAAAGCTTTATACTATTCGATTTAATTATATTTTGTCATCAATGAAAGAAAATGTATGGATATTAGTCCTATTTGTACTGTTTTTCTTAATTTTTATTGATTTGAATCGTTTAAAATGGTATATAACAACATTTAAAGGCTTTATACTATTCGATTTAATTATACTTTGTCATCAATGAGAGAAAATGTATGAATATTAATCCTGTTTATACTATTTTGCAAGGTTTTTACTTATTTTATTTGCTTAAAAATTGCTTTAAACAATGCAAATTGGCTTTAAACTGATTTATACTATTAGTTTCCATAACAAAATAATGTTTTCATTTAATTTTGTCATTACTGAGAGAAAATGTATGAATATTAGTCCTGTTTGTACTGTTTTTCAAGGTTTGTACTGATTTTATTTGCTTTAAAATTGCTTTAACCAACTTTAAATGTCTTTAATTTGACTAACACTATAAGTTTCCATAACTAAATAATGTTTTCATTTAATTTTGTCATTAATAAGAGAAAATGTATGAATATTAGTCCTATTTGTACTGTTTTTCTTAGTTTTTATTGATTTGAATCGTTTAAAATGGTAAATAACAACTTTAAAAGGCTTTATACTAATCGATTTAAATATATTTTGTCATCAATGAGAGAAAATGTATGAATATTAATCCTGTTTATACTATTTTGCAAGGTTTTTACTTATTTTATTTGCTTAAAAATTGCTTTAAACAATGTAAATTTGCTTTAAACTGATTTATACTATTAGTTTCCATAACAAAATAATGTTTTCATTTAATTTTGTCATCACTGAGAGAAAATGTATGATTATTAGTCCTGTTTGTACTGTTTTGCAAGGTTTTTACTGATTTTATTTGCTTTAAAATTGCTTTAAATAATTTAAAATGGCTTTAAACTGATTTATACTATTAGTTTCCATAACTAAATAATGTTTTCATTTAATTTTGTCATTACTGAGTGAAAGTGTATGAATATTAGTCCTGTTTGTACTGTCTTTCAAGGTTTGTACTGATTTTATTTGCTTTAAAATTGCTTTAACCAACTTTAAATGGCTTTAATTTGACTAACACTATAAGTTTCCATAACTAAATAATGTTTTCATTTAATTTTGTCATTAATAAGAGAAAATGTATGAATATTAGTCCTATTTGTACTGTTTTTCTTAGTTTTTATTGATTTGAATCGTTTAAAATGGTAAATAACAACTTTAAAAGGCTTTATACTAATCGATTTAAATATATTTTGTCATCAATGAGAGAAAATGTATGAATATTAGTCCTGTTTGTACTGTTTTGCAAGGTTTTTACTGATTTTATTTGCTTTAAAATTGCTTTAACCAACTTAAAATGGCTTTAATTTGACTAACACTATTAGTATCCATAACGAAATAATGTTTGCGTTTGATTTTTCATTACTGAAAGAAAATGTATGAATATAAGTCCTATTTGTACTGTTTTTCGCAGTTTTTATTGATTTGAATCGTTTATAATAGTATATAACAACATTAAAAGGCTTTATACTATTCGATTTAATTATATTTTGTCATCAATGAGAGAAAATGTATGAATATTAGTCCTGTTTATACTATTTTTCAAGGTTTTTACTTATTTTATTTCCTTTAAAATTGCTTTAAACAATTTAAAATGGCTTTAAACTGATTTATACTATTAGTTTCCATAACTAAATAATGTTTTCATTTAATTTTGTCATTAATAAGAGAAAATGTATAAATATTAGTCCTATTTGTACTGTTTTTCTTAGTTTTTATTGATTTGAATCATTTAAAATGGTAAATAACAACTTTAAAAGGCTTTATACTATACGATTTAATTATATTTTGTCATCACTGAGAGAAAATGTATGATTATTAGTCCTGTTTGTACTGTTTTGCAAGGTTTTTACTGATTTTATTTGCTTTAAAATTGCTTTAACCAACTTTAAATGGCTTTAATTTGACTAACACTATTAGTATCCATAACGAAATAATGTTTTCATTTTATTTTGTCATTACTGAAAGAAAATGTATGAATATAAATCCTATTTGTACTGTTTTTCGCTGTTTTTATTAATTTGAATCGTTTATAATAGTATATAACAACTTTAAAAGGCTTTATACTATTCGATTTAATTATATTTTGTCATCAATAAGAGAAAATGTATGGATATTAGTCCTATTTGTACTGTTTTTCTTAATTTTTATTGATTTGAATCGTTTAAAATTGTATATAACAACTTTAAAAGGCTTTATACTAATCGATTTAAATATATTTTGTCATCAATGAGAGAAAATGTATGAATATTAGTCCTGTTTGTACTGTTTTGCAAGGTTTTTACTGATTTTATTTGCTTTAAAATTGCTTTAACCAACTTAAAATGGCTTTAATTTGACTAACACTATTAGTATCCATAACGAAATAATGTTTGCGTTTTATTTTTCATTACTGAAAGAAAATGTATGAATATAAGTCCTATTTGTACTGTTTTTCGCTGTTTTTATTAATTTGAATTGTTTATAATAGTATATAACAACTTTAAAAGGCTTTATACTATTCGATTTAAATATATTTTGTCATCAATGAGAGAAAATGTATGAATATTAGTCCTGTTTATACTGTTTTTCAAGGTTTTTACTTATTTTATTTGCTTTAAAATTGCTTTAAATAATTTAAAATGGCTTTAAACTGACTAACACTATTAGTATCCATAACGAAATAATGTTTTCATTTTATTTTGTCATTACTGAAAGAAAATGTATGAATATAAGTCCTATTTGTACTGTTTTTCGCTGTTTTTATTAATTTGAATCGTTTATAATAGTATATAACAACTTTAAAAGGCTTTATACTATTCGATTTAAATATATTTTGTCATCAATGAGAGAAAATGTATGAATATTAGTCCTATTTGTACTGTTTTTCTTAGTTTTTATTGATTTGAATCGTTAAAAATAGTATATATTAACTTTAAAAAGCTTTATACTATTCGATTTAATTATATTTTGTCATCAATAAGAGAAAATGTATGGATATTAGTCCTATTTGTACTGTTTTTCTTAATTTTTATTGATTTGAATCGTTTAAAATTGTATATAACAACATTTAAAGGCTTTATACTATTCGATTTAAATATATTTTGTCATCAATGAGAGAAAATGTATGAATATTAGTCCTGTTTATACTGTTTTTCAAGGTTTTTACTTATTTTATTTGCTTTAAAATTGCTTTAAACAATTTAAAATGGCTTTAAACTGATTTATACTATTAGTTTCCATAACTAAATAATGTTTTCATTTAATTTTGTCATTACTGAGAGAAAATGTATGAATATTAGTCCTATTTGTACTGTTTTTCTTAGTTTTTATTGATTTGAATCGTTAAAAATAGTATATATTAACTTTAAAAAGCTTTATACTATTCGATTTAATTATATTTTGTCATCAATGAAAGAAAATGTATGGATATTAGTCCTATTTGTACTGTTTTTCTTAATTTTTATTGATTTGAATCGTTTAAAATGGTATATAACAACATTTAAAGGCTTTATACTATTCGATTTAATTATACTTTGTCATCAATGAGAGAAAATGTATGAATATTAATCCTGTTTATACTATTTTGCAAGGTTTTTACTTATTTTATTTGCTTAAAAATTGCTTTAAACAATGCAAATTGGCTTTAAACTGATTTATACTA
Organism: Ptychoptera albimana; assembly: GCA_961205885.1. NCBI lineage: Eukaryota > Metazoa > Arthropoda > Insecta > Diptera > Ptychopteridae > Ptychoptera > Ptychoptera albimana. The sequence continues at coordinate 47,496,573 of OY540801.1, forward strand.
TTAGTTTCCATAACAAAATAATGTTTTCATTTAATTTTGTCATTACTGAGAGAAAATGTATGAATATTAGTCCTGTTTGTACTGTTTTTCAAGGTTTGTACTGATTTTATTTGCTTTAAAATTGCTTTAACCAACTTTAAATGTCTTTAATTTGACTAACACTATAAGTTTCCATAACTAAATAATGTTTTCATTTAATTTTGTCATTAATAAGAGAAAATGTATGAATATTAGTCCTATTTGTACTGTTTTTCTTAGTTTTTATTGATTTGAATCGTTTAAAATGGTAAATAACAACTTTAAAAGGCTTTATACTAATCGATTTAAATATATTTTGTCATCAATGAGAGAAAATGTATGAATATTAATCCTGTTTATACTATTTTGCAAGGTTTTTACTTATTTTATTTGCTTAAAAATTGCTTTAAACAATGTAAATTTGCTTTAAACTGATTTATACTATTAGTTTCCATAACAAAATAATGTTTTCATTTAATTTTGTCATCACTGAGAGAAAATGTATGATTATTAGTGCTGTTTGTACTGTTTTGCAAGGTTTTTACTGATTTTATTTGCTTTAAAATTGCTTTAAATAATTTAAAATGGCTTTAAACTGATTTATACTATTAGTTTCCATAACTAAATAATGTTTTCATTTAATTTTGTCATTACTGAGTGAAAGTGTATGAATATTAGTCCTGTTTGTACTGTCTTTCAAGGTTTGTACTGATTTTATTTGCTTTAAAATTGCTTTAACCAACTTTAAATGGCTTTAATTTGACTAACACTATAAGTTTCCATAACTAAATAATGTTTTCATTTAATTTTGTCATTAATAAGAGAAAATGTATGAATATTAGTCCTATTTGTACTGTTTTTCTTAGTTTTTATTGATTTGAATCGTTTAAAATGGTAAATAACAACTTTAAAAGGCTTTATACTAATCGATTTAAATATATTTTGTCATCAATGAGAGAAAATGTATGAATATTAGTCCTGTTTGTACTGTTTTGCAAGGTTTTTACTGATTTTATTTGCTTTAAAATTGCTTTAACCAACTTAAAATGGCTTTAATTTGACTAACACTATTAGTATCCATAACGAAATAATGTTTGCGTTTTATTTTTCATTACTGAAAGAAAATGTATGAATATAAGTCCTATTTGTACTGTTTTTCGCAGTTTTTATTGATTTGAATCGTTTATAATAGTATATAACAACATTAAAAGGCTTTATACTATTCGATTTAATTATATTTTGTCATCAATGAGAGAAAATGTATGAATATTAGTCCTGTTTATACTATTTTTCAAGGTTTTTACTTATTTTATTTCCTTTAAAATTGCTTTAAACAATTTAAAATGGCTTTAAACTGATTTATACTATTAGTTTCCATAACTAAATAATGTTTTCATTTAATTTTGTCATTAATAAGAGAAAATGTATAAATATTAGTCCTATTTGTACTGTTTTTCTTAGTTTTTATTGATTTGAATCATTTAAAATGGTAAATAACAACTTTAAAAGGCTTTATACTATACGATTTAATTATATTTTGTCATCACTGAGAGAAAATGTATGATTATTAGTCCTGTTTGTACTGTTTTGCAAGGTTTTTACTGATTTTATTTGCTTTAAAATTGCTTTAACCAACTTTAAATGGCTTTAATTTGACTAACACTATTAGTATCCATAACGAAATAATGTTTTCATTTTATTTTGTCATTACTGAAAGAAAATGTATGAATATAAATCCTATTTGTACTGTTTTTCGCTGTTTTTATTAATTTGAATCGTTTATAATAGTATATAACAACTTTAAAAGGCTTTATACTATTCGATTTAATTATATTTTGTCATCAATAAGAGAAAATGTATGGATATTAGTCCTATTTGTACTGTTTTTCTTAATTTTTATTGATTTGAATCGTTTAAAATTGTATATAACAACATTTAAAGGCTTTATACTATTCGATTTAAATATATTTTGTCATCAATGAGAGAAAACGTATGAATATTAGTCCTGTTTATACTGTTTTTCAAGGTTTTTACTTATTTTATTTGCTTTAAAATTGCTTTAAATAATTTAAAATGGCTTTAAACTGATTTATACTATTAGTTTCCATAACAAAATAATGTTTTCATTTAATTTTGTCATTACTGAGAGAAAATGTATGAATATTTGTCCTATTTTTACTGTTTTTCTTAGTTTTTATTGATTTGAATCGTTAAAAATAGTATATATTAACTTTAAAAAGCTTTATACTATTCGATTTAATTATATATTGTCATCAATGAAAGAAAATGTATGGATATTAGTCTTATTTGTACTGTTTTTCTTAATTTTTATTGATTTGAATCGTTTAAAATGGTATATAACAACTTTAAAAGGCTTTATACTATTCGATTTAATTATATTTTGTCATCACTGAGAGAAAATGTATGATTATTAGTCCTGTTTGTACTGTTTTGCAAGGTTTTTACTGATTTTATTTGCTTTAAAATTGCTTTAACCAACTTTAAATGGCTTTAATTTGACTAACACTATTAGTATCCATAACGAAATAATGTTTTCATTTTATTTTGTCATTACTGAAAGAAAATGTATGAATATAAGTCCTATTTGTACTGTTTTTCGCAGTTTTTATTAATTTGAATCGTTTATAATAGTATATAACAACTTTAAAAAGCTTTATACTATTCGATTTAATTATATTTTGTCATCAATAATAGAAAATGTATGGATATTAGTCCTATTTGTACAGTTTTTCTTAATTTTTATTGATTTGAATCGTTTAAAATTGTATATAACAACATTTACAGGTTTTATACTATTCGATTTAAATATATTTTGTCATCAATGAGAGAAAATGTATGAATATTAGTCCTGTTTATACTGTTTTTCAAGGTTTTTACTTATTTTATTTGCTTTAAAATTGCTTTAAACAATTTAAAATGGCTTTAAACTGATTTATACTATTAGTTTCCATAACTAAATAATGTTTTCATTTAATTTTGTCATTACTGAGAGAAAATGTATGAATATTAGTCCTATTTTTACTGTTTTTCTTAGTTTTTATTGATTTGAATCGTTAAAAATAGTATATATTAACTTTAAAAAGCTTTATACTATTCGATTTAATTATATATTGTCATCAATGAAAGAAAATGTATGGATATTAGTCTTATTTGTACTGTTTTTCTTAATTTTTATTGATTTGAATCGTTTAAAATGGTATATAACAACATTAAAAGGCTTTATACTATTAGATTTAATTATACTTTGTCATCAATGAGAGAAAATGTATGAATATTAGTCCTTTTTATACTATTTTTCAAGGTTTTTACTTATTTTATTTGCTTTAAAATTGCTTTAACCAACTTTAAATGTCTATAATTTGACTAACACTATAAGTTTCCATAACTAAATAATGTTTTCATTTAATTTTGTCATTAATAAGAGAAAATGTATGAATATTAGTCCTATTTGTATTGTTTTTCTTAGTTTTTATTGATTTGAATCGTTAAAAATAGTATATATTAACTTTAAAAAGCTTTATAATATTCGATTTAATTATATTTTGTCATCAATAAAATAAAATGTATGGATATTAGTCCTATTTGTACTGTTTTTCTTAGTTTTTATTGATTTGAATCGTTTAAAATGGTATAGAACAACATTTAAAGGCTTTATACTATTCGATTTAATTATATTTTGTCATCAATGAGAGAAAATGTATGAATATTAGTCCTGTTTATACTATTTTTCAAGGTTTTTACTTATTTTATTTGCTTAAAAATTGCTTTAAACAATGTAAATTGGCTTTAAACTGATTTATACTATTAGTTTCCATAACAAAATAATGTTTTCATTTAATTTTGTCATTACTGAGAGAAAATGTATGAATATTAGTCCTGTTTGTACTGTTTTTCAAGGTTTGTACTGATTTTATTTGCTTTAAAATTGCTTTAACCAACTTTAAATGTCTTTAATTTGACTAACACTATAAGTTTCCATAACTAAATAATGTTTTCATTTAATTTTGTCATTAATAAGAGAAAATGTATGAATATTAGTCCTATTTGTACTGTTTTTCTTAGTTTTTATTGATTTGAATCGTTTAAAATGGTATAGAACAACATTTAAAGGCTTTATACTATTCGATTTAATTATATTTTGTCATCAATGAGAGAAAATGTATGAATATTAGTCCTGTTTATACTATTTTTCAAGGTTTTTACTTATTTTATTTGCTTAAAAATTGCTTTAAACAATGTAAATTGGCTTTAAACTGATTTATACTATTAGTTTCCATAACAAAATAATGTTTTCATTTTATTTTGTCATTACTGAAAGAAAATGTATGAATATAAGTCCTATTTGTACTGTTTTTCGCTGTTTTTATTAATTTGAATCGTTAATAATAGTATATAACAACTTTAAAAGGCTTTATACTATTCGATTTAATTATATTTTGTCATCAATAAGAGAAAATGTATGGATATTAGTCCTATTTGTACTGTTTTTCTTAATTTTTATTGATTTGAATCATTTAAAATGGTAAATAACAACTTTAAAAGGCTTTATACTATTCGATTTAATTTTATTTTGTCATCAATAAGAAAAAATGTATGGATATTAGTCCTATTTGTACTGTTTTTCTTAATTTTTATTGATTTGAATCGTTTAAAATTGTATATAACAACATTTAAAGGCTTTATACTATTCGATTTAAATATATTTTGTCATCAATGAGAGAAAACGTATGAATATTAGTCCTGTTTATACTGTTTTTCAAGGTTTTTACTTATTTTATTTGCTTTAAAATTGCTTTAAATAATTTAAAATGGCTTTAAACTGATTTATACTATTAGTTTCCATAACAAAATAATGTTTTCATTTAATTTTGTCATTAATAAGAGAAAATGTATAAATATTAGTCCTATTTGTACTGTTTTTCTTAGTTTTTATTGATTTGAATCATTTAAAATGGTAAATAACAACTTTAAAAGGCTTTATACTATTCGATTTAATTATATTTTGTCATCACTGAGAGAAAATGTATGATTATTAGTCCTGTTTGTACTGTTTTGCAAGGTTTTTACTGATTTTATTTGCTTTAAAATTGCTTTAACCAACTTTAAATGGCTTTAATTTGACTAACACTATTAGTATCCATAACGAAATAATGTTTTCATTTTATTTTGTCATTACTGAAAGAAAATGTATGAATATAAGTCCTATTTGTACTGTTTTTCGCTGTTTTTATTAATTTGAATCGTTTATAATAGTATATAACAACTTTAAAAGGCTTTATACTATTCGATTTAATTATATTTTGTCATCAATAAGAGAAAATGTATGGATATTAGTCCTATTTGTACTGTTTTTCTTAATTTTTATTGATTTGAATCGTTTAAAATTGTATATAACAACATTTAAAGGCTTTATACTATTCGATTTAAATATATTTTGTCATCAATGAGAGAAAACGTATGAATATTAGTCCTGTTTATACTGTTTTTCAAGGTTTTTACTTATTTTATTTGCTTTAAAATTGCTTTAAATAATTTAAAATGGCTTTAAACTGATTTATACTATTAGTTTCCATAACAAAATAATGTTTTCATTTAATTTTGTCATTACTGAGAGAAAATTTATGAATATTAGTCCTATTTGTACTGTTTTTCTTAGTTTTTATTGATTTGAATCGTTAAAAATAGTATATATTAACTTTAAAAAGCTTTATACTATTCGATTTAATTATATTTTGTCATCAATGAAAGAAAATGTATGGATATTAGTCCTATTTGTACTGTTTTTCTTAATTTTTATTGATTTGAATCGTTTAAAATGGTATATAACAACATTTAAAGGCTTTATACTATTCGATTTAATTATACTTTGTCATCAATGAGAGAAAATGTATGAATATTAATCCTGTTTATACTATTTTGCAAGGTTTTTACTTATTTTATTTGCTTAAAAATTGCTTTAAACAATGTAAATTGGCTTTAAACTGATTTATACTATTAGTTTCCATAACAAAATAATGTTTTCATTTAATTTTGTCATTACTGAGAGAAAATGTATGAATATTAGTCCTGTTTGTACTGTTTTTCAAGGTTTGTACTGATTTTATTTGCTTTAAAATTGCTTTAACCAACTTTAAATGTCTTTAATTTGACTAACACTATAAGTTTCCATAACTTAATAATGTTTTCATTTAATTTTGTCATTAATAAGAGAAAATGTATGAATATTAGTCCTATTTGTATTGTTTTTCTTAGTTTTTATTGATTTAAATCGTTAAAAATAGTATATATTAACTTTAAAAAGCTTTATACTATTCGATTTAATTATATTTTGTCATCAATAAAATAAAATGTATGGATATTAGTCCTATTTGTACTGTTTTTCTTAGTTTTTATTGATTTGAATCGTTTAAAATGGTATAGAACAACATTTAAAGGCTTTATACTATTCGATTTAAATATATTTTGTCATCAATGAGAGAAAACGTATGAATATTAGTCCTATTTGTACTGTTTTTCTTAATTTTTATTGATTTGAATCGTTTAAAATTGTATATAACAACATTTAAAGGCTTTATACTATTCGATTTAATTATATTTTGTCATCAATAAAATAAAATGTATGGATATTAGTCCTATTTGTATTGTTTTTCTTAGTTTTTATTGATTTAAATCGTTAAAAATAGTATATATTAACTTTAAAAAGCTTTATACTATTCGATTTAATTATATTTTGTCATCAATAAGAGAAAATGTATGGATATTAGTCCTATTTGTACTGTTTTTCTTAATTTTTATTGATTTGAATCGTTTAAAATTGTATATAACAACATTTAAAGGCTTTATACTATTCGATTTAAATATATTTTGTCATCAATGAGAGAAAACGTATGAATATTAGTCCTGTTTATACTGTTTTTCAAGGTTTTTACTTATTTTATTTGCTTTAAAATTGCTTTAAATAATTTAAAATGGCTTTAAACTGATTTATACTATTAGTTTCCATAACGAAATAATGTTTTCATTTTATTTTTCATTACTGAAAGAAAAGGTATGAATATAAGTCCTATTTGTACTGTTTTTCTTAGTTTTTATTGATTTGAATCGTTTAAAATAGCATATTTTAACCTTAAAAGGCTTTATAGTATTCGATTTAATTATAGTTTGTCATCAATGAGAGAAAATATATGAATATTAGTGCCATTTGTACTGTTTTTCGAGGTTTTTACTTATTTAATTTGCTTTAAAATTGCTTTAAACAATTTAAAATGGCTTTAATTTGACTAACACTATAAGTTTCCATAACTACATAATGTTTTCATTTAATTTTGTCATTAATAAGAGAAAATGTATGAATATTAGTCCTATTTGTATTGTTTTTCTTAGTTTTTATTGATTTGAATCGTTTATAATAGTATATATTAACTTTAGAAAGCTTTATAATATTCGATTTAATTATATTTTGTCATCAATAAAATAAAATGTATGGATATTAGTCCTATTTGTACTGTTTTTCTTAGTTTTTATTGATTTGAATCGTTTAAAATAGTAAATAACAACATTTAAAGACTTTATACTATTCGATTTAATTATATTTTGTCATCAATGAGAGAAAATGTATGAATATTAGTCCTGCTTGAACTATTTTTCAAGGTTTTTACTTATTTTATTTGCTTTAAAATTGCTTTAACCAACTTTAAATGGCTTTAATTTGACTAACACTATTAGTATCCATAACGAAATAATGTTTGCATTTTATTTTTCATAACTGAAAGAAAATGTATGAATATAAGTCCTATTTGTTCTGTTTTTCGCAGTTTTTATTGATTTGAATCGTTTATAATAGTATATAACAACATTAAAAGGCTTTATACTATTCGATTTAATTATATTTTGTCATCAATGAGAGAAAATGTATGAATATTAGTCCTGTTTATACTATTTTTCAAGGTTTTTACTTATTTTATTTGCTTTAAAATTGCTTTAAACAATTTTAAATGGCTTTTAACTGATTTATACTATTAGTTTCCATAACAAAATAATGTTTTCATTTAATTTTGTCATCACTGAGAGAAAATGTATGAATATTAGTCCTGTTTGTACTGTTTTTCAAGGTTTGTACTGATTTTATTTGCTTTAAAATTGCTTTAACCAACTTTAAATGGCTTTAATTTGACTAACACTATAAGTTTCCATAACTAAATAATGTTTTCATTTAATTTTGTCATTACTAAAAGAAAATGTATGAATATAAGTCCTATTTGTACTGTTTTTCGCAGTTTTTATTAATTTGAATCGTTTATAATAGTATATAACAACTTTAAAAGGCTTTATACTAATCGATTTAATTATATTTTGTCATCACTGAGAGAAAATGTATGATTATTAGTCCTGTTTGTACTGTTTTGCAAGGTTTTTACTGATTTTATTTGCTTTAAAATTGCTTTAAACAATTTAAAATGGCTTTAAACTGATTTATACTATTAGTTTCCATAACAAAATAATGTTTTCATTTAATTTTGTCATTACTGAGAGAAAATGTATGAATATTAGTCCTGTTTGTACTGTTTTTCAAGGTTTGTACTGATTTTATTTGCTTTAAAATTGCTTTAACCAACTTTAAATGTCTTTAATTTGACTAACACTATAAGTTTCCATAACTAAATAATGTTTTCATTTAATTTTGTCATTAATAAGAGAAAATGTATGAATATTAGTCCTATTTGTCTTGTTTTTCTTAGTTTTTATTGATTTGAATCGTTTAAAATAGTATATATTAACTTTAGAAAGCTTTATAATATTCGATTAAATTATATTTTGTCATCAATAAAATAAAATGTATGGATATTAGTCCTATTTGTACTGTTTTTTTTATTTTTATTGATTTGAATCGTTTAAAATAGTAAATCACAACATTTAAAGGCTTTATACTATTCGATTTAATTATATTTTGTCATCAATGAGAGAAAATGTATGAATATTAGTCCTGTTTATACTATTTTTCAAGGTTTTTACTTATTTTATTTGCTTTAAAATTGCTTTAACCAACTTAAAATGGCTTTTATTTGACTAACACTATTAGTATCCATAACGAAATAATGTTTGCATTTTATTTTTCATTACTGAAAGAAAATGTATGAATATAAGTCCTATTTGTACTGTTTTTCGCAGTTTTTATTGATTTGAATCGTTTATAATAGTATATAACAACTTTAAAAGGCTTTATACTATTCGATTTAATTATATTTTGTCATCAATAAGAGAAAATGTATGGATATTAGTCCTATTTGTACTGTTTTTCTTAATTTTTATTGATTTGAATCATTTAAAATTGTATATAACAACATTTAAAGGCTTTATACTATTCGATTTAAATATATTTTGTCATCAATAAGAGAAAATGTATGAATATTAGTCCTGTTTATACTATTTTTCAAGGTTTTTGCTGATTTTATTTGCTTTAAATTGCTTTAAACAACTTTAAATAGCTTAAGTTGGACTTATTCTATTAGTTTCCAAAACAAAATAATAATGTTTTCATTTAATTTTGTCATTACTAAAAGAAAATGTATGAATATAAGTCCTATTTGTACTGTTTTTCGCAGTTTTTATTAATTTGAATCGTTTATAATAGTATATAACAACTTTAAAAGGCTTTATACTAATCGATTTAATTATATTTTGTCATCACTGAGAGAAAATGTATGATTATTAGTCCTGTTTGTACTGTTTTGCAAGGTTTTTACTGATTTTATTTGCTTTAAAATTGCTTTAAACAATTTAAAATGGCTTTAAACTGATTTATACTATTAGTTTCCATAACAAAATAATGTTTTCATTTAATTTTGTCATTACTGAGAGAAAATGTATGAATATTAGTCCTGTTTGTACTGTTTTTCAAGGTTTGTACTGATTTTATTTGCTTTAAAATTGCTTTAACCAACTTTAAATGTCTTTAATTTGACTAACACTATAAGTTTCCATAACTAAATAATGTTTTCATTTAATTTTGTCATTAATAAGAGAAAATGTATGAATATTAGTCCTATTTGTCTTGTTTTTCTTAGTTTTTATTGATTTGAATCGTTTAAAATAGTATATATTAACTTTAGAAAGCTTTATAATATTCGATTAAATTATATTTTGTCATCAATAAAATAAAATGTATGGATATTAGTCCTATTTGTACTGTTTTTTTTATTTTTATTGATTTGAATCGTTTAAAATAGTAAATAACAACATTTAAAGGCTTTATACTATTCGATTTAATTATATTTTGTCATCAATGAGAGAAAATGTATGAATATTAGTCCTGCTTGAACTATTTTTCAAGGTTTTTACTTATTTTATTTGCTTTAAAATTGCTTTAACCAACTTTAAATGGCTTTAATTTGACTAACACTATTAGTATCCATAACGAAATAATGTTTGCATTTTATTTTTCATAACTGAAAGAAAATGTATGAATATAAGTCCTATTTGTTCTGTTTTTCGCAGTTTTTATTGATTTGAATCGTTTATAATAGTATATAACAACATTAAAAGGCTTTATACTATTCGATTTAATTATATTTTGTCATCAATGAGAGAAAATGTATGAATATTAGTCCTGTTTATACTATTTTTCAAGGTTTTTACTTATTTTATTTGCTTTAAAATTGCTTTAAACAATTTTAAATGGCTTTTAACTGATTTATACTATTAGTTTCCATAACAAAATAATGTTTTCATTTAATTTTGTCATCACTGAGAGAAAATGTATGAATATTAGTCCTGTTTGTACTGTTTTTCAAGGTTTGTACTGATTTTATTTGCTTTAAAATTGCTTTAACCAACTTTAAATGGCTTTAATTTGACTAACACTATAAGTTTCCATAACTAAATAATGTTTTCATTTAATTTTGTCATTACTAAAAGAAAATGTATGAATATAAGTCCTATTTGTACTGTTTTTCGCAGTTTTTATTAATTTGAATCGTTTATAATAGTATATAACAACTTTAAAAGGCTTTATACTAATCGATTTAATTATATTTTGTCATCACTGAGAGAAAATGTATGATTATTAGTCCTGTTTGTACTGTTTTGCAAGGTTTTTACTGATTTTATTTGCTTTAAAATTGCTTTAAACAATTTAAAATGGCTTTAAACTGATTTATACTATTAGTTTCCATAACAAAATAATGTTTTCATTTAATTTTGTCATTACTGAGAGAAAATGTATGAATATTAGTCCTGTTTGTACTGTTTTTCAAGGTTTGTACTGATTTTATTTGCTTTAAAATTGCTTTAACCAACTTTAAATGTCTTTAATTTGACTAACACTATAAGTTTCCATAACTAAATAATGTTTTCATTTAATTTTGTCATTAATAAGAGAAAATGTATGAATATTAGTCCTATTTGTCTTGTTTTTCTTAGTTTTTATTGATTTGAATCGTTTAAAATAGTATATATTAACTTTAGAAAGCTTTATAATATTCGATTAAATTATATTTTGTCATCAATAAAATAAAATGTATGGATATTAGTCCTATTTGTACTGTTTTTTTTATTTTTATTGATTTGAATCGTTTAAAATAGTAAATCACAACATTTAAAGGCTTTATACTATTCGATTTAATTATATTTTGTCATCAATGAGAGAAAATGTATGAATATTAGTCCTGTTTATACTATTTTTCAAGGTTTTTACTTATTTTATTTGCTTTAAAATTGCTTTAACCAACTTAAAATGGCTTTAATTTGACTAACACTATAAGTTTCCATAACTAAATAATGTTTTCATTTAATTTTGTCATTACTAAAAGAAAATGTATGAATATAAGTCCTATTTGTACTGTTTTTCGCAGTTTTTATTAATTTGAATCGTTTATAATAGTATATAACAACTTTAAAAGGCTTTATACTAATCGATTTAATTATATTTTGTCATCACTGAGAGAAAATGTATGATTATTAGTCCTGTTTGTACTGTTTTGCAAGGTTTTTACTGATTTTATTTGCTTTAAAATTGCTTTAAACAATTTAAAATGGCTTTAAACTGATTTATACTATTAGTTTCCATAACAAAATAATGTTTTCATTTAATTTTGTCATTACTGAGAGAAAATGTATGAATATTAGTCCTGTTTGTACTGTTTTTCAAGGTTTGTACTGATTTTATTTGCTTTAAAATTGCTTTAACCAACTTTAAATGTCTTTAATTTGACTAACACTATAAGTTTCCATAACTAAATAATGTTTTCATTTAATTTTGTCATTAATAAGAGAAAATGTATGAATATTAGTCCTATTTGTCTTGTTTTTCTTAGTTTTTATTGATTTGAATCGTTTAAAATAGTATATATTAACTTTAGAAAGCTTTATAATATTCGATTAAATTATATTTTGTCATCAATAAAATAAAATGTATGGATATTAGTCCTATTTGTACTGTTTTTTTTATTTTTATTGATTTGAATCGTTTAAAATAGTAAATAACAACATTTAAAGGCTTTATACTATTCGATTTAATTATATTTTGTCATCAATGAGAGAAAATGTATGAATATTAGTCCTGCTTGAACTATTTTTCAAGGTTTTTACTTATTTTATTTGCTTTAAAATTGCTTTAACCAACTTTAAATGGCTTTAATTTGACTAACACTATTAGTATCCATAACGAAATAATGTTTGCATTTTATTTTTCATAACTGAAAGAAAATGTATGAATATAAGTCCTATTTGTTCTGTTTTTCGCAGTTTTTATTGATTTGAATCGTTTATAATAGTATATAACAACATTAAAAGGCTTTATACTATTCGATTTAATTATATTTTGTCATCAATGAGAGAAAATGTATGAATATTAGTCCTGTTTATACTATTTTTCAAGGTTTTTACTTATTTTATTTGCTTTAAAATTGCTTTAAACAATTTTAAATGGCTTTTAACTGATTTATACTATTAGTTTCCATAACAAAATAATGTTTTCATTTAATTTTGTCATCACTGAGAGAAAATGTATGAATATTAGTCCTGTTTGTACTGTTTTTCAAGGTTTGTACTGATTTTATTTGCTTTAAAATTGCTTTAACCAACTTTAAATGGCTTTAATTTGACTAACACTATAAGTTTCCATAACTAAATAATGTTTTCATTTAATTTTGTCATTACTAAAAGAAAATGTATGAATATAAGTCCTATTTGTACTGTTTTTCGCAGTTTTTATTAATTTGAATCGTTTATAATAGTATATAACAACTTTAAAAGGCTTTATACTAATCGATTTAATTATATTTTGTCATCACTGAGAGAAAATGTATGATTATTAGTCCTGTTTGTACTGTTTTGCAAGGTTTTTACTGATTTTATTTGCTTTAAAATTGCTTTAAACAATTTAAAATGGCTTTAAACTGATTTATACTATTAGTTTCCATAACAAAATAATGTTTTCATTTAATTTTGTCATTACTGAGAGAAAATGTATGAATATTAGTCCTGTTTGTACTGTTTTTCAAGGTTTGTACTGATTTTATTTGCTTTAAAATTGCTTTAACCAACTTTAAATGTCTTTAATTTGACTAACACTATAAGTTTCCATAACTAAATAATGTTTTCATTTAATTTTGTCATTAATAAGAGAAAATGTATGAATATTAGTCCTATTTGTCTTGTTTTTCTTAGTTTTTATTGATTTGAATCGTTTAAAATAGTATATATTAACTTTAGAAAGCTTTATAATATTCGATTAAATTATATTTTGTCATCAATAAAATAAAATGTATGGATATTAGTCCTATTTGTACTGTTTTTTTTATTTTTATTGATTTGAATCGTTTAAAATAGTAAATCACAACATTTAAAGGCTTTATACTATTCGATTTAATTATATTTTGTCATCAATGAGAGAAAATGTATGAATATTAGTCCTGTTTATACTATTTTTCAAGGTTTTTACTTATTTTATTTGCTTTAAAATTGCTTTAACCAACTTAAAATGGCTTTTATTTGACTAACACTATTAGTATCCATAACGAAATAATGTTTGCATTTTATTTTTCATTACTGAAAGAAAATGTATGAATATAAGTCCTATTTGTACTGTTTTTCGCAGTTTTTATTGATTTGAATCGTTTATAATAGTATATAACAACTTTAAAAGGCTTTATACTATTCGATTTAATTATATTTTGTCATCAATAAGAGAAAATGTATGGATATTAGTCCTATTTGTACTGTTTTTCTTAATTTTTATTGATTTGAATCATTTAAAATTGTATATAACAACATTTAAAGGCTTTATACTATTCGATTTAAATATATTTTGTCATCAATGAGAGAAAATGTATGAATATTAGTCCTGTTTATACTATTTTTCAAGGTTTTTGCTGATTTTATTTGCTTTAAATTGCTTTAAACAACTTTAAATAGCTTAAGTTGGACTTATTCTATTAGTTTCCAAAACAAAATAATAATGTTTTCATTTAATTTTGTCATTACTGACAGAAAATGTATGAATATAAGTCCTATTTGTACTGTTTTTCGCAGTTTTTATTAATTTGAATCGTTTAAAATAGTATATAACAACTTTAAAAGGCTTTATACTATTCGATTTAATTATATTTTGTCATCACTGAGAGAAAATGTATGATTATTAGTCCTGTTTGTACTGTTTTGCAAGGTTTTTACTGATTTTATTTGCTTTAAAATTGCTTTAACCAACTTTAAATGGTCTTAATTTGACTAACACTATTAGTTTCCATAACAAAATAATGTTTTCATTTAATTTTGTCATCACTGAGAGAAAATGTATGAATATTAGTCCTGTTTGTACTGTTTTTCAAGGTTTGTACTGATTTTATTTGCTTTAAAATTGCTTTAAACAATTTAAAATGGCTTTAAATTGATTTATACTATTAGTTTCCATAACAAAATAATGTTTTCATTTAATTATGTCATCAATAAGAGAAAATGTATGGATATTAGTCCTATTTGTACTGTTTTTCTTAATTTTTATTGATTTGAATCATTTAAAATTGTATATAACAACATTTAAAGGCTTTATACTATTCGATTTAAATATATTTTGTCATCAATGAGAGAAAATGTATGAATATTAGTCCTATTTGTACTGTTTTTCTTAATTTTTATTGATTTGAATCGTTTAAAATTGTATATAACAACATTTAAAGGCTTTATACTATTCGATTTAATTATATTTTGTTATCACTGAGAGAAAACGTATGAATATTAATCCTGTTTATATTATTTTTCAAGGTATTTACTTACTTTATTTGCTTTAAAATTGCTTTAAACAATTTAAAATGGCTTTAAACTGATTTATACTTTTAGTTTCCATAACAAAATAATGTTTTCATTTAATTTTGTCATTACTGAGAGAAAATGTATGAATATTAGTCCTATTTGTACTGTTTTTCGCAGTTTTTATTATTTGAATCGTTTATAATAGTATATAACAACTTTAAAAGGCTTTATACTATTCGATTTAATTATATTTTGTCATCACTGAGAGAAAATGTATGAATATTAGTCCTGTTTATACTGTTTTTCAAGGTTTTTACTGATTTTATTTGCTTTAAAATTGCTTTAAACAATTTAAAATGGCTTTAAATTGATTTATACTATTAGTTTCCATAACAAAATAATGTTTTCATTTAATTATGTCATCACTGAGAGAAAATGTATGAATATTAGTCCTGTTTGTACTGTCTTTCAAGGTTTTTACTGATTTTATTTGCTTTAAAATTGCTTTAACAAACTTTAAATGGCTTTAATTTGACTTACACTATTAGTTTCCATAACGAAATAATGTTTTCATTTATTTTGTCATTACTGAGAGAAAATATTTGAATATTAGTCCTATTTGTACTGTTTTTCTAGGTTTTAACCTTAAGTACAAACCTATTTAATTTGCTTTAAAATTGCTTTAACCAACTTTAAATGGCTTTAATCTACTTTAAATGGCTTTATTTGACTAACACTATTAGTTTCCATAACGAAATAATGTTTTCATTTAATTTTGTCATTACTGAGAGAAAATGTATGAATATTAGTCCTATTTGTACTGTTTTTCTTAGTTTTTATTGATTTGAATCGTTAAAAATAGTATATATAACTTTAAAAAGCTTTATACTATTCGATTTAATAATATTTTGTGATTAATGAGAGAAAATGTATGGATATTAGTCCTTATTGTACTGTTTTTCTTAATTTTTATTGATTTGAATCGTTTATAATAGTATATATTAACTTTGAAAGGCTCTATGCTATTCGATTTAATTAAATTTTGTCATCACTGAGAGAAAATGTATAAATTTTAGTCCTGCTTATACGGTTTTTAAGGTTTTTACTGGTTTTATTTGCTTTAAAATCGCTTAAAACAACTTTAAATGGATTTAATTTGACTTATACTATTAGTTTCTATAACGAAATAATGTTTTCATTTAGATTTGTCATTACTGAGAGAAAATGTATGGATATTAGTCCTATTCGTACTGTTTTTCGCAGTTTTTATTAATTTTAATCGTTTATAATAGTATATAACAACTTTAAAAGGCTTTATACTATTCGATTTAATTATATTTTGTCATCAATAAGAGAAAATGTATGGATATTAGTCCTATTTGTACTGTTTTTCTTAATTTTTATTGATTTGAATCGTTTATAATAGTATATAACAACATTAAAAGGCTTTATACTATTCGATTTAATTATATTTTGTCATCAATGAGAGAAAATGTATGAATATTAGTCCTGTTTATACTATTCTTCAAGGTTTTTACTTATTTTATTTGCTTTAAAATTGCTTTAAACAATTTAAAATGGCTTTGAACTGATTTATACTATTAATTTCCATAACAAAATAATGTTTTCATTTAATTTTGTCATTACTGAGAGAAAATGTATGAATATTAGTCCTGTTTGTACTGTTTTTCAAGGTTTGTACTGATTTTATTTGCTTTAAAATTGCTTTAACCAACTTTAAATGGCTTTAATTTGACTAACACTATAAGTTTCCATAACTAAATAATGTTTTCATTTAATTTTGTCATTAATAAGAGAAAATGTATGAATATTAGTCCTATTTGTACTGTTTTTCTTAGTTTTTATTGATTTGAATCGTTTAAAATGGTAAATAACAACTTTAAAAGGCTTTATACTATTCGATTTAATTATATTTTGTCATCAATGAGAGAAAATGAATGAATATTAGTCCTGTTTGTACTGTTTTGCAATGTTTTTACTGATTTTATTTGCTTTAAAATTGCTTTAACCAACTTTAAATGGCTTTAATTTGACTAACACTATTAGTATCCATAACGAAATAATGTTTTCATTTTATTTTGTCATTACTGAAAGAAAATGTATGAATATAAGTCCTATTTGTACTGTTTTTCGCAGTTTTTATTAATTTGAATCGTTTATAATAGTAAATAAAAACTTTAAAAGGCTTTATACTATTCGATTTAATTATATTTTGTCATCAATAAGAGAAAATGTATGAATATTAGTCCTATTTGTACTGTTTTTCTTAGTTTTTATTGATTTGAATCGTTTAAAATGGTAAATAACAACTTTAAAAGGCTTTATACTATTCGATTTAATTATATTTTGTCATCACTGAGAGAAAATGTATAAATTTTAGTCCTGCTTATACGGTTTTTAAGGTTTTTACTGGTTTTATTTGCTTTAAAATCGCTTTAAACAACTTTAAATGGCTTTAATTTGACTTATACTATTAGTTTCTATAACGAAATAATGTTTTCATTTAATTTTGTCATTACTGAGAGAAAATGTATGGATATTAGTCCTATTTGTACTGTTTTTCGCAGTTGTTATTAATTTTAATCGTTTATAATAGTATATAACAACTTTAAAAGGCTTTATACTATTCGATTTAATTATATTTTGTCATCAATAAGAGAAAATGTATGGATATTAGTCCTATTTGTACTGTTTTTCTTAATTTTTATTGATTTGAATCGTTTATAATAGTATATAACAACATTAAAAGGCTTTATACTTTTCGATTTAATTATATTTTGTCATCAATGAGAGAAAATGTATGAATATTAGTCCTATTTGTACTGTTTTTCTTAGTTTTTATTGATTTGAATCGTTTAAAATGGTAAATAACAACTTTAAAAGGCTTTATACTATTCGATTTAATTATATTTTGTCATCACTGAGAGAAAATGTATGAATATTAGTCCTGTTTATACTGTTTTTCAAGGTTTTTACTGATTTTATTTGCTTTAAAATTGCTTTAAACAATTTAAGATGGCTTTAAATTGATTTATACTATTAGTTTCCATAACAAAATAATGTTTTCATTTAATTATGTCATCACTGAGAGAAAATGTATGAACATTAGTCCTGTTTGTACTGTCTTTCAAGGTTTGTACTGATTTTATTTGCTTTAAAATTGCTTTAACCAACTTAATATGGCTTTAATTTGACTTACACTATTAGTTTCCATAACGAAATAATGTTTTCATTTATAATGTCATTACTGAGAGAAAATGTTTGAATATTAGTCCTATTTGTACTGTTTCTCTTAGCTTTTATTGATTTGAATCGTTTAAAATGGTAAATAACAACTTAAAAGGCTTTATACTATTCGATTTAATTATATTTTGTCATTACTGAGAGAAAATGCATGAATATTAGACCTGTTTATACTGTTTTTCAAGGTTTTTACTTATTTTATTTGCTTTAAAATTGCTTTAAACAATTTAAATGGCTTTAATCTACTTTAAATGGCTTTAATTTGACTAACACTATTAGTTTCCATAACGAAATAATGTTTTCATTTAATTTTGTCATTACTGAGAGAAAATGTATGAATATTAGTCCTATTTGTACTGTTTTTCTTAGTTTTTATTGATTTGAATCGTTAAAAATAGTATATATTAACTTTAAAAAGCTTTATACTATTCGATTTAATTATATTTTGTCATCAATGAGAGAAAATGTTTGAATATTAGTCCTATTTGTACTGTTTTTCTTAGCTTTTATAGATTTGAATCGTTTAAAATGTTAAATAACAACTTTAAAAGGCTTTATACTATTCGATTTAATTATATTTTGTCATCACTAAGAGAAAATGCATGAATATTAGTCCTGTTTTTACTGTTTTTTAAAGTTTTAACTTATTTTATTTGCTTAAAAATTTATTTTAACAATTTAAAATGGCTTTTAACTGATTTATACTATTAGTTTCCATAACAAAATAATGTTTTCATTTAATTTTGTCATTACTGAGAGAAAATGTATGAGTATTAGTCCTATTTGTACTGTTTTTCAAGGTTTGTACTGATTTAATTTGCTTTAAAATTGCTTTAACCAACTTTAAATGGCTTTAACCAAATTTTAATGGCTTTAATTTGATTAACACTATTAGTTTCCATAACGAAATAATGTTTTCATTTAATTGTGTCATAACTGAGAGAAAATGTATGAATATTAGTTCTATTTGTACTGTTTTTCTTAGTTTTTATTGATTTGAATCGTTAAAAATAGTATATATAACTTTAAAAAGCTTTATACTATTCGATTTAATTATATTTTGTCATCAATGATAAAAAATGTATGAATATTGGTCCTGTTTATACTATTTTTCGTAATTTTTATTGATTTGAATCGTTTATAATAGTATATATTAACTTTGAAAGGCTCTATGCTATTCGATTTAATTATATTTTGTCATCAATGAGAGAAAATGTTTGAAAATTAGTCCTATTTGTACTGTTTTTCTTAGTTTTTATTGATTTGAATCGTTTAAAATGGTAAATAACAACTTTAAAAGGCTTTATACTATTCGATTTGTATATTTTTTGTCATCACTGAGAAAAAATGAATGAAAATTAGTCCTATTTATACTGTTTTCAAGGTTTTTACTTATTTTATTTGCTTAAAAAATTGATTTAAACAACTTTAAATGGCTTTAATTTGACTTAGACTATTAGTTTCCATAACAAAATAATGTTTTCATTTTATTTTGTCATTACTGAAAGAAAATATATGAATATTAGTCCTGTTTGTACTGTTTTTCAAGGTTTAAACTGATTTTATTTGCTTTAAAATTGCTTTAACCAACTTTAAATGGCTGTAATTTGACTAACACTATTAGTTTCCATAACGAAATAATGTTTCCATTTAATTTTGTCATTACTGAAAGAAAATGTATGAATATTAGTCCTATTTGTACTGTTTTTCTTAGTTTTTATTATTTGAATCGTTTATAATAGTATATATAACAACTTTAAAAGGCTTTATGCTATTCGATTTAATTATATTTTGTCATGACTGAGAGAAAATGTATGAATATTAGTCCTATTTGTACTGTTTTTCTAAGTTTTTATTGATTTGAATCGTTTATAATAGTATATATTAACTTTAAAAAGCTTTATACTATTCGATTTAATTATATTTTGTCATCACTGAGAAAAAATGCATGAATATTAGTCCTGTTTGTACTGTTTTTCAAGGTTTAAACTGATTTTATTTGCTTTAAAATTGCTTTAACCAACTTTAAATGGCTTTAATTTGACTAACACTATTAGTATCCATAACGAAATAATGTTTGCATTTTATTTTTCATTACTGAAAGAAAATGTATGAATATAAGTCCTATTTGTACTGTTTTTCGCAGTTTTTATTGATTTGAATCGTTTATAATAGTATATAACAACTTTAAAAGGCTTTATACTATTCGATTTAATTATATTTTGTCATCAATAAGAGAAAATGTATGGATATTAGTCCTATTTGTACTGTTTTTCTTAATTTTTATTGATTTGAATCATTTAAAATTGTATATAACAACATTTAAAGGCTTTATACTATTCGATTTAAATATATTTTGTCATCAATGAGAGAAAATGTATGAATATTAGTCCTGTTTATACTATTTTTCAAGGTTTTTGCTGATTTTATTTGCTTTAAATTGCTTTAAACAACTTTAAATAGCTTAAGTTGGACTTATTCTATTAGTTTCCAAAACAAAATAATAATGTTTTCATTTAATTTTGTCATTACTGACAGAAAATGTATGAATATAAGTCCTATTTGTACTGTTTTTCGCAGTTTTTATTAATTTGAATCGTTTAAAATAGTATATAACAACTTTAAAAGGCTTTATACTATTCGATTTAATTATATTTTGTCATCACTGAGAGAAAATGTATGATTATTAGTCCTGTTTGTACTATTTTTAAAGGTTTTTACTGATTTTATTTGCTTTAAAATTGCTTTAACCAACTTTAAATGGTCTTAATTTGACTAACACTATTAGTTTCCATAACAAAATAATGTTTTCATTTAATTTTGTCATCACTGAGAGAAAATGTATGAATATTAGTCCTGTTTGTACTGTTTTTCAAGGTTTGTACTGATTTTATTTTCTTTAAAATTGCTTTAACCAACTTTAAATGGCTTTAATTTGACTAACACTATAAGTTTTCATAACTAAATAATGTTTTCATTTAATTTTGTCATTAATAAGAGAAAATGTATGAATATTAGTCCTATTTGTACTGTTTTTCTTAATTTTTATTGATTTGAATCGTTTAAAATTGTATATAACAACATTTAAAGGCTTTATACTATTCGATTTAATTATATTTTGTTATCACTGAGAGAAAATGTATGAATATTAATCCTGTTTATATTATTTTTCAAGGTATTTACTTATTTTATTTGCTTTAAAATTGCTTTAAACAATTTAAAATGGCTTTAAACTGATTTATACTTTTAGTTTCCATAACAAAATAATGTTTTCATTTAATTTTGTCATTACTGAGAGAAAATGTATGAATATTAGTCCTATTTGTACTGTTTTTCGCAGTTTTTATTATTTGAATCGTTTATAATAGTATATAACAACTTTAAAAGGCTTTATACTATTCGATTTAATTATATTTTGTCATCACTGAGAGAAAATGTATGAATATTAGTCCTGTTTATACTATTTTTCAAGGTTTTTACTGATTTTATTTGCTTTAAAATTGCTTTAACCAACTTTAAATGGGTTTAATTTGACTAACACTATTAGTATCCATAACGAAATAATGTTTTCCTTTTATTTTGTCATTACTGGAAGAAAATGTATGAATACAAGTCCTATTTGTACTGTTTTTCGCAGTTTTTATTAATTTGAATCGTTTATAATAGTATATAACAACTTTAAAAGGCTTTATACTATTCGATTTAATTATATTTTGTCATCAATAAGAGAAAATGTATGGATATTAGTCCTATTTGTACTGTTTTTCTTAATTTTTATTGATTTGAATCGTTTAAAATTGTATATAACAACATTTAAAGGCTTTATACTATTCGATTTAATTATATTTTGTCATCACTGAAAGAAAATGTATGAATATTAGTCCTGTTTATACTATTTTTCAAGGTTTTTACTTATTTTATTTGCTTTAAAATTGCTTTAAACAATTTAAAATGGCTTTAAACTGATTTATACTTTTAGTTTCCATAACAAAATAATGTTTTCATTTAATTTTGTCATTACTGAGAGAAAATGTATGAATATTAGTCCTATTTGTACTGTTTTTCGCAGTTTTTATTATTTGAATCGTTTATAATAGTATATAACAACTTTAAAAGGCTTTATACTATTCGATTTAATTATATTTTGTCATCACTGAGAGAAAATGTATGAATATTAGTCCTGTTTATACTGTTTTTCAAGGTTTTTACTGATTTTATTTGCTTTAAAATTGCTTTAAACAATTTAAAATGGCTTTAAATTGATTTATACTATTAGTTTCCATAACAAAATAATGTTTTCATTTAATTATGTCATCACTGAGAGAAAATGTATGAATATTAGTCCTGTTTGTACTGTCTTTCAAGGTTTTTACTGATTTTATTTGCTTTAAAATTTCTTTAACAAACTTTAAATGGCTTTAATTTGACTTACACTATTAGTTTCCATAACGAAATAATGTTTTCATTTATTTTGTCATTACTGAGAGAAAATGTTTGAATATTAGTCCTATTTGTACTGTTTTTCTAGGTTTAAACCTTAAGTACAAACCTATTTAATTTGCTTTAAAATTGCTTTAATCAACTTTAAATGGCTTTAATCTACTTTAAATGGCTTTAATTTGACTAACACTATTAGTTTCCATAACGAAATAATGTTTTCATTTAATTTTGTCATTACTGAGAGAAAATGTATGAATATTAGTCCTATTTGTACTGTTTTTCTTAGTTTTTATTGATTTGAATCGTTAAAAATAGTATATATAACTTTAAAAAGCTTTATACTATTCGATTTAATAATATTTTGTCATCAATGAGAGAAAATGTATGGATATTAGTCCTTATTGTACTGTTTTTCTTAATTTTTATTGATTTGAATCGTTTATAATAGTATATATTAACTTTGAAAGGCTCTATGCTATTCGATTTAATTAAATTTTGTCATCACTGAGAGAAAATGTATAAATTTTAGTCCTGCTTATACGGTTTTTAAGGTTTTTACTGGTTTTATTTGCTTTAAAATCGCTTTAAACAACTTTAAATGGATTTAATTTGACTTATACTATTAGTTTCTATAACGAAATAATGTTTTCATTTAGATTTGTCATTACTGAGAGAAAATGTATGGATATTAGTCCTATTTGTACTGTTTTTCGCAGTTTTTATTATTTGAATCGTTTATAATAGTATATAACAACTTTAAAAGGCTTTATACTATTCGATTTAATTATATTTTGTCATCACTGAGAGAAAATATATGAATATTAGTCCTGTTTATACTGTTTTTCAAGGTTTTTACTGATTTTATTTGCTTTAAAATTGCTTTAAACAATTTAAAATGGCTTTAAATTGATTTATACTATTAGTTTCCATAACAAAATAATGTTTTCATTTAATTATGTCATCACTGAGAGAAAATGTATGAATATTAGTCCTGTTTATACTGTTTTTCAAGGTTTTTACTGATTTTATTTGCTTTAAAATTGCTTTAAACAATTTAAAATGGCTTTAAATTGATTTATACTATTAGTTTCCATAACAAAATAATGTTTTCATTTAATTATGTCATCACTGAGAGAAAATGTATGAATATTAGTCCTGTTTGTACTGTCTTTCAAGGTTTTTACTGATTTTATTTGCTTTAAAATTTCTTTAACAAACTTTAAATGGCTTTAATTTGACTTACACTATTAGTTTCCATAACGAAATAATGTTTTCATTTATTTTGTCATTACTGAGAGAAAATGTTTGAATATTAGTCCTATTTGAACTGTTTTTCTAGGTTTAAACCTTAAGTACAAACCTATTTAATTTGCTTTAAAATTGCTTTAATCAACTTTAAATGGCTTTAATCTACTTTAAATGGCTTTAATTTGACAAACACTATTAGTTTCCATAACAAAATAATGTTTTCATTTAATTATGTCATCACTGAGAGAAAATGTATGAATATTAGTCCTGTTTGTACTGTCTTTCAAGGTTTTTACTGATTTTATTTGCTTTAAAATTTCTTTAACAAACTTTAAATGGCTTTAATTTGACTTACACTATTAGTTTCCATAACGAAATAATGTTTTCATTTATTTTGTCATTACTGAGAGAAAATGTTTGAATATTAGTCCTATTTGTACTGTTTTTCTAGGTTTAAACCTTAAGTACAAACCTATTTAATTTGCTTTAAAATTGCTTTAATCAACTTTAAATGGCTTTAATCTACTTTAAATGGCTTTAATTTGACAAACACTATTAGTTTCCATAACAAAATAATGTTTTCATTTAATTATGTCATCACTGAGAGAAAATGTATGAATATTAGTCCTGTTTGTACTGTCTTTCAAGGTTTTTACTGATTTTATTTGCTTTAAAATTTCTTTAACAAACTTTAAATGGCTTTAATTTGACTTACACTATTAGTTTCCATAACGAAATAATGTTTTCATTTATTTTGTCATTACTGAGAGAAAATGTTTGAATATTAGTCCTATTTGTACTGTTTTTCTAGGTTTAAACCTTAAGTACAAACCTATTTAATTTGCTTTAAAATTGCTTTAATCAACTTTAAATGGCTTTAATCTACTTTAAATGGCTTTAATTTGACTAACACTATTAGTTTCCATAACGAAATAATGTTTTCATTTAATTTTGTCGTTACTGAGAGAAAATGTATGAATATTAGTCCTGTTTGTACTGTTTTTCAAGGTTTGTACTGATTTTATTTGCTTTAAAATTGCTTTAACCAACTTTAAATGGCTTTAATTTGACTAACACTATAAGTTTCCATAACTAAATAATGTTTTCATTTAATTTTGTCATTAATAAGAGAAAATGTATGAATATTAGTCCTATTTGTACTGTTTTTCTTAGTTTTTATTGATTTGAATCGTTTAAAATGGTAAATAACAACTTTAAAAGGCTTTATACTATTCGATTTAATTATATTTTGTCATCAATGAGAGAAAATGAATGAATATTAGTCCTGTTTGTACTGTTTTTCAAGGTTTCTACTGATTTTATTTGCTTTAAAATTGCTTTAAACAATTTAAGATGGCTTTAAATTGATTTATACTATAAGTTTCCATAACTAAATAATGTTTTCATTTAATTTTGTCATTAATAAGAGAAAATGTATGAATATTAGTCCTATTTGTACTGTTTTTCTTAGTTTTTATTGATTTGAATCGTTTAAAATGGTAAATAACAACTTTAAAAGGCTTTATACTATTCGATTTAATTATATTTTGTCATCAATGAGAGAAAATGAATGAATATTAGTCCTGTTTGTACTGTTTTGCAATGTTTTTACTGATTTTATTTGCTTTAAAATTGCTTTAACCAACTTTAAATGGCTTTAATTTGACTAACACTATTAGTATCCATAACGAAATAATGTTTTCATTTTATTTTGTCATTACTGAAAGAAAATGTATGAATATAAGTCTTATTTGTACTGTTTTTCGCAGTTTTTATTAATTTGAATCGTTTATAATAGTAAATAAAAACTTTAAAAGGCTTTATACTATTCGATTTAATTATATTTTGTCATCAATAAGAGAAAATGTATGAATATTAGTCCTATTTGTACTGTTTTTCTTAGTTTTTATTGATTTGAATCGTTTAAAATTATATGTAACAACTTTAAAAGGCTTTATACTATTCGATTTAATTATATTTTGTCATCACTGAGAGAAAATGTATGAATATTAGTCCAGTTTATACTGTTTTTCAAGGTTTTTACTGATTTTATTTGCTTTAAAATTGCTTTAAACAATTTAAGATGGCTTTAAATTGATTTATACTATAAGTTTCCATAACTAAATAATGTTTTCATTTAATTTTGTCATTAATAAGAGAAAATGTATGAATATTAGTCCTATTTGTACTGTTTTTCTTAGTTTTTATTGATTTGAATCGTTTAAAATGGTAAATAACAACTTTAAAAGGCTTTATACTATTCGATTTAATTATATTTTGTCATCAATGAGAGAAAATGAATGAATATTAGTCCTGTTTGTACTGTTTTGCAATGTTTTTACTGATTTTATTTGCTTTAAAATTGCTTTAACCAACTTTAAATGGCTTTAATTTGACTAACACTATTAGTATCCATAACAAAATAATGTTTTCATTTAATTATGTCATCACTGAGAGAAAATGTATGAATATTAGTCCTGTTTGTACTGTCTTTCAAGGTTTTTACTGATTTTATTTGCTTTAAAATTGCTTTAACCAACTTTAAATGGCTTTAATTTGACTTACACTATTAGTTTCCATAACGAAATAATGTTTTCATTTATTTTGTCATTACTGAGAGAAAATGTTTGAATATTAGTCCTATTTGCACTGTTTTTCTAGGTTAAAACCTTAAGTACTAACCTATTTAATTTGCTTTAAAATTGCTTTAACCAACTCTAAATGGCTTTAATCTACTTTAAATGGCTTTAATTTGACTAACACTATTAGTTTCCATAACGAAATAATGTTTTCATTTAATTTTGTCATTACTGAGAGAAAATGTATGAATATTAGTCCTGTTTATACTGTTTTTCAAGGTTTTTACTGATTTTATTTGCTTTAAAATTGCTTTAAACAATTTAAAATGGCTTTAAATTGATTTATACTATTAGTTTCCATAACAAAATAATGTTTTCATTTAATTATGTCATTACTGAGAGAAAATGTATGAATATTAGTCCTATTTGTACTGTTTTTCTAAGTTTTGTACTGATTTTATTTGCTTTAAAATTGCTTTAACCAACTTTAAATGGCTTTAATTTGACTTACACTATTAGTTTCCATAACGAAATAATGTTTTCATTTCTTTTGTCATTACTGAGAGAAAATGTTTGAATATTAGTCCTATTTGCACTGTTTTTCTAGGTTAAAACCTTAAGTACTAACCTATTTAATTTGCTTTAAAATTGCTTTAACCAACTCTAAATGGCTTTAATTTCTTTAAATGGCTTTAATTTGACTAACACTATTAGTTTCCATAACGAAATAATGTTTTCATTTAATTTTGTCATTACTGAGAGAAAATGTATGAATATTAGTCCTATTTGTACTGTTTTTCTTAGTTTTTATTGATTTGAATCGTTAAAAATAGTATATATAACTTTAAAAAGCTTTATACTATTCGATTTAATTATATTTTGTCATCAATGAGAGAAAATGTATGGATATTAGTCCTTATTGTACTGTTTTTCTTAATTTTTATTGATTTGAATTGTTTATAATAGTATATATTAATTTTGAAAGGCTCTATGCTATTCGATTTAATTAAATTTTGTCATCACTGAGAGAAAATGTATAAATTTTAGTCCTGCTTATACGGTTTTTAAGGTTTTTACTTGTTTTATTTGCTTTAAAATCGCTTTAAACAACTTTAAATGGCTTTAATTTGACTTATACTATTAGGTTCTATAACGAAATAATGTTTTCATTTAATTTTGTCATTACTGAGAGAAAATGTATGGATATTAGTCCTATTTGTTCTGTTTTTCGCAGTTTTTATTAATTTTAATCGTTTATAATAGTATATAACAACTTTAAAAGGCTTTATACTATTCGATTTAATTATATTTTGTCATCAATAAGAGAAAATGTATGGATATTAGTCCTATTTGTACTGTTTTTCTTAATTTTTATTGATTTGAATCGTTTAAAATTGTATATAACAACATTTAAAGGCTTTATACTATTCGATTTAAATATATTTTGTCATCACTGAGAAAAAATGCATAAATATTAGTCCTGTTTATACTGTTTTCAAGGTTTTTACTTATTTTATTTGCTTTAAAATTGCTTTAACCAACTTTAAATGGCTTTAATTTGACTAACACTATTATTTTCCATAACAAAATAATGTTTTCATTTAATTTTGTCATTACTGACAGAATATGTATGAATATTAGTCCTATTTGTACTGTTTTTCGCAGTTTTTATTAATTTGAATCGTTTATAATAGTAAATAAAAACTTTAAAAGGCTTTATACTATTCGATTTAATTATATTTTGTCATCACTGAGAGAAAATGTATGAATATTAGTCCTGTTTAGACTGTTTTTCGCAGTTTTTATTAATTTGAATCGTTTATAATAGTAAATAACAACTTAAAAAGGCTTTATACTATTCGATTTAATTATATTTTGTCATCAATAAGAGAAAATGTATGGATATTAGTCCTATTTGTACTGTTTTTCTTAATTTTTATTGATTTGAATCGTTTAAAATTGTATATAACAACATTTAAAGGCTTTATACTATTCGATTTAATTATATTTTGTCATCACTGAGAGAAAATGTATGAATATTAATCCTGTTTATACTATTTTTCAAGGTTTTTACTTATTTGATTTGCTTTAAAATTGCTTTAAACAATTTAAAATGGCTTCAAACTGATTTATACTTTTAGTTTCCATAACAAAATAATGTTTTCATGTAATTTTGTCATAACTGCGAGAAAATGTATGAATATTAGTCCTATTTGTACTGTTTTTCGCAGTTTTTATTATTTGAATCGTTTATAATAGTAAATAAAAACTTAAAAAGGTTTTATACTATTCGATTTAATTATATTTTGTCATCAATAAGAGAAAATGTATGAATATTAGTCCTATTTGTACTGTTTTTCTTAATTTTTATTGATTTGAATCGTTTAAAATTGTATATAACAACATTTAAAGACTTTATACTATTCGATTTAATTATATTTTGTCATCACTGAGAGAAAATGTATGAATATTAATCCTGTTTATACTATTTTTCAAGGTTTTTACTTATTTGATTTGCTTTAAAATTTCTTTAAACAATTTAAAACGGCTTCAAACTGATTTATACTTTTAGTTTCCATAACAAAATAATGTTTTCATGTAATTTTGTCATAACTGCGAGAAAATGTATGAATATTAGTCCTATTTGTACTGTTTTTCGCAGTTTTTATTATTTGAATCGTTTATAATAGTATATAACAATTTTAGAAGGCTTTATACTATTGGATTTAATTATATTTTGTCATCACTGAGAGAAAATGTATGAATATTAGTCCTATTTATACTGTTTTTCAAGGTTTTTACTGATTTTATTTGCTTAAAAAATTGATTTAAACAACTTAAAATGGCTTTAATTTGACTTAGACTATTAGTTTCCATAACAAAATAATGTTTTCATTTTATTTTGTCATTACTGAAAGAAAATATATGAATATTAGTCCTGTTGGTACTGTTTTTCAAGGTTTCAACTGATTTTATTTGCTTTAAAATTGCTTTAACCAACTTTAAATGGCTTTAATTTGACTAACACTATTAGTTTTCATAACGAAATAATGTTTTCATTTAATTTTGTCATTACTGAGAGAAAATGTATGAATATTAGTTCTATTTGTACTGTTTTTCTTAGTTTTTATTGATTTGAATCGTTAAAAATAGTATATATAACTTTAAAAAGCTTTATACTATTCGATTTAATTATATTTTGTCATCAATGATAAAAAATGTATGAATATTAGTCCTATTTGTACTGTTTTTCGCAGTTTTTATTAATTTGAATCGTTTATAATAGTAAATAAAAACTTTAAAAGGCTTTATACTATTCGATTTAATTATATTTTGTCATCACTGAGAGAAAATGTATGAATATTAGTCCTGTTTTGACTGTTTTTCGCAGTTTTTATTAATTTGAATCGTTTATAATAGTAAATAACAACTTAAAAAGGTTTTATACTATTCGATTTAATTATATTTTGTCATCAATAAGAGAAAATGTATGGATATTAGTCCTATTTGTACTGTTTTTCTTAATTTTTATTGATTTGAATCGTTTAAAATTGTATATAACAACATTTAAAGGCTTTATACTATTCGATTTAATTATATTTTGTCATCACTGAGAGAAAATGTATGAATATTAATCCTGTTTATACTATTTTTCAAGGTTTTTACTTATTTGATTTGCTTTAAAATTGCTTTAAACAATTTAAAATGGCTTCAAACTGATTTATACTTTTAGTTTCCATAACAAAATAATGTTTTCATGTAATTTTGTCATAACTGCGAGAAAATGTATGAATATTAGTCCTATTTGTACTGTTTTTCGCAGTTTTTATTATTTGAATCGTTTATAATAGTAAATAAAAACTTAAAAAGGTTTTATACTATTCGATTTAATTATATTTTGTCATCAATAAGAGAAAATGTATGGATATTAGTCCTATTTGTACTGTTTTTCTTAATTTTTATTGATTTGAATCTTTTAAAATTGTATAAAACAACATTTAAAGACTTTATACTATTCGATTTAATTATATTTTGTCATCACTGAAAGAAAATGTATGAATATTAATCCTGTTTATACTATTTTTCAAGGTTTTTACTTATTTGATTTGCTTTAAAATTGCTTTAAACAATTTAAAACGGCTTCAAACTGATTTATACTTTTAGTTTCTATAACAAAATAATGTTTTCATGTAATTTTGTCATAACTGCGAGAAAATGTATGAATATTAGTCCTATTTGTACTGTTTTTCGCAGTTTTTATTATTTGAATCCTTTATAATAGTATATAACAATTTTAGAAGGCTTTATACTATTGGATTTAATTATATTTTGTCATCACTGAGAGAAAATGTATGAATATTAGTCCTATTTATACTGTTTTTCAAGGTTTTTACTGATTTTATTTGCTTAAAAAATTGATTTAAACAACTTTAAATGGCTTTAATTTGACTTAGACTATTAGTTTCCATAACAAAATAATGTTTTCATTTTATTTTGTCATTACTGAAAGAAAATATATGAATATTAGTCCTGTTTGTACTGTTTTTCAAGGTTTAAACTGATTTTATTTGCTTTAAAATTGCTTTAACCAACTTTAAATGGCTTTAATTTGACTAACACTATTAGTTTCCATAACGAAATAATGTTTCCATTTAATTTTGTCATTACTGAGAGAAAATGTATGAATATTAGTCCTATTTGTACTGTTTTTCGCAGTTTTTATTATTTGAATCGTTTATAATAGTATATATAACAACTTTAAAAGGCTTTATACTATTCGATTTAATTATATTTTGTCATCAATAAGAGAAAATGTATGAATATTAGTCCTATTTGTACTGTTTTTCTTAGTTTTTATTGATTTGAATCGTTTAAAATTATATGTAACAACTTTAAAAGGCTTTATACTATTCGATTTAATTATATTTTGTCATCACTGAGAGAAAATGTATGAATATTAGTCCAGTTTATACTGTTTTTCAAGGTTTTTACTGATTTTATTTGCTTTAAAATTGCTTTAAACAATTTAAGATGGCTTTAAATTGATTTATACTATAAGTTTCCATAACTAAATAATGTTTTCATTTAATTTTGTCATTAATAAGAGAAAATGTATGAATATTAGTCCTATTTGTACTGTTTTTCTTAGTTTTTATTGATTTGAATCGTTTAAAATGGTAAATAACAACTTTAAAAGGCTTTATACTATTCGATTTAATTATATTTTGTCATCAATGAGAGAAAATGAATGAATATTAGTCCTGTTTGTACTGTTTTGCAATGTTTTTACTGATTTTATTTGCTTTAAAATTGCTTTAACCAACTTTAAATGGCTTTAATTTGACTAACACTATTAGTATCCATAACAAAATAATGTTTTCATTTAATTACGTCATCACTGAGAGAAAATGTATGAATATTAGTCCTGTTTGTACTGTCTTTCAAGGTTTTTACTGATTTTATTTGCTTTAAAATTGCTTTAACCAACTTTAAATGGCTTTAATTTGACTTACACTATTAGTTTCCATAACGAAATAATGTTTTCATTTATTTTGTCATTACTGAGAGAAAATGTTTGAATATTAGTCCTATTTGCACTGTTTTTCTAGGTTAAAACCTTAAGTACTAACCTATTTAATTTGCTTTAAAATTGCTTTAACCAACTCTAAATGGCTTTAATCTACTTTAAATGGCTTTAATTTGACTAACACTATTAGTTTCCATAACGAAATAATGTTTTCATTTAATTTTGTCATTACTGAGAGAAAATGTATGAATATTAGTCCTGTTTATACTGTTTTTCAAGGTTTTTACTGATTTTATTTGCTTTAAAATTGCTTTAAACAATTTAAAATGGCTTTAAATTGATTTATACTATTAGTTTCCATAACAAAATAATGTTTTCATTTAATTATGTCATTACTGAGAGAAAATGTATGAATATTAGTCCTATTTGTACTGTTTTTCTAAGTTTTGTACTGATTTTATTTGCTTTAAAATTGCTTTAACCAACTTTAAATGGCTTTAATTTGACTTACACTATTAGTTTCCATAACGAAATAATGTTTTCATTTCTTTTGTCATTACTGAGAGAAAATGTTTGAATATTAGTCCTATTTGCACTGTTTTTCTAGGTTAAAACCTTAAGTACTAACCTATTTAATTTGCTTTAAAATTGCTTTAACCAACTCTAAATGGCTTTAATTTCTTTAAATGGCTTTAATTTGACTAACACTATTAGTTTCCATAACGAAATAATGTTTTCATTTAATTTTGTCATTACTGAGAGAAAATGTATGAATATTAGTCCTATTTGTACTGTTTTTCTTAGTTTTTATTGATTTGAATCGTTAAAAATAGTATATATAACTTTAAAAAG
The DNA here is from genome assembly GCA_961205885.1 of Ptychoptera albimana. NCBI lineage: Eukaryota > Metazoa > Arthropoda > Insecta > Diptera > Ptychopteridae > Ptychoptera > Ptychoptera albimana. The sequence continues at coordinate 47,529,768 of OY540801.1, forward strand.
CTTTATACTATTCGATTTAATTATATTTTGTCATCAATGAGAGAAAATGTATGGATATTAGTCCTTATTGTACTGTTTTTCTTAATTTTTATTGATTTGAATTGTTTATAATAGTATATATTAATTTTGAAAGGCTCTATGCTATTCGATTTAATTAAATTTTGTCATCACTGAGAGAAAATGTATAAATTTTAGTCCTGCTTATACGGTTTTTAAGGTTTTTACTTGTTTTATTTGCTTTAAAATCGCTTTAAACAACTTTAAATGGCTTTAATTTGACTTATACTATTAGGTTCTATAACGAAATAATGTTTTCATTTAATTTTGTCATTACTGAGAGAAAATGTATGGATATTAGTCCTATTTGTTCTGTTTTTCGCAGTTTTTATTAATTTTAATCGTTTATAATAGTATATAACAACTTTAAAAGGCTTTATACTATTCGATTTAATTATATTTTGTCATCAATAAGAGAAAATGTATGGATATTAGTCCTATTTGTACTGTTTTTCTTAATTTTTATTGATTTGAATCGTTTAAAATTGTATATAACAACATTTAAAGGCTTTATACTATTCGATTTAAATATATTTTGTCATCACTGAGAAAAAATGCATAAATATTAGTCCTGTTTATACTGTTTTCAAGGTTTTTACTTATTTTATTTGCTTTAAAATTGCTTTAACCAACTTTAAATGGCTTTAATTTGACTAACACTATTATTTTCCATAACAAAATAATGTTTTCATTTAATTTTTTCATTACTGACAGAATATGTATGAATATTAGTCCTATTTGTACTGTTTTTCGCAGTTTTTATTAATTTGAATCGTTTATAATAGTAAATAAAAACTTTAAAAGGCTTTATACTATTCGATTTAATTATATTTTGTCATCACTGAGAGAAAATGTATGAATATTAGTCCTGTTTAGACTGTTTTTCGCAGTTTTTATTAATTTGAATCGTTTATAATAGTAAATAACAACTTAAAAAGGCTTTATACTATTCGATTTAATTATATTTTGTCATCAATAAGAGAAAATGTATGGATATTAGTCCTATTTGTACTGTTTTTCTTAATTTTTATTGATTTGAATCGTTTAAAATTGTATATAACAACATTTAAAGGCTTTATACTATTCGATTTAATTATATTTTGTCATCACTGAGAGAAAATGTATGAATATTAATCCTGTTTATACTATTTTTCAAGGTTTTTACTTATTTGATTTGCTTTAAAATTGCTTTAAACAATTTAAAATGGCTTCAAACTGATTTATACTTTTAGTTTCCATAACAAAATAATGTTTTCATGTAATTTTGTCATAACTGCGAGAAAATGTATGAATATTAGTCCTATTTGTACTGTTTTTCGCAGTTTTTATTATTTGAATCGTTTATAATAGTAAATAAAAACTTAAAAAGGTTTTATACTATTCGATTTAATTATATTTTGTCATCAATAAGAGAAAATGTATGAATATTAGTCCTATTTGTACTGTTTTTCTTAATTTTTATTGATTTGAATCGTTTAAAATTGTATATAACAACATTTAAAGACTTTATACTATTCGATTTAATTATATTTTGTCATCACTGAGAGAAAATGTATGAATATTAATCCTGTTTATACTATTTTTCAAGGTTTTTACTTATTTGATTTGCTTTAAAATTGCTTTAAACAATTTAAAACGGCTTCAAACTGATTTATACTTTTAGTTTCCATAACAAAATAATGTTTTCATGTAATTTTGTCATAACTGCGAGAAAATGTATGAATATTAGTCCTATTTGTACTGTTTTTCGCAGTTTTTATTATTTGAATCGTTTATAATAGTATATAACAATTTTAGAAGGCTTTATACTATTGGATTTAATTATATTTTGTCATCACTGAGAGAAAATGTATGAATATTAGTCCTATTTATACTGTTTTTCAAGGTTTTTACTGATTTTATTTGCTTAAAAAATTGATTTAAACAACTTAAAATGGCTTTAATTTGACTTAGACTATTAGTTTCCATAACAAAATAATGTTTTCATTTTATTTTGTCATTACTGAAAGAAAATATATGAATATTAGTCCTGTTTGTACTGTTTTTCAAGGTTTCAACTGATTTTATTTGCTTTAAAATTGCTTTAACCAACTTTAAATGGCTTTAATTTGACTAACACTATTAGTTTTCATAACGAAATAATGTTTTCATTTAATTTTGTCATTACTGATAGAAAATGTATGAATATTAGTTCTATTTGTACTGTTTTTCTTAGTTTTTATTGATTTGAATCGTTAAAAATAGTATATATAACTTTAAAAAGCTTTATACTATTCGATTTAATTATATTTTGTCATCAATGATAAAAAATGTATGAATATTAGTCCTATTTGTACTGTTTTTCGCAGTTTTTATTAATTTGAATCGTTTATAATAGTAAATAAAAACTTTAAAAGGCTTTATACTATTCGATTTAATTATATTTTGTCATCACTGAGAGAAAATGTATGAATATTAGTCCTGTTTTGACTGTTTTTCGCAGTTTTTATTAATTTGAATCGTTTATAATAGTAAATAACAACTTAAAAAGGTTTTATACTATTCGATTTAATTATATTTTGTCATCAATAAGAGAAAATGTATGGATATTAGTCCTATTTGTACTGTTTTTCTTAATTTTTATTGATTTGAATCGTTTAAAATTGTATATAACAACATTTAAAGGCTTTATACTATTCGATTTAATTATATTTTGTCATCACTGAGAGAAAATGTATGAATATTAATCCTGTTTATACTATTTTTCAAGGTTTTTACTTATTTGATTTGCTTTAAAATTGCTTTAAACAATTTAAAATGGCTTCAAACTGATTTATACTTTTAGTTTCCATAACAAAATAATGTTTTCATGTAATTTTGTCATAACTGCGAGAAAATGTATGAATATTAGTCCTATTTGTACTGTTTTTCGCAGTTTTTATTATTTGAATCGTTTATAATAGTAAATAAAAACTTAAAAAGGTTTTATACTATTCGATTTAATTATATTTTGTCATCAATAAGAGAAAATGTATGGATATTAGTCCTATTTGTACTGTTTTTCTTAATTTTTATTGATTTGAATCTTTTAAAATTGTATAAAACAACATTTAAAGACTTTATACTATTCGATTTAATTATATTTTGTCATCACTGAAAGAAAATGTATGAATATTAATCCTGTTTATACTATTTTTCAAGGTTTTTACTTATTTGATTTGCTTTAAAATTGCTTTAAACAATTTAAAACGGCTTCAAACTGATTTATACTTTTAGTTTCTATAACAAAATAATGTTTTCATGTAATTTTGTCATAACTGCGAGAAAATGTATGAATATTAGTCCTATTTGTACTGTTTTTCGCAGTTTTTATTATTTGAATCGTTTATAATAGTATATAACAATTTTAGAAGGCTTTATACTATTGGATTTAATTATATTTTGTCATCACTGAGAGAAAATGTATGAATATTAGTCCTATTTATACTGTTTTTCAAGGTTTTTACTGATTTTATTTGCTTAAAAAATTGATTTAAACAACTTTAAATGGCTTTAATTTGACTTAGACTATTAGTTTCCATAACAAAATAATGTTTTCATTTTATTTTGTCATTACTGAAAGAAAATATATGAATATTAGTCCTGTTTGTACTGTTTTTCAAGGTTTAAACTGATTTTATTTGCTTTAAAATTGCTTTAACCAACTTTAAATGGCTTTAATTTGACTAACACTATTAGTTTCCATAACGAAATAATGTTTCCATTTAATTTTGTCATTACTGAGAGAAAATGTATGAATATTAGTCCTATTTGTACTGTTTTTCGCAGTTTTTATTATTTGAATCGTTTATAATAGTATATATAACAACTTTAAAAGGCTTTATGCTATTCGATTTAATTATATTTTGTCATGACTGAGAGAAAATGTATGAATATTAGTCCTATTTGTACTGTTTTTCTAAGTTTTTATTGATTTGAATCGTTTATAATAGTATATATTAACTTTAGAAAGCTTTATACTATTCAAATTAATTATATTTTGTCATCACTGAGAAAAAATGCATGAATATTAGTCCTGTTTATACTGTTTTCAAGGTTTTTACTTATTTTATTTGATTTACAATTTATTTAAACAACTTTAAATGGCTTTAATTTGACTAATACTATTATTTTCCATACTAAAATAATGTTTTCATTTTATTTTGTCATTACTGAAAGAAAATGTGTGAATATTAGTCCTGTTTGTACTGTTTTTCAAGGTTTGTACTGATTTTATTTGTTTTAAAATTGCTTTAACAAACTTTAAATGGCTTTAATTTGACTAACACTATTAGTTTCTATAACGAAATAATGTTTTCATTTAATTTTGTCATTACTGAGAGAAAATGTATGAATATTAGTCCTATTTGTACTGTTTTTCTAAGTTTTTATTGATTTGAATCGTTTATAATAGTATATATTAACATTAAAAAGCATTATACTATTCGATTTAATTATATTTTGTCATCAATGATAAAAAAATGTATGAATATTAGTCCTGTTTATACTATTTTTCAAGGTTTTTACTTATTTTATTTTCTTTAAAATTGCTTTAAACAATTTAAAATGGCTTTAAACTGATTTATACTATTAGTTTCCATAACGAAATAATGTTTTCATTTAATTTTGTCATTACTGAGAGAAAATGTATGAATATAAGACCTATTTGTACTGTTTTTCGCAGTTTTTATTATTTAAATCGTTTATAATAGTATATAACAACTTTAAAAGGCTTTATACTATTCGATTTAATTATATTTTGTCATCAATAAGAGAAAATGTATGGATATTAGTCCTATTTGTACTGTTTTTCTTAGCTTTTATTGATTTGAATCGTTTAATATTGTATATAACAACATTTAAAGGCTTTATACTATTCGAGTTAATTATATTTTGTCATCACTGAAAGAAAATGTATGAATATTAATCCTGTTTATACTATTTTTCAAGGTTTTTACTTATTTTATTTGCTTTAAAATTGCTTTAAACAATTTAAAATGGCTTTAAACTGATTTATACTTTTAGTTTCCATAACAAAATAATGTTTTCATTTAATTTTGTCATTACTGAGAGAAAATGTATGAATATTAGTCCTATTTGTACTGTTTTTCGCAGTTTTTATTATTTGAATCGTTTATAATAGTATATTACAACTTTAAAAGGCTTTATACTATTCGATTTAATTATATTTTGTCATCACTGAGAGAAAATGTATGAATATTAGTCCTGTTTATACTGTTTTTCAAGGTTTTTACTGATTTTATTTGCTTTAAAATTGCTTTAAACAATTTAAAATGGCTTTAAACTGATTTATACTATTAGTTTCCATAACAAAATAATGTTTTCATATAATTATGTCATCACTGAGAGAAAATGTATGAATATTAGTCCTGTTTGTACTGTCTTTCAAGGTTTGTACTGATTTTATTTGCTTTAATATTGCTTTAACCAACTTTAAATGGCTTTAATTTGACTTACACTATTAGTTTCCATAACGAAATAATGTTTTCATTTATTTTGTCATTACTGAGAGAAAATGTTTGAATATTAGTCCTATTTGCACTGTTTTTCTAGGTTTAAACCTTAAATACAAACCTATTTAATTTGCTTTAAAATTGCTTTAACCAACTTTAAATGGCTTTAATCTACTTTAAATGGCTTTAATTTGACTAACACTATTATTTTCCATAACAAAATAATGTTTTCATTTTATTTTGTCATTACTGAAAGAAAATGTGTGAATATTAGTCCTGTTTGTACTGTTTTTCAAGGTTTGTACTGATTTTATTTGTTTTAAAATTGCTTTAAAAAACTTTAAATGGCTTTAATTTGACTAACACTATTAGTTTCTATAACGAAATAATGTTTTCATTTAATTTTGTCATTACTGAGAGAAAATGTATGAATATTAGTCCTATTTGTACTGTTTTTCTAAGTTTTTATTGATTTGAATCGTTTATAATAGTATATATTAACATTAAAAAGCATTATACTATTCGATTTAATTATATTTTGTCATCAATGATAAAAAAATGTATGAATATTAGTCCTGTTTATACTATTTTTCAAGGTTTTTACTTATTTTATTTTCTTTAAAATTGCTTTAAACAATTTAAAATGGCTTTAAACTGATTTATACTATTAGTTTCCATAACGAAATAATGTTTTCATTTAATTTTGTCATTACTGAGAGAAAATGTATGAATATAAGACCTATTTGTACTGTTTTTCGCAGTTTTTATTATTTAAATCGTTTATAATAGTATATAACAACTTTAAAAGGCTTTATACTATTCGATTTAATTATATTTTGTCATCAATAAGAGAAAATGTATGGATATTAGTCCTATTTGTACTGTTTTTCTTAGCTTTTATTGATTTGAATCGTTTAATATTGTATATAACAACATTTAAAGGCTTTATACTATTCGAGTTAATTATATTTTGTCATCACTGAAAGAAAATGTATGAATATTAATCCTGTTTATACTATTTTTCAAGGTTTTTACTTATTTTATTTGCTTTAAAATTGCTTTAAACAATTTAAAATGGCTTTAAACTGATTTATACTTTTAGTTTCCATAACAAAATAATGTTTTCATTTAATTTTGTCATTACTGAGAGAAAATGTATGAATATTAGTCCTATTTGTACTGTTTTTCGCAGTTTTTATTATTTGAATCGTTTATAATAGTATATTACAACTTTAAAAGGCTTTATACTATTCGATTTAATTATATTTTGTCATCACTGAGAGAAAATGTATGAATATTAGTCCTGTTTATACTGTTTTTCAAGGTTTTTACTGATTTTATTTGCTTTAAAATTGCTTTAAACAATTTAAAATGGCTTTAAACTGATTTATACTATTAGTTTCTATAACAAAATAATGTTTTCATATAATTATGTCATCACTGAGAGAAAATGTATGAATATTAGTCCTGTTTGTACTGTCTTTCAAGGTTTGTACTGATTTTATTTGCTTTAATATTGCTTTAACCAACTTTAAATGGCTTTAATTTGACTTACACTATTAGTTTCCATAACGAAATAATGTTTTCATTTATTTTGTCATTACTGAGAGAAAATGTTTGAATATTAGTCCTATTTGCACTGTTTTTCTAGGTTTAAACCTTAAATACAAACCTATTTAATTTGCTTTAAAATTGCTTTAACCAACTTTAAATGGCTTTAATCTACTTTAAATGGCTTTAATTTGACTAACACTATTAGTATCCATAACGAAATAATGTTTTCATTTTATTTTGTCATTACTGAGAGAAAATGTATGAATATTAGTCCTATTTGTACTGTTTTTCTTAGTTTTTATTGATTTGAATCGTTAAAAATAGTATATATAACTTTAAAAAGCTTTATACAATTCAATGTAATTATATTTTGTCATCAATGAGAGAAAATGTATGGATATTAGTCCTTATTGTACTGTTTTTCTTAATTTTTATTGATTTGAATTGTTTATAATAGTATATATTAACTTTGAAAGGCTCTATGCTATTCGATTTAATTAAATTTTGTCATCACTGAGAGAAAATGTATAAATTTTAGTCATGCTTATACGGTTTTTAAGGTTTTTACTGGTTTTATTTGCTTTAAAATCGCTTTAAACAACTTTAAATGGCTTTAATTTGACTTATACTATTAGGTTCTATAACGAAATAATGTTTTCATTTAATTTTGTCATTACTGAGAGAAAATGTATGGATATTAGTCCTATTTGTACTGTTTTTCGCAGTTTTTATTAATTTTAATCGTTTATAATAGTATATAACAACTTTAAAAGGCTTTACAATATTCGATTTAATTATATTTTGTCATCAATAAGAGAAAATGTATGGATATTAGTCCTATTTGTAATGTTTTTCTTAATTTTTATTGATTTGAATCGTTTATAATAGTATATGACAACAATAAAAGGCTTTATACTATTCGATTTAATTATATATTGTCATCAATGAGAGAAAATGTATGAATATTAGTCCTGTTTATACTATTTTTCAAGGTTTTTACTTATTTTATTTGCTTTAAAATTGCTTTAAACAATTTAAAATGGCTTTGAACTGATTTATACTATTAGTTTCCATAACAAAATAATGTTTTCATTTAATTTTGTCATTACTGAGAGAAAATGTATGAATATTAGTTCTGTTTGTACTGTTTTTCAAGGTTTGTACTGATTTTATTTGCTTTAAAATTGCTTTAACCAACTTTAAATGGCTTTAATTTGACTAACACTATAAGTTTCCATAACTAAATAATGTTTTCATTTAATTTTGTCATTAATAAGAGAAAATGTATGAATATTAGTCCTATTTGTACTGTTTTTCTTAGTTTTTATTGATTTGAATCGTTTAAAATGGTAAATAACAACTTAAAAAGGTTTTATACTATTCGATTTAATTATATTTTGTCACCAATAAGAGAAAATGTATAGATATTAGTCCTATTTGTACTGCTTTTCTTAGTTTTTATTGATTTGAATCGTTTAAAATTGTATATAACAACATTTAAAGGCTTTATACTATTCGATTTAAATATATTTTGTCATCACTGAGAGAAAATGTATGAATATTAGTCCTGTTTATACTATTTTTCAAGGTTTTTACTGATTTTATCTGCTTTAAATTGCTTTAAACAATTTAAAATGGCTTTAAAATGATTTATACTATTAGTTTCCATAACAAAATAATGTTTTCATTTAATTTTGTCATCACTGAGAAAAAATGCATAAATATTAGTCCTGTTTATACTGTTTTCAAGGTTTTAACTTATTTTATTTGCTTTAAAATTGCTTTAACCAACTTTAAATGGCTTTAATTTGACTAACACTATTATTTTCCATAACAAAATAATGTTTTCATTTAATTTTGTCATTACTGAGAGAATATGTATGAATATTAGTCCTATTTGTACTGTTTTTCGCAGTTTTTATTAATTTGAATCGTTTATAATAGTAAATAAAAACTTTAAAAGGCTTTATACTATTCGATTTATTTATATTTTGTCATCACTGAGAGAAAATGTATGAATATTAGTCCTGTTTAGACTGTTTTTCGCAGTTTTTATTAATTTGAATCGTTTATAATAGTAAATAACAACTTAAAAAGGTTTAATACTATTCGATTTAATTATATTTTGTCATCAATAAGAGAAAATGTATGGATATTAGTCTAATTTGTACTGTTTTTCTTAATTTTTATTGATTTGAATCGTTTAAAATTGTATATAACAACATTTAAAGGCTTTATACTATTCGATTTAATTATATTTTGTCATCACTGAGAGAAAATGTATGAATATTAATCCTGTTTATACTATTTTTCAAGGTTTTTACTTATTTGATTTGCTTTAAAATTGCTTTAAACAATTTAAAATGGCTCCAAACTGATTTATACTTTTAGTTTCCATAACAAAATAATGTTTTCATGTAATTTTGTCATAACTGCGAGAAAATGTATGAATATTAGTCCTATTTGTACTGTTTTTCGCAGTTTTTATTATTTGAATCGTTTATAATAGTATATATTAACTTTGAAAGGCTCTATGCTATTCGATTTAATTAAATTTTGTCATCACTGAGAGAAAATGTATAAATTTTAGTCATGCTTATACGGTTTTTAAGGTTTTTACTGGTTTTATTTGCTTTAAAATCGCTTTAAACAACTTTAAATGGCTTTAATTTGACTTATACTATTAGGTTCTATAACGAAATAATGTTTTCATTTAATTTTGTCATTACTGAGAGAAAATGTATGGATATTAGTCCTATTTGTACTGTTTTTCGCAGTTTTTATTAATTTTAATCGTTTATAATAGTATATAACAACTTTAAAAGGCTTTACAATATTCGATTTAATTATATTTTGTCATCAATAAGAGAAAATGTATGGATATTAGTCCTATTTGTAATGTTTTTCTTAATTTTTATTGATTTGAATCGTTTATAATAGTATATGACAACAATAAAAGGCTTTATACTATTCGATTTAATTATATATTGTCATCAATGAGAGAAAATGTATGAATATTAGTCCTGTTTATACTATTTTTCAAGGTTTTTACTTATTTTATTTGCTTTAAAATTGCTTTAAACAATTTAAAATGGCTTTGAACTGATTTATACTATTAGTTTCCATAACAAAATAATGTTTTCATTTAATTTTGTCATTACTGAGAGAAAATGTATGAATATTAGTTCTGTTTGTACTGTTTTTCAAGGTTTGTACTGATTTTATTTGCTTTAAAATTGCTTTAACCAACTTTAAATGGCTTTAATTTGACTAACACTATAAGTTTCCATAACTAAATAATGTTTTCATTTAATTTTGTCATTAATAAGAGAAAATGTATGAATATTAGTCCTATTTGTACTGTTTTTCTTAGTTTTTATTGATTTGAATCGTTTAAAATGGTAAATAACAACTTAAAAAGGTTTTATACTATTCGATTTAATTATATTTTGTCACCAATAAGAGAAAATGTATAGATATTAGTCCTATTTGTACTGCTTTTCTTAGTTTTTATTGATTTGAATCGTTTAAAATTGTATATAACAACATTTAAAGGCTTTATACTATTCGATTTAAATATATTTTGTCATCACTGAGAGAAAATGTATGAATATTAGTCCTGTTTATACTATTTTTCAAGGTTTTTACTGATTTTATCTGCTTTAAATTGCTTTAAACAATTTAAAATGGCTTTAAAATGATTTATACTATTAGTTTCCATAACAAAATAATGTTTTCATTTAATTTTGTCATCACTGAGAAAAAATGCATAAATATTAGTCCTGTTTATACTGTTTTCAAGGTTTTAACTTATTTTATTTGCTTTAAAATTGCTTTAACCAACTTTAAATGGCTTTAATTTGACTAACACTATTATTTTCCATAACAAAATAATGTTTTCATTTAATTTTGTCATTACTGAGAGAATATGTATGAATATTAGTCCTATTTGTACTGTTTTTCGCAGTTTTTATTAATTTGAATCGTTTATAATAGTAAATAAAAACTTTAAAAGGCTTTATACTATTCGATTTATTTATATTTTGTCATCACTGAGAGAAAATGTATGAATATTAGTCCTGTTTAGACTGTTTTTCGCAGTTTTTATTAATTTGAATCGTTTATAATAGTAAATAACAACTTAAAAAGGTTTAATACTATTCGATTTAATTATATTTTGTCATCAATAAGAGAAAATGTATGGATATTAGTCTAATTTGTACTGTTTTTCTTAATTTTTATTGATTTGAATCGTTTAAAATTGTATATAACAACATTTAAAGGCTTTATACTATTCGATTTAATTATATTTTGTCATCACTGAGAGAAAATGTATGAATATTAATCCTGTTTATACTATTTTTCAAGGTTTTTACTTATTTGATTTGCTTTAAAATTGCTTTAAACAATTTAAAATGGCTCCAAACTGATTTATACTTTTAGTTTCCATAACAAAATAATGTTTTCATGTAATTTTGTCATAACTGCGAGAAAATGTATGAATATTAGTCCTATTTGTACTGTTTTTCGCAGTTTTTATTATTTGAATCGTTTATAATAGTAAATAAAAACTTAAAAAGGTTTTATACTATTCGATTTAATTATATTTTGTCATCAATAAGAGAAAATGTATGGATATTAATCCTATTTGTACTGTTTTTCTTAATTTTTATTGATTTGAATCGTTTAAAATTGTATACAACAACATTTAAAGGCTTTATACTATTCGATTTAATTATATTTTGTCATCACTGAGAGAAAATGTATGAATATTAATCCTGTTTATACTATTTTTCAAGGTTTTTACTTATTTGATTTGCTTTAAAATTGCTTTAAACAATTTAAAATGGCTTCAAACTGATTTATACTTTTAGTTTCCATAACAAAATAATGTTTTCATGTAATTTTGTCATAACTGCGAGAAAATGTATGAATATTAGTCCTATTTGTACTGTTTTTCGCAAATTTTATTATTTGAATCGTTTATAATAGTATATAACAATTTTAGAAGGCTTTATACTATTGGATTTAATTATATTTTGTCATCACTGAGAGAAAATGTATGAATATTAGTCCTATTTATACTGTTTTTCAAGGTTTTTACTGATTTTATTTGCTTTAAAATTGCTTTAAACAATTTAAAATGGCTTTAAACTTATTTATACTATTAGTTTTCATAACAAAATAATGTTTTCATTTAATTTTGTCATCACTGAGAGAAAATGTATGAATATTCGTCCTGTTTGTACTGTCTTTCAAGGTTTGTACTGATTTTATTTGCTTTAAAATTGCTTTAACCAACTTTAAATGGCTTTAATTTGACTAACACTATTAGTTTCCATAACGAAATAATGTTTTCATTTATTTTGTCATTACTGAGAGAAAATGTTTGAATATTAGTCCTATTTGTACTGTTTTTCGCAGTTTTTATTATTTGAATCGTTTATAATAGTATATATAACAACTTTAAAAGGCTTTATGCTATTCGATTTAATTATATTTTGTCATGACTGAGAAAAAATGCATGAATATTAGTCCTGTTTATACTGTTTTCAAGGTTTTTACTTATTTTATTTGATTTACAATTTATTTAAACAACTTTAAATGGCTTTAATTTGACTAATACTATTATTTTCCATAACAAAATAATGTTTTCATTTTATTTTGTCATTACTGAAAGAAAATGTGTGAATATTAGTCCTGTTTGTACTGTTTTTCAAGGTTTGTACTGATTTTATTTGTTTTAAAATTGCTTTAACAAACTTTAAATGGCTTTAATTTGACTAACACTATTAGTTTCTATAACGAAATAATGTTTTCATTTAATTTTGTCATTACTGAGAGAAAATGTATGAATATTAGTCCTATTTGTACTGTTTTTCTAAGTTTTTATTGATTTGAATCGTTTATAATATGTATATATTAACATTAAAAAGCATTATACTATTCGATTTAATTATATTTTGTCATCAATGATAAAAAAATGTATGAATATTAGTCCTGTTTATACTATTTTTCAAGGTTTTTACTTATTTTATTTTCTTTAAAATTGCTTTAAACAATTTAAAATGGCTTTAAACTGATTTATACTATTAGTTTCCATAACGAAATAATGTTTTCATTTAATTTTGTCATTACTGAGAGAAAATGTATGAATATAAGACCTATTTGTACTGTTTTTCGCAGTTTTTATTATTTAAATCGTTTATAATAGTATATAACAACTTTAAAAGGCTTTATACTATTCGATTTAATTATATTTTGTCATCAATAAGAGAAAATGTATGGATATTAGTCCTATTTGTACTGTTTTTCTTAGCTTTTATTGATTTGAATCGTTTAATATTGTATATAACAACATTTAAAGGCTTTATACTATTCGAGTTAATTATATTTTGTCATCACTGAAAGAAAATGTATGAATATTAATCCTGTTTATACTATTTTTCAAGGTTTTTACTTATTTTATTTGCTTTAAAATTGCTTTAAACAATTTAAAATGGCTTTAAACTGATTTATACTTTTAGTTTCCATAACAAAATAATGTTTTCATTTAATTTTGTCATTACTGAGAGAAAATGTATGAATATTAGTCCTATTTGTACTGTTTTTCGCAGTTTTTATTATTTGAATCGTTTATAATAGTATATTACAACTTTAAAAGGCTTTATACTATTCGATTTAATTATATTTTGTCATCACTGAGAGAAAATGTATGAATATTAGTCCTGTTTATACTGTTTTTCAAGCTTTAAACTGATTTAATTTGCTTTAAAATTGCTTTAAACTACTTTAATTGGCTTTAATTTGACTTATACTATTAGTTTCTATAACAAAATAATGTTTTCATATAATTATGTCATCACTGAGAGAAAATGTATGAATATTAGTCCTGTTTGTACTGTCTTTCAAGGTTTGTACTGATTTTATTTGCTTTAATATTGCTTTAACCAACTTTAAATGGCTTTAATTTGACTTACACTATTAGTTTCCATAACGAAATAATGTTTTCATTTATTTTGTCATTACTGAGAGAAAATGTTTGAATATTAGTCCTATTTGCACTGTTTTTCTAGGTTTAAACCTTAAATACAAACCTATTTAATTTGCTTTAAAATTGCTTTAACCAACTTTAAATGGCTTTAATCTACTTTAAATGGCTTTAATTTGACTAACACTATTAGTATCCATAACGAAATAATGTTTTCATTTTATTTTGTCATTACTGAGAGAAAATGTATGAATATTAGTCCTATTTGTACTGTTTTTCTTAGTTTTTATTGATTTGAATCGTTAAAAATAGTATATATAACTTTAAAAAGCTTTATACAATTCAATGTAATTATATTTTGTCATCAATGAGAGAAAATGTATGGATATTAGTCCTTATTGTACTGTTTTTCTTAATTTTTATTGATTTGAATTGTTTATAATAGTATATATTAACTTTGAAAGGCTCTATGCTATTCGATTTAATTAAATTTTGTCATCACTGAGAGAAAATGTATAAATTTTAGTCATGCTTATACGGTTTTTAAGGTTTTTACTGGTTTTATTTGCTTTAAAATCGCTTTAAACAACTTTAAATGGCTTTAATTTGACTTATACTATTAGGTTCTATAACGAAATAATGTTTTCATTTAATTTTGTCATTACTGAGAGAAAATGTATGGATATTAGTCCTATTTGTACTGTTTTTCGCAGTTTTTATTAATTTTAATCGTTTATAATAGTATATAACAACTTTAAAAGGCTTTACAATATTCGATTTAATTATATTTTGTCATCAATAAGAGAAAATGTATGGATATTAGTCCTATTTGTAATGTTTTTCTTAATTTTTATTGATTTGAATCGTTTATAATAGTATATGACAACAATAAAAGGCTTTATACTATTCGATTTAATTATATATTGTCATCAATGAGAGAAAATGTATGAATATTAGTCCTGTTTATACTATTTTTCAAGGTTTTTACTTATTTTATTTGCTTTAAAATTGCTTTAAACAATTTAAAATGGCTTTGAACTGATTTATACTATTAGTTTCCATAACAAAATAATGTTTTCATTTAATTTTGTCATTACTGAGAGAAAATGTATGAATATTAGTTCTGTTTGTACTGTTTTTCAAGGTTTGTACTGATTTTATTTGCTTTAAAATTGCTTTAACCAACTTTAAATGGCTTTAATTTGACTAACACTATAAGTTTCCATAACTAAATAATGTTTTCATTTAATTTTGTCATTAATAAGAGAAAATGTATGAATATTAGTCCTATTTGTACTGTTTTTCTTAGTTTTTATTGATTTGAATCGTTTAAAATGGTAAATTACAACTTAAAAAGGTTTTATACTATTCGATTTAATTATATTTTGTCACCAATAAGAGAAAATGTATAGATATTAGTCCTATTTGTACTGCTTTTCTTAGTTTTTATTGATTTGAATCGTTTAAAATTGTATATAACAACATTTAAAGGCTTTATACTATTCGATTTAAATATATTTTGTCATCACTGAGAGAAAATGTATGAATATTAGTCCTGTTTATACTATTTTTCAAGGTTTTTACTGATTTTATCTGCTTTAAATTGCTTTAAACAATTTAAAATGGCTTTAAAATGATTTATACTATTAGTTTCCATAACAAAATAATGTTTTCATTTAATTTTGTCATCACTGAGAAAAAATGCATAAATATTAGTCCTGTTTATACTGTTTTCAAGGTTTTAACTTATTTTATTTGCTTTAAAATTGCTTTAACCAACTTTAAATGGCTTTAATTTGACTAACACTATTATTTTCCATAACAAAATAATGTTTTCATTTAATTTTGTCATTACTGAGAGAATATGTATGAATATTAGTCCTATTTGTACTGTTTTTCGCAGTTTTTATTAATTTGAATCGTTTATAATAGTAAATAAAAACTTTAAAAGGCTTTATACTATTCGATTTATTTATATTTTGTCATCACTGAGAGAAAATGTATGAATATTAGTCCTGTTTAGACTGTTTTTCGCAGTTTTTATTAATTTGAATCGTTTATAATAGTAAATAACAACTTAAAAAGGTTTAATACTATTCGATTTAATTATATTTTGTCATCAATAAGAGAAAATGTATGGATATTAGTCTAATTTGTACTGTTTTTCTTAATTTTTATTGATTTGAATCGTTTAAAATTGTATATAACAACATTTAAAGGCTTTATACTATTCGATTTAATTATATTTTGTCATCACTGAGAGAAAATGTATGAATATTAATCCTGTTTATACTATTTTTCAAGGTTTTTACTTATTTGATTTGCTTTAAAATTGCTTTAAACAATTTAAAATGGCTCCAAACTGATTTATACTTTTAGTTTCCATAACAAAATAATGTTTTCATGTAATTTTGTCATAACTGCGAGAAAATGTATGAATATTAGTCCTATTTGTACTGTTTTTCTTAGTTTTTATTGATTTGAATCGTTTAAAATGGTAAATAAAAACTTAAAAAGGTTTTATACTATTCGATTTAATTATATTTTGTCATCAATAAGAGAAAATGTATGAATATTAGTCCTATTTATACTGTTTTTCAAGGTTTTTACTGATTTTATTTGCTTAAAAAATTGATTTAAACAACTTTAAATGGCTTTAATTTGACTTAGACTATTAGTTTCCATAACAAAATAATGTTTTCATTTTATTTTGTCATTACTGAAAGAAAATATATGAATATTAGTCCTGTTTGTACTGTTTTTCAAGGTTTAAACTGATTTTATTTGCTTTAAAATTGCTTTAACCAACTTTAAATGGCTTTAATTTGACTAACACTATTAGTTTCCATAACGAAATAATGTTTCCATTTAATTTTGTCATTACTGAGAGAAAATGTATGAATATTAGTCCTATTTGTACTGTTTTTCGCAGTTTTTATTATTTGAATCGTTTATAATAGTATATATAACAACTTTAAAAGGCTTTATGCTATTCGATTTAATTATATTTTGTCATGACTGAGAGAAAATGTATGAATATTAGTCCTATTTGTACTGTTTTTCTAAGTTTTTATTGATTTGAATCGTTTATAATAGTATATATTAACTTTAGAAAGCTTTATACTATTCGATTTAATTATATTTTGTCATCACTGAGAAAAAATGCATGAATATTAGTCCTGTTTATACTGTTTTCAAGGTTTTTACTTATTTTATTTGATTTACAATTTATTTAAACAACTTTAAATGGCTTTAATTTGACTAATACTATTATTTTCCATAACAAAATAATGTTTTCATTTTATTTTGTCATTACTGAAAGAAAATGTGTGAATATTAGTCCTGTTTGTACTGTTTTTCAAGGTTTGTACTGATTTTATTTGTTTTAAAATTGCTTTAACAAACTTTAAATGGCTTTAATTTGATTAACACTATTAGTTTCCATAACAAAATAATGTTTTCATTTAATGTTGTCATTACTGAGAGAAAATGTATGAATATTAGTCCTATTTGTACTGTTTTTCTAAGTTTTTATTGATTTGAATCGTTTATAATAGTATATATTAACATTAAAAAGCATTATACTATTCGATTTAATTATATTTTGTCATCAATGATAAAAAAATGTATGAATATTAGTCCTGTTTATACTATTTTTCAAGGTTTTTACTTATTTTATTTTCTTTAAAATTGCTTTAAACAATTTAAAATGGCTTTAAACTGATTTATACTATTAGTTTCCATAACAAAATAATGTTTTCATTTAATTTTGTCATCACTGAGAGAAAATGTATGAATATTAGTCCTGTTTGTACTGTCTTTCAAGGTTTGTGCTGATTTTATTTGCTTTAAAATTGCTTTAACCAACTTTAAATGGCTTTAATTTGACTAACACTATAAGTTTCCATAACGAAATAATGTTTTCATTTAATTTTGTCATTACTGAGAGAAAATGTATGAATATTAGTCCTATTTGTACTGTTTTTCTTAGTTTTTATTGATTTGAATCGTTTATAATAGTATATATTAACTTTAAAAAGCTTTATACTATTCGATTTAATTATATTTTGTCATCACTGAGAGAAAATGTATGAATATTAGTCCTGTTTATACTGTTTTTCAAGGTTTTTACTGATTTTATTTGCTTTAAAATTGCTTTAAACAATTTAAAATGGCTTTAAACTGATTTATACTATTAGTTTCCATAACAAAATAATGTTTTCATATAATTATGTCATCACTGAGAGAAAATGTATGAATATTAGTCCTGTTTGTACTGTCTTTCAAGGTTTGTGCTGATTTTATTTGCTTTAAAATTGCTTTAACCAACTTTAAATGGCTTTAATTTGACTAACACTATAAGTTTCCATAACGAAATAATGTTTTCATTTAATTTTGTCATTACTGAGAGAAAATGTATGAATATTAGTCCTATTTGTACTGTTTTTCTTAGTTTTTATTGATTTGAATCGTTTATAATAGTATATATTAACTTTAAAAAGCTTTATACTATTCGATTTAATTATATTTTGTCATCACTGAGAGAAAATGTATGAATATTAGTCCTGTTTATACTGTTTTTCAAGGTTTTTACTGATTTTATTTGCTTTAAAATTGCTTTAAACAATTTAAAATGGCTTTAAACTGATTTATACTATTAGTTTCCATAACGAAATAATGTTTTCATTTATTTTGTCATTACTGAGAGAAAATGTTTGAATATTAGTCCTATTTGCACTGTTTTTCTAGGTTTAAACCTTAAATACAAACCTATTTAATTTGCTTTAAAATTGCTTTAACCAACTTTAAATGGCTTTAATCTACTTTAAATGGCTTTAATTTGACTAACACTATTATTTTCCATAACAAAATAATGTTTTCATTTTATTTTGTCATTACTGAAAGAAAATGTGTGAATATTAGTCCTGTTTGTACTGTTTTTCAAGGTTTGTACTGATTTTATTTGTTTTAAAATTGCTTTAACAAACTTTAAATGGCTTTAATTTGACTAACACTATTAGTTTCTATAACGAAATAATGTTTTCATTTAATTTTGTCATTACTGAGAGAAAATGTATGAATATTAGTCCTATTTGTACTGTTTTTCTAAGTTTTTATTGATTTGAATCGTTTATAATAGTATATATTAACATTAAAAAGCATTATACTATTCGATTTAATTATATTTTGTCATCAATGATAAAAAAATGTATGAATATTAGTCCTGTTTATACTATTTTTCAAGGTTTTTACTTATTTTATTTTCTTTAAAATTGCTTTAAACAATTTAAAATGGCTTTAAACTGATTTATACTATTAGTTTCCATAACGAAATAATGTTTTCATTTAATTTTGTCATTACTGAGAGAAAATGTATGAATATAAGACCTATTTGTACTGTTTTTCGCAGTTTTTATTATTTAAATCGTTTATAATAGTATATAACAACTTTAAAAGGCTTTATACTATTCGATTTAATTATATTTTGTCATCAATAAGAGAAAATGTATGGATATTAGTCCTATTTGTACTGTTTTTCTTAGCTTTTATTGATTTGAATCGTTTAATATTGTATATAACAACATTTAAAGGCTTTATACTATTCGAGTTAATTATATTTTGTCATCACTGAAAGAAAATGTATGAATATTAATCCTGTTTATACTATTTTTCAAGGTTTTTACTTATTTTATTTGCTTTAAAATTGCTTTAAACAATTTAAAATGGCTTTAAACTGATTTATACTTTTAGTTTCCATAACAAAATAATGTTTTCATTTAATTTTGTCATTACTGAGAGAAAATGTATGAATATTAGTCCTATTTGTACTGTTTTTCGCAGTTTTTATTATTTGAATCGTTTATAATAGTATATTACAACTTTAAAAGGCTTTATACTATTCGATTTAATTATATTTTGTCATCACTGAGAGAAAATGTATGAATATTAGTCCTGTTTATACTGTTTTTCAAGGTTTTTACTGATTTTATTTGCTTTAAAATTGCTTTAAACAATTTAAAATGGCTTTAAACTGATTTATACTATTAGTTTCCATAACAAAATAATGTTTTCATATAATTATGTCATCACTGAGAGAAAATGTATGAATATTAGTCCTGTTTGTACTGTCTTTCAAGGTTTGTACTGATTTTATTTGCTTTAATATTGCTTTAACCAACTTTAAATGGCTTTAATTTGACTTACACTATTAGTTTCCATAACGAAATAATGTTTTCATTTATTTTGTCATTACTGAGAGAAAATGTTTGAATATTAGTCCTATTTGCACTGTTTTTCTAGGTTTAAAACTTAAATACAAACCTATTTAATTTGCTTTAAAATTGCTTTAACCAACTTTAAATGGCTTTAATCTACTTTAAATGGCTTTAATTTGACTAACACTATTAGTATCCATAACGAAATAATGTTTTCATTTTATTTTGTCATTACTGAGAGAAAATGTATGAATATTAGTCCTATTTGTACTGTTTTTCTTAGTTTCTATTGATTTGAATCGTTAAAAATAGTATATATAACTTTAAAAAGCTTTATACAATTCAATGTAATTATATTTTGTCATCAATGAGAGAAAATGTATGGATATTAGTCCTTATTGTACTGTTTTTCTTAATTTTTATTGATTTGAATTGTTTATAATAGTATATATTAACTTTGAAAGGCTCTATGCTATTCGATTTAATTAAATTTTGTCATCACTGAGAGAAAATGTATAAATTTTAGTCATGCTTATACGGTTTTTAAGGTTTTTACTGGTTTTATTTGCTTTAAAATCGCTTTAAACAACTTAAAATGGCTTTAATTTGACTTATACTATTAGGTTCTATAACGAAATAATGTTTTCATTTAATTTTGTCATTACTGAGAGAAAATGTATGGATATTAGTCCTATTTGTACTGTTTTTCGCAGTTTTTATTAATTTTAATCGTTTATAATAGTATATAACAACTTTAAAAGGCTTTACAATATTCGATTTAATTATATTTTGTCATCAATAAGAGAAAATGTATGGATATTAGTCCTATTTGTAATGTTTTTCTTAATTTTTATTGATTTGAATCGTTTATAATAGTATATGACAACAATAAAAGGCTTTATACTATTCGATTTAATTATATATTGTCATCAATGAGAGAAAATGTATGAATATTAGTCCTGTTTATACTATTTTTCAAGGTTTTTACTTATTTTATTTGCTTTAAAATTGCTTTAAACAATTTAAAATGGCTTTGAACTGATTTATACTATTAGTTTCCATAACAAAATAATGTTTTCATTTAATTTTGTCATTACTGAGAGAAAATGTATGAATATTAGTTCTGTTTGTACTGTTTTTCAAGGTTTGTACTGATTTTATTTGCTTTAAAATTGCTTTAACCAACTTTAAATGGCTTTAATTTGACTAACACTATAAGTTTCCATAACTAAATAATGTTTTCATTTAATTTTGTCATTAATAAGAGAAAATGTATGAATATTAGTCCTATTTGTACTGTTTTTCTTAGTTTTTATTGATTTGAATCGTTTAAAATGGTAAATAACAACTTAAAAAGGTTTTATACTATTCGATTTAATTATATTTTGTCACCAATAAGAGAAAATGTATAGATATTAGTCCTATTTGTACTGCTTTTCTTAGTTTTTATTGATTTGAATCGTTTAAAATTGTATATAACAACATTTAAAGGCTTTATACTATTCGATTTAAATATATTTTGTCATCACTGAGAGAAAATGTATGAATATTAGTCCTGTTTATACTATTTTTCAAGGTTTTTACTGATTTTATCTGCTTTAAATTGCTTTAAACAATTTAAAATGGCTTTAAAATGATTTATACTATTAGTTTCCATAACAAAATAATGTTTTCATTTAATTTTGTCATCACTGAGAAAAAATGCATAAATA
Organism: Ptychoptera albimana; assembly: GCA_961205885.1. Lineage (NCBI taxonomy): Eukaryota > Metazoa > Arthropoda > Insecta > Diptera > Ptychopteridae > Ptychoptera > Ptychoptera albimana. Next base: position 47,551,789 of record OY540801.1, read on the forward strand.
TTAGTCCTGTTTATACTGTTTTCAAGGTTTTAACTTATTTTATTTGCTTTAAAATTGCTTTAACCAACTTTAAATGGCTTTAATTTGACTAACACTATTATTTTCCATAACAAAATAATGTTTTCATTTAATTTTGTCATTACTGAGAGAATATGTATGAATATTAGTCCTATTTGTACTGTTTTTCGCAGTTTTTATTAATTTGAATCGTTTATAATAGTAAATAAAAACTTTAAAAGGCTTTATACTATTCGATTTATTTATATTTTGTCATCACTGAGAGAAAATGTATGAATATTAGTCCTGTTTAGACTGTTTTTCGCAGTTTTTATTAATTTGAATCGTTTATAATAGTAAATAACAACTTAAAAAGGTTTAATACTATTCGATTTAATTATATTTTGTCATCAATAAGAGAAAATGTATGGATATTAGTCTAATTTGTACTGTTTTTCTTAATTTTTATTGATTTGAATCGTTTAAAATTGTATATAACAACATTTAAAGGCTTTATACTATTCGATTTAATTATATTTTGTCATCACTGAGAGAAAATGTATGAATATTAATCCTGTTTATACTATTTTTCAAGGTTTTTACTTATTTGATTTGCTTTAAAATTGCTTTAAACAATTTAAAATGGCTCCAAACTGATTTATACTTTTAGTTTCCATAACAAAATAATGTTTTCATGTAATTTTGTCATAACTGCGAGAAAATGTATGAATATTAGTCCTATTTGTACTGTTTTTCGCAGTTTTTATTATTTGAATCGTTTATAATAGTAAATAAAAACTTAAAAAGGTTTTATACTATTCGATTTAATTATATTTTGTCATCAATAAGAGAAAATGTATGGATATTAATCCTATTTGTACTGTTTTTCTTAATTTTTATTGATTTGAATCGTTTAAAATTGTATACAACAACATTTAAAGGCTTTATACTATTCGATTTAATTATATTTTGTCATCACTGAGAGAAAATGTATGAATATTAATCCTGTTTATACTATTTTTCAAGGTTTTTACTTATTTGATTTGCTTTAAAATTGCTTTAAACAATTTAAAATGGCTTCAAACTGATTTATACTTTTAGTTTCCATAACAAAATAATGTTTTCATGTAATTTTGTCATAACTGCGAGAAAATGTATGAATATTAGTCCTATTTGTACTGTTTTTCGCAAATTTTATTATTTGAATCGTTTATAATAGTATATAACAATTTTAGAAGGCTTTATACTATTGGATTTAATTATATTTTGTCATCACTGAGAGAAAATGTATGAATATTAGTCCTATTTATACTGTTTTTCAAGGTTTTTACTGATTTTATTTGCTTTAAAATTGCTTTAAACAATTTAAAATGGCTTTAAACTTATTTATACTATTAGTTTTCATAACAAAATAATGTTTTCATTTAATTTTGTCATCACTGAGAGAAAATGTATGAATATTCGTCCTGTTTGTACTGTCTTTCAAGGTTTGTACTGATTTTATTTGCTTTAAAATTGCTTTAACCAACTTTAAATGGCTTTAATTTGACTTACACTATTAGTTTCCATAACGAAATAATGTTTTCATTTATTTTGTCATTACTGAGAGAAAATGTTTGAATATTAGTCCTATTTGTACTGTTTTTCGCAGTTTTTATTATTTGAATCGTTTATAATAGTATATATAACAACTTTAAAAGGCTTTATGCTATTCGATTTAATTATATTTTGTCATGACTGAGAAAAAATGCATGAATATTAGTCCTGTTTATACTGTTTTCAAGGTTTTTACTTATTTTATTTGATTTACAATTTATTTAAACAACTTTAAATGGCTTTAATTTGACTAATACTATTATTTTCCATAACAAAATAATGTTTTCATTTTATTTTGTCATTACTGAAAGAAAATGTGTGAATATTAGTCCTGTTTGTACTGTTTTTCAAGGTTTGTACTGATTTTATTTGTTTTAAAATTGCTTTAACAAACTTTAAATGGCTTTAATTTGACTAACACTATTAGTTTCTATAACGAAATAATGTTTTCATTTAATTTTGTCATTACTGAGAGAAAATGTATGAATATTAGTCCTATTTGTACTGTTTTTCGCAAATTTTATTATTTGAATCGTTTATAATAGTATATAACAATTTTAGAAGGCTTTATACTATTGGATTTAATTATATTTTGTCATCACTGAGAGAAAATGTATGAATATTAGTCCTATTTATACTGTTTTTCAAGGTTTTTACTGATTTTATTTGCTTTAAAATTGCTTTAAACTATTTAAAATGGCTTTAAACTTATTTATACTATTAGTTTTCATAACAAAATAATGTTTTCATTTAATTTTGTCATCACTGAGAGAAAATGTATGAATATTCGTCCTGTTTGTACTGTCTTTCAAGGTTTGTACTGATTTTATTTGCTTTAAAATTGCTTTAACCAACTTTAAATGGCTTTAATTTGACTTACACTATTAGTTTCCATAACGAAATAATGTTTTCATTTATTTTGTCATTACTGAGAGAAAATGTTTGAATATTAGTCCTATTTGTACTGTTTTTCGCAGTTTTTATTATTTGAATCGTTTATAATAGTATATATAACAACTTTAAAAGGCTTTATGCTATTCGATTTAATTATATTTTGTCATGACTGAGAAAAAATGCATGAATATTAGTCCTGTTTATACTGTTTTCAAGGTTTTTACTTATTTTATTTGATTTACAATTTATTTAAACAACTTTAAATGGCTTTAATTTGACTAATACTATTATTTTCCATAACAAAATAATGTTTTCATTTAATTTTGTCATTACTGAGAGAAAATGTATGAATATTAGTCCTATTTGTACTGTTTTTCTAAGTTTTTATTGATTTGAATCGTTTATAATATGTATATATTAACATTAAAAAGCATTATACTATTCGATTTAATTATATTTTGTCATCAATGATAAAAAAATGTATGAATATTAGTCCTGTTTATACTATTTTTCAAGGTTTTTACTTATTTTATTTTCTTTAAAATTGCTTTAAACAATTTAAAATGGCTTTAAACTGATTTATACTATTAGTTTCCATAACGAAATAATGTTTTCATTTAATTTTGTCATTACTGAGAGAAAATGTATGAATATAAGACCTATTTGTACTGTTTTTCGCAGTTTTTATTATTTAAATCGTTTATAATAGTATATAACAACTTTAAAAGGCTTTATACTATTCGATTTAATTATATTTTGTCATCAATAAGAGAAAATGTATGGATATTAGTCCTATTTGTACTGTTTTTCTTAGCTTTTATTGATTTGAATCGTTTAATATTGTATATAACAACATTTAAAGGCTTTATACTATTCGAGTTAATTATATTTTGTCATCACTGAAAGAAAATGTATGAATATTAATCCTGTTTATACTATTTTTCAAGGTTTTTACTTATTTTATTTGCTTTAAAATTGCTTTAAACAATTTAAAATGGCTTTAAACTGATTTATACTTTTAGTTTCCATAACAAAATAATGTTTTCATTTAATTTTGTCATTACTGAGAGAAAATGTATGAATATTAGTCCTATTTGTACTGTTTTTCGCAGTTTTTATTATTTGAATCGTTTATAATAGTATATTACAACTTTAAAAGGCTTTATACTATTCGATTTAATTATATTTTGTCATCACTGAGAGAAAATGTATGAATATTAGTCCTGTTTATACTGTTTTTCAAGGTTTTTACTGATTTTATTTGCTTTAAAATTGCTTTAAACAATTTAAAATGGCTTTAAACTGATTTATACTATTAGTTTCCATAACAAAATAATGTTTTCATATAATTATGTCATCACTGAGAGAAAATGTATGAATATTAGTCCTGTTTGTACTGTCTTTCAAGGTTTGTACTGATTTTATTTGCTTTAATATTGCTTTAACCAACTTTAAATGGCTTTAATTTGACTTACACTATTAGTTTCCATAACGAAATAATGTTTTCATTTATTTTGTCATTACTGAGAGAAAATGTTTGAATATTAGTCCTATTTGCACTGTTTTTCTAGGTTTAAACCTTAAATACAAACCTATTTAATTTGCTTTAAAATTGCTTTAACCAACTTTAAATGGCTTTAATCTACTTTAAATGGCTTTAATTTGACTAACACTATTAGTATCCATAACGAAATAATGTTTTCATTTTATTTTGTCATTACTGAGAGAAAATGTATGAATATTAGTCCTATTTGTACTGTTTTTCTTAGTTTTTATTGATTTGAATCGTTAAAAATAGTATATATAACTTTAAAAAGCTTTATACAATTCAATGTAATTATATTTTGTCATCAATGAGAGAAAATGTATGGATATTAGTCCTTATTGTACTGTTTTTCTTAATTTTTATTGATTTGAATTGTTTATAATAGTATATATTAACTTTGAAAGGCTCTATGCTATTCGATTTAATTAAATTTTGTCATCACTGAGAGAAAATGTATAAATTTTAGTCATGCTTATACGGTTTTTAAGGTTTTTACTGGTTTTATTTGCTTTAAAATCGCTTTAAACAACTTTAAATGGCTTTAATTTGACTTATACTATTAGGTTCTATAACGAAATAATGTTTTCATTTAATTTTGTCATTACTGAGAGAAAATGTATGGATATTAGTCCTATTTGTACTGTTTTTCGCAGTTTTTATTAATTTTAATCGTTTATAATAGTATATAACAACTTTAAAAGGCTTTACAATATTCGATTTAATTATATTTTGTCATCAATAAGAGAAAATGTATGGATATTAGTCCTATTTGTAATGTTTTTCTTAATTTTTATTGATTTGAATCGTTTATAATAGTATATGACAACAATAAAAGGCTTTATACTATTCGATTTAATTATATATTGTCATCAATGAGAGAAAATGTATGAATATTAGTCCTGTTTATACTATTTTTCAAGGTTTTTACTTATTTTATTTGCTTTAAAATTGCTTTAAACAATTTAAAATGGCTTTGAACTGATTTATACTATTAGTTTCCATAACAAAATAATGTTTTCATTTAATTTTGTCATTACTGAGAGAAAATGTATGAATATTAGTTCTGTTTGTACTGTTTTTCAAGGTTTGTACTGATTTTATTTGCTTTAAAATTGCTTTAACCAACTTTAAATGGCTTTAATTTGACTAACACTATAAGTTTCCATAACTAAATAATGTTTTCATTTAATTTTGTCATTAATAAGAGAAAATGTATGAATATTAGTCCTATTTGTACTGTTTTTCTTAGTTTTTATTGATTTGAATCGTTTAAAATGGTAAATAACAACTTAAAAAGGTTTTATACTATTCGATTTAATTATATTTTGTCACCAATAAGAGAAAATGTATAGATATTAGTCCTATTTGTACTGCTTTTCTTAGTTTTTATTGATTTGAATCGTTTAAAATTGTATATAACAACATTTAAAGGCTTTATACTATTCGATTTAAATATATTTTGTCATCACTGAGAGAAAATGTATGAATATTAGTCCTGTTTATACTATTTTTCAAGGTTTTTACTGATTTTATCTGCTTTAAATTGCTTTAAACAATTTAAAATGGCTTTAAAATGATTTATACTATTAGTTTCCATAACAAAATAATGTTTTCATTTAATTTTGTCATCACTGAGAAAAAATGCATAAATATTAGTCCTGTTTATACTGTTTTCAAGGTTTTAACTTATTTTATTTGCTTTAAAATTGCTTTAACCAACTTTAAATGGCTTTAATTTGACTAACACTATTATTTTCCATAACAAAATAATGTTTTCATTTAATTTTGTCATTACTGAGAGAATATGTATGAATATTAGTCCTATTTGTACTGTTTTTCGCAGTTTTTATTAATTTGAATCGTTTATAATAGTAAATAAAAACTTTAAAAGGCTTTATACTATTCGATTTATTTATATTTTGTCATCACTGAGAGAAAATGTATGAATATTAGTCCTGTTTAGACTGTTTTTCGCAGTTTTTATTAATTTGAATCGTTTATAATAGTAAATAACAACTTAAAAAGGTTTAATACTATTCGATTTAATTATATTTTGTCATCAATAAGAGAAAATGTATGGATATTAGTCTAATTTGTACTGTTTTTCTTAATTTTTATTGATTTGAATCGTTTAAAATTGTATATAACAACATTTAAAGGCTTTATACTATTCGATTTAATTATATTTTGTCATCACTGAGAGAAAATGTATGAATATTAATCCTGTTTATACTATTTTTCAAGGTTTTTACTTATTTGATTTGCTTTAAAATTGCTTTAAACAATTTAAAATGGCTCCAAACTGATTTATACTTTTAGTTTCCATAACAAAATAATGTTTTCATGTAATTTTGTCATAACTGCGAGAAAATGTATGAATATTAGTCCTATTTGTACTGTTTTTCTTAGTTTTTATTGATTTGAATCGTTTAAAATGGTAAATAAAAACTTAAAAAGGTTTTATACTATTCGATTTAATTATATTTTGTCATCAATATGAGAAAATGTATGGATATTAATCCTATTTGTACTGTTTTTCTTAATTTTTATTGATTTGAATCGTTTAAAATTGTATACAACAACATTTAAAGGCTTTATACTATTCGATTTAATTATATTTTGTCATCACTGAGAGAAAATGTATGAATATTAATCCTGTTTATACTATTTTTCAAGGTTTTTACTTATTTGATTTGCTTTAAAATTGCTTTAAACAATTTAAAATGGCTTCAAACTGATTTATACTTTTAGTTTCCATAACAAAATAATGTTTTCATGTAATTTTGTCATAACTGCGAGAAAATGTATGAATATTAGTCCTATTTGTACTGTTTTTCGCAAATTTTATTATTTGAATCGTTTATAATAGTATATAACAATTTTAGAAGGCTTTATACTATTGGATTTAATTATATTTTGTCATCACTGAGAGAAAATGTATGAATATTAATCCTGTTTATACTATTTTTCAAGGTTTTTACTTATTTGATTTGCTTTAAAATTGCTTTAAACAATTTAAAATGGCTCCAAACTGATTTATACTTTTAGTTTCCATAACAAAATAATGTTTTCATGTAATTTTGTCATAACTGCGAGAAAATGTATGAATATTAGTCCTATTTGTACTGTTTTTCTTAGTTTTTATTGATTTGAATCGTTTAAAATGGTAAATAAAAACTTAAAAAGGTTTTATACTATTCGATTTAATTATATTTTGTCATCAATAAGAGAAAATGTATGGATATTAATCCTATTTGTACTGTTTTTCTTAATTTTTATTGATTTGAATCGTTTAAAATTGTATACAACAACATTTAAAGGCTTTATACTATTCGATTTAATTATATTTTGTCATCACTGAGAGAAAATGTATGAATATTAATCCTGTTTATACTATTTTTCAAGGTTTTTACTTATTTGATTTGCTTTAAAATTGCTTTAAACAATTTAAAATAGCTTTAAACTTATTTATACTATTAGTTTTCATAACAAAATAATGTTTTCATTTAATTTTGTCATCACTGAGAGAAAATGTATGAATATTCGTCCTGTTTGTACTGTCTTTCAAGGTTTGTACTGATTTTATTTGCTTTAAAATTGCTTTAACCAACTTTAAATGGCTTTAATTTGACTTACACTATTAGTTTCCATAACGAAATAATGTTTTCATTTATTTTGTCATTACTGAGAGAAAATGTTTGAATATTAGTCCTATTTGTACTGTTTTTCTTAGCTTTTATTGATTTGAATCGTTTAAAATGTTAAATGACAACTTTAAAAGGCTTTATACTATTCGATTTAATTATATTTTGTCATCACTAAGAGAAAATGCATGAATATTAGTCCTGTTTATACTGTTTTTCAAGGTTTTAACTTATTTTATTTGCTTAAAAATTGATTTTAACAATTTAAAATGGCTTTAAACTGATTTATACTATTAGTTTCCATAACAAAATAATGTTTTCATTTAATTTTGTCATTACTGAGAGAAAATGTATGAGTATAAGTCCTATTTGTACTGTTTTTCAAGGTTTGTACTGATTTAATTTGCTTTAAAATTGCTGTAACCAACTTTAAATGGCGTTAACCAACTTTAAATGGCTTTAATTTGACTAACACTATTAGTTTCCATAACGAAATAATGTTTTCATTTAATTGTGTCATAACTGAGAGAAAATGTATGAATATTAGTCCTATTTGTACTGTTTTTCTTAGTTTTTATTGATTTGAATCGTTAAAAATAGTATATATAACTTTAAAAGCTTTATACTATTCGATTTAATTATATTTTGTCATCAATGAGAGAAAATGTATGGATATTAGTCCTTATTGTACTGTTTTTCTTAATTTTTATTGATTTTAATCGTTTAAAATTGTATATAACAACATTTAAAGGCTTTATACGATTCGATTTAATTATATTTTGTCATCACTGAGAGAAAATGTATGAATATTAATCCTGTTTATACTATTTTTCAAGGTTTTTACTTATTTGATTTGCTTTAAAATTGCTTTAAACAATTTAAAATGGCTTTAAATTGATTTATACTATTAGTTTCCATAACAAAATAATGTTTTCATTTAATTATGTCATCACTGAGAGAAAATGTATGAATATTAGTCCTGTTTGTACTGTCTTTCAAGGTTTGTACTGATTTTATTTGCTTTAAAATTGCTTTAACCAACTTTAAATGGCTTTAATTTGACTTACACTATTAGTTTCCATAACGAAAAAATGTTTTCATTTATTTTGTCATCAATGAGAGAAAATGTTTGAATATTTGTCCTATTTGTACTGTTTTTCTTAGCTTTTATTGATTTGAATCGTTTAAAATGTTAAATTACAACTTTAAAAGGCTTTATACTATTCGATTTAATTATATTTTGTCATCACTAAGAGAAAATGCATGAATATTAGTCCTGTTTATACTGTTTTTCAAGGTTTTAACTTATTTTATTTGCTTAAAAATTGATTTTAACAATTTAAAATGGCTTTAAACTGATTTATACTATTAGTTTCCATAACAAAATAATGTTTTCATTTAATTTTGTCATCACTGAGAGAAAATGTATGAGTATTAGTCCTGTTTGTACTGTCTTTCAAGGTTTGTACTGATTTTATTTGTTTTAAAATTGCTTTAACAAACTTTAAATGGCTTTAATTTGACTAACACTATTAGTTTCCATAACGAAATAATGTTTTCATTTAATTTTGTCATTACTGAGAGAAAATGTATGAATATTAGTCCTATTTGTACTGTTTTTCTTAGTTTTTATTGATTTGAATCGTTTATAATAGTATATATAACTTTAAAAAGCTTTATACTATTCGATTTAATTATATATTGTCATCAATGATAAAAAATAGATGAATTATAGTTCTGTTTATACTATTTTTCGTAATTTTTATTGATTTGAATCGTTTATAATAGTATATATTAACTTTGAAAGGCTCTATGCTATTCGATTTAATTATATTTTGTCATCAATGAGAGAAAATGTTTGAATATTAGTCCTATTTGTACTGTTTTTCTAAGTTTTTATTGATTTGAATCGTTTATAATAGTATATATAAACTTTAAACAGCTTTATACTATTCGATTTAATTATATTTTGTCATAACTGAGAAAAAATGCATGAATATTAGTCCTGTTTATACTGTTTTCAAGGTTTTTCCTTATTTTATTTGATTTACAATTTATTTAAACATATTTAAATGGCTTTAATTTGACTAATACTATTATTTTCCATAACAAAATAATGTTTTCATTTTATTTTGTCATTACTGAAAGAAAATGTGTGAATATTAGTTCTGTTTGTACTGTTTTTCAAGGTTTGTACTGATTTTATTTGTTTTAAAATTGCTTTAACAAACTTTAAATGGCTTTAATTTGATTAACACTATTAGTTTCCATAACGAAATAATGTTTTCATTTAATGTTGTCATTACTGAGAGAAAATGTATGAATATTAGTCCTATTTGTACTGTTTTTCTAAGTTTTTATTGATTTGAATCGTTTATAATAGTATATATTAACATTAAAAAGCATTATACTATTCGATTTAATTATATTTTGTCATCAATGATAAAAAAATGTATGAATATTAGTCCTGTTTATACTATTTTTCAAGGTTTTTACTTATTTTATTTTCTTTAAAATTGCTTTAAACAATTTAAAATGGCTTTAAACTGATTTATACTATTAGTTTCCATAACAAAATAATGTTTTCATTTAATTTTGTCATCACTGAGAGAAAATGTATGAATATTAGTCCTGTTTGTACTGTCTTTCAAGGTTTGTGCTGATTTTATTTGCTTTAAAATTGCTTTAACCAACTTTAAATGGCTTTAATTTGACTAACACTATAAGTTTCCATAACGAAATAATGTTTTCATTTAATTTTGTCATTACTGAGAGAAAATGTATGAATATTAGTCCTATTTGTACTGTTTTTCTTAGTTTTTATTGATTTGAATCGTTTATAATAGTATATATTAACTTTAAAAAGCTTTATACTATTCGATTTAATTATATTTAGTCATCACTGAGAGAAAATGTATGAATATTAATCCTGTTTATACTATTTTTCAAGGTTTTTACTTATTTGATTTGCTTTAAAATTGCTTTAAACAATTTAAAATGGCTTCAAACTGATTTATACTTTTAGTTTCCATAACAAAATAATGTTTTCATGTAATTTTGTCATAACTGCGAGAAAATGTATGAATATTAGTCCTATTTGTACTGTTTTTCGCAAATTTTATTATTTGAATCGTTTATAATAGTATATAACAATTTTAGAAGGCTTTATGCTATTGGATTTAATTATATTTTGTCATCACTGAGAGAAAATGTATGAATATTAATCCTGTTTATACTATTTTTCAAGGTTTTTACTTATTTGATTTGCTTTAAAATTGCTTTAAACAATTTAAAATGGCTCCAAACTGATTTATACTTTTAGTTTCCATAACAAAATAATGTTTTCATGTAATTTTGTCATAACTGCGAGAAAATGTATGAATATTAGTCCTATTTGTACTGTTTTTCTTAGTTTTTATTGATTTGAATCGTTTAAAATGGTAAATAAAAACTTAAAAAGGTTTTATACTATTCGATTTAATTATATTTTGTCATCAATAAGAGAAAATGTATGGATATTAATCCTATTTGTACTGTTTTTCTTAATTTTTATTGATTTGAATCGTTTAAAATTGTATACAACAACATTTAAAGGCTTTATACTATTCGATTTAATTATATTTTGTCATCACTGAGAGAAAATGTATGAATATTAATCCTGTTTATACTATTTTTCAAGGTTTTTACTTATTTGATTTGCTTTAAAATTGCTTTAAACAATTTAAAATAGCTTTAAACTTATTTATACTATTAGTTTTCATAACAAAATAATGTTTTCATTTAATTTTGTCATCACTGAGAGAAAATGTATGAATATTCGTCCTGTTTGTACTGTCTTTCAAGGTTTGTACTGATTTTATTTGCTTTAAAATTGCTTTAACCAACTTTAAATGGCTTTAATTTGACTTACACTATTAGTTTCCATAACGAAATAATGTTTTCATTTATTTTGTCATTACTGAGAGAAAATGTTTGAATATTAGTCCTATTTGTACTGTTTTTCTTAGCTTTTATTGATTTGAATCGTTTAAAATGTTAAATGACAACTTTAAAAGGCTTTATACTATTCGATTTAATTATATTTTGTCATCACTAAGAGAAAATGCATGAATATTAGTCCTGTTTATACTGTTTTTCAAGGTTTTAACTTATTTTATTTGCTTAAAAATTGATTTTAACAATTTAAAATGGCTTTAAACTGATTTATACTATTAGTTTCCATAACAAAATAATGTTTTCATTTAATTTTGTCATTACTGAGAGAAAATGTATGAGTATAAGTCCTATTTGTACTGTTTTTCAAGGTTTGTACTGATTTAATTTGCTTTAAAATTGCTGTAACCAACTTTAAATGGCGTTAACCAACTTTAAATGGCTTTAATTTGACTAACACTATTAGTTTCCATAACGAAATAATGTTTTCATTTAATTGTGTCATAACTGAGAGAAAATGTATGAATATTAGTCCTATTTGTACTGTTTTTCTTAGTTTTTATTGATTTGAATCGTTAAAAATAGTATATATAACTTTAAAAGCTTTATACTATTCGATTTAATTATATTTTGTCATCAATGAGAGAAAATGTATGGATATTAGTCCTTATTGTACTGTTTTTCTTAATTTTTATTGATTTTAATCGTTTAAAATTGTATATAACAACATTTAAAGGCTTTATACGATTCGATTTAATTATATTTTGTCATCACTGAGAGAAAATGTATGAATATTAATCCTGTTTATACTATTTTTCAAGGTTTTTACTTATTTGATTTGCTTTAAAATTGCTTTAAACAATTTAAAATGGCTTTAAATTGATTTATACTATTAGTTTCTATAACAAAATAATGTTTTCATTTAATTATGTCATCACTGAGAGAAAATGTATGAATATCAGACCTGTTTGTACTGTCTTTCAAGGTTTGTACTGATTTTATTTGCTTTAAAATTGCTTTAACCAACTTTAAATGGCTTTAATTTGACTTACACTATTAGTTTCCATAACGAAATAATGTTTTCATTTATTTTGTCATCAATGAGAGAAAATGTTTGAATATTTGTCCTATTTGTACTGTTTTTCTTAGCTTTTATTGATTTGAATCGTTTAAAATGTTAAATTACAACTTTAAAAGGCTTTATACTATTCGATTTAATTATATTTTGTCATCACTAAGAGAAAATGCATGAATATTAGTCCTGTTTATACTGTTTTTCAAGGTTTTAACTTATTTTATTTGCTTAAAAATTGATTTTAACAATTTAAAATGGCTTTAAACTGATTTATACTATTAGTTTCCATAACAAAATAATGTTTTCATTTAATTTTGTCATCACTGAGAGAAAATGTATGAGTATTAGTCCTGTTTGTACTGTCTTTCAAGGTTTGTACTGATTTTATTTGTTTTAAAATTGCTTTAACAAACTTTAAATGGCTTTAATTTGACTAACACTATTAGTTTCCATAACGAAATAATGTTTTCATTTAATTTTGTCATTACTGAGAGAAAATGTATGAATATTAGTCCTATTTGTACTGTTTTTCTTAGTTTTTATTGATTTGAATCGTTTATAATAGTATATATAACTTTAAAAAGCTTTATACTATTCGATTTAATTATATTTTGTCATCAATGATAAAAAATAGATGAATTATAGTTCTGTTTATACTATTTTTCGTAATTTTTATTGATTTGAATCGTTTATAATAGTATATATTAACTTTGAAAGCCTCTATGCTATTCGATTTAATTATATTTTGTCATCAATGAGAGAAAATGTTTGAATATTAGTCCTATTTGTACTGTTTTTCTAAGTTTTTATTGATTTGAATCGTTTATAATAGTATATATAAACTTTAAAAAGCTTTATACTATTCGATTTAATTATATTTTGTCATAACTGAGAAAAAATGCATGAATATTAGTCCTGTTTATACTGTTTTCAAGGTTTTTCCTTATTTTATTTGATTTACAATTTATTTAAACATATTTAAATGGCTTTAATTTGACTAATACTATTATTTTCCATAACAAAATAATGTTTTCATTTTATTTTGTCATTACTGAAAGAAAATGTGTGAATATTAGTTCTGTTTGTACTGTTTTTCAAGGTTTGTACTGATTTTATTTGTTTTAAAATTGCTTTAACAAACTTTAAATAGCTTTAATTTGATTAACACTATTAGTTTCCATAACGAAATAATGTTTTCATTTAATGTTGTCATTACTGAGAGAAAATGTATGAATATTAGTCCTATTTGTACTGTTTTTCTAAGTTTTTATTGATTTGAATCGTTTATAATAGTATATATTAACATTAAAAAGCATTATACTATTCGATTTAATTATATTTTGTCATCAATGATAAAAAAATGTATGAATATTAGTCCTGTTTATACTATTTTTCAAGGTTTTTACTTATTTTATTTTCTTTAAAATTGCTTTAAACAATTTAAAATGGCTTTAAACTGATTTATACTATTAGTTTCCATAACAAAATAATGTTTTCATTTAATTTTGTCATCACTGAGAGAAAATGTATGAATATTAGTCCTGTTTGTACTGTCTTTCAAGGTTTGTGCTGATTTTATTTGCTTTAAAATTGCTTTAACCAACTTTAAATGGCTTTAATTTGACTAACACTATAAGTTTCCATAACGAAATAATGTTTTCATTTAATTTTGTCATTACTGAGAGAAAATGTATGAATATTAGTCCTATTTGTACTGTTTTTCTTAGTTTTTATTGATTTGAATCGTTTATAATAGTATATATTAACTTTAAAAAGCTTTATACTATTCGATTTAATTATATTTAGTCATCAATGAGAGAAAATGTATGAATATTAATCCTGTTTATACTGTTTTTCAAGGTTTTTACTTATTTGATTTGCTTTAAAATTGCTTTAAACAATTTAAAATGGCTTCAAACTGATTTATACTTTTAGTTTCCATAACAAAATAATGTTTTCATGTAATTTTGTCATAACTGCGAGAAAATGTATGAATATTAGTCCTATTTGTACTGTTTTTCGCAGTTTTTATTATTTGAATCGTTTATAATAGTAAATAAAAACTTAAAAAGGTTTTATACTATTCGATTTAATTATATTTTGTCATCAATAAGAGAAAATGTATGGATATTAGTCCTATTTGTACTGTTTTTCTTAATTTTTATTGATTTGAATCGTTTAAAATTGTATATAACAACATTTAAAGGCTTTATACTATTCGATTTAATTATATTTTGTCATCACTGAGAGAAAATGTATGAATATTAATCCTGTTTATACTATTTTTCAAGGTTTTTACTTATTTGATTTGCTTTAAAATTGCTTTAAACAATTTAAAATGGCTTTAAATTGATTTATACTATTAGTTTCCATAACAAAATAATGTTTTCATTTAATTATGTCATCACTGAGAGAAAATGTATGAATATTAGTCCTGTTTGTACTGTCTTTCAAGGTTTGTACTGATTTTATTTGCTTTAAAATTGCTTTAACCAACTTTAAATGGCTTTAATTTGACTTACACTATTAGTTTCCATAACGAAATAATGTTTTCATTTATTTTGTCATCAATGAGAGAAAATGTTTGAATATTTGTCCTATTTGTACTGTTTTTCTTAGCTTTTATTGATTTGAATCGTTTAAAATTGCATATAACAACATTTAAAGGCTTTATACTATTCGATTTAATTATATTTTGTCATCACTGAGAGAAAATGTATGAATATTAATCCTGTTTATACTATTTTTCAAGGTTTTTACTTATTTGATTTGCTTTAAAATTGCTTTAAACAATTTAAAATGGCTTTAAATTGATTAATACTATTAGTTTCCATAACAAAATAATGTTTTCATTTAATTATGTCATCACTGAGAGAAAATGTATGAATATTAGTCCTGTTTGTACTGTCTTTCAAGGTTTGTACTGATTTTATTTGCTTTAAAATTGCTTTAACCAACTTTAAATGGCTTTAATTTGACTTACACTATTAGTTTCCATAACGAAATAATGTTTTCATTTATTTTGTCATCAATGAGAGAAAATGTTTGAATATTTGTCCTATTTGTACTGTTTTTCTTAGCTTTTATTGATTTGAATCGTTTAAAATTGCATATAACAACATTTAAAGGCTTTATACTATTCGATTTAATTATATTTTGTCATCACTGAGAGAAAATGTATGAATATTAATCCTGTTTATACTGTTTTTCAAGGTTTTAACTTATTTTATTTGCTTAAAAATTGATTTTAACAATTTAAAATGGCTTTAAACTGATTTATACTATTAGTTTCCATAACAAAATAATGTTTTCATTTAATTTTGTCATCACTGAGAGAAAATGTATGAGTATTAGTCCTGTTTGTACTGTCTTTCAAGGTTTGTACTGATTTTATTTGTTTTAAAATTGCTTTAACCAACTTTAAATGGCTTTAATTTGACTAACACTATTAGTTTCCATAACGAAATAATGTTTTCATTTAATTTTGTCATTACTGAGAGAAAATGTATGAATATTAGTCCTATTTGTACTGTTTTTCTTAGTTTTTATTGATTTGAATCGTTTATAATAGTATATATAACTTTAAAAAGCTTTATACTATTCGATTTAATTATATTTTGTCATCAATGATAAAAAATAGATGAATTATAGTTCTGTTTATACTATTTTTCGTAATTTTTATTGATTTGAATCGTTTATAATAGTATATATTAACTTTGAAAGGCTCTATGCTATTCGATTTAATTATATTTTGTCATCAATGAGAGAAAATGTTTGAATATTAGTCCTATTTGTACTGTTTTTCTAAGTTTTTATTGATTTGAATCGTTTATAATAGTATATATAAACTTTAAACAGCTTTATACTATTCGATTTAATTATATTTTGTCATAACTGAGAAAAAATGCATGAATATTAGTCCTGTTTATACTGTTTTCAAGGTTTTTACTTATTTTATTTGATTTACAATTTATTTAAACAACTTTAAATGGCTTTAATTTGACTAATACTATTATTTTCCATAACAAAATAATGTTTTCATTTTATTTTGTCATTACTGAAAGAAAATGTGTGAATATTAGTCCTGTTTGTACTGTTTTTCAAGGTTTGTACTGATTTTATTTGTTTTAAAATTGCTTTAACAAACTTTAAATGGCTTTAATTTGATTAACACTATTAGTTTCCATAACGAAATAATGTTTTCATTTAATTTTGTCATTACTGAGAGAAAATGTATGAATATTAGTCCTATTTGTACTGTTTTTCTAAGTTTTTATTGATTTGAATCGTTTATAATAGTATATATTAACATTAAAAAGCATTATACTATTCGATTTAATTATATTTTGTCATCAATGATAAAAAAATGTATGAATATTAGTCCTGTTTATACTATTTTTCAAGGTTTTTACTTATTTTATTTTCTTTAAAATTGCTTTAAACAATTTAAAATGGCTTTAAACTGATTTATACTATTAGTTTCCATAACAAAATAATGTTTTCATTTAATTTTGTCATCACTGAGAGAAAATGTATGAATATTAGTCCTGTTTGTACTGTCTTTCAAGGTTTGTGCTGATTTTATTTGCTTTAAAATTGCTTTAACCAACTTTAAATGGCTTTAATTTGACTAACACTATAAGTTTCCATAACGAAATAATGTTTTCATTTAATTTTGTCATTACTGAGAGAAAATGTATGAATATTAGTCCTATTTGTACTGTTTTTCTTAGTTTTTATTGATTTGAATCGTTTATAATAGTATATATTAACTTTAAAAAGCTTTATACTATTCGATTTAACTATATTTAGTCATCAATGAGAGAAAATGTATGAATATTAATCCTGTTTATACTGTTTTTCAAGGTTTTTACTTATTTGATTTGCATTAAAATTGCTTTAAACAATTTAAAATGGCTTCAAACTGATTTATACTTTTAGTTTCCATAACAAAATAATGTTTTCATGTAATTTTGTCATAACTGCGAGAAAATGTATGAATATTAGTCCTATTTGTACTGTTTTTCGCAGTTTTTATTATTTGAATCGTTTATAATAGTAAATAAAAACTTAAAAAGGTTTTATACTATTCGATTTAATTATATTTTGTCATCAATAAGAGAAAATGTATGGATATTAGTCCTATTTGTACTGTTTTTCTTAATTTTTATTGATTTGAATCGTTTAAAATTGTATATAACAACATTTAAAGGCTTTATACTATTCGATTTAATTATATTTTGTCATCACTGAGAGAAAATGTATGAATATTAATCCTGTTTATACTATTTTTCAAGGTTTTTACTTATTTGATTTGCTTTAAAATTGCTTTAAACAATTTAAAATGGCTTCAAACTGATTTATACTTTTAGTTTCCATAACAAAATAATGTTTTCATGTAATTTTGTCATAACTGCGAGAAAATGTATGAATATTAGTCCTATTTGTACTGTTTTTCGCAGTTTTTATTATTTGAATCGTTTATAATAGTATATAACAATTTTAGAAGGCTTTATACTATTGGATTTAATTATATTTTGTCATCACTGAGAGAAAATGTATGAATATTAGTCCTATTTATACTGTTTTTCAAGGTTTTTACTGATTTTATTTGCTTTAAAATTGCTTTAAACAATTAAAAATGGCTTTTAACTTATTTATACTATTAGTTTTCATATCAAAATAATGTTTTCATTTAATTATGTCATCACTGAGAGAAAATGTATGAATATTAGTCCTGTTTGTACTGTCTTTCAAGGTTTGTACTGATTTTATTTGCTTTAAAATTGCTTTAACCAACTTTAAATGGCTTTAATTTGACTTACACTATTAGTTTCCATAACGAAATAATGTTTTCATTTAATTGTGTCATAACTGAGAGAAAATGTATGAATATTAGTCCTATTTGTACTGTTTTTCTTAGTTTTTATTGATTTGAATCGTTAAAAATAGTATATATAACTTTAAAAAGCTTTATACTATTCGATTTAATTATATTTTGTCATCAATGAGAGAAAATGTATGGATATTAGTCCTTATTGTACTGTTTTTCTTAATTTTTATTGATTTGAATCGTTTATAATAGTATATATTAACTTTGAAAGGCTCTATGCTATTCGATTTAATTAAATTTTGTCATCACTGAGAGAAAATGTATAAATTTTAGTCCTGCTTATACGGTTTTTAAGGTTTTTACTGGTTTTATTTGCATTAAAATCGCTTTAAACAACTTTAAATGGCTTTAATTTGACTTATACTATTAGTTTCTATAACGAAATAATGTTTTCATTTAATTTTGTCATTACTGAGAGAAAATGTATGGATATTAGTCCTATTTGTTCTGTTTTTTGCAGTTTTTATTGATTTGAATAGTTTAAAATGGTAAATAACAACTTTAAAAGGCTTTATACTATTCGATTTAATTATATTTTGTCATCACTGCGAGAAAATGTATGAATATTAGTCCTGTTTGTACTGTTTTGCAAGGTTTTTACTGATTTTATTTGCTTTAAAATTGCTTTAACCATCTTTAAATGGCTTTAATTTGACTAACACTATTAGTATCCATAACGAAATAATGTTTTCATTTAATTGTGTCATAACTGAGAGAAAATGTACGAATATAAGTCCTATTTGTACTGTTTTTCGCAGTTTTTATTAATTTGAATCGTTTATAATAGTAAATAACAACTTAAAAAGGTTTTATACTATTCGATTTAATTATATTTTGTCATCAATAAGAAAAAATGTATAGATATTAGTCCTATTTGTACTGTTTTTCTTAATTTTTATTGATTTGAATCGTTTAAAATTGTATATAACAACATTTAAAGGCTTTATACTATTCGATTTAAATATATTTTGTCATCACTGAGAGAAAATGTATGGATATTAGTCCTGTTTATACTATTTTTCAAGGTTTTTACTGATTTTATTTGCTTTAAATTGCTTTAAACAACTTAAAATAGATTAAGTAGTACTTATACTTTTAGTTTCCATAACAAAATAATAATGTTTTCATTTAATTTTGTCATTACTGACAGAAAATGTATGAATATTAGTCCTATTTGTACTGTTTTTCGCAGTTTTTATTAATTTGAATCGTTTATAATAGTAAATAAAAACTTTTAAAGGCTTTATACTGTTCGATTTAATTATATTTAGTCATCAATGATAAAAAAATGTATGAATATTACTTCTATTTGTACTGTTTTTCTTAATTTTTATTGATTTGAATCATTTAAAATTGTATATAAAAACATTTAAAGGCTTTATACTATTCGATTTAATTATATTTTGTCATCACTGAGAGAAAATGTATGAATATTAATCCTGTTTATACTATTTTTCAAGGTTTTTACTTATTTGATTTGCTTTAAAATTGCTTTAAACAATTTAAAATGGCTTCAAACTGATTTATACTTTTAGTTTCCATAACAAAATAATGTTTTCATGCAATTTTGTCATAACTGCGAGAAAATGTATGAATATTAGTCCTATTTGTACTGTTTTTCGCAGTTTTTATTATTTGAATCGTTTATAATAGTAAATAAAAACTTAAAAAGGTTTTATACTATTCGATTTAATTATATTTTGTCATCAATAAGAGAAAATGTATGGATATTAGTCCTATTTGTACTGTTTTTCTTAATTTTTATTGATTTGAATCGTTTAAAATTGTATATAACAACATTTAAAGGCTTTATACTATTCGATTTAATTATATTTTGTCATCACTGAGAGAAAATGTATGAATATTAATCCTGTTTATACTATTTTTCAAGGTTTTTACTTATTTGATTTGCTTTAAAATTGCTTTAAACAATTTAAAATGGCTTCAAACTAATTTATACTTTTAGTTTCCATAACAAAATAATGTTTTCATGTAATTTTGTCATAACTGCGAGAAAATGTATGAATATTAGTCCTATTTGTACTGTTTTTCGCAGTTTTTATTATTTGAATCGTTTATAATAGTATATAACAATTTTAGAAGGCTTTATACTATTGGATTTAATTATATTTTGTCATCACTGAGAGAAAATGTATGAATATTAGTCCTATTTATACTGTTTTTCAAGGTTTTTACTGATTTTATTTGCTTTAAAATTGCTTTAAACAATTAAAAATGGCTTTTAACTTATTTATACTATTAGTTTTCATATCAAAATAATGTTTTCATTTAATTATGTCATCACTGAGAGAAAATGTATGAATATTAGTCCTGTTTGTACTGTCTTTCAAGGTTTGTACTGATTTTATTTGCTTTAAAATTGCTTTAACCAACTTTAAATGGCTTTAATTTGACTTACACTATTAGTTTCCATAACGAAATAATGTTTTCATTTATTTTGTCATTACTGAGAGAAAATGTTTGAATATTAGTCCTATTTGTACTGTTTTTCTTAGCTTTTATTGATTTGAATCGTTTAAAATGTTAAATAACAACTTTAAAAGGCTTTATACTATTCGATTTAATTATATTTTGTCATCACTAAGAGAAAATGCATGAATATTAGTCCTGTTTATACTGTTTTTCAAGGTTTTAACTTATTTTATTTGCTTAAAAATTGATTTTAACAATTTAAAATGGCTTTAAACTGATTTATACTATACGTTTCTATAACAAAATAATGTTTTCATTTAATTTTGTCATTACTGAGAGAAAATGTATGAATATTAGTCCTATTTGTACTGTTTTTCAAGGTTTGTACTGATTTAATTTGCTTTAAAATTGCTTTAACCAACTTTAAATGGCTTTAACCAACTTTAAATGGCTTTAATTTGACTAACACTATTAGTTTCCATAACGAAATAATGTTTTCATTTAATTGTGTCATAACTGAGAGAAAATGTATGAATATTAGTCCTATTTGTACTGTTTTTCTTAGTTTTTATTGATTTGAATCGTTAAAAATAGTATATATAACTTTAAAAAGCTTTATACTATTCGATTTAATTATATTTTGTCATCAATGAGAGAAAATGTATGGATATTAGTCCTTATTGTACTGTTTTTCTTAATTTTTATTGATTTGAATCGTTTATAATAGTATATATTAACTTTGAAAGGCTCTATGCTATTCGATTTAATTAAATTTTGTCATCACTGAGAGAAAATGCATAAATTTTAGTCCTGCTTATACGGTTTTTAAGGTTTTTACTGGTTTTATTTGCATTAAAATCGCTTTAAACAACTTTAAATGGCTTTAATTTGACTTATACTATTAGTTTCTATAACGAAATAATGTTTTCATTTAATTTTGTCATTACTGAGAGAAAATGTATGGATATTAGTCCTATTTGTTCTGTTTTTTGCAGTTTTTATTGATTTGAATAGTTTAAAATGGTAAATAACAACTTTAAAAGGCTTTATACTATTCGATTTAATTATATTTTGTCATCACTGCGAGAAAATGTATGAATATTAGTCCTGTTTGTACTGTTTTGCAAGGTTTTTACTGATTTTATTTGCTTTAAAATTGCTTTAACCATCTTTAAATGGCTTTAATTTGACTAACACTATTAGTATCCATAACGAAATAATGTTTTCATTTAATTATGTCATAACTGAGAGAAAATGTACGAATATAAGTCCTATTTGTACTGTTTTTCGCAGTTTTTATTAATTTGAATCGTTTATAATAGTAAATAACAACTTAAAAAGGTTTTATACTATTCGATTTAATTATATTTTGTCATCAATAAGAAAAAATGTATAGATATTAGTCCTATTTGTACTGTTTTTCTTAATTTTTATTGATTTGAATCGTTTAAAATTGTATATAACAACATTTAAAGGCTTTATACTAATCGATTTAAATATATTTTGTCATCACTGAGAGAAAATGTATGGATATTAGTCCTGTTTATACTATTTTTCAAGGTTTTTACTGATTTTATTTGCTTTAAATTGCTTTAAACAACTTAAAATAGATTAAGTAGTACTTATACTTTTAGTTTCCATAACAAAATAATAATGTTTTCATTTAATTTTGTCATTACTGACAGAATATGTATGAATATTAGTCCTATTTGTACTGTTTTTCGCAGTTTTTATTAATTTGAATCGTTTATAATAGTAAATAAAAACTTTTAAAGGCTTTATACTGTTCGATTTAATTATATTTAGTCATCAATGATAAAAAAATGTATGAATATTACTTCTATTTGTACTGTTTTTCTTAATTTTTATTGATTTGAATCATTTAAAATTGTATATAAAAACATTTAAAGGCTTTATACTATTCGATTTAATTATATTTTGTCATCACTGAGAGAAAATGTATGAATATTAATCCTGTTTATACTATTTTTCAAGGTTTTTACTTATTTGATTTGCTTTAAAATTGCTTTAAACAATTTAAAATGGCTTCAAACTGATTTATACTTTTAGTTTCCATAACAAAATAATGTTTTCATGTAATTTTGTCATAACTGCGAGAAAATGTATGAATATTAATCCTATTTGTATTGTTTTTCGCAGTTTTTATTATTTGAATCGTTTATAATAGTATATAACAATTTTAAAAGGCTTTATACTATTCGATTTAATTATATTTTGTCATCACTGAGAGAAAATGTATAAATATTAGTCCTGTTTATACTATTTTTCAAGGTTTTTACTGATTTTATTTGCTTTAAATTGCTTTAAACAATTTAAAATGGCTTCAAACTGATTTATACTTTTAGTTTCCATAACAAAATAATAATGTTTTCATTTAATTTTGTCATTACTGAGAGAAAATGTATGAATATTAGTCCTATTTGTACTGTTTATCGCAGTTTTTATTATTTGAATCGTTTATAATAGTATATAACCACTATAAAAGGCTTTATGCTATTCGATTTAATTATATTTTGTCATCACTGAGAGAAAATGTATGAATATTAATCCTGTGTATACTATTTTTCAAGGTTTTTACTTATTTGATTTGCTTTAAAATTGCTTTAAACAATTTAAAATGGCTTTAAATTGATTTATAATATTAGTTTCCATAACAAAATAATGTTTTCATTTAATTATGTCATCACTGAGAGAAAATGTATGAATATAAGTCCTGTTTGTACTGTCTTTCAAGGTTTGTACTGATTTTATTTGCTTTAAAATTGCTTTAACCAACTTTAAATGGCTTTAATTTGACTTACACTATTAGTTTCCATTACGAAATAATGTTTTCATTTATTTTGTCATCAATAAGAGAAAATGTTTGAATATTTGTCCTATTTGTACTGTTTTTCTTAGCTTTTATTGATTTGAATCGTTTAAAATGTTAAATAACAACTTTAAAAGGCTTTATACTATTCGATTTAATTATATTTTGTCATCACTAAGAGAAAATGCATGAATATTAGTCCTGTTTATACTGTTTTTCAAGGTTTTAACTTATTTTATTTGCTTAAAAATTGATTTTAACAATTTAAAATGGCTTTAAACTGACTTATACTATTAGTTTCCATAACAAAATAATGTTTTCATTTAATTTTGTCATTACTGAGAGAAAATGTATGAGTATTAGTCCTATTTGTACTGTTTTTCAAGGTTTGTACTGATTTTATTTGCTTTAAAATTGCTTTAACCAACTTTAAATGGCTTTAATCTACTTTAAATGGCTTTAATTTGACTAACACTATTAGTTTCCATAACGAAATAATGTTTTCATTTAATTGTGTCATAACTGAGAGAAAATATATGAATATTAGTCCTATTTGTACTGTTTTTCTTAGTTTTTATTGATTTGAATCGTTAAAAATAGTATATATAACTTTAAAAAGCTTTATACTATTCGATTTAATTATATTTTGTCATCAATGATAAAAAATGTATGAATATTAGTCCTGTTTATACTATTTTTCGTAATTTTTATTGATTTGAATCGTTTATAATAGTATATATTAACTTTGAAAGGCTCTATGCTATTCGATTTAATTATATTTTGTCATCAATGAGAGAAAATGTTTGAATATTAGTCCTATTTGTACTGTTTTTCTAAGTTTTTATTGATTTGAATCGTTTATAATAGTATATATTAACTTTAGAAAGCTTTATACTATTCGATTTAATTATATTTTGTCATAACTGAGAAAAAATGCATGAATATTAGTCCTGTTTATACTGTTTTCAAGGTTTTTACTTATTTTATTTGATTTACAATTTATTTAAATAACTTTAAATGGCTTTAATTTGACTAATACTATTATTTTCCATAACAAAATAATGTTTTCATTTTATTTTGTCATTAGTGAAAGAAAATGTGTGAATATTAGTCCTGTTTGTACTGTTTTTCAAGGTTTGTACTGATTTTATTTGTTTTAAAATTGCTTTAACCAACTTTAAATGGCTTTAATTTGACTAACACTATTAGTTTCCATAACGAAATAATGTTTTCATTTAATTTTGTCATTACTGAGAGAAAATGTATGAATATTAGTCCTATTTGTACTGTTTTTCTAAGTTTTTATTGATTTGAATCGTTTATAATAGTATATATTAACATTAAAAAGCATTATACTATTCGATTTAATTATATTTTGTCATCAATGATAAAAAATGTATGAATATTAGTCCTGTTTATACTATTTTTCAAGGTTTTTACTTATTTTATTTTCTTTAAAATTGCTTTAAACAATTTAAAATGGCTTTAAACTGATTTATACTATTAGTTTCCATAACAAAATAATGTTTACATTTAATTTTGTCATCACTGAGAGAAAATGTATGAATATTAGTCCTGTTTGTACTGTCTTTCAAGGTTTGTGCTGATTTTATTTGCTTTAAAATTGCTTTAACCAACTTTAAATGGCTTTAATTTGACTAACACTATTAGTTTCCATAACGAAATAATGTTTTCATTTAATTTTGTCATTACTGAGAGAAAATGTATGAATATTAGTCCTATTTGTACTGTTTTTCTTAGTTTTTATTGATTTGAATCGTTTATAGTAGTATATATTAACTTTAAAAAGCTTTATACTATTCGATTTAATTATATTTTGTCATCAATAAGAGAAAATGTATGGATATTAGTCCTATTTGTACTGTTTTTCTTAGTTTTTATTGATTTGAATCGTTTAAAATGGTAAATAACAACTTTAAAAGGCTTTATACTATTCGATTTAATTATATTTTGTCATCACTGAGAGAAAATGCATGAATATTAGTCCTGTTTATGCTGTTTTTCAAGGTTTTTACTTATTTGATTTGCTTTAAAATTGCTTTAAACAATTTTTAATGGCTTTAAACTGATTTATACTATTAGTTTTAATAACAAAAAAATGTTTTCATTTAATTTTGTTATCATTGAGAGAAAATGTATGAATATTAGTCCTGTTTGTACTATTTTTCAAGGTTTGTACTGATTTAATTTGCTTTAAAATTGCTTTAACAAACTTTAAATGGCTTTAATTTGACTAACATTATTAGTTTCCATAACAAAATAATGTTTTCATTTAATTTTGTCATTAATGAGAGAAAATGTATGAATATTAGTCCTATTTGTACTGTTTTTCTTAGTTTTTATTGATTTGAATCGTTTATAATAGTATATAACATCTTTAAAAGGCTTTATACTATTCGATTTAATTATATTTTGTCATCAATGATAAAAAATGTATGAATATTAGTCCTGTTTATACTATTTTTCAAGGTTTTTACTTATTTTATTTTCTTTAAAATTGCTTTAAACAATTTAAAATGGCTTTAAACTGATTTATACTATTAGTTTCCATAACAAAATAATGTTTTCATTTAATTTTGTCATTACTGAGAGAAAATGTATGAATATTAGTCCTGTTTGTACTGTCTTTCAAGGTTTGTACTGATTTTATTTACTTTAAAATTGCTTTAACCAACTTTAAATGGCTTTAATTTGACTAACACTATTAGTTTCCATAACGAAATAATGTTTTCATTTAATTTTGTCATTACTGAGAGAAAATTTATGAATATTAGTCCTATTTGTACTGTTTTTCTTAGTTTTTATTGATTTGAATCGTTTATAATAGTATATATTAACTTTAAAAAGCTTTATACTATTCGATTTAATTATATTTTGTCATCAATTAGAGAAAATATTTGAATATTAGTCCTATTTGTACTGTTTTTCTTAGTTTTTATTGATTTGAATCGTTAAAAATGGTAAATAATAATTTTAAAAGGCTTTATACTATTCGATTTAATTATATTTTGTCATCAATGATAAAAAATGTATGAATATTAGTCCTGTTTATACTTTTTTTCGTAATTTTTATTGATTTGAATCGTTTATAATAGTATATATTAACTTTAAAAAGCTTTATACTATTCGATTTAATTATATTTTGTCATCAATGATAAAAAATGTATGAATATTAGTCCTGTTTATACTATTTTTCAAGGTTTTTACTTATTTTTTTTTTCTTTAAAATTGCTTTAAACAATTTAAAATGGCTTTAAACTGATTTATACTATTAGTTTCCATAACAAAATAATGTTTTCATTTTATTTTGTCATTACTGAAAGAAAATGTGTGAATATTAGTCCTGTTTGTACTGTTTTTCAAGGTTTGTACTGATTTTATTTGTTTTAAAATTGCTTTAACAAACTTTAAATGGCTTTAATTTGATTAACACTATTAGTTTCCATAACGAAATAATGTTTTCATTTAATTTTGTCATTACTGAGAGAAAATGTATGAATATTAGTCCTATTTGTACTGTTTTTCTAAGTTTTTATTGATTTGAATCGTTTATAATAGTATATATTAACATTAAAAAGCATTATACTATTCGATTTAATTATATTTTGTCATCAATGATAAAAAAATGTATGAATATTAGTCCTGTTTATACTATTTTTCAAGGTTTTTACTTATTTTATTTTCTTTAAAATTGCTTTAAACAATTTAAAATGGCTTTAAACTGATTTATACTATTAGTTTCCATAACAAAATAATGTTTTCATTTAATTTTGTCATCACTGAGAGAAAATGTATGAATATTAGTCCTGTTTGTACTGTCTTTCAAGGTTTGTGCTGATTTTATTTGCTTTAAAATTGCTTTAACCAACTTTAAATGGCTTTAATTTGACTAACACTATAAGTTTCCATAACGAAATAATGTTTTCATTTAATTTTGTCATTACTGAGAGAAAATGTATGAATATTAGTCCTATTTGTACTGTTTTTCTTAGTTTTTATTGATTTGAATCGTTTATAATAGTATATATTAACTTTAAAAAGCTTTATACTATTCGATTTAACTATATTTAGTCATCAATGAGAGAAAATGTATGAATATTAATCCTGTTTATACTGTTTTTCAAGGTTTTTACTTATTTGATTTGCATTAAAATTGCTTTAAACAATTTAAAATGGCTTCAAACTGATTTATACTTTTAGTTTCCATAACAAAATAATGTTTTCATGTAATTTTGTCATAACTGCGAGAAAATGTATGAATATTAGTCCTATTTGTACTGTTTTTCGCAGTTTTTATTATTTGAATCGTTTATAATAGTAAATAAAAACTTAAAAAGGTTTTATACTATTCGATTTAATTATATTTTGTCATCAATAAGAGAAAATGTATGGATATTAGTCCTATTTGTACTGTTTTTCTTAATTTTTATTGATTTGAATCGTTTAAAATTGTATATAACAACATTTAAAGGCTTTATACTATTCGATTTAATTATATTTTGTCATCACTGAGAGAAAATGTATGAATATTAATCCTGTTTATACTATTTTTCAAGGTTTTTACTTATTTGATTTGCTTTAAAATTGCTTTAAACAATTTAAAATGGCTTTAAATTGATTTATACTATTAGTTTCCATAACAAAATAATGTTTTCATTTAATTATGTCATCACTGAGAGAAAATGTATGAATATTAGTCCTGTTTGTACTGTCTTTCAAGGTTTGTACTGATTTTATTTGCTTTAAAATTGCTTTAACCAACTTTAAATGGCTTTAATTTGACTTACACTATTAGTTTCCATAACGAAATAATGTTTTCATTTATTTTGTCATCAATGAGAGAAAATGTTTGAATATTTGTCCTATTTGTACTGTTTTTCTTAGCTTTTATTGATTTGAATCGTTTAAAATTGCATATAACAACATTTAAAGGCTTTATACTATTCGATTTAATTATATTTTGTCATCACTGAGAGAAAATGTATGAATATTAATCCTGTTTATACTATTTTTCAAGGTTTTTACTTATTTGATTTGCTTTAAAATTGCTTTAAACAATTTAAAATGGCTTTAAATTGATTAATACTATTAGTTTCCATAACAAAATAATGTTTTCATTTAATTATGTCATCACTGAGAGAAAATGTATGAATATTAGTCCTGTTTGTACTGTCTTTCAAGGTTTGTACTGATTTTATTTGCTTTAAAATTGCTTTAACCAACTTTAAATGGCTTTAATTTGACTTACACTATTAGTTTCCATAACGAAAAAATGTTTTCATTTATTTTGTCATCAATGAGAGAAAATGTTTGAATATTTGTCCTATTTGTACTGTTTTTCTTAGCTTTTATTGATTTGAATCGTTTAAAATGTTAAATTACAACTTTAAAAGGCTTTATACTATTCGATTTAATTATATTTTGTCATCACTAAGAGAAAATGCATGAATATTAGTCCTGTTTATACTGTTTTTCAAGGTTTTAACTTATTTTATTTGCTTAAAAATTGATTTTAACAATTTAAAATGGCTTTAAACTGATTTATACTATTAGTTTCCATAACAAAATAATGTTTTCATTTAATTTTGTCATCACTGAGAGAAAATGTATGAGTATTAGTCCTGTTTGTACTGTCTTTCAAGGTTTGTACTGATTTTATTTGTTTTAAAATTGCTTTAACAAACTTTAAATGGCTTTAATTTGACTAACACTATTAGTTTCCATAACGAAATAATGTTTTCATTTAATTTTGTCATTACTGAGAGAAAATGTATGAATATTAGTCCTATTTGTACTGTTTTTCTTAGTTTTTATTGATTTGAATCGTTTATAATAGTATATATAACTTTAAAAAGCTTTATACTATTCGATTTAATTATATATTGTCATCAATGATAAAAAATAGATGAATTATAGTTCTGTTTATACTATTTTTCGTAATTTTTATTGATTTGAATCGTTTATAATAGTATATATTAACTTTGAAAGGCTCTATGCTATTCGATTTAATTATATTTTGTCATCAATGAGAGAAAATGTTTGAATATTAGTCCTATTTGTACTGTTTTTCTAAGTTTTTATTGATTTGAATCGTTTATAATAGTATATATAAACTTTAAACAGCTTTATACTATTCGATTTAATTATATTTTGTCATAACTGAGAAAAAATGCATGAATATTAGTCCTGTTTATACTGTTTTCAAGGTTTTTCCTTATTTTATTTGATTTACAATTTATTTAAACATATTTAAATGGCTTTAATTTGACTAATACTATTATTTTCCATAACAAAATAATGTTTTCATTTTATTTTGTCATTACTGAAAGAAAATGTGTGAATATTAGTTCTGTTTGTACTGTTTTTCAAGGTTTGTACTGATTTTATTTGTTTTAAAATTGCTTTAACAAACTTTAAATGGCTTTAATTTGATTAACACTATTAGTTTCCATAACGAAATAATGTTTTCATTTAATGTTGTCATTACTGAGAGAAAATGTATGAATATTAGTCCTATTTGTACTGTTTTTCTAAGTTTTTATTGATTTGAATCGTTTATAATAGTATATATTAACATTAAAAAGCATTATACTATTCGATTTAATTATATTTTGTCATCAATGATAAAAAAATGTATGAATATTAGTCCTGTTTATACTATTTTTCAAGGTTTTTACTTATTTTATTTTCTTTAAAATTGCTTTAAACAATTTAAAATGGCTTTAAACTGATTTATACTATTAGTTTCCATAACAAAATAATGTTTTCATTTAATTTTGTCATCACTGAGAGAAAATGTATGAATATTAGTCCTGTTTGTACTGTCTTTCAAGGTTTGTGCTGATTTTATTTGCTTTAAAATTGCTTTAACCAACTTTAAATGGCTTTAATTTGACTAACACTATAAGTTTCCATAACGAAATAATGTTTTCATTTAATTTTGTCATTACTGAGAGAAAATGTATGAATATTAGTCCTATTTGTACTGTTTTTCTTAGTTTTTATTGATTTGAATCGTTTATAATAGTATATATTAACTTTAAAAAGCTTTATACTATTCGATTTAATTATATTTAGTCATCACTGAGAGAAAATGTATGAATATTAATCCTGTTTATACTATTTTTCAAGGTTTTTACTTATTTGATTTGCTTTAAAATTGCTTTAAACAATTTAAAATGGCTTCAAACTGATTTATACTTTTAGTTTCCATAACAAAATAATGTTTTCATGTAATTTTGTCATAACTGCGAGAAAATGTATGAATATTAGTCCTATTTGTACTGTTTTTCGCAAATTTTATTATTTGAATCGTTTATAATAGTATATAACAATTTTAGAAGGCTTTATGCTATTGGATTTAATTATATTTTGTCATCACTGAGAGAAAATGTATGAATATTAATCCTGTTTATACTATTTTTCAAGGTTTTTACTTATTTGATTTGCTTTAAAATTGCTTTAAACAATTTAAAATGGCTCCAAACTGATTTATACTTTTAGTTTCCATAACAAAATAATGTTTTCATGTAATTTTGTCATAACTGCGAGAAAATGTATGAATATTAGTCCTATTTGTACTGTTTTTCTTAGTTTTTATTGATTTGAATCGTTTAAAATGGTAAATAAAAACTTAAAAAGGTTTTATACTATTCGATTTAATTATATTTTGTCATCAATAAGAGAAAATGTATGGATATTAATCCTATTTGTACTGTTTTTCTTAATTTTTATTGATTTGAATCGTTTAAAATTGTATACAACAACATTTAAAGGCTTTATACTATTCGATTTAATTATATTTTGTCATCACTGAGAGAAAATGTATGAATATTAATCCTGTTTATACTATTTTTCAAGGTTTTTACTTATTTGATTTGCTTTAAAATTGCTTTAAACAATTTAAAATAGCTTTAAACTTATTTATACTATTAGTTTTCATAACAAAATAATGTTTTCATTTAATTTTGTCATCACTGAGAGAAAATGTATGAATATTCGTCCTGTTTGTACTGTCTTTCAAGGTTTGTACTGATTTTATTTGCTTTAAAATTGCTTTAACCAACTTTAAATGGCTTTAATTTGACTTACACTATTAGTTTCCATAACGAAATAATGTTTTCATTTATTTTGTCATTACTGAGAGAAAATGTTTGAATATTAGTCCTATTTGTACTGTTTTTCTTAGCTTTTATTGATTTGAATCGTTTAAAATGTTAAATGACAACTTTAAAAGGCTTTATACTATTCGATTTAATTATATTTTGTCATCACTAAGAGAAAATGCATGAATATTAGTCCTGTTTATACTGTTTTTCAAGGTTTTAACTTATTTTATTTGCTTAAAAATTGATTTTAACAATTTAAAATGGCTTTAAACTGATTTATACTATTAGTTTCCATAACAAAATAATGTTTTCATTTAATTTTGTCATTACTGAGAGAAAATGTATGAGTATAAGTCCTATTTGTACTGTTTTTCAAGGTTTGTACTGATTTAATTTGCTTTAAAATTGCTGTAACCAACTTTAAATGGCGTTAACCAACTTTAAATGGCTTTAATTTGACTAACACTATTAGTTTCCATAACGAAATAATGTTTTCATTTAATTGTGTCATAACTGAGAGAAAATGTATGAATATTAGTCCTATTTGTACTGTTTTTCTTAGTTTTTATTGATTTGAATCGTTAAAAATAGTATATATAACTTTAAAAGCTTTATACTATTCGATTTAATTATATTTTGTCATCAATGAGAGAAAATGTATGGATATTAGTCCTTATTGTACTGTTTTTCTTAATTTTTATTGATTTTAATCGTTTAAAATTGTATATAACAACATTTAAAGGCTTTATACGATTCGATTTAATTATATTTTGTCATCACTGAGAGAAAATGTATGAATATTAATCCTGTTTATACTATTTTTCAAGGTTTTTACTTATTTGATTTGCTTTAAAATTGCTTTAAACAATTTAAAATGGCTTTAAATTGATTTATACTATTAGTTTCTATAACAAAATAATGTTTTCATTTAATTATGTCATCACTGAGAGAAAATGTATGAATATCAGACCTGTTTGTACTGTCTTTCAAGGTTTGTACTGATTTTATTTGCTTTAAAATTGCTTTAACCAACTTTAAATGGCTTTAATTTGACTTACACTATTAGTTTCCATAACGAAATAATGTTTTCATTTATTTTGTCATCAATGAGAGAAAATGTTTGAATATTTGTCCTATTTGTACTGTTTTTCTTAGCTTTTATTGATTTGAATCGTTTAAAATGTTAAATTACAACTTTAAAAGGCTTTATACTATTCGATTTAATTATATTTTGTCATCACTAAGAGAAAATGCATGAATATTAGTCCTGTTTATACTGTTTTTCAAGGTTTTAACTTATTTTATTTGCTTAAAAATTGATTTTAACAATTTAAAATGGCTTTAAACTGATTTATACTATTAGTTTCCATAACAAAATAATGTTTTCATTTAATTTTGTCATCACTGAGAGAAAATGTATGAGTATTAGTCCTGTTTGTACTGTCTTTCAAGGTTTGTACTGATTTTATTTGTTTTAAAATTGCTTTAACAAACTTTAAATGGCTTTAATTTGACTAACACTATTAGTTTCCATAACGAAATAATGTTTTCATTTAATTTTGTCATTACTGAGAGAAAATGTATGAATATTAGTCCTATTTGTACTGTTTTTCTTAGTTTTTATTGATTTGAATCGTTTATAATAGTATATATAACTTTAAAAAGCTTTATACTATTCGATTTAATTATATTTTGTCATCAATGATAAAAAATAGATGAATTATAGTTCTGTTTATACTATTTTTCGTAATTTTTATTGATTTGAATCGTTTATAATAGTATATATTAACTTTGAAAGCCTCTATGCTATTCGATTTAATTATATTTTGTCATCAATGAGAGAAAATGTTTGAATATTAGTCCTATTTGTACTGTTTTTCTAAGTTTTTATTGATTTGAATCGTTTATAATAGTATATATAAACTTTAAAAAGCTTTATACTATTCGATTTAATTATATTTTGTCATAACTGAGAAAAAATGCATGAATATTAGTCCTGTTTATACTGTTTTCAAGGTTTTTCCTTATTTTATTTGATTTACAATTTATTTAAACATATTTAAATGGCTTTAATTTGACTAATACTATTATTTTCCATAACAAAATAATGTTTTCATTTTATTTTGTCATTACTGAAAGAAAATGTGTGAATATTAGTTCTGTTTGTACTGTTTTTCAAGGTTTGTACTGATTTTATTTGTTTTAAAATTGCTTTAACAAACTTTAAATAGCTTTAATTTGATTAACACTATTAGTTTCCATAACGAAATAATGTTTTCATTTAATGTTGTCATTACTGAGAGAAAATGTATGAATATTAGTCCTATTTGTACTGTTTTTCTAAGTTTTTATTGATTTGAATCGTTTATAATAGTATATATTAACATTAAAAAGCATTATACTATTCGATTTAATTATATTTTGTCATCAATGATAAAAAAATGTATGAATATTAGTCCTGTTTATACTATTTTTCAAGGTTTTTACTTATTTTATTTTCTTTAAAATTGCTTTAAACAATTTAAAATGGCTTTAAACTGATTTATACTATTAGTTTCCATAACAAAATAATGTTTTCATTTAATTTTGTCATCACTGAGAGAAAATGTATGAATATTAGTCCTGTTTGTACTGTCTTTCAAGGTTTGTGCTGATTTTATTTGCTTTAAAATTGCTTTAACCAACTTTAAATGGCTTTAATTTGACTAACACTATAAGTTTCCATAACGAAATAATGTTTTCATTTAATTTTGTCATTACTGAGAGAAAATGTATGAATATTAGTCCTATTTGTACTGTTTTTCTTAGTTTTTATTGATTTGAATCGTTTATAATAGTATATATTAACTTTAAAAAGCTTTATACTATTCGATTTAATTATATTTAGTCATCAATGAGAGAAAATGTATGAATATTAATCCTGTTTATACTGTTTTTCAAGGTTTTTACTTATTTGATTTGCTTTAAAATTGCTTTAAACAATTTAAAATGGCTTCAAACTGATTTATACTTTTAGTTTCCATAACAAAATAATGTTTTCATGTAATTTTGTCATAACTGCGAGAAAATGTATGAATATTAGTCCTATTTGTACTGTTTTTCGCAGTTTTTATTATTTGAATCGTTTATAATAGTAAATAAAAACTTAAAAAGGTTTTATACTATTCGATTTAATTATATTTTGTCATCAATAAGAGAAAATGTATGGATATTAGTCCTATTTGTACTGTTTTTCTTAATTTTTATTGATTTGAATCGTTTAAAATTGTATATAACAACATTTAAAGGCTTTATACTATTCGATTTAATTATATTTTGTCATCACTGAGAGAAAATGTATGAATATTAATCCTGTTTATACTATTTTTCAAGGTTTTTACTTATTTGATTTGCTTTAAAATTGCTTTAAACAATTTAAAATGGCTTTAAATTGATTTATACTATTAGTTTCCATAACAAAATAATGTTTTCATTTAATTATGTCATCACTGAGAGAAAATGTATGAATATTAGTCCTGTTTGTACTGTCTTTCAAGGTTTGTACTGATTTTATTTGCTTTAAAATTGCTTTAACCAACTTTAAATGGCTTTAATTTGACTTACACTATTAGTTTCCATAACGAAATAATGTTTTCATTTATTTTGTCATCAATGAGAGAAAATGTTTGAATATTTGTCCTATTTGTACTGTTTTTCTTAGCTTTTATTGATTTGAATCGTTTAAAATTGCATATAACAACATTTAAAGGCTTTATACTATTCGATTTAATTATATTTTGTCATCACTGAGAGAAAATGTATGAATATTAATCCTGTTTATACTATTTTTCAAGGTTTTTACTTATTTGATTTGCTTTAAAATTGCTTTAAACAATTTAAAATGGCTTTAAATTGATTAATACTATTAGTTTCCATAACAAAATAATGTTTTCATTTAATTATGTCATCACTGAGAGAAAATGTATGAATATTAGTCCTGTTTGTACTGTCTTTCAAGGTTTGTACTGATTTTATTTGCTTTAAAATTGCTTTAACCAACTTTAAATGGCTTTAATTTGACTTACACTATTAGTTTCCATAACGAAATAATGTTTTCATTTATTTTGTCATCAATGAGAGAAAATGTTTGAATATTTGTCCTATTTGTACTGTTTTTCTTAGCTTTTATTGATTTGAATCGTTTAAAATGTTAAATTACAACTTTAAAAGGCTTTATACTATTCGATTTAATTATATTTTGTCATCACTAAGAGAAAATGTATGAATATTAATCCTGTTTATACTATTTTTCAAGGTTTGTACTGATTTTATTTACTTTAAAATTGCTTTAAACAATTTAAAATGGCTTCAAACTGATTTATACTTTTAGTTTCCATAACAAAATAATGTTTTCATGTAATTTTGTCATAACTGCGAGAAAATGTATGAATATTAGTCCTATTTGTACTGTTTTTCGCAGTTTTTATTATTTGAATCGTTTATAATAGTAAATAAAAACTTAAAAAGGTTTTATACTATTCGATTTAATTATATTTTGTCATCAATAAGAGAAAATGTATGGATATTAGTCCTATTTGTACTGTTTTTCTTAATTTTTATTGATTTGAATCGTTTAAAATTGTATATAACAACATTTAAAGGCTTTATACTATTCGATTTAATTATATTTTGTCATCACTGAGAGAAAATGTATGAATATTAATCCTGTTTATACTATTTTTCAAGGTTTTTACTTATTTGATTTGCTTTAAAATTGCTTTAAACAATTTAAAATGGCTTCAAACTGATTTATACTTTTAGTTTCCATAACAAAATAATGTTTTCATGTAATTTTGTCATAACTGCGAGAAAATGTATGAATATTAGTCCTATTTGTACTGTTTTTCGCAGTTTTTATTATTTGAATCGTTTATAATAGTATATAACAATTTTAGAAGGCTTTATACTATTGGATTTAATTATATTTTGTCATCACTGAGAGAAAATGTATGAATATTAGTCCTATTTATACTGTTTTTCAAGGTTTTTACTGATTTTATTTGCTTTAAAATTGCTTTAAACAATTAAAAATGGCTTTTAACTTATTTATACTATTAGTTTTCATATCAAAATAATGTTTTCATTTAATTATGTCATCACTGAGAGAAAATGTATGAATATTAGTCCTGTTTGTACTGTCTTTCAAGGTTTGTACTGATTTTATTTGCTTTAAAATTGCTTTAACCAACTTTAAATGGCTTTAATTTGACTTACACTATTAGTTTCCATAACGAAATAATGTTTTCATTTAATTGTGTCATAACTGAGAGAAAATGTATGAATATTAGTCCTATTTGTACTGTTTTTCTTAGTTTTTATTGATTTGAATCGTTAAAAATAGTATATATAACTTTAAAAAGCTTTATACTATTCGATTTAATTATATTTTGTCATCAATGAGAGAAAATGTATGGATATTAGTCCTTATTGTACTGTTTTTCTTAATTTTTATTGATTTGAATCGTTTATAATAGTATATATTAACTTTGAAAGGCTCTATGCTATTCGATTTAATTAAATTTTGTCATCACTGAGAGAAAATGTATAAATTTTAGTCCTGCTTATACGGTTTTTAAGGTTTTTACTGGTTTTATTTGCATTAAAATCGCTTTAAACAACTTTAAATGGCTTTAATTTGACTTATACTATTAGTTTCTATAACGAAATAATGTTTTCATTTAATTTTGTCATTACTGAGAGAAAATGTATGGATATTAGTCCTATTTGTTCTGTTTTTTGCAGTTTTTATTGATTTGAATAGTTTAAAATGGTAAATAACAACTTTAAAAGGCTTTATACTATTCGATTTAATTATATTTTGTCATCACTGCGAGAAAATGTATGAATATTAGTCCTGTTTGTACTGTTTTGCAAGGTTTTTACTGATTTTATTTGCTTTAAAATTGCTTTAACCATCTTTAAATGGCTTTAATTTGACTAACACTATTAGTATCCATAACGAAATAATGTTTTCATTTAATTGTGTCATAACTGAGAGAAAATGTACGAATATAAGTCCTATTTGTACTGTTTTTCGCAGTTTTTATTAATTTGAATCGTTTATAATAGTAAATAACAACTTAAAAAGGTTTTATACTATTCGATTTAATTATATTTTGTCATCAATAAGAAAAAATGTATAGATATTAGTCCTATTTGTACTGTTTTTCTTAATTTTTATTGATTTGAATCGTTTAAAATTGTATATAACAACATTTAAAGGCTTTATACTATTCGATTTAAATATATTTTGTCATCACTGAGAGAAAATGTATGGATATTAGTCCTGTTTATACTATTTTTCAAGGTTTTTACTGATTTTATTTGCTTTAAATTGCTTTAAACAACTTAAAATAGATTAAGTAGTACTTATACTTTTAGTTTCCATAACAAAATAATAATGTTTTCATTTAATTTTGTCATTACTGACAGAAAATGTATGAATATTAGTCCTATTTGTACTGTTTTTCGCAGTTTTTATTAATTTGAATCGTTTATAATAGTAAATAAAAACTTTTAAAGGCTTTATACTGTTCGATTTAATTATATTTAGTCATCAATGATAAAAAAATGTATGAATATTACTTCTATTTGTACTGTTTTTCTTAATTTTTATTGATTTGAATCATTTAAAATTGTATATAAAAACATTTAAAGGCTTTATACTATTCGATTTAATTATATTTTGTCATCACTGAGAGAAAATGTATGAATATTAATCCTGTTTATACTATTTTTCAAGGTTTTTACTTATTTGATTTGCTTTAAAATTGCTTTAAACAATTTAAAATGGCTTCAAACTGATTTATACTTTTAGTTTCCATAACAAAATAATGTTTTCATGCAATTTTGTCATAACTGCGAGAAAATGTATGAATATTAGTCCTATTTGTACTGTTTTTCGCAGTTTTTATTATTTGAATCGTTTATAATAGTAAATAAAAACTTAAAAAGGTTTTATACTATTCGATTTAATTATATTTTGTCATCAATAAGAGAAAATGTATGGATATTAGTCCTATTTGTACTGTTTTTCTTAATTTTTATTGATTTGAATCGTTTAAAATTGTATATAACAACATTTAAAGGCTTTATACTATTCGATTTAATTATATTTTGTCATCACTGAGAGAAAATGTATGAATATTAATCCTGTTTATACTATTTTTCAAGGTTTTTACTTATTTGATTTGCTTTAAAATTGCTTTAAACAATTTAAAATGGCTTCAAACTAATTTATACTTTTAGTTTCCATAACAAAATAATGTTTTCATGTAATTTTGTCATAACTGCGAGAAAATGTATGAATATTAGTCCTATTTGTACTGTTTTTCGCAGTTTTTATTATTTGAATCGTTTATAATAGTATATAACAATTTTAGAAGGCTTTATACTATTGGATTTAATTATATTTTGTCATCACTGAGAGAAAATGTATGAATATTAGTCCTATTTATACTGTTTTTCAAGGTTTTTACTGATTTTATTTGCTTTAAAATTGCTTTAAACAATTAAAAATGGCTTTTAACTTATTTATACTATTAGTTTTCATATCAAAATAATGTTTTCATTTAATTATGTCATCACTGAGAGAAAATGTATGAATATTAGTCCTGTTTGTACTGTCTTTCAAGGTTTGTACTGATTTTATTTGCTTTAAAATTGCTTTAACCAACTTTAAATGGCTTTAATTTGACTTACACTATTAGTTTCCATAACGAAATAATGTTTTCATTTATTTTGTCATTACTGAGAGAAAATGTTTGAATATTAGTCCTATTTGTACTGTTTTTCTTAGCTTTTATTGATTTGAATCGTTTAAAATGTTAAATAACAACTTTAAAAGGCTTTATACTATTCGATTTAATTATATTTTGTCATCACTAAGAGAAAATGCATGAATATTAGTCCTGTTTATACTGTTTTTCAAGGTTTTAACTTATTTTATTTGCTTAAAAATTGATTTTAACAATTTAAAATGGCTTTAAACTGATTTATACTATACGTTTCTATAACAAAATAATGTTTTCATTTAATTTTGTCATTACTGAGAGAAAATGTATGAATATTAGTCCTATTTGTACTGTTTTTCAAGGTTTGTACTGATTTAATTTGCTTTAAAATTGCTTTAACCAACTTTAAATGGCTTTAACCAACTTTAAATGGCTTTAATTTGACTAACACTATTAGTTTCCATAACGAAATAATGTTTTCATTTAATTGTGTCATAACTGAGAGAAAATGTATGAATATTAGTCCTATTTGTACTGTTTTTCTTAGTTTTTATTGATTTGAATCGTTAAAAATAGTATATATAACTTTAAAAAGCTTTATACTATTCGATTTAATTATATTTTGTCATCAATGAGAGAAAATGTATGGATATTAGTCCTTATTGTACTGTTTTTCTTAATTTTTATTGATTTGAATCGTTTATAATAGTATATATTAACTTTGAAAGGCTCTATGCTATTCGATTTAATTAAATTTTGTCATCACTGAGAGAAAATGCATAAATTTTAGTCCTGCTTATACGGTTTTTAAGGTTTTTACTGGTTTTATTTGCATTAAAATCGCTTTAAACAACTTTAAATGGCTTTAATTTGACTTATACTATTAGTTTCTATAACGAAATAATGTTTTCATTTAATTTTGTCATTACTGAGAGAAAATGTATGGATATTAGTCCTATTTGTTCTGTTTTTTGCAGTTTTTATTGATTTGAATAGTTTAAAATGGTAAATAACAACTTTAAAAGGCTTTATACTATTCGATTTAATTATATTTTGTCATCACTGCGAGAAAATGTATGAATATTAGTCCTGTTTGTACTGTTTTGCAAGGTTTTTACTGATTTTATTTGCTTTAAAATTGCTTTAACCATCTTTAAATGGCTTTAATTTGACTAACACTATTAGTATCCATAACGAAATAATGTTTTCATTTAATTATGTCATAACTGAGAGAAAATGTACGAATATAAGTCCTATTTGTACTGTTTTTCGCAGTTTTTATTAATTTGAATCGTTTATAATAGTAAATAACAACTTAAAAAGGTTTTATACTATTCGATTTAATTATATTTTGTCATCAATAAGAAAAAATGTATAGATATTAGTCCTATTTGTACTGTTTT
Source organism: Ptychoptera albimana (assembly GCA_961205885.1). Lineage (NCBI taxonomy): Eukaryota > Metazoa > Arthropoda > Insecta > Diptera > Ptychopteridae > Ptychoptera > Ptychoptera albimana. The sequence goes on from OY540801.1 coordinate 47,592,934, forward strand.
TCTTAATTTTTATTGATTTGAATCGTTTAAAATTGTATATAACAACATTTAAAGGCTTTATACTAATCGATTTAAATATATTTTGTCATCACTGAGAGAAAATGTATGGATATTAGTCCTGTTTATACTATTTTTCAAGGTTTTTACTGATTTTATTTGCTTTAAATTGCTTTAAACAACTTAAAATAGATTAAGTAGTACTTATACTTTTAGTTTCCATAACAAAATAATAATGTTTTCATTTAATTTTGTCATTACTGACAGAATATGTATGAATATTAGTCCTATTTGTACTGTTTTTCGCAGTTTTTATTAATTTGAATCGTTTATAATAGTAAATAAAAACTTTTAAAGGCTTTATACTGTTCGATTTAATTATATTTAGTCATCAATGATAAAAAAATGTATGAATATTACTTCTATTTGTACTGTTTTTCTTAATTTTTATTGATTTGAATCATTTAAAATTGTATATAAAAACATTTAAAGGCTTTATACTATTCGATTTAATTATATTTTGTCATCACTGAGAGAAAATGTATGAATATTAATCCTGTTTATACTATTTTTCAAGGTTTTTACTTATTTGATTTGCTTTAAAATTGCTTTAAACAATTTAAAATGGCTTCAAACTGATTTATACTTTTAGTTTCCATAACAAAATAATGTTTTCATGTAATTTTGTCATAACTGCGAGAAAATGTATGAATATTAATCCTATTTGTATTGTTTTTCGCAGTTTTTATTATTTGAATCGTTTATAATAGTATATAACAATTTTAAAAGGCTTTATACTATTCGATTTAATTATATTTTGTCATCACTGAGAGAAAATGTATAAATATTAGTCCTGTTTATACTATTTTTCAAGGTTTTTACTGATTTTATTTGCTTTAAATTGCTTTAAACAATTTAAAATGGCTTCAAACTGATTTATACTTTTAGTTTCCATAACAAAATAATAATGTTTTCATTTAATTTTGTCATTACTGAGAGAAAATGTATGAATATTAGTCCTATTTGTACTGTTTATCGCAGTTTTTATTATTTGAATCGTTTATAATAGTATATAACCACTATAAAAGGCTTTATGCTATTCGATTTAATTATATTTTGTCATCACTGAGAGAAAATGTATGAATATTAATCCTGTGTATACTATTTTTCAAGGTTTTTACTTATTTGATTTGCTTTAAAATTGCTTTAAACAATTTAAAATGGCTTTAAATTGATTTATAATATTAGTTTCCATAACAAAATAATGTTTTCATTTAATTATGTCATCACTGAGAGAAAATGTATGAATATAAGTCCTGTTTGTACTGTCTTTCAAGGTTTGTACTGATTTTATTTGCTTTAAAATTGCTTTAACCAACTTTAAATGGCTTTAATTTGACTTACACTATTAGTTTCCATTACGAAATAATGTTTTCATTTATTTTGTCATCAATAAGAGAAAATGTTTGAATATTTGTCCTATTTGTACTGTTTTTCTTAGCTTTTATTGATTTGAATCGTTTAAAATGTTAAATAACAACTTTAAAAGGCTTTATACTATTCGATTTAATTATATTTTGTCATCACTAAGAGAAAATGCATGAATATTAGTCCTGTTTATACTGTTTTTCAAGGTTTTAACTTATTTTATTTGCTTAAAAATTGATTTTAACAATTTAAAATGGCTTTAAACTGACTTATACTATTAGTTTCCATAACAAAATAATGTTTTCATTTAATTTTGTCATTACTGAGAGAAAATGTATGAGTATTAGTCCTATTTGTACTGTTTTTCAAGGTTTGTACTGATTTTATTTGCTTTAAAATTGCTTTAACCAACTTTAAATGGCTTTAATCTACTTTAAATGGCTTTAATTTGACTAACACTATTAGTTTCCATAACGAAATAATGTTTTCATTTAATTGTGTCATAACTGAGAGAAAATATATGAATATTAGTCCTATTTGTACTGTTTTTCTTAGTTTTTATTGATTTGAATCGTTAAAAATAGTATATATAACTTTAAAAAGCTTTATACTATTCGATTTAATTATATTTTGTCATCAATGATAAAAAATGTATGAATATTAGTCCTGTTTATACTATTTTTCGTAATTTTTATTGATTTGAATCGTTTATAATAGTATATATTAACTTTGAAAGGCTCTATGCTATTCGATTTAATTATATTTTGTCATCAATGAGAGAAAATGTTTGAATATTAGTCCTATTTGTACTGTTTTTCTAAGTTTTTATTGATTTGAATCGTTTATAATAGTATATATTAACTTTAGAAAGCTTTATACTATTCGATTTAATTATATTTTGTCATAACTGAGAAAAAATGCATGAATATTAGTCCTGTTTATACTGTTTTCAAGGTTTTTACTTATTTTATTTGATTTACAATTTATTTAAATAACTTTAAATGGCTTTAATTTGACTAATACTATTATTTTCCATAACAAAATAATGTTTTCATTTTATTTTGTCATTAGTGAAAGAAAATGTGTGAATATTAGTCCTGTTTGTACTGTTTTTCAAGGTTTGTACTGATTTTATTTGTTTTAAAATTGCTTTAACCAACTTTAAATGGCTTTAATTTGACTAACACTATTAGTTTCCATAACGAAATAATGTTTTCATTTAATTTTGTCATTACTGAGAGAAAATGTATGAATATTAGTCCTATTTGTACTGTTTTTCTAAGTTTTTATTGATTTGAATCGTTTATAATAGTATATATTAACATTAAAAAGCATTATACTATTCGATTTAATTATATTTTGTCATCAATGATAAAAAATGTATGAATATTAGTCCTGTTTATACTATTTTTCAAGGTTTTTACTTATTTTATTTTCTTTAAAATTGCTTTAAACAATTTAAAATGGCTTTAAACTGATTTATACTATTAGTTTCCATAACAAAATAATGTTTACATTTAATTTTGTCATCACTGAGAGAAAATGTATGAATATTAGTCCTGTTTGTACTGTCTTTCAAGGTTTGTGCTGATTTTATTTGCTTTAAAATTGCTTTAACCAACTTTAAATGGCTTTAATTTGACTAACACTATTAGTTTCCATAACGAAATAATGTTTTCATTTAATTTTGTCATTACTGAGAGAAAATGTATGAATATTAGTCCTATTTGTACTGTTTTTCTTAGTTTTTATTGATTTGAATCGTTTATAGTAGTATATATTAACTTTAAAAAGCTTTATACTATTCGATTTAATTATATTTTGTCATCAATAAGAGAAAATGTATGGATATTAGTCCTATTTGTACTGTTTTTCTTAGTTTTTATTGATTTGAATCGTTTAAAATGGTAAATAACAACTTTAAAAGGCTTTATACTATTCGATTTAATTATATTTTGTCATCACTGAGAGAAAATGCATGAATATTAGTCCTGTTTATGCTGTTTTTCAAGGTTTTTACTTATTTGATTTGCTTTAAAATTGCTTTAAACAATTTTTAATGGCTTTAAACTGATTTATACTATTAGTTTTAATAACAAAAAAATGTTTTCATTTAATTTTGTTATCATTGAGAGAAAATGTATGAATATTAGTCCTGTTTGTACTATTTTTCAAGGTTTGTACTGATTTAATTTGCTTTAAAATTGCTTTAACAAACTTTAAATGGCTTTAATTTGACTAACATTATTAGTTTCCATAACAAAATAATGTTTTCATTTAATTTTGTCATTAATGAGAGAAAATGTATGAATATTAGTCCTATTTGTACTGTTTTTCTTAGTTTTTATTGATTTGAATCGTTTATAATAGTATATAACATCTTTAAAAGGCTTTATACTATTCGATTTAATTATATTTTGTCATCAATGATAAAAAATGTATGAATATTAGTCCTGTTTATACTATTTTTCAAGGTTTTTACTTATTTTATTTTCTTTAAAATTGCTTTAAACAATTTAAAATGGCTTTAAACTGATTTATACTATTAGTTTCCATAACAAAATAATGTTTTCATTTAATTTTGTCATTACTGAGAGAAAATGTATGAATATTAGTCCTGTTTGTACTGTCTTTCAAGGTTTGTACTGATTTTATTTACTTTAAAATTGCTTTAACCAACTTTAAATGGCTTTAATTTGACTAACACTATTAGTTTCCATAACGAAATAATGTTTTCATTTAATTTTGTCATTACTGAGAGAAAATTTATGAATATTAGTCCTATTTGTACTGTTTTTCTTAGTTTTTATTGATTTGAATCGTTTATAATAGTATATATTAACTTTAAAAAGCTTTATACTATTCGATTTAATTATATTTTGTCATCAATTAGAGAAAATATTTGAATATTAGTCCTATTTGTACTGTTTTTCTTAGTTTTTATTGATTTGAATCGTTAAAAATGGTAAATAATAATTTTAAAAGGCTTTATACTATTCGATTTAATTATATTTTGTCATCAATGATAAAAAATGTATGAATATTAGTCCTGTTTATACTTTTTTTCGTAATTTTTATTGATTTGAATCGTTTATAATAGTATATATTAACTTTAAAAAGCTTTATACTATTCGATTTAATTATATTTTGTCATCAATGATAAAAAATGTATGAATATTAGTCCTGTTTATACTATTTTTCAAGGTTTTTACTTATTTTTTTTTTCTTTAAAATTGCTTTAAACAATTTAAAATGGCTTTAAACTGATTTATACTATTAGTTTCCATAACAAAATAATGTTTTCATTTAATTTTGTCATTACTGAGAGAAAATGTATGAATATTAGTCCTGTTTGTACTGTTTTTCAATGTTTGTACTGATTTTATTTGCTTTAAAATTGCTCTAACCAACTTTAAATGGCTTTAATTTGACTAACACTATTAGTTTCCATAACGAAATAATGTTTTCATTTAATTTTGTCATTACTGAGAGAAAATGTATGATAATATTAGTCCTATTTGTACTGTTTTTCTAAGTTTTTATTGATTTGAATCGTTTATAATAGTATTTATTAACATTAAAAAGCATTATACTATTCGATTTAATTATATTTTGTCATCAATGATAAAAAATGTATGAATATTAGTCCTGTTTATACTATTTTTCAAGGTTTTTACTTATTTTATTTTCTTTAAAATTGCTTTAAACAATTTAAAATGGCTTTAAACTGATTTATACTATTAGTTTCCATAACAAAATAATGTTTACATTTAATTTTGTCATCACTGAGAGAAAATGTATGAATATTAGTCCTGTTTGTACTGTCTTTCAAGGTTTGTGCTGATTTTATTTGCTTTAAAATTGCTTTAACCAACTTTAAATGGCTTTAATTTGACTAACACTATTAGTTTCCATAACGAAATAATGTTTTCATTTAATTTTGTCATTACTGAGAGAAAATGTATGAATATTAGTCCTATTTGTACTGTTTTTCTTAGTTTTTATTGATTTGAATCGTTTATAGTAGTATATATTAACTTTAAAAAGCTTTATACTATTCGATTTAATTATATTTTGTCATCAATAAGAGAAAATGTATGGATATTAGTCCTATTTGTACTGTTTTTCTTAGTTTTTATTGATTTGAATCGTTTAAAATGGTAAATAACAACTTTAAAAGGCTTTATACTATTCGATTTAATTATATTTTGTCATCACTGAGAGAAAATGCATGAATATTAGTCCTGTTTATGCTGTTTTTCAAGGTTTTTACTTATTTGATTTGCTTTAAAATTGCTTTAAACAATTTTAAATGGCTTTAAACTGATTTATACTATTAGTTTTAATAACAAAAAAATGTTTTCATTTAATTTTGTTATCATTGAGAGAAAATGTATGAATATTAGTCCTGTTTGTACTATTTTTCAAGGTTTGTACTGATTTAATTTGCTTTAAAATTGCTTTAACAAACTTTAAATGGCTTTAATTTGACTAACATTATTAGTTTCCATAACAAAATAATGTTTTCATTTAATTTTGTCATTAATGAGAGAAAATGTATGAATATTAGTCCTATTTGTACTGTTTTTCTTAGTTTTTATTGATTTGAATCGTTTATAATAGTATATAACATCTTTAAAAGGCTTTATACTATTCGATTTAATTATATTTTGTCATCAATGATAAAAAATGTATGAATATTAGTCCTGTTTATACTATTTTTCAAGGTTTTTACTTATTTTATTTTCTTTAAAATTGCTTTAAACAATTTAAAATGGCTTTAAACTGATTTATACTATTAGTTTCCATAACAAAATAATGTTTTCATTTAATTTTGTCATTACTGAGAGAAAATGTATGAATATTAGTCCTGTTTGTACTGTCTTTCAAGGTTTGTACTGATTTTATTTACTTTAAAATTGCTTTAACCAACTTTAAATGGCTTTAATTTGACTAACACTATTAGTTTCCATAACGAAATAATGTTTTCATTTAATTTTGTCATTACTGAGAGAAAATGTATGAATATTAGTCCTATTTGTACTGTTTTTCTTAGTTTTTATTGATTTGAATCGTTTATAATAGTATATATTAACTTTAAAAAGCTTTATACTATTCGATTTAATTATATTTTGTCATCAATGATAAAAAATGTATGAATATTAGTCCTGTTTATACTATTTTTCAAGGTTTTTACTTATTTTTTTTTTCTTTAAAATTGCTTTAAACAATTTAAAATGGCTTTAAACTGATTTATACTATTAGTTTCCATAACAAAATAATGTTTTCATTTAATTTTGTCATTACTGAGAGAAAATGTATGAATATTAGTCCTGTTTGTACTGTTTTTCAATGTTTGTACTGATTTTATTTGCTTTAAAATTGCTCTAACCAACTTTAAATGGCTTTAATTTGACTAACACTATTAGTTTCCATAACAAAATAATGTTTACATTTAATTTTGTCATCACTGAGAGAAAATGTATGAATATTAGTCCTGTTTGTACTGTCTTTCAAGGTTTGTGCTGATTTTATTTGCTTTAAAATTGCTTTAACCAACTTTAAATGGCTTTAATTTGACTAACACTATTAGTTTCCATAACGAAATAATGTTTTCATTTAATTTTGTCATTACTGAGAGAAAATGTATGAATATTAGTCCTATTTGTACAGTTTTTCTTAGTTTTTATTGATTTGAATCGTTTATAGTAGTATATATTAACTTTAAAAAGCTTTATACTATTCGATTTAATTATATTTTGTCATCAATAAGAGAAAATGTATGGATATTAGTCCTATTTGTACTGTTTTTCTTAGTTTTTATTGATTTGAATCGTTTAAAATGGTAAATAACAACTTTAAAAGGCTTTATACTATTCGATTTAATTATATTTTGTCATCACTGAGAGAAAATGCATGAATATTAGTCCTGTTTATGCTGTTTTTCAAGGTTTTTACTTATTTGATTTGCTTTAAAATTGCTTTAAACAATTTTAAATGGCTTTAAACTGATTTATACTATTAGTTTTAATAACAAAAAAATGTTTTCATTTAATTTTGTTATCATTGAGAGAAAATGTATGAATATTAGTCCTGTTTGTACTATTTTTCAAGGTTTTTACTGATTTAATTTGCTTTAAAATTGCTTTAACAAACTTTAAATGGCTTTAATTTGACTAACATTATTAGTTTCCATAACAAAATAATGTTTTCATTTAATTTTGTCATTAATGAGAGAAAATGTATGAATATTAGTCCTATTTGTACTGTTTTTCTTAGTTTTTATTGATTTGAATCGTTTATAATAGTATATAACATCTTTAAAAGGCTTTATACTATTCGATTTAATTATATTTTGTCATCAATGATAAAAAATGTATGAATATTAGTCCTGTTTATACTATTTTTCAAGGTTTTTACTTATTTTATTTTCTTTAAAATTGCTTTAAACAATTTAAAATGGCTTTAAACTGATTTATACTATTAGTTTCCATAACAAAATAATGTTTTCATTTAATTTTGTCATTACTGAGAGAAAATGTATGAATATTAGTCCTGTTTGTACTGTCTTTCAAGGTTTGTACTGATTTTATTTACTTTAAAATTGCTTTAACCAACTTTAAATGGCTTTAATTTGACTAACACTATTAGTTTCCATAACGAAATAATGTTTTCATTTAATTTTGTCATTACTGAGAGAAAATGTATGAATATTAGTCCTATTTGTACTGTTTTTCTTAGTTTTTATTGATTTGAATCGTTTATAATAGTATATATTAACTTTAAAAAGCTTTATACTATTCGATTTAATTATATTTTGTCATCAATTAGAGACAATATTTGAATATTAGTCCTATTTGTACTGTTTTTCTTAGTTTTTATTGATTTGAATCGTTAAAAATGGTAAATAATAATTTTAAAAGGCTTTATACTATTCGATTTAATTATATTTTGTCATCAATGATAAAAAATGTATGAATATTAGTCCTGTTTATACTTTTTTTCGTAATTTTTATTGATTTGAATCGTTTATAATAGTATATATTATCTTTAAAAAGCTTTATACTATTCGATTTAATTATATTTTGTCATCAATGATAAAAAATGTATGAATATTAGTCCTGTTTATACTATTTTTCAAGGTTTTTACTTATTTTTTTTTTCTTTAAAATTGCTTTAAACAATTTAAAATGGCTTTAAACTGATTTATACTATTAGTTTCCATAACAAAATAATGTTTTCATTTAATTTTGTCATTACTGAGAGAAAATGTATGAATATTAGTCCTGTTTGTACTGTTTTTCAAGGTTTGTACTGATTTTATTTGCTTTAAAATTGCTCTAACCAACTTTAAATGGCTTTAATTTGACTAACACTATTAGTTTCCATAACGAAATAATGTTTTCATTTAATTTTGTCATTACTGAGAGAAAATGTATGAATATTAGTTCTATTTGTACTGTCTTTTAAGGTTTGTACTGATTTTATTTGCTTTAAAATTGCTATAACCAACTTTAAATGGCGTTAATTTGACTAACACTATTAGTTTCCATAACGAAATAATGTTTTCATATAATTTTGTCATTACTGAGAGAAAATCTATGAATATTAGTCCTATTTGTACTGTTTTTCTTAGTTTTTATTGATTTGAATCGTTTATAATAGTATATATAACAACTTTAAAAGGCTTTATGCTATTCGATTTAATTATATTTTCTCATGACTGAGAGAAAATGTATGAATACTAGTCCTATTTGTACTGTTTTTCTAAGTTTTTATTAATTTGAATCGTTTAAAATAGTATATATTAACTTTAGAAAGCTTTATACTATTCGATTTAATTATATTTTGTCATCACTGACAAAAAATGCATGAATTTTAGTCCTGTTTATACTGTTTTTAAGGTTTTTACTTATTTTATTTGATTTACAATTTATTTAAACAACTTTAAATTTCTTTAATTTGACTAATACTATTATTTTCCATAACAAAATAATGTTTTCATTTTATTTTGTCATTACTGAAAGAAAATGTGTGAATATTAGTCCTGTTTTTCTGTTTTTCAAGGTTTGTACTGATTTTATTTGTTCTAAAATTGCTTTAACAAACTTTAAATGGCTTTAATTTGACTAACACTATTAGTTTCCATAACGAAATAATGTTTTCATTTAATTTTGTCATTACTGAGAGAAAATGTATGATAATTTTAGTCCTGTTTGTACTGTCTTTCAAGGTTTGTACTGATTTTATTTACTTTAAAATTGCTTTAACCAACTTTAAATGGCTTTAATTTGACTAACACTATTAGTTTCCATAACGAAATAATGTTTTCATTTAATTTTGTCATTACTGAGAGAAAATGTATGAATATTAGTCCTATTTGTACTGTTTTTCTTAGTTTTTATTGATTTGAATCGTTTATAATAGTATATATTAACTTTAAAAAGCTTTATACTATTCGATTTAATTATATTTTTCATCAATTAGAGAAAATATTTGAATATTAGTCCTATTTGTACTGTTTTTCTTAGTTTTTATTGATTTGAATCGTTAAAAATGGTAAATAATAATTTGAAAAGGCTTTATACTATTCGATTTAATTATATTTTGTCATCAATGATAAAAAATGTATGAATATTAGTCCTGTTTATACTTTTTTTCGTAATTTTTATTGATTTGAATCGTTTATAATAGTATATATTAACTTTAAAAAGCTTTATACTATTCGATTTAATTATATTTTGTCATCAATGATAAAAAATGTATGAATATTAGTCCTGTTTATACTATTTTTCAAGGTTTTTACTTATTTTTTTTTTCTTTAAAATTGCTTTAAACAATTTAAAATGGCTTTAAACTGATTTATACTATTAGTTTCCATAACAAAATAATGTTTTCATTTAATTTTGTCATTACTGAGAGAAAATGTATGAATATTAGTCCTGTTTGTACTGTTTTTCAATGTTTGTACTGATTTTATTTGCTTTAAAATTGCTCTAACCAACTTTAAATGGCTTTAATTTGACTAACACTATTAGTTTCCATAACGAAATAATGTTTTCATTTAATTTTGTCATTACTGAGAGAAAATGTATGATAATATTAGTCCTATTTGTACTGTTTTTCTAAGTTTTTATTGATTTGAATCGTTTATAATAGTATTTATTAACATTAAAAAGCATTATACTATTCGATTTAATTATATTTTGTCATCAATGATAAAAAATGTATGAATATTAGTCCTGTTTATACTATTTTTCAAGGTTTTTACTTATTTTATTTTCTTTAAAATTGCTTTAAACAATTTAAAATGGCTTTAAACTGATTTATACTATTAGTTTCCATAACAAAATAATGTTTACATTTAATTTTGTCATCACTGAGAGAAAATGTATGAATATTAGTCCTGTTTGTACTGTCTTTCAAGGTTTGTGCTGATTTTATTTGCTTTAAAATTGCTTTAACCAACTTTAAATGGCTTTAATTTGACTAACACTATTAGTTTCCATAACGAAATAATGTTTTCATTTAATTTTGTCATTACTGAGAGAAAATGTATGAATATTAGTCCTATTTGTACTGTTTTTCTTAGTTTTTATTGATTTGAATCGTTTATAGTAGTATATATTAACTTTAAAAAGCTTTATACTATTCGATTTAATTATATTTTGTCATCAATAAGAGAAAATGTATGGATATTAGTCCTATTTGTACTGTTTTTCTTAGTTTTTATTGATTTGAATCGTTTAAAATGGTAAATAACAACTTTAAAAGGCTTTATACTATTCGATTTAATTATATTTTGTCATCACTGAGAGAAAATGCATGAATATTAGTCCTGTTTATGCTGTTTTTCAAGGTTTTTACTTATTTGATTTGCTTTAAAATTGCTTTAAACAATTTTAAATGGCTTTAAACTGATTTATACTATTAGTTTTAATAACAAAAAAATGTTTTCATTTAATTTTGTTATCATTGAGAGAAAATGTATGAATATTAGTCCTGTTTGTACTATTTTTCAAGGTTTGTACTGATTTAATTTGCTTTAAAATTGCTTTAACAAACTTTAAATGGCTTTAATTTGACTAACATTATTAGTTTCCATAACAAAATAATGTTTTCATTTAATTTTGTCATTAATGAGAGAAAATGTATGAATATTAGTCCTATTTGTACTGTTTTTCTTAGTTTTTATTGATTTGAATCGTTTATAATAGTATATAACATCTTTAAAAGGCTTTATACTATTCGATTTAATTATATTTTGTCATCAATGATAAAAAATGTATGAATATTAGTCCTGTTTATACTATTTTTCAAGGTTTTTACTTATTTTATTTTCTTTAAAATTGCTTTAAACAATTTAAAATGGCTTTAAACTGATTTATACTATTAGTTTCCATAACAAAATAATGTTTTCATTTAATTTTGTCATTACTGAGAGAAAATGTATGAATATTAGTCCTGTTTGTACTGTCTTTCAAGGTTTGTACTGATTTTATTTACTTTAAAATTGCTTTAACCAACTTTAAATGGCTTTAATTTGACTAACACTATTAGTTTCCATAACGAAATAATGTTTTCATTTAATTTTGTCATTACTGAGAGAAAATGTATGAATATTAGTCCTATTTGTACTGTTTTTCTTAGTTTTTATTGATTTGAATCGTTTATAATAGTATATATTAACTTTAAAAAGCTTTATACTATTCGATTTAATTATATTTTGTCATCAATGATAAAAAATGTATGAATATTAGTCCTGTTTATACTATTTTTCAAGGTTTTTACTTATTTTTTTTTTCTTTAAAATTGCTTTAAACAATTTAAAATGGCTTTAAACTGATTTATACTATTAGTTTCCATAACAAAATAATGTTTTCATTTAATTTTGTCATTACTGAGAGAAAATGTATGAATATTAGTCCTGTTTGTACTGTTTTTCAATGTTTGTACTGATTTTATTTGCTTTAAAATTGCTCTAACCAACTTTAAATGGCTTTAATTTGACTAACACTATTAGTTTCCATAACAAAATAATGTTTACATTTAATTTTGTCATCACTGAGAGAAAATGTATGAATATTAGTCCTGTTTGTACTGTCTTTCAAGGTTTGTGCTGATTTTATTTGCTTTAAAATTGCTTTAACCAACTTTAAATGGCTTTAATTTGACTAACACTATTAGTTTCCATAACGAAATAATGTTTTCATTTAATTTTGTCATTACTGAGAGAAAATGTATGAATATTAGTCCTATTTGTACTGTTTTTCTTAGTTTTTATTGATTTGAATCGTTTATAGTAGTATATATTAACTTTAAAAAGCTTTATACTATTCGATTTAATTATATTTTGTCATCAATAAGAGAAAATGTATGGATATTAGTCCTATTTGTACTGTTTTTCTTAGTTTTTATTGATTTGAATCGTTTAAAATGGTAAATAACAACTTTAAAAGGCTTTATACTATTCGATTTAATTATATTTTGTCATCACTGAGAGAAAATGCATGAATATTAGTCCTGTTTATGCTGTTTTTCAAGGTTTTTACTTATTTGATTTGCTTTAAAATTGCTTTAAACAATTTTAAATGGCTTTAAACTGATTTATACTATTAGTTTTAATAACAAAAAAATGTTTTCATTTAATTTTGTTATCATTGAGAGAAAATGTATGAATATTAGTCCTGTTTGTACTATTTTTCAAGGTTTTTACTGATTTAATTTGCTTTAAAATTGCTTTAACAAACTTTAAATGGCTTTAATTTGACTAACATTATTAGTTTCCATAACAAAATAATGTTTTCATTTAATTTTGTCATTAATGAGAGAAAATGTATGAATATTAGTCCTATTTGTACTGTTTTTCTTAGTTTTTATTGATTTGAATCGTTTATAATAGTATATAACATCTTTAAAAGGCTTTATACTATTCGATTTAATTATATTTTGTCATCAATGATAAAAAATGTATGAATATTAGTCCTGTTTATACTATTTTTCAAGGTTTTTACTTATTTTATTTTCTTTAAAATTGCTTTAAACAATTTAAAATGGCTTTAAACTGATTTATACTATTAGTTTCCATAACAAAATAATGTTTTCATTTAATTTTGTCATTACTGAGAGAAAATGTATGAATATTAGTCCTGTTTGTACTGTCTTTCAAGGTTTGTACTGATTTTATTTACTTTAAAATTGCTTTAACCAACTTTAAATGGCTTTAATTTGACTAACACTATTAGTTTCCATAACGAAATAATGTTTTCATTTAATTTTGTCATTACTGAGAGAAAATGTATGAATATTAGTCCTATTTGTACTGTTTTTCTTAGTTTTTATTGATTTGAATCGTTTATAATAGTATATATTAACTTTAAAAAGCTTTATACTATTCGATTTAATTATATTTTGTCATCAATTAGAGACAATATTTGAATATTAGTCCTATTTGTACTGTTTTTCTTAGTTTTTATTGATTTGAATCGTTAAAAATGGTAAATAATAATTTTAAAAGGCTTTATACTATTCGATTTAATTATATTTTGTCATCAATGATAAAAAATGTATGAATATTAGTCCTGTTTATACTTTTTTTCGTAATTTTTATTGATTTGAATCGTTTATAATAGTATATATTATCTTTAAAAAGCTTTATACTATTCGATTTAATTATATTTTGTCATCAATGATAAAAAATGTATGAATATTAGTCCTGTTTATACTATTTTTCAAGGTTTTTACTTATTTTTTTTTTCTTTAAAATTGCTTTAAACAATTTAAAATGGCTTTAAACTGATTTATACTATTAGTTTCCATAACAAAATAATGTTTTCATTTAATTTTGTCATTACTGAGAGAAAATGTATGAATATTAGTCCTGTTTGTACTGTTTTTCAAGGTTTGTACTGATTTTATTTGCTTTAAAATTGCTCTAACCAACTTTAAATGGCTTTAATTTGACTAACACTATTAGTTTCCATAACGAAATAATGTTTTCATTTAATTTTGTCATTACTGAGAGAAAATGTATGAATATTAGTTCTATTTGTACTGTCTTTTAAGGTTTGTACTGATTTTATTTGCTTTAAAATTGCTATAACCAACTTTAAATGGCGTTAATTTGACTAACACTATTAGTTTCCATAACGAAATAATGTTTTCATATAATTTTGTCATTACTGAGAGAAAATCTATGAATATTAGTCCTATTTGTACTGTTTTTCTTAGTTTTTATTGATTTGAATCGTTTATAATAGTATATATAACAACTTTAAAAGGCTTTATGCTATTCGATTTAATTATATTTTCTCATGACTGAGAGAAAATGTATGAATACTAGTCCTATTTGTACTGTTTTTCTAAGTTTTTATTAATTTGAATCGTTTATAATAGTATATATTAACTTTAGAAAGCTTTATACTATTCGATTTAATTATATTTTGTCATCACTGACAAAAAATGCATGAATTTTAGTCCTGTTTATACTGTTTTTAAGGTTTTTACTTATTTTATTTGATTTACAATTTATTTAAACAACTTTAAATTTCTTTAATTTGACTAATACTATTATTTTCCATAACAAAATAATGTTTTCATTTTATTTTGTCATTACTGAAAGAAAATGTGTGAATATTAGTCCTGTTTTTCTGTTTTTCAAGGTTTGTACTGATTTTATTTGTTCTAAAATTGCTTTAACAAACTTTAAATGGCTTTAATTTGACTAACACTATTAGTTTCCATAACGAAATAATGTTTTCATTTAATTTTGTCATTACTGAGAGAAAATGTATGATAATATTAGTCCTATTTGTACTGTTTTTCTAAGTTTTTATTGATTTGAATCGTTTATAATAGTATTTATTAACATTAAAAAGCATTATACTATTCGATTTAATTATATTTTGTCATCAATGATAAAAAATGTATGAATATTAGTCCTGTTTATACTATTTTTCAAGGTTTTTACTTATTTTTTTTTTTTTCTTTAAAATTGCTTTAAACAATTTAAAATGGCTTTTAACTGATTTATACTATTAGTTTCCATAATAAAATAATGTTTTCATTTAATTTTGTCATCACTGAGAGAAAATGTATGAATATTAGTCCTGTTTGTACTGTTTTTCAAGGTTTGTACTGATTTTATTTGCTTTAAAATTGCTCTAACCAACTTTAAATGGCGTTAATTTGACTAACACTATTAGTTTCCATAACGAAATAATGTTTTCATTTAATTTTGTCATTACTGAGAGAAAATGTATGAATATTAGTGCTATTTGTACTGTCTTTTAAGGTTTGTACTGATTTTATTTGCTTTAAAATTGCTTTAACCAACTTTAAATGGCTTTAATTTGACTTATACTATAAGTTTCCATAACGAAATAATGTTTTCATATAATTTTGTCATTACTGAGAGAAAATCTATGAATATTAGTCCTATTTGTACTGTTTTTCTTAGTTTTTATTGATTTGAATCGTTTATAATAGTATATAACAACTTTAAAAGGCTTTATACTATTCGATTTAATTATATTTTGTCATCAATGATAAAAAATGTATGAATATTAGTCCTGTTTATACTATTTTTCAAGGTTTTTACTTATTTTATTTTCTTTAAAATGGCTTTAAACTGATTTATACTATTAGTTTCCATAACAAAATAATGTTTTCATTTAATTTTGTTATCACTGAGAGAAAATGTATGAATATTAGTCCTGTTTGTATTGTCTTTCAAGGTTTGTACTGATTTTATTTGCTTTAAAATTGCTTTAACCAACTTTAAATGGCTTTAATTTGACAAACACTATTAGTTTTCATAACGAAATAATGTTTTCATTTAATTTTGTCATTACTGAGAGAAAATGTATGGATATTAGTCCTATTTGTACTGTTTTTCTTAGTTTTTATTGATTTGAATCGTTTATAATAGTATATAACAACATAAAAAGCTTTATACTATTCGATATAATTATATTTTGTCATCAATGAGAGAAAATGTTTGAATATAAGTCCTATTTGTACTGTTTTTCTTAGTTTTTATTGATTTGAATCGTTTAAAATGGTAAATATAAACTTTAAAAGGCTTTATACTATTCGATTTAATTATATTTTGTCATCAATGAGAGAAAATATTTGAATATTAGTCTTATTTGTACTGTTTTTCTTAGTTTTTATTGATTTGAATCGTTAAAAATGGTAAATAACAACATTAAAAGGCTTTATACTATTCGATTTAATTATATTTTGTCATCAATGATAAAAAATGTATGAATATTAGTCCTGTTTATACTATTTTTCAAGGTTTTTACTTATTTTATTTGCTTTAAAATTGCTTTAAACAATTTAAAATGGCTTTAAACTGATTTATACTATTAGTTTCCATAACAAAATAATGTTTTCATTTAATTTTGTCATTACTGAGAGAAAATGTATGAATATTAGTCCTGTTTGTACTGTTTTTCAAGGTTTGTACTGATTTAATTTGCTTTAAAATTGCTTTAACAAACTTTAAATGGCTTTAATTTGACTAACATTATTAGTTTCCATAACAAAATAATGTTTTCATTTAATTTTGTCATTACTGAGAGAAAATGTATGAATATTAGTCCTATTTGTACTGTTTTTCTTAGTTTTTATTGATTTGAATCGTTTATAATAGTATATAACAACTTTAAAAGGCTTTATACTATTCGATTTAATTATATTTTGTCATCAATGATAAAAAATGTATGAATATTAGTCCTGTTTATACTATTTTTCAAGGTTTTTACTTATTTTATTTTCTTTAAAATTGCTTTAAATAATTTAAAATGGCTTTAAACTGATTTATACTATTAGTTTCCATAACAAAATAATGTTTTCATTTAATTTTGTCATCACTGAGAGAAAATGTATGAATATTATTCCTGTTTGTACTGTCTTTCAAGGTTTGTACTGATTTTATTTGCTTTAAAATTGCTTTAACCAACTTTAAATGGCTTTCATTTGACTAACACTATTAGTTTCCATAACGAAATAATGTTTTCATTTAATTTTGTCATTACTGAGAGAACATGTATGAATATTAGTCCTATTTGTACTGTTTTTCTTAGTTTTTATTGATTTGCATCGTTTATAATAGTATATATTAACTTTAAAAGGCTCTATGCTATTCGATTTAATTATATTTTGTCATCAATGAGAGAAAATGTTTGAATATTAGTCCTATTTGTACTGTTTTTCTTAGTTTTTATTGATTTGAATCGTTAAAAATGGTAAATAACAACATTAAAAAGCATTATACTATTCGATTTAATTATATTTTGTCATCAATGATAAAAAATGTATGAATATTAGTCCTGTTTATACTATTTTTCAAGGTTTTTACTGATTTTATTTTCTTTAAAATTGCTTTAAACAATTTAAAATGGCTTTAAACTGATTTATACTATTAGTTTCCATAACAAAATAATGTTTTCATTTAATTTTGTCATCACTGAGAGAAAATGTATGAATATTAGTCCTGTTTGTACTGTCTTTCAAGGTTTGTGCTGATTTTATTTGCTTTAAAATTGCTTTAACCAACTTTAAATGGCTTTAATTTGACTAACACTATTAGTTTCCATAACAAAATAATGTTTTCATTTAATTTTGTCATTAGTGAGAGAAAATGTATGAATATTAGTCCTATTTGTACTGTTTTTCTTAGTTTTTATTGATTTGAATCGTTTATAATAGTATATAACAACTTTAAAAGGCTTTATACTATTCGATTTAATTATATTTTGTCATCAATGATAAAAAATGTATGAATATTAGTCCTGTTTATACTATTTTTCAAGGTTTTTACTTATTTTATTTTCTTTAAAATTGCTTTAAATAATTTAAAATGGCTTTAAACTGATTTATACTATTAGTTTCCATAACAAAATAATGTTTTCATTTAATTTTGTCATCACTGAGAGAAAATGTATGAATATTAGTCCTGTTTGTACTGTCTTTCAAGGTTTGTACTGATTTTATTTGCTTTAAAATTGCTTTAACCAACTTTAAGTGGCTTTAATTTGACTAACACTATTAGTTTCTATAACGAAATAATGTTTTCATTTAATTTTGTCATTACTGAGAGAAAATGTATGAATATTAGTCCTATTTGTACTGTTTTTCTTAGTTTTTATTTATTTGAATCGTTTATAATAATATATATTAACTTTAAAAAGCTTTATACTATTCGATTTAATTATATTTTTCATCAATTAGAGAAAATATTTGAATATTAGTCCTATTTGTACTGTTTTTCTTAGTTTTTATTGATTTGAATCGTTAAAAATGGTAAATAACAACATTAAAAGGCTTTATACTATTCGATTTAATTGGATTTTGTCATCAATGATAAAAAATGTATGAATATTAGTCCTGTTTATACTTTTTTTCGTAATTTTTATTGATTTGAATCGTTTATAATAGTATATATTAACTTTAAAAAGCTTTATACTATTCGATTTAATTATATTTTGTCATCAATGATAAAAAATGTATGAATATTAGTCCTGTTTATACTATTTTTCAAGGTTTTTACTTATTTTTTTTTCTTTAAAATTGCTTTAAACAATTTAAAATGGCTTTTAACTGATTTATACTATTAGTTTCCATAACAAAATAATGTTTTCATTTAATTTTGTCATCACTGAGAGAAAATGTATGAATATTAGTCCTGTTTGTACTGTTTTTCAAGGTTTGTACTGATTTTATTTGCTTTAAAATTGCTCTAACCAACTTTAAATGGCTTTAATTTGACTAACACTATTAGTTTCCATAACGAAATAATGTTTTCATTTAATTTTGTCATTACTGAGAGAAAATGTATGAATATTAGTGCTATTTGTACTGTCTTTTAAGGTTTGTACTGATTTTATTTGCTTTAAAATTGCTTTAACCAACTTTAAATGGCGTTAATTTGACTAACACTATTAGTTTCCATAACGAAATAATGTTTTCATATAATTTTGTCATTACTGAGAGAAAATCTATGAATATTAGTCCTATTTGTACTGTTTTTCTTAGTTTTTATTGATTTGAATCATTTATAATAGTATATAACAACTTTAAAAGGCTTTATACTATTCGATTTAATTATATTTTGTCATCAATGATAAAAAATGTATGAATATTAGTCCTGTTTATACTATTTTTCAAGGTTTTTACTTATTTTATTTTCTATAAAATGGTTTAAACTGATTTATACTATTAGTTTCCATAACAAAATAATGTTTTCATTTAATTTTGTTATCACTGAGAGAAAATGTATGAATATTAGTCCTGTTTGTACTGTCTTTCAAGGTTTGTACTGATTTTATTTGCTTTAAAATTGCTTTAACCAACTTTAAATGGCTTTAATTTGACTAACACTATTAGTTTTCATAACGAAATAATGTTTTCATTTAATTTTGTCATTACTGAGAGAAAATGTATGGATATTAGTCCTATTTGTACTGTTTTTCTTAGTTTTTATTGATTTGAATCGTTTATAATAGTATATAACAACATAAAAAGCTTTATACTATTCGATATAATTATATTTTGTCATCAATGAGAGAAAATGTTTGAATATAAGTCCTATTTATACTGTTTTTCTTAGTTTTTATTGATTTGAATCGTTTAAAATGGTAAATATAAACTTTAAAAGGCTTTATACTATTCGATTTAATTATATTTTGCCATCAATGAGAGAAAATGTATGGATATTAGTTCTATTTGTACTATTTTCCAACGTTTGTACTGATTTAATTTCCTTTAAAATTGCTTTAACCAACTTTAAATGGCTTTAAATTGACAAACATTATTAGTTTCCATAACAAAATAATGTTTTCATTTAATTTTGTCATTACTGAGAGAAAATGTATGAATATTAGTCCTATTTGTACTGTTTTTCTTAGTTTTTATTGATTTGAATCGTTTATAATAGTATATATTAACTTTAAAAAGCTTTATACTATTCGATTTAATTATATTTTTCATCAATTAGAGAAAATATTTGAATATTAGTCTTATTTGTACTGTTTTTCTTAGTTTTTATTGATTTGAATCGTTAAAAATGGTAAATAACAACATTAAAAGGCTTTATACTATTCGATTTAATTATATTTTGTCATCAATGATAAAAAATTTATGAATATTAGTCCTGTTTATACTGTTTTTCAAGGTTTTTACTTATTTTATTTGCTTTAAAATAGCTTTAAACAATTTAAAATGGCTTTAAACTGATTTATACTATTAGTTTCCATAACAAAATAATGTTTTCATTTAATTTTGTCATTACTGAGAGAAAATGTATGAATATTAGTCCTGTTTGTACTATTTTTCAAGGTTTGTACTGATTTAATTTGCTTTAAAATTGCTTTAACAAACTTTAAATGGCTTTAATTTGACTAACATTATTAGTTTCCATAACAAAATAATGTTTTCATTTAATTTTGTCATTACTGAGAGAAAATGTATGAATATTAGTCCTATTTGTACTGTTTTTCTTAGTTTTTATTGATTTGAATCGTTTATAATAGTATATAACAACTTTAAAAGGCTTTATACTATTCGATTTAATTATATTTTGTCATCAATGATAAAAAATGTATGAATATTAGTCCTGTTTATACTATTTTTCAAGGTTTTTACTTATTTTATTTTCTTTAAAATTGCTTTAAATAATTTAAAATGGCTTTAAACTGATTTATACTATTAGTTTCCATAACAAAATAATGTTTTCATTTAATTTTGTCATCACTGAGAGAAAATGTATGAATATTATTCCTGTTTGTACTGTCTTTCAAGGTTTGTACTGATTTTATTTGCTTTAAAATTGCTTTAACCAACTTTAAATGGCTTTAATTTGACTAACACTATTAGTTTCCATAACGAAATAATGTTTTCATTTAATTTTGTCATTACTGAGAGAAAATGTATGGATATTAGTCCTATTTGTACTGTTTTTCTTAGTTTTTATTGATTTGAATCGTTTATAATAGTATATAACAACTTTAAAAGGCTTTATACTATTCGATTTAATTATATTTTTCATCAATTAGAGAAAATATTTGAATATTAGTCTTATTTGTACTGTTTTTCTTAGTTTTTATTGATTTGAATCGTTAAAAATGGTAAATAACAACATTAAAAGGCTTTATACTATTCGATTTAATTATATTTTGTCATCAATGATAAAAAATTTATGAATATTAGTCCTGTTTATACTGTTTTTCAAGGTTTTTACTTATTTTATTTGCTTTAAAATAGCTTTAAACAATTTAAAATGGCTTTAAACTGATTTATACTATTAGTTTCCATAACAAAATAATGTTTTCATTTAATTTTGTCATTACTGAGAGAAAATGTATGAATATTAGTCCTGTTTGTACTATTTTTCAAGGTTTGTACTGATTTAATTTGCTTTAAAATTGCTTTAACAAACTTTAAATGGCTTTAATTTGACTAACATTATTAGTTTCCATAACAAAATAATGTTTTCATTTAATTTTGTCATTACTGAGAGAAAATGTATGAATATTAGTCCTATTTGTACTGTTTTTCTTAGTTTTTATTGATTTGAATCGTTTATAATAGTATATAACAACTTTAAAAGGCTTTATACTATTCGATTTAATTATATTTTGTCATCAATGATAAAAAATGTATGAATATTAGTCCTGTTTATACTATTTTTCAAGGTTTTTACTTATTTTATTTTCTTTAAAATTGCTTTAAATAATTTAAAATGGCTTTAAACTGATTTATACTATTAGTTTCCATAACAAAATAATGTTTTCATTTAATTTTGTCATCACTGAGAGAAAATGTATGAATATTATTCCTGTTTGTACTGTCTTTCAAGGTTTGTACTGATTTTATTTGCTTTAAAATTGCTTTAACCAACTTTAAATGGCTTTAATTTGACTAACACTATTAGTTTCCATAACGAAATAATGTTTTCATTTAATTTTGTCATTACTGAGAGAAAATGTATGGATATTAGTCCTATTTGTACTGTTTTTCTTAGTTTTTATTGATTTGAATCGTTTATAATAGTATATAACAACATAAAAAGCTTTATACTATTCGATTTAATTATATTTTGTCATCAATGAGAGAAAATGTATGGATATTAGTTCTGTTTGTACTGTTTTTCAACGTTTGTACTGATTTAATTTGCTTTAAAATTGCTTTAACCAACTTTAAATGGCTTTAATTTGACTAACATTATTAGTTTCCATAACAAAATAATGTTTTCATTTAATTTTGTCATTACTGAGAGAAAATGTATGAATATTAGTCCTATTTGTACTGTTTTTCTTAGTTTTTATTGATTTGAATCGTTTATAATAGTATATATTAACTTTAAAAAGCTTTATACTATTCGATTTAATTATATTTTTCATCAATTAGAGAAAATATTTGAATATTAGTCCTATTTGTACTGTTTTTCTTAGTTTTTATTGATTTGAATCGTTAAAAATGGTAAATAACAACATTAAAAGGCTTTATACTATTCGATTTAATTATATTTTGTCATCAATGATAAAAAATGTATGAATATTAGTCCTGTTAATACTATTTTTCGTAATATTTATTGATTTGAATCGTTTATAATAGTATATATTAACTTTAAAAAGCTTTATACTATTCGATTTAATTATATTTTGTCATCAATGATAAAAAATGTATGAATATTAGTCCTGTTTATACTGTTTTTCAAGGTTTGTACTGATTTTATTTGCTTTAAAATTGCTTTAACCAACTTTAAATGGCTTTAATTTGACAAACACTATTAGTTTCCATAACGAAATAATGTTTTCATTTAATTTTGTCATTACTGAGAGAAAATGTATGGATATTAGTCCTATTTGTACTGTTTTTCTTAGTTTTTATTGATTTGAATCGTTTATAATAGTATATAACAACATAAAAAGCTTTATACTATTCGATTTAATTATATTTTGTCATCAATGAGAGAAAATGTTTGAATATAAGTCCTATTTGTACTGTTTTTCTTAGTTTTTATTGATTTGAATCGTTTAAAATGGTAAATATAAACTTTAAAAGGCTTTATACTATTCGATTTAAATATATTTTGTCATCAATGAGAGAAAATGTATGGATATTAGTTCTATTTGAACTGTTTTTCAACGTTTGTACTGATTTAATTTTCTTTAAAATTGCTTTAAACAATTTAAAATGGCTTTAAACTGATTTATACTATTAGTTTCCATAACAAAATAATGTTTTCATTTAATTTTATCATTACTGAGAGAAAATGTATGAATATTAGTCCTGTTTGTACTGTTTTTCAAGGTTTGTACTGATTTTATTTGCTTTAAAATTGCTCTAACCAACTTTAAATGGCTTTAATTTGACTAACACTATTAGTTTCCATAACGAAATAATGTTTTCATTTAATTTTGTCATTACTGAGAGAAAATGTATGAATATTAGTTCTATTTGTACTGTCTTTTAAGGTTTGTACTGATTTTATTTGCTTTAAAATTGCTATAACCAACTTTAAATGGCGTTAATTTGACTAACACTATTAGTTTCCATAACGAAATAATGTTTTCATATAATTTTGTCATTACTGAGAGAAAATCTATGAATATTAGTCCTATTTGTACTGTTTTTCTTAGTTTTTATTGATTTGAATCGTTTATAATAGTATATATAACAACTTAAAAAGGCTTTATGCTATTCGATTTAATTATATTTTCTCATGACTGAGAGAAAATGTATGAATACTAGTCCTATTTGTACTGTTTTTCTAAGTTTTTATTAATTTGAATCGTTTATAATAGTATATATTAACTTTAAAAAGCTTTATATTATTCGATTTAATTATATTTTGTCATCACTGACAAAAAATGCATGAATTTTAGTCCTGTTTATACTGTTTTCAAGGTTTTTACTTATTTTATTTGATTTACAATTTATTTAAACAACTTTAAATTTCTTTAATTTGACTAATACTATTATTTTCCATAACAAAATAATGTTTTCATTTTATTTTGTCATTACTGAAAGAAAATGTGTGAATATTAGTCCTGTTTTTCTGTTTTTCAAGGTTTGTACTGATTTTATTTGTTTTAAAATTGCTTTAACAAACTTTAAATGGCTTTAATTTGACTAACACTATTAGTTTCCATAACGAAATAATGTTTTCATTTAATTTTGTCATTACTGAGAGAAAATGTATGATAATATTAGTCCTATTTGTACTGTTTTTCTAAGATTTTATTGATTTGAATCGTTTATAATATTATTTATTAACATTAAAAAGCATTATACTATTCGATTTAATTATATTTTGTCATCAATGATAAAAAATGTATGAATATTAGTCCTGTTTATACTATTTTTCAAGGTTTTTACTTATTTTATTTTCTTTAAAATTGCTTTAAACAATTTAAAATGGCTTTAAACTGATTTATACTATTAGTTTCCATAACAAAATAATGTTTTCATTTTATTTTGTCATCACTGAGAGAAAATGTATGAATATTAGTCCTGTTTATACTGTTTTTCAAGGTTTGTACTGATTTTATTTGCTTTAAAACTGCTTTAAACAACTTTAAATGGCTTTAATTTGACTTATACAATAAGTTTCCATAACGAAATAATATTTTCATTTTATTTTGTCATCACTGAGAGAAAATGTATGAATATTAGTCCTGTTTATACTGTTTTTCAAGGTTTGTACTGATTTTATTTGCTTTAAAATTGCTTTAACCAACTTTAAATGGCTTTAATTTGACAAACACTATTAGTTTCCATAACGAAATAATGTTTTCATTTAATTTTGTCATTACTGAGAGAAAATGTATGGATATTAGTCCTATTTGTACTGTTTTTCTTAGTTTTTATTGATTTGAATCGTTTATAATAGTATATAACAACATAAAAAGCTTTATACTATTCGATTTAATTATATTTTGTCATCAATGAGAGAAAATGTTTGAATATAAGTCCTATTTGTACTGTTTTTCTTAGTTTTTATTGATTTGAATCGTTTAAAATGGTAAATATAAACTTTAAAAGGCTTTATACTATTCGATTTAAATATATTTTGTCATCAATGAGAGAAAATGTATGGATATTAGTTCTATTTGAACTGTTTTTCAACGTTTGTACTGATTTAATTTTCTTTAAAATTGCTTTAAACAATTTAAAATGGCTTTAAACTGATTTATACTATTAGTTTCCATAACAAAATAATGTTTTCATTTAATTTTATCATTACTGAGAGAAAATGTATGAATATTAGTCCTGTTTGTACTGTTTTTCAAGGTTTGTACTGATTTTATTTGCTTTAAAATTGCTCTAACCAACTTTAAATGGCTTTAATTTGACTAACACTATTAGTTTCCATAACGAAATAATGTTTTCATTTAATTTTGTCATTACTGAGAGAAAATGTATGAATATTAGTTCTATTTGTACTGTCTTTTAAGGTTTGTACTGATTTTATTTGCTTTAAAATTGCTATAACCAACTTTAAATGGCGTTAATTTGACTAACACTATTAGTTTCCATAACGAAATAATGTTTTCATATAATTTTGTCATTACTGAGAGAAAATCTATGAATATTAGTCCTATTTGTACTGTTTTTCTTAGTTTTTATTGATTTGAATCGTTTATAATAGTATATATAACAACTTTAAAAGGCTTTATGCTATTCGATTTAATTATATTTTCTCATGACTGAGAGAAAATGTATGAATACTAGTCCTATTTGTACTGTTTTTCTAAGTTTTTATTAATTTGAATCGTTTATAATAGTATATATTAACTTTAAAAAGCTTTATATTATTCGATTTAATTATATTTTGTCATCACTGACAAAAAATGCATGAATTTTAGTCCTGTTTATACTGTTTTCAAGGTTTTTACTTATTTTATTTGATTTACAATTTATTTAAACAACTTTAAATTTCTTTAATTTGACTAATACTATTATTTTCCATAACAAAATAATGTTTTCATTTTATTTTGTCATTACTGAAAGAAAATGTGTGAATATTAGTCCTGTTTTTCTGTTTTTCAAGGTTTGTACTGATTTTATTTGTTTTAAAATTGCTTTAAACAACTTTAAATGGCTTTAATTTGACTAACACTATTAGTTTCCATAACGAAATAATGTTTTCATTTAATTTTGTCATTACTGAGAGAAAATGTATGATAATATTAGTCCTATTTGTACTGTTTTTCTAAGATTTTATTGATTTGAATCGTTTATAATATTATTTATTAACATTAAAAAGCATTATACTATTCGATTTAATTATATTTTGTCATCAATGATAAAAAATGTATGAATATTAGTCCTGTTTATACTATTTTTCAAGGTTTTTACTTATTTTATTTTCTTTAAAATTGCTTTAAACAATTTAAAATGGCTTTAAACTGATTTATACTATTAGTTTCCATAACAAAATAATGTTTTCATTTTATTTTGTCATCACTGAGAGAAAATGTATGAATATTAGTCCTGTTTATACTGTTTTTCAAGGTTTGTACTGATTTTATTTGCTTTAAAACTGCTTTAAACAACTTTAAATGGCTTTAATTTGACTTATACAATAAGTTTCCATAACGAAATAATATTTTCATTTTATTTTGTCATCACTGAGAGAAAATGTATGAATATTAGTCCTGTTTATACTGTTTTTCAAGATTTTTACTGATTTTATTTGCTTTAAAATAGCTTTAAACAATTTAAAATGGCTTTTAACTGATTTATACTATTAGTTTCCATAATAAAATAATGTTTTCATTTAATTTTGTCATCACTGAGAGAAAATGTATGAATATTAGTCCTGTTTGTACTGTTTTTCAAGGTTTGTACTGATTTTATTTGCTTTAAAATTGCTCTAACCAACTTTAAATGGCTTTAATTTGACTAACACTATTAGTTTCCATAACGAAATAATGTTTTCATTTAATTTTGTCATTACTGAGAGAAAATGTATGAATATTAGTGCTATTTGTACTGTCTTTTAAGGTTTGTACTGATTTTATTTGCTTTAAAATTGCTTTAACCAACTTTAAATGGCTTTAATTTGACTTATACTATAAGTTTCCATAACGAAATAATGTTTTCATATAATTTTGTCATTACTGAGAGAAAATCTATGAATATTAGTCCTATTTGTACTGTTTTTCTTAGTTTTTATTGATTTGAATCGTTTATAATAGTATATAACAACTTTAAAAGGCTTTATACTATTCGATTTAATTATATTTTGTCATCAATGATAAAAAATGTATGAATATTAGTCCTGTTTATACTATTTTTCAAGGTTTTTACTTATTTTATTTTCTTTAAAATGGCTTTAAACTGATTTATACTATTAGTTTCCATAACAAAATAATGTTTTCATTTAATTTTGTTATCACTGAGAGAAAATGTATGAATATTAGTCCTGTTTGTAATGTCTTTCAAGGTTTGTACTGATTTTATTTGCTTTAAAATTGCTTTAACCAACTTTAAATGGCTTTAATTTGACAAACACTATTAGTTTTCATAACGAAATAATGTTTTCATTTAATTTTGTCATTACTGAGAGAAAATGTATGGATATTAGTCCTATTTGTACTGTTTTTCTTAGTTTTTATTGATTTGAATCGTTTATAATAGTATATAACAACATAAAAAGCTTTATACTATTCGATATAATTATATTTTGTCATCAATGAGAGAAAATGTTTGAATATAAGTCCTATTTGTACTGTTTTTCTTAGTTTTTATTGATTTGAATCGTTTAAAATGGTAAATATAAACTTTAAAAGGCTTTATACTATTCGATTTAATTATATTTTGTCATCAATGAGAGAAAATGTATGGATATTAGTTCTATTTGTACTATTTTCCAACGTTTGTACTGATTTAATTTGCTTTAAAATTGCTTTAACCAACTTTAAATGGCTTTAAATTGACTAACATTATTAGTTTCCATAACAAAGTAATGTTTTCATTTAATTTTGTCATTACTGAGAGAAAATGTATGGATATTAGTCCTATTTGTACTGTTTTTCTTAGTTTTTATTGATTTGAATCGTTTATAATAGTATATAACAACATAAAAAGCTTTATACTATTCGATTTAATTATATTTTCATCAATTAGAGAAAATATTTGAATATTAGTCTTATTTGTACTGTTTTTCTTAGTTTTTATTGATTTGAATCGTTAAAAATGGTAAATAACAACATTAAAAGGCTTTATACTATTCGATTTAATTATATTTTGTCATCAATGATAAAAAATGTATGAATATTAGTCCTGTTTATACTATTTTTCAAGGTTTTTACTTATTTTATTTGCTTTAAAATTGCTTTAAACAATTTAAAATGGCTTTAAACTGATTTATACTATTAGTTTCCATAACAAAATAATGTTTTCATTTAATTTTGTCATTACTGAGAGAAAATGTATGAATATTAGTCCTGTTTGTACTGTTTTTCAAGGTTTGTACTGATTTAGTTTGCTTTAAAATTGCTTTAACAAACTTTAAATGGCTTTAATTTGACTAACATTATTAGTTTCCATAACAAAATAATGTTTTCATTTAATTTTGTCATTACTGAGAGAAAATGTATGAATATTAGTCCTATTTGTACTGTTTTTCTTAGTTTTTATTGATTTGAATCGTTTATAATAGTATATAACAACTTTAAAAGGCTTTATACTATTCGATTTAATTATATTTTGTCATCAATGATAAAAAATGTATGAATATTAGTCCTGTTTATACTATTTTTCAAGGTTTTTACTTATTTTATTTTCTTTAAAATTGCTTTAAACAATTTAAAATGGCTTTAAACTGATTTATACTATTAGTTTCCATAACAAAATAATGTTTTCATTTAATTTTGTCATCACTGAGAGAAAATGTATGAATATTAGTCCTGTTTGTACTGTCTTTCAAGGTTTGTGCTGATTTTATTTGCTTTAAAATTGCTTTAACCAACTTTAAATGGCTTTAATTTGACTAACACTATTAGTTTCCATAACAAAATAATGTTTTCATTTAATTTTGTCATTAGTGAGAGAAAATGTATGAATATTAGTCCTATTTGTACTGTTTTTCTTAGTTTTTATTGATTTGAATCGTTTATAATAGTATATAACAACTTTAAAAGGCTTTATACTATTCGATTTAATTATATTTTGTCATCAATGATAAAAAATGTATGAATATTAGTCCTGTTTATACTATTTTTCAAGGTTTTTACTTATTTTTTTTTCTTTAAAATTGCTTTAAACAATTTAAAATGGCTTTTAACTGATTTATACTATTAGTTTCCATAACAAAATAATGTTTTCATTTAATTTTGTCATCACTGAGAGAAAATGTATGAATATTAGTCCTGTTTGTACTGTTTTTCAAGGTTTGTACTGATTTTATTTGCTTTAAAATTGCTCTAACCAACTTTAAATGGCTTTAATTTGACTAACACTATTAGTTTCCATAACGAAATAATGTTTTCATTTAATTTTGTCATTACTGAGAGAAAATGTATGAATATTAGTGCTATTTGTACTGTCTTTTAAGGTTTGTACTGATTTTATTTGCTTTAAAATTGCTTTAACCAACTTTAAATGGCGTTAATTTGACTAACACTATTAGTTTCCATAACGAAATAATGTTTTCATATAATTTTGTCATTACTGAGAGAAAATCTATGAATATTAGTCCTATTTGTACTGTTTTTCTTAGTTTTTATTGATTTGAATCATTTATAATAATATATAACAACTTTAAAAGGCTTTATACTATTCGATTTAATTATATTTTGTCATCAATGATAAAAAATGTATGAATATTAGTCCTGTTTATACTATTTTTCAAGGTTTTTACTTATTTTATTTTCTATAAAATGGTTTAAACTGATTTATACTATTAGTTTCCATAACAAAATAATGTTTTCATTTAATTTTGTTATCACTGAGAGAAAATGTATGAATATTAGTCCTGTTTGTACTGTCTTTCAAGGTTTGTACTGATTTTATTTGCTTTAAAATTGCTTTAACCAACTTTAAATGGCTTTAATTTGACTAACACTATTAGTTTTCATAACGAAATAATGTTTTCATTTAATTTTGTCATTACTGAGAGAAAATGTATGGATATTAGTCCTATTTGTACTGTTTTTCTTAGTTTTTATTGATTTGAATCGTTTATAATAGTATATAACAACATAAAATGCTTTATACTATTCGATATAATTATATTTTGTCATCAATGAGAGAAAATGTTTGAATATAAATCCTATTTATACTGTTTTTCTTAGTTTTTATTGATTTGAATCGTTTAAAATGGTAAATATAAACTTTAAAAGGCTTTATACTATTCGATTTAATTATATTTTGCCATCAATGAGAGAAAATGTATGGATATTAGTTCTATTTGTACTATTTTCCAACGTTTGTACTGATTTAATTTGCTTTAAAATTGCTTTAACCAACTTTAAATGGCTTTAAATTGACAAACATTATTAGTTTCCATAACAAAATAATGTTTTCATTTAATTTTGTCATTACTGAGAGAAAATGTATGAATATTAGTCCTATTTGTACTGTTTTTCTTAGTTTTTATTGATTTGAATCGTTTATAATAGTATATATTAACTTTAAAAAGCTTTATACTATTCGATTTAATTATATTTTTCATCAATTAGAGAAAATATTTGAATATTAGTCTTATTTGTACTGTTTTTCTTAGTTTTTATTGATTTGAATCGTTAAAAATGGTAAATAACAACATTAAAAGGCTTTATACTATTCGATTTAATTATATTTTGTCATCAATGATAAAAAATTTATGAATATTAGTCCTGTTTATACTGTTTTTCAAGGTTTTTACTTATTTTATTTGCTTTAAAATTGCTTTAAACAATTTAAAATGGCTTTAAACTGATTTATACTATTAGTTTCCATAACAAAATAATGTTTTCATTTAATTTTGTCATTACTGAGAGAAAATGTATGAATATTAGTCCTGTTTGTACTACTTTTCAAGGTTTGTACTGATTTAATTTGCTTTAAAATTGCTTTAACAAACTTTAAATGGCTTTAATTTGACTAACATTATTAGTTTCCATAACAAAATAATGTTTTCATTTAATTTTGTCATTACTGAGAGAAAATGTATGAATATTAGTCCTATTTGTACTGTTTTTCTTAGTTTTTATTGATTTGAATCGTTTATAATAGTATATAACAACTTTTAAAGGCTTTATACTATTCGATTTAATTATATTTTGTCATCAATGATAAAAAATGTATGAATATTAGTCCTGTTTATACTATTTTTCAAGGTTTTTACTTATTTTATTTTCTTTAAAATTGCTTTAAATAATTTAAAATGGCTTTAAACTGATTTATACTATTAGTTTCCATAAAAAAATAATGTTTTCATTTAATTTTGTCATCACTGAGAGAAAATGTATGAATATTATTCCTGTTTGTACTGTCTTTCAAGGTTTGTACTGATTTTATTTGCTTTAAAATTGCTTTAACCAACTTTAAATGGCTTTAATTTGACTAACACTATTAGTTTCCATAACGAAATAATGTTTTCATTTAATTTTGTCATTACTGAGAGAAAATGTATGGATATTAGTCCTATTTGTACTGTTTTTCTTAGTTTTTATTGATTTGAATCGTTTATAATAGTATATAACAACATAAAAAGCTTTATACTATTCGATTTAATTATATTTTGTCATCAATGAGAGAAAATGTTTGAATATAAGTCCTATTTGTACTGTTTTTCTTAGTTTTTATTGATTTGAATCGTTTAAAATGGTAAATATAAACTTTAAAAGGCTTTATACTATTCGATTTAATTATATTTTGTCATCAATGAGAGAAAATGTATGGATATTAGTTCTATTTGAACTGTTTTTCAACGTTTGTACTGATTTAATTTGCTTTAAAATTGCTTTAACCAACTTTAAATGGCTTTAATTTGACTAACATTATTAGTTTCCATAACAAAATAATGTTTTCATTTAATTTTGTCATTACTGAGAGAAAATGTATGAATATTAGTCCTGTTTGTACTGTTTTTCTTAGTTTTTATTGATTTGAATCGTTTATAATAGTATATATTAACTTTAAAAAGCTTAATACTGTTCGATTTAATTATATTTTTCATCAATTAGAGAAAATATTTGAATATTAGTCCTATTTGTACTGTTTTTCTTAGTTTTTATTGATTTGAATCGTTAAAAATGGTAAATAACAACATTAAAAGCCTTTATACTATTCGATTTAATTATATTTTGTCATCAATGATAAAAAATGTATGAATATTAGTCCTGTTTATACTTTTTTTCGTAATTTTTATTGATTTGAATCGTTTATAATAGTATATATTAACTTTAAAAAGCTTTATACTATTCGATTTAATTATATTTTGTCATCAATGATAAAAAATGTATGAATATTAGTCCTGTTTATACTATTTTTCAAGGTTTTTACTTATTTTTTTTTCTTTAAAATTGCTTTAAACAATTTAAAATGGCTTTTAACTGATTTATACTATTAGTTTCCATAACAAAATAATGTTTTCATTTAATTTTGTCATCACTGAGAGAAAATGTATGAATATTAGTCCTGTTTGTACTGTTTTTCAAGGTTTGTACTGATTTTATTTGCTTTAAAATTGCTCTAACCAACTTTAAATGGCTTTAATTTGACTAACACTATTAGTTTCCATAACGAAATAATGTTTTCATTTAATTTTGTCATTACTGAGAGAAAATGTATGAATATTAGTGCTATTTGTACTGTCTTTTAAGGTTTGTACTGATTTTATTTGCTTTAAAATTGCTTTAACCAACTTTAAATGGCTTTAATTTGACTAACACTATTAGTTTTCATAACGAAATAATGTTTTCATTTAATTTTGTCATTACTGAGAGAAAATGTATGGATATTAGTCCTATTTGTACTGTTTTTCTTAGTTTTTATTGATTTGAATCGTTTATAATAGTATATAACAACATAAAAAGCTTTATACTATTCGATATAATTATATTTTGTCATCAATGAGAGAAAATGTTTGAATATAAGTCCTATTTATACTGTTTTTCTTAGTTTTTATTGATTTGAATCGTTTAAAATGGTAAATATAAACTTTAAAAGGCTTTATACTATTCGATTTAATTATATTTTGCCATCAATGAGAGAAAATGTATGGATATTAGTCCTGTTTGTACTATTTTCCAACGTTTGTACTGATTTAATTTGCTTTAAAATTGCTTTAACCAACTTTAAATGGCTTTAAATTGACAAACATTATTAGTTTCCATAACAAAATAATGTTTTCATTTAATTTTGTCATTACTGAGAGAAAATGTATGAATATTAGTGCTATTTGTACTGTCTTTTAAGGTTTGTACTGATTTTATTTGCTTTAAAATTGCTTTAACCAACTTTAAATGGCTTTAATTTGACTAACACTATTAGTTTTCATAACGAAATAATGTTTTCATTTAATTTTGTCATTACTGAGAGAAAATGTATGAATATTAGTGCTATTTGTACTGTCTTTTAAGGTTTGTACTGATTTTATTTGCTTTAAAATTGCTTTAACCAACTTTAAATGGCTTTAATTTGACTAACACTATTAGTTTTCATAACGAAATAATGTTTTCATTTAATTTTGTCATTACTGAGAGAAAATGTATGGATATTAGTCCTATTTGTACTGTTTTTCTTAGTTTTTATTGATTTGAATCGTTTATAATAGTATATATTAACTTTTAAAAGCTTTATACTATTCGATTTAATTATATTTTTCATCAATTAGAGAAAATATTTGAATATTAGTCTTATTTGTACTGTTTTTCTTAGTTTTTATTGATTTGAATCGTTAAAAATGGTAAATAACAACATTAAAAGGCTTTATACTATTCGATTTAATTATATTTTGTCATCAATGATAAAAAATTTATGAATATTAGTCCTGTTTATACTGTTTTTCAAGGTTTTTACTTATTTTATTTGCTTTAAAATTGCTTTAAACAATTTAAAATGGCTTTAAACTGATTTATACTATTAGTTTCCATAACAAAATAATGTTTTCATTTAATTTTGTCATTACTGAGAGAAAATGTATGAATATTAGTCCTGTTTGTACTATTTTTCAAGGTTTGTACTGATTTAATTTGCTTTAAAATTGCTTTAACAAACTTTAAATGGCTTTAATTTGACTAACATTATTAGTTTCCATAACAAAATAATGTTTTCATTTAATTTTGTCATTACTGAGAGAAAATGTATGAATATTAGTCCTATTTGTACTGTTTTTCTTAGTTTTTATTGATTTGAATCGTTTATAATAGTATATAACAACTTTAAAAGGCTTTATACTATTCGATTTAATTATATTTTGTCATCAATGATAAAAAATGTATGAATATTAGTCCTGTTTATACTATTTTTCAAGGTTTTTACTTATTTTATTTTCTTTAAAATTGCTTTAAATAATTTAAAATGGCTTTAAACTGATTTATACTATTAGTTTCCATAACAAAATAATGTTTTCATTTAATTTTGTCATCACTGAGAGAAAATGTATGAATATTATTCCTGTTTGTACTGTCTTTCAAGGTTTGTACTGATTTTATTTGCTTTAAAATTGCTTTAACCAACTTTAAATGGCTTTAATTTGACTAACACTATTAGTTTCCATAACGAAATAATGTTTTCATTTAATTTTGTCATTACTGAGAGAAAATGTATGGATATTAGTCCTATTTGTACTGTTTTTCTTAGTTTTTATTGATTTGAATCGTTTATAATAGTATATAACAACATAAAAAGCTTTATACTATTCGATTTAATTATATTTTGTCATCAATGAGAGAAAATGTTTGAATATAAGTCCTATTTGTACTGTTTTTCTTAGGTTTTATTGATTTGAATCGTTTAAAATGGTAAATATAAACTTTAAAAGGCTTTATATTATTCGATTTAATTATATTTTGTCATCAATGAGAGAAAATGTATGGATATTAGTTCTGTTTGTACTGTTTTTCAACGTTTGTACTGATTTAATTTGCTTTAAAATTGCTTTAACCAACTTTAAATGGCTTTAATTTGACTAACATTATTAGTTTCCATAACAAAATAATGTTTTCATTTAATTTTGTCATTACTGAGAGAAAATGTATGAATATTAGTCCTATTTGTACTGTTTTTCTTAGTTTTTATTGATTTGAATCGTTTATAATAGTATATATTAACTTTAAAAAGCTTTATACTATTCGATTTAATTATATTTTTCATCAATTAGAGAAAATATTTGAATATTAGTCCTATTTGTACTGTTTTTCTTAGTTTTTATTGATTTGAATCGTTAAAAATGGTAAATAACAACTTTAAAAGGCTTTATACTATTCGATTTAATTATATTTTGTCATCAATGATAAAAAATGTATGAATATTAGTCCTGTTAATACTATTTTTCGTAATGTTTATTGATTTGAATCGTTTATAATAGTATATATTAACTTTAAAAAGCTTTATACTATTCGATTTAATTATATTTTGTCATCAATGATAAAAAATGTATGAATATTAGTCCTGTTTATACTGTTTTTCAAGGTTTGTACTGATTTTATTTGCTTTAAAATTGCTTTAACCAACTTTAAATGGCTTTAATTTGACAAACACTATTAGTTTCCATAACGAAATAATGTTTTCATTTAATTTTGTCATTACTGAGAGAAAATGTATGGATATTAGTCCTATTTGTACTGTTTTTCTTAGTTTTTATTGATTTGAATCGTTTATAATAGTATATAACAACATAAAAAGCTTTATACTATTCGATTTAATTATATTTTGTCATCAATGAGAGAAAATGTTTGAATATAAGTCCTATTTGTACTGTTTTTCTTAGTTTTTATTGATTTGAATCGTTTAAAATGGTAAATATAAACTTTAAAAGGCTTTATACTATTCGATTTAAATATATTTTGTCATCAATGAGAGAAAATGTATGGATATTAGTTCTATTTGAACTGTTTTTCAACGTTTGTACTGATTTAATTTTCTTTAAAATTGCTTTAAACAATTTAAAATGGCTTTAAACTGATTTATACTATTAGTTTCCATAACAAAATAATGTTTTCATTTAATTTTATCATTACTGAGAGAAAATGTATGAATATTAGTCCTGTTTGTACTGTTTTTCAAGGTTTGTACTGATTTTATTTGCTTTAAAATTGCTCTAACCAACTTTAAATGGCTTTAATTTGACTAACACTATTAGTTTCCATAACGAAATAATGTTTTCATTTAATTTTGTCATTACTGAGAGAAAATGTATGAATATTAGTTCTATTTGTACTGTTTTTCTTAGTTTTTATTGATTTGAATCGTTTATAATAGTATATATAACAACTTTAAAAGGCTTTATACTATTCGATTTAATTATCTTTTGTCATCAATGAGAGAAAATGTATGAATATTAGTCCTGTTTATGCGGTTTTTTAAGGTTTGTACTGGTTTTATTTGCTTTAAAATTGCTTTAACCAACTTTAGATGGCTTTAATTTGACTAACACTATTAGTTTCCATAACGAAATAATGTTTTCATATAATTTTGTCATTACTGAGAGAAAATCTATGAATATTAGTCCTATTTGTACTGTTTTTCTTAGTTTTTATTGATTTGAATCGTTTATAATAGTATATATAACAACTTTAAAAGGCTTTATGCTATTCGATTTAATTATATTTTCTCATGACTGAGAGAAAATGTATGAATACTAGTCCTATTTGTACTGTTTTTCTAAGTTTTTATTAATTTGAATCGTTTATAATAGTATATATTAACTTTAAAAAGCTTTATACTATTCGATTTAATTATATTTTGTCATCACTGACAAAAAATGCATGAATTTTAGTCCTGTTTATACTGTTTTCAAGGTTTTTACTTATTTTATTTGATTTACAATTTATTTAAACAACTTTAAATTTCTTTAATTTGACTAATACTATTATTTTCCATAACAAAATAATGTTTTCATTTTATTTTGTCATTACTGAAAGAAAATGTG
Organism: Ptychoptera albimana; assembly: GCA_961205885.1. Classification (NCBI taxonomy): domain Eukaryota; kingdom Metazoa; phylum Arthropoda; class Insecta; order Diptera; family Ptychopteridae; genus Ptychoptera; species Ptychoptera albimana. The sequence continues at coordinate 47,630,456 of OY540801.1, forward strand.
TGAATATTAGTCCTGTTTTTCTGTTTTTCAAGGTTTGTACTGATTTAATTTGTTTTAAAATTGCTTTAACAAACTTTAAATGGCTTTAATTTGACTAACACTATTAGTTTCCATAACGAAATAATGTTTTCATTTAATTTTGTCATTACTGAGAGAAAATGTATGATAATATTAGTCCTATTTGTACTGTTTTTCTAAGTTTTTATTGATTTGAATCGTTTATAATAGTATTTATTAACATTAAAAAGCATTATACTATTCGATTTAATTATATTTTGTCATCAATGATAAAAAATGTATGAATATTAGTCCTGTTTATACTATTTTTCAAGGTTTTTACTTATTTTATTTTCTTTAAAATTGCTTTAAACAATTTAAAATGGCTTTAAACTGATTTATACTATTAGTTTCCATAACAAAATAATGTTTTCATTTTATTTTGTCATCACTGAGAGAAAATGTATGAATATTAGTCCTGTTTATACTGTTTTTCAAGGTTTGTACTGATTTTATTTGCTTTAAAACTGCTTTAAACAACTTTAAATGGCTTTAATTTGACTTATACAATAAGTTTCCATAACGAAATAATATTTTCATTTTATTTTGTCATCACTGAGAGAAAATGTATGAATATTAGTCCTGTTTATACTGTTTTTCAAGATTTTTACTGATTTTATTTGCTTTAAAATAGCTTTAAACAATTTAAAATGGCTTTTAACTGATTTATACTATTAGTTTCCATAATAAAATAATGTTTTCATTTAATTTTGTCATCACTGAGAGAAAATGTATGAATATTAGTCCTGTTTGTACTGTTTTTCAAGGTTTGTACTGATTTTATTTGCTTTAAAATTGCTCTAACCAACTTTAAATGGCTTTAATTTGACTAACACTATTAGTTTCCATAACGAAATAATGTTTTCATTTAATTTTGTCATTACTGAGAGAAAATGTATGAATATTAGTGCTATTTGTACTGTCTTTTAAGGTTTGTACTGATTTTATTTGCTTTAAAATTGCTTTAACCAACTTTAAATGGCTTTAATTTGACTAACACTATTAGTTTCCATAACGAAATAATGTTTTCATATAATTTTGTCATTACTGAGAGAAAATCTATGAATATTAGTCCTATTTGTACTGTTTTTCTTAGTTTTTATTGATTTGAATCGTTTATAATAGTATATAACAACTTTAAAAGGCTTTATACTATTCGATTTAATTATATTTTGTCATCAATGATAAAAAATGTATGAATATTAGTCCTGTTTATACTATTTTTCAAGGTTTTTACTTATTTTATTTTCTTTAAAATGGCTTTAAACTGATTTATACTATTAGTTTCCATAACAAAATAATGTTTTCATTTAATTTTGTTATCACTGAGAGAAAATGTATGAATATTAGTCCTGTTTGTAATGTCTTTCAAGGTTTGTACTGATTTTATTTGCTTTAAAATTGCTTTAACCAACTTTAAATGGCTTTAATTTGACAAACACTATTAGTTTTCATAACGAAATAATGTTTTCATTTAATTTTGTCATTACTGAGAGAAAATGTATGGATATTAGTCCTATTTGTACTGTTTTTCTTAGTTTTTATTGATTTGAATCGTTTATAATAGTATATAACAACATAAAAAGCTTTATACTATTCGATATAATTATATTTTGTCATCAATGAGAGAAAATGTTTGAATATAAGTCCTATTTGTACTGTTTTTCTTAGTTTTTATTGATTTGAATCGTTTAAAATGGTAAATATAAACTTTAAAAGGCTTTATACTATTCGATTTAATTATATTTTGTCATCAATGAGAGAAAATGTATGGATATTAGTTCTATTTGTACTATTTTCCAACGTTTGTACTGATTTAATTTGCTTTAAAATTGCTTTAACCAACTTTAAATGGCTTTAAATTGACTAACATTATTAGTTTCCATAACAAAGTAATGTTTTCATTTAATTTTGTCATTACTGAGAGAAAATGTATGGATATTAGTCCTATTTGTACTGTTTTTCTTAGTTTTTATTGATTTGAATCGTTTATAATAGTATATAACAACATAAAAAGCTTTATACTATTCGATTTAATTATATTTTCATCAATTAGAGAAAATATTTGAATATTAGTCTTATTTGTACTGTTTTTCTTAGTTTTTATTGATTTGAATCGTTAAAAATGGTAAATAACAACATTAAAAGGCTTTATACTATTCGATTTAATTATATTTTGTCATCAATGATAAAAAATGTATGAATATTAGTCCTGTTTATACTATTTTTCAAGGTTTTTACTTATTTTATTTGCTTTAAAATTGCTTTAAACAATTTAAAATGGCTTTAAACTGATTTATACTATTAGTTTCCATAACAAAATAATGTTTTCATTTAATTTTGTCATTACTGAGAGAAAATGTATGAATATTAGTCCTGTTTGTACTGTTTTTCAAGGTTTGTACTGATTTAATTTGCTTTAAAATTGCTTTAACAAACTTTAAATGGCTTTAATTTGACTAACATTATTAGTTTCCATAACAAAATAATGTTTTCATTTAATTTTGTCATTACTGAGAGAAAATGTATGAATATTAGTCCTATTTGTACTGTTTTTCTTAGTTTTTATTGATTTGAATCGTTTATAATAGTATATAACAACTTTAAAAGGCTTTATACTATTCGATTTAATTATATTTTGTCATCAATGATAAAAAATGTATGAATAGTAGTCCTGTTTATACTATTTTTCAAGGTTTTTACTTATTTTATTTTCTTTAAAATTGCTTTAAATAATTTAAAATGGCTTTAAACTGATTTATACTATTAGTTTCCATAACAAAATAATGTTTTCATTTAATTTTGTCATCACTGAGAGAAAATGTATGAATATTATTCCTGTTTGTACTGTCTTTCAAGGTTTGTACTGATTTTATTTGCTTTAAAATTGCTTTAACCAACTTTAAATGGCTTTCATTTGACTAACACTATTAGTTTCCATAACGAAATAATGTTTTCATTTAATTTTGTCATTACTGAGAGAATATGTATGAATATTAGTCCTATTTGTACTGTTTTTCTTAGTTTTTATTGATTTGAATCGTTTATAATAGTATATATTAACTTTAAAAGGCTCTATGCTATTCGATTTAATTATATTTTGTCATCAATGAGAGAAAATGTTTGAATATTAGTCCTATTTGTACTGTTTTTCTTAGTTTTTATTGATTTGAATCGTTAAAAATGGTAAATAACAACATTAAAAAGCATTATACTATTCAATTTAATTATATTTTGTCATCAATGATAAAAAATGTATGAATATTAGTCCTGTTTATACTATTTTTCAAGGTTTTTACTTATTTTATTTTCTTTAAAATTGCTTTAAACAATTTAAAATGGCTTTAAACTGATTTATACTATTAGTTTCCATAACAAAATAATGTTTTCATTTAATTTTGTCATCACTGAGAGAAAATGTATGAATATTAGTCCTGTTTGTACTGTCTTTCAAGGTTTGTGCTGATTTTATTTGCTTTAAAATTGCTTTAACCAACTTTAAATGGCTTTAATTTGACTAACACTATTAGTTTCCATAACAAAATAATGTTTTCATTTAATTTTGTCATTAGTGAGAGAAAATGTATGAATATTAGTCCTATTTGTACTGTTTTTCTTAGTTTTTATTGATTTGAATCGTTTATAATAGTATATAACAACTTTAAAAGGCTTTATACTATTCGATTTAATTATATTTTGTCATCAATGATAAAAAATGTATGAATATTAGTCCTGTTTATACTATTTTTCAAGGTTTTTACTTATTTTATTTTCTTTAAAATTGCTTTAAATAATTTAAAATGGCTTTAAACTGATTTATACTATTAGTTTCCATAACAAAATAATGTTTTCATTTAATTTTGTCATCACTGAGAGAAAATGTATGAATATTAGTCCTGTTTGTACTGTCTTTCAAGGTTTGTACTGATTTTATTTGCTTTAAAATTGCTTTAACCAACTTTAAATGGCTTTAATTTGACAAACACTATTAGTTTTCATAACGAAATAATGTTTTCATTTAATTTTGTCATTACTGAGAGAAAATGTATGGATATTAGTCCTATTTGTACTGTTTTTCTTAGTTTTTATTGATTTGAATCGTTTATAATAGTATATAACAACATAAAAAGCTTTATACTATTCGATATAATTATATTTTGTCATCAATGAGAGAAAATGTTTGAATATAAGTCCTATTTGTACTGTTTTTCTTAGTTTTTATTGATTTGAATCGTTTAAAATGGTAAATATAAACTTTAAAAGGCTTTATACTATTCGATTTAATTATATTTTGTCATCAATGAGAGAAAATGTATGGATATTAGTTCTATTTGTACTATTTTCCAACGTTTGTACTGATTTAATTTGCTTTAAAATTGCTTTAACCAACTTTAAATGGCTTTAAATTGACTAACATTATTAGTTTCCATAACAAAGTAATGTTTTCATTTAATTTTGTCATTACTGAGAGAAAATGTATGGATATTAGTCCTATTTGTACTGTTTTTCTTAGTTTTTATTGATTTGAATCGTTTATAATAGTATATAACAACATAAAAAGCTTTATACTATTCGATTTAATTATATTTTCATCAATTAGAGAAAATATTTGAATATTAGTCTTATTTGTACTGTTTTTCTTAGTTTTTATTGATTTGAATCGTTAAAAATGGTAAATAACAACATTAAAAGGCTTTATACTATTCGATTTAATTATATTTTGTCATCAATGATAAAAAATGTATGAATATTAGTCCTGTTTATACTATTTTTCAAGGTTTTTACTTATTTTATTTGCTTTAAAATTGCTTTAAACAATTTAAAATGGCTTTAAACTGATTTATACTATTAGTTTCCATAACAAAATAATGTTTTCATTTAATTTTGTCATTACTGAGAGAAAATGTATGAATATTAGTCCTGTTTGTACTGTTTTTCAAGGTTTGTACTGATTTAATTTGCTTTAAAATTGCTTTAACAAACTTTAAATGGCTTTAATTTGACTAACATTATTAGTTTCCATAACAAAATAATGTTTTCATTTAATTTTGTCATTACTGAGAGAAAATGTATGAATATTAGTCCTATTTGTACTGTTTTTCTTAGTTTTTATTGATTTGAATCGTTTATAATAGTATATAACAACTTTAAAAGGCTTTATACTATTCGATTTAATTATATTTTGTCATCAATGATAAAAAATGTATGAATAGTAGTCCTGTTTATACTATTTTTCAAGGTTTTTACTTATTTTATTTTCTTTAAAATTGCTTTAAATAATTTAAAATGGCTTTAAACTGATTTATACTATTAGTTTCCATAACAAAATAATGTTTTCATTTAATTTTGTCATCACTGAGAGAAAATGTATGAATATTATTCCTGTTTGTACTGTCTTTCAAGGTTTGTACTGATTTTATTTGCTTTAAAATTGCTTTAACCAACTTTAAATGGCTTTCATTTGACTAACACTATTAGTTTCCATAACGAAATAATGTTTTCATTTAATTTTGTCATTACTGAGAGAATATGTATGAATATTAGTCCTATTTGTACTGTTTTTCTTAGTTTTTATTGATTTGAATCGTTTATAATAGTATATATTAACTTTAAAAGGCTCTATGCTATTCGATTTAATTATATTTTGTCATCAATGAGAGAAAATGTTTGAATATTAGTCCTATTTGTACTGTTTTTCTTAGTTTTTATTGATTTGAATCGTTAAAAATGGTAAATAACAACATTAAAAAGCATTATACTATTCAATTTAATTATATTTTGTCATCAATGATAAAAAATGTATGAATATTAGTCCTGTTTATACTATTTTTCAAGGTTTTTACTTATTTTATTTTCTTTAAAATTGCTTTAAACAATTTAAAATGGCTTTAAACTGATTTATACTATTAGTTTCCATAACAAAATAATGTTTTCATTTAATTTTGTCATCACTGAGAGAAAATGTATGAATATTAGTCCTGTTTGTACTGTCTTTCAAGGTTTGTGCTGATTTTATTTGCTTTAAAATTGCTTTAACCAACTTTAAATGGCTTTAATTTGACTAACACTATTAGTTTCCATAACAAAATAATGTTTTCATTTAATTTTGTCATTAGTGAGAGAAAATGTATGAATATTAGTCCTATTTGTACTGTTTTTCTTAGTTTTTATTGATTTGAATCGTTTATAATAGTATATAACAACTTTAAAAGGCTTTATACTATTCGATTTAATTATATTTTGTCATCAATGATAAAAAATGTATGAATATTAGTCCTGTTTATACTATTTTTCAAGGTTTTTACTTATTTTATTTTCTTTAAAATTGCTTTAAATAATTTAAAATGGCTTTAAACTGATTTATACTATTAGTTTCCATAACAAAATAATGTTTTCATTTAATTTTGTCATCACTGAGAGAAAATGTATGAATATTAGTCCTGTTTGTACTGTCTTTCAAGGTTTGTACTGATTTTATTTGCTTTAAAATTGCTTTAACCAACTTTAAGTGGCTTTAATTTGACTAACACTATTAGTTTCTATAACGAAATAATGTTTTCATTTAATTTTGTCATTACTGAGAGAAAATGTATGAATATTAGTCCTATTTGTACTGTTTTTCTTAGTTTTTATTGATTTGAATCGTTTATAATAATATATATTAACTTTAAAAAGCTTTATACTATTCGATTTAATTATATTTTTCATCAATTAGAGAAAATATTTGAATATTAGTCCTATTTGTACTGATTTTCTTAGTTTTTATTGATTTGAATCGTTAAAAATGGTAAATAACAACATTAAAAGGCTTTATACTATTCGATTTAATTGGATTTTGTCATCAATGATAAAAAATGTATGAATATTAGTCCTGTTTATACTTTTTTTCGTAATTTTTATTGATTTGAATCGTTTATAATAGTATATATTAACTTTAAAAAGCTTTATACTATTCGATTTAATTATATTTTGTCATCAATGATAAAAAATGTATGAATATTAGTCCTGTTTATACTATTTTTCAAGGTTTTTACTTATTTTTTTTTCTTTAAAATTGCTTTAAACAATTTAAAATGGCTTTTAACTGATTTATACTATTAGTTTCCATAACAAAATAATGTTTTCATTTAATTTTGTCATCACTGAGAGAAAATGTATGAATATTAGTCCTGTTTGTACTGTTTTTCAAGGTTTGTACTGATTTTATTTGCTTTAAAATTGCTCTAACCAACTTTAAATGGCTTTAATTTGACTAACACTATTAGTTTCCATAACGAAATAATGTTTTCATTTTATTTTGTCATTACTGAGAGAAAATGTATGAATATTAGTGCTATTTGTACTATCTTTTAAGGTTTGTACTGATTTTATTTGCTTTAAAATTGCTTTAACCAACTTTAAATGGCGTCAATTTGACTAACACTATTAGTTTCCATAACGAAATAATGTTTTCATATAATTTTGTCATTACTGAGAGAAAATCTATGAATATTAGTCCTATTTGTACTGTTTTTCTTAGTTTTTATTGATTTGAATCATTTATAATAGTATATAACAACTTTAAAAGGCTTTATACTATTCGATTTAATTATATTTTGTCATCAATGATAAAAAATGTATGAATATTAGTCCTGTTTATACTATTTTTCAAGGTTTTTACTTATTTTATTTTCTATAAAATGGTTTAAACTGATTTATACTATTAGTTTCCATAACAAAATAATGTTTTCATTTAATTTTGTTATCACTGAGAGAAAATGTATGAATATTAGTCCTGTTTGTACTGTCTTTCAAGGTTTGTACTGATTTTATTTGCTTTAAAATTGCTTTAACCAACTTTAAATGGCTTTAATTTGACTAACACTATTAGTTTTCATAACGAAATAATGTTTTCATTTAATTTTGTCATTACTGAGAGAAAATGTATGGATATTAGTCCTATTTGTACTGTTTTTCTTAGTTTTTATTGATTTGAATCGTTTATAATAGTATATAACAACATAAAAAGCTTTATACTATTCGATATAATTATATTTTGTCATCAATGAGAGAAAATGTTTGAATATAAGTCCTATTTATACTGTTTTTCTTAGTTTTTATTGATTTGAATCGTTTAAAATGGTAAATATAAACTTTAAAAGGCTTTATACTATTCGATTTAATTATATTTTGCCATCAATGAGAGAAAATGTATGGATATTAGTTCTATTTGTACTATTTTCCAACGTTTGTACTGATTTAATTTGCTTTAAAATTGCTTTAACCAACTTTAAATGGCTTTAAATTGACAAACATTATTAGTTTCCATAACAAAATAATGTTTTCATTTAATTTTGTCATTACTGAGAGAAAATGTATGAATATTAGTCCTATTTGTACTGTTTTTCTTAGTTTTTATTGATTTGAATCGTTTATAATAGTATATATTAACTTTAAAAAGCTTTATACTATTCGATTTAATTATATTTTTCATCAATTAGAGAAAATATTTGAATATTAGTCTTATTTGTACTGTTTTTCTTAGTTTTTATTGATTTGAATCGTTAAAAATGGTAAATAACAACATTAAAAGGCTTTATACTATTCGATTTAATTATATTTTGTCATCAATGATAAAAAATTTATGAATATTAGTCCTGTTTATACTGTTTTTCAAGGTTTTTACTTATTTTATTTGCTTTAAAATTGCTTTAAACAATTTAAAATGGCTTTAAACTGATTTATACTATTAGTTTCCATAACAAAATAATGTTTTCATTTAATTTTGTCATTACTGAGAGAAAATGTATGAATATTAGTCCTGTTTGTACTATTTTTCAAGGTTTGTACTGATTTAATTTGCTTTAAAATTGCTTTAACAAACTTTAAATGGCTTTAATTTGACTAACATTATTAGTTTCCATAACAAAATAATGTTTTCATTTAATTTTGTCATTACTGAGAGAAAATGTATGAATATTAGTCCTATTTGTACTGTTTTTCTTAGTTTTTATTGATTTGAATCGTTTATAATAGTATATAACAACTTTAAAAGGCTTTATACTATTCGATTTAATTATATTTTGTCATCAATGAGAGAAAATGTTTGAATATAAGTCCTATTTGTACTGTTTTTCTTAGTTTTTATTGATTTGAATCGTTTAAAATGGTAAATATAAACTTTAAAAGGCTTTATACTATTCGATTTAAATATATTTTGTCATCAATGAGAGAAAATGTATGGATATTAGTTCTATTTGAACTGTTTTTCAACGTTTGTACTGATTTAATTTGCTTTAAAATTGCTTTAACCAACTTTAAATGGCTTTAATTTGACTAACATTATTAGTTTCCATAACAAAATAATGTTTTCATTTAATTTTGTCATTACTGAGAGAAAATGTATGAATATTAGTCCTGTTTGTACTGTTTTTCTTAGTTTTTATTGATTTGAATCGTTTATAATAGTATATATTAACTTTAAAAAGCTTAATACTGTTCGATTTAATTATATTTTTCATCAATTAGAGAAAATATTTGAATATTAGTCCTATTTGTACTGTTTTTCTTAGTTTTTATTGATTTGAATCGTTAAAAATGGTAAATAACAACATTAAAAGCCTTTATACTATTCGATTTAATTATATTTTGTCATCAATGATAAAAAATGTATGAATATTAGTCCTGTTTATACATTTTTCGTAATGTTTATTGATTTGAATCGTTTATTATAGTATATATTAACTTTAAAAAGCTTTATACTATTCGATTTAATTATATTTTGTCATCAATGATAAAAAATGTATGAATATTAGTCCTGTTTATACTATTTTTCAAGGTTTTTACTTATTTTATTTTCTTTAAAATTGCTTTACACAATTTAAAATGGCTTTAAACTGATTTATACTATTAGTTTCCATAACAAAATAATGTTTTCATTTAATTTTGTCATTACTGAGAGAAAATGTATGAATTTTAGTGCTATTTGTACTGTCTTTCAAGGTTTGTACTGATTTTATTTTCTTTAAAATTGCTTTAACCAACTTTAAATGGCGTTAATTTGACTAACACTATTAGTTTCCATAACGAAATTATGTTTTCATTTAATTTTGTCATTACTGAGAGAAAATGTATGAATATTAGTCCTATTTGTACTGTTTTTCTTAGTTTTTATTGATTTGAATCGTTTATAATAGTATATATTAACTTTCAAAAGCTTTATACTATTCGATTTATTTATATTTTTCATCAATTAGAGAAAATGTATGAATATTAGTCCTGTTTATACTATTTTTCAAAGTTTTTACTTATTTTATTTTCTTTAAAATGGCTTTAAACTGATTTATACTATTAGTTTCCATAACAAAATAATGTTTTCATTTAATTTTGTTATCACTGAGAGAAAATGTATGAATATTAGTTCTGTTTGTACTGTCTTTCAAGGTTTGTACTAATTTTATTTACTTTAAAATTGCTTTAACCAACTTTAAATGGCTTTAATTTGACTAACACTATTAGTTTCCATAACGAAATAATGTTTTCATTTAATTTTGTCATTACTGAGAGAAAATGTATGAATATTAGTCCTATTTGTACTGTTTTTCTTAGTTTTTATTGATTTGAATCGTTTATAATAGTATATATTAACTTTAAAAAGTTTTATACTATTCGATTTAATTATATTTTGTCATCAATAAGAGAAAATGTTTGAATATTAGTCCTATTTGTACTGTTTTTCTTAGTTTTTATTGATTTGAATCGTTTAAAATGGTAAATAACAACTTTAAAAGGCTTTATACTATTCGATTTAATTATTTTTTGTCATCACTGAGAAAAAATGCATGAATATTAGTTCTGTTTATACTGTTTTCAAGGTTTTTACTTATTTTATTTGCTTTAAAATTGATTTAAACAACTTTAAATGGCTTTAATTTGACTTATACTATTATTTTCCATAACAAAATAATGTTTTCATTTAATTTTGTCATTACTGAAAAAAAAAGTATGAATATTAGTCCTGTTTGTACTGTTTTTCAAGGTTTGTACTGATTTTATTTACTTTAAAATTGCTTTAACCAACTTTAAATGGCTTTAATTTGACTAACACTATTAGTTTCCATAACGAAATAATGTTTTCATTTAATTTTGTCATTACTGAGAGAAAATGTATGAATATTAGTCCTATTTGTACTGTTTTTCTTAGTTTTTATTGATTTGAATCGTTTATAATAGTATATAACAACTATAAAAGGCTTTATGCTATCCGATTTAATTATATTTTGTCATGACTGAGAGAAAATGTATGAATATTAGTCCTGTTTGTACTGTCTTTCAAGGTTTGTACTGATTTTATTTGCTTTAAAATTGCTTTAACCAACTTTAAATTGCTTTAATTTGACTAACACTATTAGTTTCCATAACGAAATAATGTTTTCATTTAATTTTGTCATTACTGAGAGAAAATGTATGAATATTAGTCCTATTTGTACTTTTTTTCTTAGTTTTTATTGATTTGAATCGTTTATAATAGTATATATTAACTTTAAAAAGTTTTATACTATTCGATTTAATTATATTTTGTCATCAATAAGAGAAAATGTTTGAATATAAGTCCTATTTGTACTGTTTTTCTTAGTTTTTATTGATTTGAATCGTTTAAAATGGTAAATATAAACTTTAAAAGGCTTTATACTATTCGATTTAATTATATTTTGTCATCAATGAGAGAAAATGTATGGATATTAGTTCTATTTGTACTGTTTTTCTTAATTTTTATTGATTTGAATCGTTTAAAATGGTATGTAACAACATTAAAAGGCTTTATACTATTCGATTAAATTATATTTTGTCATCAATGATAAAAAATGTATGAATATTAGTCCTGTTTATACTATTTTTCGTAATTTTTATTGATTTGAATCGTTTATAATAGTATATATTAACTTTAAAAAGCTTTATACTATTCGATTTAATTATATTTTGTCATCAATGATAAAAAATGTATGAATATTAGTCCTGTTTATACTATTTTTCAAGGTTTTTACTTATTTTATTTGCTTTAAAATTGCTTTAAACAATTTAAAATGGCTTTAAACTGATTTATACTATTAGTTTCCATAACAAAATAATGTTTTCATTTAATTTTGTCATCACTGAGAGAAAATGTATGAATATTAGTCCTGTTTGTACTCTCTTTCAAGGTTTGTACTGATTTTATATGCTTTAAAATTGCTTTATCCAACTTTAAATGGCTTTAATTTGACTAACACTATTAGTTTCCATAACGAAATAATGTTTTCATTTAATTTTGTCATTACTGAGAGAAAATGTATGAATATTAGTCCTATTTGTACTGTTTTTCTTAGTTTTTATTGATTTGAATCGTTTATAATAGTATATATTAACTTTAAAAAGTTTTATACTATTCGATTTAATTATATTTTGTCATCAATGAGAGAAAATGTTTGAATATTAGTCCTATTTGTACTGTTTTTCTTAGTTTTTATTGATTTGAATCGTTTAAAATAGTAAATAACAACTTTAAAAGGCTTTAATTTGACTTATACTATTATTTTCTATAACAAAATAATGTTTTCATTTTATTTTGTCATTACTGAAAAAAAAAAAGTATGAATATTAGTCCTGTTTGTACTGTTTTTCAAGGTTTGTACTGATTTTATTTGCTTTAAAATTGCTTTAACCAACTTTAAATGCTTTAATTTGACTAACACTATTAGTTTCCATAACGAAATAATGTTTTCATTTAATTTTGTCATTACTGAGAGAAAATGTATGAATTTTAGTCCTATTTGTACTGTTTATCGCAGTTTTTATTATTTGAATCGTTTATAATAGTATATAACAACTATAAAAGGCTTTATGCTTTTCGATTTAATTATATTTTGTCATGACTGAGAGAAAATGTATGAATATTAGTCCTGTTTATACGGTTTTTCAAGGTTTTTACTGATTTTATTTGCTTTAAACAACTTTAAATGGCTTTAATTTGACTAATACTATTAGTTTCTATAACGAAATAATGTTTTCATTTTATTTTGTCATTACTGAGAGAAAATGTATGAATATTAGTCCTGTTTGTACTGTTTTTATTAATTTTTATTATTTGAATCATTTATAATAGTATATAACAACTTTAAAAGGCTTTATACTATTCGATTTAATTATATTTTGTCATCACTGACAGAAAATGTATGAATATTAGTCCTGTTTGTACTGTTTTTTAAGGTTTGTACTGGTTTTATTTGCTTTAAAATTGCTTTAAACAACTTTAAATGGCTTTAGTTTGACTAACACTATTAGTTTCCATAACGAAATAATGTTTTCATTTAATTTTGTCATTACTGAGAGAAAATGTATGAATATTAGTCCTATTTGTACTATTTCTTATACTTTCCTATTTGTACATTATACTATTCGATTTAATTATATTTTGTCATCAATGATAAAAAATGTATGAATATTAGTCCTATTTGTACTGTCTTTCAAGGTTTGTACTTATTTTATTTGCTTTAAAATTGCTTTAACCAACTTTAAATGGCTTTAATTTGACTAACACTATTAATTTCCATAACGAAATAATGTTTTCATTTAATTTTGTCATTACTGAGAAAAAATGTATGGATATTAGTCCTATTTGTACTGTTTTTCTTAGTTTTTATTGATTTGAAACGTTTATAATAGTATATAACAACATAAAAAGCTTTATACTATTTGATTTAATTATATTTTGTCATCAATGAGAAAAATGTTTGAATATAAGTCCTATTTGTACTGTTTTTCTTAATTTTTATTGATTTGAATCGTTTAGAATGGTAAATAACAACTTTAAAAGGCTTTATACTATTCGATTTAATTATATTTTGTCATCACTGAGAAAAAATGCATGAATATTAGTCCTGTTTATACTGTTTTTCAAGGTTTTTACTTATTTTATTTGCTTTACAATTGCTTTAAACAATTTAAAATGGCTTTAAACTGATTTACACTATTAGTTTCCATAAAAAAATAATGTTTTCATTTTATTTTGTCATTACTGAAAAAAAAAGTATGAATATTAGTCCTGTTTGTACTGTTTTTCAAGGTTTGTACTGATTTTATTTGCTTTAAAATTGCTTTAACCAACTTTAAATGCTTTAATTTGACTAACACTATTAGTTTCCATAACGAAATAATGTTTTCATTTAATTTTGTCATTACTGAGAGAAAATGTATGAAATTTAGTCCTATTTGTACTGTTTATCGCAGTTTTTATTATTTGAATCGTTTATAATAGTATATAACAACTATAAAAGGCTTTATGCTTTTCGATTTAATTATATTTTGTCATGACTGAGAGAAAATGTATGAATATTAGTCCTGTTTATACGGTTTTTCAAGGTTTTTACTGATTTTATTTGCTTTAAACAACTTTAAATGGCTTTAATTTGACTAATACTATTAGTTTCTATAACGAAATAATGTTTTCATTTTATTTTGTCATTACTGAGAGAAAATGTATGAATATTAGTCCTGTTTGTACTGTTTTTCAAGGTTTGTACTGATTTTATTTGCTTTAAAATTGCTTTAACCAACTTTAAATGGCTTTAATTTGACTAACACTATTAGTTTCCATAACGAAATAATGTTTTCATTTAATTTTGTCATTACTGAGAGAAAATGTATGAATATTAGTCCTATTTGTACTGTTTATCGCAGTTTTTATTATTTGAATCGTTTATAATAGTATATAACAACTATAAAAGGCTTTATGCTATTCGATTTAATTATATTTTGTCATGACTGAGAGAAAATGTATGAATATTAGTCCTGTTTATACGGTTTTTCAAGGTTTTTACTGATTTTATTTGCTTTAAACAACTTTAAATGGCTTTAATTTGACTAATACTATTAGTTTCTCTAACGAAATATTGTTTTCATTTTATTTTGTCATTACTGAAAGAAAATGTATGAATATGAGTCCTGTTTGTACTGTTTTTTAAGGTTTGTACTGGTTTTATTTGCTTTAAAATTGCTTTAAACAACTTTAAATGGCTTTAGTTTGATAACACTATTAGTTTCCATAACGAAATAATGTTTTCATTTAATTTTGTCATTACTGAGAGAAAATGTATGAATAGTAGTCCTATTTGTACTATTTCTTATACTTTCCTATTTGTACTTTATACTATTCGATTTAATTATATTTTGTCATCAATGATAAAAAATGCATGAATATTTGTCCTGTTTATACTATTTTTCAAGGTTTTTACTTATTTTATTTTCTTTAAAATTGCTTTAAACAATTTAAAATGGCTTTAAACTGATTTATACTATTAGTTTCCATAACAAAATAATGTTTTCATTTAATTTTGTCATCACTGAGAGAAAATGTATGAATATTAGTCCTGTTTGTACTGTCTTTCAAGGTTTGTACTGATTTTATTTGCTTTAAAATTGCTTTAACCAACTTTAAATGGCTTTAATTTGACTAACACTATTAGTTTCCATAACGAAATAATGTTGTCATTTAATTTTGTCATTACTGAGAGAAAATGTATGAATTTTAGTCCTATTTGTACTGTTTATCGCAGTTTTTATTATTTGAATCGTTTATAATAGTATATAACAACTATAAAAGGCTTTATGCTATTCGATTTAATTATATTTTGTCATGACTGAGAGAAAATGTATGAATATTAGTCCTGTTTATACGGTTTTTCAAGGTTTTTACTGATTTTATTTGCTTTAAACAACTTTAAATGGCTTTAATTTGACTAATACTATTAGTTTCTATAACGAAATAATGTTTTCATTTTATTTTGTCATTACTGAGAGAAAATGTATGAATATTAGTCCTGTTTGTACTGTTTTTCAAGGTTTGTACTGATTTTATTTGCTTTAAAATTGCTTTAATCAACTTTAAATGGCTTTAATTTGACTAACACTATTAGTTTCCATAACGAAATAATGTTTTCATTTAATTTTGTCATTACTGAGAGAAAATGTATGAATATTAGTCCTATTTGTACTGTTTATCGCAGTTTTTATTATTTGAATCGTTTATAATAGTATATAACAACTATAAAAGGCTTTATGCTATTCGATTTAATTATATTTTGTCATGACTGAGAGAAAATGTATGAATATTAGTCCTGTTTATACGGTTTTTCAAGGTTTTTACTGATTTTATTTGCTTTAAACAACTTTAAATGGCTTTAATTTGACTAATACTATTAGTTTCTATAACGAAATATTGTTTTCATTTTATTTTGTCATTACTGAAAGAACATGTATGAATATGAGTCCTGTTTGTACTGTTTTTTAAGGTTTGTACTGGTTTTATTTGCTTTAAAATTGCTTTAAACAACTTTAAATGGCTTTAGTTTGATAACACTATTAGTTTCCATAACGAAATAATGTTTTCATTTAATTTTGTCATTACTGAGAGAAAATGTATGAATAGTAGTCCTATTTGTACTATTTCTTATACTTTCCTATTTGTACTTTATACTATTCGATTTAATTATATTTTGTCATCAATGATAAAAAATGCATGAATATTTGTCCTGTTTATACTATTTTTCAAGGTTTTTACTTATTTTATTTTCTTTAAAATTGCTTTAAACAATTTAAAATGGCTTTAAACTACTATTTACTACGATTTATACTATTAGTTTCCATAACAAAATAATGTTTTCATTTAATTTTGTCATCACTGAGAGAAAATGTATGAATATTAGTCCTGTTTGTACTGTCTTTCAAGGTTTGTACTGATTTTATTTGCTTTAAAATTGCTTTAACCAACTTTAAATGGCTTTAATTTGACTAACACTATTAGTTTCCATAACGAAATAATGTTGTCATTTAATTTTGTCATTACTGAGAGAAAATGTATGAATATTAGTCCTATTTGTACTGTTTATCGCAGTTTTTATTATTTGAATCGTTTATAATAGTATATAACAACTATAAAAGGCTTTATGCTATTCGATTTAATTATATTTTGTCATGACTGAGAGAAAATGTATGAATATTAGTCCTGTTTATACGGTTTTTCAAGGTTTTTACTGATTTTATTTGCTTTAAACAACTTTAAATGGCTTTAATTTGACTAACACTATTAGTTTCCATAACGAAATAATGTTTTCATTTAATTTTGTCATTACTGAGAGAAAATGTATGAATATTAGTCCTATTTGTACTGTTTATCGCAGTTTTTATTATTTGAATCGTTTATAATAGTATATAACAACTATAAAAGGCTTTATGCTATTCGATTTAATTATATTTTGTCATGACTGAGAGAAAATGTATGAATATTAGTCCTGTTTATACGGTTTTTCAAGGTTTTTACTGATTTTATTTGCTTTAAACAACTTTAAATGGCTTTAATTTGACTAATACTATTAGTTTCTATAACGAAATATTGTTTTCATTTTATTTTGTCATTACTGAAAGAACATGTATGAATATGAGTCCTGTTTGTACTGTTTTTTAAGGTTTGTACTGGTTTTATTTGCTTTAAAATTGCTTTAAACAACTTTAAATGGCTTTAGTTTGATAACACTATTAGTTTCCATAACGAAATAATGTTTTCATTTAATTTTGTCATTACTGAGAGAAAATGTATGAATAGTAGTCCTATTTGTACTATTTCTTATACTTTCCTATTTGTACTTTATACTATTCGATTTAATTATATTTTGTCATCAATGATAAAAAATGCATGAATATTTGTCCTGTTTATACTATTTTTCAAGGTTTTTACTTATTTTATTTTCTTTAAAATTGCTTTAAACAATTTAAAATGGCTTTAAACTGATTTATACTATTAGTTTCCATAACAAAATAATGTTTTCATTTAATTTTGTCATCACTGAGAGAAAATGTATGAATATTAGTCCTGTTTGTACTGTCTTTCAAGGTTTGTACTGATTTTATTTGCTTTAAAATTGCTTTAACCAACTTTAAATGGCTTTAATTTGACTAACACTATTAGTTTCCATAACGAAATAATGTTGTCATTTAATTTTGTCATTACTGAGAGAAAATGTATGAATATTAGTCCTATTTGTACTGTTTATCGCAGTTTTTATTATTTGAATCGTTTATAATAGTATATAACAACTTTAAAAGGCTTTATGCTATTCGATTTAATTATATTTTGTCATGACTGAGAGAAAATGTATGAATATTAGTCCTGTTTATACGGTTTTTCAAGGTTTTTACTGATTTTATTTGCTTTAAACAACTTTAAATGGCTTTAATTTGACTAATACTATTAGTTTCTATAACGAAATAATGTTTTCATTTTATTTTGTCATTACTGAGAGAAAATGTATGAATATTAGTCCTGTTTGTACTGTTTTTCAAGGTTTGTACTGATTTTATTTGCTTTAAAATTGCTTTAACCAACTTTAAATGGCTTTAATTTGACTAACACTATTAGTTTCCATAACGAAATAATGTTTTCATTTAATTTTGTCATTACTGAGAGAAAATGTATGAATTTTAGTCCTATTTGTACTGTTTATCGCAGTTTTTATTATTTGAATCGTTTATAATAGTATATAACAACTATAAAAGGCTTTATGCTATTCGATTTAATTATATTTTGTCATGACTGAGAGAAAATGTATGAATATTAGTCCTGTTTATACGGTTTTTCAAGGTTTTTACTGATTTTATTTGCTTTAAACAACTTTAAATGGCTTTAATTTGACTAATACTATTAGTTTCTATAACGAAATATTGTTTTCATTTTATTTTGTCATTACTGAAAGAACATGTATGAATATGAGTCCTGTTTGTACTGTTTTTTAAGGTTTGTACTGGTTTTATTTGCTTTAAAATTGCTTTAAACAACTTTAAAATTGCTTTAGTTTGATAACACTATTAGTTTCCATAACGAAATAATGTTTTCATTTAATTTTGTCATTACTGAGAGAAAATGTATGAATAGTAGTCCTTTTTGTACTATTTCTTATACTTTCCTATTTGTACTTTATACTATTCGATTTAATTATATTTTGTCATCAATGATAAAAAATGCATGAATATTTGTCCTGTTTATACTATTTTTCAAGGTTTTTACTTATTTTATTTTCTTTAAAATTGCTTTAAACAATTTAAAATGGCTTTAAACTGATTTATACTATTAGTTTCCATAACAAAATAATGTTTTCAT
This sequence comes from Ptychoptera albimana, assembly GCA_961205885.1. Taxonomy (NCBI): domain Eukaryota; kingdom Metazoa; phylum Arthropoda; class Insecta; order Diptera; family Ptychopteridae; genus Ptychoptera; species Ptychoptera albimana. Next base: position 47,649,678 of record OY540801.1, read on the forward strand.
TTAATTTTGTCATCACTGAGAGAAAATGTATGAATATTAGTCCTGTTTGTACTGTCTTTCAAGGTTTGTACTGATTTTATTTGCTTTAAAATTGCTTTAACCAACTTTAAATGGCTTTAATTTGACTAACACTATTAGTTTCCATAACGAAATAATGTTGTCATTTAATTTTGTCATTACTGAGAGAAAATGTATGAATATTAGTCCTATTTGTACTGTTTTTCTTAGTTTTTATTGATTTGAATCGTTTATAATAGTATATATTAACTTTAAAAAGTTTTATACTATTCGATTTAATTATATTTTGTCATCAATGATAAAAAATGCATGAATATTTGTCCTGTTTATACTATTTTTCAAGGTTTTTACTTATTTTATTTTCTTTAAAATTGCTTTAAACAATTTAAAATGGCTTTAAACTGATTTATACTATTAGTTTCCATAACAAAATAATGTTTTCATTTAATTTTGTCATTACTGAGAAAAAATGTATGGATATAAGTCCTATTTGTACTGTTTTTCTTAGTTTTTATTGATTTGAATCGTTTATAATAGTATATAACAACATAAAAAGCTTTATACTATTCGATTTAATTAAATTTTGTCATCAATGAGAGAAAATGTTTGAATATAAGTCCTATTTGTACTGTTTTTCTTAGTTTTTATTGATTTGAATCGTTTAAAATGGTAAATATAAACTTTAAAAGGCTTTATACTATTCGATTTAATTATATTTTGTCATCAATGAGAGAAAATGTATGGATATTAGTTCTATTTGTACTGTTTTTCTTAATTTTTATTGATTTGAATCGTTTAAAATGATATGTAACAACATTAAAAGGCTTTATACTATTCGATTAAATTATATTTTGTCATCAATGATAAAAAATGTATGAATATTAGTCCTGTTTATACTATTTTTCAAGGTTTTTACTTATTTTATTTTCTTTAAAATTGCTTTAAACAATTTAAAATGGCTTTAAACTGATTTATACTATTAGTTTCCATAACAAAATAATGTTTTCATTTAATTTTGTCATCACTGAGAGAAAATGTATGAATATTAGTCCTGTTTGTACTCTCTTTCAAGGTTTGTACTGATTTTATATGCTTTAAAATTGCTTTAACCAACTTTAAATGGCTTTAATTTGACTAACACTATTAGTTTCCATAACGAAATAATGTTTTCATTTAATTTTGTCATTACTGAGAGAAAATGTATGAATATTAGTCCTATTTGTACTGTTTTTCTTAGTTTTTATTGATTTGAATCGTTTATAATAGTATATATTAACTTTAAAAAGTTTTATACTATTCGATTTAATTATATTTTGTCATCAATGAGAGAAAATGTTTGAATATTAGTCCTATTTGTACTGTTTTTCTTAGTTTTTATTGATTTGAATCGTTTAAAATGGTAAATAACAACTTTAAAAGGCTTTAATTTGACTTATACTATTAGTTTCCATAAAAAAATAATGTTTTCATTTTATTTTGTCATTACTAAAAAAAAAAGTATGAATATTAGTCCTGTTTGTACTGTTTTTCAAGGTTTGTACTGATTTTATTTGCTTTAAAATTGCTTTAACCAACTTTAAATGCTTTAATTTGACTAACACTATTAGTTTCCATAACGAAATAATGTTTTCATTTAATTTTGTCATTACTGAGAGAAAATGTATGAATTTTAGTCCTATTTGTACTGTTTTTCGCAGTTTTTATTATTTGAATCGTTTATAATAGTATATAACAACTATAAAAGGCTTTATGCTTTTCGATTTAATTATATTTTGTCATGACTGAGAGAAAATGTATGAATATTAGTCCTGTTTATACGGTTTTTCAAGGTTTTTACTGATTTTATTTGCTTTAAACAACTTTAAATGGCTTTAATTTGACTAATACTATTAGTTTCTATAACGAAATAATGTTTTCATTTTATTTTGTCATTACTGAGAGAAAATGTATGAATTTTAGTCCTATTTGTACTGTTTTTCGCAGTTTTTATTGATTTGAATCGTTTATAATAGTATATAACAACTTTAAAAGGCTTTATACTATTCGATTTAATTATATTTTGTCATCACTGACAGAAAATGTATGAATATTAGTCCTGTTTGTACTGTTTTTTAAGGTTTGTACTGGTTTTATTTGCTTTAAAATTGCTTTAAACAACTTTAAATGGCTTTAGTTTGACTAACACTATTAGTTTCCATAACGAAATAATGTTTTCATTTAATTTTGTCATTACTGAGAGAAAATGTATGAATATTAGTCCTATTTGTACTATTTCTTATACTTTCCTATTTGTACATTATACTATTCGATTTAATTATATTTTGTCATCAATGAGAAAAAATGTATGAATATTAGTCCTATTTGTACTGTCTTTCAAGGTTTGTACTGATTTTATTTGCTTTAAAATTGCTTTAACCAACTTTAAATGGCGTTAATTTGACTAACACTATTAGTTTCCATAACGAAATAATGTTTTCATTTAATTTTGTCATTACTGAGAGAAAATGTATGAATATTAGTCCTATTTGTACTGTTTTTCTTAGTTTTTATTGATTTGAATCGTTTATAATAGTATATAACAACTTTAAAAGGCTTTATACTATTCGATTTAATTATATTTTGTCATCACTGACAGAAAATGTATGAATATTAGTCCTGTTTGTACTGTTTTTTAAGGTTTGTACTGGTTTTATTTGCTTTAAAATTGCTTTAACCAACTTTAAATGGCGTTAATTTGACTAACACTATTAGTTTCCATAACGAAATAATGTTTTCATTTAATTTTGTCATTACTGAGAGAAAATGTATGAATATTAGTCCTATTTGTACTATTTCTTATACTTTCCTATTTGTACATTATACTATTCGATTTAATTATATTTTGTCATCAATGAGAAAAAATGTATGAATATTAGTCCTATTTGTACTGTCTTTCAAGGTTTGTACTGATTTTATTTGCTTTAAAATTGCTTTAACCAACTTTAAATGGCGTTAATTTGACTAACACTATTATTTTCCATAACGAAATAATGTTTTCATTTAATTTTGTCATTACTGAGAGAAAATGTATGAATATTAGTCCTATTTGTACTGTTTTTCTTAGTTTTTATTGATTTGAATCGTTTATAATAGTATATAACAACTTTAAAAGGCTTTATACTATTCGATTTAATTATATTTTGTCATCACTGACAGAAAATGTATGAATATTAGTCCTGTTTGTACTGTTTTTTAAGGTTTGTACTGGTTTTATTTGCTTTAAAATTGCTTTAACCAACTTTAAATGGCTTTAATTTGACTAACACTATTAGTTTCCATAACGAAATAATGTTTTCATTTAATTTTGTCATTACTGAGAGAAAATGTATGAATATTAGTCCTATTTGTACTGTTTTTCTTAGTTTTTATTGATTTGAATCGTTTATAATAGTATATATTAACTTTAAAAAGTTTTATACTATTCGATTTAATTATATTTTGTCATCAATGAGAGAAAATGTTTGAATATTAGTCCTATTTGTACTGTTTTTCTTAGTTTTTATTGATTTGAATCGTTTAAAATGGTAAATAACAACTTTAAAAGGCTTTAATTTGACTTATACTATTAGTTTCCATAAAAAAATAATGTTTTCATTTTATTTTGTCATTACTGAAAAAAAAAGTATGAATATTAGTCCTGTTTGTACTGTTTTTCAAGGTTTGTACTGATTTTATTTGCTTTAAAATTGCTTTAACCAACTTTAAATGCTTTAATTTGACTAACACTATTAGTTTCCATAACGAAATAATGTTTTCATTTAATTTTGTCATTACTGAGAGAAAATGTATGAATTTTAGTCCTATTTGTACTGTTTATCGCAGTTTTTATTATTTGAATCGTTTATAATAGTATATAACAACTATAAAAGGCTTTATGCTTTTCGATTTAATTATATTTTGTCATGACTGAGAGAAAATGTATGAATATTAGTCCTGTTTATACGGTTTTTCAAGGTTTTTACTGATTTTATTTGCTTTAAACAACTTTAAATGGCTTTAATTTGACTAATACTATTAGTTTCTATAACGAAATAATGTTTTCATTTTATTTTGTCATTACTGAGAGAACATGTATGAATATTAGTCCTATTTGTACTGTTTTTATTAATTTTTATTATTTGAATCGTTTATAATAGTATATAACAACTTTAAAAGGCTTTATACTATTCGATTTAATTATATTTTGTCATCACTGACAGAAAATGTATGAATATTAGTCCTGTTTGTACTGTTTTTTAAGGTTTGTACTGGTTTTATTTGCTTTAAAATTGCTTTAAACAACTTTAAATGGCGTTAATTTGACTAACACTATTAGTTTCCATAACGAAATAATGTTTTCATTTAATTTTGTCATTACTGAGAGAAAATGTATGAATATTAGTCCTATTTGTACTATTTCTTATACTTTCCTATTTGTACATTATACTATTCGATTTAATTATATTTTGTCATCAATGAGAAAAAATGTATGAATATTAGTCCTATTTGTACTGTCTTTCAAGGTTTGTACTGATTTTATTTGCTTTAAAATTGCTTTAACCAACTTTAAATGGCGTTAATTTGACTAACACTATTAGTTTCCATAACGAAATAATGTTTTCATTTAATTTTGTCATTACTGAGAGAAAATGTATGAATATTAGTCCTATTTGTACTGTTTTTCTTAGTTTTTATTGATTTGAATCGTTTAAAATGGTAAATATAAACTTTAAAAGGCTTTATACTATTCGATTTAATTATATTTTGTCATCAATGAGAGAAAATGTATGGATATTAGTTCTATTTGTACTGTTTTTCTTAATTTTTATTGATTTGAATCGTTTAAAATGATATGTAACAACATTAAAAGGCTTTATACTATTCGATTAAATTATATTTTGTCATCAATGATAAAAAATGTATGAATATTAGTCCTGTTTATACTATTTTTCGTAATTTTTATTGATTTGAATCGTTTATAATAGTATATATTAACTTTAAAAAGCTTTATACTATTCGATTTAATTATATTTTGTCATCAATGATAAAAAATGTATGAATATTAGTCCTGTTTATACTATTTTTCAAAGTTTTTACTTATTTTATTTTCTTTAAAATTGCTTTAAACAATTTAAAATGGCTTTAAACTGATTTATACTATTAGTTTCCATAACAAAATAATGTTTTCATTTAATTTTGTCATCACTGAGAGAAAATGTATGAATATTAGTCCTGTTTGTACTCTCTTTCAAGGTTTGTACTGATTTTATATGCTTTAAAATTGCTTTAACCAACTTTAAATGGCTTTAATTTGACTAACACTATTAGTTTCCATAACGAAATAATGTTTTCATTTAATTTTGTCATTACTGAGAGAAAATGTATGAATATTAGTCCTATTTGTACTGTTTTTCTTAGTTTTTATTGATTTGAATCGTTTATAATAGTATATATTAACTTTAAAAAGTTTTATACTATTCGATTTAATTATATTTTGTCATCAATGAGAGAAAATGTTTGAATATTAGTCCTATTTGTACTGTTTTTCTTAGTTTTTATTGATTTGAATCGTTTAAAATGGTAAATAACAACTTTAAAAGGCTTTAATTTGACTTATACTATTAGTTTCCATAAAAAAATAATGTTTTCATTTTATTTTGTCATTACTGAAAAAAAAAGTATGAATATTAGTCCTGTTTGTACTGTTTTTCAAGGTTTGTACTGATTTTATTTGCTTTAAAATTGCTTTAACCAACTTTAAATGCTTTAATTTGACTAACACTATTAGTTTCCATAACGAAATAATGTTTTCATTTAATTTTGTCATTACTTAAAGAAAATGTATGAATTTTAGTCCTATTTGTACTGTTTATCGCAGTTTTTATTATTTGAATCGTTTATAATAGTATATAACAACTATAAAAGGCTTTATGCTTTTCGATTTAATTATATTTTGTCATGACTGAGAGAAAATGTATGAATATTAGTCCTGTTTATACGGTTTTTCAAGGTTTTTACTGATTTTATTTGCTTTAAACAACTTTAAATGGCTTTAATTTGACTAATACTATTAGTTTCTATAACGAAATAATGTTTTCATTTTATTTTGTCATTACTGAGAGAACATGTATGAATATTAGTCCTATTTGTACTGTTTTTATTAATTTTTATTATTTGAATCGTTTATAATAGTATATAACAACTTTAAAAGGCTTTATGCTATTCGATTTAATTATATTTTGTCATCACTGACAGAAAATGTATGAATATTAGTCCTGTTTGTACTGTTTTTTAAGGTTTGTACTGGTTTTATTTGCTTTAAAATTGCTTTAAACAACTTTAAATGGCTTTAGTTTGACTAACACTATTAGTTTCCATAACGAAATAATGTTTTCATTTAATTTTGTCATTACTGAGAGAAAATGTATGAATATTAGTCCTATTTGTACTATTTCTTATACTTTCCTATTTGTACATTATACTATTCGATTTAATTATATTTTGTCATCAATGAGAAAAAATGTATGAATATTAGTCCTATTTGTACTGTCTTTCAAGGTTTGTACTGATTTTATTTGCTTTAAAATTGCTTTAACCAACTTTAAATGGCGTTAATTTGACTAACACTATTAGTTTCCATAACGAAATAATGTTTTCATTTAATTTTGTCATTACTGAGAGAAAATGTATGAATATTAGTCCTATTTGTACTGTTTTTCTTAGTTTTTATTGATTTGAATCGTTTATAATAGTATATATTAACTTTAAAAAGCTTTATACTATTCGATTTAATTATATTTTGTCATGACTGAGAGAAAATGTATGAATATTAGTCCTATTTGTACTGTTTTTCTTAGTTTTTATTGATTTGAATCGTTTAAAATGGTATGTAACAACATTAAAAGGCTTTTTACTATTCGATTTAATTATTTTTTGTCATCAATGAGAGAAAATGTATGGATATTAGTTCTATTTGTACTGTTTTTCTTAATTTTTATTGATTTGAATCGTTTAAAATGGTATGTAACAACTATAAAAGGCTTTATGCTATTCGATTTAATTATATTTTGTCATGACTGAGAGAAAATGTATGAATATTAGTCCTGTTTATACGGTTTTTCAAGGTTTTTACTGATTTTATTTGCTTTAAACAACTTTAAATGGCTTTAATTTGACTAATACTATAAGTTTCTATAACGAAATAAAGTGTTCATTTAATTTTGTCATTACTGAGAGAAAATGTATGAATATTAGTCCTATTTGTACTGTTTATCGCAGTTTTTATTATTTGAATCGTTTATAATAGTATATAACAACTATAAAAGGCTTTATGCTATTCGATTTAATTATATTTTGTCATGACTGAGAGAAAATGTATGAATATTAGTCCTGTTTATACGGTTTTTCAAGGTTTTTACTGATTTTATTTGCTTTAAACAACTTTAAATGGCTTTAATTTGACTAATACTATTAGTTTCTATAACGAAATAATGTTTTCATTTTATTTTGTCATTACTGAGAGAAAATGTATGAATATTAGTCCTGTTTGTACTGTTTTTTAAGGTTTGTAATGGTTTTATTTGCTTTAAAATTGCTTTAAACAACTTTAAATGGCTTTAGTTTGGCTAACACTATTAGTTTCCATAACGAAATAATGTTTTCATTTAATTTTGTCATTACTGAGAGAAAATGTATGAATATTAGTCCTATTTGTACTATTTCTTATACTTTCCTATTTGTACATTATACTATTCGATTTAATTATATTTTGTCATCAATGAGAAAAAATGTATGAATATTAGTCCTATTTGTACTGTCTTTCAAGGTTTGTACTGATTTTATTTGCTTTAAAATTGCTTTAACCAACTTTAAATGGCGTTAATTTGACTAACACTATTAGTTTCCATAACGAAATAATGTTTTCATTTAATTTTGTCATTACTGAGAGAAAATGTATGAATATTAGTCCTATTTGTACTGTTTTTCTTAGTTTTTATTGATTTGAATCGTTTATAATAGTATATAACAACTTTAAAAGGCTTTATACTATTCGATTTAATTATATTTTGTCATCAATGATAAAAAATGCATGAATATTAGTCCTGTTTATACTATTTTTCAAGGTTTTTACTTATTTTATTTTCTTTAAAATTGCTTTAAACAATTTAAAATGGCTTTAAACTGATTTATACTATTAGTTTCCATAACAAAATAATGTTTTCATTTAATTTTGTCATCACTGAGAGAAAATGTATGAATATTAGTCCTGTTTGTACTCTCTTTCAAGGTTTGTACTGATTTTATTTGCTTTAAAATTGCTTTAACCAACTTTAAATGGCGTTAATTTGACTAACACTATTAGTTTCCATAACGAAATAATGTTTTCATTTAATTTTGTCATTACTGAGAGAAAATGTATGAATATTAGTCCTATTTCTACTGTTTTTCTTAGTTTTTATTGATTTGAATCGTTTATAATAGTATATAACAACTTTAAAAGGCTTTATACTATTCGATTTAATTATATTTTGTCATCACTGACAGAAAATGTATGAATATTAGTCCTGTTTGTACTGTTTTTTAAGGTTTGTACTGGTTTTATTTGCTTTAAAATTGCTTTAACCAACTTTAAATGGCGTTAATTTGACTAACACTATTAGTTTCCATAACGAAATAATGTTTTCATTTAATTTTGTCATTACTGAGAGAAAATGTATGAATATTAGTCCTATTTGTACTATTTCTTATACTTTCCTATTTGTACATTATACTATTCGATTTAATTATATTTTGTCATCAATGAGAAAAAATGTATGAATATTAGTCCTATTTGTACTGTCTTTCAAGGTTTGTACTGATTTTATTTGCTTTAAAATTGCTTTAACCAACTTTAAATGGCGTTAATTTGACTAACACTATTAGTTTCCATAACGAAATAATGTTTTCATTTAATTTTGTCATTACTGAGAGAAAATGTATGAATATTAGTCCTATTTGTACTGTTTTTCTTAGTTTTTATTGTTTTGAATCGTTTATAATAGTATATAACAACTTTAAAAGGCTTTATACTATTCGATTTAATTATATTTTGTCATCACTGACAGAAAATGTATGAATATTAGTCCTGTTTGTACTGTTTTTTAAGGTTTGTACTGGTTTTATTTGCTTTAAAATTGCTTTAACCAACTTTAAATGGCTTTAATTTGACTAACACTATTAGTTTCCATAACGAAATAATGTTTTCATTTAATTTTGTCATTACTGAGAGAAAATGTATGAATATTAGTCCTATTTGTACTGTTTTTCTTAGTTTTTATTGATTTGAATCGTTTATAATAGTATATATTAACTTTAAAAAGTTTTATACTATTCGATTTAATTATATTTTGTCATCAATGAGAGAAAATGTTTGAATATTAGTCCTATTTGTACTGTTTTTCTTAGTTTTTATTGATTTGAATCGTTTAAAATAGTAAATAACAACTTTAAAAGGCTTTAATTTGACTTATACTATTAGTTTCCATAAAAAAATAATGTTTTCATTTTATTTTGTCATTACTGAAAAAAAAAGTATGAATATTAGTCCTGTTTGTACTGTTTTTCAAGGTTTGTACTGATTTTATTTGCTTTAAAATTGCTTTAACCAACTTTAAATGCTTTAATTTGACTAACACTATTAGTTTCCATAACGAAATAATGTTTTCATTTAATTTTGTCATTACTGAGAGAAAATGTATGAATTTTAGTCCTATTTGTACTGTTTATCTCAGTTTTTATTATTTGAATCGTTTATAATAGTATATAACAACTATAAAAGGCTTTATGCTTTTCGATTTAATTATATTTTGTCATGACTGAGAGAAAATGTATGAATATTAGTCCTGTTTATACGGTTTTTCAAGGTTTTTACTGATTTTATTTGCTTTAAACAACTTTAAATGGCTTTAATTTGACTAATACTATTAGTTTCTATAACGAAATAATGTTTTCATTTTATTTTGTCATTACTGAGAGAAAATGTATGAATATTAGTCCTATTTGTACTGTTTTTATTAATTTTTATTATTTGAATCGTTTATAATAGTATATAACAACTTTAAAAGGCTTTATACTATTCGATTTAATTATATTTTGTCATCACTGACAGAAAATGTATGAATATTAGTCCTGTTTGTACTGTTTTTTAAGGTTTGTACTGGTTTTATTTGCTTTAAAATTGCTTTAAACAACTTTAAATGGCTTTAGTTTGACTAACACTATTAGTTCTCATAACGAAATAATGTTTTCATTTAATTTTGTCATTACTGAGAGAAAATGTATGAATATTAGTCCTATTTGTACTATTTCTTATACTTTCCTATTTGTACATTATACTATTCGATTTAATTATATTTTGTCATCAATGAGAAAAAATGTATGAATATTAGTCCTATTTGTACTGTCTTTCAAGGTTTGTACTGATTTTATTTGCTTTAAAATTGCTTTAACCAACTTTAAATGGCGTTAATTTGACTAACACTATTAGTTTCCATAACGAAATAATGTTTTCATTTAATTTTGTCATTACTGAGAGAAAATGTATGAATATTAGTCCTATTTGTACTGTTTTTCTTAGTTTTTATTGATTTGAATCGTTTAAAATGGTAAATATAAACTTTAAAAGGCTTTATACTATTCGATTTAATTATATTTTGTCATCAATGAGAGAAAATGTATGGATATTAGTTCTATTTGTACTGTTTTTCTTAATTTTTATTGATTTGAATCGTTTAAAATGATATGTAACAACATTAAAAGGCTTTATACTATTCGATTAAATTATATTTTGTCATCAATGATAAAAAATGTATGAATATTAGTCCTGTTTATACTATTTTTCGTAATTTTTATTGATTTGAATCGTTTATAATAGTATATATTAACTTTAAAAAGCTTTATACTATTCGATTTAATTATATTTTGTCATCAATGATAAAAAATGTATGAATATTAGTCCTGTTTATACTATTTTTCAAGGTTTTTACTTATTTTATTTTCTTTAAAATTGCTTTAAACAATTTAAAATGGCTTTAAACTGATTTATACTATTAGTTTCCATAACAAAATAATGTTTTCATTTAATTTTGTCATCACTGAGAGAAAATGTATGAATATTAGTCCTGTTTGTACTCTCTTTCAAGGTTTGTACTGATTTTATATGCTTTAAAATTGCTTTAACCAACTTTAAATGGCTTTAATTTGACTAACACTATTAGTTTCCATAACGAAATAATGTTTTCATTTAATTTTGTCATTACTGAGAGAAAATGTATGAATATTAGTCCTATTTGTACTGTTTTTCTTAGTTTTTATTGATTTGAATCGTTTATAATAGTATATATTAACTTTAAAAAGTTTTATACTATTCGATTTAATTATATTTTGTCATCAATGAGAGAAAATGTTTGAATATTAGTCCTATTTGTACTGTTTTTCTTAGTTTTTATTGATTTGAATCGTTTAAAATGGTAAATAACAACTTTAAAAGGCTTTAATTTGACTTATACTATTAGTTTCCATAAAAAAATAATGTTTTCATTTTATTTTGTCATTACTGAAAAAAAAAGTATGAATATTAGTCCTGTTTGTACTGTTTTTCAAGGTTTGTACTGATTTTATTTGCTTTACAATTGCTTTAACCAACTTTAAATGCTTTAATTTGACTAACACTATTAGTTTCCATAACGAAATAATGTTTTCATTTAATTTTGTCATTACTGAGAGAAAATGTATGAATTTTAGTCCTATTTGTACTGTTTATCGCAGTTTTTATTATTTGAATCGTTTATAATAGTATATAACAACTATAAAAGGCTTTATGCTTTTCGATTTAATTATATTTTGTCATGACTGAGAGAAAATGTATGAATATTAGTCCTGTTTATACGGTTTTTCAAGGTTTTTACTGATTTTATTTGCTTTAAACAACTTTAAATGGCTTTAATTTGACTAATACTATTAGTTTCTATAACGAAATAATGTTTTCATTTTATTTTGTCATTACTGAGAGAACATGTATGAATATTAGTCCTATTTGTACTGTTTTTATTAATTTTTATTATTTGAATCGTTTATAATAGTATATAACAACTTTAAAAGGCTTTATACTATTCGATTTAATTATATTTTGTCATCACTGACAGAAAATGTATGAATATTAGTCCTGTTTGTACTGTTTTTTAAGGTTTGTACTGGTTTTATTTGCTTTAAAATTGCTTTAAACAACTTTAAATGACTTAAGTTTGACTAACACTATAAGTTTCCATAACGAAATAATGTTTTCATTTAATTTTGTCATTACTGAGAGAAAATGTATGAATATTAGTCCTATTTGTACTATTTCTTATACTTTCCTATTTGTACATTATACTATTCGATTTAATTATATTTTGTCATCAATGAGAAAAAATGTATGAATATTAGTCCTATTTGTACTGTCTTTCAAGGTTTGTACTGATTTTATTTGCTTTAAAATTGCTTTAACCAACTTTAAATGGCGTTAATTTGACTAACACTATTAGTTTCCATAACGAAATAATGTTTTCATTTAATTTTGTCATTACTGAGAGAAAATGTATGAATATTAGTCCTATTTGTACTGTTTTTCTTAGTTTTTATTGATTTGAATCGTTTATAATAGTATATAACAACATAAAAAGCTTTATACTATTCGATTTAATTATATTTTGTCATGACTGAGAGAAAATGTATGAATATTAGTCCTATTTGTACTGTTTATCGCAGTTTTTATTATTTGAATCGTTTATAATAGTATATAACAACTATAAAAGGCTTTATGCTTTTCGATTTAATTATATTTTGTCATCAATGATAAAAAATGCATGAATATTAGTCCTGTTTATACTATTTTTCAAGGTTTTTACTTATTTTATTTTCTTTAAAATTGCTTTAAACAATTTAAAATGGCTTTAAACTGATTTATACTATTAGTTTCCATAAAAAAATAATGTTTACATTTAATTTTGTCATCACTGAGAGAAAATGTATGAATATTAGTCCTGTTTGTACTGTCTTTCAAGGTTTGTACTGATTTAATTTGCTTTAAAAAGCTTTAACCAACTTTAAATGGCTTTAATTTGACTAACATTATTAGTTTCCATAACGAAATAATGTTTTCATTTAATTTTGTCATCACTGAGAGAAAATGTATGAATATTAGTCCTATTTGTACTGTTTTTCTTAGTTTTTATTGATTTGAATCGTTTAAAATGGTATGTAACAACATTAAAAGGCTTTTTACTATTCGATTTAATTATTTTTTGTCATCAATGAGAGAAAATGTATGGATATTAGTTCTATTTGTACTGTTTTTCTTAATTTTTATTGATTTGAATCGTTTAAAATGGTATGTAACAACTATAAAAGGCTTTATGCTATTCGATTTAATTATATTTTGTCATGACTGAGAGAAAATGTATGAATATTAGTCCTGTTTATACGGTTTTTCAAGGTTTTTACTGATTTTATTTGCTTTAAACAACTTTAAATGGCTTTAATTTGACTAATACTATAAGTTTCTATAACGAAATAATGTTTTCATTTAATTTTGTCATTACTGAGAGAAAATGTATGAATATTAGTCCTATTTGTACTGTTTATCGCAGTTTTTATTATTTGAATCGTTTATAATAGTATATAACAACTATAAAAGGCTTTATGCTATTCGATTTAATTATATTTTGTCATGACTGAGAGAAAATGTATGAATATTAGTCCTGTTTATACGGTTTTTCAAGGTTTTTACTGATTTTATTTGCTTTAAACAACTTTAAATGGCTTTAATTTGACTAATACTATTAGTTTCTATAACGAAATAATGTTTTCATTTTATTTTGTCATTACTGAGAGAAAATGTATGAATATTAGTCCTGTTTGTACTGTTTTTTAAGGTTTGTAATGGTTTTATTTGCTTTAAAATTGCTTTAAACAACTTTTAATGGCTTTAGTTTGACTAACACTATTAGTTTCCATAACGAAATAATGTTTTCATTTAATTTTGTCATTACTGAGAGAAAATGTATGAATATTAGTCCTATTTGTACTATTTATTATACTTTCCTATTTGAACTTTATACTATTCGATTTAATTATATTTTGTCATCAATGAGAAAAAATGTATGAATATTAGTCCTATTTGTACTGTCTTTCAAGGTTTGTACTGATTTTATTTGCTTTAAAATTGCTTTAACCAACTTTAAATGGCGTTAATTTGACTAACACTATTAGTTTCCATAACGAAATAATGTTTTCATTTAATTTTGTCATTACTGAGAGAAAATGTATGAATATTAGTCCTATTTGTACTGTTCTTCTTAGTTTTTATTGATTTGAAACGTTTATAATAGTATATAACAACTTTAAAAGGCTTTATACTATTCGATTTAATTATATTTTGTCATCAATGATAAAAAATGCATGAATATTAGTCCTGTTTATACTATTTTTCAAGGTTTTTACTTATTTTATTTTCTTTAAAATTGCTTTAAACAATTTAAAATGGCTTTAAACTGATTTATACTATTAGTTTCCATTAAAAAATAATGTTTTCATTTTATTTTGTCATCACTGAGAGAAAATGTATGAATATTAGTCCTGTTTGTACTGTCTTTCAAGGTTTGTACTGATTTTATTTGCTTTAAAATTGCTTTAACCAACTTTAAATGGCTTTAATTTGACTAACACTATTAGTTTCCATAACGAAATAATGTTTTCATTTAATTTTGTCATTACTGAGAGAAAATGTATGAATATTAGTCCTATTTGTACTGTTTATCGCAGTTTTTATTATTTGAATCGTTTATAATAGTATATAACAACTATAAAAGGCTTTATGCTTTTCGATTTAATTATATTTTGTCATGACTGAGAGAAAATGTATGAATATTAGTCCTGTTTATACGGTTTTTCAAGGTTTTTACTTATTTTATTTGCTTTAAACAACTTTAAATGGCTTTAGTTTGACTAATACTATTAGTTTCTATAACGAAATAATGTTTTCATTTTATTTTGTCATTACTGAGAGAAAATGTATGAATATTAGTCCTGTTTATACTGTTTTTCAAGGTTTGTACTGATTTTATTTGCTTTAAAATTGCTTTAACCAACTTTAAATGGCTTTAATTTGACTAACACTATTAGTTTCCATAACGAAATAATGTTTTCATTTAATTTTGTCATTACTGAGAGAAAATGTATGAATATTAGTCCTATTTGTACTGTTTATCGCAGTTTTTATTATTTGAATCGTTTATAATAGTATATAACAACTATAAAAGGCTTTATGCTATTCGATTTAATTATATTTTGTCATGACTGAGAGAAAATGTATGAATATTAGTCCTGTTTATACGGTTTTTCAAGGTTTTTACTGATTTTATTTGCTTTAAACAACTTTAAATGGCTTTAATTTGACTAATACTATTAGGTTCTATAACGAAATAATGTTTTCATTTTATTTTGTCATTACTGAGAGAACATGTATGAATATTAGTCCTATTTGTACTGTTTTTATTAATTTTTATTATTTGAATCGTTTATAATAGTATATAACAACTTTAAAAGGCTTTATACTATTCGATTTAATTATATTTTGTCATCACTGACAGAAAATGTATGAATATTAGTCCTGTTTGTACTGTTTTTCAAGGTTTTTACTTATTTTATTTTCTTTAAAATTGCTTTAACCAACTTTAAATGGCTTTAATTTGACTAACACTATTAGTTTCCATAACGAAATAATGTTTTCATTTAATTTTGTCATTACTGACAGAAAATGTATGAATATTAGTTCTATTTGTACTGTTTATCGCAGTTTTTATTATTTGAATCGTTTATAATAGTATATAACAACTATAAAAGGCTTTATGCTATTCGATTTAATTATATTTTGTCATGACTGAGAGAAAATGTATGAATATTAGTCCTGTTTATACGGTTTTTCAAGGTTTTTACTGATTTTATTTGCTTTAAACAACTTTAAATGGCTTTAATTTGACTAATACTATTAGTTTCTATAACGAAATAATGTTTTCATTTTATTTTGTCATTACTGAGAGAACATGTATGAATATGAGTCCTGTTTGTACTGTTTTTTAAGGTTTGTACTGGTTTTATTTGCTTTAAAATTGCTTTAAACAACTTTAAATGGCTTTAGTTTGACTAACACTATTAGTTTCCATAACGAAATAATGTTTTCATTTAATTTTGTCATTACTGAGAGAAAATGTATGAATATTAGTCCTATTTGTACTATTTCTTATACTTTCCTATTTGTACATGATACTATTCAATTTAATTATATTTTGTCATCAATGATAAAAAATGTATGAATATTAGTCCTATTTGTACTGTCTTTCAAGGTTTGTACTGATTTTATTTGCTTTAAAATTGCTTTAACCAACTTTAAATGGCGTTAATTTGACTAACACTATTAGTTTCCATAACGAAAAAATGTTTTCATTTAATTTTGTCATTACTGAGAGAAAATGTATGAATATTAGTCCTGTTTGTACTGTTTTTCTTAGTTTTTATTGAATTGAATCGTTTATAATAGTATATAACAACATTAAAAGGCTTTATACTATTCGATTTAATTATATTTTGTCATCAATGATAAAAAATGCATGAATATTAGTCCTGTTTATACTATTTTTCAAGGTTTTTACTTATTTTATTTTCTTTAAAATTGCTTTAAACAATTTAAAATGGCTTTAAACTGATTTATACTATTAGTTTCCATAAAAAAATAATGTTTTCATTTAATTTTGTCATCACTGAGAGAAAATGTATGAATATTAGTCCTGTTTGTACTGTCTTTCAAGGTTTGTACTGATTTTATTTGCTTTAAAATTGCTTTAACCAACTTTAAATGGCTTTAATTTGACTAACACTATTAGTTTCCATAACGAAATAATGTTTTCATTTAATTTTGTCATTAGTGAGAAAAAATGTATGGATATTAGTCCTATTTGTACTGTTTTTCTTAGTTTTTATTGATTTGAAACGTTTATAATAGTATATAACAACATAAAAAGCTTTATACTATTCGATTTAATTATATTTTGACATCAATGAGAGACAATGTTTGAATATAAGTCCTATTTGTACTGTTTTTCTTAGGTTTTATTGATTTGAATCGTTTAAAATGGTAAATAACAACTTTAAAAGGCTTTATACTATTCGATTTAATTATATTTTGTCATCACTGAGCAAAAATGCATGAATATTAGTCCTGTTTATACTGTTTTTCAAGGTTTTTACTTATTTTATTTGCTTTACAATTGCTTTAAACAATTTAAAATGGCTTTAAACTGATTTATGCTATTAGTTTTCGTAACAAAATAATGTTTTCATTTAATTTTGTCATTACTGAGAGAAAATGTATGAATATTAGTCCTATTTGTACTGTTTATCGCAGTTTTTATTATTTGAATCGTTTATAATAGTACATAACAACTATAAAAGGCTTTATGCTTTTCGATTTAATTATATTTTGTCATGACTGAGAGAAAATGTATAAATATTAGTCCTGTTTATACGGTTTTTCAAGGTTTTTACTGATTTTATTTGCTTTAAACAACTTTAAATGGCTTTAATTTGACTAATACTATTAGTTTCTATAACGAAATAATGTTTTCATTTTATTTTGTCATTACTGAGAGAAAATGTATGAATATTAGTCCTGTTTGTACTGTTTTTCAAGGTTTGTACTGATTTTATTTGCTTTAAAATTGCTTTAACCAACTTTAAATGGCTTTAATTTGACTAACACTATTAGTTTCCATAACGAAATAATGTTTTCATTTAATTTTGTCATTACTGAGAGAAAATGTATGAATATTAGTCCTATTTGTACTGTTTTTCTTAGTTTTTATTGATTTGAATCGTTTATAATAGTATATATTAACTTTAAAAAGTTTTATACTATTCGATTTAATTATATTTTGTCATCAATGAGAGAAATGTTTGAATATTAGTCCTATTTGTACTGTTTTTCTTAGTTTTTATTGATTTGGATCGTTTAAAATGGTAAATAACAACTTTAAAAGGCTTTAATTTGACTTATACTATTATTTTCCATAACAAAATAATGTTTTCATTTAATTTTGTCATTACTGAAAAAAAAAGTATGAATATTAGTCCTGTTTGTACTGTTTTTCAAGGTTTTTATTGATTTGAATCGTTTATAATAGTAAATAACAATTTTAAAAGGCTTTATACTATTCGATTTAATTATATTTTGTCATCAATGATAAAAAATGCATGAATATTAGTCCTGTTTATACTATTTTTCAAGGTTTTTACTTATTTTATTTTCTTTAAAATTGCTTTAAACAATTTAAAATGGCTTTAAACTGATTTATACTATTAGTTTCCATAAAAAAATAATGTTTTCATTTAATTTTGTCATCACTGAGAGAAAATGTATGAATATTAGTCCTATTTGTACTGTCTTTCAAGGTTTGTACTGATTTTATTTGATTTAAAATTGCTTTAACCAACTTTAAATGGCTTTAATTTGACTAACAATATTAGTTTCCATAACGAAATAATGGTTTCATTTAATTTTGTCATTACTGAGAGAAAATGTATGAATATTAGTCCTATTTGTACTGTTTTTCTTAGTTTTTATTGATTTGAATCGTTTATAATAGTATATATTAACTTTAAAAAGTTTTATACTATTCGATTTAATTATATTTTGTCATCAATGAGAGAAAATGTTTGAATATTAGTCCTATTTGTACTGTTTTTCTTAGTTTTTATTGATTTGAATCGTTTAAAATGATAAATAACAACTTTAAAAGGCTTTAATTTGACTTATACTATTATTTTCCATAACAAAATAATGTTTTCATTTTATTTTGTCATTACTGAAAAAAAAAAGTATGAATATTAGTCCTGTTTGTACTGTTTTTCAAGGTTTGTACTGATTTTATTTGCTTTAAAATTGCTTTAACCAACTTTAAATGCTTTAATTTGACGAACACTATTAGTTTCCATAACGAAATAATGTTTTCATTTAATTTTGTCATTACTGAGAGAAAATGTATGAATATTAGTCCTATTTGTACTGTTTTTCTTAGTTTTTATTGATTTGAATCGTTTATAATAGTATATATTAACTTTAAAAAGTTTTATACTATTCGATTTAATTATATTTTGTCATCAATGAGAGAAAATGTTTGAATATTAGTCCTATTTGTACTGTTTTTCTTAGTTTTTATTGATTTGAATCGTTTAAAATGATAAATAACAACTTTAAAAGGCTTTAATTTGACTTATACTATTATTTTCCATAACAAAATAATGTTTTCATTTTATTTTGTCATTACTGAAAAAAAAAAGTATGAATATTAGTCCTGTTTGTACTGTTTTTCAAGGTTTGTACTGATTTTATTTGCTTTAAAATTGCTTTAACCAACTTTAAATGCTTTAATTTGACGAACACTATTAGTTTCCATAACGAAATAATGTTTTCATTTAATTTTGTCATTACTGAGAGAAAATGTATGAATTTTAGTCCTATTTGTACTGTTTATCGCAGTTTTTATTATTTGAATCGTTTATAATAGTATATAACAACTATAAAAGGCTTAATGCTTTTCGATTTAATTATATTTTGTCATGACTGAGAGAAAATGTATGAATATTAGTCCTGTTTATACGGTTTTTCAAGGTTTTTACTGATTTTATTTGCTTTAAACAACTTAAAATGGCTTTAATTTGACTAATACTATTAGTTTCTATAACGAAATAATGTTTTCATTTTATTTTGTCATTACTGTCATTACTGTTGTCATTACTGTTTTTCAAGGTTTGTACTGATTTTATTTGCTTTAAAATTGCTTTAACCAACTTTAAATGGCTTTAATTTGACTAACACTATTAGTTTCCATAACGAAATAATGTTTTCATTTAATTTTGTCATTACTGAGAGAAAATGTATGAATATTATTTGTACTGTTTATCGCAGTTTTTATTATTTGAATCGTTTATAATAGTATATAACAACTATAAAAGGCTTTATGCTATTCGATTTAATTATATTTTGTCATGACTGAGAGAAAATGTATGAATATTAGTCCTGTTTACACGGTTTTTCAAGGTTTGTACTGATTTAATTTGCTTTAAACAACTTTAAATGGCTTTAATTTGACTAATACTATTAGTTTCTATAACGAAATAATGTTTTCATTTTATTTTGTCATTACTGAGAGAACATGTATGAATATTAGTCCTATTTGTACTGTTTTTATTAGTTTTTATTATTTGAATCGTTTATAATAGTATATTACAACTTTAAAAGGCTTTATACTATTCGATTTAATTATATTTTGTCATCACTGACAGAAAATGTATGAATATTAGTCCTGTTTGTACTGTTTTTCAAGGTTTTTACTTATTTTATTTTCTGTAAAATTGCTTTATCCAACTTTAAATGGCTTTAATTTGACTAACACTATTAGTTTCCATAACGAAATAATGTTTTCATTTAATTTTGTCATTACTGAGAGAAAATGTATGAATTTTAGTCCTATTTGTACTGTTTATCGCAGTTCTTATTATTTGAATCGTTTATAATAGTATATAACAACTATAAAAGGCTTAATGCTTTTCGATTTAATTATATTTTGTCATGACTGAGAGAAAATGTATGAATATTAGTCCTGTTTATACGGTTTTTCAAGGTTTTTACTGATTTTATTTGCTTTAAACAACTTTAAATGGCTTTAATTTGACTAATACTATTAGTTTCTATAACGAAATAATGTTTTCATTTTATTATGTCATTACTGAGAGAACACGTATGAATATGAGTCCTGTTTGTACTGTTTTTTAAGGTTTGTACTGGTTTTATTTGCTTTAAAATTGCTTTAACCAACTTTAAATGGCTTTAGTTTGACTAACACTATTAGTTTCCATAACGAAATAATGTTTTTATTTAATTTTGTCATTACTGAGAGAAAATGTATGAATATTAGTCCTATTTGTACTATTTCTTATACTTTCCTATTTGTACATTATACTATTCGATTTAATTATATTTTGTCATCAATGATAAAAAATGTTTGAATATTAGTCCTATTTGTACTGTCTTTCAAGGTTTGTACTGATTTTATTTGCTTTAAAATTGCTTTAACCAACTTTAAATGGCGTTAATTTGACTAACACTATTAGTTTCCATAACGAAATAATGTTTTCATTTAATTTTGTCATTACTGAGAGAAAATGTATGAATATTAGTCCTATTTGTACTGTTTTTCTTAGTTTTTATTGATTTGAATCGTTTATAATAGTATATAACAACTTTAAAAGGCTTTATACTATTCGATTTAATTATATTTTGTCATCAATGATAAAAAATGCATGAATATTAGTCCTGTTTATACTATTTTTCAAGGTTTTTACTTATTTTATTTTCTTTAAAATTGCTTTAAACAATTTAAAATGGCTTTAAACTGATTTATACTATTAGTTTCCATAAAAAAATAATGTTTTCATTTAATTTTGTCATCACTGAGAGAAAATGTATGAATATTAGTCCTATTTGTACTGTCTTTCAAGGTTTGTACTGATTTTATTTGCTTTAAAATTGCTTTAAACAACTTTAAATGGCTTTAGTTTGACTAACACTATTAGTTTCCATAACGAAATAATGTTTTCATTTAATTTTGTCATTACTGAGAGAAAATGTATGAATATTAGTCCTATTTGTACTGTTTTTCTTAGTTTTTATTGATTTGAAACGTTTATAATAGTATATAACAACATAAAAAGCTTTATACTATTCAATTTAATTATATTTTGTCATCAATGAGAGACAATGTTTGAATATAAGTCCTATTTGTACTGTTTTTCTTAGGTTTTATTGATTTGAATCGTTTAAAATGGTAAATAACAACTTTAAAAGGCTTCATACTATTCGATTTAATTATATTTTGTCATCACTGAGAAAATGTATGAATATTAGTCCTGTTTATACTGTTTTTCAAGGTTTTTACTTATTTTATTTGCTTTACAATTGCTTTAAACAATTTAAAATGGCTTTAATTTGACTAATACTAGTAGTTTCCATAACAAAATAATGTTTTCACTAATTTTGTCATTACTGAGAGAAAATATATGAATATAAGTCCTATTTGTACTGTTTTTCTTAGTTTTTATTGATTTGAATCGTTTAAAATGGTATATAACAACTTTTAAAGGCTTTAATTTGACTTATACTATTATTTTCAATAACAAAATAATGTTTTCATTTTATTTTGTCATTACTGAAAAAAAAAGTATGAATATTAGTCCTGTTTGTACTGTTTTTCAAGGTTTGTACTGATTTTATTTGCTTTAAAATTGCTTTAACCAACTTTAAATGGCTTTAATTTGACTAACACTATTAGTTTCCATAACGAAGTAATGTTTTCATTTAATTTTGTCATTACTGAGAGAAAATGTATGAATATTAGTCCTATTTGTACTGTTTATCGCAGTTTTTATTATTTGAATCGTTTATAATAGTATATAACAACTATAAAAGGCTTTATGCTTTTCGATTTAATTATATTTTGTCATGACTGAGAGAAAATGTATGAATATTAGTCCTGTTTATACGGTTTTTCAAGGTTTTTACTGATTTTATTTGCTTTAAACAACTTTAAATGGCTTTAATTTGACTAATACTATAAGTTTCTATAACGAAATAATGTTTTCATTTTATTTTGTCATTACTGAGAGAACATGTATGAATATTAGTCCTATTTGTACTGTTTTTATTAATTTTTATTATTTGAATCGTTTATAATAGTATATAACAACTTTAAAAGGCTTTATACTATTCGATTTAATTATATATTTTTTCATCACTGACAGAAAATGTATGAATATAAGTCCTGCTTGTACTGTTTTTCAAGGTTTTTACTTATTTTATTTTCTTTAAAATTGCTTTAACCAACTTTAAATGGCTTTAATTTGACTAACACTATTAGTTTCCATAACAAAATAATGTTTTCATTTAATTTTGTCATTACTGCAAGAAAATGTATGAATATTATTCCTATTTGTACTGTTTATCGCAGTTTTTATTATTTGAATCGTTTATAATAGTATATAACAACTATAAAAGGCTTTATGCTATTCGATTTAATTATATTTTGTCATTACTGAGAGAAAATGTATGAATATTAGTCCTGTTTATACGGTTTTTCAAGGTTTTTACTGATTTTATTTGCTTTAAACAACTTTAAATGGCTTTAATTTGACTAATACTATTAGTTTCTATAACGAAATAATGTTTTCATTTTATTTTGTCATTACTGAGAGAACATGTATGAATATGAGTCCTGTTTGTACTGTTTTTTAAGGTTTGTACTGGTTTTATTTGCTTTAAAATTGCTTTAAACAACTTTAAATGGCTTTAGTTTGACTAACACTATTAGTTTCCATAACAAAATAATGTTTTCATTTAATTTTGTCATTACTGAGAGAAAATGTATGAATATTAGTCCTATTTGTACTATTTCTTATACTTTCCTATTTGTACATTATACTATTCGATTTAATTATATTTTGTCATCAATGATAAAAAATGTTTGAATATTAGTCCTATTTGTACTGTCTTTCAAGGTTTGTACTGATTTTATTTGCTTTAAAATTGCTTTAACCAACTTTAAATGGCGTTAATTTGACTAACACTATTAGTTTCCATAACGAAATAATGTTTTCATTTAATTTTGTCATTACTGAGAGAAAATGTATGAATATTAGTCCTATTTGTACTGTTTTTCTTAGTTTTTATTGATTTGAATCGTTTATAATAGTTTATAACAACTTTAAAAGGCTTTATACTATTCGATTTAATTCTATTTTGTCATCAATGATAAAAAATGCATGAATATTAGTCCTGTTTAGACTATTTTTCAAGGTTTTTACTTATTTTATTTTCTTTAAAATTGCTTTAAACAATTTAAAATGGCTTTAAACTGATTTATACTATTAGTTTCCATAAAAAAATAATGTTTTCATTTAATTTTGTCATCACTGAGAGAAAATGTATGAATATAAGTCCTGTTTGTACTGTCTTTCAAGGTTTGTACTGATTTTATTTGCTTTAAAATTGCTTTAACCAACTTTAAATGGCTTTAATTTGACTAACACTATTAGTTTCCATAACGAAACAATATTTTCATTTAATTTTGTCATTACTGAGAGAAAATGTATGAATATTAGTCCTATTTGTACTGTTTTTCTTAGTTTTTATTGATTTGAATCGTTTATAATAGTATATATTAACTTTAAAAAGCTTTATACTATTCGATTTAATTATATTTTGTCATCAATAAGAGAAAATGTTTGAATATTAGTCCTATTTGTACTGTTTTTCTTAGCTTTTATTGATTTGAATCGTTTAAAATGTTAAATAACAACTTTAAAAGGCTTTATACTATTCGATTTAATTATATTTTGTCATCAATGAGAGAAAATGTATGGATATTAGTTCTATTTGTACTGTTTTTCTTAATTTTTATTGATTTGAATCGTTTATAATAGTATATAACAACTTTAAAAGGCTTTATACTATTCGATTTAATTATATTTTGTCATCAATGATAAAAAATGCATGAATATTAGACCTGTTTATACTATTTTTCAAGGTTGTTACTTATTTTATTTTCTTTAAAATTGCTTTAAACAATTTAAAATGGCTTTAAATTGATTTATACTATTAGTTTCCATAAAAAAATAATGTTTTCATTTAATTTTGTCATCACTGAGAGAAAATGTATGAATATTAGTCCTGTTTGTACTGTCTTTCAAGGTTTTTACTTATTTTATTTGCTTTACAATTGCTTTAAACAATTTAAAATGGCTTTAAACTGATTTATACTGTTAGTTTTCATAACAAAATAATGTTTTCACTAATTTTGTCATTACTGAGAGAAAATATATGAATATTAGTCCTATTTGTACTGTTTTTCTTAGTTTTTATTGATTTGAATCGTTTAAAATGGTATATAACAACTTTAAAAGGCTTTATACTATTCGATTTAATTATATTTTGTCATCACTGAGAAAATGTATGAATATTAGTCCTGTTTATACTGTTTTTCAAGGTTTTTACTTATTTTATTTGCTTTACAATTGCTTTAAACAATTTAAAATGGCTTTAAACTGATTTATACTATTAGTTTTCATAACAAAATAATGTTTTCACTAATTTTGTCATTACTGAGAGAAAATATATGAATATTAGTCCTATTTGTACTGTTTTTCTTAGTTTTTATTGATTTGAATCGTTTAAAATGGTATATAACAACTTTAAAAGGCTTTAATTTGACTTATACTATTATTTTCAATAACAAAATAATGTTTTCATTTTATTTTGTCATTACTGAAAAAAAAAGTATGAATATTAGTCCTGTTTGTACTGTTTTTCAAGGTTTGTACTGATTTTATTTGCTTTAAAATTGCTTTAACCAACTTTAAATGGCTTTAATTTGACTAACACTATTAGTTTCCATAACGAAGTAATGTTTTCATTTAATTTTGTCATTACTGAGAGAAAATGTATGAATATTAGTCCTATTTGTACTGTTTATCGCAGTTTTTATTATTTGAATCGTTTATAATTGTATATAACAACTATAAAAGGCTTTATGCTTTTCGATTTAATTATATTTTGTCATGACTGAGAGAAAATGTATGAATATTAGTCCTGTTTATACGGTTTTTCAAGGTTTTTACTGATTTTATTTGCTTTAAACAACTTTAAATGGCTTTAATTTGACTAATACTATAAGTTTCTATAACGAAATAATGTTTTCATTTTATTTTGTCATTACTGAGAGAAAATGTATGAATATTAGTCCTATTTGTACTGTTTTTATTAATTTTTATTATTTGAATCGTTTATAATAGTATATAACAACTTTAAAAGGCTTTATACTATTCGATTTAATTATATATTTTGTCATCACTGACAGAAAATGTATGAATATAAGTCCTGCTTGTACTGTTTTTCAAGGTTTTTACTTATTTTATTTTCTTTAAAATTGCTTTAACCAACTTTAAATGGCTTTAATTTGACTAACACTATTAGTTTCCATAACAAAATAATGTTTTCATTTAATTTTGTCATTACTGCAAGAAAATGTATGAATATTATTCCTATTTGTACTGTTTATCGCAGTTTTTATTATTTGAATCGTTTAAAATAGTATATAACAACTATAAAAGGCTTTATGCTATTCGATTTAATTATATTTTGTCATGACTGAGAGAAAATGTATGAATATTAGTCCTGTTTATACGGTTTTTCAAGGTTTTTACTGATTTTATTTGATTTAAACAACTTTAAATGGCTTTAATTTGACTAATACTATTAGTTTCTATAACGAAATAATGTTTTCATTTTATTTTGTCATTACTGAGAGAACATGTATGAATATGAGTCCTGTTTGTACTGTTTTTTAAGGTTTGTACTGGTTTTATTTGCTTTAAAATTGCTTTAAACAACTTTAAATGGCTTTAGTTTGACTAACACTATTAGTTTCCATAACAAAATAATGTTTTCATTTAATTTTGTCATTACTGAGAGAAAATGTATGAATATTAGTCCTATTTGTACTATTTCTTATACTTTCCTATTTGTACATTATACTATTCGATTTAATTATATTTTGTCATCAATGATAAAAAATGTTTGAATATTAGTCCTATTTGTACTGTCATTCAAGGTTTGTACTGATTTTATTTGCTTTAAAATTGCTTTAACCAACTTTAAATGGCGTTAATTTGACTAACACTATTAGTTTCCATAACGAAATAATGTTTTCATTTAATTTTGTCATTACTGAGAGAAAATGTATGAATATTAGTCCTATTTGTACTGTTTTTCTTAGTTTTTATTGATTTGAATCGTTTATAATAGTATATAACAACTTTAAAAGGCTTTATACTATTCGATTTAATTCTATTTTGTCATCAATGATAAAAAATGCATGAATATTAGTCCTGTTTATACTATTTTTCAAGGTTTTTACTTATTTTATTTTCTTTAAAATTGCTTTAAACAATTTAAAATGGCTTTAAACTGATTTATACTATTAGTTTCCATAACAAAATAATGTTTTCATTTAATTTTGTCATTACTGAGAGAAAATGTATGAATATTAGTCCTGTTTGTACTGTCTTTCAAGGTTTGTACTGATTTTATTTACTTAAAAATTGCTTTAAACAACTTTAAATGGCTTTAATTTGACTAACACTATTAGTTTCCATAACGAAATAATGTTTTCATTTAATTTTGTCATTACTGAGAGAAAATGTATGAATATTAGTCCTATTTGTACTGTTTTTCTTAGTTTTTATTGATTTGAATCGTTTATAATAGTATATAACAACTTTAAAAGGCTTTATACTATTCGATTTAATTCTATTTTGTCATCAATGATAAAAAATGCATGAATATTAGTCCTGTTTATACTATTTTTCAAGGTTTTTACTTATTTTATTTTCTTTAAAATTGCTTTAAACAATTTAAAATGGCTTTAAACTGATTTATACTATTAGTTTCCATAAAAAAATAATGTTTTCATTTAATTTTGTCATCACTGAGAGAAAATGTATGAATATAAGTCCTGTTTGTACTGTCTTTCAAGGTTTGTACTGATTTTATTTGCTTTAAAATTGCTTTAACCAACTTTAAATGGCTTTAATTTGACTAACACTATTAGTTTCCATAACGAAATAATGTTTTCATTTAATTTTGTCATTACTGAGAGAAAATGTATGAATATTAGTCCTATTTGTACTGTTTTTCTTAGTTTTTATTGATTTGAATCGTTTATAATAGTATATATTAACTTTAAAAAGCTTTATACTTTTCGATTTAATTATATTTTGTCATCAATAAGAGAAAATGTTTGAATATTAGTCCTATTTGTACTGTTTTTCTTAGCTTTTATTGATTTGAATCGTTTAAAATGTTAAATAACAACTTTAAAAGGCTTTATACTATTCGATTTAATTATATTTTGTCATCAATGAGAGAAAATGTATGGATATTAGTTCTATTTGTACTGTTTTTCTTAATTTTTATTGATTTGAATCGTTTATAATAGTATATAACAACTTTAAAAGGCTTTATACTATTCGATTTAATTATATTTTGTCATCAATGATAAAAAATGCATGAATATTAGTCCTGTTTATTCTATTTTTCAAGGTTTTTACATATTTTATTTTCTTTAAAATTGCTTTAAACAATTTAAAATGGCTTTAAACTGATTTATACTATTAGTTTCCATAAAAAAATAACGTTTTCATTTAATTTTGTCATCACTGAGAGAAAATGTATGAATATTAGTCCTGTTTGTACTGTCTTTCAAGGTTTGTACTGATTTAATTTGCTTTAAAATTGCTTTAACCAACTTTAAATGGCTTTAATTTGACTAACACTATTAGTTTCCATAACGAAATAATGTTTTCATTTAATTTTGTCATTACTGAGAAAAAATGTATGGATATTAGTCCTATTTGTACTGTTTTTCTTAGTTTTTATTGATTTGAAACGTTTATAATAGTATATAACAACATAAAAGCTTTATACTATTCGATTTAATTATATTTTGTCATCAATGAGAAAAAATGCATGAATATTAGTCCTGTTTATACTGTTTTTCAAGGTTTTTACTTATTTTATTTGCTTTACAATTGCTTTAAACAATTTAAAATGGCTTTAAACTGATTTATACTATTAGTTTTCATAACAAAATAATGTTTTCATTTAATTTTGTCATTACTGAGAGAAAATGTATGAATATTAGTCCTATTTGTACTGTTTTTCATAGTTTTTATTGATTTGAATCGTTTAAAATGGTAAATAACAACTTTAAAAGGCTTTAATTTGACTAATACTATTAGTTTCTATAACGAAATAATGTTTTCATTTTATTTTGTCATTACTGAGAGAAAATGTATGAATATTAGTCCTGTTTGTACTGTTTTTCAAGGTTTGTACTGATTTTATTTGCTTTAAAATTGCTTTAACCAAATTTAAATGGCTTTAATTTGACTAACACTATTAGTTTCCATAACGAAATAATGTTTTCATTTAATTTTGTCATTACTGAGAGAAAATGTATGAATATTAGTCCTATTTGTACTGTTTATCGCAGTTTTTATTATTTGAATCGTTTATAATAGTATATAACAACTATAAAAGGCTTTATGCTATTCGATTTAATTATATTTTGTCATCACTGAGAGAAAATGTATGAATATTAGTCCTGTTTAGACGGTTTTTCAAGGTTTGTACTGATTTAATTTGCTTTAAACAACTTTAAATGGCTTTAATTTGACTAACACTATTAGTTTCCATAACGAAATAATGTTTTCATTTAATTTTGTCATTACTGAGAGAAAATGTATGAATATTAGTCCTATTTGTACTGTTTATCGCAGTTTTTATTATTTGAATCGTTTATAATAGTATATAACAACTTTAAAAGGCTTTATACTATTCGATTTAATTATATTTTGTCATCACTGACAGAAAATGTATGAATATTAGTCCTGTTTGTACTGTTTTTCAAGGTTTTTACTTATTTATTTTCTTTAAAATTGCTTTAACCAACTTTAAATGGCTTTAATTTGACTAACACTATTAGTTTCCATAACAAAATAATGTTTTCATTTAATTTTGTCATTACTGAGAGAAAATGTATGAATATTAGTCCTATTTGTACTGTTTATCGCAGTTTTTATTATTTGAATCGTTTATAATAGTATATAACAACTATAAAAGGCTTTATGCTATTCGATTTAATTATATTTTGTCATGACTGAGAGAAAATGTATGAATATTAGTCCTGTTTATACGGTTTTTCAATGTTTTTACTGATTTTATTTGCTTTAAACAACTTTAAATGGCTTTAATTTGACTAATACTATTAGTTTCCATAACGAAATAATGTTTTCATTTAATTTTGTCATTACTGAGAGAAAATGTATGAATATTAGTCCTATTTGTACTGTTTTTCTTAGTTTTTATTGATTTGAATCGTTTATAATAGTATATAACAACTTTAAAAGGCTTTATACTATTCGATTTAATTATATTTTGTCATCAATGATAAAAAATGCATGATATTAGTCCTGTTTATACTATTTTTCAAGGTTTTTACTTATTTTATTTTCTTTAAAATTGCTTTAAACAATTTAAAATGGCTTTAAACTGATTTATACTATTAGTTTCCATAAAAAAATAATGTTTTCATTTAATTTTGTCATCAATGAGAGAAAATGTATGAATATTAGTCCTGTTTGTACTGTCTTTCAAGGTTTGTACTGATTTTATTTTCTTTAAAATTGCTTTAACCAACTTTAAATGGCTTTAATTTGACTAACACTATTAGTTTCCATAACGAAATAATGTTTTCATTTAATTTTGTCATTACTGAGAGAAAATGTATGAATATTAGTCCTATTTGTACTGTTTTTCTTAGTTTTTATTGATTTGAATCGTTTATAATAGTATATAACAACTTTAAAAGACTTTATACTATTCGATTTAATTATATTTTGTCATCAATGATAAAAAATGCATGAATATTAGTCCTGTTTATACTATTTTTCAAGGTTTTTACTTATTTTATTTTCTTTAAAATTGCTTTAAACAATTTAAAATGGCTTTAAACTGATTTATACTATTAGTTTCCATAAAAAAATAATGTTTTCATTTAATTTTGTCATCACTGAGAGAAAATGTATGAATATTAGTCCTGTTTGTACTGTCTTTCAAGGTTTGTACTGATTTTATTTGCTTTAAAATTGCTTTAACCAACTTTAAATGGCTTTAATTTGACTAACACTATTAGTTTCCATAACGAAATAATGTTTTCATTTAATTTTGTCATTACTGAGAGAAAATGTATGAATATTAGTCCTATTTGTACTGTTTTTCTTAGTTTTTATTGATTTGAATCGTTTATAATAGTATATATTAACTTTAAAAAGCTTTATACTATTCGATTTAATTATATTTTGTCATCAATAAGAGAAAATGTTTGAATATTAGTCCTATTTGTACTGTTTTTCTTAGCTTTTATTGATTTGAATCGTTTAAAATGTTAAATAACAACTTTAAAAGGCTTTATACTATTCGATTTAATTATATTTTGTCATCAATGAGAGAAAACGTATGGATATTAGTTCTATTTGTACTGTTTTTCTTAGTTTTTATTGATTTGAATCGTTTATAATAGTATATAACAACTTTAAAAGGCTTTATACTATTCGATTTAATTCTATTTTGTCATCAATGATAAAAAATGTATGAATATTAGTCCTGTTTATACTATTTTTCAAGGTTTTTACTTATTTTATTTTCTTTAAAATGGTATATAACAATTTAAAATGGCTTTAAACTGATTTATACTATTAGTTTCCATAAAAAAATAATGTTTTCATTTAATTTTGTCATCACTGAGAGAAAATGTATGAATATTAGTCCTGTTTGTACTGTCTTTCAAGGTTTGTACTGATTTTATTTGCTTTAAAATTGCTTTAACCAACTTTAAATGGCTTTAATTTGACTAACACTATTAGTTTCCATAACGAAATAATGTTTTCATTTAATTTTGTCATTACTGAGAGAAAATGTATGAATATTAGTCCTATTTGTACTGTTTTTCTTAGTTTTTATTGATTTTAATCATTTAAAATGGTATGTAACAACATTAAAAGGCTTTATACTATTCGATTTAATTATATTTTGTCATCAATGATAAAAAATGTATGAATATTAGTCCTGTTTATACTATTTTTCGTAATTTTTATTGATTTGAATCGTTTATAATAGTATATATTAACTTTAAAAAGCTTTATACTATTCGATTTAATTCTATTTTGTCATCAATGATAAAAAATGCATGAATATTAGTCCTGTTTATACTATTTTTCAAGGTTTTTACTTATTTTATTTTCTTTAAATTGCTTTAAACAATTTAAAATGGCTTTAAACTGATTTATACTATTAGTTTCCATAAAAAAATAATGTTTTCATTTAATTTTGTCATCACTGAGAGAAAATGTATGAATATTAGTCCTGTTTGTACTGTCTTTCAAGGTTTGTACTGATTTTATTTGCTTTAAAATTGCTTTAACCAACTTTAAATGGCTTTAATTTGACTAACACTATTAGTTTCCATAACGAAATAATGTTTTCATTTAATTTTGTCATTACTGAGAGAAAATGTTTGAATATTAGTCCTATTTGTACTGTTTTTCTTAGCTTTTATTGATTTGAATCGTTTAAAATGTTAAATAACAACTTTAAAAGGTTTTATACTATTCGATTTAATTATATTTTGTCATCAATGAGAGAAAATGTATGGATATTAGTTCTATTTGTACTGTTTTTCTGAATTTTTATTGATTTGAATCATTTAAAATGGTATGTAACAACATTAAAAGGCTTTATACTATTCGATTTAATTATATTTTGTCATCAATGATAAAAAATGTATGAATATTAGTCCTGTTTATACTATTTTTCGTAATTTTTATTGATTTGAATCGTTTATAATAGTATATATTAAATTTAAAAAGCTTTATACTATTCGATTTAATTATATTTTGTCATCAATGATAAAAAATGTATGAATATTAGTCCTGTTTATACTATTTTTCAAGGTTTTTACTTATTTTATTTTCTTTAAAATGGTATATAACAATTTAAAATGGCTTTAAACTGATTTATACTATTAGTTTCCATAACAAAATAATGTTTTCATTTAATTTTGTCATCACTGAGAGAAAATGTATGAATATTAGTCCTGTTTGTACTCTCTTTCAAGGTTTGTACTGATTTTATTTGCTTTAAAATTGCTTTAACCAACTTTAAATGGCTTTAATTTGACTAACACTATTAGTTTCCATAACGAAATAATGTTTTCATTTAATTTTGTCATTACTGAGAGAAAATGTATGAATATTAGTCCTATTTGTACTGTTTTTCTTAGTTTTTATTGATTTGAATCGTTTATAATAGTATATAATAACTTTAAAAAGTTTTATACTATTCGATTTAATTATATTTTGTCATC
The DNA here is from genome assembly GCA_961205885.1 of Ptychoptera albimana. Classification (NCBI taxonomy): domain Eukaryota; kingdom Metazoa; phylum Arthropoda; class Insecta; order Diptera; family Ptychopteridae; genus Ptychoptera; species Ptychoptera albimana. Next base: position 47,682,875 of record OY540801.1, read on the forward strand.
AATGAGAGAAAATGTTTGAATATTAGTCCTATTTGTACTGTTTTTCTTAGTTTTTATTGATTTGAATCGTTTAAAATGGTAAATAACAACTTTAAAAGGCTTTAATTTGACTTATACTATTATTTTTTATAACAAAATAATGTTTTCATTTTATTTTGTCATTACTGAAAAAAAAAAGTATGAATATTAGTCCTGTTTGTACTGTTTTTCAAGGTTTGTACTGATTTTATTTGCTTTAAAATTGCTTTAACCAACTTTAAATGGCTTTAATTTGACTAACACTATTAGTTTCCATAACGAAATAATGTTTTCATTTAATTTTGTCATTACTGAGAGAAAATGTATGAATATTAGTCCTATTTGTACTGTTTATCGCAGTTCTTATTATTTGAATCGTTTATAATAGTATACAACAACTATAAAAGGCTTTATGCTTTTCGATTTAATTATATTTTGTCATGACTGAGAGAAAATGTATGAATATTAGTCCTGCTTATACGGTTTTTCATGGTTTTTACTGATTTTATTTGCTTTAAACAACTTTAAATGGCTTTAATTTGACTAATACTATTAGTTTCCATAACGAAATAATGTTTTCATTTAATTTTGTCATTACTGAGAGAAAATGTATGAATATTAGTCCTATTTGTACTGTTTTTCTTAGTTTTTATTGATTTGAATCGTTTATAATAGTATATAATAACTTTAAAAAGTTTTATACTATTCGATTTACTTATATTTTGTCATCAATGAGAGAACATGTTTGAATATAAGTCCTATTTGTACTGTTTTTCTTAGTTTTTATTGATGTGGATCGTTTAAAATGGTAAATATAAACTTTAAAAGGCTTTATACTATTCGATTTAATTATATTTTGTCATTACTGAGAGAAAATGTATGAATATTAGTCCTATTTGTACTGTTTTTCTTAGTTTTTATTGATTTGAATCGTTTAAAATGGTAAATATAAACTTTAGAAGGCTTTATACTATTCGATTTAATTATATTTTGTCATCAATGAAAGAAAATGTATGAATATTAGTCCTATTTGTACTGTTTATCGCAGTTTTTATTATTTGAATCGTTTATAATAGTATATAACAACTATAAAAGGCTTTATGCTTTTCGATTTAATTATATTTTGTCATGACTGAGAGAAAATGTATGAATATTAGTCCTGTTTATACTATTTTTCAAGGTTTTTACTTATTTTATTTTCTTTAAAATTGCTTTAAACAATTTAAAATGGCTTTAAACTGATTTATACTATTAGTTTCCATAAAAAAATAATGTTTTCATTTAATTTTGTCATCACTGAGAGAAAATGTATGAATATTAGTCCTGTTTGTACTGTCTTTCAAGGTTTGTACTGATTTTATTTGCTTTAAAATTGCTTCAACCAACTTTAAATGGCTTTAATTTGACTAACACTATTAGTTTCCATAACGAAATAATGTTTTCATTTAATTTTGTCATTACTGAGAGAAAATGTATGAATATTAGTCCTATTTGTACTGTTTTTCTTAGTTTTTATTGATTTGAATCGTTTATAATAGTATATAACAACATAAAAAGCTTTATACTATTCGATTTAATTATATTTTGTCATCAATGAGAGAAAATGTTTGAATATAAGTCCTATTTGTACTGTTTTTCTTAGTTTTTATTGATTTGGATCGTTTAAAATGGTAAATATAAACTTTAAAAGGCTTTATACTATTCGATTTAATTATATTCGTTTTTACTTATTTTATTTTCTTTAAAATTTCTTTAAACAATTTAAAATGGCTTTAAACTGATTTATACTATTAGTTTCCATAACAAAATAATGTTTTCATTTAATTTTGTCATCACTGAGAGAAAATGTATGAATATTAGTCCTATTTGTACTCTCTTTCAAGGTTTGTACTGATTTTATATGCCTTAAAATTGCTTTAACCAACTTTAAATGGCTTTAATTTGACTAACACTATTAGTTTCCATAACGAAATAATGTTTTCATTTAATTTTGTCATTACTGAGAGAAAATGTATGAATATTAGTCCTATTTGTACTGTTTATCGCAGTTTTTATTATTTGAATCGTTTATAATAGTATATAACAACTATAAAAGGCTTTATGCTTTTCGATTTAATTATATTTTGTCATGACTGAGAGAAAATGTATGAATATTAGTCCTGCTTATACGGTTTTTCAAGGTTTTTACTGATTTTATTTGCTTTAAACAACTTTAAATGGCTTTAATTTGACTAACACTATTAGTTTCCATAACGAAATAATGTTTTCATTTAATTTTGTCATCAATGAGAGAAAATGTTTGAATATTAGTCCTATTTGTACTGTTTTTCTTAGTTTTTATTGATTTGAATCGTTTAAAATGGTAAATAACAACTTTAAAATGCTTTAATTTGACTTATACTATTATTTTCCATAACAAAATAATGTTTTCATTTTATTTTGTCATTACTGAAAAAAAAAAGTATGAATATTAGTCCTGTTTGTACTGTTTTTCAAGGTTTGTACTGATTTTATTTGCTTTAAAATTGCTTTAACCAACTTTAAATGGCTTTATTTGACTAACACTATTAGTTTCCATAACGAAATAATGTTTTCATTTAATTTTGTCATTACTGAGAGAAAATGTATGAATATTAGTCCTATTTGTACTGTTTATCGCAGTTTTTATTATTTGAATCGTTTATAATAGTATATAACAACTATAAAAGGCTTTATGCTTTTCGATTTAATTATATTTTGTCATGACTGAGAGAAAATGTATGAATATTAGTCCTGCTTATACGGTTTTTCAAGGTTTTTACTGATTTTATTTGCTTTAAACAACTTTAAATGGCTTTAATTTGACTAATACTATTAGTTTCTATAACGAAATAATGTTTTCATTTTATTTTGTCATTACTGAGAGAAAATGTATGAATATTAGTCCTGTTTGTACTGTTTTTCAAGGTTTGTACTGATTTTATTTGCTATAAAATTGCTTTAACCAACTTTTAATGGCGTTAATTTGACTAACACTATTAGTTTCCATAACGAAATAATGTTTTCATTTAATTTTGTCATTACTGAGAGAAAATGTATGAATATTAGTCCTATTTGTACTGTTTATCGCAGTTTTTATTATTTGAATCGTTTATAATAGTATATAACAACTATAAAAGGCTTTATGCTATTCGATTTAATTATATTTTGTCATGACTGAGAGAAAATGTATGAATATTAGTCCTGTTTATACGGTTTTTCAAGGTTTTTACTGATTTTATTTGCTTTAAACAACTTTAAATGGCTTTAATTTGACTAATACTATTAGTTTCTATAACGAAATAATGTTTTCATTTTATTTTGTCATTACTGAGAGAAAATGTATGAATATTAGTCCTGTTTGTACTCTTTTTCAAGGTTTGTACTGATTTTATTTGCTTTAAAATTGCTCTAACCAACTTTAAATGGCTTTAATTTGACTAACACTATTAGTTTCCATAACAAAATAATGTTTTCATTTAATTTTGTCATTACTGAGAGAAAATGTATGAATATTAGTCCTATTTGTACTGTTTATCGCAGTTTTTATTATTTGAATCGTTTATAATAGTATATAACAACTATAAAAGGCTTTATGCTATTCGATTTAATTATATTTTGTCATGACTGAGAGAAAATGTATGAATATTAGTCCTGTTTATACGGTTTTTCAAGGTTTTTACTGATTTTATTTGCTTTAAACAACTTTAAATGGCTTTAATTTGACTAATACTATAAGTTTCTATAACGAAATAATGTTTTCATTTTATTTTGTCATTACTGAGAGAACATGTATGAATATTAGTCCTATTTGTACTGTTTTTATTAATTTTTATTATTTGAATCGTTTATAATAGTATATAACAACTTTAAAAGGCTTTATACTATTCGATTTAATTATATTTTGTCATCACTGACAGAAAATGTATAAATATTAGTCCTGTTTATACGGTTTTTCAAGGTTTTTACTGATTTTATTTGCTTTAAACAACTTTAAATGGCTTTTATTTGACTAATACTATTAGTTTCTATATCGAAATAATGTTTTCATTTTATTTTGTCATTACTGAGAGAACATGTATGAATATGAGTCCTGTTTGTACTGTTTTTTAAGGTTTGTACTGGTTTTATTTGCTTTAAAATAGCTTTTACCAACTTTAAATGGCGTTAATTTGACTAACACTATTAGTTTCCATAACGAAATAATGTTTTCATTTAATTTTGTCATTACTGAGAGAAAATGTATGAATATTAGTCCTATTTGTACTGTTTATCGCAGTTTTTATTATTTGAATCGTTTATAATAGTATATAACAACTATAAAAGGCTTTATGCTATTCGATTTAATTATATTTTGTCATGACTGAGAGAAAATGTATGAATATTAGTCCTGTTTATACGGTTTTTCAAGGTTTTTACTGATTTAATTTGCTTTAAACAACTTTAAATGGCTTTAATTTGACTAATACTATTAGTTTCTATAACGAAATAATGTTTTCATTTTATTTTGTCATTACTGAGAGAACATGTATGAATATGAGTCCTGTTTGTACTGTTTTTTAAGGTTTGTACTGATTTTATTTGCTTTAAAATTGCTCTAACCAACTTTAAATGGCTTTAATTTGACTAACACTATTAGTTTCCATAACGAAATAATGTTTTCATTTAATTTTGTCATTACTGAGAGAAAATGTATGAATATTAGTCCTGTTTATACTGTTTATCGCAGTTTTTATTATTTGAATCGTTTATAATAGTATATAACAACTATAAAAGGCTTTATGCTATTCGATTTAATTATATTTTGTCATGACTGAGAGAAAATGTATGAATATTAGTCCTGTTTATACGGTTTTTCAAGGTTTTTACTGATTTTATTTGCTTTAAACAACTTTAAATGGCTTTAATTTGACTAATACTATTAGTTTCTATAACGAAATAATGTTTTCATTTTATTTTGTCATTACTGAGAGAACATGTATGAATATTAGTCCTATTTGTACTGTTTTTATTAATTTTTATTATTTGAATCGTTTATAATAGTATATAACAACTTTAAAAGGCTTTATACTATTCGATTTAATTATATTTTGTCATCACTGACAGAAAATGTATGAATATTAGTCCTGTTTATACGGTTTTTCAAGGTTTTTACTGATTTTATTTGCTTTAAACAACTTTAAATGGCTTTAATTTGACTAATACTATTAGTTTCTATAACGAAATAATGTTTTCATTTTATTTTGTCATTACTGAGAGAACATGTATGAATATGAGTCCTGTTTGTACTGTTTTTTAAGGTTTGTACTGGTTTTATTTGCTTTAAAATTGCTTTAACCAACTTTAAATGGCGTTAATTTGACTAACACTATTAGTTTCCATAACGAAATAATGTTTTCATTTAATTTTGTCATTACTGAGAGAAAATGTATGAATATTAGTCCTATTTGTACTGTTTATCGCAGTTTTTATTATTTGAATCGTTTATAATAGTATATAACAACTATAAAAGGCTTTATGCTATTCGATTTAATTATATTTTGTCATGACTGAGAGAAAATGTATGAATATTAGTCCTGTTTATACGGTTTTTCAAGGTTTTTACTGATTTTATTTGCTTTAAACAACTTTAAATGGCTTTAATTTGACTAATACTATTAGTTTCTATAACGAAATAATGTTTTCATTTTATTTTGTCATTACTGAGAGAACATGTATGAATATGAGTCCTGTTTGTACTGTTTTTTAAGGTTTGTACTGGTTTTATTTGCTTTAAAATTGCTTTAAACAACTTTAAATGGCGTTAATTTGACTAACACTATTAGTTTCCATAACGAAATAATGTTTTCATTTAATTTTGTCATTACTGAGAGAAAATGTATGAATATTAGTAATATTTGTACTATTTCGTATACTTTTCTATTTGAACTTTATAATATTCGATTTAATTATATTTTGTCATCAATGATAAAAAATGTATGAATATTAGTCCTATTTGTACTGTTTATCGCAGTTTTTATTATTTGAATCGTTTATAATAGTATATAACAACTATAAAAGGCTTTATGCTTTTCGATTTAATTATATTTTGTCATGACTGAGAGAAAATGTATGAATATTAGTCCTGCTTATACGGTTTTTCAAGGTTTTTACTGATTTTATTTGCTTTAAACAACTTTAAATGGCTTTAATTTGACTAATACTATTAATTTCTATAACGAAATAATGTTTTCATTTTATTTTGTCATTACTGAGAGAAAATGTATGAATATTAGTCCTGTTTGTACTGTTTTTCAAGGTTTGTACTGATTTTATTTGCTTTAAAATTGCTTTAACCAACTTTAAATGGCTTTAATTTGACTAACACTATTAGTTTCCATAACGAAATAATGTTTTCATTTAATTTTGTCATTACTGAGAGAAAATGTATGAATATTAGTCCTATTTGTACTGTTTATCGCAGTTTTTATTATTTGAATCTTTTATAATAGTATATAACAACTTTAAAAGGCTTTATACTATTCGATTTAATTATATTTTGTCATCACTGACAGAAAATGTATGAATATTAGTCCTGTTTATACGGTTTTTCAAGGTTTTTACTGATTTTATTTGCTTTAAACAACTTTAAATGGCTTTAATTTGACTAATACTATTAGTTTCTATAACGAAATAATGTTTTCATTTTATTTTGTCATTACTGAGAGAACATGTATGAATATGAGTCCTGTTTGTACTGTTTTTTAAGGTTTGTACTGGTTTTATTTGCTTTAAAATTGCTTTAACCAACTTTAAATGGCGTTAATTTGACTAACACTATTAGTTTCCATAACGAAATAATGTTTTCATTTAATTTTGTCATTACTGAGAGAAAATGTATGAATATTAGTCCTATTTGTACTGTTTATCGCAGTTTTTATTATTTGAATCGTTTATAATAGTATATAACAACTATAAAAGGCTTTATGCTATTCGATTTAATTATATTTTGTCATGACTGAGAGAAAATGTATGAATATTAGTCCTGTTTATACGGTTTTTCAAGGTTTTTACTGATTTTATTTGCTTTAAACAACTTTAAATGGCTTTAATTTGACTAATACTATTAGTTTCTATAACGAAATAATGTTTTCATTTTATTTTGTCATTATTGAGAGAACATGTATGAATATTAGTCCTGTTTGTACTGTTTTTTAAGGTTTGTACTGGTTTTATTTGCTTTAAAATTGCTTTAAACAACTTTAAATGGCGTTAATTTGACTAACACTATTAGTTTTCATAACGAAATAATGTTTTCATTTAATTTTGTCATTACTGAGAGAAAATGTATGAATATTAGTAATATTTGTACTATTTCTTATACTTTTCTATTTGAACTTTATAATATTCGATTTAATTATATTTTGTCATCAATGATAAAAAATGTTTGAATATTAGTCCTATTTGTACTGTTTATCGCAGTTTTTATTATTTGAATCGTTTATAATAGTATATAACAACTATAAAAGGCTTTATGCTTTTCGATTTAATTATATTTTGTCATGACTGAGAGAAAATGTATGAATATTAGTCCTGCTTATACGGTTTTTCAAGGTTTTTACTGATTTTATTTGCTTTAAACAACTTTAAATGGCTTTAATTTGACTAATACTATTAGTTTCTATAACGAAATAATGTTTTCATTTTATTTTGTCATTACTGAGAGAAAATGTATGAATATTAGTCCTGTTTGTACTGTTTTTCAAGGTTTGTACTGATTTTATTTGCTTTAAAATTGCTTTAACCAACTTTAAATGGCTTTAATTTGACTAACACTATTAGTTTCCATAACGAAATAATGTTTTCATTTAATTTTGTCATTACTGAGAGAAAATGTATGAATATTAGTCCTATTTGTACTGTTTATCGCAGTTTTTATTATTTGAATCGTTTATAATAGTATATAACAACTATAAAAGGCTTTATGCTATTCGATTTAATTATATTTTGTCATGACTGAGAGAAAATGTATGAATATTAGTCCTGTTTATACGGTTTTTCAAGGTTTTTACTGATTTTATTTGCTTTAAACAACTTTAAATGGCTTTAATTTGACTAATACTATAAGTTTCTATAACGAAATAATGTTTTCATTTTATTTTGTCATTACTGAGAGAACATGTATGAATATTAGTCCTATTTGTACTGTTTTTATTAATTTTTATTATTTGAATCTATTATAATAGTATATAACAACTTTAAAAGGCTTTATACTATTCGATTTAATTATATTTTGTCATCACTGACAGAAAATGTATGAATATTAGTCCTGTTTATACGGTTTTTCAAGGTTTTTACTGATTTTATTTGCTTTAAACAACTTTAAATGGCTTTAATTTGACTAATACTATTAGTTTCTATAACGAAATAATGTTTTCATTTTATTTTGTCATTACTGAGAGAACATGTATGAATATGAGTCCTGTTTGTACTGTTTTTTAAGGTTTGTACTGGTTTTATTTGCTTTAAAATTGCTTTAACCAACTTTAAATGGCGTTAATTTGACTAACACTATTAGTTTCCATAACGAAATAATGTTTTCATTTAATTTTGTCATTACTGAGAGAAAATGTATGAATATTAGTCCTATTTGTACTGTTTATCGCAGTTTTTATTATTTGAATCGTTTATAATAGTATATAACAACTATAAAAGGCTTTATACTATTCGATTTAATTATATTTTGTCATGACTGAGAGAAAATGTATGAATATTAGTCCTGTTTATACGGTTTTTCAAGGTTTTTACTGATTTTATTTGCTTTAAACAACTTTAAATGGCTTTAATTTGACTAATACTATTAGTTTCTATAACGAAATAATGTTTTCATTTTATTTTGTCATTACTGAGAGAACATGTATGAATATGAGTCCTGTTTGTACTGTTTTTTAAGGTTTGTACTGGTTTTATTTGCTTTAAAATTGCTTTAAACAACTTTAAATGGCGTTAATTTGACTAACACTATTAGTTTTCATAACGAAATAATGTTTTCATTTAATTTTGTCATTACTGAGAGAAAATGTATGAATATTAGTAATATTTGTACTATTTCTTATACTTTTCTATTTGAACTTTATAATATTCGATTTAATTATATTTTGTCATCAATGATAAAAAATGTATGAATATTAGTCCTATTTGTACTGTTTATCGCAGTTTTTATTATTTGAATCGTTTATAATAGTATATAACAACTATAAAAGGCTTTATGCTTTTCGATTTAATTATATTTTGTCATGACTGAGAGAAAATGTATGAATATTAGTCCTGCTTATACGGTTTTTCAAGGTTTTTACTGATTTTATTTGCTTTAAACAACTTTAAATGGCTTTAATTTGACTAATACTATTAGTTTCTATAACGAAATAATGTTTTCATTTTATTTTGTCATTACTGAGAGAAAATGTATGAATATTAGTCCTGTTTGTACTGTTTTTCAAGGTTTGTACTGATTTTATTTGCTTTAAAATTGCTTTAACCAACTTTAAATGGCTTTAATTTGACTAACACTATTAGTTTCCATAACGAAATAATGTTTTCATTTAATTTTGTCATTACTGAGAGAAAATGTATGAATATTAGTCCTATTTGTACTGTTTATCGCAGTTTTTATTATTTGAATCGTTTATAATAGTATATAACAACTATAAAAGGCTTTATGCTTTTCGATTTAATTATATTTTGTCATGACTGAGAGAAAATGTATGAATATTAGTCCTGTTTATACGGTTTTTCAAGGTTTTTACTGATTTTATTTGCTTTAAACAACTTTAAATGGCTTTAATTTGACTAATACTATAAGTTTCTATAACGAAATAATGTTTTCATTTTATTTTGTCATTACTGAGAGAACATGTATGAATATTAGTCCTATTTGTACTGTTTTTATTAATTTTTATTATTTGAATCGTTTATAATAGTATATAACAACTTTAAAAGGCTTTATACTATTCGATTTAATTATATTTTGTCATCACTGACAAAAAAGGTATGAATATTAGTCCTGTTTATACGGTTTTTCAAGGTTTTTACTGATTTTATTTGCTTTAAACAACTTTAAATGGCTTTAATTTGACTAATACTATTAGTTTCTATAACGAAATAATGTTTTCATTTTATTTTGTCATTACTGAGAGAACATGTATGAATATGAGTCCTGTTTGTACTGTTTTTTAAGGTTTGTACTGGTTTTATTTGCTTTAAAATTGCTTTAAACAACTTTAAATGGCTTTAATTTGACTAACACTATTAGTTTCCATAACGAAATAATGTTTACATTTAATTTTGTCATTACTGAGAGAAAATGTATGAATATTAGTCCTATTTGTACTGTTTATCGCAGTTTTTATTATTTGAATCGTTTATAATAGTATATAACAACTATAAAAGGCTTTATGCTATTCGATTTAATTATATTTTGTCATGACTGAGAGAAAATGTATGAATATTAGTCCTGTTTATACGGTTTTTCAAGGTTTTTACTGATTTTATTTGCTTTAAACAACTTTAAATGGCTTTAATTTGACTAATACTATTAGTTTCTATAACGAAATAATGTTTTCATTTTATTTTGTCATTACTGAGAGAACATGTATGAATATGAGTCCTGTTTGTACTGTTTTTTAAGGTTTGTACTGGTTTTATTTGCTTTAAAATTGCTTTAACCAACTTTAAATGGCGTTAATTTGACTAACACTATTAGTTTCCATAACGAAATAATGTTTTCATTTAATTTTGTCATTACTGAGAGAAAATGTATGAATATTAGTCCTATTTGTACTGTTTATCGCAGTTTTTATTATTTGAATCGTTTATAATAGTATATAACAACTATAAAAGGCTTTATGCTATTCGATTTAATTATATTTTGTCATGACTGAGAGAAAATGTATGAATATTAGTCCTGTTTATACGGTTTTTCAAGGTTTTTACTGATTTTATTTGCTTTAAACAACTTTAAATGGCTTTAATTTGACTAATACTATAAGTTTCTATAACGAAATAATGTTTTCATTTTATTTTGTCATTACTGAGAGAACATGTATGAATATTAGTCCTATTTGTACTGTTTTTATTAATTTTTATTATTTGAATCTTTTATAATAGTATATAACAACTTTAAAAGGCTTTATACTATTCGATTTAATTATATTTTGTCATCACTGACAGAAAATGTATGAATATTAGTCCTGTTTATACGGTTTTTCAAGGTTTTTACTGATTTTATTTGCTTTAAACAACTTTAAATGGCTTTAATTTGACTAATACTATTAGTTTCTATAACGAAATAATGTTTTCATTTTATTTTGTCATTACTGAGAGAACATGTATGAATATGAGTCCTGTTTGTACTGTTTTTTAAGGTTTGTACTGGTTTTATTTGCTTTAAAATTGCTTTAACCAACTTTAAATGGCGTTAATTTGACTAACACTATTAGTTTCCATAACGAAATAATGTTTTCATTTAATTTTGTCATTACTGAGAGAAAATGTATGAATATTAGTCCTATTTGTACTGTTTATCGCAGTTTTTATTATTTGAATCTATTATAATAGTATATAACAACTTTAAAAGGCTTTATACTATTCGATTTAATTATATTTTGTCATCACTGACAGAAAATGTATGAATATTAGTCCTGTTTATACGGTTTTTCAAGGTTTTTACTGATTTTATTTGCTTTAAACAACTTTAAATGGCTTTAATTTGACTAATACTATTAGTTTCTATAACGAAATAATGTTTTCATTTTATTTTGTCATTACTGAGAGAACATGTATGAATATGAGTCCTGTTTGTACTGTTTTTTAAGGTTTGTACTGGTTTTATTTGCTTTAAAATTGCTTTAACCAACTTTAAATGGCGTTAATTTGACTAACACTATTAGTTTCCATAACGAAATAATGTTTTCATTTAATTTTGTCATTACTGAGAGAAAATGTATGAATATTAGTCCTATTTGTACTGTTTATCGCAGTTTTTATTATTTGAATCGTTTATAATAGTATATAACAACTATAAAAGGCTTTATGCTATTCGATTTAATTATATTTTGTCATGACTGAGAGAAAATGTATGAATATTAGTCCTGTTTATACGGTTTTTCAAGGTTTTTACTGATTTTATTTGCTTTAAACAACTTTAAATGGCTTTAATTTGACTAATACTATTAGTTTCTATAACGAAATAATGTTTTCATTTTATTTTGTCATTACTGAGAGAACATGTATGAATATGAGTCCTGTTTGTACTGTTTTTTAAGGTTTGTACTGGTTTTATTTGCTTTAAAATTGCTTTAAACAACTTTAAATGGCGTTAATTTGACTAACACTATTAGTTTTCATAACGAAATAATGTTTTCATTTAATTTTGTCATTACTGAGAGAAAATGTATGAATATTAGTAATATTTGTACTATTTCTTATACTTTTCTATTTGAACTTTATAATATTCGATTTAATTATATTTTGTCATCAATGATAAAAAATGTATGAATATTAGTCCTATTTGTACTGTTTATCGCAGTTTTTATTATTTGAATCGTTTATAATAGTATATAACAACTATAAAAGGCTTTATGCTTTTCGATTTAATTATATTTTGTCATGACTGAGAGAAAATGTATGAATATTAGTCCTGCTTATACGGTTTTTCAAGGTTTTTACTGATTTTATTTGCTTTAAACAACTTTAAATGGCTTTAATTTGACTAATACTATTAGTTTCTATAACGAAATAATGTTTTCATTTTATTTTGTCATTACTGAGAGAAAATGTATGAATATTAGTCCTGATTGTACTGTTTTTCAAGGTTTGTACTGATTTTATTTGCTTTAAAATTGCTTTAACCAACTTTAAATGGCTTTAATTTGACTAACACTATTAGTTTCCATAACGAAATAATGTTTTCATTTAATTTTGTCATTACTGAGAGAAAATGTATGAATATTAGTCCTATTTGTACTGTTTATCGCAGTTTTTATTATTTGAATCGTTTATAATAGTATATAACAACTATAAAAGGCTTTATGCTATTCGATTTAATTATATTTTGTCATGACTGAGAGAAAATGTATGAATATTAGTCCTGTTTATACGGTTTTTCAAGGTTTTTACTGATTTTATTTGCTTTAAACAACTTTAAATGGCTTTAATTTGACTAATACTATAAGTTTCTATAACGAAATAATGTTTTCATTTTATTTTGTCATTACTGAGAGAACATGTATGAATATTAGTCCTATTTGTACTGTTTTTATTAATTTTTATTATTTGAATCTATTATAATAGTATATAACAACTTTAAAAGGCTTTATACTATTCGATTTAATTATATTTTGTCATCACTGACAGAAAATGTATGAATATTAGTCCTGTTTATACGGTTTTTCAAGGTTTTTACTGATTTTATTTGCTTTAAACAACTTTAAATGGCTTTAATTTGACTAATACTATTAGTTTCTATAACGAAATAATGTTTTCATTTTATTTTGTCATTACTGAGAGAACATGTATGAATATGAGTCCTGTTTGTACTGTTTTTTAAGGTTTGTACTGGTTTTATTTGCTTTAAAATTGCTTTAACCAACTTTAAATGGCGTTAATTTGACTAACACTATTAGTTTCCATAACGAAATAATGTTTTCATTTAATTTTGTCATTACTGAGAGAAAATGTATGAATATTAGTCCTATTTGTACTGTTTATCGCAGTTTTTATTATTTGAATCGTTTATAATAGTATATAACAACTATAAAAGGCTTTATGCTATTCGATTTAATTATATTTTGTCATGACTGAGAGAAAATGTATGAATATTAGTCCTGTTTATACGGTTTTTCAAGGTTTTTACTGATTTTATTTGCTTTAAACAACTTTAAATGGCTTTAATTTGACTAATACTATTAGTTTCTATAACGAAATAATGTTTTCATTTTATTTTGTCATTACTGAGAGAACATGTATGAATATGAGTCCTGTTTGTACTGTTTTTTAAGGTTTGTACTGGTTTTATTTGCTTTAAAATTGCTTTAAACAACTTTAAATGGCGTTAATTTGACTAACACTATTAGTTTCCATAACGAAATAATGTTTTCATTTAATTTTGTCATTACTGAGAGAAAATGTATGAATATTAGTCCTATTTGTACTGTTTATCGCAGTTTTTATTATTTGAATCGTTTATAATAGTATATAACAACTATAAAAGGCTTTATGCTATTCGATTTAATTATATTTTGTCATGACTGAGAGAAAATGTATGAATATTAGTCCTGTTTATACGGTTTTTCAAGGTTTTTACTGATTTTATTTGCTTTAAACAACTTTAAATGGCTTTAATTTGACTAATACTATTAGTTTCTATAACGAAATAATGTTTTCATTTTATTTTGTCATTACTGAGAGAACATGTATGAATATTAGTAATATTTGTACTATTTCTTATACTTTTCTATTTGAACTTTATAATATTCGATTTAATTATATTTTGTCATCAATGATAAAAAATGTATGAATATTAGTCCTATTTGTACTGTTTATCGCAGTTTTTATTATTTGAATCGTTTATAATAGTATATAACAACTATAAAAGGCTTTATGCTTTTCGATTTAATTATATTTTGTCATGACTGAGAGAAAATGTATGAATATTAGTCCTGCTTATACGGTTTTTCAAGGTTTTTACTGATTTTATTTGCTTTAAACAACTTTAAATGGCTTTAATTTGACTAATACTATTAGTTTCTATAACGAAATAATGTTTTCATTTTATTTTGTCATTACTGAGAGAAAATGTATGAATATTAGTCCTGTTTGTACTGTTTTTCAAGGTTTGTACTGATTTTATTTGCTTTAAAATTGCTTTAACCAACTTTAAATGGCTTTAATTTGACTAACACTATTAGTTTCCATAACGAAATAATGTTTTCATTTAATTTTGTCATTACTGAGAGAAAATGTATGAATATTAGTCCTATTTGTACTGTTTATCGCAGTTTTTATTATTTGAATCGTTTATAATAGTATATAACAACTATAAAAGGCTTTATGCTATTCGATTTAATTATATTTTGTCATGACTGAGAGAAAATGTATGAATATTAGTCCTGTTTATACGGTTTTTCAAGGTTTTTACTGATTTTATTTGCTTTAAACAACTTTAAATGGCTTTAATTTGACTAATACTATAAGTTTCTATAACGAAATAATGTTTTCATTTTATTTTGTCATTACTGAGAGAACATGTATGAATATTAGTCCTATTTGTACTGTTTTTATTAATTTTTATTATTTGAATCGTTTATAATAGTATATAACAACTTTAAAAGGCTTTATACTATTCGATTTAATTATATTTTGTCATCACTGACAAAAAAGGTATGAATATTAGTCCTGTTTATACGGTTTTTCAAGGTTTTTACTGATTTTATTTGCTTTAAACAACTTTAAATGGCTTTAATTTGACTAATACTATTAGTTTCTATAACGAAATAATGTTTTCATTTTATTTTGTCATTACTGAGAGAACATGTATGAATATGAGTCCTGTTTGTACTGTTTTTTAAGGTTTGTACTGGTTTTATTTGCTTTAAAATTGCTTTAACCAACTTTAAATGGCGTTAATTTGACTAACACTATTAGTTTCCATAACGAAATAATGTTTTCATTTAATTTTGTCATTACTGAGAGAAAATGTATGAATATTAGTCCTATTTGTACTGTTTATCGCAGTTTTTATTATTTGAATCGTTTATAATAGTATATAACAACTATAAAAGGCTTTATGCTATTCGATTTAATTATATTTTGTCATGACTGAGAGAAAATGTATGAATATTAGTCCTGTTTATACGGTTTTTCAAGGTTTTTACTGATTTTATTTGCTTTAAACAACTTTAAATGGCTTTAATTTGACTAATACTATTAGTTTCTATAACGAAATAATGTTTTCATTTTATTTTGTCATTACTGAGAGAACATGTATGAATATGAGTCCTGTTTGTACTGTTTTTTAAGGTTTGTACTGGTTTTATTTGCTTTAAAATTGCTTTAAACAACTTTAAATGGCGTTAATTTGACTAACACTATTAGTTTTCATAACGAAATAATGTTTTCATTTAATTTTGTCATTACTGAGAGAAAATGTATGAATATTAGTAATATTTGTACTATTTCTTATACTTTTCTATTTGAACTTTATAATATTCGATTTAATTATATTTTGTCATCAATGATAAAAAATGTATGAATATTAGTCCTATTTGTACTGTTTATCGCAGTTTTTATTATTTGAATCGTTTATAATAGTATATAACAACTATAAAAGGCTTTATGCTTTTCGATTTAATTATATTTTGTCATGACTGAGAGAAAATGTATGAATATTAGTCCTGCTTATACGGTTTTTCAAGGTTTTTACTGATTTTATTTGCTTTAAACAACTTTAAATGGCTTTAATTTGACTAATACTATTAGTTTCTATAACGAAATAATGTTTTCATTTTATTTTGTCATTACTGAGAGAAAATGTATGAATATTAGTCCTGTTTGTACTGTTTTTCAAGGTTTGTACTGATTTTATTTGCTTTAAAATTGCTTTAACCAACTTTAAATGGCTTTAATTTGACTAACACTATTAGTTTCCATAACGAAATAATGTTTTCATTTAATTTTGTCATTACTGAGAGAAAATGTATGAATATTAGTCCTATTTGTACTGTTTATCGCAGTTTTTATTATTTGAATCGTTTATAATAGTATATAACAACTATAAAAGGCTTTATGCTATTCGATTTAATTATATTTTGTCATGACTGAGAGAAAATGTATGAATATTAGTCCTGTTTATACGGTTTTTCAAGGTTTTTACTGATTTTATTTGCTTTAAACAACTTTAAATGGCTTTAATTTGACTAATACTATAAGTTTCTATAACGAAATAATGTTTTCATTTTATTTTGTCATTACTGAGAGAACATGTATGAATATTAGTCCTATTTGTACTGTTTTTATTAATTTTTATTATTTGAATCGTTTATAATAGTATATAACAACTTTAAAAGGCTTTATACTATTCGATTTAATTATATTTTGTCATCACTGACAAAAAAGGTATGAATATTAGTCCTGTTTATACGGTTTTTCAAGGTTTTTACTGATTTTATTTGCTTTAAACAACTTTAAATGGCTTTAATTTGACTAATACTATTAGTTTCTATAACGAAATAATGTTTTCATTTTATTTTGTCATTACTGAGAGAACATGTATGAATATGAGTCCTGTTTGTACTGTTTTTTAAGGTTTGTACTGGTTTTATTTGCTTTAAAATTGCTTTAAACAACTTTAAATGGCTTTAATTTGACTAACACTATTAGTTTCCATAACGAAATAATGTTTACATTTAATTTTGTCATTACTGAGAGAAAATGTATGAATATTAGTCCTATTTGTACTGTTTATCGCAGTTTTTATTATTTGAATCGTTTATAATAGTATATAACAACTATAAAAGGCTTTATGCTATTCGATTTAATTATATTTTGTCATGACTGAGAGAAAATGTATGAATATTAGTCCTGTTTATACGGTTTTTCAAGGTTTTTACTGATTTTATTTGCTTTAAACAACTTTAAATGGCTTTAATTTGACTAATACTATTAGTTTCTATAACGAAATAATGTTTTCATTTTATTTTGTCATTACTGAGAGAACATGTATGAATATGAGTCCTGTTTGTACTGTTTTTTAAGGTTTGTACTGGTTTTATTTGCTTTAAAATTGCTTTAACCAACTTTAAATGGCGTTAATTTGACTAACACTATTAGTTTCCATAACGAAATAATGTTTTCATTTAATTTTGTCATTACTGAGAGAAAATGTATGAATATTAGTCCTATTTGTACTGTTTATCGCAGTTTTTATTATTTGAATCGTTAATAATAGTATATAACAACTATAAAAGGCTTAATGCTATTCGATTTAATTATATTTTGTCATGACTGAGAGAAAATGTATGAATATTAGTCCTGTTTATACGGTTTTTCAAGGTTTTTACTGATTTTATTTGCTTTAAACAACTTTAAATGGCTTTAATTTGACTAATACTATTAGTTTCTATAACGAAATAATGTTTTCATTTTATTTTGTCATTACTGAGAGAACATGTATGAATATGAGTCCTGTTTGTACTGTTTTTTAAGGTTTGTACTGGTTTTATTTGCTTTAAAATTGCTTTAAACAACTTTAAATGGCGTTAATTTGACTAACACTATTAGTTTCCATAACGAAATAATGTTTTCATTTAATTTTGTCATTACTGAGAGAAAATGTATGAATATTAGTCCTATTTGTACTGTTTATCGCAGTTTTTATTATTTGAATCGTTTATAATAGTATATAACAACTATAAAAGGCTTTATGCTATTCGATTTAATTATATTTTGTCATGACTGAGAGAAAATGTATGAATATTAGTCCTATTTGTACTGTTTTTATTAATTTTTATTATTTGAATCGTTTATAATAGTATATAACAACTTTAAAAGGCTTTATACTATTCGATTTAATTATATTTTGTCATCACTGACAGAAAATGTATGAATATTAGTCCTGTTTATACGGTTTTTCAAGGTTTTTACTGATTTTATTTGCTTTAAACAACTTTAAATGGCTTTAATTTGACTAATACTATAAGTTTCTATAACGAAATAATGTTTTCATTTTATTTTGTCATTACTGAGAGAACATGTATGAATATTAGTCCTATTTGTACTGTTTTTATTAATTTTTATTATTTGAATCGTTTATAATAGTATATAACAACTTTAAAAGGCTTTATACTATTCGATTTAATTATATTTTGTCATCACTGACAGAAAATGTATGAATATTAGTCCTGTTTATACGGTTTTTCAAGGTTTTTACTGATTTTATTTGCTTTAAACAACTTTAAATGGCTTTAATTTGACTAATACTATTAGTTTCTATAACGAAATAATGTTTTCATTTTATTTTGTCATTACTGAGAGAACATGTATGAATATGAGTCCTGTTTGTACTGTTTTTTAAGGTTTGTACTGGTTTTATTTGCTTTAAAATTGCTTTAACCAACTTTAAATGGCGTTAATTTGACTAACACTATTAGTTTCCATAACGAAATAATGTTTTCATTTAATTTTGTCATTACTGAGAGAAAATGTATGAATATTAGTCCTATTTGTACTGTTTATCGCAGTTTTTATTATTTGAATCGTTTATAATAGTATATAACAACTATAAAAGGCTTTATGCTATTCGATTTAATTATATTTTGTCATGACTGAGAGAAAATGTATGAATATTAGTCCTGTTTATACGGTTTTTCAAGGTTTTTACTGATTTTATTTGCTTTAAACAACTTTAAATGGCTTTAATTTGACTAATACTATTAGTTTCTATAACGAAATAATGTTTTCATTTTATTTTGTCATTACTGAGAGAACATGTATGAATATGAGTCCTGTTTGTACTGTTTTTTAAGGTTTGTACTGGTTTTATTTGCTTTAAAATTGCTTTAAACAACTTTAAATGGCGTTAATTTGACTAACACTATTAGTTTTCATAACGAAATAATGTTTTCATTTAATTTTGTCATTACTGAGAGAAAATGTATGAATATTAGTAATATTTGTACTATTTCTTATACTTTTCTATTTGAACTTTATAATATTCGATTTAATTATATTTTGTCATCAATGATAAAAAATGTATGAATATTAGTCCTATTTGTACTGTTTATCGCAGTTTTTATTATTTGAATCGTTTATAATAGTATATAACAACTATAAAAGGCTTTATGCTTTTCGATTTAATTATATTTTGTCATGACTGAGAGAAAATGTATGAATATTAGTCCTGCTTATACGGTTTTTCAAGGTTTTTACTGATTTTATTTGCTTTAAACAACTTTAAATGGCTTTAATTTGACTAATACTATTAGTTTCTATAACGAAATAATGTTTTCATTTTATTTTGTCATTACTGAGAGAACATGTATGAATATGAGTCCTGTTTGTACTGTTTTTTAAGGTTTGTACTGGTTTTATTTGCTTTAAAATTGCTTTAACCAACTTTAAATGGCGTTAATTTGACTAACACTATTAGTTTCCATAACGAAATAATGTTTTCATTTAATTTTGTCATTACTGAGAGAAAATGTATGAATATTAGTCCTATTTGTACTGTTTATCGCAGTTTTTATTATTTGAATCGTTTATAATAGTATATAACAACTATAAAAGGCTTTATGCTATTCGATTTAATTATATTTTGTCATGACTGAGAGAAAATGTATGAATATTAGTCCTGTTTATACGGTTTTTCAAGGTTTTTACTGATTTTATTTGCTTTAAACAACTTTAAATGGCTTTAATTTGACTAATACTATTAGTTTCTATAACGAAATAATGTTTTCATTTTATTTTGTCATTACTGAGAGAACATGTATGAATATTAGTCCTATTTGTACTGTTTTTATTAATTTTTATTATTTGAATCTTTTATAATAGTATATAACAACTTTAAAAGGCTTTATACTATTCGATTTAATTATATTTTGTCATCACTGACAGAAAATGTATGAATATTAGTCCTGTTTATACGGTTTTTCAAGGTTTTTACTGATTTTATTTGCTTTAAACAACTTTAAATGGCTTTAATTTGACTAATACTATTAGTTTCTATAACGAAATAATGTTTTCATTTTATTTTGTCATTACTGAGAGAACATGTATGAATATGAGTCCTGTTTGTACTGTTTTTATTAATTTTTATTATTTGAATCGTTTATAATAGTATATAACAACTTTAAAAGGCTTTATACTATTCGATTTAATTATATTTTGTCATCACTGACAGAAAATGTATGAATATTAGTCCTGTTTATACGGTTTTTCAAGGTTTTTACTGATTTTATTTGCTTTAAACAACTTTAAATGGCTTTAATTTGACTAATACTATAAGTTTCTATAACGAAATAATGTTTTCATTTTATTTTGTCATTACTGAGAGAACATGTATGAATATGAGTCCTGTTTGTACTGTTTTTATTAATTTTTATTATTTGAATCGTTTATAATAGTATATAACAACTTTAAAAGGCTTTATACTATTCGATTTAATTATATTTTGTCATCACTGACAGAAAATGTATGAATATTAGTCCTGTTTATACGGTTTTTCAAGGTTTTTACTGATTTTATTTGCTTTAAACAACTTTAAATGGCTTTAATTTGACTAATACTATTAGTTTCTATAACGAAATAATGTTTTCATTTTATTTTGTCATTACTGAGAGAACATGTATGAATATGAGTCCTGTTTGTACTGTTTTTTAAGGTTTGTACTGGTTTTATTTGCTTTAAAATTGCTTTAACCAACTTTAAATGGCGTTAATTTGACTAACACTATTAGTTTCCATAACGAAATAATGTTTTCATTTAATTTTGTCATTACTGAGAGAAAATGTATGAATATTAGTCCTATTTGTACTGTTTATCGCAGTTTTTATTATTTGAATCGTTTATAATAGTATATAACAACTATAAAAGGCTTTATGCTATTCGATTTAATTATATTTTGTCATGACTGAGAGAAAATGTATGAATATTAGTCCTGTTTATACGGTTTTTCAAGGTTTTTACTGATTTTATTTGCTTTAAACAACTTTAAATGGCTTTAATTTGACTAATACTATAAGTTTCTATAACGAAATAATGTTTTCATTTTATTTTGTCATTACTGAGAGAACATGTATGAATATTAGTCCTATTTGTACTGTTTTTATTAATTTTTATTATTTGAATCGTTTATAATAGTATATAACAACTTTAAAAGGCTTTATACTATTCGATTTAATTATATTTTGTCATCACTGACAAAAAAGGTATGAATATTAGTCCTGTTTATACGGTTTTTCAAGGTTTTTACTGATTTTATTTGCTTTAAACAACTTTAAATGGCTTTAATTTGACTAATACTATTAGTTTCTATAACGAAATAATGTTTTCATTTTATTTTGTCATTACTGAGAGAACATGTATGAATATGAGTCCTGTTTGTACTGTTTTTTAAGGTTTGTACTGGTTTTATTTGCTTTAAAATTGCTTTAAACAACTTTAAATGGCTTTAATTTGACTAACACTATTAGTTTCCATAACGAAATAATGTTTACATTTTATTTTGTCATTACTGAGAGAACATGTATGAATATTAGTCCTATTTGTACTGTTTTTATTAATTTTTATTATTTGAATCGTTTATAATAGTATATAACAACTTTAAAAGGCTTTATACTATTCGATTTAATTATATTTTGTCATCACTGACAGAAAATGTATGAATATTAGTCCTGTTTATACGGTTTTTCAAGGTTTTTACTGATTTTATTTGCTTTAAACAACTTTAAATGGCTTTAATTTGACTAATACTATTAGTTTCTATAACGAAATAATGTTTTCATTTTATTTTGTCATTACTGAGAGAACATGTATGAATATGAGTCCTGTTTGTACTGTTTTTTAAGGTTTGTACTGGTTTTATTTGCTTTAAAATTGCTTTAACCAACTTTAAATGGCGTTAATTTGACTAACACTATTAGTTTCCATAACGAAATAATGTTTTCATTTAATTTTGTCATTACTGAGAGAAAATGTATGAATATTAGTCCTATTTGTACTGTTTATCGCAGTTTTTATTATTTGAATCGTTTATAATAGTATATAACAACTATAAAAGGCTTTATGCTATTCGATTTAATTATATTTTGTCATGACTGAGAGAAAATGTATGAATATTAGTCCTGTTTATACGGTTTTTCAAGGTTTTTACTGATTTTATTTGCTTTAAACAACTTTAAATGGCTTTAATTTGACTAATACTATTAGTTTTTATAACGAAATAATGTTTTCATTTTATTTTGTCATTACTGAGAGAACATGTATGAATATGAGTCCTGTTTGTACTGTTTTTTAAGGTTTGTACTGGTTTTATTTGCTTTAAAATTGCTTTAAACAACTTTAAATGGCGTTAATTTGACTAACACTATTAGTTTTCATAACGAAATAATGTTTTCATTTAATTTTGTCATTACTGAGAGAAAATGTATGAATATTAGTAATATTTGTACTATTTCTTATACTTTTCTATTTGAACTTTATAATATTCGATTTAATTATATTTTGTCATCAATGATAAAAAATGTATGAATATTAGTCCTATTTGTACTGTTTATCGCAGTTTTTATTATTTGAATCGTTTATAATAGTATATAACAACTTTAAAAGGCTTTATGCTTTTCGATTTAATTATATTTTGTCATGACTGAGAGAAAATGTATGAATATTAGTCCTGCTTATACGGTTTTTCAAGGTTTTTACTGATTTTATTTGCTTTAAACAACTTTAAATGGCTTTAATTTGACTAATACTATTAGTTTCTATAACGAAATAATGTTTTCATTTTATTTTGTCATTACTGAGAGAACATGTATGAATATGAGTCCTGTTTGTACTGTTTTTTAAGGTTTGTACTGGTTTTATTTGCTTTAAAATTGCTTTAACCAACTTTAAATGGCGTTAATTTGACTAACACTATTAGTTTCCATAACGAAATAATGTTTTCATTTAATTTTGTCATTACTGAGAGAAAATGTATGAATATTAGTCCTATTTGTACTGTTTATCGCAGTTTTTATTATTTGAATCGTTTATAATAGTATATAACAACTATAAAAGGCTTTATGCTATTCGATTTAATTATATTTTGTCATGACTGAGAGAAAATGTATGAATATTAGTCCTGTTTATACGGTTTTTCAAGGTTTTTACTGATTTTATTTGCTTTAAACAACTTTAAATGGCTTTAATTTGACTAATACTATTAGTTTCTATAACGAAATAATGTTTTCATTTTATTTTGTCATTACTGAGAGAACATGTATGAATATTAGTCCTATTTGTACTGTTTTTATTAATTTTTATTATTTGAATCTTTTATAATAGTATATAACAACTTTAAAAGGCTTTATACTATTCGATTTAATTATATTTTGTCATGACTGAGAGAAAATGTATGAATATTAGTCCTGTTTATACGGTTTTTCAAGGTTTTTACTGATTTTATTTGCTTTAAACAACTTTAAATGGCTTTAATTTGACTAATACTATTAGTTTCTATAACGAAATAATGTTTTCATTTTATTTTGTCATTACTGAGAGAACATGTATGAATATGAGTCCTGTTTGTACTGTTTTTTAAGGTTTGTACTGGTTTTATTTGCTTTAAAATTGCTTTAAACAACTTTAAATGGCGTTAATTTGACTAACACTATTAGTTTTCATAACGAAATAATGTTTTCATTTAATTTTGTCATTACTGAGAGAAAATGTATGAATATTAGTAATATTTGTACTATTTCTTATACTTTTCTATTTGAACTTTATAATATTCGATTTAATTATATTTTGTCATCAATGATAAAAAATGTATGAATATTAGTCCTATTTGTACTGTTTATCGCAGTTTTTATTATTTGAATCGTTTATAATAGTATATAACAACTATAAAAGGATTTATGCTTTTCGATTTAATTATATTTTGTCATGACTGAGAGAAAATGTATGAATATTAGTCCTGCTTATACGGTTTTTCAAGGTTTTTACTGATTTTATTTGCTTTAAACAACTTTAAATGGCTTTAATTTGACTAATACTATTAGTTTCTATAACGAAATAATGTTTTCATTTTATTTTGTCATTACTGAGAGAAAATGTATGAATATTAGTCCTGTTTGTACTGTTTTTCAAGGTTTGTACTGATTTTATTTGCTTTAAAATTGCTTTAACCAACTTTAAATGGCTTTAATTTGACTAACACTATTAGTTTCCATAACGAAATAATGTTTTCATTTAATTTTGTCATTACTGAGAGAAAATGTATGAATATTAGTCCTATTTGTACTGTTTATCGCAGTTTTTATTATTTGAATCGTTTATAATAGTATATAACAACTATAAAAGGCTTTATGCTATTCGATTTAATTATATTTTGTCATGACTGAGAGAAAATGTATGAATATTAGTCCTGTTTATACGGTTTTTCAAGGTTTTTACTGATTTTATTTGCTTTAAACAACTTTAAATGGCTTTAATTTGACTAATACTATAAGTTTCTATAACGAAATAATGTTTTCATTTTATTTTGTCATTACTGAGAGAACATGTATGAATATTAGTCCTATTTGTACTGTTTTTATTAATTTTTATTATTTGAATCTATTATAATAGTATATAACAACTTTAAAAGGCTTTATACTATTCGATTTAATTATATTTTGTCATCACTGACAGAAAATGTATGAATATTAGTCCTGTTTATACGGTTTTTCAAGGTTTTTACTGATTTTATTTGCTTTAAACAACTTTAAATGGCTTTAATTTGACTAATACTATTAGTTTCTATAACGAAATAATGTTTTCATTTTATTTTGTCATTACTGAGAGAACATGTATGAATATGAGTCCTGTTTGTACTGTTTTTTAAGGTTTGTACTGGTTTTATTTGCTTTAAAATTGCTTTAACCAACTTTAAATGGCGTTAATTTGACTAACACTATTAGTTTCCATAACGAAATAATGTTTTCATTTAATTTTGTCATTACTGAGAGAAAATGTATGAATATTAGTCCTATTTGTACTGTTTATCGCAGTTTTTATTATTTGAATCGTTTATAATAGTATATAACAACTATAAAAGGCTTTATGCTATTCGATTTAATTATATTTTGTCATGACTGAGAGAAAATGTATGAATATTAGTCCTGTTTATACGGTTTTTCAAGGTTTTTACTGATTTTATTTGCTTTAAACAACTTTAAATGGCTTTAATTTGACTAATACTATTAGTTTCTATAACGAAATAATGTTTTCATTTTATTTTGTCATTACTGAGAGAACATGTATGAATATGAGTCCTGTTTGTACTGTTTTTTAAGGTTTGTACTGGTTTTATTTGCTTTAAAATTGCTTTAAACAACTTTAAATGGCGTTAATTTGACTAACACTATTAGTTTTCATAACGAAATAATGTTTTCATTTAATTTTGTCATTACTGAGAGAAAATGTATGAATATTAGTAATATTTGTACTATTTCTTATACTTTTCTATTTGAACTTTATAATATTCGATTTAATTATATTTTGTCATCAATGATAAAAAATGTATGAATATTAGTCCTATTTGTACTGTTTATCGCAGTTTTATTATTTGAATCGTTTATAATAGTATATAACAACTATAAAAGGCTTTATGCTTTTCGATTTAATTATATTTTGTCATGACTGAGAGAAAATGTATGAATATTAGTCCTGCTTATACGGTTTTTCAAGGTTTTTACTGATTTTATTTGCTTTAAACAACTTTAAATGGCTTTAATTTGACTAATACTATTAGTTTCTATAACGAAATAATGTTTTCATTTTATTTTGTCATTACTGAGAGAAAATGTATGAATATTAGTCCTGTTTGTACTGTTTTTCAAGGTTTGTACTGATTTTATTTGCTTTAAAATTGCTTTAACCAACTTTAAATGGCTTTAATTTGACTAACACTATTAGTTTCCATAACGAAATAATGTTTTCATTTAATTTTGTCATTACTGAGAGAAAATGTATGAATATTAGTCCTATTTGTACTGTTTATCGCAGTTTTTATTATTTGAATCGTTTATAATAGTATATAACAACTATAAAAGGCTTTATGCTATTCGATTTAATTATATTTTGTCATGACTGAGAGAAAATGTATGAATATTAGTCCTGTTTATACGGTTTTTCAAGGTTTTTACTGATTTTATTTGCTTTAAACAACTTTAAATGGCTTTAATTTGACTAATACTATAAGTTTCTATAACGAAATAATGTTTTCATTTTATTTTGTCATTACTGAGAGAACATGTATGAATATTAGTCCTATTTGTACTGTTTTTATTAATTTTTATTATTTGAATCGTTTATAATAGTATATAACAACTTTAAAAGGCTTTATACTATTCGATTTAATTATATTTTGTCATCACTGACAAAAAAGGTATGAATATTAGTCCTGTTTATACGGTTTTTCAAGGTTTTTACTGATTTTATTTGCTTTAAACAACTTTAAATGGCTTTAATTTGACTAATACTATTAGTTTCTATAACGAAATAATGTTTTCATTTTATTTTGTCATTACTGAGAGAACATGTATGAATATGAGTCCTGTTTGTACTGTTTTTTAAGGTTTGTACTGGTTTTATTTGCTTTAAAATTGCTTTAAACAACTTTAAATGGCTTTAATTTGACTAACACTATTAGTTTCCATAACGAAATAATGTTTACATTTAATTTTGTCATTACTGAGAGAAAATGTATGAATATTAGTCCTATTTGTACTGTTTATCGCAGTTTTTATTATTTGAATCGTTTATAATAGTATATAACAACTATAAAAGGCTTTATGCTATTCGATTTAATTATATTTTGTCATGACTGAGAGAAAATGTATGAATATTAGTCCTGTTTATACGGTTTTTCAAGGTTTTTACTGATTTTATTTGCTTTAAACAACTTTAAATGGCTTTAATTTGACTAATACTATTAGTTTCTATAACGAAATAATGTTTTCATTTTATTTTGTCATTACTGAGAGAACATGTATGAATATGAGTCCTGTTTGTACTGTTTTTTAAGGTTTGTACTGGTTTTATTTGCTTTAAAATTGCTTTAACCAACTTTAAATGGCGTTAATTTGACTAACACTATTAGTTTCCATAACGAAATAATGTTTTCATTTAATTTTGTCATTACTGAGAGAAAATGTATGAATATTAGTCCTATTTGTACTGTTTATCGCAGTTTTTATTATTTGAATCGTTTATAATAGTATATAACAACTATAAAAGGCTTTATGCTATTCGATTTAATTATATTTTGTCATGACTGAGAGAAAATGTATGAATATTAGTCCTGTTTATACGGTTTTTCAAGGTTTTTACTGATTTTATTTGCTTTAAACAACTTTAAATGGCTTTAATTTGACTAATACTATAAGTTTCTATAACGAAATAATGTTTTCATTTTATTTTGTCATTACTGAGAGAACATGTATGAATATTAGTCCTATTTGTACTGTTTTTATTAATTTTTATTATTTGAATCTTTTATAATAGTATATAACAACTTTAAAAGGCTTTATACTATTCGATTTAATTATATTTTGTCATCACTGACAGAAAATGTATGAATATTAGTCCTGTTTATACGGTTTTTCAAGGTTTTTACTGATTTTATTTGCTTTAAACAACTTTAAATGGCTTTAATTTGACTAATACTATTAGTTTCTATAACGAAATAATGTTTTCATTTTATTTTGTCATTACTGAGAGAACATGTATGAATATGAGTCCTGTTTGTACTGTTTTTTAAGGTTTGTACTGGTTTTATTTGCTTTAAAATTGCTTTAACCAACTTTAAATGGCGTTAATTTGACTAACACTATTAGTTTCCATAACGAAATAATGTTTTCATTTAATTTTGTCATTACTGAGAGAAAATGTATGAATATTAGTCCTATTTGTACTGTTTATCGCAGTTTTTATTATTTGAATCGTTTATAATAGTATATAACAACTATAAAAGGCTTTATGCTATTCGATTTAATTATATTTTGTCATGACTGAGAGAAAATGTATGAATATTAGTCCTGTTTATACGGTTTTTCAAGGTTTTTACTGATTTTATTTGCTTTAAACAACTTTAAATGGCTTTAATTTGACTAATACTATTAGTTTCTATAACGAAATAATGTTTTCATTTTATTTTGTCATTACTGAGAGAACATGTATGAATATTAGTCCTATTTGTACTGTTTTTATTAATTTTTATTATTTGAATCTTTTATAATAGTATATAACAACTTTAAAAGGCTTTATACTATTCGATTTAATTATATTTTGTCATCACTGACAGAAAATGTATGAATATTAGTCCTGTTTATACGGTTTTTCAAGGTTTTTACTGATTTTATTTGCTTTAAACAACTTTAAATGGCTTTAATTTGACTAATACTATTAGTTTCTATAACGAAATAATGTTTTCATTTTATTTTGTCATTACTGAGAGAACATGTATGAATATGAGTCCTGTTTGTACTGTTTTTTAAGGTTTGTACTGGTTTTATTTGCTTTAAAATTGCTTTAACCAACTTTAAAGGGCGTTAATTTGACTAACACTATTATTTTCCATAACGAAATAATGTTTTCATTTAATTTTGTCATTACTGAGAGAAAATGTATGAATATTAGTCCTATTTGTACTGTTTATCGCAGTTTTTATTATTTGAATCGTTTATAATAGTATATAACAACTATAAAAGGCTTTATGCTATTCGATTTAATTATATTTTGTCATGACTGAGAGAAAATGTATGAATATTAGTCCTGTTTATACGGTTTTTCAAGGTTTTTACTGATTTTATTTGCTTTAAACAACTTTAAATGGCTTTAATTTGACTAATACTATTAGTTTCTATAACGAAATAATGTTTTCATTTTATTTTGTCATTACTGAGAGAACATGTATGAATATTAGTCCTATTTGTACTGTTTTTATTAATTTTTATTATTTGAATCTTTTATAATAGTATATAACAACTTTAAAAGGCTTTATACTATTCGATTTAATTATATTTTGTCATGACTGAGAGAAAATGTATGAATATTAGTCCTGTTTATACGGTTTTTCAAGGTTTTTACTGATTTTATTTGCTTTAAACAACTTTAAATGGCTTTAATTTGACTAATACTATTAGTTTCTATAACGAAATAATGTTTTCATTTTATTTTGTCATTACTGAGAGAACATGTATGAATATGAGTCCTGTTTGTACTGTTTTTTAAGGTTTGTACTGGTTTTATTTGCTTTAAAATTGCTTTAAACAACTTTAAATGGCGTTAATTTGACTAACACTATTAGTTTTCATAACGAAATAATGTTTTCATTTAATTTTGTCATTACTGAGAGAAAATGTATGAATATTAGTAATATTTGTACTATTTCTTATACTTTTCTATTTGAACTTTATAATATTCGATTTAATTATATTTTGTCATCAATGATAAAAAATGTATGAATATTAGTCCTATTTGTACTGTTTATCGCAGTTTTTATTATTTGAATCGTTTATAATAGTATATAACAACTATAAAAGGATTTATGCTTTTCGATTTAATTATATTTTGTCATGACTGAGAGAAAATGTATGAATATTAGTCCTGCTTATACGGTTTTTCAAGGTTTTTACTGATTTTATTTGCTTTAAACAACTTTAAATGGCTTTAATTTGACTAATACTATTAGTTTCTATAACGAAATAATGTTTTCATTTTATTTTGTCATTACTGAGAGAAAATGTATGAATATTAGTCCTGTTTGTACTGTTTTTCAAGGTTTGTACTGATTTTATTTGCTTTAAAATTGCTTTAACCAACTTTAAATGGCTTTAATTTGACTAACACTATTAGTTTCCATAACGAAATAATGTTTTCATTTAATTTTGTCATTACTGAGAGAAAATGTATGAATATTAGTCCTATTTGTACTGTTTATCGCAGTTTTTATTATTTGAATCGTTTATAATAGTATATAACAACTATAAAAGGCTTTATGCTATTCGATTTAATTATATTTTGTCATGACTGAGAGAAAATGTATGAATATTAGTCCTGTTTATACGGTTTTTCAAGGTTTTTACTGATTTTATTTGCTTTAAACAACTTTAAATGGCTTTAATTTGACTAATACTATAAGTTTCTATAACGAAATAATGTTTTCATTTTATTTTGTCATTACTGAGAGAACATGTATGAATATTAGTCCTATTTGTACTGTTTTTATTAATTTTTATTATTTGAATCTATTATAATAGTATATAACAACTTTAAAAGGCTTTATACTATTCGATTTAATTATATTTTGTCATCACTGACAGAAAATGTATGAATATTAGTCCTGTTTATACGGTTTTTCAAGGTTTTTACTGATTTTATTTGCTTTAAACAACTTTAAATGGCTTTAATTTGACTAATACTATTAGTTTCTATAACGAAATAATGTTTTCATTTTATTTTGTCATTACTGAGAGAACATGTATGAATATGAGTCCTGTTTGTACTGTTTTTTAAGGTTTGTACTGGTTTTATTTGCTTTAAAATTGCTTTAACCAACTTTAAATGGCGTTAATTTGACTAACACTATTAGTTTCCATAACGAAATAATGTTTTCATTTAATTTTGTCATTACTGAGAGAAAATGTATGAATATTAGTCCTATTTGTACTGTTTATCGCAGTTTTTATTATTTGAATCGTTTATAATAGTATATAACAACTATAAAAGGCTTTATGCTATTCGATTTAATTATATTTTGTCATGACTGAGAGAAAATGTATGAATATTAGTCCTGTTTATACGGTTTTTCAAGGTTTTTACTGATTTTATTTGCTTTAAACAACTTTAAATGGCTTTAATTTGACTAATACTATTAGTTTCTATAACGAAATAATGTTTTCATTTTATTTTGTCATTACTGAGAGAACATGTATGAATATGAGTCCTGTTTGTACTGTTTTTTAAGGTTTGTACTGGTTTTATTTGCTTTAAAATTGCTTTAAACAACTTTAAATGGCGTTAATTTGACTAACACTATTAGTTTTCATAACGAAATAATGTTTTCATTTAATTTTGTCATTACTGAGAGAAAATGTATGAATATTAGTAATATTTGTACTATTTCTTATACTTTTCTATTTGAACTTTATAATATTCGATTTAATTATATTTTGTCATCAATGATAAAAAATGTATGAATATTAGTCCTATTTGTACTGTTTATCGCAGTTTTTATTATTTGAATCGTTTATAATAGTATATAACAACTATAAAAGGCTTTATGCTTTTCGATTTAATTATATTTTGTCATGACTGAGAGAAAATGTATGAATATTAGTCCTGCTTATACGGTTTTTCAAGGTTTTTACTGATTTTATTTGCTTTAAACAACTTTAAATGGCTTTAATTTGACTAATACTATTAGTTTCTATAACGAAATAATGTTTTCATTTTATTTTGTCATTACTGAGAGAAAATGTATGAATATTAGTCCTGTTTGTACTGTTTTTCAAGGTTTGTACTGATTTTATTTGCTTTAAAATTGCTTTAACCAACTTTAAATGGCTTTAATTTGACTAACACTATTAGTTTCCATAACGAAATAATGTTTTCATTTAATTTTGTCATTACTGAGAGAAAATGTATGAATATTAGTCCTATTTGTACTGTTTATCGCAGTTTTTATTATTTGAATCGTTTATAATAGTATATAACAACTATAAAAGGCTTTATGCTATTCGATTTAATTATATTTTGTCATGACTGAGAGAAAATGTATGAATATTAGTCCTGTTTATACGGTTTTTCAAGGTTTTTACTGATTTTATTTGCTTTAAACAACTTTAAATGGCTTTAATTTGACTAATACTATAAGTTTCTATAACGAAATAATGTTTTCATTTTATTTTGTCATTACTGAGAGAACATGTATGAATATTAGTCCTATTTGTACTGTTTTTATTAATTTTTATTATTTGAATCGTTTATAATAGTATATAACAACTTTTAAAGGCTTTATACTATTCGATTTAATTATATTTTGTCATCACTGACAAAAAAGGTATGAATATTAGTCCTGTTTATACGGTTTTTCAAGGTTTTTACTGATTTTATTTGCTTTAAACAACTTTAAATGGCTTTAATTTGACTAATACTATTAGTTTCTATAACGAAATAATGTTTTCATTTTATTTTGTCATTACTGAGAGAAAATGTATGAATATGAGTCCTGTTTGTACTGTTTTTTAAGGTTTGTACTGGTTTTATTTGCTTTAAAATTGCTTTAAACAACTTTAAATGGCTTTAATTTGACTAACACTATTAGTTTCCATAACGAAATAATGTTTACATTTAATTTTGTCATTACTGAGAGAAAATGTATGAATATTAGTCCTATTTGTACTGTTTATCGCAGTTTTTATTATTTGAATCGTTTATAATAGTATATAACAACTATAAAAGGCTTTATGCTATTCGATTTAATTATATTTTGTCATGACTGAGAGAAAATGTATGAATATTAGTCCTGTTTATACGGTTTTTCAAGGTTTTTACTGATTTTATTTGCTTTAAACAACTTTAAATGGCTTTAATTTGACTAATACTATTAGTTTCTATAACGAAATAATGTTTTCATTTTATTTTGTCATTACTGAGAGAACATGTATGAATATGAGTCCTGTTTGTACTGTTTTTTAAGGTTTGTACTGGTTTTATTTGCTTTAAAATTGCTTTAACCAACTTTAAATGGCGTTAATTTGACTAACACTATTAGTTTCCATAACGAAATAATGTTTTCATTTAATTTTGTCATTACTGAGAGAAAATGTATGAATATTAGTCCTATTTGTACTGTTTATCGCAGTTTTTATTATTTGAATCGTTTATAATAGTATATAACAACTATAAAAGGCTTTATGCTATTCGATTTAATTATATTTTGTCATGACTGAGAGAAAATGTATGAATATTAGTCCTGTTTATACGGTTTTTCAAGGTTTTTACTGATTTTATTTGCTTTAAACAACTTTAAATGGCTTTAATTTGACTAATACTATAAGTTTCTATAACGAAATAATGTTTTCATTTTATTTTGTCATTACTGAGAGAACATGTATGAATATTAGTCCTATTTGTACTGTTTTTATTAATTTTTATTATTTGAATCTTTTATAATAGTATATAACAACTTTAAAAGGCTTTATACTATTCGATTTAATTATATTTTGTCATCACTGACAGAAAATGTATGAATATTAGTCCTGTTTATACGGTTTTTCAAGGTTTTTACTGATTTTATTTGCTTTAAACAACTTTAAATGGCTTTAATTTGACTAATACTATTAGTTTCTATAACGAAATAATGTTTTCATTTTATTTTGTCATTACTGAGAGAACATGTATGAATATGAGTCCT
The DNA here is from genome assembly GCA_961205885.1 of Ptychoptera albimana. Lineage (NCBI taxonomy): Eukaryota > Metazoa > Arthropoda > Insecta > Diptera > Ptychopteridae > Ptychoptera > Ptychoptera albimana. Next base: position 47,717,106 of record OY540801.1, read on the forward strand.
GTTTGTACTGTTTTTTAAGGTTTGTACTGGTTTTATTTGCTTTAAAATTGCTTTAACCAACTTTAAATGGCGTTAATTTGACTAACACTATTAGTTTCCATAACGAAATAATGTTTTCATTTAATTTTGTCATTACTGAGAGAAAATGTATGAATATTAGTCCTATTTGTACTGTTTATCGCAGTTTTTATTATTTGAATCGTTTATAATAGTATATAACAACTTTAAAAGGCTTTATACTATTCGATTTAATTATATTTTGTCATCACTGACAGAAAATGTATGAATATTAGTCCTGTTTATACGGTTTTTCAAGGTTTTTACTGATTTTATTTGCTTTAAACAACTTTAAATGGCTTTAATTTGACTAATACTATTAGTTTCTATAACGAAATAATGTTTTCATTTTATTTTGTCATTACTGAGAGAACATGTATGAATATGAGTCCTGTTTGTACTGTTTTTTAAGGTTTGTACTGGTTTTATTTGCTTTAAAATTGCTTTAACCAACTTTAAATGGCGTTAATTTGACTAACACTATTAGTTTCCATAACGAAATAATGTTTTCATTTAATTTTGTCATTACTGAGAGAAAATGTATGAATATTAGTCCTATTTGTACTGTTTATCGCAGTTTTTATTATTTGAATCGTTTATAATAGTATATAACAACTATAAAAGGCTTTATGCTATTCGATTTAATTATATTTTGTCATGACTGAGAGAAAATGTATGAATATTAGTCCTGTTTATACGGTTTTTCAAGGTTTTTACTGATTTTATTTGCTTTAAACAACTTTAAATGGCTTTAATTTGACTAATACTATTAGTTTCTATAACGAAATAATGTTTTCATTTTATTTTGTCATTACTGAGAGAACATGTATGAATATGAGTCCTGTTTGTACTGTTTTTTAAGGTTTGTACTGGTTTTATTTGCTTTAAAATTGCTTTAAACAACTTTAAATGGCGTTAATTTGACTAACACTATTAGTTTTCATAACGAAATAATGTTTTCATTTAATTTTGTCATTACTGAGAGAAAATGTATGAATATTAGTAATATTTGTACTATTTCTTATACTTTTCTATTTGAACTTTATAATATTCGATTTAATTATATTTTGTCATCAATGATAAAAAATGTATGAATATTAGTCCTATTTGTACTGTTTATCGCAGTTTTTATTATTTGAATCGTTTATAATAGTATATAACAACTATAAAAGGCTTTATGCTTTTCGATTTAATTATATTTTGTCATGACTGAGAGAAAATGTATGAATATTAGTCCTGCTTATACGGTTTTTCAAGGTTTTTACTGATTTTATTTGCTTTAAACAACTTTAAATGGCTTTAATTTGACTAATACTATTAGTTTCTATAACGAAATAATGTTTTCATTTTATTTTGTCATTACTGAGAGAAAATGTATGAATATTAGTCCTGTTTGTACTGTTTTTCAAGGTTTGTACTGATTTTATTTGCTTTAAAATTGCTTTAACCAACTTTAAATGGCTTTAATTTGACTAACACTATTAGTTTCCATAACGAAATAATGTTTTCATTTAATTTTGTCATTACTGAGAGAAAATGTATGAATATTAGTCCTATTTGTACTGTTTATCGCAGTTTTTATTATTTGAATCGTTTATAATAGTATATAACAACTATAAAAGGCTTTATGCTATTCGATTTAATTATATTTTGTCATGACTGAGAGAAAATGTATGAATATTAGTCCTGTTTATACGGTTTTTCAAGGTTTTTACTGATTTTATTTGCTTTAAACAACTTTAAATGGCTTTAATTTGACTAATACTATAAGTTTCTATAACGAAATAATGTTTTCATTTTATTTTGTCATTACTGAGAGAAAATGTATGAATATTAGTCCTGTTTGTACTGTTTTTCAAGGTTTGTACTGATTTTATTTGCTTTAAAATTGCTTTAACCAACTTTAAATGGCTTTAATTTGACTAACACTATTAGTTTCCATAACGAAATAATGTTTTCATTTAATTTTGTCATTACTGAGAGAAAATGTATGAATATTAGTCCTATTTGTACTGTTTATCGCAGTTTTTATTATTTGAATCGTTTATAATAGTATATAACAACTATAAAAGGCTTTATGCTATTCGATTTAATTATATTTTGTCATGACTGAGAGAAAATGTATGAATATTAGTCCTGTTTATACGGTTTTTCAAGGTTTTTACTGATTTTATTTGCTTTAAACAACTTTAAATGGCTTTAATTTGACTAATACTATTAGTTTCTATAACGAAATAATGTTTTCATTTTATTTTGTCATTACTGAGAGAACATGTATGAATATGAGTCCTGTTTGTACTGTTTTTTAAGGTTTGTACTGGTTTTATTTGCTTTAAAATTGCTTTAACCAACTTTAAATGGCGTTAATTTGACTAACACTATTAGTTTCCATAACGAAATAATGTTTTCATTTAATTTTGTCATTACTGAGAGAAAATGTATGAATATTAGTCCTATTTGTACTGTTTATCGCAGTTTTTATTATTTGAATCGTTTATAATAGTATATAACAACTATAAAAGGCTTTATGCTATTCGATTTAATTATATTTTGTCATGACTGAGAGAAAATGTATGAATATTAGTCCTGTTTATACGGTTTTTCAAGGTTTTTACTGATTTTATTTGCTTTAAACAACTTTAAATGGCTTTAATTTGACTAATACTATTAGTTTCTATAACGAAATAATGTTTTCATTTTATTTTGTCATTACTGAGAGAACATGTATGAATATGAGTCCTGTTTGTACTGTTTTTTAAGGTTTGTACTGGTTTTATTTGCTTTAAAATTGCTTTAAACAACTTTAAATGGCGTTAATTTGACTAACACTATTAGTTTTCATAACGAAATAATGTTTTCATTTAATTTTGTCATTACTGAGAGAAAATGTATGAATATTAGTAATATTTGTACTATTTCTTATACTTTTCTATTTGAACTTTATAATATTCGATTTAATTATATTTTGTCATCAATGATAAAAAATGTATGAATATTAGTCCTATTTGTACTGTTTATCGCAGTTTTTATTATTTGAATCGTTTATAATAGTATATAACAACTATAAAAGGCTTTATGCTTTTCGATTTAATTATATTTTGTCATGACTGAGAGAAAATGTATGAATATTAGTCCTGCTTATACGGTTTTTCAAGGTTTTTACTGATTTTATTTGCTTTAAACAACTTTAAATGGCTTTAATTTGACTAATACTATTAGTTTCTATAACGAAATAATGTTTTCATTTTATTTTGTCATTACTGAGAGAAAATGTATGAATATTAGTCCTGTTTGTACTGTTTTTCAAGGTTTGTACTGATTTTATTTGCTTTAAAATTGCTTTAACCAACTTTAAATGGCTTTAATTTGACTAACACTATTAGTTTCCATAACGAAATAATGTTTTCATTTAATTTTGTCATTACTGAGAGAAAATGTATGAATATTAGTCCTATTTGTACTGTTTATCGCAGTTTTTATTATTTGAATCGTTTATAATAGTATATAACAACTATAAAAGGCTTTATGCTATTCGATTTAATTATATTTTGTCATGACTGAGAGAAAATGTATGAATATTAGTCCTGTTTATACGGTTTTTCAAGGTTTTTACTGATTTTATTTGCTTTAAACAACTTTAAATGGCTTTAATTTGACTAATACTATAAGTTTCTATAACGAAATAATGTTTTCATTTTATTTTGTCATTACTGAGAGAACATGTATGAATATTAGTCCTATTTGTACTGTTTTTATTAATTTTTATTATTTGAATCGTTTATAATAGTATATAACAACTTTAAAAGGCTTTATACTATTCGATTTAATTATATTTTGTCATCACTGACAAAAAAGGTATGAATATTAGTCCTGTTTATACGGTTTTTCAAGGTTTTTACTGATTTTATTTGCTTTAAACAACTTTAAATGGCTTTAATTTGACTAATACTATTAGTTTCTATAACGAAATAATGTTTTCATTTTATTTTGTCATTACTGAGAGAACATGTATGAATATGAGTCCTGTTTGTACTGGTTTTATTTGCTTTAAAATTGCTTTAAACAACTTTAAATGGCTTTAATTTGACTAACACTATTAGTTTCCATAACGAAATAATGTTTACATTTAATTTTGTCATTACTGAGAGAAAATGTATGAATATTAGTCCTATTTGTACTGTTTATCGCAGTTTTTATTATTTGAATCGTTTATAATAGTATATAACAACTATAAAAGGCTTTATGCTATTCGATTTAATTATATTTTGTCATGACTGAGAGAAAATGTATGAATATTAGTCCTGTTTATACGGTTTTTCAAGGTTTTTACTGATTTTATTTGCTTTAAACAACTTTAAATGGCTTTAATTTGACTAATACTATTAGTTTCTATAACGAAATAATGTTTTCATTTTATTTTGTCATTACTGAGAGAACATGTATGAATATGAGTCCTGTTTGTACTGTTTTTTAAGGTTTGTACTGGTTTTATTTGCTTTAAAATTGCTTTAACCAACTTTAAATGGCGTTAATTTGACTAAAACTATTAGTTTCCATAACGAAATAATGTTTTCATTTAATTTTGTCATTACTGAGAGAAAATGTATGAATATTAGTCCTATTTGTACTGTTTATCGCAGTTTTTATTATTTGAATCGTTTATAATAGTATATAACAACTATAAAAGGCTTTATGCTATTCGATTTAATTATATTTTGTCATGACTGAGAGAAAATGTATGAATATTAGTCCTGTTTATACGGTTTTTCAAGGTTTTTACTGATTTTATTTGCTTTAAACAACTTTAAATGGCTTTAATTTGACTAATACTATTAGTTTCTATAACGAAATAATGTTTTCATTTTATTTTGTCATTACTGAGAGAACATGTATGAATATGAGTCCTGTTTGTACTGTTTTTTAAGGTTTGTACTGGTTTTATTTGCTTTAAAATTGCTTTAAACAACTTTAAATGGCGTTAATTTGACTAACACTATTAGTTTTCATAACGAAATAATGTTTTCATTTAATTTTGTCATTACTGAGAGAAAATGTATGAATATTAGTAATATTTGTACTATTTCTTATACTTTTCTATTTGAACTTTATAATATTCGATTTAATTATATTTTGTCATCAATGATAAAAAATGTATGAATATTAGTCCTATTTGTACTGTTTATCGCAGTTTTTATTATTTGAATCGTTTATAATAGTATATAACAACTATAAAAGGCTTTATGCTTTTCGATTTAATTATATTTTGTCATGACTGAGAGAAAATGTATGAATATTAGTCCTGCTTATACGGTTTTTCAAGGTTTTTACTGATTTTATTTGCTTTAAACAACTTTAAATGGCTTTAATTTGACTAATACTATTAGTTTCTATAACGAAATAATGTTTTCATTTTATTTTGTCATTACTGAGAGAAAATGTATGAATATTAGTCCTGTTTGTACTGTTTTTCAAGGTTTGTACTGATTTTATTTGCTTTAAAATTGCTTTAACCAACTTTAAATGGCTTTAATTTGACTAACACTATTAGTTTCCATAACGAAATAATGTTTTCATTTAATTTTGTCATTACTGAGAGAAAATGTATGAATATTAGTCCTATTTGTACTGTTTATCGCAGTTTTTATTATTTGAATCGTTTATAATAGTATATAACAACTATAAAAGGCTTTATGCTATTCGATTTAATTATATTTTGTCATGACTGAGAGAAAATGTATGAATATTAGTCCTGTTTATACGGTTTTTCAAGGTTTTTACTGATTTTATTTGCTTTAAACAACTTTAAATGGCTTTAATTTGACTAATACTATAAGTTTCTATAACGAAATAATGTTTTCATTTTATTTTGTCATTACTGAGAGAACATGTATGAATATTAGTCCTATTTGTACTGTTTTTATTAATTTTTATTATTTGAATCGTTTATAATAGTATATAACAACTTTAAAAGGCTTTATACTATTCGATTTAATTATATTTTGTCATCACTGACAAAAAAGGTATGAATATTAGTCCTGTTTATACGGTTTTTCAAGGTTTTTACTGATTTTATTTGCTTTAAACAACTTTAAATGGCTTTAATTTGACTAATACTATTAGTTTCTATAACGAAATAATGTTTTCATTTTATTTTGTCATTACTGAGAGAACATGTATGAATATGAGTCCTGTTTGTACTGTTTTTTAAGGTTTGTACTGGTTTTATTTGCTTTAAAATTGCTTTAAACAACTTTAAATGGCTTTAATTTGACTAACACTATTAGTTTCCATAACGAAATAATGTTTACATTTAATTTTGTCATTACTGAGAGAAAATGTATGAATATTAGTCCTATTTGTACTGTTTATCGCAGTTTTTATTATTTGAATCGTTTATAATAGTATATAACAACTATAAAAGGCTTTATGCTATTCGATTTAATTATATTTTGTCATGACTGAGAGAAAATGTATGAATATTAGTCCTGTTTATACGGTTTTTCAAGGTTTTTACTGATTTTATTTGCTTTAAACAACTTTAAATGGCTTTAATTTGACTAATACTATTAGTTTCTATAACGAAATAATGTTTTCATTTTATTTTGTCATTACTGAGAGAACATGTATGAATATGAGTCCTGTTTGTACTGTTTTTTAAGGTTTGTACTGGTTTTATTTGCTTTAAAATTGCTTTAACCAACTTTAAATGGCTTTAATTTGACTAACACTATTAGTTTTCATAACGAAATAATGTTTTCATTTAATTTTGTCATTACTGAGAGAAAATGTATGAATATTAGTCCTATTTGTACTGTTTATCGCAGTTTTTATTATTTGAATCGTTTATAATAGTATATAACAACTATAAAAGGCTTTATGCTATTCGATTTAATTATATTTTGTCATGACTGAGAGAAAATGTATGAATATTAGTCCTGTTTATACGGTTTTTCAAGGTTTTTACTGATTTTATTTGCTTTAAACAACTTTAAATGGCTTTAATTTGACTAATACTATTAGTTTCTATAACGAAATAATGTTTTCATTTTATTTTGTCATTACTGAGAGAACATGTATGAATATTAGTCCTATTTGTACTGTTTTTCTTAGTTTTTATTGATTTGAATCGTTTATAATAGTATATAATAACTTTAAAAAGTTTTATACTATTCGATTTAATTATATTTTGTCATCAATGAGAGAAAATGTTTGAATATTAGTCCTATTTGTACTGTTTTTCTTAGTTTTTATTGATTTGAATCGTTTAAAATGGTAAATAACAACTTTAAAAGGCTTTAATTTGACTTATACTATTATTTTCCATAACAAAATAATGTTTTCATTTTATTTTGTCATTACTGAAAAAAAAAAGTATGAATATTAGTCCTGTTTGTACTGTTTTTCAAGGTTTGTACTGATTTTATTTGCTTTAAAATTGCTTTAACCAACTTTAAATGGCTTTAATTTGACTAACACTATTAGTTTCCATAACGAAATAATGTTTTCATTTATTTTGTCATTACTGAGAGAAAATGTATGAATATTAGTCCTATTTGTACTGTTTATCGCAGTTTTTATTATTTGAATCGTTTATAATAGTATATAACAACTATAAAAGGCTTTATGCTTTTCGATTTAATTATATTTTGTCATGACTGAGAGAAAATGTATGAATATTAGTCCTGTTTATACGGTTTTTCAAGGTTTTTACTGATTTTATTTGCTTTAAACAACTTTAAATGGCTTTAATTTGACTAATACTATTAGTTTCTATAACGAAATAATGTTTTCATTTTATTTTGTCATTACTGAGAGAAAATGTATGAATATTAGTCCTGTTTGTACTGTTTTTCAAGGTTTGTACTGATTTTATTTGCTTTAAAATTGCTTTAACCAACTTTTAATGGCGTTAATTTGACTAACACTATTAGTTTCCATAACGAAATAATGTTTTTATTTAATTTTGTCATTACTGAGAGAAAATGTATGAATATTAGTCCTATTTTTACTGTTTTTCTTAGTTTTTATTGATTTGAATCGTTTATAATAGTATATAACAACTTTTAAAGGCTTTATACTATTCGATTTAATTATATTTTGTCATCAATGATAAAAAATGCATGAATATTAGTCCTGTTTATACTATTTTTCAAGGTTTTTACTTATTTTATTTTCTTTAAAATTGCTTTAAACAATTTAAAATGGCTTTAAACTGATTTATACTATTAGTTTCTATAACGAAATAATGTGTTAATTTAATTTTGTCATTACTGAGAGAAAATGTATGAATATTAGTCCTATTTGTACTGTTTTTTTTAGTTTTTATTGATTTGAATCGTTTATAATAGTATATAACAACATAAAAAGCTTTATACTATTCGATTTAATTATATTTTGTCATCAATGAGAGAACATGTTTGAATATAAGTCCTATTTGTACTGTTTTTCTTAGTTTTTATTGATTTGGATCGTTTAAAATGGTAAATATAAACTTTAAAAGGCTTTATACTATTCGATTTAATTATATTTTGTCATCAATGAGAGAAAATGTATGGATATTAGTTCTATTTGTACTGTTTTTCTTAATTTTTATTGATTTGAATCGTTTAAAATGGTATGTAACAACATTAAAAGGCTTTATACTATTCGATTTAATTATATTTTGTCATCAATGATAAAAAATGTATGAATATTAGTCCTGTTTATACTATTTTTCGTAATTTTTATTGATTTGAATCGTTTATAATAGTATATATTAACTTTAAAAAGCTTTATACTATTCGATTTAATTATATTTTGTCATCAATGATAAAAAATGTATGAATATTAGTCCTGTTTATACTATTTTTCAAAGATTTTACTTATTTTATTTTCTTTAAAATTGCTTTAAACAATTTAAAATGGCTTTAAACTGATTTATACTATTAGTTTCCATAACAAAATAATGTTTTCATTTAATTTTGTCATCACTGAGAGAAAATGTATGAATATTAGTCCTGTTTGTACTCTCATTTAAGGTTTGTACTGATTTTATATGCTTTAAAATTGCTTTAACCAACTTTAAATGGCTTTAATTTGACTAACACTATTAGTTTCCATAACGAAATAATGTTTTCATTTAATTTTGTCATTACTGAGAGAAAATGTATGAATATTAGTCCTATTTGTACTGTTTTTCTTAGTTTTTATTGATTTGAATCGTTTATAATAGTATATAATAGCTTTAAAAAGTTTTATACTATTCGATTTAATTATATTTTGTCATCAATGAGAGAAAATGTTTGAATATTAGTCCTATTTGTACTGTTTTTCTTAGTTTTTATTGATTTGAATCGTTTAAAATGGTAAATAACAACTTTAAAAGGCTTTAATTTGACTTATACTATTTTTTTCCATAACAAAATAATGTTTTCATTTTATTTTGTCATTACTGAAAAAAAAAAGTATGAATATTAGTCCTGTTTGTACTGTTTTTCAAGGTTTGTACTGATTTTATTTGCTTTAAAATTGCTTTAACCAACTTTAAATGGCTTTAATTTGACTAACACTATTAGTTTCCATAACGAAATAATGTTTTCATTTAATTTTGTCATTACTGAGAGAAAATGTATGAATATTAGTCCTATTTGTACTGTTTATCGCAGTTTTTATTATTTGAATCGTTTATAATAGTATATAACAACTATAAAAGGCTTTATGCTTTTCGATTTAATTATATTTTGTCATGACTGAGAGAAAATGTATGAATATTAGTCCTGTTTATACGGTTTTTCAAGGTTTTTACTGATTTTATTTGCTTTAAACAACTTTAAATGGCTTTAATTTGACTAATACTATTAGTTTCTATAACGAAATAATGTTTTCATTTTATTTTGTCATTACTGAGAGAAAATGTATGAATATTAGTCCTGTTTGTACTGTTTTTCAAGGTTTGTACTGATTTTATTTGCTTTAAAATTGCTTTAACCAACTTTTAATGGCGTTAATTTGACTAACACTATTAGTTTCCATAACGAAATAATGTTTTTATTTAATTTTGTCATTACTGAGAGAAAATGTATGAATATTAGTCCTATTTTTACTGTTTTTCTTAGTTTTTATTGATTTGAATCGTTTATAATAGTATATAACAACTTTTAAAGGCTTTATACTATTCGATTTAATTATATTTTGTCATCAATGATAAAAAATGCATGAATATTAGTCCTGTTTATACTATTTTTCAAGGTTTTTACTTATTTTATTTTCTTTAAAATTGCTTTAAACAATTTAAAATGGCTTTAAACTGATTTATACTATTAGTTTCTATAACGAAATAATGTGTTAATTTAATTTTGTCATTACTGAGAGAAAATGTATGAATATTAGTCCTATTTGTACTGTTTTTTTTAGTTTTTATTGATTTGAATCGTTTATAATAGTATATAACAACATAAAAAGCTTTATACTATTCGATTTAATTATATTTTGTCATCAATGAGAGAACATGTTTGAATATAAGTCCTATTTGTACTGTTTTTCTTAGTTTTTATTGATTTGGATCGTTTAAAATGGTAAATATAAACTTTAAAAGGCTTTATACTATTCGATTTAATTATATTTTGTCATCAATGAGAGAAAATGTATGGATATTAGTTCTATTTGTACTGTTTTTCTTAATTTTTATTGATTTGAATCGTTTAAAATGGTATGTAACAACATTAAAAGGCTTTATACTATTCGATTTAATTATATTTTGTCATCAATGATAAAAAATGTATGAATATTAGTCCTGTTTATACTATTTTTCGTAATTTTTATTGATTTGAATCGTTTATAATAGTATATATTAACTTTAAAAAGCTTTATACTATTCGATTTAATTATATTTTGTCATCAATGATAAAAAATGTATGAATATTAGTCCTGTTTATACTATTTTTCAAAGATTTTACTTATTTTATTTTCTTTAAAATTGCTTTAAACAATTTAAAATGGCTTTAAACTGATTTATACTATTAGTTTCCATAACAAAATAATGTTTTCATTTAATTTTGTCATCACTGAGAGAAAATGTATGAATATTAGTCCTGTTTGTACTCTCATTTAAGGTTTGTACTGATTTTATATGCTTTAAAATTGCTTTAACCAACTTTAAATGGCTTTAATTTGACTAACACTATTAGTTTCCATAACGAAATAATGTTTTCATTTAATTTTGTCATTACTGAGAGAAAATGTATGAATATTAGTCCTATTTGTACTGTTTTTCTTAGTTTTTATTGATTTGAATCGTTTATAATAGTATATAATAGCTTTAAAAAGTTTTATACTATTCGATTTAATTATATTTTGTCATCAATGAGAGAAAATGTTTGAATATTAGTCCTATTTGTACTGTTTTTCTTAGTTTTTATTGATTTGAATCGTTTAAAATGGTAAATAACAACTTTAAAAGGCTTTAATTTGACTTATACTATTTTTTTCCATAACAAAATAATGTTTTCATTTTATTTTGTCATTACTGAAAAAAAAAAGTATGAATATTAGTCCTGTTTGTACTGTTTTTCAAGGTTTGTACTGATTTTATTTGCTTTAAAATTGCTTTAACCAACTTTAAATGGCTTTAATTTGACTAACACTATTAGTTTCCATAACGAAATAATGTTTTCATTTAATTTTGTCATTACTGAGAGAAAATGTATGAATATTAGTCCTATTTGTACTGTTTATCGCAGTTTTTATTATTTGAATCGTTTATAATAGTATATAACAACTATAAAAGGCTTTATGCTTTTCGATTTAATTATATTTTGTCATGACTGAGAGAAAATGTATGAATATTAGTCCTGTTTATACGGTTTTTCAAGGTTTTTACTGATTTTATTTGCTTTAAACAACTTTAAATGGCTTTAATTTGACTAATACTATTAGTTTCTATAACGAAATAATGTTTTCATTTTATTTTGTCATTACTGAGAGAACATGTATGAATATGAGTCCTGTTTGTACTGTTTTTTAAGGTTTGTACTGGTTTTATTTGCTTTAAAATTGCTTTAAACAACTTTAAATGGCGTTAATTTGACTAACACTATTAGTTTTCATAACGAAATAATGTTTTCATTTAATTTTGTCATTACTGAGAGAAAATGTATGAATATTAGTAATATTTGTACTATTTCTTATACTTTTCTATTTGAACTTTATAATATTCGATTTAATTATATTTTGTCATCAATGATAAAAAATGTATGAATATTAGTCCTATTTGTACTGTTTATCGCAGTTTTTATTATTTGAATCGTTTATAATAGTATATAACAACTATAAAAGGCTTTATGCTTTTCGATTTAATTATATTTTGTCATGACTGAGAGAAAATGTATGAATATTAGTCCTGCTTATACGGTTTTTCAAGGTTTTTACTGATTTTATTTGCTTTAAACAACTTTAAATGGCTTTAATTTGACTAATACTATTAGTTTCTATAACGAAATAATGTTTTCATTTTATTTTGTCATTACTGAGAGAACATGTATGAATATGAGTCCTGTTTGTACTGTTTTTTAAGGTTTGTACTGGTTCTATTTGCTTTAAAATTGCTTTAACCAACTTTAAATGGCGTTAATTTGACTAACACTATAAGTTTTCATAACGAAATAATGTTTTCATTTAATTTTGTCATTACTGAGAGAAAATGTATGAATATTAGTCCTATTTGTACTGTTTTTCTTAGTTTTTATTGATTTGAATCGTTTATAATAGTATATAATAACTTTAAAAAGTTTTATACTATTCGATTTAATTATATTTTGTCATCAATGAGAGAAAATGTTTGAATATTAGTCCTATTTGTACTGTTTTTCTTAGTTTTTATTGATTTGAATCGTTTAAAATGGTAAATAACAACTTTAAAAGGCATTAATTTGACTTATACTATTATTTTCTATAACAAAATAATGTTTTCATTTTATTTTGTCATTACTGAAAAAAAAAAGTATGAATATTAGTCCTGTTTGTACTGTTTTTCAAGGTTTGTACTGATTTTATTTGCTTTAAAATTGCTTTAACCAACTTTAAATGGCTTTAATTTGACTAACACTATTAGTTTCCATAACGAAATAATGTTTTTATTTAATTTTGTCATTACTGAGAGAAAATGTATGAATATTAGTCCTATTTGTACTGTTTATCGCAGTTTTTATTATTTGAATCGTTTATAATAGTATATAACAACTATAAAAGGCTTTATGCTTTTCGATTTAATTATATTTTGTCATGACTGAGAGAAAATGTATGAATATTAGTCCTGTTTATACGGTTTTTCAAGGTTTTTACTGATTTTATTTGCTTTAAACAACTTTAAATGGCTTTAATTTGACTAATACTATTAGTTTCTATAACGAAATAATGTTTTCATTTTATTTTGTCATTACTGAGAGAACATGTATGAATATGAGTCCTGTTTGTACTGTTTTTTAAGGTTTGTACTGGTTTTATTTGCTTTAAAATTGCTTTAAACAACTTTAAATGGCGTTAATTTGACTAACACTATTAGTTTTCATAACGAAATAATGTTTTCATTTAATTTTGTCATTACTGAGAGAAAATGTATGAATATTAGTAATATTTGTACTATTTCTTATACTTTTCTATTTGAACTTTATAATATTCGATTTAATTATATTTTGTCATCAATGATAAAAAATGTATGAATATTAGTCCTATTTGTACTGTTTATCGCAGTTTTTATTATTTGAATCGTTTATAATAGTATATAACAACTATAAAAGGCTTTATGCTTTTCGATTTAATTATATTTTGTCATGACTGAGAGAAAATGTATGAATATTAGTCCTGCTTATACGGTTTTTCAAGGTTTTTACTGATTTTATTTGCTTTAAACAACTTTAAATGGCTTTAATTTGACTAATACTATTAGTTTCTATAACGAAATAATGTTTTCATTTTATTTTGTCATTACTGAGAGAACATGTATGAATATGAGTCCTGTTTGTACTGTTTTTTAAGGTTTGTACTGGTTCTATTTGCTTTAAAATTGCTTTAACCAACTTTAAATGGCGTTAATTTGACTAACACTATAAGTTTTCATAACGAAATAATGTTTTCATTTAATTTTGTCATTACTGAGAGAAAATGTATGAATATTAGTCCTATTTGTACTGTTTTTCTTAGTTTTTATTGATTTGAATCGTTTATAATAGTATATAATAACTTTAAAAAGTTTTATACTATTCGATTTAATTATATTTTGTCATCAATGAGAGAAAATGTTTGAATATTAGTCCTATTTGTACTGTTTTTCTTAGTTTTTATTGATTTGAATCGTTTAAAATGGTAAATAACAACTTTAAAAGGCATTAATTTGACTTATACTATTATTTTCTATAACAAAATAATGTTTTCATTTTATTTTGTCATTACTGAAAAAAAAAAGTATGAATATTAGTCCTGTTTGTACTGTTTTTCAAGGTTTGTACTGATTTTATTTGCTTTAAAATTGCTTTAACCAACTTTAAATGGCTTTAATTTGACTAACACTATTAGTTTCCATAACGAAATAATGTTTTTATTTAATTTTGTCATTACTGAGAGAAAATGTATGAATATTAGTCCTATTTGTACTGTTTATCGCAGTTTTTATTATTTGAATCGTTTATAATAGTATATAACAACTATAAAAGGCTTTATGCTTTTCGATTTAATTATATTTTGTCATGACTGAGAGAAAATGTATGAATATTAGTCCTGTTTATACGGTTTTTCAAGGTTTTTACTGATTTTATTTGCTTTAAACAACTTTAAATGGCTTTAATTTGACTAATACTATTAGTTTCTATAACGAAATAATGTTTTCATTTTATTTTGTCATTACTGAGAGAAAATGTATGAATATTAGTCCTGTTTGTACTGTTTTTCAAGGTTTGTACTGATTTTATTTGCTTTAAAATTGCTTTAACCAACTTTTAATGGCGTTAATTTGACTAACACTATTAGTTTCCATAACGAAATAATGTTTTCATTTAATTTTGTCATTACTGAGAGAAAATGTATGAATATTAGTCCTATTTTTACTGTTTTTCTTAGTTTTTATTGATTTGAATCGTTTATAATAGTATATAACAACTTTTAAAGGCTTTATACTATTCGATTTAATTATATTTTGTCATCAATGAGAGAACATGTTTGAATATAAGTCCTGTTTATACTATTTTTCAAGGTTTTTACTTATTTTATTTTCTTTAAAATTGCTTTAAACAATTTAAAATGGCTTTAAACTGATTTATACTATTAGTTTCTATAACGAAATAATGTTTTAATTTAATTTTGTCATTACTGAGAGAAAATGTATGAATATTAGTCCTATTTGTACTGTTTTTTTTAGTTTTTATTGATTTGAATCGTTTATAATAGTATATAACAACATAAAAAGCTTTATACTATTCGATTTAATTATATTTTGTCATCAATGAGAGAACATGTTTGAATATAAGTCCTATTTGTACTGTTTTTCTTAGTTTTTATTGATTTGGATCGTTTAAAATGGTAAATATAAACTTTAAAAGGCTTTATACTATTCGATTTAATTATATTTTGTCATCAATGAGAGAAAATGTATGGATATTAGTTCTATTTGTACTGTTTTTCTTAATTTTTATTGATTTGAATCGTTTAAAATGGTATGTAACAACATTAAAAGGCTTTATACTATTCGATTTAATTATATTTTGTCATCAATGATAAAAAATGTATGAATATTAGTCCTGTTTATACTATTTTTCGTAATTTTTATTGATTTGAATCGTTTATAATATTATATATTAACTTTAAAAAGCTTTATACTATTCGATTTAATTATATTTTGTCATCAATGATAAAAAATGTATGAATATTAGTCCTGTTTATACTATTTTTCAAAGATTTTACTTATTTTATTTTCTTTAAAATTGCTTTAAACAATTTAAAATGGCTTTAAACTGATTTATACTATTAGTTTCCATAACAAAATAATGTTTTCATTTAATTTTGTCATCACTGAGAGAAAATGTATAAATATTAGTCCTGTTTGTACTCTCATTTAAGGTTTGTACTGATTTTATATGCTTTAAAATTGCTTTAACCAACTTTAAATGGCTTTAATTTGACTAACACTATTAGTTTCCATAACGAAATAATGTTTTCATTTAATTTTGTCATTACTGAGAGAAAATGTATGAATATTAGTCCTATTTGTACTGTTTATCGCAGTTTTTATTATTTGAATCGTTTATAATAGTATATAACAACTATAAAAGGCTTTATGCTTTTCGATTTAATTATATTTTGTCATGACTGAGAGAAAATGTATGAATATTAGTCCTGTTTATACGGTTTTTCAAGGTTTTTACTGATTTTATTTGCTTTAAACAATTTAAAATGGCTTTAATTTGACTAATACTATAAGTTTCTATAACGAAATAATGTTTTCATTTTATTTTGTCATTACTGAGAGAACATGTATGAATATGAGTCCTGTTTGTACTGTTTTTTAAGGTTTGTACTGGTTTTATTTGCTTTAAAATTGCTTTAACCAACTTTTAATGGCGTTAATTTGACTAACACTATTAGTTTTCATAACGAAATAATGTTTTCATTTAATTTTGTCATTACTGAGAGAAAATGTATGAATATTAGTCCTATTTGTACTGTTTTTATTAGTTTTTATTGATTTGAATCGTTTATAATAGTATATAATAACTTTAAAAAGTTTTATACTATTCGATTTAATTATATTTTGTCATCAATGAGAGAAAATGTTTGAATATTAGTCCTATTTTTACTGTTTTTCTTAGTTTTTATTGATTTGAATCGTTTAAAATGGTAAAAAACAACTTTAAAAGGCATTAATTTGACTTATACTATTATTTTCCATAACAAAATAATGTTTTCATTTTATTTTGTCATTACTGAAAAAAAAAAGTATGAATATTAGTCCTGTTTGTACTGTTTTTCAAGGTTTGTACTGATTTTATTTGCTTTAAAATTGCTTTAACCAACTTTAAATGGCTTTAATTTGACTAACACTATTAGTTTCCATAACGAAATAATGTTTTCATTTAATTTTGTCATTACTGAGAGAAAATGTATGAATATTAGTCCTATTTGTACTGTTTATCGCAGTTTTTATTATTTGAATCGTTTATAATAGTATATAACAACTATAAAAGGCTTTATGCTTTTCGATTTAATTATATTTTGTCATGACTGAGAGAAAATGTATGAATATTAGTCCTGTTTATACGGTTTTTCAAGGTTTTTACTGATTTTATTTGCTTTAAACAACTTTAAATGGCTTTAATTTGACTAATACTATTAGTTTCTATAACGAAATAATGTTTTCATTTAATTTTGTCATTACTGAGAGAAAATGTATGAATATTAGTCCTGTTTGTACTGTTTTTCAAGGTTTGTACTGATTTTATTTGCTTTAAAATTGCTTTAACCAACTTTTAATGGCGTTAATTTGACTAACACTATTAGTTTCCATAACGAAATAATGTTTTCATTTAATTTTGTCATTACTGAGAGAAAATGTATGAATATTAGTCCTATTTTTACTGTTTTTCTTAGTTTTTATTGATTTGAATCGTTTATAATAGTATATAACAACTTTTAAAGGCTTTATACTATTCGATTTAATTATATTTTGTCATCAATGATAAAAAATGCATGAATATTAGTCCTGTTTATACTATTTTTCAAGGTTTTTACTTATTTTATTTTCTTTAAAATTGCTTTAAACAATTTAAAATGGCTTTAAACTGATTTATACTATTAGTTTCTATAACGAAATAATGTTTTAATTTAATTTTGTCATTACTGAGAGAAAATGTATGAATATTAGTCCTATTTGTACTGTTTTTTTTAGTTTTTATTGATTTGAATCGTTTATAATAGTATATAACAACATAAAAAGCTTTATACTATTCGATTTAATTATATTTTGTCATCAATGAGAGAACATGTTTGAATATAAGTCCTATTTGTACTGTTTTTCTTAGTTTTTATTGATTTGAATCGTTTAAAATGGTATGTAACAACATTAAAAGGCTTTATACTATTCGATTTAATTATATTTTGTCATCAATGATAAAAAATGTATGAATATTAGTCCTGTTTATACTATTTTTCGTAATTTTTATTGATTTGAATCGTTTATAATAGTATATATTAACTTTAAAAAGCTTTATACTATTCGATTTAATTATATTTTGTCATCAATGATAAAAAATGCATGAATATTAGTCCTGTTTATACTATTTTTCAAGGTTTTTACTTATTTTATTTTCTTTAAAATTGCTTTAAACAATTTAAAATGGCTTTAAACTGATTTATACTATTAGTTTCTATAACGAAATAATGTTTTAATTTAATTTTGTCATTACTGAGAGAAAATGTATGAATATTAGTCCTATTTGTACTTTTTTTTTTAGTTTTTATTGATTTGAATCGTTTATAATAGTATATAACAACATAAAAAGCTTTATACTATTCGATTTAATTATATTTTGTCATCAATGAGAGAACATGTTTGAATATAAGTCCTATTTGTACTGTTTTTCTTAGTTTTTATTGATTTGGATCGTTTAAAATGGTAAATATAAACTTTAAAAGGCTTTATACTATTCGATTTAATTATATTTTGTCATCAATGAGAGAAAATGTATGGATATTAGTTCTATTTGTACTGTTTTTCTTAATTTTTATTGATTTGAATCGTTTAAAATGGTAAATAACAACTTTAAAAGGCTTTAATTTGACTTATACTATTTTTTTCCATAATAAAATAATGTTTTCAATTTATTTTGTCATTACTGAAAAAAAAAAGTATGAATATTAGTCCTGTTTGTACTGTTTTTCAAGGTTTGTACTGATTTTATTTGCTTTAAAATTGCTTTAACCAACTTTAAATGGCTTTAATTTGACTAACACTATTAGTTTCCATAACGAAATAATGTTTTCATTTAATTTTGTCATTACTGAGAGAAAATGTATGAATATTAGTCCTATTTGTACTGTTTATCGCAGTTTTTATTATTTGAATCGTTTATAATAGTATATAACAACTATAAAAGGCTTTATGCTTTTCGATTTAATTATATTTTGTCATGACTGAGAGAAAATGTATGAATATTAGTCCTGTTTATACGGTTTTTCAAGGTTTTTACTGATTTTATTTGCTTTAAACAACTTTAAATGGCTTTAATTTGACTAATACTATTAGTTTCTATAACGAAATAATGTTTTCATTTTATTTTGTCATTACTGAGAGAACATGTATGAATATGAGTCCTGTTTGTACTGTTTTTTAAGGTTTTTACTGGTTTTATTTGCTTTAAAATTGCTTTAAACAACTTTAAATGGCGTTAATTTGACTAACACTATTAGTTTTCATAACGAAATAATGTTTTCATTTAATTTTGTCATTACTGAGAGAAAATGTATGAATATTAGTAATATTTGTACTATTTCTTATACTTTTCTATTTGAACTTTATAATATTCGATTTAATTATATTTTGTCATCAATGATAAAAAATGTATGAATATTAGTCCTATTTGTACTGTTTATCGCAGTTTTTATTATTTGAATCGTTTATAATAGTATATAACAACTATAAAAGGCTTTATGCTTTTCGATTTAATTATATTTTGTCATGACTGAGAGAAAATGTATGAATATTAGTCCTGCTTATACGGTTTTTCAAGGTTTTTACTGATTTTATTTGCTTTAAACAACTTTAAATGGCTTTAATTTGACTAATACTATTAGTTTCTATAACGAAATAATGTTTTCATTTTATTTTGTCATTACTGAGAGAAAATGTATGAATATTAGTCCTGTTTGTACTGTTTTTCAAGGTTTGTACTGATTTTATTTGCTTTAAAATTGCTTTAACCAACTTTAAATGGCTTTAATTTGACTAACACTATTAGTTTCCATAACGAAATAATGTTTTCATTTAATTTTGTCATTACTGAGAGAAAATGTATGAATATTAGTCCTATTTGTACTGTTTATCGCAGTTTTTATTATTTGAATCATTTATAATAGTATATAACAACTATAAAAGGCTTTATGCTATTCGATTTAATTATATTTTGTCATGACTGAGAGAAAATGTATGAATATTAGTCCTGTTTATACGGTTTTTCAAGGTTTTTACTGATTTTATTTGCTTTAAACAACTTTAAATGGCTTTATTTTGACTAATACTATAAGTTTCTATAACGAAATAATGTTTTCATTTTATTTTGTCATTACTGAGAGAACATGTATGAATATAAGTCCTATTTGTACTGTTTTTATTAATTTTTATTATTTGAATCGTTTATAATAGTATATAACAACTTTAAAAGGCTTTATACTATTCGATTTAATTATATTTTGTCATCACTGACAAAAAAGGTATGAATATTAGTCCTATTTATACGGTTTTTCAAGGTTTTTACTGATTTTATTTGCTTTAAACAACTTTAAATGGCTTTAATTTGACTAATACTATTAGTTTCTATAACGAAATAATGTTTTCATTTTATTTTGTCATTACTGAAAAAAAAAAGTATGAATATTAGTCCTGTTTGTACTGTTTTTCAAGGTTTGTACTGATTTTATTTGCTTTAAAATTGCTTTAACCAACTTTAAATGGCTTTAATTTGACTAACACTATTAGTTTCCATAACGAAATAATGTTTTTATTTAATTTTGTCATTACTGAGAGAAAATGTATGAATATTAGTCCTATTTGTACTGTTTATCGCAGTTTTTATTATTTGAATCGTTTATAATAGTATATAACAACTATAAAAGGCTTTATGCTTTTCGATTTAATTATATTTTGTCATGACTGAGAGAAAATGTATGAATATTAGTCCTGTTTATACGGTTTTTCAAGGTTTTTACTGATTTTATTTGCTTTAAACAACTTTAAATGGCTTTAATTTGACTAATACTATTAGTTTCTATAACGAAATAATGTTTTCATTTTATTTTGTCATTACTGAGAGAAAATGTATGAATATTAGTCCTGTTTGTACTGTTTTTCAAGGTTTGTACTGATTTTATTTGCTTTAAAATTGCTTTAACCAACTTTTAATGGCGTTAATTTGACTAACACTATTAGTTTCCATAACGAAATAATGTTTTCATTTAATTTTGTCATTACTGAGAGAAAATGTATGAATATTAGTCCTATTTTTACTGTTTTTCTTAGTTTTTATTGATTTGAATCGTTTATAATAGTATATAACAACTTTTAAAGGCTTTATACTATTCGATTTAATTATATTTTGTCATCAATGATAAAAAATGCATAAATATTAGTCCTGTTTATACTATTTTTCAAGGTTTTTACTTATTTTATTTTCTTTAAAATTGCTTTAAACAATTTAAAATGGCTTTAAACTGATTTATACTATTAGTTTCTATAACGAAATAATGTTTTAATTTAATTTTGTCATTACTGAGAGAAAATGTATGAATATTAGTCCTATTTGTACTGTTTTTTTTAGTTTTTATTGATTTGAATCGTTTATAATAGTATATAACAACATAAAAAGCTTTATACTATTCGATTTAATTATATTTTGTCATCAATGAGAGAACATGTTTGAATATAAGTCCTATTTGTACTGTTTTTCTTAGTTTTTATTGATTTGGATCGTTTAAAATGGTAAATATAAACTTTAAAAGGCTTTATACTATTCGATTTAATTATATTTTGTCATCAATGAGAGAAAATGTATGGATATTAGTTCTATTTGTACTGTTTTTCTTAATTTTTATTGATTTGAATCGTTTAAAATGGTATGTAACAACATTAAAAGGCTTTATACTATTCGATTTAATTATATTTTGTCATCAATGATAAAAAATGTATGAATATTAGTCCTGTTTATACTATTTTTCGTAATTTTTATTGATTTGAATCGTTTATAATAGTATATATTAACTTTAAAAAGCTTTATACTATTCGATTTAATTATATTTTGTCATCAATGATAAAAAATGTATGAATATTAGTCCTGTTTATACTATTTTTCAAAGATTTTACTTATTTTATTTTCTTAAAAATTGCTTTAAACAATTTAAAATGGCTTTAAACTGATTTATACTATTAGTTTCCATAACAAAATAATGTTTTCATTTAATTTTGTCATCACTGAGAGAAAATGTATAAATATTAGTCCTGTTTGTACTCTCATTTAAGGTTTGTACTGATTTTATATGCTTTAAAATTGCTTTAACCAACTTTAAATGGCTTTAATTTGACTAACACTATTAGTTTCCATAACGAAATAATGTTTTCATTTAATTTTGTCATTACTGAGAGAAAATGTATGAATATTAGTCCTATTTGTACTGTTTTTCTTAGTTTTTATTGATTTGAATCGTTTATAATAGTATATAATAACTTTAAAAAGTTTTATACTATTCGATTTAATTATATTTTGTCATCAATGAGAGAAAATGTTTGAATATTAGTCCTATTTGTACTGTTTTTCTTAGTTTTTATTGATTTGAATCGTTTAAAATGGTAAATAACAACTTTAAAAGGCTTTAATTTGACTTATACTATTTTTTTCCATAACAAAATAATGTTTTCATTTTATTTTGTCATTACTGAAAAAAAAAGTATGAATATTAGTCCTGTTTGTACTGTTTTTCAAGGTTTGTACTGATTTTATTTGCTTTAAAATTGCTTTAACCAACTTTAAATGGCTTTAATTTGACTAACACTATTAGTTTCCATAACGAAATAATGTTTTCATTTAATTTTGTCATTACTGAGAGAAAATGTATGAATATTAGTCCTATTTGTACTGTTTATCGCAGTTTTTATTATTTGAATCGTTTATAATAGTATATAACAACTATAAAAGGCTTTATGCTTTTCGATTTAATTATATTTTGTCATGACTGAGAGAAAATGTATGAATATTAGTCCTGTTTATACGGTTTTTCAAGGTTTTTACTGATTTTATTTGCTTTAAACAACTTTAAATGGCTTTAATTTGACTAACACTATTAGTTTTCATAACGAAATAATGTTTTCATTTTATTTTGCCATTACTGAGAGAAAATGTATGAATATTAGTCCTATTTGTACTGTTTTTCTTAGTTTTTATTGATTTGAATCGTTTATAATAGTATATAATATTTTTAAAAGGCTTTATGCTATTCGATTTAATTATATTTTGTCATTACTGAAAAAAAAAGTATGAATATTAGTCCTGTTTGTACTGTTTTTCAAGGTTTGTACTGATTTTATTTGCTTTAAAATTGCTTTAACCAACTTTAAATGGCTTTAATTTGACTAACACTATTAGTTTCCATAACGAAATAATGTTTTCATTTTATTTTGCCATTACTGAGAGAAAATGTATGAATATTAGTCCTGTTTGTACTGTTTTTCAAGGTTTGTACTGATTTTATTTGCTTTAAAATTGCTTTAACCAACTTTAAATGGCTTTAATTTGACTAACACTATTAGTTTCCATAACGAAATAATGTTTTCATTTAATTTTGTCATAACTGAGAGAAAATGTATGAATATTAGTCCTATTTGTACTGTTTATCGCAGTTTTTATTATTTGAATCGTTTATAATAGTATATAACAACTATAAAAGGCTTTATGCTTTTCGATTTAATTATATTTTGTCATGACTGAGAGAAAATGTATGAATATTAGTCCTGTTTATACGGTTTTTCAAGGTTTTTACTGATTTTATTTGCTTTAAACAACTTTAAATGGCTTTAATTTGACTAATACTATTAGTTTCTATAACGAAATAATGTTTTCATTTTATTTTGTCATTACTGAGAGAAAATGTATGAATATTAGTCCTGTTTGTACTGTTTTTCAAGGTTTGTACTGATTTTATTTGCTTTAAAATTGCTTTAACCAACTTTTAATGGCGTTAATTTGACTAACACTATTAGTTTCCATAACGAAATAATGTTTTCATTTAATTTTGTCATTACTGAGAGAAAATGTATGAATATTAGTCCTATTTTTACTGTTTTTCTTAGTTTTTATTGATTTGAATCGTTTATAATAGTATATAACAACTTTAAAAGGCTTTATACTATTCGATTTAATTATATTTTGTCATCAATGATAAAAAATGCATAAATATTAGTCCTGTTTATACTATTTTTCAAGGTTTTTACTTATTTTATTTTCTTTAAAATTGCTTTTAACAATTTAAAATGGCTTTAAACTGATTTATACTATTAGTTTCTATAACGAAATAATGTTTTAATTTAATTTTGTCATTACTGAGAGAAAATGTATGAATATTAGTCCTATTTGTACTGTTTTTTTTAGTTTTTATTGATTTGAATCGTTTATAATAGTATATAACAACATAAAAAGCTTTATACTATTCGATTTAATTAAATTTTGTCATCAATGAGAGAACATGTTTGAATATAAGTCCTATTTGTACTGTTTTTCTTAGTTTTTATTGATTTGGATCGTTTAAAATGGTAAATATAAACTTTAAAATGCTTTATACTATTCGATTTAATTATATTTTGTCATCAATGAGAGAAAATGTATGGATATTAGTTCTATTTGTACTGTTTTTCTTAATTTTTATTGATTTGAATCGTTTAAAATGGTATGTAACAACATTAAAAGGCTTTATACTATTCGATTTAATTATATTTTGTCATCAATGATAAAAAATGTATGAATATTAGTCCTGTTTATACTATTTTTCGTAATTTTTATTGATTTGAATCGTTTATAATAGTATATATTAACGTTAAAAAGCTTTATACTATTCGATTTAATTATATTTTGTCATCAATGATAAAAAATGTATGAATATTAGTCCTGTTTATACTATTTTTCAAGGTTTTTACTTATTTTATTTTCTTTAAAATTGCTTTAAACAATTTAAAATGGCTTTAAACTGATTTATACTATTAGTTTCCATAACAAAATAATGTTTTCATTTAATTTTGTCATCACTGAGAGAAAATGTATGAATATTAGTCCTCTTTGTACTCTCTTTCAAGGTTTGTACTGATTTTATATGCTTTAAAATTGCTTTAACCAACTTTAAATGGCTTTAATTTGACTAATACTATTAGTTTCTATAACGAAATAATGTTTTCATTTTATTTTGTCATTACTGAGAGAAAATGTATGAATATTAGTCCTGTTTGTACTGTTTTTCAAGGTTTGTACTGATTTTATTTGCTTTAAAATTGCTTTAACCAACTTTAAATGGCTTTAATTTGACTAACACTATTAGTTTCCATAACGAAATAATGTTTTCATTTAATTTTG
The DNA here is from genome assembly GCA_961205885.1 of Ptychoptera albimana. NCBI lineage: Eukaryota > Metazoa > Arthropoda > Insecta > Diptera > Ptychopteridae > Ptychoptera > Ptychoptera albimana. The sequence continues at coordinate 47,742,506 of OY540801.1, forward strand.
TCATTACTGAGAGAAAATGTATGAATATTAGTCCTATTTGTACTGTTTATCGCAGTTTTTATTATTTGAATCGTTTATAATAGTATATAACAACTATAAAAGGCTTTATGCTTTTCGATTTAATTATATTTTGTCATGACTGAGAGAAAATGTATGAATATTAGTCCTGTTTATACGGTTTTTCAAGGTTTTTACTGATTTTATTTGCTTTAAACAACTTTAAATGGCTTTAATTTGACTAATACTATTAGTTTCTATAACGAAATAATGTTTTCATTTTATTTTGTCATTACTGAGAGAAAATGTATGAATATTAGTCCTGTTTGTACTGTTTTTCAAGGTTTGTACTGATTTTATTTGCTTTAAAATTGCTTTAACCAACTTTTAATGGCGTTAATTTGACTAACACTATTAGTTTCCATAACGAAATAATGTTTTCATTTAATTTTGTCATTACTGAGAGAAAATGTATGAATATTAGTCCTATTTTTACTGTTTTTCTTAGTTTTTATTGATTTGAATCGTTTATAATAGTATATAACAACTTTAAAAGGCTTTATACTATTCGATTTAATTATATTTTGTCATCAATGATAAAAAATGCATAAATATTAGTCCTGTTTATACTATTTTTCAAGGTTTTTACTTATTTTATTTTCTTTAAAATTGCTTTAAACAATTTAAAATGGCTTTAAACTGATTTATACTATTAGTTTCTATAACGAAATAATGTTTTAATTTAATTTTGTCATTACTGAGAGAAAATGTATGAATATTAGTCCTATTTGTACTGTTTTTTTTAGTTTTTATTGATTTGAATCGTTTATAATAGTATATAACAACATAAAAAGCTTTATACTATTCGATTTAATTAAATTTTGTCATCAATGAGAGAACATGTTTGAATATAAGTCCTATTTGTACTGGTTTTCTTAGTTTTTATTGATTTGGATCGTTTAAAATGGTAAATATAAACTTTAAAATGCTTTATACTATTCGATTTAATTATATTTTGTCATCAATGAGAGAAAATGTATGGATATTAGTTCTATTTGTACTGTTTTTCTTAATTTTTATTGATTTGAATCGTTTAAAATGGTATGTAACAACATTAAAAGGCTTTATACTATTCGATTTAATTATATTTTGTCATCAATGATAAAAAATGTATGAATATTAGTCCTGTTTATACTATTTTTCGTAATTTTTATTGATTTGAATCGTTTATAATAGTATATATTAACGTTAAAAAGCTTTATACTATTCGATTTAATTATATTTTGTCATCAATGATAAAAAATGTATGAATATTAGTCCTGTTTATACTATTTTTCAAGGTTTTTACTTATTTTATTTTCTTTAAAATTGCTTTAAACAATTTAAAATGGCTTTAAACTGATTTATACTATTAGTTTCCATAACAAAATAATGTTTTCATTTAATTTTGTCATCACTGAGAGAAAATGTATGAATATTAGTCCTCTTTGTACTCTCTTTCAAGGTTTGTACTGATTTTATATGCTTTAAAATTGCTTTAACCAACTTTAAATGGCTTTAATTTGACTAACACTATTAGTTTCCATAACGAAATAATGTTTTCATTTAATTTTGTCATTACTGAGAGAAAATGTATGAATATTAGTCCTATTTGTACTGTTTTTCTTAGTTTTTATTGATTTGAATCGTTTATAATAGTATATAATGACTTTAAAAAGTTTTATACTATTCGATTTAATTATATTTTGTCATCAATGAGAGAAAATGTTTGAATATTAGTCCTATTTGTACTGTTTTTCTTAGTTTTTATTGATTTGAATCGTTTAAAATGGTAAAAAACAACTTTAAAAGGCTTTAATTTGACTTATACTATTTTTTTCCATAACAAAATAATGTTTTCATTTTATTTTGTCATTACTGAAAAAAAAAGTATGAATATTAGTCCTGTTTGTACTGTTTTTCAAGGTTTGTACTGATTTTATTTGCTTTAAAATTGCTTTAACCAACTTTAAATGGCTTTAATTTGACTAACACTATTAGTTTCCATAACGAAATAATGTTTTGATTTAATTTTGTCATTACTGAGAGAAAATGTATGAATATTAGTCCTATTTGTACTGTTTATCGCAGTTTTTATTATTTGAATCGTTTATAATAGTATATAACAACTATAAAAGGCTTTATGCTTTTCGATTTAATTATATTTTGTCATGACTGAGAGAAAATGTATGAATATTAGTCCTGTTTATACGGTTTTTCAAGGTTTTTACTGATTTTATTTGCTTTAAACAACTTTAAATGGCTTTAATTTGACTAACACTATTAGTTTCCATAACGAAATAATGTTTTCATTTTATTTTGCCATTACTGAGAGAAAATGTATGAATATTAGTCCTATTTGTACTGTTTTTCTTAGTTTTTATTGATTTGAATCGTTTATAATAGTATATAATATTTTTAAAAGGCTTTATGCTATTCGATTTAATTATATTTTGTCATGACTGAGAGAAAATGTATGAATATTAGTCCTGTTTATACGGTTTTTCAAGGTTTTTACTGATTTTATTTGCTTTAAACAACTTTAAATGGCTTTAATTTGACTAATACTATTAGTTTCTATAACGAAATAATGTTTTCATTTTATTTTGTCATTACTGAGAGAAAATGTATGAATATTAGTCCTGTTTGTACTGTTTTTTAAGGTTTGTACTGGTTTTATTTGCTTTAAAATTGCTTTAACCAACTTTAAATGGCGTTAATTTGACTAACACTATTAGTTTCCATAACGAAATAATGTTTTCATTTAATTTTGTCATTACTGAGAGAAAATGTATGAATATTAGTCCTATTTGTACTGTTTATCGCAGTTTTTATTATTTGAATCGTTTATAATAGTATATAACAACTATAAAAGGCTTTATGCTTTTCGATTTAATTATATTTTGTCATGACTGAGAGAAAATGTATGAATATTAGTCCTGTTTATACGGTTTTTCAAGGTTTTTACTGATTTTATTTGCTTTAAACAACTTTAAATGGCTTTAATTTGACTAATACTATTAGTTTCTATAACGAAATAATGTTTTCATTTTATTTTGTCATTACTGAGAGAAAATGTATGAATATTAGTCCTGTTTGTACTGTTTTTCAAGGTTTGTACTGATTTTATTTGCTTTAAAATTGCTTTAACCAACTTTTAATGGCGTTAATTTGACTAACACTATTAGTTTCCATAACGAAATAATGTTTTCATTTAATTTTGTCATTACTGAGAGAAAATGTATGAATATTAGTCCTATTTTTACTGTTTTTCTTAGTTTTTATTGATTTGAATCGTTTATAATAGTATATAACAACTTTAAAAGGCTTTATACTATTCGATTTAATTATATTTTGTCATCAATGATAAAAAATGCATAAATATTAGTCCTGTTTATACTATTTTTCAAGGTTTTTACTTATTTTATTTTCTTTAAAATTGCTTTAAACAATTTAAAATGGCTTTAAACTGATTTATACTATTAGTTTCTATAACGAAATAATGTTTTAATTTAATTTTGTCATTACTGAGAGAAAATGTATGAATATTAGTCCTATTTGTACTGTTTTTTTTAGTTTTTATTGATTTGAATCGTTTATAATAGTATATAACAACATAAAAAGCTTTATACTATTCGATTTAATTAAATTTTGTCATCAATGAGAGAACATGTTTGAATATAAGTCCTATTTGTACTGTTTTTCTTAGTTTTTATTGATTTGGATCGTTTAAAATGGTAAATATAAACTTTAAAATGCTTTATACTATTCGATTTAATTATATTTTGTCATCAATGAGAGAAAATGTATGGATATTAGTTCTATTTGTACTGTTTTTCTTAATTTTTATTGATTTGAATCGTTTAAAATGGTATGTAACAACATTAAAAGGCTTTATACTATTCGATTTAATTATATTTTGTCATCAATGATAAAAAATGTATGAATATTAGTCCTGTTTATACTATTTTTCGTAATTTTTATTGATTTGAATCGTTTATAATAGTATATATTAACGTTAAAAAGCTTTATACTATTCGATTTAATTATATTTTGTCATCAATGATAAAAAATGTATGAATATTAGTCCTGTTTATACTATTTTTCAAGGTTTTTACTTATTTTATTTTCTTTAAAATTGCTTTAAACAATTTAAAATGGCTTTAAACTGATTTATACTATTAGTTTCCATAACAAAATAATGTTTTCATTTAATTTTGTCATCACTGAGAGAAAATGTATGAATATTAGTCCTCTTTGTACTCTCTTTCAAGGTTTGTACTGATTTTATATGCTTTAAAATTGCTTTAACCAACTTTAAATGGCTTTAATTTGACTAATACTATTAGTTTCTATAACGAAATAATGTTTTCATTTTATTTTGTCATTACTGAGAGAAAATGTATGAATATTAGTCCTGTTTGTACTGTTTTTCAAGGTTTGTACTGATTTTATTTGCTTTAAAATTGCTTTAACCAACTTTAAATGGCTTTAATTTGACTAACACTATTAGTTTCCATAACGAAATAATGTTTTCATTTAATTTTGTCATTACTGAGAGAAAATGTATGAATATTAGTCCTATTTGTACTGTTTATCGCAGTTTTTATTATTTGAATCGTTTATAATAGTATATAACAACTATAAAAGGCTTTATGCTTTTCGATTTAATTATATTTTGTCATGACTGAGAGAAAATGTATGAATATTAGTCCTGTTTATACGGTTTTTCAAGGTTTTTACTGATTTTATTTGCTTTAAACAACTTTAAATGGCTTTAATTTGACTAATACTATTAGTTTCTATAACGAAATAATGTTTTCATTTTATTTTGTCATTACTGAGAGAAAATGTATGAATATTAGTCCTGTTTGTACTGTTTTTCAAGGTTTGTACTGATTTTATTTGCTTTAAAATTGCTTTAACCAACTTTTAATGGCGTTAATTTGACTAACACTATTAGTTTCCATAACGAAATAATGTTTTCATTTAATTTTGTCATTACTGAGAGAAAATGTATGAATATTAGTCCTATTTTTACTGTTTTTCTTAGTTTTTATTGATTTGAATCGTTTATAATAGTATATAACAACTTTAAAAGGCTTTATACTATTCGATTTAATTATATTTTGTCATCAATGATAAAAAATGCATAAATATTAGTCCTGTTTATACTATTTTTCAAGGTTTTTACTTATTTTATTTTCTTTAAAATTGCTTTATACAATTTAAAATGGCTTTAAACTGATTTATACTATTAGTTTCTATAACGAAATAATGTTTTAATTTAATTTTGTCATTACTGAGAGAAAATGTATGAATATTAGTCCTATTTGTACTGTTTTTTTTAGTTTTTATTGATTTGAATCGTTTATAATAGTATATAACAACATAAAAAGCTTTATACTATTCGATTTAATTAAATTTTGTCATCAATGAGAGAACATGTTTGAATATAAGTCCTATTTGTACTGTTTTTCTTAGTTTTTATTGATTTGGATCGTTTAAAATGGTAAATATAAACTTTAAAATGCTTTATACTATTCGATTTAATTATATTTTGTCATCAATGATAAAAAATGTATGAATATTAGTCCTGTTTATACTATTTTTCAAGGTTTTTACTTATTTTATTTTCTTTAAAATTGCTTTAAACAATTTAAAATGGCTTTAAACTGATTTATACTATTAGTTTCCATAACAAAATAATGTTTTCATTTAATTTTGTCATCACTGAGAGAAAATGTATGAATATTAGTCCTCTTTGTACTCTCTTTCAAGGTTTGTACTGATTTTATATGCTTTAAAATTGCTTTAACCAACTTTAAATGGCTTTAATTTGACTAACACTATTAGTTTCCATAACGAAATAATGTTTTCATTTAATTTTGTCATTACTGAGAGAAAATGTATGAATATTAGTCCTATTTGTACTGTTTTTCTTAGTTTTTATTGATTTGAATCGTTTATAATAGTATATAATGACTTTAAAAAGTTTTATACTATTCGATTTAATTATATTTTGTCATCAATGAGAGAAAATGTTTGAATATTAGTCCTATTTGTACTGTTTCTCTTAGTTTTTATTGATTTGAATCGTTTAAAATGGTAAATAACAACTTTAAAAGGCTTTAATTTGACTTATACTATTTTTTTCCATAACAAAATAATGTTTTCATTTTATTTTGTCATTACTGAAAAAAAAAAGTATGAATATTAGTCCTGTTTGTACTGTTTTTCAAGGTTTGTACTGATTTTATTTGCTTTAAAATTGCTTTAACCAACTTTAAATGGCTTTAATTTGACTAACACTATTAGTTTCCATAACGAAATAATGTTTTCATTTAATTTTGTCATTACTGAGAGAAAATGTATGAATATTAGTCCTATTTGTACTGTTTATCGCAGTTTTTATTATTTGAATCGTTTATAATAGTATATAACAACTATAAAAGGCTTTATGCTTTTCGATTTAATTATATTTTGTCATGACTGAGAGAAAATGTATGAATATTAGTCCTGTTTGTACTGTTTTTCAAGGTTTGTACTGATTTTATTTGCTTTAAACAACTTTAAATGGCTTTAATATGACCTATACTATTAGTTTCCATAACGAAATAATGTTTTCATTTTATTTTGTCATTACTGAGAGAAAATGTATGAATATTAGTCCTATTTGTACTGTTTATCGCAGTTTTTATTATTTGAATCGTTTATAATAGTATATAACAACTATAAAAGGCTTTATGCTATTCGATTTAATTATATTTTGTCATCACTGACAGAAAATGTATGAATATTAGTCCTGTTTTTACTGTTTTTCAAGGTTTTTACTTATTTTATTTTCTTTAAAATTGCTTTAACCAACTTTAAATGGCTTTAATTTGGCTAACACTATTAGTTTCCATAACGAAATAATGTTTTCATTTAATTTTGTCATTACTGAGAGAAAATGTATGAATATTAGTCCTATTTGTACTGTTTATCGCAGTTTTTATTATTTGAATCGTTTATAATAGTATATAACAACTATAAAAGGCTTTATGCTTTTCGATTTAATTATATTTTGTCATGACTGAGAGAAAATGTATGAATATTAGTCCTGTTTATACGGTTTTTCAAGGTTTTTACTGATTTTATTTGCTTTAACCAACTTTAAATGGCTTTAATTTGACTAACACTATTAGTTTCCATAACGAAATAATGTTTTCATTTAATTTTGTCATTACTGAGAGAAAATGTATGAATATTAGTCCTATTTGTACTGTTTATCGCAGTTTTTATTATTTGAATCGTTTATAATAGTATATAACAACATAAAAAGCTTTATACTATTCGATTTAATTATATTTTGTCATGACTGAGAGAAAATGTATGAATATTAGTCCTGTTTATACGGTTTTTCAAGGTTTTTACTGATTTTATTTGCTTTAAACAACTTTAAATGGCATTAATTTGACTAACACTATTAGTTTCCATAACGAAATAATGTTTTCATTTTATTTTGCCATTACTGAGAGAAAATGTATGAATATTAGTCCTATTTGTACTGTTTATCGCAGTTTTTATTATTTGAATCGTTTATAATAGTATATAACAACTATAAAAGGCTTTATGCTTTTCGATTTAATTATATTTTGTCATGACTGAGAGAAAATGTATGAATATTAGTCCTGTTTATACGGTTTTTCAAGGTTTTTACTGATTTTATTTGCTTTAAACAACTTTAAATGGCTTTAATATGACCTATACTATTAGTTTCCATAACGAAATAATGTTTTCATTTTATTTTGTCATTACTGAGAGAAAATGTATGAATATTAGTCCTGTTTGTACTGTTTTTCAAGGTTTGTACTGATTTTATTTGCTTTAAAATTGCTTTAACCAACTTTAAATGGCTTTAATTTGACTAACACTATTAGTTTCCATAACGAAATAATGTTTTCATTTTATTTTGTCATTACTGAGAGAAAATGTATGAATATTAGTCCTATTTGTACTGTTTTTCTTAGTTTTTATTGATTTGAATCGTTTATAATAGTATATAACAACTATAAAAGGCTTTATGCTATTCGATTTAATTATATTTTGTCATGACTGAGAGAAAATGTATGAATATTAGTCCTGTTTATACGGTTTTTCAAGGTTTTTACTGATTTTCTTTGCTCTAAACAACTTTAAATGGCTTTAATTTGACTAATACTATTAGTTTCTATAACGAAATAATGTTTTCATTTTATTTTGTCATTACTGAGAGAAAATGTATGAATATTAGTCCTGTTTGTACTGTTTTTCAAGGTTTGTACTGATTTTATTTGCTTTAAAATTGCTTTAACCAACTTTAAATGGCTTTAATTTGACTAACACTATAAGTTTCCATAACGAAATAATGTTTTCATTTTATTTTGTCATTACTGAGAGAAAATGTATGAATATTAGTCCTATTTGTACTGTTTATCGCAGTTTTTATTATTTGAATCGTTTATAATAGTATATAACAACTATAAAAGGCTTTATGCTTTTCGATTTAATTATATTTTGTCATGACTGAGAGAAAATGTATGAATATTAGTCCTGTTTATACGGTTTTTCAAGGTTTTTACTGATTTTATTTGCTTTAAACAACTTTAAATGGCTTTAATTTGACTAATACTATTAGTTTCTATAACGAAATAATGTTTTCATTTTATTTTGTCATTACTGAGAGAAAATGTATGAATATTAGTCCTGTTTGTACTGTTTTTCAAGGTTTGTACTGATTTTATTTGCTTTAAAATTGCTTTAACCAACTTTTAATGGCGTTAATTTGACTAACACTATTAGTTTCCATAACGAAATAATGTTTTCATTTAATTTTGTCATTACTGAGAGAAAATGTATGAATATTAGTCCTATTTTTACTGTTTTTCTTAGTTTTTATTGATTTGAATCGTTTATAATAGTATATAACAACTTTAAAAGGCTTTATACTATTCGATTTAATTATATTTTGTCATCAATGATAAAAAATGCATAAATATTAGTCCTGTTTATACTATTTTTCAAGGTTTTTACTTATTTTATTTTCTTTAAAATTGCTTTAAACAATTTAAAATGGCTTTAAACTGATTTATACTATAACGAAATAATGTTTTAATTTAATTTTGTCATTACTGAGAGAAAATTTATGAATATTAGTCCTATTTGTACTGTTTTTTTTAGTTTTTATTGATTTGAATCGTTTATAATAGTATATAACAACATAAAAAGCTTTATACTATTCGATTTAATTATATTTTGTCATCAATGAGAGAACATGTTTGAATATAAGTCCTATTTGTACTGTTTTTCTTAGTTTTTATTGATTTGGATCGTTTAAAATGGTAAATATAAACTTTAAAAGGCTTTATACTATTCGATTTAATTATATTTTGTCATCAATGAGAGAAAATGTATGGATATTAGTTCTATTTGTACTGTTTTTCTTAATTTTTATTGATTTGAATCGTTTAAAATGGTATGTTACAACATTAAAAGGCTTTATACTATTCGATTTAATTATATTTTGTCATCAATGATAAAAAATGTATGAATATTAGTCCTGTTTATACTATTTTTCGTAATTTTTATTGATTTGAATCGTTGATAATAGTATATATTAACTTTAAAAAGCTTTATACTATTCGATTTAATTATATTTTGTCATCAATGATAAAAAATGTATGAATATTAGTCCTGTTTATACTATTTTTCAAGGTTTTTACTTATTTTATTTTCTTTAAAATTGCTTTAAACAATTTAAAATGGCTTTAAACTGATTTATACTATTAGTTTCCATAACAAAATAATGTTTTCATTTAATTTTGTCATCACTGAGAGAAAATGTATGAATATTAGTCCTGTTTGTACTCTCTTTCAAGGTTTGTACTGATTTTATATGCTTTAAAATTGCTTTAACCAACTTTAAATGGCTTTAATTTGACTAACACTATTAGTTTCCATAACGAAATAATGTTTTCATTTAATTTTGTCATTACTGAGAGAAAATGTATGAATATTAGTCCTATTTGTACTGTTTTTCATAGTTTTTATTGATTTGAATCGTTTATAATAGTATATAATAACTTTAAAAAGTTTTATACTATTCGATTTAATTATATTTTGTCATCAATGAGAGAAAATGTTTGAATATTAGTCCTATTTGTACTGTTTCTCTTAGTTTTTATTGATTTGAATCGTTTAAAATGGTAAATAACAACTTTAAAAGGCTTTAATTTGACTTATACTATTTTTTTCCATAACAAAATAATGTTTTCATTTTATTTTGTCATTACTGAAAAAAAAAGTATGAATATTAGTCCTGTTTGTACTGTTTTTCAAGGTTTGTACTGATTTTATTTGCTTTAAAATTGCTTTAACCAACTTTAAATGGCTTTAATTTGACTAACACTATTAGTTTCCATAACGAAATAATGTTTTCATTTAATTTTGTCATTACTGAGAGAAAATGTATGAATATTAGTCCTATTTGTACTGTTTATCGCAGTTTTTATTATTTGAATCGTTTATAATAGTATATAACAACTATAAAAGGCTTTATGCTTTTCGATTTAATTATATTTTGTCATGACTGAGAGAAAATGTATGAATATTAGTCCTGTTTGTACTGTTTTTCAAGGTTTGTACTGATTTTATTTGCTTTAAACAACTTTAAATGGCTTTAATATGACCTATACTATTAGTTTCCATAACGAAATAATGTTTTCATTTTATTTTGTCATTACTGAGAGAAAATGTATGAATATTAGTCCTATTTGTACTGTTTATCACAGTTTTTATTATTTGAATCGTTTATAATAGTATATAACAACTATAAAAGGCTTTATGCTATTCGATTTAATTATATTTTGTCATCACTGACAGAAAATGTATGAATATTAGTCCTGTTTTTACTGTTTTTCAAGGTTTTTACTTATTTTATTTTCTTTAAAATTGCTTTAACCAACTTTAAATGGCTTTAATTTGGCTAACACTATTAGTTTCCATAACGAAATAATGTTTTCATTTAATTTTGTCATTACTGAGAGAAAATGTATGAATATTAGTCCTATTTGTACTGTTTATCGCAGTTTTTATTATTTGAATCGTTTATAATAGTATATAACAACTATAAAAGGCTTTATGCTTTTCGATTTAATTATATTTTGTCATGACTGAGAGAAAATGTATGAATATTAGTCCTGTTTATACGGTTTTTCAAGGTTTTTACTGATTTTATTTGCTTTAAACAACTTTAAATGGCTTTAATTTGACTAATACTATTAGTTTCTATAACGAAATAATGTTTTCATTTTATTTTGTCATTACTGAGAGAAAATGTATGAATATTAGTCCTGTTTGTACTGTTTTTCAAGGTTTGTACTGATTTTATTTGCTTTAAAATTGCTTTAACCAACTTTAAATGGCTTTAATTTGACTAACACTATTAGTTTCCATAACGAAATAATGTTTTCATTTTATTTTGTCATTACTGAGAGAAAATGTATGAATATTAGTCCTATTTGTACTGTTTTTCTTAGTTTTTATTGATTTGAATCGTTTATAATAGTATATAATAACTTTAAAAGGCTTTATGCTATTCGATTTAATTATATTTTGTCATGACTGAGAGAAAATGTATGAATATTAGTCCTGTTTATACGGTTTTTCAAGGTTTTTACTGATTTATTTGCTTTAAACAACTTTAAATGGCTTTAATATGACCTATACTATTAGTTTCCATAACGAAATAATGTTTTCATTTTATTTTGTCATTACTGAGAGAAAATGTATGAATATTAGTCCTATTTGTACTGTTTTTCTTAGTTTTTATTGATTTGAATCGTTTATAATAGTATATAATAACTTTAAAAAGTTTTATACTATTCGATTTAATTATATTTTGTCATCAATGAGAGAAAATGTTTGAATATTAGTCCTATTTGTACTGTTTTTCTTAGTTTTTATTGATTTGAATCGTTTAAAACGGTAAATAACAACTTTAAAAGGCTTTAATTTGACTTATACTATTTTTTCCATAACAAAATAATGTTTTCATTTTATTTTGTCATTACTGAAAAAAAAAAGTATGAATATTAGTCCTGTTTGTACTGTTTTTCAAGGTTGTACTGATTTTATTTGCTTTAAAATTGCTTTAACCAACTTTAAATGGCTTTAATTTGACTAACACTATTAGTTTCCATAACGAAATAATGTTTTCATTTAATTTTGTCATTACTGAGAGAAAATGTATGAATATTAGTCCTATTTGTACTGTTTATCGCAGTTTTTATTATTTGAATCGTTTATAATAGTATATAACAACTATAAAAGGCTTTATGCTTTTCGATTTAATTATATTTTGTCATGACTGAGAGAAAATGTATGAATATTAGTCCTGTTTGTACTGTTTTTCAAGGTTTGTACTTATTTTATTTGCTTTAAACAACTTTAAATGGCTTTAATATGACCTGTACTATTAGTTTCCATAACGAAATAATGTTTTCATTTTATTTTGTCATTACTGAGAGAAAATGTATGAATATTAGTCCTATTTGTACTGTTTATCGCAGTTTTTATTATTTGAATCGTTTATAATAGTATATAACAACTATAAAAGGCTTTATGCTATTCGATTTAATTATATTTTGTCATCACTGACAGAAAATGTATGAATATTAGTCCTGTTTTTACTGTTTTTCAAGGTTTTTACTTATTTTATTTTCTTTAAAATTGCTTTAACCAACTTTAAATGGCTTTAATTTGGCTAACACTATTAGTTTCCATAACGAAATAATGTTTTCATTTAATTTTGTCATTACTGAGAGAAAATGTATGAATATTAGTCCTATTTGTACTGTTTATCGCAGTTTTTATTATTTGAATCGTTTATAATAGTATATAACAACTATAAAAGGCTTTATGCTTTTCGATTTAATTATATTTTGTCATGACTGAGAGAAAATGTATGAATATTAGTCCTGTTTATACGGTTTTTCAAGGTTTTTACTGATTTTATTTGCTTTAAACAACTTTAAATGGCTTTAATTTGACTAATACTATTAGTTTCTATAACGAAATAATGTTTTCATTTTATTTTGTCATTACTGAGAGAAAATGTATGAATATTAGTCCTGTTTGTACTGTTTTTCAAGGTTTGTACTGATTTTATTTGCTTTAAAATTGCTTTAACCAACTTTAAATGGCTTTAATTTGACTAACACTATTAGTTTCCATAACGAAATAATGTTTTCATTTTATTTTGTCATTACTGAGAGAAAATGTATGAATATTAGTCCTATTTGTACTGTTTTTCTTAGTTTTTATTGATTTGAATCGTTTATAATAGTATATAATAACTTTAAAAGGCTTTATGCTATTCGATTTAATTATATTTTGTCATGACTGAGAGAAAATGTATGAATATTAGTCCTGTTTATACGGTTTTTCAAGGTTTTTACTGATTTTATTTGCTTTAAACAACTTTAAATGGCTTTAATTTGACTAATACTATTAGTTTCTATAACGAAATAATGTTTTCATTTTATTTTGTCATTACTGAGAGAAAATGTATGAATATTAGTCCTGTTTGTACTGTTTTTCAAGGTTTGTACTGATTTTATTTGCTTTAAAATTGCTTTAACCATCTTTTAATGGCGTTAATTTTACTAACACTATTAGTTTCCATAACGAAATAATGTTTTCATTTAATTTTGTCATTACTGAGAGAAAATGTATGAATATTAGTCCTATTTTTACTGTTTTTCTTAGTTTTTATTGATTTGAATCGTTTATAATAGTATATAACAACTTTAAAAGGCTTTATACTATTCGATTTAATTATATTTTGTCATCAATGATAAAAAATGCATGAATATTAGTCCTGTTTATACTATTTTTCAAGGTTTTTACTTATTTTATTTTCTTTAAAATTGCTTTAAACAATTTAAAATGGCTTTAAACTGATTTATACTATTAGTTTCTATAACGAAATAATGTTTTAATTTAATTTTGTCATTACTGAGAGAAAATGTATGAATATTAGTCCTATTTGTACTGTTTTTTTAGTTTTTATTGATTTGAATCGTTTATAATAGTATATAACAACATAAAAAGCTTTATACTATTCGATTTAATTATATTTTGTCATCAATGAGAGAAAATGTATGGATATTAGTTCTATTTGTACTGTTTTTCTTAATTTTTATTGATTTGAATCGTTTAAAATGGTATGTAACAACATTAAAAGGCTTTATACTATTCGATTTAATTATATTTTGTCATCAATGATAAAAAATGTATGAATATTAGTCCTGTTTATACTATTTTTCGTAATTTTTATTGATTTGAATCGTTTATAATAGTATATATTAACTTTAAAAAGCTTTATACTATTCGATTTAATTATATTTTGTCATCAATGATAAAAAATATATGAATATTAGTCCTGTTTATACTATTTTTCAAGGTTTTTACTTATTTTATTTTCTTTAAAATTGCTTTAAACAATTAAAAATGGCTTTAAACTGATTTATACTATTAGTTTCCATAACAAAATAATGTTTTCATTTAATTTTGTCATCACTGAGAGAAAATGTATGAATATTAGTCCTGTTTGTACTCTCTTTCAAGGTTTGTACTGATTTTATATGCTTTACAATTGCTTTAACCAACTTTAAATGGCTTTAATTTGACTAACACTATTAGTTTCCATAACGAAATAATGTTTTCATTTAATTTTGTCATTACTGAGAGAAAATGTATGAATATTAGTCGTATTTGTACTGTTTTTCTTAGTTTTTATTGATTTGAATCGTTTATAATAGTATATAATAACTTTAAGAAGTTTTATACTATTCGATTTAATTATATTTTGTCATCAATGAGAGAAAATGTTTGAATATTAGTCCTATTTGTACTGTTTATCGCAGTTTTTATTGATTTGAATCGTTTAAAATGGTAAATAACAACTTTAAAAGGCTTTAATTTGACTTATACTATTTTTTCCATAACAAAATAATGTTTTCATTTTATTTTGTCATTACTGAAAAAAAAAAGTATGAATATTAGTCCTGTTTGTACTGTTTTTCAAGGTTGTACTGATTTTATTTGCTTTAAAATTGCTTTAACCAACTTTAAATGGCTTTAATTTGACTAACACTATTAGTTTCCATAACGAAATAATGTTTTCATTTAATTTTGTCATTACTGAGAGAAAATGTATGAATATTAGTCCTATTTGTACTGTTTATCGCAGTTTTTATTGATTTGAATCGTTTATAATAGTATATAATAACTTTAAAAAGTTTTATACTATTCGATTTAATTATATTTTGTCATCAATGAGAGAAAATGTTTGAATATTAGTCCTATTTGTACTGTTTTTCTTAGTTTTTATTGATTTGAATCGTTTAAAATGGTAAATAACAACTTTAAAAGGCTTTAATTTGATTTATACTATTTTTTCCATAACAAAATAATGTTTTCATTTTATTTTGTCATTACTGAAAAAAAAAAGTATGAATATTAGTCCTGTTTGTACTGTTTTTCAAGGTTGTACTGATTTTATTTGCTTTAAAATTGCTTTAACCAACTTTAAATGGCTTTAATTTGACTAACACTATTAGTTTCCATAACGAAATAATGTTTTCATTTAATTTTGTCATTACTGAGAGAAAATGTATGAATATTAGTCCTATTTGTACTGTTTATCGCAGTTTTTATTATTTGAATCGTTTATAATAGTATATAACAACTATAAAAGGCTTTATGCTTTTCGATTTAATTATATTTTGTCATGACTGAGAGAAAATGTATGAATATTAGTCCTGTTTGTACTGTTTTTCAAGGTTTGTACTGATTTTATTTGCTTTAAACAACTTTAAATGGCTTTAATATGACCTATACTATTAGTTTCCATAACGAAATAATGTTTTCATTTTATTTTGTCATTACTGAGAGAAAATGTATGAATATTAGTCCTATTTGTACTGTTTATCGCAGTTTTTATTATTTGAATCGTTTATAATAGTATATAACAACTATAAAAGGCTTTATGCTATTCGATTTAATTATATTTTGTCATCACTGACAGAAAATGTATGAATATTAGTCCTGTTTTTACTGTTTTTCAAGGTTTTTACTTATTTTATTTTCTTTAAAATTGCTTTAACCAACTTTAAATGGCTTTAATTTGGCTAACACTATTAGTTTCCATAACGAAATAATGTTTTCATTTAATTTTGTCATTACTGAGAGAAAATGTATGAATATTAGTCCTATTTGTACTGTTTATCGCAGTTTTTATTATTTGAATCGTTTATAATAGTATATAACAACTATAAAAGGCTTTATGCTTTTCGATTTAATTATATTTTGTCATGACTGAGAGAAAATGTATGAATATTAGTCCTGTTTATACGGTTTTTCAAGGTTTTTACTGATTTTATTTGCTTTAAACAACTTTAAATGGCTTTAATTTGACTAATACTATTAGTTTCTATAACGAAATAATGTTTTCATTTTATTTTGTCATTACTGAGAGAAAATGTATGAATATTAGTCCTGTTTGTACTGTTTTTCAAGGTTTGTACTGATTTTATTTGCTTTAAAATTGCTTTAACCAACTTTAAATGGCTTTAATTTGACTAACACTATTAGTTTCCATAACGAAATAATGTTTTCATTTTATTTTGTCATTACTGAGAGAAAATGTATGAATATTAGTCCTATTTGTACTGTTTTTCTTAGTTTTTATTGATTTGAATCGTTTATAATAGTATATAATAACTTTAAAAGGCTTTATGCTATTCGATTTAATTATATTTTGTCATGACTGAGAGAAAATGTATGAATATTAGTCCTGTTTATACGGTTTTTCAAGGTTTTTACTGATTTTATTTGCTTTAAACAACTTTAAATGGCTTTAATTTGACTAATACTATTAGTTTCTATAACGAAATAATGTTTTCATTTTATTTTGTCATTACTGAGAGAAAATGTATGAATATTAGTCCTGTTTGTACTGTTTTTCAAGGTTTGTACTGATTTTATTTGCTTTAAAATTGCTTTAACCAACTTTTAATGGCGTTAATTTGACTAACACTATTAGTTTCCATAACGAAATAATGTTTTCATTTAATTTTGTCATTACTGAGAGAAAATGTATGAATATTAGTCCTATTTTTACTGTTTTTCTTAGTTTTTATTGATTTGAATCGTTTATAATAGTATATAACAACTTTAAAAGGCTTTATACTATTCGATTTAATTATATTTTGTCATCAATGATAAAAAATGCATGAATATTAGTCCTGTTTATACTATTTTTCAAGGTTTTTACTTATTTTATTTTCTTTAAAATTGCTTTAAACAATTTAAAATGGCTTTAAACTGATTTATACTATTAGTTTCTATAACGAAATAATGTTTTAATTTAATTTTGTCATTACTGAGAGAAAATGTATGAATATTAGTCCTATTTGTACTGTTTTTTTTAGTTTTTATTGATTTGAATCGTTTATAATAGTATATAACAACATAAAAAGCTTTATACTATTCGATTTAATTATATTTTGTCATCAATGAGAGAACATGTTTGAATATAAGTCCTATTTGTACTGTTTTTCTTAGTTTTTATTGATTTGGATCGTTTAAAATGGTAAATATAAACTTTAAAAGGCTTTATACTATTCGATTTAATTATATTTTGTCATCAATGAGAGAAAATGTATGGATATTAGTTCTATTTGTACTGTTTTTCTTAATTTTTATTGATTTGAATCGTTTAAAATGGTATGTAACAACATTAAAAGGCTTTATACTATTCGATTTAATTATATTTTGTCATCAATGATAAAAAATGTATGAATATTAGTCCTGTTTATACTATTTTTCGTAATTTTTATTGATTTGAATCGTTTATAATAGTATATATTAACTTTAAAAAGCTTTATACTATTCGATTTAATTATATTTTGTCATCAATGATAAAAAATATATGAATATTAGTCCTGTTTATACTATTTTTCAAGGTTTTTACTTATTTTATTTTCTTTAAAATTGCTTTAAACAATTAAAAATGGCTTTAAACTGATTTATACTATTAGTTTCCATAACAAAATAATGTTTTCATTTAATTTTGTCATCACTGAGAGAAAATGTATGAATATTAGTCCTGTTTGTACTCTCTTTCAAGGTTTGTACTGATTTTATATGCTTTACAATTGCTTAAACCAACTTTAAATGGCTTTAATTTGACTAACACTATTAGTTTCCATAACGAAATAATGTTTTCATTTAATTTTGTCATTACTGAGAGAAAATGTATGAATATTAGTCGTATTTGTACTGTTTTTCTTAGTTTTTATTGATTTGAATCGTTTATAATAGTATATAATAACTTTAAGAAGTTTTATACTATTCGATTTAATTATATTTTGTCATCAATGAGAGAAAATGTTTGAATATTAGTCCTATTTGTACTGTTTTTCTTAGTTTTTATTGATTTGAATCGTTTAAAATGGTAAATAACAACTTTAAAAGGCTTTAATTTGACTTATACTATTTTTTTCCATAACGAAATAATGTTTTCATTTAATTTTGTCATTACTGAGAGAAAATGTATGAATATTAGTCCTATTTGTACTGTTTATCGCAGTTTTTATTATTTGAATCGTTTATAATAGTATATAACAACTATAAAAGGCTTTATGCTTTTCGATTTAATTATATTTTGTCATGACTGAGAGAAAATGTATGAATATTAGTCCTGTTTGTACTGTTTTTCAAGGTTTGTACTGATTTTATTTTCTTTAAAATTGCTTTAACCAACTTTAAAAGGCTTTAATTTGACTAACACTATTAGTTTCCATAACAAAATAATGTTTTCATTTAATTTTGTCATTACTGAGAGAAAATGTATGAATATTAGTCCTATTTGTACTGTTTATCGCAGTTTTTATTATTTGAATCGTTTATAATAGTATATAACAACTATAAAAGGCTTTATGCTTTTCGATTTAATTATATTTTGTCATGACTGAGAGAAAATGTATGAATATTAGTCCTGTTTATACGGTTTTTCTTAGTTTTTATTGATTTGAATCGTTTAAAATGGTAAATAACAACTTTAAAAGGCTTTAATTTGACTTATACTATTTTTTTCCATAACGAAATAATGTTTTCATTTAATTTTGTCATTACTGAGAGAAAATGTATGAATATTAGTCCTATTTGTACTGTTTATCGCAGTTTTTATTATTTGAATCGTTTATAATAGTATATAACAACTATAAAAGGCTTTATGCTTTTCGATTTAATTATATTTTGTCATGACTGAGAGAAAATGTATGAATATTAGTCCTGTTTGTACTGTTTTTCAAGGTTTGTACTGATTTTATTTGCTTTAAAATTGCTTTAACCAACTTTAAAAGGCTTTAATTTGACTAACACTATTAGTTTCCATAACGAAATAATGTTTTCATTTAATTTTGTCATTACTGAGAGAAAATGTATGAATATTAGTCCTATTTGTACTGTTTATCGCAGTTTTTATTATTTGAATCGTTTATAATAGTATATAACAACTATAAAAGGCTTTATGCTTTTCGATTTAATTATATTTTGTCATGACTGAGAGAAAATGTATGAATATTAGTCCTGTTTATACGGTTTTTCAAGGTTTTTACTGATTTTATTTGCTTTAAACAACTTTAAATGGCTTTAATTTGACTAACACTATTAGTTTCCATAACGAAATAATGTTTTCATTTTATTTTGTCATTACTGAGAGAAAATGTATGAATATTAGTCCTTTTTGTACTGTTTATCGCAGTTTTTATTATTTGAATCGTTTATAATAGTATATAACAACTATAAAAGGCTTTATGCTTTTCGATTTAATTATATTTTGTCATGACTGAGAGAAAATGTATGAATATTAGTCCTGTTTATACGGTTTTTCAAGGTTTTTACTGATTTTATTTGCTTTAAACAACTTTAAATGGCTTTAATATGACATATACTATTAGTTTCCATAACAAAATAATGTTTTCATTTTATTTTGTCATTACTGAGAGAAAATGTATGAATATTAGTCCTGTTTGTACTGTTTTTCAAGGTTTGTACTGATTTTATTTGCTTTAAAATTGCTTTAACCAACTTTAAATGGCTTTAATTTGACTAACACTATTAGTTTCCATAACGAAATAATGTTTTCATTTTATTTTGTCATTACTGAGAGAAAATGTATGAATATTAGTCCTATTTGTACTGTTTTTCTTAGTTTTTATTGATTTGAATCGTTTATAATAGTATATAATAACTTTAAAAGGCTTTATGCTATTCGATTTAATTATATTTTGTCATGACTGAGAGAAAATGTATGAATATTATTCCTGTTTGTACTGTTTTTCAAGGTTTGTACTGATTTTATTTGCTTTAAAATTGCTTTAACCAACTTTAAAAGGCTTTAATTTGACTAACACTATTAGTTTCCATAACGAAATAATGTTTTCATTTAATTTTGTCATTACTGAGAGAAAATGTATGAATATTAGTCCTATTTGTACTGTTTTTCTTAGTTTTTATTGATTTGAATCGTTTATAATAGTATATATCAACTTTAAAAGGCTTTATACTATTCGATTTAATTATATTTTGTCATCACTGAGAGAAAATGTATGGATATTAGTCCTATTTGTACTGTTTTTCTTAATTTTTATTGATTTGAATCGTTTCAAATGGTATGTAACAACATTAAAAGGCTTTATACTATTCGATTTAATTATATTTTGTCATCAATGATAAAATATGTATGAATATTAGTCCTGTTTATACTATTTTTCAAGGTTTTTACTTATTTTATTTTCTTTAAAATTGCTTTAAACAATTTAAAATGGCTTTAAACTGATTTATACTATTAGTTTCTATAACGAAATAATGTTTTAATTTAATTTTGTCATTACTGAGAGAAAATGTATAAATATTAGTCCTATTTGTTGTGTTTTTTTTAGTTTTTATTGATTTGAATCGTTTATAATAGTATATAACAACATAAAAAGCTTTATACTATTCGATTTAATTATATTTTGTCATCAATGAGAGAACATGTTTGAATATAAGTCCTATTTGTACTGTTTTTCTTAGTTTTTATTGATTTGGATCGTTTAAAATGGTAAATATAAACTTTAAAAGGCTTTATACTATTCGATTTAATTATATTTTGTCATCAATGAGAGAAAATGTATGGATATTAGTTCTATTTGTACTGTTTTTCTTAATTTTTATTGATTTGAATCGTTTAAAATGGTATGTAACAACATTAAAAGGCTTTATACTATTCGATTTAATTATATTTTGTCATCAATGATAAAAAATGTATGAATATTAGTCCTGTTTATACTATTTTTCGTAATTTTTATTGATTTGAATCGTTTATAATAGTATATATTAACTTTAAAAAGCTTTATACTATTCGATTTAATTATATTTTGTCATCAATGATAAAAAATGTATGAATATTAGTCCTGTTTATACTATTTTTCAAGGTTTTTACTTATTTTATTTTCTTTAAAATTGCTTTAAACAATTTAAAATGGCTTTAAACTGATTTATACTATTAGTTTCCATAACAAAATAATGTTTTCATTTAATTTTGTCATCACTGAGAGAAAATGTATGAATATTAGTCCTGTTTGTACTCTCTTTCAAGGTTTGTACTGATTTTATATGCTTTAAAATTGCTTTAACCAACTTTAAATGACTTTAATTTGACTAACACTATTAGTTTCCATAACGAAATAATGTTTTCATTTAATTTTGTCATTACTGAGAGAAAATGTATGAATATTAGTCCTATTTGTACTGTTTTTCTTAGTTTTTATTGATTTGAATCGTTTATAATAGTATATAATAACTTTAAAAAGTTTTATACTATTCGATTTAATTATATTTTGTCATCAATGAGAGAAAATGTTTGAATATTAGTCCTATTTGTACTCTCTTTCAAGGTTTGTACTGATTTTATATGCTTTAAAATTGCTTTAACCAACTTTAAATGACTTTAATTTGACTAACACTATTAGTTTCCATAACGAAATAATGTTTTCATTTAATTTTGTCATTACTGAGAGAAAATGTATGAATATTAGTCCTATTTGTACTGTTTTTCTTAGTTTTTATTGATTTGAATCGTTTATAATAGTATATAATAACTTTAAAAAGTTTTATACTATTCGATTTAATTATATTTTGTCATCAATGAGAGAAAATGTTTGAATATTAGTCCTATTTGTACTGTTTTTCTTAGTTTTTATTGATTTGAATCGTTTAAAATGGTAAATAACAACTTTAAAAGGCTTTAATTTGACTTATACTATTTTTTTCCATAACAAAATAATGTTTTCATTTTATTTTGTCATTACTGAAAAAAAAAAGTATGAATATTAGTCCTGTTTGTACTGTTTTTCAAGGTTTGTACTGATTTTATTTGCTTTAAAATTGCTTTAACCAACTTTAAATGGCTTTAATTTGACTAACACTATTAGTTTCCATAACGAAATAATGTTTTCATTTAATTTTGTCATTACTGAGAGAAAATGTATGAATATTAGTCCTATTTGTACTGTTTATCGCAGTTTTTATTATTTGAATCGTTTATAATAGTATATAACAACTATAAAAGGCTTTATGCTTTTCGATTTAATTATATTTTGTCATGACTGAGAGAAAATGTATGAATATTATTCCTGTTTATACGGTGTTTCAAGGTTTTTACTGATTTTATTTGCTTTAAACAACTTTAAATGGCTTTAATTTGACTAACACTATTAGTTTCCATAACGAAATAATGTTTTCATTTTATTTTGTCATTACTGAGAGAAAATGTATGAATATTAGTCCTATTTGTACTGTTTATTGCAGTTTTTATTATTTAAATCGTTTATAATAGTATATAACAACTATAAAAGGCTTTATGCTATTCGATTTAATTATATTTTGTCATGACTGAGAGAAAATGTATGAATATTAGTCCTGTTTATACGGTTTTTCAAGGTTTTTACTGATTTTATTTGCTTTAAACAACTTTAAATGGCTTTAATTTGACTAACACTATTAGTTTCCATAACGAAATAATGTTTTCATTTTATTTTGTCATTACTGAGAGAAAATGTATGAATATTAGTCCTATTTGTACTGTTTATCGCAGTTTTTATTATTTGAATCGTTTATAATAGTATATAACAACTATAAAAGGCTTTATGCTATTCGATTTAATTATATTTTGTCATCACTGACAGAAAATGTATGAATATTAGTCCTGTTTGTACTGTTTTTCAAGGTTTTTACTGATTTTATTTTCTTTAAAATTGCTTTAAACAATTTAAAATGGCTTTAAACTGATTTATACTATTAGTTTCCATAACAAAATAATGTTTTCATTTAATTTTGTCATCACTGAGAGAAAATGTATGAATATTAGTCCTGTTTGTACTCTCTTTCAAGGTTTGTACTGATTTTATATGCTTTAAAATTGCTTTAACCAACTTTAAATGGATTTAATTTGACTAACACTATTAGTTTCCATAACGAAATAATGTTTTCATTTAATTTTGTCATTACTGAGAGAAAATGTATGAATATTAGTCCTATTTGTACTGTTTTTCTTAGTTTTTATTGATTTGAATCGTTTATAATAGTATATAATAACTTTAAAAAGTTTTATACTATTCGATTTAATTATATTTTGTCATCAATGAGAGAAAATTTTTGAATATTAGTCCTATTTGTATTGTTTTTCTTAGTTTTTATTGATTTGAATCATTTAAAATGGTAAATAACAACTTTAAAAGGCTTTAATTTGACTTATACTATTATTTTCCATAACAAAATAATGTTTTCATTTTATTTTGTCATTACTGAAAAAAAAAGTATGAATATTAGTCCTGTTTGTACTATTTTTCAAGGTTTTTACTTATTTTATTTTCTTTAAAATTGCTTTAAACAATTTAAAATGGCTTTAAACTGATTTATACTATTAGTTTCCATAACAAAATAATGTTTTCATTTAATTTTGTCATTACTGAGAGAACATGTATGAATATTAGTCCTGTTTGTACTGTTTTTTAAGGTTTGTACTGGTTTTATTTGCTTTAAAATTGCTTTAAACAACTTTAAATGGCTTTAGTTTGACTAACACTATTAGTTTCCATAACGAAATAATGTTTTCATTTAATTTTGTCATTACTGAGAGAAAATGTATGAATATTAGTCCTATTTGTACTGTTTATCGCAGTTTTTATTATTTGAATCGTTTATAATAGTATATAACAACTATAAAAGGCTTTATGCTATTCGATTTAATTATATTTTGTCATGACTGAGAGAAAATGTATGAATATTAGTCCTGTTTATACGGTTTTTCAAGGTTTTTACTGATTTTATTTGCTTTAAACAACTTTAAATGGCTTTAATTTGGCTAATACTATTAGTTTCTGTAACGAAATAATGTTTTCATTTTATTTTGTCATTACTGAGAGAATAAGTATGAATATTAGTCCTATTTGTACTGTTTTTCTTAGTTTTTATTGATTTGAATCGTTTATAATAGTATATAATAACTTTAAAAAGTTTTATACTATTCGATTTAATTATATTTTGTCATCAATGAGAGAAAATTTTTGAATATTAGTCCTATTTGTATTGTTTTTCTTAGTTTTTATTGATTTGAATCATTTAAAATGGTAAATAACAACTTTAAAAGGCTTTAATTTGACTTATACTATTATTTTCCATAACAAAATAATGTTTTCATTTTATTTTGTCATTACTGAAAAAAAAAGTATGAATATTAGTCCTGTTTGTACTATTTTTCAAGGTTTTTACTTATTTTATTTTCTTTAAAATTGCTTTAAACAATTTAAAATGGCTTTAAACTGATTTATACTATTAGTTTCCATAACAAAATAATGTTTTCATTTAATTTTGTCATCACTGAGAGAAAATGTATGAATATTAGTCCTGTTTGTACTCTCTTTCAAGGTTTGTACTGATTTTATATGCTTTAAAATTGCTTTAACCAACTTTAAATGGATTTAATTTGACTAACACTATTAGTTTCCATAACGAAATAATGTTTTCATTTAATTTTGTCATTACTGAGAGAAAATGTATGAATATTAGTCCTATTTGTACTGTTTTTCTTAGTTTTTATTGATTTGAATCGTTTATAATAGTATATAATAACTTTAAAAAGTTTTATACTATTCGATTTAATTATATTTTGTCATCAATGAGAGAAAATTTTTGAATATTAGTCCTATTTGTATTGTTTTTCTTAGTTTTTATTGATTTGAATCATTTAAAATGGTAAATAACAACTTTAAAAGGCTTTAATTTGACTTATACTATTATTTTCCATAACAAAATAATGTTTTCATTTTATTTTGTCATTACTGAAAAAAAAAGTATGAATATTAGTCCTGTTTGTACTATTTTTCAAGGTTTTTACTTATTTTATTTTCTTTAAAATTGCTTTAAACAATTTAAAATGGCTTTAAACTGATTTATACTATTAGTTTCCATAACAAAATAATGTTTTCATTTAATTTTGTCATTACTGAGAGAACATGTATGAATATTAGTCCTGTTTGTACTGTTTTTTAAGGTTTGTACTGGTTTTATTTGCTTTAAAATTGCTTTAAACAACTTTAAATGGCTTTAGTTTGACTAACACTATTAGTTTCCATAACGAAATAATGTTTTCATTTAATTTTGTCATTACTGAGAGAAAATGTATGAATATTAGTCCTATTTGTACTGTTTATCGCAGTTTTTATTATTTGAATCGTTTATAATAGTATATAACAACTATAAAAGGCTTTATGCTATTCGATTTAATTATATTTTGTCATGACTGAGAGAAAATGTATGAATATTAGTCCTGTTTATACGGTTTTTCAAGGTTTTTACTGATTTTATTTGCTTTAAACAACTTTAAATGGCTTTAATTTGGCTAATACTATTAGTTTCTGTAACGAAATAATGTTTTCATTTTATTTTGTCATTACTGAGAGAATAAGTATGAATATTAGTCCTATTTGTAATGTTTTTCAAGGTTTGTACTGGTTTTATTTGCTTTAAAAATGCTTTAAACAACTTTAAATGGCTTTAATTTGACTTATACTATTAGTTTCTATAACGAAATAATGTTTTCAATTAATTTTGTCATTACTGAGAGAAAATGTATGGATATTAGTCCTATTTGTACTGTTTTTCTTAATTTTTATTGATTTGAATCGTTTAAAATGGTATGTTACAACATTAAAAGGCTTTATACTATTCGATTTAATTATATTTTGTCATCAATGATAAAAATTGTATGAATATTAGTCCTGTTTATACTATTTTTCAAGGTTTTTAGTTATTTTATTTGCTTTAAAATTGATTTAAACAACTTTAAATGGCTTTAATTTGACTTATACTATTAGTTTCCATAACGAAATAATGTTTGCATTTAATTTTGTCATTACTGAAAGAAATTTTATGAATATTAGTCCTGTTTGTACTGTTTTTCTTAGTTTTTATTGATTTGAATCGTTTATAATAGTATATATTAACTTTAAAAGGCTTTATGCTATTCGTATTAATTATATTTTGTCATCACTGAGAGAAAATGTATGGATATTAGTCCTATTTGTACTGTTTTTCTTAATTTTTATTGATTTGAATCGTTTAAAATGGTATGTTACAACATTAAAAGGCTTTATACTATTCGATTTAATTATATTTTGTCATCAATGATAAAAATTGTATGAATATTAGTCCTGTTTATACTATTTTTCAAGGTTTTTAGTTATTTTATTTTCTTTAAAATTGCTTCAAAGAATTTAAAATGGCTTTTAACTGATTTATACTATTAGTTTCCATAACAAAATAATGTTTTCATTTAATTTTGTCATTACTGAGAGAAAATGTATGAATATTAGTCCTATTTGTACTGTTTTTCTTAGTTTTTATTGATTTGAATCGTTTACTATAGTATATATTAACGTTAAAAAGCTTTATACTATTCGATTTAATTATCTTTTGTCATCACTGAGAGAAAATGTATGGATATTAGTCCTATTTGTACTGTTTTTCTTAATTTTTATTGATTTGAATCGTTTAAAATTATATGTTACAACATTAAAAGGCTTTATACTATTCGATTTAATTATATTTTGTCATCAATGATAAAAATTGTATGAATATTAGTCCTGTTTATACTATTTTTCAAGGTTTTTAGTTATTTTATTTTCTTTAAAATTGCTTCAAAGAATTTAAAATGGCTTTTAACTGATTTATACTATTAGTTTCCATAACAAAATAATGTTTTCATTTAATTTTGTCATTACTGAGAGAAAATGTATGAATATTAGTCCTATTTGTACTGTTTTTCTTAGTTTTTATTGATTTGAATCGTTTATAATAGTACATAATAACTTTAAAAAGTTTTATACTATTCGATTTAATTATATTTTGTCATCAATGATAAAATATGTATGAATATTAGTCCTGTTTATACTATTTTTCAAAGTTTTTACTTATTTTATTTTCTTTAAAATTGCTTTAAACAATTTAAAATGGCTTTTAACTGATTTATACTATTAGTTTCCATAACAAAATAATGTTTTCATTTAATTTTGTCATTACTGAGAGAAAATGTATGAATATTAGTCCTGTTTATACTATTTTTCGTAATTTTTATTGATTTGAATCGTTTATAATAGTATATATTAACTTTAAAAAGCTTTATACTATTCGATTTAATTATATTTTGTCATCACTGAGAGAAAATGTATGAATATTAGTCCTGTTTGTACTCTCTTTCAAGGTTTGTACTGATTTTATATGCTTTAAAATTGCTTTAACCAACTTTAAATGGCTTTAATTTGACTAACACTATTAGTTTCCATAACGAAATAATGTTTTCATTTAATTTTGTCATTACTGAGAGAAAATGTATGAATATTAGTCCTATTTGTACTGTTTTTCTTAGTTTTTATTGATTTGAATCGTTTATAATAGTATATAATAACTTTAAAAAGTTTTATACTATTCGATTTAATTATATTTTGTCATCAATGAGAGAAAATGTTTGAATATTAGTCCTATTTGTACTGTTTTTCTTAGTTTTTATTGATTTGAATCGTTTAAAATGGTAAATAACAACTTTAAAAGGCTTTAATTTGACTTATACTATTATTTTCCATAACAAAATAATGTTTTCATTTTATTTTGTCATTACTGAAAAAAAAAAGTATGAATATTAGTCCTGTTTGTACTGTTTTTCAAGGTTTGTACTGATTTTATTTGCTTTAAAATTGCTTTAACCAACTTTAAATGGCTTTAATTTGACTAACACTATTAGTTTCCATAACGAAATAATGTTTTCATTTAATTTTGTCATTACTGAGAGAAAATGTATGAATATTAGTCCTATTTGTACTGTTTATCGCAGTTTTTATTATTTGAATCGTTTATAATAGTATATAACAACTATAAAAGGCTTTATGCTTTTCGATTTAATTATATTTTGTCATGACTGAGAGAAAATGTATGAATATTAGTCCTGTTTGTACTGTTTTTCAAGGTTTGTACTGATTTTTTTTTGCTTTAAAATTGCTTTAACCAACTTTAAAAGGCTTTAATTTGACTAACACTATTAGTTTCCATAACGAAATAATGTTTTCATTTAATTTTGTCATTACTGAGAGAAAATGTATGAATATTAGTCCTATTTGTACTGTTTATCGCAGTTTTTATTATTTGAATCGTTTATAATAGTATATAACAACTATAAAAGGCTTTATGCTTTTCGATTTAATTATATTTTGTCATGACTGAGAGAAAATGTATGAATATTATTCCTGTTTATACGATGTTTCAAGGTTTTTACTGATTTTATTTGCTTTAAACAACTTTAAATGGCTTTAATTTGACTAACACTATTAGTTTCCATAACGAAATAATGTTTTCATTTTATTTTGTCATTACTGAGAGAAAATGTATGAATATTAGTCCTATTTGTACTGTTTATCGCAGTTTTTATTATTTAAATCGTTTATAATAGTATATAACAACTATAAAAGGCTTTATGCTATTCGATTTAATTATATTTTGTCATGACTGAGAGAAAATGTATGAATATTAGTCCTGTTTATACGGTTTTTCAAGGTTTTTACTGATTTTATTTGCTTTAAACAACTTTAAATGGCTTTAATATGACCTATACTATTAGTTTCCATAACGAAATAATGTTTTCATTTTATTTTGTCATTACTGAGAGAAAATGTATGAATATTAGTCCTATTTGAACTGTTTATCGCAGTTTTTATTATTTGAATCGTTTATAATAGTATATAACAACTATAAAAGGCTTTATGCTATTCGATTTAATTATATTTTGTCATCACTGACAGAAAATGTATGAATATTAGTCCTGTTTGTACTGTTTTTCAAGGTTTTTACTGATTTTATTTTCTTTAAAATTGCTTTAACCAACTTTAAATGGCTTTAATTTGACTAACACTATTAGTTTCCATAACGAAATAATGTTTTCATTTAATTTTGTCATTACTGAGAGAAAATGTATGAATATTAGTCCTGTTTATACGGTTTTTCAAGGTTTTTACTGATTTTATTTGCTTTAAACAACTTTAAATGGCTTTAATTTGACTAATACTATTAGTTTCTATAACGAAATAATGTTTTCATTTTATTTTGTCATTACTGAGAGAAAATGTATGAATATTAGTCCTGTTTGTACTGTTTTTCAAGGTTTGTACTGATTTTATTTGCTTTAAAATTGCTTTAACCAACTTTTAATGGCGTTAATTTGACTAACACTATTAGTTTCCATAACGAAATAATGTTTTCATTTTATTTTGTCATTACTGAGAGAAAATGTATGAATATTAGTCCTATTTGAACTGTTTATCGCAGTTTTTATTATTTGAATCGTTTATAATAGTATATAACAACTATAAAAGGCTTTATGCTATTCGATTTAATTATATTTTGTCATCACTGACAGAAAATGTATGAATATTAGTCCTGTTTGTACTGTTTTTCAAGGTTTTTACTGATTTTATTTTCTTTAAAATTGCTTTAACCAACTTTAAATGGCTTTAATTTGACTAACACTATTAGTTTCCATAACGAAATAATGTTTTCATTTAATTTTGTCATCACTGAGAGAAAATGTATGAATATTAGTCCTGTTTGTACTCTCTTTCAAGGTTTGTACTGATTTTATATGCTTTACAATTGCTTTAACCAACTTTAAATGGCTTTAATTTGACTAACACTATTAGTTTCCATAACGAAATAATGTTTTCATTTAATTTTGTCATTACTGAGAGAAAATGTATGAATATTAGTCGTATTTGTACTGTTTTTCTTAGTTTTTATTGATTTGAATCGTTTATAATAGTATATAATAACTTTAAGAAGTTTTATACTATTCGATTTAATTATATTTTGTCATCAATGAGATAAAATGTTTGAATATTAGTCCTATTTGTACTGTTTTTCTTAGTTTTTATTGATTTGAATCGTTTAAAATGGTAAATAACAACTTTAAAAGGCTTTAATTTGACTTATACTATTTTTTTCCATAACGAAATAATGTTTTCATTTAATTTTGTCATTACTGAGATAAAATGTATGAATATTAGTCCTATTTGTACTGTTTATCGCAGTTTTTATTATTTGAATCGTTTATAATAGTATATAACAACTATAAAAGGCTTTATGCTTTTCGATTTAATTATATTTTGTCATGACTGAGAGAAAATGTATGAATATTAGTCCTGTTTGTACTGTTTTTCAAGGTTTGTACTGATTTTATTTTCTTTAAAATTGCTTTAACCAACTTTAAAAGGCTTTAATTTGACTAACACTATTAGTTTCCATAACGAAATAATGTTTTCATTTAATTTTGTCATTACTGAGAGAAAATGTATGAATATTAGTCCTATTTGTACTGTTTATCGCAGTTTTTATTATTTGAATCGTTTATAATAGTATATAACAACTATAAAAGGCTTTATGCTTTTCGATTTAATTATATTTTGTCATGACTGAGA
This sequence comes from Ptychoptera albimana, assembly GCA_961205885.1. Taxonomy (NCBI): domain Eukaryota; kingdom Metazoa; phylum Arthropoda; class Insecta; order Diptera; family Ptychopteridae; genus Ptychoptera; species Ptychoptera albimana. The sequence continues at coordinate 47,773,690 of OY540801.1, forward strand.
GAAAATGTATGAATATTAGTCCTGTTTATACGGTTTTTCTTAGTTTTTATTGATTTGAATCGTTTAAAATGGTAAATAACAACTTTAAAAGGCTTTAATTTGACTTATACTATTTTTTTCCATAACGAAATAATGTTTTCATTTAATTTTGTCATTACTGAGAGAAAATGTATGAATATTAGTCCTATTTGTACTGTTTATCGCAGTTTTTATTATTTGAATCGTTTAAAATAGTATATAACAACTATAAAAGGCTTTATGCTTTTTGATTTAATTATATTTTGTCATGACTGAGAGAAAATGTATGAATATTAGTCCTGTTTGTACTGTTTTTCAAGGTTTGTACTGATTTTATTTGCTTTAAAATTGCTTTAACCAACTTTAAAAGGCTTTAATTTGACTAACACTATTAGTTTCCATAACGAAATAATGTTTTCATTTAATTTTGTCATTACTGAGAGAAAATGTATGAATATTAGTCCTATTTGTACTGTTTATCGCAGTTTTTATTATTTGAATCGTTTATAATAGTATATAACAACTATAAAAGGCTTTATGCTTTTCGATTTAATTATATTTTGTCATGACTGAGAGAAAATGTATGAATATTAGTCCTGTTTATACGGTTTTTCAAGGTTTTTACTGATTTTATTTGCTTTAAACAACTTTAAATGGCTTTAATTTGACTAACACTATTAGTTTCCATAACGAAATAATGTTTTCATTTTATTTTGTCATTACTGAGAGAAAATGTATGAATATTAGTCCTTTTTGTACTGTTTATCGCAGTTTTTATTATTTGAATCGTTTATAATAGTATATAACAACTATAAAAGGCTTTATGCTTTTCGATTTAATTATATTTTGTCATGACTGAGAGAAAATGTATGAATATTAGTCCTGTTTAGACGGTTTTTCAAGGTTTTTACTGATTTTATTTGCTTTAAACAACTTTAAATGGCTTTAATATGACCTATACTATTAGTTTCCATAACAAAATAATGTTTTCATTTTATTTTGTCATTACTGAGAGAAAATGTATGAATATTAGTCCTATTTGTACTGTTTTTCTTAGTTTTTATTGATTTGAATCGTTTATAATAGTATATAATAACTTTAAAAGGCTTTATGCTATTCGATTTAATTATATTTTGTCATGACTGAGAGAAAATGTATGAATATTATTCCTGTTTGTACTGTTTTTCAAGGTTTGTACTGATTTTATTTGCTTTAAAATTGCTTTAACCAACTTTAAAAGGCTTTAATTTGACTAACACTATTAGTTTCCATAACGAAATAATGTTTTCATTTAATTTTGTCATTACTGAGAGAAAATGTATGAATATTAGTCCTATTTGTACTGTTTTTCTTAGTTTTTATTGATTTGAATCGTTTATAATAGTATATATCAACTTTAAAAGGCTTTATACTATTCGATTTAATTATATTTTGTCATCACTGAGAGAAAATGTATGGATATTAGTCCTATTTGTACTGTTTTTCTTAATTTTTATTGATTTGAATCGTTTAAAATGGTATGTAACAACATTAAAAGGCTTTATACTATTCGATTTAATTATATTTTGTCATCAATGATAAAATATGTATGAATATTAGTCCTGTTTATACTATTTTTCAAGGTTTTTACTTATTTTATTTTCTTTAAAATTGCTTTAAACAATTTAAAATGGCTTTAAACTGATTTATACTATTAGTTTCTATAACGAAATAATGTTTTAATTTAATTTTGTCATTACTGAGAGAAAATGTATAAATATTAGTCCTATTTGTTGTGTTTTTTTTAGTTTTTATTGATTTGAATCGTTTATAATAGTATATAACAACATAAAAAGCTTTATACTATTCGATTTAATTATATTTTGTCATCAATGAGAGAACATGTTTGAATATAAGTCCTATTTGCACTGTTTTTCTTAGTTTTTATTGATTTGGATCGTTTAAAATGGTAAATATAAACTTTAAAAGGCTTTATACTATTCGATTTAATTATATTTTGTCATCAATGAGAGAAAATGTATGGATATTAGTTCTATTTGTACTGTTTTTCTTAATTTTTATTGATTTGAATCGTTTAAAATGGTATGTAACAACATTAAAAGGCTTTATACTATTCGATTTAATTATATTTTGTCATCAATGATAAAAAAATGTATGAATATTAGTCCTGTTTATACTATTTTTCGTAATTTTTATTGTTTTGAATCGTTTATAATAGTATATATTAACTTTAAAAAGCTTTATACTATTCGATTTAATTATATTTTGTCATCAATGATAAAAAATGTATGAATATTAGTCCTGTTTATACTATTTTTCAAGGTTTTTACTTATTTTATTTTCTTTAAAATTGCTTTAAACAATTTAAAATGGCTTTAAACTGATTTATACTATTAGTTTCCATAACAAAATAATGTTTTCATTTAATTTTGTCATCACTGAGAGAAAATGTATGAATATTAGTCCTGTTTGTACTCTCTTTCAAGGTTTGTACTGATTTTATATGCTTTAAAATTGCTTTAACCAACTTTAAATGACTTTAATTTGACTAACACTATTAGTTTCCATAACGAAATAATGTTTTCATTTAATTTTGTCATTACTGAGAGAAAATGTATGAATATTAGTCCTATTTGTACTGTTTTTCTTAGTTTTTATTGATTTGAATCGTTTATAATAGTATATAATAACTTTAAAAAGTTTTATACTATTCGATTTAATTATATTTTGTCATCAATGAGAGAAAATGTTTGAATATTAGTCCTATTTGTACTGTTTTTCTTAGTTTTTATTGATTTGAATCGTTTAAAATGGTAAATAACAACTTTAAAAGGCTTTAATTTGACTTATACTATTTTTTTCCATAACAAAATAATGTTTTCATTTTATTTTGTCATTACTGAAAAAAAAAAGTATGAATATTAGTCCTGTTTGTACTGTTTTTCAAGGTTTGTACTGATTTTATTTGCTTTAAAATTGCTTTAACCAACTTTAAATGGCTTTAATTTGACTAACACTATTAGTTTCCATAACGAAATAATGTTTTCATTTAATTTTGTCATTACTGAGAGAAAATGTATGAATATTAGTCCTATTTGTACTGTTTATCGCAGTTTTTATTATTTGAATCGTTTATAATAGTATATAACAACTATAAAAGGCTTTATGCTTTTCGATTTAATTATATTTTGTCATGACTGAGAGAAAATGTATGAATATTATTCCTGTTTATACGGTGTTTCAAGGTTTTTACTGATTTTATTTGCTTTAAACAACTTTAAATGGCTTTAATTTGACTAACACTATTAGTTTCCATAACGAAATAATGTTTTCATTTTATTTTGTCATTACTGAGAGAAAATGTATGAATATTAGTCCTATTTGTACTGTTTATTGCAGTTTTTATTATTTGAATCGTTTATAATAGTATATAACAACTATAAAAGGCTTTATGCTATTCGATTTAATTATATTTTGTCATGACTGAGAGAAAATGTATGAATATTAGTCCTGTTTATACGGTTTTTCAAGGTTTTTACTGATTTTATTTGCTTTAAACAACTTTAAATGGCTTTAATATGACCTATACTATTAGTTTCCATAACGAAATAATGTTTTCATTTTATTTTGTCATTACTGAGAGAAAATGTATGAATATTAGTCCTATTTGTACTGTTTATCGCAGTTTTTATTATTTGAATCGTTTATAATAGTATATAACAACTATAAAAGGCTTTATGCTATTCGATTTAATTATATTTTGTCATCACTGACAGAAAATGTATGAATATTAGTCCTGTTTGTAATGTTTTTCAAGGTTTTTACTGATTTTATTTTCTTTAAAATTGCTTTAACCAACTTTAAATGGCTTTAATTTGACTAACACTATTAGTTTCCATAACGAAATAATGTTTTCATTTAATTTTGTCATTACTGAGAGAAAATGTATGAATATTAGTCCTATTTGTACTGTTTATCGCAGTTTTTATTATTTGAATCATTTATAATAGTATATAACAACTATAAAAGGCTTTATGCTTTTCGATTTAATTATATTTTGTCATCAATGATAAAAAATGTATGAATATTAGTCCTATTTATACTATTTTTCAAGGTTTTTACTTATTTTATTTTCTTTAAAATTGCTTTAAACAATTTAAAATGGCTTTAAACTGATTTATACTATTAGTTTCCATAACAAAATAATGTTTTCATTTAATTTTGTCATCACTGAGAGAAAATGTATGAATATTAGTCCTGTTTGTACTCTCTTTCAAGGTTTGTACTGATTTTATATGCTTTAAAATTGCTTTAACCAACTTTAAATGGATTTAATTTGACTAACACTATTAGTTTCCATAACGAAATAATGTTTTCATTTAATTTTGTCATTACTGAGAGAAAATGTATGAATATTAGTCCTATTTGTACTGTTTTTCTTAGTTTTTATTGATTTGAATCGTTTATAATAGTATATAATAACTTTAAAAAGTTTTATACTATTCGATTTAATTATATTTTGTCATCAATGAGAGAAAATTTTTGAATATTAGTCCTATTTGTATTGTTTTTCTTAGTTTTTATTGATTTGAATCATTTAAAATGGTAAATAACAACTTTAAAAGGCTTTAATTTGACTTATACTATTATTTTCCATAACAAAATAATGTTTTCATTTTATTTTGTCATTACTGAAAAAAAAAGTATGAATATTAGTCCTGTTTGTACTATTTTTCAAGGTTTTTACTTATTTTATTTTCTTTAAAATTGCTTTAAACAATTTAAAATGGCTTTAAACTGATTTATACTATTAGTTTCCATAACAAAATAATGTTTTCATTTAATTTTGTCATCACTGAGAGAAAATGTATGAATATTAGTCCTGTTTGTACTCTCTTTCAAGGTTTGTACTGATTTTATTTGCTTTAAAATTGCTTTAACCAACTTTAAATGGCTTTAATTTGACTAACACTATTAGTTTCCATAACGAAATAATGTTTTCATTTAATTTTGTCATTACTGAGAGAAAATGTATGAATATTAGTCCTATTTGTACTGTTTATCGCAGTTTTTATTATTTGAATCGTTTATAATAGTATATAACAACTATAAAAGGCTTTATGCTATTCGATTTAATTATATTTTGTCATGACTGAGAGAAAATGTATGAATATTAGTCCTGTTTATACGGTTTTTCTAGGTTTTTACTGATTTTATTTGCTTTAAACAACTTTAAATGGCTATAATATGACCTATACTATTAGTTTCCATAACGAAATAATGTTTTCATTTTATTTTGTCATTACTGAGAGAAAATGTATGAATATTAGTCCTATTTGTACTGTTTATCGTAGTTTTTATTATTTGAATCGTTTATAATAGTATATAACAACTATAAAAGGCTTTATGCTATTCGAGTTAATTATATTTTGTCATCACTGACAGAAAATGTATGAATATTAGTCCTGTTTGTACTGTTTTTCAAGGTTTTTACTTATTTTATTTTCTTTAAAATTGCTTTAACCAACTTTAAATGGCTTTAATTTGACTAACACTATTAGTTTCCATAACGAAATAATGTTTTCATTTAATTTTGTCATTACTGAGAGAAAATGTATGAATATTAGTCCTATTTGTACTGTTTATCGCAGTTTTTATTATTTGAATCGTTTATAATAGTATATAACAACTATAAAAGGCTTTATGCTATTCGATTTAATTATATTTTGTCATGACTGAGAGAAAATGTATGAATATTAGTCCTGTTTATACGGTTTTTCAAGGTTTTTACTGATTTTATTTGCTTTAAACAACTTTAAATGGCTTTAATTTGGCTAATACTATTAGTTTTTATAACGAAATAATGTTTTCATTTTATTTTGTCATTACTGAGAGAACATGTATGAATATTAGTCCTGTTTGTACTGTTTTTTAAGGTTTGTACTGGTTTTATTTGCTTTAAAATTGCTTTAAACAACTTTAAATGGCTTTAGTTTGACTAACACTATTAGTTTCCATAACGAAATAATGTTTTCATTTAATTTTGTCATTACTGAGAGAAAATGTATGAATATTAGTCCTATTTGTACTGTTTATCGCAGTTTTTATTATTTGAATCGTTTATAATAGTATATAACAACTATAAAAGGCTTTATGCTATTCGATTTAATTATATTTTGTCATGACTGAGAGAAAATGTATGAATATTAGTCCTGTTTATACGGTTTTTCAAGGTTTTTACTGATTTTATTTGCTTTAAACAACTTTAAATGGCTTTAATTTGGCTAATACTATTAGTTTCTGTAACGAAATAATGTTTTCATTTTATTTTGTCATTACTGAGAGAATAAGTATGAATATTAGTCCTATTTGTAATGTTTTTCAAGGTTTGTACTGGTTTTATTTGCTTTAAAAATGCTTTAAACAACTTTAAATGGCTTTAATTTGACTTATACTATTAGTTTCTATAACGAAATAATGTTTTCAATTAATTTTGTCATTACTGAGAGAAAATGTATGGATATTAGTCCTATTTGTACTGTTTTTCTTAGTTTTTATTGATTTGAATCGTTTACTATAGTATATATTAACGTTAAAAAGCTTTATACTATTCGATTTAATTATCTTTTGTCATCACTGAGAGAAAATGCATGAATATTAGTCCTGTTTATACTGTTTTTCAAGGTTTTTACTTATTTTATTTGCTTTAAAATTGATTTAAACAACTTTAAATGGCTTTAATTTGACTTATACTATTAGTTTCCATAACGAAATAATGTTTGCATTTAATTTTGTCATTACTGAAAGAAATTTTATGAATATTAGTCCTGTTTGTACTGTTTTTCTTAGTTTTTATTGATTTGAATCGTTTATAATAGTATATATTAACTTTAAAAGGCTTTATGCTATTCGTATTAATTATATTTTGTCATCACTGAGAGAAAATGTATGGATATTAGTCCTATTTGTACTGTTTTTCTTAATTTTTATTGATTTGAATCGTTTAAAATGGTATGTTACAACATTAAAAGGCTTTATACTATTCGATTTAATTATATTTTGTCATCAATGATAAAAATTGTATGAATATTAGTCCTGTTTATACTATTTTTCAAGGTTTTTAGTTATTTTATTTTCTTTAAAATTGCTTCAAAGAATTTAAAATGGCTTTTAACTGATTTATACTATTAGTTTCCATAACAAAATAATGTTTTCATTTAATTTTGTCATTACTGAGAGAAAATGTATGAATATTAGTCCTATTTGTACTGTTTTTCTTAGTTTTTATTGATTTGAATCGTTTATAATAGTACATAATAACTTTAAAAAGTTTTATACTATTCGATTTAATTATATTTTGTCATCAATGAGAGAAAATGTTTGAATATTAGTCCTATTTGTATTGTTTTTCTTAGTTTTTATTGATTTGAATCGTTTAAAATGGTAAATAACAACTTTAAAAGGCTTTAATTTGACTTATACTATTATTTTCCATAACAAAATAATGTTTTCATTTTATTTTGTCATTACTGAAAAAAAAAAGTATGAATATTAGTCCTGTTTGTACTATTTTTCAAGGTTTTTACTTATTTTATTTTCTTTAAAATTGCTTTAAACAATTTAAAATGGCTTTAAACTGATTTATACTATTACTTTCCATAACAAAATAATGTTTTCATTTAATTTTGTCATCACTGAGAGAAAATGTATGAATATTAGTCCTGTTTGTACTCTCTTTCAAGGTTTGTACTGATTTTATTTGCTTTAAAATTGCTTTAACCAACTTTAAATGGCTTTAATTTGACTAACACTATTAGTTTCCATAACGAAATAATGTTTTCATTTAATTTTGTCATTACTGAGAGAAAATGTATGAATATTAGTCCTATTTGTACTATTTATCGCAGTTTTTATTATTTGAATCGTTTATAATAGTATATAACAACTATAAAAGGCTTTATGCTATTCGATTTAATTATATTTTGTCATGACTGAGAGAAAATGTATGAATATTAGTCCTGTTTATACGGTTTTTCTAGGTTTTTACTGATTTTATTTGCTTTAAACAACTTTAAATGGCTTTAATATGACCTATACTATTAGTTTCCATAACGAAATAATGTTTTCATTTTATTTTGTCATTACTGAGAGAAAATGTATGAATATTAGTCCTATTTGTACTGTTTATCGTAGTTTTTATTATTTGAATCGTTTATAATAGTATATAACAACTATAAAAGGCTTTATGCTATTCGAGTTAATTATATTTTGTCATCACTGACAGAAAATGTATGAATATTAGTCCTGTTTGTACTGTTTTTCAAGGTTTTTACTTATTTTATTTTCTTTAAAATTGCTTTAACCAACTTTAAATGGCTTTAATTTGACTAACACTATTAGTTTCCATAACGAAATAATGTTTTCATTTAATTTTGTCATTACTGAGAGAAAATGTATGAATATTAGTCCTATTTGTACTGTTTATCGCAGTTTTTATTATTTGAATCGTTAATAATAGTATATAACAACTATAAAAGGCTTTATGCTATTCGATTTAATTATATTTTGTCATGACTGAGAGAAAACGTATGAATATTAGTCCTGTTTATACGGTTTTTCAAGGTTTTTACTGATTTTATTTGCTTTAAACAACTTTAAATGGCTTTAATTTGGCTAATACTATTAGTTTCTATAACGAAATAATGTTTTCATTTTATTTTGTCATTACTGAGAGAACATGTATCAATATTAGTCCTGTTTGTACTGTTTTTTAAGGTTTGTACTGGTTTTATTTGCTTTAAAATTGCTTTAAACAACTTTAAATGGCTTTAGTTTGACTTATACTATTAGTTTCTATAACGAAGCAATGTTTTCATTTAATTTTGTCATTACTGAGAGAAAATGTATGGATATTAGTCCTATTTGTACTGTTTTTCTTAGTTTTTATTGATTTGAATCGTTTACAATAGTATATATTAACGTTAAAAAGCTTTATACTATTCGTATTAATTATATTTTGTCATCACTGAGAGAAAATGTATGGATATTAGTCCTTTTTGTACTGTTTTTCTTAATTTTTATTGATTTGAATCGTTTATAATGGTATGTAACAACATTAAAAGGCTTTATACTATTCGATTTAATTATATTTTGTCATCAATGATAAAATATGTATGAATATTAGTCCTGTTTATACTATTTTTCAAGGTTTTTACTTATTTTATTTTCTTTAAAATTGCTTTAAACAATTTAAAATGGCTTTTAACTGATTTATACTTTTAGTTTCCATAACAAAATAATGTTTTCATTTTATTTTGTCATCACTGAGCGAAAATGTAGGAATATTAGTCCTATTTGTAATGTTTTTCAAGGTTTGTACTGGTTTTATTTGCTTTAAAAATGCTTTAAACAACTTTAAATGGCTTTAATTTGACTTATACTATTAGTTTTCATAACGAAATAATGTTTTCATTTAATTTTGTCATTACTGAGAGAAAATGTATGGATATTAGTCCTATTTGTACTGTTTTTCTTAGTTTTTATTGATTTGAATCGTTTACAATAGTATATATTAACGTTAAAAAGCTTTATACTATTCGATTTAATTATATTTTGTCATCACTGAGAGAAAATGCATGAATATTAGTCCTGTTTATACTGTTTTTCAAGGTTTTTACTTATTTTATTTGCTTTAAAATTGATTTAAACAACTTTAAATGGCTTTAATTTGACTTATACTATTAGTTTCCATAACGAAATAATATTTTCATTTAATTTTGTCATTACTGAAAGAAATTTTATGAATATTAGTCCTGTTTGTACTGTTTTTCTTAGTTTTTATTGATTTGAATCGTTTATAATAGTATATATTAACTTTAAAAGGCTTTATGCTATTCGTATTAATTATATTTTGTCATCACTGAGAGAAAATGTATGGATATTAGTCCTATTTGTACTGTTTTTCTTAATTTTTATTGATTTGAATCATTTAAAATGGTATGTAACAACATTAAAAGGCTTTATACTATTCGATTTAATTATATTTTGTCATCAATGATAAAAATTGTATGAATATTAGTCCTGTTTATACTATTTTTCAAGGTTTTTACTTATTTTATTTTCTTTAAAATTGCTTTAAACAATTTAAAATGGCTTTTAACTGATTTATACTATTAGTTTCCATAACAAAATAATGTTTTCATTTAATTTTGTCATCACTGAGCGAAAATGTATGAATATTAGTCCTATTTGTAATGTTTTTCAAGGTTTGTACTGATTTTATTTGCTTTAAAATTGCTTTAACCAACTTTAAATGGCATTATTTTGACTAACACTATTAGTTTCCATAACGAAATAATGTTTTCATTTAATTTTGTCATCAATGAGAGAAAATGTTTGAATATTAGTCCTATTTGTACTGTTTTTCTTAGTTTTTATTGATTTGAATCGTTTAAAATGGTAAATAACAACTTTAAAAGGCTTTTATTTGACTTATACTATTATTTTCCATAACAAAATAATGTTTTCATTTTATTTTGTCATTACTGAAAAAAAAAAGTATGAATATTAGTCCTGTTTGTACTGTTTTTCAAGGTTTGTACTGATTTTATTTGCTTTAAAATTGCTTTAACCAACTTTAAATGGCTTTAATTTGACTAACACTATTAGTTTCCATAACGAAATAATGTTTTCATTTTATTTTGTCATTACTGAGAGAAAATGTATGAATATTAGTCCTATTTGTACTGTTTATCGCAGTTTTTATTATTTGAATCGTTTATAATAGTATATAACAACTATAAAAGGCTTTATGCTATTCGATTTAATTATATTTTGTCATCACTGACAGAAAATGTATGAATATTAGTCCTGTTTGTACTGTTTTTCAAGGTTTTTACTTATTTTATTTTCTTTAAAATTGCTTTAACCAACTTTAAATGGCTTTAATTTGACTAACACTATTAGTTTCCATAACGAAATAATGTTTTCATTTAATTTTGTCATTACTGAGAGAAAATGTATGAATATTAGTCCTATTTGTACTGTTTATCGCAGTTTTTATTATTTGAATCGTTTATAATAGTATATAACAACTATAAAAGGCTTTATGCTATTCGATTTAATTATATTTTGTCATGACTGAGAGAAAATGTATGAATATTAGTCCTGTTTATACGGTTTTTCAAGGTTTTTACTGATTTTATTTGCTTTAAACAACTTTAAATGGCTTTAATTTGGCTAATACTATTAGTTTCTATAACAAAATAATGTTTTCATTTTATTTTGTCATTACTGAGAGAACATGTATGAATATTAGTCCTGTTTGTACTGTTTTTTAAGGTTTGTACTGGTTTTATTTGCTTTAAAATTGCTTTAAACAACTTTAAATGGCTTTAGTTTGACTTATACTATTAGTTTCTATAACGAAGCAATGTTTTCATTTAATTTTGTCATTACTGAGAGAAAATGTATGGATATTAGTCCTATTTGTACTGTTTTTCTTAGTTTTTATTGATTTGAATCATTTACAATAGTATATATTAACGTTAAAAAGCTTTATACTATTCGTATTAATTATATTTTGTCATCACTGAGAGAAAATGTATGGATATTAGTCCTTTTTGTACTGTTTTTCTTAATTTTTATTGATTTGAATCGTTTAAAATGGTATGTAACAACATTAAAAGGCTTTATACTATTCGATTTAATTATATTTTGTCATCAATGATAAAATATGTATGAATATTAGTCCTGTTTATACTATTTTTCAAGGTTTTTACTTATTTTATTTTCTTTAAAATTGCTTTAAACAATTTAAAATGGCTTTTAACTGATTTATACTTTTAGTTTCCATAACAAAATAATGTTTTCATTTTATTTTGTCATCACTGAGCGAAAATGTAGGAATATTAGTCCTATTTGTAATGTTTTTCAAGGTTTGTACTGGTTTTATTTGCTTTAAAAATGCTTTAAACAACTTTAAATGGCTTTAATTTGACTTATACTATTAGTTTTCATAACGAAATAATGTTTTCATTTAATTTTGTCATTACTGAGAGAAAATGTATGGATATTAGTCCTATTTGTACTGTTTTTCTTAGTTTTTATTGATTTGAATCGTTTACAATAGTATATATTAACGTTAAAAAGCTTTATACTATTCGATTTAATTATATTTTGTCATCACTGAGAGAAAATGCATGAATATTAGTCCTGTTTATACTGTTTTTCAAGGTTTTTACTTATTTTATTTGCTTTAAAATTGATTTAAACAACTTTAAATGGCTTTAATTTGACTTATACTATTAGTTTCCATAACGAAATAATATTTTCATTTAATTTTGTCATTACTGAAAGAAATTTTATGAATATTAGTCCTGTTTGTACTGTTTTTCTTAGTTTTTATTGATTTGAATCGTTTATAATAGTATATATTAACTTTAAAAGGCTTTATGCTATTCGTATTAATTATATTTTGTCATCACTGAGAGAAAATGTATGGATATTAGTCCTATTTGTACTGTTTTTCTTAATTTTTATTGATTTGAATCATTTAAAATGGTATGTAACAACATTAAAAGGCTTTATACTATTCGATTTAATTATATTTTGTCATCAATGATAAAAATTGTATGAATATTAGTCCTGTTTATACTATTTTTCAAGGTTTTTACTTATTTTATTTTCTTTAAAATTGCTTTAAACAATTTAAAATGGCTTTAAACTGATTTATACTATTAGTTTCCATAACAAAATAATGTTTTCATTTAATTTTGTCATCACTGAGCGAAAATGTATGAATATTAGTCCTATTTGTAATGTTTTTCAAGGTTTGTACTGATTTTATTTGCTTTAAAATTGCTTTAACCAACTTTAAATGGCATTATTTTGACTAACACTATTAGTTTCCATAACGAAATAATGTTTTCATTTAATTTTGTCATTACTGAGAGAAAATGTATGGATATTAGTCCTATTTGTACTGTTTTTCTTAGTTTTTATTGATTTGAATCGTTTATAATAGTATATATTAACGTTAAAAAGCTTTATACTATTCGATTTAATTATATTTTGTCATCAATGAGAGAAAATGATTGGATATTAGTCCTTATTATACTGTTTTTCTTAATTTTTATTGATTTGAATCGTTTATAATAGTATATATTAACTTTAAAAGGCTCTATGCTATTCGATTTAATTATATTTTGTCATCACTGAGAGAAAATGTATAAATATTAGTCCTGTTTGTACTGTTTTTCAAGGTTTTTACTTATTTTATTTTCTTTAAAATTGCTTTAACCAACTTTAAATGGCTTTAATTTGACTAACACTATTAGTTTCCATAACGAAATAATGTTTTCATTTAATTTTGTCATCACTGAGAGAAAATGTATGAATATAAGTCTTATTTGTACTGTTTTTCTTAGTTTTTATTGATTTGAATCGTTTATAATAGTATATAACAACTATAAAAGGCTTTATGCTATTCGATTTAATTATATTTTGTCATGACTGAGAGAAAATGTATGAATATTAGTCCTGTTTATACGGTTTTTCAAGGTTTTTACTGATTTTATTTGCTTTAAACAACTTTAAATGGCTTTAATTTGGCTAATACTATTAGTTTCTATAACAAAATAATGTTTTCATTTTATTTTGTCATTACTGAGAGAACATGTATGAATATTAGTCCTGTTTGTACTGTTTTTTAAGGTTTGTACTGGTTTTATTTGCTTTAAAATTGCTTTAAACAACTTTAAATGGCTTTAGTTTGACTTATACTATTAGTTTCTATAACGAAGCAATGTTTTCATTTAATTTTGTCATTACTGAGAGAAAATGTATGGATATTAGTCCTATTTGTACTGTTTTTCTTAGTTTTTATTGATTTGAATCATTTACAATAGTATATATTAACGTTAAAAAGCTTTATACTATTCGTATTAATTATATTTTGTCATCACTGAGAGAAAATGTATGGATATTAGTCCTTTTTGTACTGTTTTTCTTAATTTTTATTGATTTGAATCGTTTAAAATGGTATGTAACAACATTAAAAGGCTTTATACTATTCGATTTAATTATATTTTGTCATCAATGATAAAATATGTATGAATATTAGTCCTGTTTATACTATTTTTCAAGGTTTTTACTTATTTTATTTTCTTTAAAATTGCTTTAAACAATTTAAAATGGCTTTTAACTGATTTATACTTTTAGTTTCCATAACAAAATAATGTTTTCATTTTATTTTGTCATCACTGAGCGAAAATGTAGGAATATTAGTCCTATTTGTAATGTTTTTCAAGGTTTGTACTGGTTTTATTTGCTTTAAAAATGCTTTAAACAACTTTAACTGGCTTTAATTTGACTTATACTATTAGTTTTCATAACGAAATAATGTTTTCATTTAATTTTGTCATTACTGAGAGAAAATGTATGGATATTAGTCCTATTTGTACTGTTTTTCTTAGTTTTTATTGATTTGAATCGTTTACAATAGTATATATTAACGTTAAAAAGCTTTATACTATTCGATTTAATTATATTTTGTCATCACTGAGAGAAAATGCATGAATATTAGTCCTGTTTATACTGTTTTTCAAGGTTTTTACTTATTTTATTTGCTTTAAAATTGATTTAAACAACTTTAAATGGCTTTAATTTGACTTATACTATTAGTTTCCATAACGAAATAATATTTTCATTTAATTTTGTCATTACTGAAAGAAATTTTATGAATATTAGTCCTGTTTGTACTGTTTTTCTTAGTTTTTATTGATTTGAATCGTTTATAATAGTATATATTAACTTTAAAAGGCTTTATGCTATTCGTATTAATTATATTTTGTCATCACTGAGAGAAAATGTATGGATATTAGTCCTATTTGTACTGTTTTTCTTAATTTTTATTGATTTGAATCATTTAAAATGGTATGTAACAACATTAAAAGGCTTTATACTATTCGATTTAATTATATTTTGTCATCAATGATAAAAATTGTATGAATATTAGTCCTGTTTATACTATTTTTCAAGGTTTTTACTTATTTTATTTTCTTTAAAATTGCTTTAAACAATTTAAAATGGCTTTAAACTGATTTATACTATTAGTTTCCATAACAAAATAATGTTTTCATTTAATTTTGTCATCACTGAGCGAAAATGTATGAATATTAGTCCTATTTGTAATGTTTTTCAAGGTTTGTACTGATTTTATTTGCTTTAAAATTGCTTTAACCAACTTTAAATGGCATTATTTTGACTAACACTATTAGTTTCCATAACGAAATAATGTTTTCATTTAATTTTGTCATTACTGAGAGAAAATGTATGGATATTAGTCCTATTTGTACTGTTTTTCTTAGTTTTTATTGATTTGAATCGTTTATAATAGTATATATTAACGTTAAAAAGCTTTATACTATTCGATTTAATTATATTTTGTCATCAATGAGAGAAAATGATTGGATATTAGTCCTTATTATACTGTTTTTCTTAATTTTTATTGATTTGAATCGTTTATAATAGTATATATTAACTTTAAAAGGCTCTATGCTATTCGATTTAATTATATTTTGTCATCACTGAGAGAAAATGTATAAATATTAGTCCTGTTTATACGGTTTTTTAAGGTTTGTACTGGTTTTATTTTCTTTAAAATTGCTTTAAACAACTTTAAACGGGTTTAAATTTGACTTATACTATAAGTTTCTATAACGAAATAATGTTTTCATTTAATTTTGTCATCACTGAGAGAAAATGTATGAATATAAGTCTTATTTGTACTGCTTTTCTTAGTTTTTATTGATTTGAATCGTTTATAATAGTATATAACAACTATAAAAGGCTTTATGCTATTCGATTTAATTATATTCTGTCATGACTGAGAGAAAATGTATGAATATTAGTCCTGTTTATACTGTTTTTCAAGGTTTTTAATGATTTTTTTTGCTTTAAACAACTTTAAATGGCTTTAATTTGACTAACACTATTAGTTTCCATAACGAAATAATGTTTTCATTTAATTTTGTCATTACTGAAAGAATTTTTATGAATATTAGTCCTGTTTGTACTGTTTTTTAAGGTTTGTTCTGATTTTATTTGCTTTAAAATTGCTTTAAACAACTTTAAATGGCTTTAATTTGACTTATACTATTAGTTTCTATAACGAAATAATGTTTTCATTTAATTTTGTCATCACTGAAAGAATTTTTATGAATATTAGTCCTGTTTGTACTGTTTTTTAAGGTTTGTTCTGATTTTATTTGCTTTAAAATTGCTTTAAACAACTTTAAATGGCTTTAATTTGACTTATACTATTAGTTTCTATAACGAAATAATGTTTTCATTTAATTTTGTCATCACTGAGAGAAAATGTATGAATATAAGTCTTATTTGTACTGTTTTTCTTAGTTTTTATTGATTTGAATCGTTTATAATAGTATATATTAACTTTAAAAGGCTTTATGCTATTCGATTTAATTATATTTTGTCATCACTGAAAGAAAATGCATGAATATTAGTCCTGTTTATACTGTTTTTCAAGGTTTTTACTTATTTTATTTGCTTTAGAATTGATTTAAACAACTTTAAATGGCTTTAATTTGACTTATACTATTAGTTTCCATAACGAAATAATGTTTTCATTTAATTTTGTCATTACTGAAAGAATTTTTATGAATATTAGTCCTGTTTGTACTGTTTTTTAAGGTTTGTTCTGATTTTATTTGCTTTAAAATTGCTTTAAACAACTTTAAATGGCTTTAATTTGACTTATACTATTAGTTTCTATAACGAAATAATGTTTTCATTTAATTTTGTCATCACTGAGAGAAAATGTATGAATATAAGTCTTATTTGTACTGTTTTTCTTAGTTTTTATTGATTTGAATCGTTTATAATAGTATATATTAACGTTAAAAAGCTTTATGCTATTCGATTTAATTATATTTTGTCATCAATGAGAGAAAATGATTGGATAATAGTCCTTATTATACTGTTTTTCTTAATTTTTATTGATTTGAATCGTTTATAATAGTTTATATTAACTTTAAAAGGCTCTATGCTATTCGATTTAATTATATTTTGTCATCACTGAGAGAAAATGTATAAATATTAGTCCTGTTTATACGGTTTTTTAAGGTTTGTACTGGTTTTATTTTCTTTAAAATTGCTTTAAACAACTTTAAACGGGTTTAAATTTGACTTATACTATTAGTTTCTATAACGAAATAATGTTTTCTTTAATTTTGTCATCACTGAGAGAAAATGTATGAATATAAGTCTTATTTGTACTGTTTTTCTTAGTTTTTATTGATTTGAATCGTTTATAATAGTATATATTAACTTTAAAATGCTTTATACTATTCGTATTAATTATATTTTGTCATCACTGAGAGAAAATGTATGGATATTAGTCCTATTTGTACTGTTTTTCTTAGTTTTTATTGATTTGAATCGTTTATAATGGTATGTAACAACATTAAAAGGCTTTATACTATTCGATTTAATTATATTTTGTCATCAATGATAAAATATGTATGAATATTAGTCCTGTTTATACTATTTTTCAAGGTTTTTACTTATTTTATTTTCTTTAAAATTGCTTTAAACAATTTAAAATGGCTTTTAACTGATTTGTACTATTAGTTTCCATAACAAAATAATGTTTTCATTTAATTTTGTCATCACTGAGCGAAAATGTATGAATATTAGTCCTATTTGTAATGTTTTTCAAGGTTTGTACTGGTTTCATTTGTTTTAAAAATGCTTTAAACAACTTTAAATGACTTTAATTTGACTTATACTATTAGTTTCCATAACGAAATAATGTTTTCATTTAATATTGTCATTACTGAGAGAAAATGTATGGATATTAGTCCTATTTGTACTGTTTTTCTTAGTTTTTATTGATTTGAATCGTTTACAATAGTATATATTAACGTTAAAAAGCTTTATACTATTCGTTTTAATTATATTTTGTCATCACTGAAAGAAAATGCATGAATATTAGTCCTGTTTATACTGTTTTTCAAGGTTTTTACTTATTTTATTTGCTTTAAAATTGATTTAAACAACTTTAAATGGATTTAATTTGACTTATACTATTAGTTTCCATAACGAAATAATGTTTTCATTTAATTTTGTCATTACTGAAAGAATTTTTATGAATATTAGTCCTGTTTGTACTGTTTTTTAAGGTTTGTTCTGATTTTATTTGCTTTAAAATTGCTTTAAACAACTTTAAATGGCTTTAATTTGACTTATACTATTAGTTTCTATAACAAAATAATGTTTTCATTTAATTTTGTCATCACTGAGAGAAAATGTATGAATATAAGTCTTATTTGTACTGTTTTTCTTAGTTTTTATTGATTTGAATCGTTTATAATAGTATATATTAACTTTAAAAGGCTTTATGCTATTCGATTTAATTATATTTTGTCATCACTGAGAGAAAATGTATGGATATTAGTCCTATTTGTACTGTTTTTCTTAATTTTTATTGATTTAAATCATTTAAAATGGTATGTAACAACATTAAAAGGCTTTATACTATTCGATTTAATTATATTTTGTCATCGATGAGAAAAAATGTATGAATATTAGTCCTGTTTATACTACTTTTCAAGGTTTTTACTTATTTTATTTTTGTTAAAATTGCTTTAAACAATTTAAAATGGCTTTTAACTGATTTATACTATTAGTTTCCATAACAAAATAATGTTTTCATTTAATTTTGTCATCACTGAGCGAAAATGTATGAATATTAGTCCTGTTTGTACCGTCTTTCAAGATTTGTACTGATTTTATTTGCTTTAAAATTGCTTTAACCAACTTTAAATGGCTTTAATTTGACTAACACTATTAGTTTCCATAACGAAATAATGTTTTCATTTAATTTTGTCATTACTGAGAGAAAATGTATGGATATTAGTCCTATTTGTACTGTTTTTCTTAGTTTTTATTGATTTGAATCGTTTACAATAGTATATATTAACTTTAAAAAGCTTTATACTATTCGATTTAATTATATTTTGTCATCACTGAAAGAAAATGCATGAATATTAGTCCTGTTTATACTGTTTTTCAAGGTTTTTACTTATTTTATTTGCTTTAAAATTGATTTAAACAACTTTAAATGGCTTTAATTTGACTTATACTATTAGTTTCCATAACGAAATAATGTTTTCATTTAATTTTGTCATTACTGAAAGAATTTTTATGAATATTAGTCCTGTTTGTACTGTTTTTTATGGTTTGTTCTGATTTTATTTGCTTTAAAATTGCTTTAAACAACTTTAAATGGCTTTAATTTGACTTATACTATTAGTTTCTATAACGAAATAATGTTTTCATTTAATTTTGTCATCACTGAGAGAAAATGTATGAATATAAGTCTTATTTGTACTGTTTTTCTTAGTTTTTATTGATTTGAATCGTTTATAATAGAATATATTAACTTTAAAAGGCTTTATGCTATTCGTATTAATTATATTTTGTCATCACTGAGAGAAAATGATTGGATATTAGTCCTTATTATACTGTTTTTCTTAATTTTTATTGATTTGAATCGTTTATAATAGTATATATTAACTTTAAAAGGCTCTATGCTATTCGATTTAATTATATTTTGTCATCACTGAGAGAAAATGTATAAATATTAGTCCTGTTTATACGGTTTATTAAGGTTTGTACTGGTTTTATTTTCTTTAAAATTGCTTTAAACAACTTTAAACGGGTTTAAATTTGACTTATACTATTAGTTTCTATAACGAAATAATGTTTTCTTTAATTTTGTCATCACTGAGAGAAAATGTATGAATATAAGTCTTATTTGTACTGTTTTTCTTAGTTTTTATTGATTTGAATCGTTTATAATAGTATATATTAACTTTAAAAGGCTTTATACTATTCGTATTAATTATATTTTGTCATCACTGAGAGAAAATGTATTGATATTAGTCCTATTTGTACTGTTTTTCTTAATTTTTATTGATTTGAATCGTTTAAAATGATATGTAACAACATTAAAAGGCTTTATACTATTCGATTTAATTATATTTTGTCATCAATGATAAAATATGTATGAATATTAGTCCTGTTTATACTATTTTTCAAGGTTTTTACTTATTTTATTTTCTTTAAAATTGCTTTAAACAATTTAAAATGGCTTTTAACTGATTTATACTATTAGTTTCCATAACAAAATAATGTTTTCATTTAATTTTGTCATCACTGAGCGAAAATGTATGAATATTAGTCCTATTTGTAATGTTTTTCAAGGTTTGTACTGGTTTCATTTGTTTTAAAAATGCTTTAAACAACTTTAAATGGCTTTAATTTGACTTATACTATTAGTTTCCATAACGAAATAATGTTTTCATTTAATTTTGTCATTACTGAGAGAAAATGTATGGATATTAGTCCTATTTGTACTGTTTTTCTTAGTTTTTATTGATTTGAATCGTTTACAATAGTATTTATTAACGTTAAAAAGCTTTATACTATTCGATTTAATTATATTTTGTCATCACTGAGAGTAAATGCATGAATATTAGTCCTGTTTATACTGTTTTTCAAGGTTTTTACTTATTTTATTTGCTTTAAAATTGATTTAAACAACTTTAAATGGCTTTAATTTGACTTATACTATTAGTTTCCATAACGAAATAATGTTTTCATTTAATTTTGTCATTACTGAAAGAATTTTTATGAATATTAGTCCTGTTTGTACTGTTTTTTAAGGTTTGTTCTGATTTTATTTGCTTTAAAATTGCTTTAAACAACTTTAAATGGCTTTAATTTGACTTATACTATTAGTTTCTATAACGAAATAATGTTTTCATTTAATTTTGTCATCACTGAGAGAAAATGTATGAATATAAGTCTTATTTGTACTGTTTTTCTTAGTTTTTATTGATTTGAATCGTTTATAATAGTATATATTAACTTTAAAAGGCTTTATGCTATTCGATTTAATTATATTTTGTCATCACTGAGAGAAAATGTATGGATATTAGTCCTATTTGTACTGTTTTTCTTAATTTTTATTGATTTAAATCATTTAAAATGGTATGTAACAACATTAAAAGGCTTTATACTATTCGATTTAATTATATTTTGTCATCGATGAGAAAAAATGTATGAATATTAGTCCTGTTTATACTATTTTTCAAGGTTTTTACTTATTTTATTTTCGTTAAAATTGCTTTAAACAATTTAAAATGGCTTTTAACTGATTTATACTATTAGTTTCCATAACAAAATAATGTTTTCATTTAATTTTGTCATCACTGAGCGAAAATGTATGAATATTAGTCCTGTTTGTACCGTCTTTCAAGATTTGTACTGATTTTATTTGCTTTAAAATTGCTTTAACCAACTTTAAATGGCTTTAATTTGACTAACACTATTAGTTTCCATAACGAAATAATGTTTTCATTTAATTTTGTCATTACTGAGAGAAAATGTATGGATATTAGTCCTATTTGTACTGTTTTTCTTAGTTTTTATTGATTTGAATCGTTTATAATAGTATATATTAACGTTAAAAAGCTTTATGCTATTTGATTTAATTATATTTTGTCATCAATGAGAGAAAATGATTGGATATTAGTCCTTATTATACTGTTTTTCTTAATTTTTATTGATTTGAATCGTTTATAATAGTATATATTAACTTTAAAAGGCTCTATGCTATTCGATTTAATTATATTTTGTCATCACTGAGAGAAAATGTATAAATATTAGTCCTGTTTATACGGTTTTTTAAGGTTTGTACTGGTTTTATTTTCTTTAAAATTGCTTTAAACAACTTTAAAAGGCTTTAATTTGACTTATACTATTAGTTTCTATAACGAAATAATGTTTTCATTTAATTTTGTCATCACTGAGAGAAAATGTATGAATATAAGTCTTATTTGTACTGTTTTTCTTAGTTTTTATTGATTTGAATCGTTTATAATAGTATATATCAACTTTAAAAGGCTTTATACTATTCGATTTAATTATATTTTGTCATCACTGAGAGAAAATGTATGGATATTAGTCCTATTTGTACTGTTTTTCTTAATTTTTATTGATTTGAATCGTTTAAAATGGTATGTAACAACATTAAAAGGCTTTATACTATTCGATTTAATTATATTTTGTCATCAATGATAAAATATGTATGAATATTAGTCCTGTTTATACGGTTTTTCAAGGTTTTTACTTATTTTATTTTCTTTAAAATTGCTTAAAACAATTTAAAATGGCTTTTAACTGATTTATACTATTAGTTTCCATAACAAAATAATGTTTTCATTTAATTTTGTCATCACTGAGCGAAAATGTATGAATATTAGTCCTGTTTGTACCGTCTTTCAAGATTTGTACTGATTTTATTTGCTTTAAAATTGCTTTAACCAACTTCAAATGGCTTTAATTTGACTAACACTATTAGTTTCCATAACGAAATAATGTTTTCATTTAATTTTGTCATTACTGAGAGAAAATGTATGGATATTAGTCCTATTTGTACTGTTTTTCTTAGTTTTTATTGATTTGAATCGTTTATAATAGTATATATTAACTTTAAAAGGCTCTATGCTATTCAATTTAATTATATTTTGTCATCACTGAGAGAAAATGTATGAATATAAGTCCTGTTTATACGGTTTTTTAATGTTTGTACTGGTTTTATTTTCTTTAAAATTGCTTTAAACAACTTTAAACGACTTTAATTTGACTTATACTATTAGTTTCTATAACGAAATAATGTTTTCATTTAATTTTGTTATCACTGAGAGAAAATGTATGAATATAAGTCTTATTTGTACTGTTTTTCTTAATTTTTATTGATTTGAATCGTTTACAATAGTATATATTAACGTTAAAAAGCTTTATACTATTCGATTTATTTGTATTTTGTCATCACTGAGAGAAAATGTATGGATATTAGTCCTATTTGTACTGTTTTTCTTAGTTTTTATTGATTTGAATCGTTTAAAATGATATGTAACAACATGTAATGCTTAAATTGCAATCCGTAAACATAGTAATGCTTTATACTATTCGATTTAATTATATTTTGTTATCAATGAAAAAAAATGTATGAATATTAGTCCTGTTTATACTATTTTTCAAGGTTTTTACTTATTTTATTTTCTTTAAAATTGCTTTAAACAATTTAAAATGGCTTTAAACTGATTTATACTATTAGTTTCCATAACAAAATAATGTTTTCATTTAATTTTGTCATCACTGAGCGAAAATGTATGAATATTAGTCCTATTTGTAATGTTTTTCAAGGTTTGTACTGGTTTTATTTGCTTTAAAAATGCTTTAAACAACTTTAAACGGCTTTAATTTGACTTATACTATTAGTTTCTATAACGAAATAATGTTTTCATTTAATTTTGTTATCACTGAGAGAAAATGTATGAATATAAGTCTTATTTGTACTGTTTTTCTTAATTTTTATTGATTTGAATCGTTTACAATAGTATATATTAACGTTAAAAAGCTTTATACTATTCGATTTATTTGTATTTTGTCATCACTGAGAGAAAATGTATGGATATTAGTCCTATTTGTACTGTTTTTCTTAGTTTTTATTGATTTGAATCGTTTAAAATGATATGTAACAACATGTAATGCTTAAATTGCAATCCGTAAACATAGTAATGCTTTATACTATTCGATTTAATTATATTTTGTTATCAATGAAAAAAAATGTATGAATATTAGTCCTGTTTATACTATTTTTCAAGGTTTTTACTTATTTTATTTTCTTTAAAATTGCTTTAAACAATTTAAAATGGCTTTAAACTGATTTATACTATTAGTTTCCATAACAAAATAATGTTTTCATTTAATTTTGTCATCACTGAGCGAAAATGTATGAATATTAGTCCTATTTGTAATGTTTTTCAAGGTTTGTACTGGTTTTATTTGCTTTAAAAATGCTTTAAACAACTTTAAACGGCTTTAATTTGACTTATACTATTAGTTTCTATAACGAAATAATGTTTTCATTTAATTTTGTTATCACTGAGAGAAAATGTATGAATATAAGTCTTATTTGTACTGTTTTTCTTAATTTTTATTGATTTGAATCGTTTACAATAGTATATATTAACGTTAAAAAGCTTTATACTATTCGATTTATTTGTATTTTGTCATCACTGAGAGAAAATGTATGGATATTAGTCCTATTTGTACTGTTTTTCTTAGTTTTTATTGATTTGAATCGTTTACAATAGTATATATTAACGTTAAAAAGCTTTATACTATTCGATTTAATTATATTTTGTCATCAATGAAAAAAAATGTATGAATATTAGTCCTGTTTATACTATTTTTCAAGGTTTTTACTTATTTTATTTTCTTTAAAATTGCTTTAACCAACTTTAAATGGCTTTAAACTGATTTATACTATTAGTTTCCATAACAAAATAATGTTTTCATTTAATTTTGTCATCACTGAGCGAAAATGTATGAATATTAGTCCTATTTGTAATATTTTTCAAGGTTTGTACTGGTTTTATTTGCTTTAAAAATGCTTTAAACAACTTTAAACGGCTTTAATTTGACTTATACTATTAGTTTCCATAACGAAATAATGTTTTCATTTAATTTTGTTATCACTGAGAGAAAATGTATGAATATAAGTCTTATTTGTACTGTTTTTCTTAATTTTTATTGATTTGAATCGTTTACAATAGTATATATTAACGTTAAAAAGCTTTATACTATTCGATTTATTTGTATTTTGTCATCACTGAGAGTAAATGCATGAATTTTAGTCCTGTTTATACTGTTTTCCAAGGTTTTTACTTATTTTATTTGCTTTAAAATTGATTTAAACAACTTTAAATGTCTTTAATTTGACTTATACTATTAGTTTCCATAACAAAATAATGTTTTCATTTAATTTTGTCATTACTGAAAGAAATTTTATGAATATTAGTCCTGTTTGTACTGTTTTTTAAGGTTTGTTCTGATTTTATTTGCTTTAAAATTGCTTTAAACAACTTTAAATGGCTTTAATTTGACTTATACAATTAGATTCCATAACGAAATAATGTTTTCATTTAATTTTGTCATCACTGAGAGAAAATGTATGAATATAAGTCTTATTTGTACTGTTTTTCTTAGTTTTTATTGATTTGAATCGTTTATAATAGTATATATTAACTTTAAAAGGCTTTATGCTATTCGTATTAATTATATTTTGTCATCACTGAGAGAAAATGTATGGATATTAGTCCTATTTGTACCGTCTTTCAAGATTTGTACTGATTTTATTTGCTTTAAAATTGCTTTAACCAACTTTAAATGGCTTTAATTTGACTAACACTATTAGTTTCCATAACGAAATAATGTTTTCATTTAATTTTGTTATCACTGAGAGAAAATGTATGAATATAAGTCTTATTTGTACTGTTTTTCTTAATTTTTATTGATTTGAATCGTTTACAATAGTATATATTAACGTTAAAAAGCTTTATACTATTCGATTTATTTGTATTTTGTCATCACTGAGAGAAAATGTATGGATATTAGTCCTATTTGTACTGTTTTTCTTAGTTTTTATTGATTTGAATCGTTTATAATAGTATATATTAACTTTAAAAGGCTCTATGCTATTCAATTTAATTATATTTTGTCATCACTGAGAGAAAATGTATGAATATTAGTCCTGTTTATACGGTTTTTTAAGGTTTGTACTGGTTTTATTTTCTTTAAAATTGCTTTAAACAACTTTAAACGGCTTTAATTTGACTTATACTATTAGTTTCTATAACAAAATAATGTTTTCATTTAATTTTGTTATCACTGAGAGAAAATGTATGAATATAAGTCTTATTTGTACTGTTTTTCT
Organism: Ptychoptera albimana; assembly: GCA_961205885.1. Classification (NCBI taxonomy): domain Eukaryota; kingdom Metazoa; phylum Arthropoda; class Insecta; order Diptera; family Ptychopteridae; genus Ptychoptera; species Ptychoptera albimana. The sequence continues at coordinate 47,799,581 of OY540801.1, forward strand.
TAGTTTTTATTGATTTGAATCGTTTATAATAGTATATATTAACGTTAAAAAGCTTTATACTATTCTATTTATTTGTATTTTGTCATCAATGAGAGAAAATGTATGGATATTAGTCCTATTTGTACTGTTTTTCTTAATTTTTATTGATTTGAATCGTTTAAAATGATATGTAACAACATTAAAAGGCTTTATACTATTCGATTTACTTATATTTTTTCATCAATGAGAAAAAATGTATGAATATTAGTCCTGTTTATACTATTTTTCAAGGTTTTTACTTATTTTATTTTCTTTAAAATTGCTTTAAACAATTTAAAACGGCTTTAATTTGACTTATACTATTAGTTTCTATAACGAAATAATGTTTTCATTTAATTTTGTTATCACTGAGAGAAAATGTATGAATATAAGTCTTATTTGTACTGTTTTTCTTAATTTTTATTGATTTGAATCGTTTACAATAGTATATATTAACGTTAAAAAGCTTTATACTATTCGATTTAATTGTATTTTGTCATCACTGAGAGAAAATGTATGGATATTAGTCCTATTTGTACTGTTTTTCTTAGTTTTTATTGATTTGAATCGTTTACAATAGTATATATTAACGTTAAAAAGCTTTATACTATTCGATTTAATTATATTTTGTCATCACTGACAGTAAATGCATGAATATTAGTCCTGTTTATACTGTTTTTCAAGGTTTTTACTTATTTTATTTGCTTTAAAATTGATTTAAACAACTTTAAATGTCTTTAATTTGACTTATACTATTAGTTTCCATAACGAAATAATGTTTTCATTTAATTTTGTCATTACTGAAAGAAATTTTATGAATATTAGTCCTGTTTGTACTGTTTTTTAAGGTTTGTTCTGATTTTATTTGCTTTAAAATTGCTTTAAACAACTTTAAATGGCTTTAATTTGACTTATACTATTAGTTTCCATAACGAAATAATGTTTTCATTTAATTTTGTCATCACTGAGAGAAAATGTATGAATATAAGTCTTATTTGTACTGTTTTTCTTAGTTTTTATTGATTTGAATCGTTTATAATAGTATATATTAACTTTAAAAGGCTTTATGCTATTCGTATTAATTATATTTTGTCATCACTGAGAGAAAATGTATGGATATTAGTCCTATTTGTACCGTCTTTCAAGATTAGTACTGATTTTATTTGCTTTAAAATTGCTTTAACCAACTTTAAATGGCTTTAATTTGACTAACACTATTAGTTTCCATAACGAAATAATGTTTTCATTTAATTTTGTCATTACTGAGAGAAAATGTATGGATATTAGTCCTATTTGTACTGTTTTTCTTAGTTTTTATTGATTTGAATCGTTTATAATAGTATATATTAACTTTAAAAGGCTCAATGCTATTCGATTTTATTATATTTTGTCATCACTGAGAGAAAATGTATAAATATTAGACCTGTTTATACGGTTTTTTAAGGTTTGTACTGGTTTTATTTTCTTTAAAATTGCTTTAAACAACTTTAAACGGCTTTAATTTGACTTATACTATTAGTTTCTATAACGAAATAATGTTTTCATTTAATTTTGTCATCACTGAGAGAAAATGTATGAATATAAGTCTTATTTGTACTGTTTTTCTTAGTTTTTATTGATTTGAATCGTTTATAATAGTATATATTAACTTTAAAAGGCTTTATGCTATTCGTATTAATTATATTTTGTCATCACTGAGAGAAAATGTATGGATATTAGTCCTATTTGTACCGTCTTTCAAGATTTGTACTGATTTTATTTGCTTTAAAATTGCTTTAACCAACTTTAAATGGCTTTAATTTGACTAACACTATTAGTTTCCATAACGAAATAATGTTTTCATTTAATTTTGTCATTACTGAGAGAAAATGTATGGATATTAGTCCTATTTGTACTGTTTTTCTTAGTTTTTATTGATTTGAATCGTTTACAATAGTATATATTAATGTTAAAAAGCTTTATACTATTCGATTTAATTATATTTTGTCATCACTGAGAGTAAATGCATGAATGTTAGTCCTGTTTATACTGTTTTTCAAGGTTTTTACTTATTTTATTTGTTTTAAAATTGATTTAAACAACTTTAAACGGCTTTAATTTGACTTATACTATTAGTTTCCATAACGAAATAATGTTTTCATTTAATTTTGTCATCACTGAGAGAAAATGTATGAATATAAGTCTTATTTGTACTGTTTATCGCAGTTTTTATTGATTTGAATCGTTTATAATAGTATATATTAACTTTAAAAGGCTTTATGCTATTCGTATTAATTATATTTTGTCATGACTGAGAGAAAATGTATGGATATTAGTCCTATTTGTACCGTCTTTCAAGATTTGTACTGATTTTATTTGCTTTAAAATTGCTTTAAACAACTTTAAATGGCTTTAATTTGACTTATACTATTAGTTTCCATAACGAAATAATGTTTTCATTTAATTTTGTCATCACTGAGAGAAAATGTATGAATATAAGTCTTATTTGTACTGTTTTTCTTAGTTTTTATTGATTTGAATCGTTTATAATAGTATATATTAACTTTAAAAGGCTTTATGCTATTCGTATTAATTATATTTTGTCATCACTGAGAGAAAATGTATGGATATTAGTCCTATTTGTACCGTCTTTCAAGATTAGTACTGATTTTATTTGCTTTAAAATTGCTTTAACCAACTTTAAATGGCTTTAATTTGACTAACACTATTAGTTTCCATAACGAAATAATGTTTTCATTTAATTTTGTCATTACTGAGAGAAAATGTATGGATATTAGTCCTATTTGTACTGTTTTTCTTAGTTTTTATTGATTTGAATCGTTTATAATAGTATATATTAACTTTAAAAGGCTCAATGCTATTCGATTTTATTATATTTTGTCATCACTGAGAGAAAATGTATAAATATTAGACCTGTTTATACGGTTTTTTAAGGTTTGTACTGGTTTTATTTTCTTTAAAATTGCTTTAAACAACTTTAAACGGCTTTAATTTGACTTATACTATTAGTTTCTATAACGAAATAATGTTTTCATTTAATTTTGTCATCACTGAGAGAAAATGTATGAATATAAGTCTTATTTGTACTGTTTTTCTTAGTTTTTATTGATTTGAATCGTTTATAATAGTATATATTAACTTTAAAAGGCTTTATGCTATTCGTATTAATTATATTTTGTCATCACTGAGAGAAAATGTATGGATATTAGTCCTATTTGTACCGTCTTTCAAGATTTGTACTGATTTTATTTGCTTTAAAATTGCTTTAACCAACTTTAAATGGCTTTAATTTGACTAACACTATTAGTTTCCATAACGAAATAATGTTTTCATTTAATTTTGTCATTACTGAGAGAAAATGTATGGATATTAGTCCTATTTGTACTGTTTTTCTTAGTTTTTATTGATTTGAATCGTTTACAATAGTATATATTAATGTTAAAAAGCTTTATACTATTCGATTTAATTATATTTTGTCATCACTGAGAGTAAATGCATGAATGTTAGTCCTGTTTATACTGTTTTTCAAGGTTTTTACTTATTTTATTTGTTTTAAAATTGATTTAAACAACTTTAAACGGCTTTAATTTGACTTATACTATTAGTTTCCATAACGAAATAATGTTTTCATTTAATTTTGTCATCACTGAGAGAAAATGTATGAATATAAGTCTTATTTGTACTGTTTATCGCAGTTTTTATTGATTTGAATCGTTTATAATAGTATATATTAACTTTAAAAGGCTTTATGCTATTCGTATTAATTATATTTTGTCATGACTGAGAGAAAATGTATGGATATTAGTCCTATTTGTACCGTCTTTCAAGATTTGTACTGATTTTATTTGCTTTAAAATTGCTTTAACCAACTTTAAATGGCTTTAATTTGACTAACACTATTAGTTTCCATAACGAAATAATGTTTTCATTTAATTTTGTCATTACTGAGAGAAAATGTATGGATATTAGTCCTATTTGTACTGTTTTTCTTAGTTTTTATTGATTTGAATCGTTTACAATAGTATATATTAACGTTAAAAAGCTTTATACTATTCGATTTAATTATATTTTGTCATCACTGAGAGTAAATGCATAAATATTAGTCCTGTTTATACTGTTTTTCAAGGTTTTTACTTATTTTATTTGTTTTAAAATTGCTTTAAACAACTTTAAATGGCTTTAATTTGACTTATACAATTAGTTTCCATAACGAAATAATGTTTTCATTTAATTTTGTCATTACTGAGAGAAAATGTATGGATATTAGTCCTTATTGTACTGTCTTCTTAACTCCTCCAATCTTAATTTTTTTTTCAATTTAGATTTACTTTTCATTGCTGTTTTAGTCAATCTGAATGATACTTGATACTTTGACAACGATTTTTTCAGTAGTTTGGCAGAAAAAGTGTTATTTTTTTATTTCATCGTTATTGTATGAAAAAAAAATCTCTTATCTCCGTCAATCTTAATTTTTTTTCAATTTAGATTTGCTTTTCATTGCTGTTTTAGTCAATCTGAATGATACTTGATACTTTGACAACGATTTTTTCAGTAGTTTGGCAGAAAATGTGTTATTTTTTTATTTAAAAAAAAACTCTTAACTCCTCCAATCTTAATTTTTTTTCAATTTAGATTTACTTTTGCTGTTTTAGTCAATCTGAATGATACTTGATTCTTTGACAACGATTTTTTCAGTAGTTTGGCAGAAAATGTGTTATTTTTTTATTTCATCGTTATTGTATGAAAAAAATAACTCTTATCTCCGTCAATCTTAATTGTTTTTCGATTAAGATTTGCTTTTCATTGCTGTTTTAGTCAATCTGAATGATACTTGATACTTGATACTTTGACAACGATTTTTTCAGTAGTTTGGCAGAAAATGTGTTATTTTTTTATTTAAAAACAAACTCTTTACTCCTCCAATCTTAATTTTTTTTCAATTTAGATTTGCTTTTCATTGCTGTTTTAGTCAATCTGAATGATACTTGATACTTTGACAACGATTTTTTCAGTAGTTTGGTAGAAAATGTGTTATTTTTATTTCATCGTTATTGTATGAAAAAAAAAATCTCTTATCTCCGTCAATCTTAGTTTTTTTCGATTTAGATTTGCTTTGCATTGCTGTTTTAGTCAATCTGAATGATACTTGATTCTTTGACAACGATTTTTTCAGTAGTTTGGCAGAAAATGTGTTATTTTTTTATTTCATCGTTATTGTATGAAAAAACAAATCTCTTAAATCCGTTAATCTTAATTTTTTCTTCAAATAAGGATTGATTTTCATTGTTGGTTTAGTCAATATTAATAGATATTGATACTATGGCTGAAAATGTGTTCATTTTATTTCATCGTTATTGTATGAAAAAAAAATCTATTAACTCAGTCAATCATAATTTTTTTTCGATTTCGATTTGCTTTACATTGCTATTTTAGTCAATCTGAATGATACTTGATACTTGATACTTTGAAAATAAAGATTGACGGATTTAAGAGATTTGTTTTTTTCATACAATAACTATGAAATAAAAAAAATACATTTTCTGCCAAACTACTGAAAAAATCGTTGTCAAAGTATCAAGTATCATTCAGATTGACTAAAACAGCAATGAAAAGCAAATCTAAATTGAAAAAAAATTAAAATTGAAGGAGTAAAGAGTTTGTTTTTAAATAAAAAAATAACACATTTTCTGCCAAGCTACTGAAAAAATCGTTGTCAAAGTATCAAGTATCATTCAGATTGACTAAAACAGCAATGAAAAGCAAATCTAAATTGAAAAAAAATTAAGATTGACGGAGATAAGAGATTTTTTTATCATACAATAACGATGAAATAAAAAAATAACACATTTTCTGCCAAACTACTGAAAAAATCGTTGTCAGAGTATCAAGTATCAAGTATCATTCAGATTGACTAAAACAGCAATGAAAAGCAAATCTAAATCGAAAAAAAATAAAGATTGACGGAGATAAGAGTTTTTTTTTTCATACAATAACGATGAAATAAAAAAATAACACATTTTCTGCCAAACTACTGAAAAAATCGTTGTCAGAGTATCAAGTATCATTCAGATTGACTAAAACAGCAATGAAAAGCAAATCTAAATCGAAAAAAATTAAGATTGACGGAGATAAGAGATTTTTTTTTCATACAATAACGATGAAATAAAAAAATAACACATTTTCTGCCAAACTACTGAAAAAATCGTTGTCAAAGTATCAAGTATCATTCAGATTGACTAAAACAGCAATGAAAAGTAAATCTAAATTGAAAAAAAATTAAGATTGAAGGAGTAAAGAGTTTTTTTTTCATACAATAACAATGAAAAGTACAAATAACACATTTTCCGCCAGCCTACTGAAAAAATCATTGTCAGAGTATTAAGTATCATTAAGATTGAATAAAACAGCAATGAAACGCAAATCTTAATCGAAAAAACTAAGATTGACGGAGATAAGAAATTTTTTTTTTCATACAATAACGATGAAATTGAAAAAAAAACACATTTTCTGCCAAAGTATCAATATCTATTCAGATTGACTAAAACAGCAATGAAAACAAATCTTAATCGAAAAAAAATTAAGATTAACGGATTTAAGAGATTTGTTTTTTTCATACAATAACTATGAAATAAAAAAAACACATTTTCTGCCAAACTACTGAAAAAATCGTTGTCAGAGTATCAAGTATCAAGTATCATTCAGATTGACTAAAACAGCAATGAAAAGCAAATCTAAATCGAAAAAAATTAAGATTGACGGAGATAAGAGATTTTTTTTTTCATACAATAACGATGAAATAAAAAAATAACACATTTTCTGCCAAATTACTGAAAAAATCGTTGTCAAAGTACCAAGTATCATTCAGATTGACTAAAACAGCAATGAAAAGTAAATCTTAATTGAAAAAAAATTAAGATTGAAGGAGTAAAGAGTTTGTTTTTAAATAAAAAAATAACACATTTCCAGCCAAACTACTGAAAAAATCGTTGTCAAAGTATCAAGTATCAAGTATCATTCAGATTGACTAAAACAGCAATGAAAAGCAAATCTAAATTGAAAAAAATTAAGATTGACGGAGATAAGAGATTTTTTTTTCATACAATAACGATGAAATAAAAAAATAACACATTATCTGCTAAACTACTGAAAAAATCGTTGTCAAAGTATCAAGTATCAAGTATCATTCAGATTGACTAAAACAGCAATGAAAAGCAAATCTAAATTGAAAAAAATTAAGATTGACGGAGATAAGATTTTTTTTTTTCATACAATAACGATGAAATTAAAAAATAACACATTTTCTGCCAAACTACTAAAAAAATCGTTGTCAAAGTATCAAGTATCATTCAGATTGACTAAAACAGCAATGAAAAGTAAATCTAAATTGAAAAAAAATTAAGATTGGAGGAGTAAAGAGTTTTTTTTTAAATAAAAAAATAACACATTTCCAGCCAAACTACTGAAAAAATCGTTGTCAAAGTATCAAGTATCATTCAGATTGCCAAAAACAGCAATGAAAACCAAATTTAAATTGAAAAAAAATTAAGATTGGAGGAGTTAAGAGTTATTTTTTAAATAAAAAAATAACACATTTTCAGCCAAACTACTGAAAAAATCGTTGTCAAAGTATCAAGTATCAAGTATCATTCAGATTGACTAAAACAGCAATGAAAAGCAAATCTTAATCGAAAAACAATTAAGATTGACGTAGATAAGAGATTTTTTTTCATACAATAACGATGAAATAAAAATATAACACATTATCTGCTAAACTACTGAAAAAATCGTTGTCAAAGTATCAAGTATCAAGTATCATTCAGATTGACTAAAACAGCAATGAAAAGCAAATCTAAATTGAAAAAAATTAAGATTGACGGAGATAAGAGATTTTTTTTTCATACAATAACGATGAAATTAAAAAATAACACATTTTCTGCCAAACTACTAAAAAAATCGTTGTCAAAGTATCAAGTATCATTCAGATTGACTAAAACAGCAATGAAAAGTAAATCTAAATTGAAAAAAAATTAAGATTGGAGGAGTTAAGAGTTTTTTTTTAAATAAAAAAATAACACATTTTCTGCCAAACTACTGAAAAAATCGTTGTCAAAGTATCAAGTATCAGGTATCATTCAGATTGACTAAAACAGCAATGAAAAGCAAACCTAAATCGAAAAAAACTAAGATTGACTGAGATAAGAGATTTTTTTTTTCATACAATAACGATGAAATAAAAAAATAACACATTTTCTGCCAAACTACTGAAAAAATCGTTGTCAAAGTATCAAGTATCATTCAGATTGACTAAAACAGCAATGAAAAGTAAATCTAAATTGAAAAAAAATTAAGATTGAAGGAGTAAAGAGTTTGTTTTTAAATAAAAAAATAACACATTTTCAGCCAAACTACTGAAAAAATCGTTGTCAAAGTATCAAGTATCAAGTATCATTCAGATTGACTAAAACAGCAATGAAAAGCAAATCTTAATTGAAAAAAATTAAGATGGACGGAGATAAGAAATTTTTTTTTTCATACAATAACGATGAAATAAAAAAATAACACATTTTCTGCCAAACTACTGAAAAAATCGTTGTCAAAGTATCAAGTATCATTCAGATTGACTAAAACAGCAATGAAAAGTAAATCTAAATTGAAAAAAAATTAAGATTGAAGGAGTAAAGAGTTTGTTTTTAAATAAAAAAATAACACATTTTCAGCCAAACTACTGAAAAAATCGTTGTCAAAGTATCAAGTATCATTCAGATTGACTAAAACAGCAATGAAAAGCAAATCTAAATTGAAAAAAAATTAAGATTGACGGAGATAAGAGATTTTTTTTTCATACAATAACGATGAAATAAAAAAATAACACATTTTCTGCCAAACTACTAAAAAAAATCATTGTCAAAGAATCAAGTATCATTCAGATTGACTAAAACAGCAATGAAAAGTAAATCTAAATTGAAAAAAAATTAAGATTGGAGGAGTTAAGAGTTTTTTTTTAAATAAAAAAATAACACATTTTCTGCCAAACTACTGAAAAAATCGTTGTCAAAGTATCAAGTATCAAGTATCATGTATCATTCAGATTGACTAAAACAGCAATGAAAAGCAAATCTAAATTGAAAAAAAATTAAGATTGACGGAGATAAGAGATTTTTTTTTCATACAATAACGATGAAATAAAAAAATAACACATTTTCTGCCAAACTACTAAAAAAAATCGTTGTCAAAGAATCAAGTATCATTCAGATTAACTAAAACAGCAATGAAAAGTAAATCTAAATTGAAAAAAAATTAAGATTGGAGGAGTTAAGAGTTTTTTTTTAAATAAAAAAATAACACATTTTCTGCCAAGCTACTGAAAAAATCGTTGTCAAAGTATCAAGTATCATTCAGATTGACTAAAACAGCAATGAAAAGCAAATCTAAATTGAAAAAAAATTAAGATTGACGGAGATAAGAGATTTTTTTATCATACAATAACGATGAAATAAAAAAATAACACATTTTCTGCCAAACTACTGAAAAAATCGTTGTCAGAGTATCAAGTATCAAGTATCATTCAGATTGACTAAAACAGCAATGAAAAGCAAATCTAAATCGAAAAAAAATAAAGATTGACGGAGATAAGAGTTTTTTTTTTCATACAATAACGATGAAATAAAAAAATAACACATTTTCTGCCAAACTACTGAAAAAATCGTTGTCAGAGTATCAAGTATCATTCAGATTGACTAAAACAGCAATGAAAAGCAAATCTAAATCGAAAAAAATTAAGATTGACGGAGATAAGAGATTTTTTTTTCATACAATAACGATGAAATAAAAAAATAACACATTTTCTGCCAAACTACTGAAAAAATCGTTGTCAAAGTATCAAGTATCATTCAGATTGACTAAAACAGCAATGAAAAGTAAATCTAAATTGAAAAAAAATTAAGATTGAAGGAGTAAAGAGTTTTTTTTTCATACAATAACAATGAAAAGTACAAATAACACATTTTCCGCCAGCCTACTGAAAAAATCATTGTCAGAGTATTAAGTATCATTAAGATTGACTAAAACAGCAATGAAAAGCAAATCTTAATCGAAAAAACTAAGATTGACGGAGATAAGAAATTTTTTTTTTCATACAATAACGATGAAATTGAAAAAAAAACACATTTTCTGCCAAAGTATCAATATCTATTCAGATTGACTAAAACAGCAATGAAAACAAATCTTAATCGAAAAAAAATTAAGATTAACGGATTTAAGAGATTTGTTTTTTTCATACAATAACTATGAAATAAAAAAAACACATTTTCTGCCAAACTACTGAAAAAATCGTTGTCAGAGTATCAAGTATCAAGTATCATTCAGATTGACTAAAACAGCAATGAAAAGCAAATCTAAATCGAAAAAAATTAAGATTGACGGAGATAAGAGATTTTTTTTTTCATACAATAACGATGAAATAAAAAAATAACACATTTTCTGCCAAATTACTGAAAAAATCGTTGTCAAAGTACCAAGTATCATTCAGATTGACTAAAACAGCAATGAAAAGTAAATCTTAATTGAAAAAAAATTAAGATTGAAGGAGTAAAGAGTTTGTTTTTAAATAAAAAAATAACACATTTCCAGCCAAACTACTGAAAAAATCGTTGTCAAAGTATCAAGTATCAAGTATCATTCAGATTGACTAAAACAGCAATGAAAAGCAAATCTAAATTGAAAAAAATTAAGATTGACGGAGATAAGAGATTTTTTTTTCATACAATAACGATGAAATAAAAAAATAACACATTATCTGCTAAACTACTGAAAAAATCGTTGTCAAAGTATCAAGTATCAAGTATCATTCAGATTGACTAAAACAGCAATGAAAAGCAAATCTAAATTGAAAAAAATTAAGATTGACGGAGATAAGATTTTTTTTTTTCATACAATAACGATGAAATTAAAAAATAACACATTTTCTGCCAAACTACTAAAAAAATCGTTGTCAAAGTATCAAGTATCATTCAGATTGACTAAAACAGCAATGAAAAGTAAATCTAAATTGAAAAAAAATTAAGATTGGAGGAGTTAAGAGTTTTTTTTTAAATAAAAAAATAACACATTTCCAGCCAAACTACTGAAAAAATCGTTGTCAAAGTATCAAGTATCATTCAGATTGCCAAAAACAGCAATGAAAACCAAATTTAAATTGAAAAAAAATTAAGATTGGAGGAGTTAAGAGTTATTTTTTAAATAAAAAAATAACACATTTTCAGCCAAACTACTGAAAAAATCGTTGTCAAAGTATCAAGTATCAAGTATCATTCAGATTGACTAAAACAGCAATGAAAAGCAAATCTTAATCGAAAAACAATTAAGATTGACGTAGATAAGAGATTTTTTTTCATACAATAACGATGAAATAAAAATATAACACATTATCTGCTAAACTACTGAAAAAATCGTTGTCAAAGTATCAAGTATCAAGTATCATTCAGATTGACTAAAACAGCAATGAAAAGCAAATCTAAATTGAAAAAAATTAAGATTGACGGAGATAAGAGATTTTTTTTTCATACAATAACGATGAAATTAAAAAATAACACATTTTCTGCCAAACTACTAAAAAAATCGTTGTCAAAGTATCAAGTATCATTCAGATTGACTAAAACAGCAATGAAAAGTAAATCTAAATTGAAAAAAAATTAAGATTGGAGGAGTTAAGAGTTTTTTTTTAAATAAAAAAATAACACATTTTCTGCCAAACTACTGAAAATATCGTTGTCAAAGTATCAAGTATCAGGTATCATTCAGATTGACTAAAACAGCAATGAAAAGCAAACCTAAATCGAAAAAAACTAAGATTGACTGAGATAAGAGATTTTTTTTTTCATACAATAACGATGAAATAAAAAAATAACACATTTTCTGCCAAACTACTGAAAAAATCGTTGTCAAATTATCAAGTATCATTCAGATTGACTAAAACAGCAATGAAAAGTAAATCTAAATTGAAAAAAAATTAAGATTGAAGGAGTAAAGAGTTTGTTTTTAAATAAAAAAATAACACATTTTCAGCCAAACTACTGAAAAAATCGTTGTCAAAGTATCAAGTATCAAGTATCATTCAGATTGACTAAAACAGCAATGAAAAGCAAATCTTAATTGAAAAAAATTAAGATGGACGGAGATAAGAAATTTTTTTTTTCATACAATAACGATGAAATAAAAAAATAACACATTTTCTGCCAAACTACTGAAAAAATCGTTGTCAAAGTATCAAGTATCATTCAGATTGACTAAAACAGCAATGAAAAGTAAATCTAAATTGAAAAAAAATTAAGATTGAAGGAGTAAAGAGTTTGTTTTTAAATAAAAAAATAACACATTTTCAGCCAAACTACTGAAAAAATCGTTGTCAAAGTATCAAGTATCATTCAGATTGACTAAAACAGCAATGAAAAGCAAATCTAAATTGAAAAAAAATTAAGATTGACGGAGATAAGAGATTTTTTTTTCATACAATAACGATGAAATAAAAAAATAACACATTTTCTGCCAAACTACTAAAAAAAATCATTGTCAAAGAATCAAGTATCATTCAGATTGACTAAAACAGCAATGAAAAGTAAATCTAAATTGAAAAAAAATTAAGATTGGAGGAGTTAAGAGTTTTTTTTTAAATAAAAAAATAACACATTTTCTGCCAAACTACTGAAAAAATCGTTGTCAAAGTATCAAGTATCAAGTATCATGTATCATTCAGATTGACTAAAACAGCAATGAAAAGCAAATCTAAATTGAAAAAAAATTAAGATTGACGGAGATAAGAGATTTTTTTTTCATACAATAACGATGAAATAAAAAAATAACACATTTTCTGCCAAACTACTAAAAAAAATCGTTGTCAAAGAATCAAGTATCATTCAGATTAACTAAAACAGCAATGAAAAGTAAATCTAAATTGAAAAAAAATTAAGATTGGAGGAGTTAAGAGTTTTTTTTTAAATAAAAAAATAACACATTTTCTGCCAAACTACTGAAAAAATCGTTGTCAAAGTATCAAGTATCAGGTATCATTCAGATTGACTAAAACAGCAATGAAAAGCAAATCTAAATTGAAAAAAAATTAAGATTGACGGAGATAAGAGATTTTTTTTTCATACAATAACGATGAAATAAAAAAATAACACATTTTCTGCCAAACTACTAAAAAAAATCGTTGTCAAAGAATCAAGTATCATTCAGATTGACTAAAACAGCAATGAAAAGTAAATCTAAATTGAAAAAAAATTAAGATTAGAGGAGTTAAGAGTTTTTTTTTAAATAAAAAAATAACACATTTTCTGCCAAACTACTGAAAAAATCGTTGTCAAAGTATCAAGTATCATTCAGATTGACTAAAACAGCAATGAAAAGCAAATCTAAATTGAAAAAAAATTAAGATTGACGGAGATAAGAGATTTTTTTTCATACAATAACGATGAAATAAAAAAATAACACATTTTCTGCCAAACTACTAAAAAAATCGTTGTCAAAGAATCAAGTATCATTCAGATTGACTAAAACAGCAATGAAAAGTAAATCTAAATTGAAAAATAATTAAGATTGGAGGAGTTAAGAGTTTTTTTTTAAATAAAAAAATAACACATTTTCTGCCAAACTACTGAAAAAATCGTTGTCAAAGTATCAAGTATAAGGTATCATTCAGATTGACTAAAACAGCAATGAAAAGCAAATCTAAATCAAAAAAAACTAAGATTGACGGAGATAAGAGATTTTTTTTTTCATACAATAACGATGAAATAAAAAAATAACACATTTTCTGCCAAACTACTGAAAAAATCGTTGTCAAAGTATCAAGTATCAAGTATCATTCAGATTGACTAAAACAGCAATGAAAAGAAAATCTAAATTGAAAAAAAATTAAGATTGACGGAGATAAGAGTTTTTTTTGTTACAATAACGATGAAATAAAAAAATAACACATTTTCTGCCAAACTACTGAAAAAATCGTTGTCAAAGTATCAAGTATCATTCAGATTGACTAAAACAGCAATGAAAAGTAAATCTAAATTGAAAAAAATTAAGATTGGCGGAGTTAAGAGTTTTTTTTTAAATAAAAAAATAACACATTTTCTGCCAAACTACTGAAAAAATCGTTGTCAAAGTATCAAGTATCAAGTATCATTCAGATTGACTAAAACAGCAATGAAAAGCAAATCTATATTGAAAAAAAATTAAGATTGACGGAGATAAGAGATTTTTTTTTCATACAATAACGATGAAATAAAAAAATAACACATTTTCTGCCAAACTACTGAAAAAATCGTTGTCAAAGTATCAAGTATCAAAGTATCAGGTATCATTCAGATTGACTAAAACAGCAATGAAAAGCAAATCTAAATTGAAAAAAAATTAAGATTGACGGAGATAAGAGATTTTTTTTTCATACAATAACGATGAAATTAAAAAATAACACATTTTCTGCCAAACTACTGAAAAAATCGTTGTCAAAGTATCAAGTATCATTCAGATTGACTAAAACAGCAATGAAAAGCAAATCTAAATCGAAAAAAACTAAGATTGACGGAGATAAGAGATTTTTTTTTCATACAATAACGATGAAATAAAAAAATAACACATTTTCTGCCAAACTACTGAAAAAATCGTTGTCAAAGTATCAAGTATCATTCAGATTGACTAAAACAGCAATGAAAAGTAAATCTAAATTGAAAAAAAATTAAGATTCAAGGAGTAAAGAGTTTTTTTTTTCATACAATAACAATGAAAAGTACAAATAACACATTTTCCGCCAGTCTTCTGAAAAAATCGTTGTCAGAGTATTAAGTATCATTAAAATTGAATAAAACAGCAATGAAACGCAAATCTAAATCGAAAAAACTAAGATTGACTGAGATAAGAAATTTTTTTTTTCATACAATAACGATGAAATAAAAAAATAACACATTTTCTGCCAAACTACTGAAAAAATCGTTGTCAAAGTATCAAGTATCATTCAGATTGACTAAAACAGCAATGAAAAGCAAATCTAAATTGAAAAAAAACTAAGATTGACGGAGATAAGAGATTTTTTTTTCATACAATAACGATGAAATAAAAAAATAACACATTTTCTGCCAAACTACTGAAAAAATCGTTGTCAAAGTATCAAATATCATTCAGATTGACTAAAACAGCAACAAAAAGTAAATCTTAATTGAAAAAAAATTAAGATTGAAGGAGTAAAGAGTTTGTTTTTAAATAAAAAAATGACACATTTTCAGCCAAACTACTGAAAAAATCGTTGTCAAAGTATCAAGTATCAGGTATCATTCAGATTGACTAAAACAGCAATGAAAAGCAAATTTAAATCGAAAAAAACTAAGATTGACGGAGATAAGAGATTTTTTTTTCATACAATAACGATGAAATAAAAAAATTACACATTTTCTGCCAAACTACTGAAAAAATCGTTGTCAAAGTATCAAGTATCATTCAGATTGACTAAAACAGCAATGAAAAGTAAATCTAAATTGAAAAAAAATTAAGATTGAAGGAGTAAAGAGTTTGTTTTTAAATAAAAAAATAACACATTTTCAGCCAAACTACTGAAAAAATCGTTGTCAAAGTATCAAGTATCAGGTATCATTCAGATTGACTAAAACAGCAATGAAAAGCAAATCTAAATTGAAAAAAAATTAAGATTGACGGAGATAAGAGATTTTTTTTCATACAATAACGATGAAATAAAAAAATAACACATTTTCTGTCAAACTACTGAAAAAATCGTTGTCAAAGTATCAAGTATCATTCAGATTGACTAAAACAGCAATGAAAAGCAAATCTAAATCGAAAAAAACTAAGATTGACGGAGATAAGAGATTTTTTTTTCATACAATAACGATGAAATATAAAAATAACACATTTTCTGCCAAACTACTGAAAAAATCGTTGTCAAAGTATCAAATAACATTCAGATTGACTAAAACAGCAATAAAAAGTAAATCTAAATTGAAAAAAAATTAAGATTGAAGGAGTAAAGAGTTTGTTTTTAAATAAAAAAATAACACATTTTCAGCCAAACTACTGAAAAAATCGTTGTCAAAGTATCAAGTATCAAGTATCATTCAGATTGACTAAAACAGCAATGAAAAGCAAATTTAAATTGAAAAAAAATTAAGATTGACGGAGATAAGAGATTTTTTTTTCATACAATAACGATGAAATAAAAAAATAACACATTTTCTGCCAAACTACTAAAAAAATCGTTGTCAAAGTATCAAGTATCATTCAGAATGACTAAAACAGCAATGAAAATTAAATCTAAATTGAAAAAAAATTAAAATTGGAGGAGTTAAGAGTTTTTTTTTAAATAAAAAAATAACACATTTTCTGCCAAACTACTGAAAAAATCGTTGTAAAGGTATCAAGAATCAAATATCAGGTATCATTCAGATTGACTAAAACAGCAATGAAAAGCAAATCTAAATCGAAAAAAACTAAGATTGACGAAGATAAGAGATTTTTTTTTTCATACAATAACGATGAAATAAAAAAATTACACATTTTCTGCCAAACTACTGAAAAAATCGTTGTCAAAGTATCAAGTATCATTCAGATTGACTAAAACAGCAATGAAAAGTAAATCTAAATTGAAAAAAAATTAAGATTGAAGGAGTAAAGAGTTTGTTTTTAAATAAAAAAATAACACATTTTCAGCCAAACTACTGAAAAAATTGTTGTCAAAATATCAAGTATCAAGTATCATTCAGATTGACTAAAACAGCAATGAAAAGCAAATCTAAATTGAAAAAAAATTAAGATTGACGGAGATAAGAGATTTTTTTTTCATACAATAACGATGAAATAAAAAAATTACACATTTTCTGCCAAACTACTGAAAAAATCGTTGTCAAAGTATCAAGTATCAAGTATCATTCAGATTGACTAAAACAGCAATGAAAAGTAAATCTAAATTGAAAAAAAATTAAGATTGAAGGAGTAAAGAGTTTGTTTTTAAATAAAAAAATAACACATTTTCAGCCAAACTACTGAAAAAATCGTTGTCAAAGTATTAAGTATCAGGTATCATTCAGATTGACTAAAACAGCAATGAAAAGCAAATCTAAATTGAAAAAAAATTAAGATTGACGGAGATAAGAGATTTTTTTTCATACAATAACGATGAAATAAAAAAATAACACATTTTCTGCCAAACTACTGAAAAAATCGTTGTCAAAGTATCAAGTATCAAGTATCATTCAGATTGACTAAAACAGCAATGAAAAGAAAATCTAAATTGAAAAAAAATTAAGATTGACGGAGATAAGAGTTTTTTTTGTTACAATAACGATGAAATAAAAAAATAACACATTTTCTGCCAAACTACTGAAAAAATCGTTGTCAAAGTATCAAGTATCATTCAGATTGACTAAAACAGCAATGAAAAGTAAATCTAAATTGAAAAAAAATTAAGATTAGAGGAGTTAAGAGTTTTTTTTTAAATAAAAAAATAACACATTTTCTGCCAAACTACTGAAAAAATCGTTCTCAAAGTATCAAGTATCATTCAGATTGACTAAAACAGCAATGAAAAGCAAATCTAAATTGAAAAAAAATTAAGATTGACGGAGATAAGAGATTTTTTTTCATACAATAACGATGAAATAAAAAAATAACACATTTTCTGCCAAACTACTAAAAAAATCGTTGTCAAAGAATCAAGTATCATTCAGATTGACTAAAACAGCAATGAAAAGTAAATCTAAATTGAAAAATAATTAAGATTGGAGGAGTTAAGAGTTTTTTTTTAAATAAAAAAATAACACATTTTCTGCCAAACTACTGAAAAAATCGTTGTCAAAGTATCAAGTATAAGGTATCATTCAGATTGACTAAAACAGCAATGAAAAGCAAATCTAAATCAAAAAAAACTAAGATTGACGGAGATAAGAGATTTTTTTTTTCATACAATAACGATGAAATAAAAAAATAACACATTTTCTGCCAAACTACTGAAAAAATCGTTGTCAAAGTATCAAGTATCAAGTATCATTCAGATTGACTAAAACAGCAATGAAAAGAAAATCTAAATTGAAAAAAAATTAAGATTGACGGAGATAAGAGTTTTTTTTGTTACAATAACGATGAAATAAAAAAATAACACATTTTCTGCCAAACTACTGAAAAAATCGTTGTCAAAGTATCAAGTATCATTCAGATTGACTAAAACAGCAATGAAAAGTAAATCTAAATTGAAAAAAATTAAGATTGGCGGAGTTAAGAGTTTTTTTTTAAATAAAAAAATAACACATTTTCTGCCAAACTACTGAAAAAATCGTTGTCAAAGTATCAAGTATCAAGTATCATTCAGATTGACTAAAACAGCAATGAAAAGCAAATCTATATTGAAAAAAAATTAAGATTGACGGAGATAAGAGATTTTTTTTTCATACAATAACGATGAAATAAAAAAATAACACATTTTCTGCCAAACTACTGAAAAAATCGTTGTCAAAGTATCAAGTATCAAAGTATCAGGTATCATTCAGATTGACTAAAACAGCAATGAAAAGCAAATCTAAATTGAAAAAAAATTAAGATTGACGGAGATAAGAGATTTTTTTTTCATACAATAACGATGAAATTAAAAAATAACACATTTTCTGCCAAACTACTGAAAAAATCGTTGTCAAAGTATCAAGTATCAAGTATCATTCAGATTGACTAAAACAGCAATGAAAAGCAAATCTAAATCGAAAAAAAATTAAGATTGACGGAGATAAGAGATTTTTTTTCATACAATAACGATGAAATAAAAAAATAACACATTTTCTGCCAAACTACTGAAAAAATCGTTGTCAAAGTATCAAGTATCATTCAGATTGACTAAAACAGCAATGAAAAGTAAATCTAAATTGAAAAAAAATTAAGATTCAAGGAGTAAAGAGTTTTTTTTTTCATACAATAACAATGAAAAGTACAAATAACACATTTTCCGCCAGACTTCTGAAAAAATCGTTGTCAGAGTATTAAGTATCATTAAAATTGAATAAAACAGCAATGAAACGCAAATCTAAATCGAAAAAACTAAGATTGACTGAGATAAGAAATTTTTTTTTTCATACAATAACGATGAAATAAAAAAATAACACATTTTCTGCCAAACTACTGAAAAAATCGTTGTCAAAGTATCAAGTATCATTCAGATTGACTAAAACAGCAATGAAAAGCAAATCTAAATTGAAAAAAAACTAAGATTGACGGAGATAAGAGATTTTTTTTTTCATACAATAACGATGAAATAAAAAAATAACACATTTTCTGCCAAACTACTGAAAAAATCGTTGTCAAAGTATCAAGTATCAAGTATCATTCAGATTGACTAAAACAGCAATGAAAAGAAAATCTAAATTGAAAAAAAATTAAGATTGACGGAGATAAGAGTTTTTTTTGTTACAATAACGATGAAATAAAAAAATAACACATTTTCTGCCAAACTACTGAAAAAATCGTTGTCAAAGTATCAAGTATCATTCAGATTGACTAAAACAGCAATGAAAAGTAAATCTAAATTGAAAAAAATTAAGATTGGCGGAGTTAAGAGTTTTTTTTTAAATAAAAAAATAACACATTTTCTGCCAAACTACTGAAAAAATCGTTGTCAAAGTATCAAGTATCAAGTATCATTCAGATTGACTAAAACAGCAATGAAAAGCAAATCTATATTGAAAAAAAATTAAGATTGACGGAGATAAGAGATTTTTTTTTCATACAATAACGATGAAATAAAAAAATAACACATTTTCTGCCAAACTACTGAAAAAATCGTTGTCAAAGTATCAAGTATCAAAGTATCAGGTATCATTCAGATTGACTAAAACAGCAATGAAAAGCAAATCTAAATTGAAAAAAAATTAAGATTGACGGAGATAAGAGATTTTTTTTTCATACAATAACGATGAAATTAAAAAATAACACATTTTCTGCCAAACTACTGAAAAAATCGTTGTCAAAGTATCAAGTATCAAGTATCATTCAGATTGACTAAAACAGCAATGAAAAGCAAATCTAAATCGAAAAAAAATTAAGATTGACGGAGATAAGAGATTTTTTTTCATACAATAACGATGAAATAAAAAAATAACACATTTTCTGCCAAACTACTGAAAAAATCGTTGTCAAAGTATCAAGTATCATTCAGATTGACTAAAACAGCAATGAAAAGTAAATCTAAATTGAAAAAAAATTAAGATTCAAGGAGTAAAGAGTTTTTTTTTTCATACAATAACAATGAAAAGTACAAATAACACATTTTCCGCCAGACTTCTGAAAAAATCGTTGTCAGAGTATTAAGTATCATTAAAATTGAATAAAACAGCAATGAAACGCAAATCTAAATCGAAAAAACTAAGATTGACTGAGATAAGAAATTTTTTTTTTCATACAATAACGATGAAATAAAAAAATAACACATTTTCTGCCAAACTACTGAAAAAATCGTTGTCAAAGTATCAAGTATCATTCAGATTGACTAAAACAGCAATGAAAAGCAAATCTAAATTGAAAAAAAACTAAGATTGACGGAGATAAGAGATTTTTTTTTTCATACAATAACGATGAAATAAAAAAATAACACATTTTCTGCCAAACTACTGAAAAAATCGTTGTCAAAGTATCAAGTATCAAGTATCATTCAGATTGACTAAAACAGCAATGAAAAGAAAATCTAAATTGAAAAAAAATTAAGATTGACGGAGATAAGAGTTTTTTTTGTTACAATAACGATGAAATAAAAAAATAACACATTTTCTGCCAAACTACTGAAAAAATCGTTGTCAAAGTATCAAGTATCATTCAGATTGACTAAAACAGCAATGAAAAGTAAATCTAAATTGAAAAAAATTAAGATTGGCGGAGTTAAGAGTTTTTTTTTAAATAAAAAAATAACACATTTTCTGCCAAACTACTGAAAAAATCGTTGTCAAAGTATCAAGTATCAAGTATCATTCAGATTGACTAAAACAGCAATGAAAAGCAAATCTATATTGAAAAAAAATTAAGATTGACGGAGATAAGAGATTTTTTTTTCATACAATAACGATGAAATAAAAAAATAACACATTTTCTGCCAAACTACTGAAAAAATCGTTGTCAAAGTATCAAGTATCAAAGTATCAGGTATCATTCAGATTGACTAAAACAGCAATGAAAAGCAAATCTAAATTGAAAAAAAATTAAGATTGACGGAGATAAGAGATTTTTTTTTCATACAATAACGATGAAATTAAAAAATAACACATTTTCTGCCAAACTACTGAAAAAATCGTTGTCAAAGTATCAAGTATCAAGTATCATTCAGATTGACTAAAACAGCAATGAAAAGCAAATCTAAATCGAAAAAAAATTAAGATTGACGGAGATAAGAGATTTTTTTTCATACAATAACGATGAAATAAAAAAATAACACATTTTCTGCCAAACTACTGAAAAAATCGTTGTCAAAGTATCAAGTATCATTCAGATTGACTAAAACAGCAATGAAAAGTAAATCTAAATTGAAAAAAAATTAAGATTCAAGGAGTAAAGAGTTTTTTTTTTCATACAATAACAATGAAAAGTACAAATAACACATTTTCCGCCAGACTTCTGAAAAAATCGTTGTCAGAGTATTAAGTATCATTAAAATTGAATAAAACAGCAATGAAACGCAAATCTAAATCGAAAAAACTAAGATTGACTGAGATAAGAAATTTTTTTTTTCATACAATAACGATGAAATAAAAAAATAACACATTTTCTGCCAAACTACTGAAAAAATCGTTGTCAAAGTATCAAGTATCATTCAGATTGACTAAAACAGCAATGAAAAGCAAATCTAAATTGAAAAAAAACTAAGATTGACGGAGATAAGAGATTTTTTTTTCATACAATAACGATGAAATAAAAAAATAACACATTTTCTGCCAAACTACTGAAAAAATCGTTGTCAAAGTATCAAATATCATTCAGATTGACTAAAACAGCAACAAAAAGTAAATCTTAATTGAAAAAAAATTAAGATTGAAGGAGTAAAGAGTTTGTTTTTAAATAAAAAAATGACACATTTTCAGCCAAACTACTGAAAAAATCGTTGTCAAAGTATCAAGTATCAGGTATCATTCAGATTGACTAAAACAGCAATGAAAAGCAAATCTAAATTGAAAAAAAATTAAGATTGACGGAGATAAGAGATTTTTTTTCATACAATAACGATGAAATAAAAAAATAACACATTTTCTGCCAAACTACTGAAAAAATCGTTGTCAAAGTATCAAGAATCATTCAGATTGACTAAAACAGCAATGAAAAGTAAATCTAAATTGAAAAAAAATTAAGATTGAAGGAGTTAAGAGTTTGTTTTTAAATAAAAAAATAACACATTTTCAGCCAAACTACTGAAAAAATCGTTGTCAAAGTATCAAGTATCAAGTATCATTCAGATTGACTAAAACAGCAATGAAAAGCAAATCTAAATTGAAAAAAAATTAAGATTGACGGAGATAAGAGATTTTTTTTTCATACAATAACGATGAAATAAAAAAATTACACATTTTCTGCCAAACTACTGAAAAAATCGTTGTCAAAGTATCAAGTATCATTCAGATTGACTAAAACAGCAATGAAAAGTAAATCTAAATTGAAAAAAATTAAGATTGAAGGAGTAAAGAGTTTGTTTTTAAATAAAAAAATAACACATTTTCAGCCAAACTACTGAAAAAATCGTTGTCAAAGTATCAAGTATCAAGTATCATTCAGATTGACTAAAACAGCAATTAAAAGCAAATCTAAATTGAAAAAAAATTAAGATTGACGGAGATAAGAGATTTTTTTTTCATACAATAACGATGAAATAAAAAAATTACACATTTTCTGCCAAACTACTGAAAAAATCGTTGTCAAAGTATCAAGTATCATTCAGATTGACTAAAACAGCAATGAAAAGTAAATCTAAATTAAAAAAAAATTAAGATTGAAGGAGTAAAGAGTTTGTTTTTAAATAAAAAAATAACACATTTTCAGCCAAACTACTGAAAAAATCGTTATCAAAGTATCAAGTATCAAGTATCAATCAGATTGACTAAAACAGCAATGAAAAGCAAATCTAAATTGAAAAAAAATTAAGATGTACGGAGATAAGAGATTTTTTTTTCATACAATAACGATGAAATAAAAAAATAACACATTTTCTGCCAAACTACTAAAAAAATCGTTGTCAAAGTATCAAGTATCATTCAGATTGACTAAAACAGCAATGAAAAGTAAATCTAAATTGAAAAAAAATTAAGATTGGAGGAGTTAAGAGTTTTTTTTTAAATAAAAAAATAACACATTTTCTGCCAAACTACTGAAAAAATCGTTGTAAAAGTATCAAGAATCAAGTATCAGGTGTCATTCAGATTGACTAAAACAGCAATGAAAAGCAAATTTAAATCGAAAAAAACTAAGATTGACGGAGATAAGAGATTTTTTTTTCATACAATAACGATGAAATAAAAAAATTACACATTTTCTGCCAAACTACTGAAAAAATCGTTGTCAAAGTATCAAGTATCATTCAGATTGACTAAAACAGCAATGAAAAGTAAATCTAAATTGAAAAAAAATTAAGATTGAAGGAGTATAGAGTTTGTTTTTAAATAAAAAAATAACACATTTTCAGCCAAACTACTGAAAAAATCGTTGTCAAAGTATCAAGTATCAGGTATCATTCAGATTGACTAAAACAGCAATGAAAAGCAAATCTAAATTGAAAAAAAATTAAGATTGACGGAGATAAGAGATTTTTTTTCATACAATAACGATGAAATAAAAAAATAACACATTTTCTGCCAAACTACTGAAAAAATCGTTGTCAAAGTATCAAGTATCATTCAGATTGACTAAAACAGCAATGAAAAGCAAATCTAAATCGAAAAAAACTAAGATTGACGGAGATAAGAGATTTTTTTTTCATACAATAACGATGAAATATAAAAATAACACATTTTCTGCCAAACTACTGAAAAAATCGTTGTCAAAGTATCAAATAACATTCAGATTGACTAAAACAGCAATAAAAAGTAAATCTAAATTGAAAAAAAATTAAGATTGAAGGAGTAAAGAGTTTGTTTTTAAATAAAAAAATAACACATTTTCAGCCAAACTACTGAAAAAATCGTTGTAAAAGTATCAAGTATCAGGTATCATTCAGATTGACTAAAACAGCAATGAAAAGCAAATATAAATCGAAAAAAACTAAGATTGACGGAGATAAGAGATTTTTTTTTCATACAATAACGATGAAATATAAAAATAACACATTTTCTGCCAAACTACTGAAAAAATCGTTGTCAAAGTATCAAATAACATTCAGATTGACTAAAACAGCAATAAAAAGTAAATCTAAATTGAAAAAAAATTAAGATTGAAGGAGTAAAGAGTTTGTTTTTAAATAAAAAAATAACACATTTTCAGCCAAACTACTGAAAAAATCGTTGTCAAAGTATCAAGTATCAAGTATCATTCAGATTGACTAAAACAGCAATGAAAAGCAAATTTAAATTGAAAAAAAATTAAGATTGACGGAGATAAGAGTTTTTTTCATACAATAACGATGAAATAAAAAAATAACACATTTTCTGCCAAACTACTAAAAAAATCGTTGTCAAAGTATCAAGTATCATTCAGAATGACTAAAACAGCAATGAAAATTAAATCTAAATTGAAAAAAAATTAAAATTGGAGGAGTTAAGAGTTTTTTTTTAAATAAAAAAATAACACATTTTCTGCCAAACTACTGAAAAAATCGTTGTAAAGGTATCAAGAATCAAATATCAGGTATCATTCAGATTGACTAAAACAGCAATGAAAAGCAAATCTAAATCGAAAAAAACTAAGATTGACGAAGATAAGAGATTTTTTTTTTCATACAATAACGATGAAATAAAAAAATTACACATTTTCTGCCAAACTACTGAAAAAATCGTTGTCAAAGTATCAAGTATCATTCAGATTGACTAAAACAGCAATGAAAAGTAAATCTAAATTGAAAAAAAATTAAGATTGAAGGAGTAAAGAGTTTGTTTTTAAATAAAAAAATAACACATTTTCAGCCAAACTACTGAAAAAATTGTTGTCAAAATATCAAGTATCAAGTATCATTCAGATTGACTAAAACAGCAATGAAAAGCAAATCTAAATTGAAAAAAAATTAAGATTGACGGAGATAAGAGATTTTTTTTTCATACAATAACGATGAAATAAAAAAATTACACATTTTCTGCCAAACTACTGAAAAAATCGTTGTCAGAGATAAGAGATTTTTTTTTCATACAATAACGATGAAATAAAAAAATTACACATTTTCTGCCAAACTACTGAAAAAATCGTTGTCAAAGTATCAAGTATCATTCAGATTGACTAAAACAGCAATGAAAAGTAAATCTAAATTGAAAAAAAATTAAGATTGAAGGAGTATAGAGTTTGTTTTTAAATAAAAAAATAACACATTTTCAGCCAAACTACTGAAAAAATCGTTGTCAAAGTATCAAGTATCAGGTATCATTCAGATTGACTAAAACAGCAATGAAAAGCAAATCTAAATTGAAAAAAAATTAAGATTGACGGAGATAAGAGATTTTTTTTCATACAATAACGATGAAATAAAAAAATAACACATTTTCTGCCAAACTACTGAAAAAATCGTTGTCAAAGTATCAAGTATCATTCAGATTGACTAAAACAGCAATGAAAAGCAAATCTAAATCGAAAAAAACTAAGATTGACGGAGATAAGAGATTTTTTTTTCATACAATAACGATGAAATATAAAAATAACACATTTTCTGCCAAACTACTGAAAAAATCGTTGTCAAAGTATCAAATAACATTCAGATTGACTAAAACAGCAATAAAAAGTAAATCTAAATTGAAAAAAAATTAAGATTGAAGGAGTAAAGAGTTTGTTTTTAAATAAAAAAATAACACATTTTCAGCCAAACTACTGAAAAAATCGTTGTAAAAGTATCAAGTATCAGGTATCATTCAGATTGACTAAAACAGCAATGAAAAGCAAATATAAATCGAAAAAAACTAAGATTGACGGAGATAAGAGATTTTTTTTTCATACAATAACGATGAAATATAAAAATAACACATTTTCTGCCAAACTACTGAAAAAATCGTTGTCAAAGTATCAAATAACATTCAGATTGACTAAAACAGCAATAAAAAGTAAATCTAAATTGAAAAAAAATTAAGATTGAAGGAGTAAAGAGTTTGTTTTTAAATAAAAAAATAACACATTTTCAGCCAAACTACTGAAAAAATCGTTGTCAAAGTATCAAGTATCAAGTATCATTCAGATTGACTAAAACAGCAATGAAAAGCAAATTTAAATTGAAAAAAAATTAAGATTGACGGAGATAAGAGATTTTTTTTTCATACAATAACGATGAAATAAAAAAATAACACATTTTCTGCCAAACTACTAAAAAAATCGTTGTCAAAGTATCAAGTATCATTCAGAATGACTAAAACAGCAATGAAAATTAAATCTAAATTGAAAAAAAATTAAAATTGGAGGAGTTAAGAGTTTTTTTTTAAATAAAAAAATAACACATTTTCTGCCAAACTACTGAAAAAATCGTTGTAAAGGTATCAAGAATCAAATATCAGGTATCATTCAGATTGACTAAAACAGCAATGAAAAGCAAATCTAAATCGAAAAAAACTAAGATTGACGAAGATAAGAGATTTTTTTTTTCATACAATAACGATGAAATAAAAAAATTACACATTTTCTGCCAAACTACTGAAAAAATCGTTGTCAAAGTATCAAGTATCATTCAGATTGACTAAAACAGCAATGAAAAGTAAATCTAAATTGAAAAAAAATTAAGATTGAAGGAGTAAAGAGTTTGTTTTTAAATAAAAAAATAACACATTTTCAGCCAAACTACTGAAAAAATTGTTGTCAAAATATCAAGTATCAAGTATCATTCAGATTGACTAAAACAGCAATGAAAAGCAAATCTAAATTGAAAAAAAATTAAGATTGACGGAGATAAGAGATTTTTTTTTCATACAATAACGATGAAATAAAAAAATTACACATTTTCTGCCAAACTACTGAAAAAATCGTTGTCAAAGTATCAAGTATCAAGTATCATTCAGATTGACTAAAACAGCAATGAAAAGTAAATCTAAATTGAAAAAAAATTAAGATTGAAGGAGTAAAGAGTTTGTTTTTAAATAAAAAAATAACACATTTTCAGCCAAACTACTGAAAAAATCGTTGTCAAAGTATTAAGTATCAGGTATCATTCAGATTGACTAAAACAGCAATGAAAAGCAAATCTAAATTGAAAAAAAATTAAGATTGACGGAGATAAGAGATTTTTTTTCATACAATAACGATGAAATAAAAAAATAACACATTTTCTGCCAAACTACTGAAAAAATCGTTGTCAAAGTATCAAGTATCAAGTATCATGTATCATGTATCATTCAGATTGACTAAAACAGCAATGAAAAGCAAATCTAAATTGAAAAAAAATTAAGATTGACGGAGATAAGAGATTTTTTTTTCATACAATAACGATGAAATATAAAAATAACACATTTTCTGCCAAACTACTGAAAAAATCGTTGTCAAAGTATCAAATAACATTCAGATTGACTAAAACAGCAATAAAAAGTAAATCTAAATTGAAAAAAAATTAAGATTGAAGGAGTAAAGAGTTTGTTTTTAAATAAAAAAATAACACATTTTCAGCCAAACTACTGAAAAAATCGTTGTCAAAGTATCAAGTATCAGGTATCATTCAGATTGACTAAAACAGCAATGAAAAGCAAATCTAAATTGAAAAAAAATTAAGATTGACGGAGATAAGAGATTTTTTTTCATACAATAACGATGAAATAAAAATATAACACATTTTCTGCCAAACTACTGAAAAAATCGTTGTCAAAGTATCAAGTATCATTCAGATTGACTAAAACAGCAATGAAAAGTAAATCTAAATTGAAAAAAAATTAAGATTGATGGAGTAAAGAGTTTGTTTTTAAATAAAAAAATAACACATTTTCAGCCAAACTACTGAAAAAATCGTTGTCAAAGTATCAAGTATCAGGTATCATTCAGATTGACTAAAACAGCAATGAAAAGCAAATCTAAATTGAAAAAAAATTAAGATTGACGGAGATAAGAGATTTTTTTTCATACAATAACGATGAAATAAAAACATAACACATTTTCTGCCAAACTACTGAAAAAATCGTTGTCAAAGTATCAAGTATCAAGTATCATTCAGATTGACTAAAACAGCAATGAAAAGCAAATCTAAATTGAAAAAAAATTAAGATTGACGGAGATAAGAGATTTTTTTTTCATACAATAACGATGAAATAAAAAAATAACACATTTTCTGCCAAACTACTGAAAAAATCGTTGTCAAAGTATCAAGTATCATTCAGATTGACTAAAACAGCAATGAAAAGCAAATCTAAATCGAAAAAAACTAAGATTGACGGAGATAAGAGATTTTTTTTTCATACAATAACGATGAAATATAAAAATAACACATTTTCTGCCAAACTACTGAAAAAATCGTTGTCAAAGTATCAAGTATCAGGTATCATTCAGATTGACTAAAACAGCAATGAAAAGCAAATATAAATCGAAAAAAACTAAGATTGACGGAGATAAGAGATTTTTTTTTCATACAATAACGATGAAATAAAAAAATAACACATTTTCTGCCAAACTACTGAAAAAATCGTTGTCAAAGTATCAAGTATCATTCAGATTGACTAAAACAGCAATAAAAAGTAAATCTAAATTGAAAAAAAATTAAGATTGAAGGAGTTAAGAGTTTGTTTTTAAATAAAAAAATAACACATTTTCAGCCAAACTACTGAAAAAATCGTTGTCAAAGTATCAAGTATCAGGTATCATTCAGATTGACTAAAACAGCAATGAAAAGCAAATATAAATCGAAAAAAACTAAGATTGACGGAGATAAGAGATTTTTTTTTCATACAATAACGATGAAATATAAAAATAACACATTTTCTGCCAAACTACTGAAAAAATCGTTGTCAAAGTATCAAATAACATTCAGATTGACTAAAACAGCAATAAAAAGAAAATCTAAATTGAAAAAAAATTAAGATTGGAGGAGTAAAGAGTTTGTTTTTAAATAAAAAAATAACACATTTTCAGCCAAACTACTGAAAAAATCGTTGTCAAAGTATCAAGAATCAAGTATCAGGTATCATTCAGATTGACTAAAACAGCAATGAAAAGCAAATCTAAATCGAAAAAAACTAAGATTGACGAAGATAAGAGATTTTTTTTTTCATACAATAACGATGAAATAAAAAAATTACACATTTTCTGCCAAACTACTGAAAAAATCGTTGTCAAAGTATCAAGTATCATTCAGATTGACTAAAACAGCAATGAAAAGTAAATCTAAATTGAAAAAAAATTAAGATTGAAGGAGTAAAGAGTTTGTTTTTAAATAAAAAAATAACACATTTTCAGCCAAACTACTGAAAAAATCGTTGTCAAAGTATCAAGTATCAGGTATCATTCAGATTGACTAAAACAGCAATGAAAAGCAAATCTAAATTGAAAAAAAATTAAGATTGACGGAGATAAGAGATTTTTTTTCATACAATAACGATGAAATAAAAAAATAACACATTTTCTGCCAAACTACTGAAAAAATCGTTGTCAAAGTATCAAGTATCAAGTATCATTCAGATTGACTAAAACAGCAATGAAAAGCAAATCTAAATTGAAAAAAAATTAAGATTGAAGGAGATAAGAGATTTTTTTTTCATACAATAACGATGAAATAAAAAAATAACACATTTTCTGCCAAACTACTGAAAAAATCGTTGTCAAAGTATCAAGTATCAGGTATCATTCAGATTGACTAAAACAGCAATGAAAAGCAAATCTAAATTGAAAAAAAATTAAAATTGGAGGAGTTAAGAGTTTTTTTTTAAATAAAAAAATAACACATTTTCTGCCAAACTACTGAAAAAATCGTTGTAAAAGTATCAAGAATCAAGTATCAGGTATCATTCAGATTGACTAAAACAGCAATGAAAAGCAAATCTAAATCGAAAAAAACTAAGATTGACGAAGATAAGAGATTTTTTTTTTCATACAATAACGATGAAATAAAAAAATTACACATTTTCTGCCAAACTACTGAAAAAATCGTTGTCAAAGTATCAAGTATCATTCAGATTGACTAAAACAGCAATGAAAAGTAAATCTAAATTGAAAAAAAATTAAGATTGAAGGAGTAAAGAGTTTGTTTTTAAATAAAAAAATAACACATTTTCAGCCAAACTACTGAAAAAATCGTTGTCAAAGTATCAAGTATCAGGTATCATTCAGATTGACTAAAACAGCAATGAAAAGCAAATCTAAATTGAAAAAAAATTAAGATTGACGGAGATAAGAGATTTTTTTTCATACAATAACGATGAAATAAAAAAATAACACATTTTCTGCCAAACTACTGAAAAAATCGTTGTCAAAGTATCAAGTATCAAGTATCATTCAGATTGACTAAAACAGCAATGAAAAGCAAATCTAAATTGAAAAAAAATTAAGATTGACGGAGATAAGAGATTTTTTTTTCATACAATAACGATGAAATAAAAAAATAACACATTTTCTGCCAAACTACTGAAAAAATCGTTGTCAAAGTATCAAGTATCAGGTATCATTCAGATTGACTAAAACAGCAATGAAAAGCAAATCTAAATTGAAAAAAAATTAAAATTGGAGGAGTTAAGAGTTTTTTTTTAAATAAAAAAATAACACATTTTCTGCCAAACTACTGAAAAAATCGTTGTAAAAGTATCAAGAATCAAGTATCAGGTATCATTCAGATTGACTAAAACAGCAATGAAAAGCAAATCTAAATCGAAAAAAAATTAAAATTGGAGGAGTTAAGAGTTTTTTTTTAAATAAAAAAATAACACATTTTCTGCCAAACTACTGAAAAAATCGTTGTAAAAGTATCAAGAATCAAGTATCAGGTATCATTCAGATTGACTAAAACAGCAATGAAAAGCAAATCTAAATTGAAAAAAAATTAAGATTGACGGAGATAAGAGATTTTTTTTTCATACAATAACGATGAAATAAAAAAATAACACATTTTCTGCCAAACTACTGAAAAAATCGTTGTCAAAGTATCAAGTATCAAGTATCATTCAGATTGACTAAAACAGCAATGAAAAGCAAATCTAAATTGAAAAAAAATTAAGATTGACGGAGATAAGAGATTTTTTTTTCATACAATAACGATGAAATAAAAAAATAACACATTTTCTGCCAAACTACTGAAAAAATCGTTGTCAAAGTATCAAGTATCAGGTATCATTCAGATTGACTAAAACAGCAATGAAAAGCAAATCTAAATTGAAAAAAAATTAAAATTGGAGGAGTTAAGAGTTTTTTTTTAAATAAAAAAATAACACAATTTCTGCCAAACTACTGAAAAAATCGTTGTAAAAGTATCAAGAATCAAGTATCAGGTATCATTCAGATTGACTAAAACAGCAATGAAAAGTAAATCTAAATTGAAAAAAAATTAAGATTGAAGGAGTAAAGAGTTTGTTTTTAAATAAAAAAATAACACATTTTCAGCCAAACTACTGAAAAAATCGTTGTCAAAGTATCAAGTATCAGGTATCATTCAGATTGACTAAAACAGCAATGAAAAGCAAATCTAAATTGAAAAAAAATTAAGATTGACGGAGATAAGAGATTTTTTTTCATACAATAACGATGAAATAAAAAAATAACACATTTTCTGCCAAACTACTGAAAAAATTGTTGTCAAAATATCAAGTATCAAGTATCATTCAGATTGACTAAAACAGCAATGAAAAGCAAATCTAAATTGAAAAAAAATTAAGATTGACGGAGATAAGAGATTTTTTTTTCATACAATAACGATGAAATAAAAAAATTACACATTTTCTGCCAAACTACTGAAAAAATCGTTGTCAAAGTATCAAGTATCATTCAGATTGACTAAAACAGCAATGAAAAGTAAATCTAAATTGAAAAAAAATTAAGATTGAAGGAGTAAAGAGTTTGTTTTTAAATAAAAAAATAACACATTTTCAGCCAAACTACTGAAAAAATCGTTGTCAAAGTATCAAGTATCAGGTATCATTCAGATTGACTAAAACAGCAATGAAAAGCAAATCTAAATTGAAAAAAAATTAAGATTGACGGAGATAAGAGATTTTTTTTCATACAATAACGATGAAATAAAAAAATAACACATTTTCTGCCAAACTACTGAAAAAATCGTTGTCAAAGTATCAAGTATCAAGTATCAGGTATCATTCAGATTGACTAAAACAGCAATGAAAAGCAAATCTAAATTGAAAAAAAATTAAAATTGGAGGAGTTAAGAGTTTTTTTTTAAATAAAAAAATAACACATTTTCTGCCAAACTACTGAAAAAATCGTTGTAAAAGTATCAAGAATCAAGTATCAGGTATCATTCAGATTGACTAAAACAGCAATGAAAAGCAAATCTAAATCGAAAAAAACTAAGATTGACGAAGATAAGAGATTTTTTTTTTCATACAATAACGATGAAATAAAAAAATTACACATTTTCTGCCAAACTACTGAAAAAATCGTTGTCAAAGTATCAAGTATCATTCAGATTGACTAAAACAGCAATGAAAAGTAAATCTAAATTGAAAAAAAATTAAGATTGAAGGAGTAAAGAGTTTGTTTTTAAATAAAAAAATAACACATTTTCAGCCAAACTACTGAAAAAATTGTTGTCAAAATATCAAGTATCAAGTATCATTCAGATTGACTAAAACAGCAATGAAAAGCAAATCTAAATTGAAAAAAAATTAAGATTGACGGAGATAAGAGATTTTTTTTTCATACAATAACGATGAAATAAAAAAATAACACATTTTCTGCCAAACTACTGAAAAAATCGTTGTCAAAGTATCAAGTATCAAGTATCATTCAGATTGACTAAAACAGCAATGAAAAGCAAATCTAAATTGAAAAAAAATTAAGATTGACGGAGATAAGAGATTTTTTTTTCATACAATAACGATGAAATAAAAAAATAACACATTTTCTGCCAAACTACTGAAAAAATCGTTGTCAAAGTATCAAGTATCAGGTATCATTCAGATTGACTAAAACAGCAATGAAAAGCAAATCTAAATTGAAAAAAAATTAAAATTGGAGGAGTTAAGAGTTTTTTTTTAAATAAAAAAATAACACATTTTCTGCCAAACTACTGAAAAAATCGTTGTAAAAGTATCAAGAATCAAGTATCAGGTATCATTCAGATTGACTAAAACAGCAATGAAAAGTAAATCTAAATTGAAAAAAAATTAAGATTGAAGGAGTAAAGAGTTTGTTTTTAAATAAAAAAATAACACATTTTCAGCCAAACTACTGAAAAAATCGTTGTCAAAGTATCAAGTATCAGGTATCATTCAGATTGACTAAAAAAGCAATGAAAAGCAAATCTAAATTGAAAAAAAATTAAGATTGACGGAGATAAGAGATTTTTTTTCATACAATAACGATGAAATAAAAAAATAACACATTTTCTGCCAAACTACTGAAAAAATTGTTGTCAAAATATCAAGTATCAAGTATCATTCAGATTGACTAAAACAGCAATGAAAAGCAAATCTAAATTGAAAAAAAATTAAGATTGACGGAGATAAGAGATTTTTTTTTCATACAATAACGATGAAATAAAAAAATTACACATTTTCTGCCAAACTACTGAAAAAATCGTTGTCAAAGTATCAAGTATCATTCAGATTGACTAAAACAGCAATGAAAAGTAAATCTAAATTGAAAAAAAATTAAGATTGAAGGAGTAAAGAGTTTGTTTTTAAATAAAAAAATAACACATTTTCAGCCAAACTACTGAAAAAATCGTTGTCAAAGTATCAAGTATCAGGTATCATTCAGATTGACTAAAACAGCAATGAAAAGCAAATCTAAATTGAAAAAAAATTAAGATTGACGGAGATAAGAGATTTTTTTTCATACAATAACGATGAAATAAAAAAATAACACATTTTCTGCCAAACTACTGAAAAAATCGTTGTCAAAGTATCAAGTATCAAGTATCAGGTATCATTCAGATTGACTAAAACAGCAATGAAAAGCAAATCTAAATTGAAAAAAAATTAAAATTGGAGGAGTTAAGAGTTTTTTTTTAAATAAAAAAATAACACATTTTCTGCCAAACTACTGAAAAAATCGTTGTAAAAGTATCAAGAATCAAGTATCAGGTATCATTCAGATTGACTAAAACAGCAATGAAAAGCAAATCTAAATCGAAAAAAACTAAGATTGACGAAGATAAGAGATTTTTTTTTTCATACAATAACGATGAAATAAAAAAATTACACATTTTCTGCCAAACTACTGAAAAAATCGTTGTCAAAGTATCAAGTATCATTCAGATTGACTAAAACAGCAATGAAAAGTAAATCTAAATTGAAAAAAAATTAAGATTGAAGGAGTAAAGAGTTTGTTTTTAAATAAAAAAATAACACATTTTCAGCCAAACTACTGAAAAAATTGTTGTCAAAATATCAAGTATCAAGTATCATTCAGATTGACTAAAACAGCAATGAAAAGCAAATCTAAATTGAAAAAAAATTAAGATTGACGGAGATAAGAGATTTTTTTTCATACAATAACGATGAAATAAAAATATAACACATTTTCTGCCAAACTACTGAAAAAATCGTTGTCAAAGTATCAAGTATCATTCAGATTGACTAAAACTGCAATGAAAAGTAAATCTAAATTGAAAAAAAATTAAGATTGAAGGAGTAAAGAGTTTGTTTTTAAATAAAAAAATAACACATTTTCAGCCAAACTACTGAAAAAATCGTTGTCAAAGTATCAAGTATCAAGTATCATTCAGATTGACTAAAACAGCAATGAAAAGCAAATCTAAATTGAAAAAAAATTAAGATTGACGGAGATAAGAGATTTTTTTTTCATACAATAACGATGAAATAAAAAAATAACACATTTTCTGCCAAACTACTAAAAAAATCGTTGTCAAAGTATCAAGTATCATTCAGAATGACTAAAACAGCAATGAAAAGTAAATCTTAATTGAAAAAAAATTAAGATTGACGGAGATAAGATTTTTTTTTTCATACAATAACGATGAAATAAAAAAAACACATTTTCTGCCAAACTACTGAAAAAATCGTTGTCAAAGTATCAAGTATCATTCAGATTGACTAAAACAGCAATGAAAAGCAAATCTAAATTGAAAAAAAAATTAAGATTGGAGGAGTTAAGAGTTTTTTTTTAAATAAAAAAATAACACATTTTCTGCCAAACTACTGAAAAAATCGTTGTAAAAGTATCAAGAATCAAGTATCAGGTATCATTCAGATTGACTAAAACAGCAATGAAAAGCAAATCTAAATCGAAAAAAACTAAGATTGACGAAGATAAGAGATTTTTTTTTTCATACAATAACGATGAAATAAAAAAATTACACATTTTCTGCCAAACTACTGAAAAAATCGTTGTCAAAGTATCAAGTATCATTCAGATTGACTAAAACAGCAATGAAAAGTAAATCTAAATTGAAAAAAAATTAAGATTGAAGGAGTAAAGAGTTTGTTTTTAAATAAAAAAATAACACATTTTCAGCCAAACTACTGAAAAAATCGTTGTCAAAGTATCAAGTATCAAGTATCAGGTATCATTCAGATTGACTAAAACAGCAATGAAAAGCAAATCTAAATTGAAAAAAAATTAAGATTGACGGAGATAAGAGATTTTTTTTTCATACAATAACGATGAAATAAAAAAATAACACATTTTCTGCCAAACTACTGAAAAAATCGTTGTCAAAGTATCAAGTATCAAGTATCATTCAGATTGACTAAAACAGCAATGAAAAGCAAATCTAAATCGAAAAAAACTAAGATTGACGGAGATAAGAGATTTTTTTTTCATACAATAACGATGAAATATAAAAATAACACATTTTCTGCCAAACTACTGAAAAAATCGTTGTCAAAGTATCAAATAACATTCAGATTGACTAAAACAGCAATAAAAAGTAAATCTAAATTGAAAAAAAATTAAGATTGAAGGAGTAAAGAGTTTGTTTTTAAATAAAAAAATAACACATTTTCAGCCAAACTACTGAAAAAATCGTTGTCAAAGTATCAAGTATCAGGTATCATTCAGATTGACTAAAACAGCAATCAAAAGCAAATCTAAATTGAAAAAAAATTAAGATTGACGGAGATAAGAGATTTTTTTTCATACAATAACGATGAAATAAAAATATAACACATTTTCTGCCAAACTACTGAAAAAATCGTTGTCAAAGTATCAAGTATCAAGTATCATTCAGATTGACTAAAACAGCAATGAAAAGTAAATCTAAATTGAAAAAAAATTAAGATTGAAGGAGTAAAGAGTTTGTTTTTAAATAAAAAAATAACACATTTTCAGCCAAACTACTGAAAAAATCGTTGTCAAAGTATCAAGTATCAAGTATCATTCAGATTGACTAAAACAGCAATGAAAAGCAAATCTAAATTGAAAAAAAATTAAGATTGACGGAGATAAGAGATTTTTTTTTCATACAATAACGATGAAATAAAAAAATAACACATTTTCTGCCAAACTACTAAAAAAATCGTTGTCAAAGTATCAAGTATCATTCAGAATGACTAAAACAGCAATGAAAAGTAAATCTAAATTGAAAAAAAATTAAGATTGACGGAGATAAGATTTTTTTTCTTCATACAATAACGATGAAATAAAAAAAACACATTTTCTGTCAAACTACTGAAAAAATCGTTGTCAAAGTATCAAGTATCATTCAGATTGACTAAAACAGCAATGAAAAGCAAATCTAAATTGAAAAAAAATTAAGATTGGAGGAGTTAAGAGTTTTTTTTTAAATAAAAAAATAACACATTTTCTGCCAAACTACTGAAAAAATCGTTGTAAAAGTATCAAGAATCAAGTATCAGGTATCATTCAGATTGACTAAAACAGCAATGAAAAGCAAATCTAAATCGAAAAAAACTAAGATTGACGAAGATAAGAGATTTTTTTTTTCATACAATAACGATGAAATAAAAAAATTACACATTTTCTGCCAAACTACTGAAAAAATCGTTGTCAAAGTATCAAGTATCATTCAGATTGACTAAAACAGCAATGAAAAGTAAATCTAAATTGAAAAAAAATTAAGATTGAAGGAGTAAAGAGTTTGTTTTTAAATAAAAAAATAACACATTTTCAGCCAAACTACTGAAAAAATCGTTGTCAAAGTATCAAGTATCAAGTATCAGGTATCATTCAGATTGACTAAAACAGCAATGAAAAGCAAATCTAAATTGAAAAAAAATTAAGATTGACGGAGATAAGAGATTTTTTTTTCATACAATAACGATGAAATAAAAAAATAACACATTTTCTGCCAAACTACTGAAAAAATCGTTGTCAAAGTATCAAGTATCAAGTATCATTCAGATTGACTA
Organism: Ptychoptera albimana; assembly: GCA_961205885.1. Classification (NCBI taxonomy): domain Eukaryota; kingdom Metazoa; phylum Arthropoda; class Insecta; order Diptera; family Ptychopteridae; genus Ptychoptera; species Ptychoptera albimana. The sequence continues at coordinate 47,837,197 of OY540801.1, forward strand.
AAACAGCAATGAAAAGCAAATCTAAATCGAAAAAAACTAAGATTGACGGAGATAAGAGATTTTTTTTTCATACAATAACGATGAAATATAAAAATAACACATTTTCTGCCAAACTACTGAAAAAATCGTTGTCAAAGTATCAAATAACATTCAGATTGACTAAAACAGCAATAAAAAGTAAATCTAAATTGAAAAAAAATTAAGACTGAAGGAGTAAAGAGTTTGTTTTTAAATAAAAAAATAACACATTTTCAGCCAAACTACTGAAAAAATCGTTGTCAAAGTATCAAGTATCAGGTATCATTCAGATTGACTAAAACAGCAATCAAAAGCAAATCTAAATTGAAAAAAAAATAAGATTGACGGAGATAAGAGATTTTTTTTCATACAATAACGATGAAATAAAAATATAACACATTTTCTGCCAAACTACTGAAAAAATCGTTGTCAAAGTATCAAGTATCAAGTATCAAGTATCATTCAGATTGACTAAAACAGCAATGAAAAGTAAATCTAAATTGAAAAAAAATTAAGATTGAAGGAGTAAAGAGTTTGTTTTTAAATAAAAATATAACACATTTTCAGCCAAACTACTGAAAAAATCGTTGTCAAAGTATCAAGTATCAAGTATCATTCAGATTGACTAAAACAGCAATGAAAAGTAAATCTAAATTGAAAAAAAATTAAGATTGACGGAGATAAGATTTTTTTTTTCATACAATAACGATGAAATAAAAAAAACACATTTTCTGCCAAACTACTGAAAAAATCGTTGTCAAAGTATCAAGTATCATTCAGATTGACTAAAACAGCAATGAAAAGTAAATCTAAATTGAAAAAAAATTAAGATTGAAGGAGTAAAGAGTTTGTTTTTAAATAAAAAAATAACACATTTTCAGCCAAACTACTGAAAAAATCGTTGTCAAAGTATCAAGTATCAAGTATCTGGTATCATTCAGATTGACTAAAACAGCAATGAAAAGCAAATCTAAATTGAAAAAAAATTAAGATTGACGGAGATAAGAGATTTTTTTTTCATACAATAACGATGAAATAAAAAAATAACACATTTTCTGCCAAACTACTGAAAAAATCGTTGTCAAAGTATCAAGTATCAAGTGTCATTCAGATTGACTAAAACAGCAATGAAAAGCAAATCTAAATCAAAAAAAAACTAAGATTGACGGAGATAAGAGATTTTTTTTTCATACAATAACGATGAAATATAAAAATAACACATTTTCTGCCAAACTACTGAAAAAATCGTTGTCAAAGTATCAAATAACATTCAGATTGACTAAAACAGCAATAAAAAGTAAATCTAAATTGAAAAAAAATTAAGATTGACGGAGTAAAGAGTTTGTTTTTAAATAAAAAAATAACACATTTTCAGCCAAACTACTGAAAAAATCGTTGTCAAAGTATCAAGTATCAGGTATCATTCAGATTGACTAAAACAGCAATCAAAAGCAAATCTAAATTGAAAAAAAATTAAGATTGACGGAGATAAGAGATTTTTTTTCATACAATAACGATGAAATAAAAATATAACACATTTTCTGCCAAACTACTGAAAAAATCGTTGTCAAAGTATCAAGTATCAAGTATCATTCAGATTGACTAAAACAGCAATGAAAAGTAAATCTAAATTGAAAAAAAATTAAGATTGAAGGAGTAAAGAGTTTGTTTTTAAATAAAAAAATAACACATTTTCAGCCAAACTACTGAAAAAATCGTTGTCAAAGTATCAAGTATCAAGTATCATTCAGATTGACTAAAACAGCAATGAAAAGCAAATCTAAATTGAAAAAAAATTAAGATTGACGGAGATAAGAGATTTTTTTTTATACAATAACGATGAAATAAAAAAATAACACATTTTCTGCCAAACTACTAAAAAAATCGTTGTCAAAGTATCAAGTATCATTCAGAATGACTAAAACAGCAATGAAAATTAAATCTAAATTGAAAAAAAATTAAGATTGGAGGAGTTAAGAGTTTTTTTTAATAAAAAAATAACACATTTTCTGCCAAACTACTGAAAAAATCGTTGTAAAAGTATCAAGAATCAAGTATTAGGTATCATTCAGATTGACTAAAACAGCAATGAAAAGCAAATCTAAATCGAAAAAAACTAAGATTGACGAAGATAAGAGATTTTTTTTTTCATACAATAACGATGAAATAAAAAAATAACACATTTTCTGCCAAACTACTGAAAAAATCGTTGTCAAAGTATCAAGTATCATTCAGATTGACTAAAACAGCAATGAAAAGTAAATCTAAATTGAAAAAAAATTAAGATTGAAGGAGTAAAGAGTTTGTTTTTAAATAAAAAAATAACACATTTTCAGCCAAACTACTGAAAAAATCGTTGTCAAAGTATCAAGTATCAAGTATCATTCAGATTGACTAAAACAGCAATGAAAAGCAAATCTAAATCGAAAAAAACTAAGATTGACGGAGATAAGAGATTTTTTTTTCATACAATAACGATGAAATAAAAAAATTACACATTTTCTGCCAAACTACTGAAAAAATCGTTGTCAAAGTATCAAGTATCATTCAGATTGACTAAAACAGCAATGAAAAGCAAATCTAAATTGAAAAAAAATTAAGATTGACGGAGATAAGAGATTTTTTTTTCATACAATAACGATGAAATAAAAAAATAACACATTTTCTGCCAAACTACTAAAAAAATCGTTGTCAAAGTATCAAGTATCATTCAGATTGACTAAAACAGCAATGAAAAGCAAATCTAAATCGAAAAAAACTAAGATTGACGGAGATAAGAGATTTTTTTTTCATACAATAACGATGAAATAAAAAATAACACATTTTCTGCCAAACTACTGAAAAAATCGTTGTCAAAGTATCAAATAACATTCAGATTGACTAAAATAGCAATAAAAAGTAAATCTAAATTGAAAAAAAATTAAGATTGAAGGAGTAAAGAGTTTGTTTTTAAATAAAAAAATAACACATTTTCAGCCAAACTACTGAAAAAATCGTTGTCAAAGTATCAAGTATCAAGTATCATTCAGATTGACTAAAACAGCAATCAAAAGCAAATCTAAATTGAAAAAAAATTAAGATTGACGGAGATAAGAGATTTTTTTTCATACAATAACGATGAAATAAAAATATAACACATTTTCTGCCAAACTACTGAAAAAATCGTTGTCAAAGTATCAAGTATCAAGTATCATTCAGATTGACTAAAACAGCAATGAAAAGTAAATCTAAATTGAAAAAAAATTAAGATTGAAGGAGTAAAGAGTTTGTTTTTAAATAAAAAAATAACACATTTTCAGCCAAACTACTGAAAAAATCGTTGTCAAAGTATCAAGTATCATTCAGATTGACTAAAACAGCAATGAAAAGCAAATCTAAATTGAAAAAAAAATTAAGATTGACGGAGATAAGAGATTTTTTTTCATACAATAACGATGAAATAAAAAAATAACACATTTTCTGCCAAACTACTGAAAAAATCGTTGTCAAAGTATCAAGTATCAAGTATCATTCAGATTGACTAAAACAGCAATGAAAAGCAAATTTAAATTGAAAAAAAATTAAGATTGACGGAGATAAGAGATTTTTTTTTTATACAATAACAATGAAATATAAAAATAACACATTTTCAGCCAAACTACTGAAAAAATCGTTGTCAAAGTATCAAGTATCATCCAGATTGACTAAAACAGCAATGAAAAGTAAATCTAAATTGAAAAAAATTAAGATTGAAGGAGTAAAGAGTTTGTTTTTAAATAAAAAAATAACACATTTTCAGCCAAACTACTGAAAAAATCGTTGTCAAAGTATCAAATATCAGGTATCATTCAGATTGACTAAAACAGCAATCAAAAGCAAATCTAAATTGAAAAAAAATTAAGATTGACGGAGATAAGAGATTTTTTTTCATACAATAACGATGAAATAAAAATATAACACATTTTCTGCCAAACTACTGAAAAAATCGTTGTCAAAGTATCAAGTATCAAGTATCATTCAGATTGACTAAAACAGCAATGAAAAGTAAATCTAAATTGAAAAAAAATTAAGATTGAAGGAGTAAAGAGTTTGTTTTTAAATAAAAAAATAACACATTTTCAGCCAAACTACTGAAAAAATCGTTGTCAAAGTATCAAGTATCAAGTATCATTCAGATTGACTAAAACAGCAATGAAAAGCAAATCTAAATCGAAAAAAAATTAAGATTGACGGAGATAAGAGATTTTTTTTTCATACAATAACGATGAAATAAAAAAATAACACATTTTCTGCCAAACTTCTAAAAAAATCGTTGTCAAAGTATCAAGTATCATTCAGATTGACTAAAACAGCAATGAAAAGCAAATCTAAATTGAAAAAAAATTAAGATTGACGGAGATAAGATATTTTTTTTTCATACAATAACGATGAAATAAAAAAATAACACATTTTCTGCCAAACTACTAAAAAAATCGTTGTCAAAGTATCAAGTATCATTCAGAATGACTAAAACAGCAATGAAAATTAAATCTAAATTGAAAAAAAATTAAGATTGAAGGAGTAAAGAGTTTGTTTTTAAATAAAAAAATAACACATTTTCAGCCAAACTACTGAAAAAATCGTTGTCAAAGTATCAAATATCAGGTATCATTCAGATTGACTAAAACAGCAATGAAAAGTAAATCTAAATTGAAAAAAAATTAAGATTGAAGGAGTAAAGAGTTTGTTTTTAAATAAAAAAATAACACATTTTCTGCCAAACTACTAAAAAAATCGTTGTCAAAGTATCAAGTATCATTCAGATTGACTAAAACAGCAATGAAAAGCAAATCTAAATTGAAAAAAAATTAAGATTGACGGAGATAAGAGATTTTTTTTTCATACAATAACGATGAAATAAAAAAATAACACATTTTCTGCCAAACTACTAAAAAAATCGTTGTCAAAGTATCAAGTATCATTCAGAATGACTAAAACAGCAATGAAAATTAAATCTAAATTGAAAAAAAATTAAGATTGGAGGAGTTAAGAGTTTTTTTTTTAATAAAAAAATAACACATTTTCTGCCAAACTACTAAAAAAATCGTTGTCAAAGTATCAAGTATCATTCAGATTGACTAAAACAGCAATGAAAAGCAAATCTAAATCGAAAAAAAATTAAGATTGAAGGAGATAAGAGATTTTTTTTTCATACAATAACGATGAAATAAAAAAATAACACATTTTCTGCCAAACTACTAAAAAAATCGTTGTCAAAGTATCAAGTATCATTCAGATTAACTAAAACAGCAATGAAAAGCAAATCTAAATTGAAAAAAAATTAAGATTGACGGAGATAAGAGATTTTTTTTTCATACAATAACGATGAAATAAAAAAATAACACATTTTCTGCCAAACTACTGAAAAAATCGTTGTCAAAGTATCAAGTATCATTCAGAATGACTAAAACAGCAATGAAAATTAAATCTAAATTGAAAAAAAATTAAGATTGAAGGAGTAAAGAGTTTGTTTTTAAATAAAAAAATAACACATTTTCAGCCAAACTACTGAAAAAATCGTTGTCAAAGTATCAAATATCAGGTATCATTCAGATTGACTAAAACAGCAATCAAAAGCAAATCTAAATTGAAAAAAAATTAAGATTGACGGAGATAAGAGATTTTTTTTCATACAATAACGATGAAATAAAAATATAACACATTTTCTGCCAAACTACTGAAAAAATCGTTGTCAAAGTATCAAGTATCAAGTATCATTCAGATTGACTAAAACAGCAATGAAAAGTAAATCTAAATTGAAAAAAAATTAAGATTGAAGGAGTAAAGAGTTTGTTTTTAAATAAAAAAATAACACATTTTCTGCCAAACTACTAAAAAAATCGTTGTCAAAGTATCAAGTATCATTCAGATTGACTAAAACAGCAATGAAAAGCAAATCTAAATTGAAAAAAAATTAAGATTGACGGAGATAAGAGATTTTTTTTTCATACAATAACGATGAAATAAAAAAATAACACATTTTCTGCCAAACTACTAAAAAAATCGTTGTCAAAGTATCAAGTATCATTCAGATTGACTAAAACAGCAATGAAAAGCAAATCTAAATTGAAAAAAAATTAAGATTGACGGAGATAAGAGATTTTTTTTTCATACAATAACGATGAAATAAAAAAATAACACATTTTCTGCCAAACTACTAAAAAAATCGTTGTCAAAGTATCAAGAATCATTCAGAATGACTAAAACAGCAATCAAAAGCAAATCTAAATTGAAAAAAAATTAAGATTGACGGAGATAAGAGATTTTTTTTCATACAATAACGATGAAATAAAAATATAACACATTTTCTGCCAAACTACTGAAAAAATCGTTGTCAAAGTATCAAGAATCAAGTATCATTCAGATTGACTAAAACAGCAATGAAAAGCAAATCTAAATCGAAAAAAAATTAAGATTGGAGGAGTTAAGAGTTTTTTTTTTAATAAAAAAATAACACATTTTCTGCCAAACTACTAAAAAAATCGTTGTCAAAGTATCAAGTATCATTCAGAATGACTAAAACAGCAATGAAAATTAAATCTAAATTGAAAAAAAATTAAGATTGAAGGAGTAAAGAGTTTGTTTTTAAATAAAAAAATAACACATTTTCAGCCAAACTACTGAAAAAATCGTTGTCAAAGTATCAAATATCAGGTATCATTCAGATTGACTAAAACAGCAATCAAAAGCAAATCTAAATTGAAAAAAAATTAAGATTGACGGAGATAAGAGATTTTTTTTCATACAATAACGATGAAATAAAAATATAACACATTTTCTGCCAAACTACTGAAAAAATCGTTGTCAAAGTATCAAGTATCAAGTATCATTCAGATTGACTAAAACAGCAATGAAAAGTAAATCTAAATTGAAAAAAAATTAAGATTGAAGGAGTAAAGAGTTTGTTTTTAAATAAAAAAATAACACATTTTCAGCCAAACTACTGAAAAAATCGTTGTCAAAGTATCAAGTATCATTCAGATTGACTAAAACAGCAATGAAAAGTAAATCTAAATTGAAAAAAAATTAAGATTGAAGGAGTAAAGAGTTTGTTTTTAAATAAAAAAATAACACATTTTCTGCCAAACTACTAAAAAAATCGTTGTCAAAGTATCAAGTATCATTCAGATTGACTAAAACAGAAATGAAAAGCAAATCTAAATTGAAAAAAAATTAAGATTGACGGAGATAAGAGATTTTTTTTCATACAATAACGATGAAATAAAAAAATAACACATTTTCTGCCAAACTACTAAAAAAATCGTTGTCAAAGTATCAAGTATCATTCAGAATGACTAAAACAGCAATGAAAATTAAATCTAAATTGAAAAAAAATTAAGATTGGAGGAGTTAAGAGTTTTTTTTTTAATAAAAAAATAACACATTTTCTGCCAAACTACTAAAAAAATCGTTGTCAAAGTATCAAGTATCATTCAGATTGACTAAAACAGCAATGAAAAGCAAATCTAAATCGAAAAAAAATTAAGATTGACGGAGATAAGAGATTTTTTTTCATACAATAACGATGAAATAAAAAAATAACACATTTTCTGCCAAACTACTAAAAAAATCGTTGTCAAAGTATCAAGTATCATTCAGATTAACTAAAACAGCAATGAAAAGCAAATCTAAATTGAAAAAAAATTAAGATTGACGGAGATAAGAGATTTTTTTTTCATACAATAACGATGAAATAAAAAAATAACACATTTTCTGCCAAACTACTAAAAAAATCGTTGTCAAAGTATCAAGTATCATTCAGAATGACTAAAACAGCAATGAAAATTAAATCTAAATTGAAAAAAAATTAAGATTGAAGGAGTAAAGAGTTTGTTTTTAAATAAAAAAATAACACATTTTCAGCCAAACTACTGAAAAAATCGTTGTCAAAGTATCAAATATCAGGTATCATTCAGATTGACTAAAACAGCAATCAAAAGCAAATCTAAATTGAAAAAAAATTAAGATTGACGGAGATAAGAGATTTTTTTTTCATACAATAACGATGAAATAAAAAAATAACACATTTTCTGCCAAACTACTAAAAAAATCGTTGTCAAAGTATCAAGTATCATTCAGATTGACTAAAACAGCAATGAAAAGCAAATCTAAATTGAAAAAAAATTAAGATTGACGGAGATAAGAGATTTTTTTTTCATACAATAACGATGAAATAAAAAAATAACACATTTTCTGCCAAACTACTAAAAAAATCGTTGTCAAAGTATCAAGTATCATTCAGATTGACTAAAACAGCAATGAAAAGCAAATCTAAATTGAAAAAAAATTAAGATTGACGGAGATAAGAGATTTTTTTTTCATACAATAACGATGAAATAAAAAAATAACACATTTTCTGCCAAACTACTAAAAACATCGTTGTCAAAGTATCAAGTATCATTCAGAATGACTAAAACAGCAATGAAAATTAAATCTAAATTGAAAAAAAATTAAGATTGGAGGAGTTAAGAGTTTTTTTTTTAATAAAAAAATAACACATTTTCTGCCAAACTACTAAAAAAATCGTTGTCAAAGTATCAAGTATCATTCAGATTGACTAAAACAGCAATGAAAAGCAAATCTAAATCGAAAAAAAATTAAGATTGACGGAGATAAGAGATTTTTTTTTCATACAATAACGATGAAATAAAAAAATAACACATTTTCTGCCAAACTACTAAAAAAATCGTTGTCAAAGTATCAAGTATCATTCAGATTAACTAAAACAGCAATGAAAAGCAAATCTAAATTGAAAAAAAATTAAGATTGACGGAGATAAGAGATTTTTTTTTCATACAATAACGATGAAATAAAAAAATAACACATTTTCTGCCAAACTACTAAAAAAATCGTTGTCAAAGTATCAAGTATCATTCAGAATGACTAAAACAGCAATGAAAATTAAATCTAAATTGAAAAAAAATTAAGATTGAAGGAGTAAAGAGCTTGTTTTTAAATAAAAAAATAACACATTTTCAGCCAAACTACTGAAAAAATCGTTGTCAAAGTATCAAATATCAGGTATCATTCAGATTGACTAAAACAGCAATCAAAAGCAAATCTAAATTGAAAAAAAATTAAGATTGACGGAGATAAGAGATTTTTTTTCATACAATAACAATGAAATAAAAATATAACACATTTTCTGCCAAACTACTGAAAAAATCGTTGTCAAAGTATCAAGTATCAAGTATCATTCAGATTGACTAAAACAGCAATGAAAAGTAAATCTAAATTGAAAAAAAATTAAGATTGAAGGAGTAAAGAGTTTGTTTTTAAATAAAAAAATAACACATTTTCAGCCAAACTACTGAAAAAATCGTTGTCAAAGTATCAAGTATCAAGTATCATTCAGATTGACTAAAACAGCAATGAAAAGTAAATCTAAATTGAAAAAAAATTAAGATTGAAGGAGTAAAGAGTTTGTTTTTAAATAAAAAAATAACACATTTTCTGCCAAACTACTAAAAAAATCGTTGTCAAAGTATCAAGTATCATTCAGATTGACTAAAACAGCAATGAAAAGCAAATCTAAATTGAAAAAAAATTAAGATTGACGGAGATAAGAGATTTTTTTTTCATACAATAACGATGAAATAAAAAAATAACACATTTTCTGCCAAACTACTAAAAAAATCGTTGTCAAAGTATCAAGTATCATTCAGATTGACTAAAACAGCAATGAAAAGTAAATCTAAATTGAAAAAAAATTAAGATTGAAGGAGTAAAGAGTTTGTTTTTAAATAAAAAAATAACACATTTTCAGCCAAACTACTGAAAAAATCGTTGTCAAAGTATCAAGTATCAAGTATCATTCAGATTGACTAAAACAGCAATGAAAAGCAAATCTAAATCGAAAAAAAATTAAGATTGACGGAGATAAGAAATTTTTTTTTCATACAATAACGATGAAATAAAAAAATAACACATTTTCTGCCAAACTACTAAAAAAATCGTTTTCAAAGTATCAAGTATCATTCAGATTGACTAAAACAGCAATGAAAAGCAAATCTAAATTGAAAAAAAATTAAGATTGACGGAGATAAGAGATTTTTTTTTCATACAATAACGATGAAATAAAAAAATAACACATTTTCTGCCAAACTACTAAAAAAATCGTTGTCAAAGTATCAAGTATCATTCAGATTGACTAAAACAGCAATGAAAAGCAAATCTAAATTGAAAAAAAATTAAGATTGACGGAGATAAGAGATTTTTTTTCATACAATAACGATGAAATAAAAAAATAACACATTTTCAGCCAAACTACTGAAAAAATCGTTGTCAAAGTATCAAATATCAGGTATCATTCAGATTGACTAAAACAGCAATCAAAAGCAAATCTAAATTGAAAAAAAATTAAGATTGACGGAGATAAGAGATTTTTTTTTCATACAATAACGATGAAATAAAAAAATAACACATTTTCTGCCAAACTACTAAAAAAATCGTTGTCAAAGTATCAAGTATCATTCAGATTGACTAAAACAGCAATGAAAAGCAAATCTAAATTGAAAAAAAATTAAGATTGACGGAGATAAGAGATTTTTTTTCATACAATAACGATGAAATAAAAATATAACACATTTTCTGCCAAACTACTGAAAAAATCGTTGTCAAAGTATCAAGTATCAAGTATCATTCAGATTGACTAAAACAGCAATGAAAAGTAAATCTTAATTGAAAAAAAATTAAGATTGAAGGAGTAAAGAGTTTGTTTTTAAATAAAAAAATAACACATTTTCAGCCAAACTACTGAAAAAATCATTGTCAAAGTATCAAGTATCAAGTATCATTCAGATTGACTAAAACAGCAATAAAAAGTAAATCTAAATTGAAAAAAAATTAAGATTGAAGGAGTAAAGAGTTTGTTTATAAATAAAAAAATAACACATTTTCAGCCAAACTACTGAAAAAATCGTTGTCAAAGTATCAAGTATCAGGTATCATTCAGATTGACTAAAACAGCAATCAAAAGCAAATCTAAATTGAAAAAAAATTAAGATTGACGGAGATAAGAGATTTTTTTTCATACAATAACGATGAAATAAAAATATAACACATTTTCTGCCAAACTACTGAAAAAATCGTTGTCAAAGTATCAAGTATCAAGTATCATTCAGATTGACTAAAACAGCAATGAAAAGTAAATCTAAATTGAAAAAAAATTAAGATTGAAGGAGTAAAGAGTTTGTTTTTAAATAAAAAAATAACACATTTTCAGCAAAACTACTGAAAAAATCGTTGTCAAAGTATCAAGTATCAAGTATCATTCAGAATGACTAAAACAGCAATAAAAAGTAAATCTAAATTGAAAAAAAATTAAGATTGAAGGAGTAAAGAGTTTGTTTATAAATAAGAAAATAACACATTTTCAGCCAAACTACTGAAAAAATCGTTGTCAAAGTATCAAGTATCAGGTATCATTCAGATTGACTAAAACAGCAATCAAAAGCAAATCTAAATTGAAAAAAAATTAAGATTGACGGAGATAAGAGATTTTTTTTTCATACAATAACGATGAAATAAAAAAATAACACATTTTCTGCCAAACTACTAAAAAAATCGTTGTCAAAGTATCAAGTATCATTCAGAATGACTAAAACAGCAATGAAAATTAAATCTAAATTGAAAAAAAATTAAGATTGGAGGAGTTAAGAGTTTTTTTTTAAATAAAAAAATAACACATTTTCTGCCAAACTACTGAAAAAATCGTTGTAAAAGTATCAAGAATCAAGTATCAGGTATCATTCAGATTGACTAAAACAGCAATGAAAAGCAAATCTAAATCGAAAAAAACTAAGATTGACGAAAATAAGAGATTTTTTTTTCATACAATAACGATGAAATAAAAAAATTACACATTTTCTGCCAAACTACTGAAAAAATCGTTGTCAAAGTATCAAGTATCATTCAGATTGACTAAAACAGCAATGAAAAGTAAATCTAAATTGAAAAAAAATTAAGATTGAAGGAGTAAAGAGTTTGTTTTTAAATAAAAAAATAACACTTTTTCAGCCAAACTACTGAAAAAATCGTTGTCAAAGTATCAAGTATCAAGTATCATTCAGAATGACTAAAACAGCAATGAAAAGCAAATCTAAATTGAAAAAAAATTAAGATTGACGGAGATAAGAGATTTTTTTTTCATACAATAACGATGAAATAAAAAAATTACACATTTTCTGCCAAACTACTGAAAAAATTGTTGTCAAAGTATCAAGTATCAAGTATCATTCAAATTGACTAAAACAGCAATGAAAAGTAAATCTAAATTGAAAAAAAATTAAGATTGAAGGAGTAAAGAGTTTGTTTTTAAATAAAAAAATAAAACATTTTCAGCCAAACTACTGAAAAAATCGTTGTCAAAGTATCAAGTATCAGGTATCATTCAGATTGACTAAAACAGCAATGAAAAGCAAATCTAAATTGAAAAAAAATTAAGATTGACTGAGATAAGAGATTTTTTTTTCATACAATAACGATGAAATAAAAAAATAACACATTTTCTGCCAAACTACTGAAAAAATCGTTGTCAAAGTATCAAGTATCATTCAGATTGACTAAAACAGCAATGAAAAGCAAATCTAAATTGAAAAAAAATTAAGATTGACGGAGATAAGAGATTTTTTTTTCATACAATAACGATGAAATAAAAAAATAACACATTTTCTGCCAAACTACTGAAAAAATCGTTGTCAAAGTATCAAGTATCAAGTATCATTCAGATTGACTAAAACAGCAATGAAAAGCAAATCTAAATCGAAAAAAACTAAGATTGACGAAAATAAGAGATTTTTTTTTCATACAATAACGATGAAATAAAAAAATTACACATTTTCTGCCAAAATACTGAAAAAATCGTTGTAAAAGTATCAAGTATCATTCAGATTGACTAAAACAGCAATGAAAAGTAAATCTAAATTGAAAAAAAATTAAGATTGAAGGAGTAAAGAGTTTGTTTTTAAATAAAAAAATAACACTTTTTCAGCCAAACTACTGAAAAAATCGTTGTCAAAGTATCAAGTATCAAGTATCATTCAGAATGACTAAAACAGCAATGAAAAGCAAATCTAAATTGAAAAAAAATTAAGATTGACGGAGATAAGAGATTTTTTTTTCATACAATAACGATGAAATAAAAAAATTACACATTTTCTGCCAAACTACTGAAAAAATTGTTGTCAAAGTATCAAGTATCAAGTATCATTCAAATTGACTAAAACAGCAATGAAAAGTAAATCTAAATTGAAAAAAAATTAAGATTGAAGGAGTAAAGAGTTTGTTTTTAAATAAAAAAATAAAACATTTTCAGCCAAACTACTGAAAAAATCGTTGTCAAAGTATCAAGTATCAGGTATCATTCAGATTGACTAAAACAGCAATGAAAAGCAAATCTAAATTGAAAAAAAATTAAGATTGACTGAGATAAGAGATTTTTTTTTCATACAATAACGATGAAATAAAAAAATAACACATTTTCTGCCAAACTACTGAAAAAATCGTTGTCAAATTATCAAGTATCAAGTATCATTCAGATTGACTAAAACAGCAATGAAAAGCAAATCTAAATCGAAAAAAATTAAGATTGACGGAGATAAGAGATTTTTTTTTCATACAATAACGATGAAATAAAAAAATAACACATTTTCTGCCAAACTACTGAAAAAATCGTTGTCAAAGTATCAAGTATCAAGTATCATTCAGATTGACTAAAACAGCAATGAAAAGCAAATCTAAATTGAAAAAAAATTAAGATTGACGGAGATAAGAGATTTTTTTTTCATACAATAACGATGAAATAAAAAAATAACACATTTTCTGCCAAACTACTGAAAAAATCGTTGTCAAAGTATCAAGTATCAAGTATCATTCAGATTGACTAAAACAGCAATGAAAAGCAAATCTAAATCGAAAAAAACTAAGATTGACGGAGATAAGAGATTTTTTTTTCATACAATAACGATGAAATATAAAAATAACACATTTTCTGCCAAACTACTGAAAAAATCGTTGTCAAAGTATCAAATAACATTCAGATTGACTAAAACAGCAATAAAAAGTAAATCTAAATTGAAAAAAAATTAAGATTGAAGGAGTAAAGAGTTTGTTTTTAAATAAAAAAATAACACATTTTCAGCCAAACTACTGCAAAAATCGTTGTCAAAGTATCAAGTATCAGGTATCATTCAGATTGACTAAAACAGCAATCAAAAGCAAATCTAAATTGAAAAAAAATTAAGATTGACGGAGATAAGAGATTTTTTTCATACAATAACGATGAAATAAAAATATAACACATTTTCTGCCAAACTACTGAAAAAATCGTTGTCAAAGTATCAAGTATCAAGTATCATTCAGATTGACTAAAACAGCAATGAAAAGTAAATCTAAATTGAAAAAAAATTAAGATTGAAGGAGTAAAGAGTTTGTTTTTAAATAAAAAAATAACACATTTTCAGCCAAACTACTGAAAAAATCGTTGTCAAAGTATCAAGTATCATTCAGATTGACTACAACAGCAATGAAAAGCAAATCTAAATTGAAAAAAAATTAAGATTGACGGAGATAAGAGTTTTTTTTTCATACAATAACGATAAAATAAAAAAATAACACATTTTCTGCCAAACTACTAAAAAAATCGTTGTCAAAGTATCAAGTATCAAGTATCATTCAGATTGACTAAAACAGCAATGAAAAGCAAATCTAAATTGAAAAAAAATTAAGATTGGAGGAGTTAAGAGTTTTTTTTTAAATAAAAAAATAACACATTTTCTGCCAAACTACTGAAAAAATCGTTGTAAAAGTACCAAGAATCAAGTATCAGGTATCATTCAGATTGACTAAAACAGCAATGAAAAGCTAATCTAAATCGAAAAAAACTAAGATTGACGAAGATAAGAGATTTTTTTTTTCATACAATAACGATGAAATAAAAAAATTACACATTTTCTGCCAAACTACTGAAAAAATCGTTGTCAAAGTATCAAGTATCATTCAGATTGACTAAAACAGCAATGAAAAGTAAATCTAAATTGAAAAAAATTAAGATTGAAGGAGTAAAGAGTTTGTTTTTAAATAAAAAAATAACACATTTTCAGCCAAACTACTGAAAAAATCGTTGTCAAAGTATCAAGTATCAAGTATCATTCAGATTGACTAAAACAGCAATGAAAAGCAAATCTAAATTGAAAAAAAATTAAGATTGAAGGAGATAAGAGATTTTTTTTTCATACAATAACGATGAAATAAAAAAATTACACATTTTCTGCCAAACTACTGAAAAAATCTTTGTCAAAGTATCAAGTATCAAGTATCATTCAGATTGACTAAAACAGCAATGAAAAGTAAATCTAAATTGAAAAAAATTAAGATTGAAGGAGTAAAGAGTTTGTTTTTAAATAAAAAAATAACACATTTTCAGCCAAACTACTGAAAAAATCGTTGTCAAAGTATCAAGTATCATTCAGATTGACTAAAACAGCAATGAAAAGCAAATCTAAATTGAAAAAAAATTAAGATTGACGGAGATAAGAGATTTTTTTTCATACAATAACGATGAAATAAAAAAATTACACATTTTCTGCCAAACTACTGAAAAAATCGTTGTCAAAGTATCAAGTATCATTCAGATTGACTAAAACAGCAATGAAAAGTAAATCTAAACTGAAAAAAATTAAGATTGAAGGAGTAAAAAGTTTGTTTTTAAATAAAAAAATAACACATTTTCAGCCAAACTACTGAAAAAATCGTTGTCAAAGTATCAAGTATCATTCAAATTGACTAAAACAGCAATGAAAAGCAAATCTAAATTGAAAAAAAATTAAGATTGACGGAGATAAGAGATTTTTTTTTCATACAATAACGATGAAATAAAAAAATAACACATTTTCTGCCAAACTACTGAAAAATCGTTGTCAAAGTATCAAGTATCAGGTATCATTCAGATTGACTAAAACAGCAATGAAAAGCAAATCTAAATTGAAAAAAAAATTAAGATTGACGGTGATAACAGATTTTTTTTTCATACAATAACGATGAAATAAAAAAATAACACATTTTCTGCCAAACTACTGAAAAAATCGTTGTCAAAGTATCAAGTATCATTCAGATTGACTAAAACAGCAATGAAAAGCAAATCTTAATCGAAAAACAATTAAGATTGACGGAGATAAGAGATTTTTTTTTTCATACAATAACGATGAAATAAAAAAATAACATATTTTCTGCCAAACTACTGAAAAAATCGTTGTCAAAGTATCAAGTATCATTCAGATTGACTAAAACAGCAATGAAAAGCAAATCTAAATTGAAAAAAAAATTAGGATTGACGGAGATAAGAGATTTTTTTTTTCATACAATAACGATGAAATAAAAAAATTACACATTTTCTGCCAAACTACTGAAAAAATCGTTGTCAAAGTATCAAGTATCATTCAGATTGACTAAAACAGCAATGAAAAGTAAATCTAAATTGAAAAAAATTAAGATTGAAGGAGTAAAGAGTTTGTTTTTAAATAAAAAAATAACACATTTTCAGCCAAACTACTGAAAAAATCGTTGTCAAAGTATCAAGTATCAAGTATCATTCAGATTGACTAAAACAGCAATGAAAAGCAAATCTAAATTGAAAAAAAATTAAGATTGAAGGAGATAAGAGATTTTTTTTTCATACAATAACGATGAAATAAAAAAATTACACATTTTCTGCCAAACTACTGAAAAAATCGTTGTCAAAGTATCAAGTATCAAGTATCATTCAGATTGACTAAAACAGCAATGAAAAGTAAATCTAAATTGAAAAAAATTAAGATTGAAGGAGTAAAGAGTTTGTTTTTAAATAAAAAAATAACACATTTTCAGCCAAACTACTGAAAAAATCGTTGTCAAAGTATCAAGTATCATTCAGATTGACTAAAACAGCAATGAAAAGCAAATCTTAATCGAAAAACAATTAAGATTGACGGAGATAAGAGATTTTTTTTTTCATACAATAACGATGAAATAAAAAAATAACATATTTTCTGCCAAACTACTGAAAAAATCGTTGTCAAAGTATCAAGTATCATTCAGATTGACTAAAACAGCAATGAAAAGTAAATCTAAATTGAAAAAAAATTAAGATTGGAGGAGTTAATAGTTTTTTTTTAAATAAAAAAATAACACATTTTCTGCCAAACTACTGAAAAAATCGTTGTCAAAGTATCAAGAATCAAGTATCAGGTGTCATTCAGATTGACTAAAACAGCAATGAAAAGGAAATCTAAATCGAAAAAAACTAAGATTGACGGAGATAAGAGATTTTTTTTTAATACAATAACGATGAAATAAAAAAATAACACATTTTCTGCCAAACTACTGAAAAAATCGTTGTCAAAGTATCAAGTATCAAGTATCATTCAGATTGACTAAAACAGCAATGCAAAGCAAATCTTAATTGAAAAAAAATTAAGATTGAAGGAGTAAAGAGTTTGTTTTTAAATAAAAAAATAACACATTTTCAGCCAAACTACTGAAAAAATCGTTGTCAAAATATCAAGTATCAAGTATCATTCAGATTGACTAAAACAGCAATGAAAAGCAAATCTAAATTGAAAAAAAATTAAGATTGAAGGAGTGAAGAGTTTGTTTTTAAATAAGAAAATAACACATTTTCTGCCAAACTACTGAAAAATCGTTGTCAAAGTATCAAGTATCAGGTATCATTCAGATTGACTAAAACAGCAATGAAAATCAAATCTAAATTGAAAAAAAAATTAAGATTGACGGAGATAACAGATTTTTTTTTCATACAATAACGATGAAATAAAAATATAACACATTTTCTGCCAAACTACTGAAAAAATCGTTGTCAAAGTATCAAGTATCAAGTATCATTCAGATTGATTAAAACAGCAATGAAAAGCAAATCTTAATCGAAAAACAATTAAAATTGACGGAGATAAGAGATTTTTTTTTTCATACAATAACGATGAAATAAAAAAATAACATATTTTCTGCCAAACTACTGAAAAAATCGTTGTCAAAGTATCAAGTATCATTCAGATTGACTAAAACAGCAATGAAAAGCAAATCTAAATTGAAAAAAAAATTAGGATTGACGGAGATAAGAGATTTTTTTTAAATAAAAAAATAACACATTTTCTGCCAAACTACTGAAAAAATCGTTGTCAAAGTATCAAGAATCAAGTATCAGGTGTCATTCAGATTGACTAAAACAGCAATGAAAAGGAAATCTAAATCGAAAAAAACTAAGATTGACGGAGATAAGAGATTTTTTTTTCATACAATAACGATGAAATAAAAAAATAACACATTTTCTGCCAAACTACTGAAAAAATCGTTGTCAAAGTATCAAGTATCAAGTATCATTCAGATTGACTAAAACAGCAATGAAAATCAAATCTAAATTGAAAAAAAAAATTAAGATTGACGGAGATAACAGATTTTTTTTTCATACAATAACGATGAAATAAAAAAATAACACATTTTCTGCCAAACTACTGAAAAAATCGTTGTCAAAGTATCAAGTATCAAGTATCATTCAGATTGATTAAAACAGCAATGAAAAGCAAATCTTAATCGAAAAACAATTAAAATTGACGGAGATAAGAGATTTTTTTTTTCATACAATAACGATAAAATAAAAAAATAACATATTTTCTGCCAAACTACTGAAAAAATCGTTGTCAAAGTATCAAGTATCATTCAGATTGACTAAAACAGCAATGAAAAGTAAATCTAAATTGAAAAAAAATTAAGATTGGAGGAGTTAATAATTTTTTTTTAAATAAAAAAATAACACATTTTCTGCCAAACTACTGAAAAAATCGTTGTCAAAGTATCAAGAATCAAGTATCAGGTGTCATTCAGATTGACTAAAACAGCAATGAAAAGGAAATCTAAATCGAAAAAAACTAAGATTGACGGAGATAAGAGATTTTTTTTTCATACAATAACGATGAAATAAAAAAATAACACATTTTCTGCCAAACTACTGAAAAAATCGTTGTCAAAGTATCAAGTATCAAGTATCATTCAGATTGACTAAAACAGCAATGCAAAGCAAATCTTAATTGAAAAAAAATTAAGATTGAAGGAGTAAAGAGTTTGTTTTTAAATAAAAAAATAACACATTTTCAGCCAAACTACTGAAAAAATCGTTGTCAAAATATCAAGTATCAAGTATCATTCAGATTGACTAAAACAGCAATGAAAAGCAAATCTAAATTGAAAAAAAATTAAGATTGAAGGAGTAAAGAGTTTGTTTTTAAATAAGAAAATAACACATTTTCTGCCAAACTACTGAAAAATCGTTGTCAAAGTATCAAGTATCAGGTATCATTCAGATTGACTAAAACAGCAATGAAAATCAAATCTAAATTGAAAAAAAAATTAAGATTGACGGAGATAACAGATTTTTTTTTCATACAATAACGATGAAATACAAAAATAACACATTTTCTGCCAAACTACTAAAAAAATCGTTGTCAAAGTATCAAGTATCATTCAGATTGACTAAAACAGCAATGAAAAGTAAATCTAAATTGAAAAAAAATTAAGATTGGAGGAGTTAATAGTTTTTTTTTAAATAAAAAAATAACACATTTTCTGCCAAACTACTGAAAAAATCGTTGTCAAAGTATCAAGAATCAAGTATCAGGTGTCATTCAGATTGACTAAAACAGCAATGAAAAGGAAATCTAAATCGAAAAAAACTAAGATTGACGGAGATAAGAGATTTTTTTTTCATACAATAACGATGAAATAAAAAAATAACACATTTTCTGCCAAACTACTGAAAAAATCGTTGTCAAAGTATCAAGTATCATTCAGATTGACTAAAATAGCAATGAAAAGTAAATCTAAATTGAAAAAAAATTAAGATTGGAGGAGTAAAGAGTTTGTTTTTAAATAAAAAAATAACACATTTTCTGCCAAATAACTGAAAAAATCGTTGACAAAGTATCAAGTATCATTCAGATTGACTAAAACAGCAATGAAAAGCAAATTTTAATCGAAAAAAATTAAGATTGACGGAGATAAGAGATTTTTTTTTCATACAATAACGATGAAATAAAAAAATAACACATTTCTGCCAAACTACTGAAAAAATCGTTGTCAAAGAATCAAGTATCATTCAGGTTGACTAAAACAGCAATGAAAAGTAAATATAAATTGAAAAAAAATTAAGATTGGAGGAGTTAAGAGTATTTTTTTTAATAAAAAAATAACACATTTTCTGCCAAACTACTGAAAAAATCGTTGTCAAAGTATCAAGTATCATTCAGATTGACTAAAACAGCAATGAAAAGCAAATCTTAATCGAAAAACAATTAAGATTGACGGAGATAAGAAATTTTTTTTTTCATACAATAACGATGAAATAAAAAAATAACACATTTTCTGCCAAACTACTGAAAAAATCGTTGTCAAAGTATCAAGTATCATTCAGATTGACTAAAACAGCAATGAAAAGTAACTCTAAATTGAAAAAAAATTAAGATTGAAGGAATCAAGAGTTTGTTTTTAAATAAAAAAATAACACATTTTCTGCCAAACTACTGAAAAAATCGTTGTCAAAGTATCAAGTATCAAGTATCATTCAGATTGACTAAAACAGCAATGAAAAGCAAATCTAAATTGAAAAAAAATTAAGATTGAAGGAGTAAAGAGTTTGTTTTTAAATAAGAAAATAACACATTTTCTGCCAAACTACTGAAAAATCGTTGTCAAAGTATCAAGTATCAGGTATCATTCAGATTGACTAAAACAGCAATGAAAATCAAATCTAAATTGAAAAAAAAATTAAGATTGACGGAGATAACAGATTTTTTTTTCATACAATAACGATGAAATACAAAAATAACACATTTTCTGCCAAACTACTAAAAAAATCGTTGTCAAAGTATCAAGTATCATTCAGATTGACTAAAACAGCAATGAAAAGTAAATCTAAATTGAAAAAAAATTAAGATTGGAGGAGTAAAGAGTTTTTTTTTTCATACAATAACGATGAAATAAAAAAATAGCACATTTTCTGCCAAACTACTGAAAAAATCGTTGTCAAAGTATCAAGTATCAATTAAAAAAAAAATTAAGATTAACGGATTTAAGAGATTTGTTTTTTTCATACAATAACGATGAAATAAAAAAATAACACATTTTCTGCCAAACTACTGAAAAAATCGTTGTCAAAGTATCAAGTATCAATTAAAAAAAAAATTAAGATTAACGGATTTAAGAGATTTGTTTTTTTCATACAATAACGATGAAATAAAAAAATAACACATTTTCTGCCAAACTACTGAAAAATCGTTGTCAAAGTATCAAGTATCAGGTGTCATTCAGATTGACTAAAACAGCAATGAAAAGGAAATCTAAATCGAAAAAAACTAAGATTGACGGAGATAAGAGATTTTTTTTTCATACAATAACGATGAAATAAAAAAATAACACATTTTCTGCCAAACTACTGAAAAAATCGTTGTCAAAGTATCAAGTATCATTCAGATTGACTAAAACAGCAATGCAAAGCAAATCTTAATTGAAAAAAAATTAAGATTGAAGGAGTAAAGAGTTTGTTTTTAAATAAAAAAATAACACATTTTCAGCCAAACTACTGAAAAAATCGTTGTCAAAATATCAAGTATCAAGTATCATTCAGATTGACTAAAACAGCAATGAAAAGCAAATCTAAATTGAAAAAAAATTAAGATTGAAGGAGTAAAGAGTTTGTTTTTAAATAAGAAAATAACACATTTTCTGCCAAACTACTGAAAAAATCGTTGTCAAAGTATCAAGTATCAATTAAAAAAAAAATTAAGATTAACGGATTTAAGAGATTTGTTTTTTTCATACAATAACGATGAAATAAAAAAATAACACATTTTCTGCCAAACTACTGAAAAATCGTTGTCAAAGTATCAAGTATCAGGTGTCATTCAGATTGACTAAAACAGCAATGAAAAGGAAATCTAAATCGAAAAAAACTAAGATTGACGGAGATAAGAGATTTTTTTTTCATACAATAACGATGAAATAAAAAAATAACACATTTTCTGCCAAACTACTGAAAAAATCGTTGTCAAAGTATCAAGTATCATTCAGATTGACTAAAACAGCAATGCAAAGCAAATCTTAATTGAAAAAAAATTAAGATTGAAGGAGTAAAGAGTTTGTTTTTAAATAAAAAAATAACACATTTTCAGCCAAACTACTGAAAAAATCGTTGTCAAAATATCAAGTATCAAGTATCATTCAGATTGACTAAAACAGCAATGAAAAGCAAATCTAAATTGAAAAAAAATTAAGATTGAAGGAGTAAAGAGTTTGTTTTTAAATAAGAAAATAACACATTTTCTGCCAAACTACTGAAAAATCGTTGTCAAAGTATCAAGTATCAGGTATCATTCAGATTGACTAAAACAGCAATGAAAATCAAATCTAAATTGAAAAAAAAATTAAGATTGACGGAGATAACAGATTTTTTTTTCATACAATAACGATGAAATACAAAAATAACACATTTTCTGCCAAACTACTAAAAAAATCGTTGTCAAAGTATCAAGTATCATTCAGATTGACTAAAACAGCAATGAAAAGTAAATCTAAATTGAAAAAAAATTAAGATTGGAGGAGTTAATAGTTTTTTTTAAATAAAAAAATAACACATTTTCTGCCAAACTACTGAAAAAATCGTTGTCAAAGTATCAAGAATCAAGTATCAGGTGTCATTCAGATTGACTAAAACAGCAATGAAAAGGAAATATAAATCGAAAAAAACTAAGATTGACGGAGATAAGAGATTTTTTTTTCATACAATAACGATGAAATAAAAAAATAACACATTTTCTGCCAAACTACTGAAAAAATCGTTGTCAAAGTATCAAGTATCATTCAGATTGACTAAAATAGCAATGAAAAGTAAATCTAAATTGAAAAAAAATTAAGATTGGAGGAGTAAAGAGTTTGTTTTTAAATAAAAAAATAACACATTTTCTGCCAAATAACTGAAAAAATCGTTGACAAAGTATCAAGTATCATTCAGATTGACTAAAACAGCAATGAAAAGCAAATTTTAATCGAAAAAAATTAAGATTGACGGAGATAAGAGATTTTTTTTTCATACAATAACGATGAAATAAAAAAATAACACATTTCTGCCAAACTACTGAAAAAATCGTTGTCAAAGAATCAAGTATCATTCAGGTTGACTAAAACAGCAATGAAAAGTAAATATAAATTGAAAAAAAATTAAGATTGGAGGAGTTAAGAGTATTTTTTTTAATAAAAAAATAACACATTTTCTGCCAAACTACTGAAAAAATCGTTGTCAAAGTATCAAGTATCATTCAGATTGACTAAAACAGCAATGAAAAGCAAATCTTAATCGAAAAACAATTAAGATTGACGGAGATAAGAAATTTTTTTTTTCATACAATAACGATGAAATAAAAAAATAACACATTTTCTGCCAAACTACTGAAAAAATCGTTGTCAAAGTATCAAGTATCATTCAGATTGACTAAAACAGCAATGAAAAGTAACTCTAAATTGAAAAAAAATTAAGATTGAAGGAATCAAGAGTTTGTTTTTAAATAAAAAAATAACACATTTTCTGCCAAACTACTGAAAAAATCGTTGTCAAAGTATCAAGTATCAAGTATCATTCAGATTGACTAAAACAGCAATGAAAAGCAAATCTAAATTGAAAAAAAATTAAGATTGAAGGAGTAAAGAGTTTATTTTTAAATAAGAAAATAACACATTTTCTGCCAAACTACTGAAAAATCGTTGTCAAAGTATCAAGTATCAGGTATCATTCAGATTGACTAAAACAGCAATGAAAATCAAATCTAAATTGAAAAAAAAATTAAGATTGACGGAGATAACAGATTTTTTTTTCATACAATAACGATGAAATACAAAAATAACACATTTTCTGCCAAACTACTAAAAAAATCGTTGTCAAAGTATCAAGTATCATTCAGATTGACTAAAACAGCAATGAAAAGTAAATCTAAATTGAAAAAAAATTAAGATTGGAGGAGTAAAGAGTTTTTTTTTTCATACAATAACGATGAAATAAAAAAATAGCACATTTTCTGCCAAACTACTGAAAAAATCGTTGTCAAAGTATCAAGTATCAATTAAAAAAAAAATTAAGATTAACGGATTTAAGAGATTTGTTTTTTTCATACAATAACGATGAAATAAAAAAATAACACATTTTCTGCCAAACTACTGAAAAAATCGTTGTCAAAGTATCAAGTATCAATTAAAAAAAAAATTAAGATTAACGGATTTAAGAGATTTGTTTTTTTCATACAATAACGATGAAATAAAAAAATAACACATTTTCTGCCAAACTACTGAAAAATCGTTGTCAAAGTATCAAGTATCAGGTGTCATTCAGATTGACTAAAACAGCAATGAAAAGGAAATCTAAATCGAAAAAAACTAAGATTGACGGAGATAAGAGATTTTTTTTTCATACAATAACGATGAAATAAAAAAATAACACATTTTCTGCCAAACTACTGAAAAAATCGTTGTCAAAGTATCAAGTATCATTCAGATTGACTAAAACAGCAATGCAAAGCAAATCTTAATTGAAAAAAAATTAAGATTGAAGGAGTAAAGAGTTTGTTTTTAAATAAAAAAATAACACATTTTCAGCCAAACTACTGAAAAAATCGTTGTCAAAATATCAAGTATCAAGTATCATTCAGATTGACTAAAACAGCAATGAAAAGCAAATCTAAATTGAAAAAAAATTAAGATTGAAGGAGTAAAGAGTTTGTTTTTAAATAAGAAAATAACACATTTTCTGCCAAACTACTGAAAAAATCGTTGTCAAAGTATCAAGTATCAATTAAAAAAAAAATTAAGATTAACGGATTTAAGAGATTTGTTTTTTTCATACAATAACGATGAAATAAAAAAATAACACATTTTCTGCCAAACTACTGAAAAATCGTTGTCAAAGTATCAAGTATCAGGTGTCATTCAGATTGACTAAAACAGCAATGAAAAGGAAATCTAAATCGAAAAAAACTAAGATTGACGGAGATAAGAGATTTTTTTTTCATACAATAACGATGAAATAAAAAAATAACACATTTTCTGCCAAACTACTGAAAAAATCGTTGTCAAAGTATCAAGTATCATTCAGATTGACTAAAACAGCAATGCAAAGCAAATCTTAATTGAAAAAAAATTAAGATTGAAGGAGTAAAGAGTTTGTTTTTAAATAAAAAAATAACACATTTTCAGCCAAACTACTGAAAAAATCGTTGTCAAAATATCAAGTATCAAGTATCATTCAGATTGACTAAAACAGCAATGAAAAGCAAATCTAAATTGAAAAAAAATTAAGATTGAAGGAGTAAAGAGTTTGTTTTTAAATAAGAAAATAACACATTTTCTGCCAAACTACTGAAAAATCGTTGTCAAAGTATCAAGTATCAGGTATCATTCAGATTGACTAAAACAGCAATGAAAATCAAATCTAAATTGAAAAAAAAATTAAGATTGACGGAGATAACAGATTTTTTTTTCATACAATAACGATGAAATACAAAAATAACACATTTTCTGCCAAACTACTAAAAAAATCGTTGTCAAAGTATCAAGTATCATTCAGATTGACTAAAACAGCAATGAAAAGTAAATCTAAATTGAAAAAAAATTAAGATTGGAGGAGTTAATAGTTTTTTTTAAATAAAAAAATAACACATTTTCTGCCAAACTACTGAAAAAATCGTTGTCAAAGTATCAAGAATCAAGTATCAGGTGTCATTCAGATTGACTAAAACAGCAATGAAAAGGAAATATAAATCGAAAAAAACTAAGATTGACGGAGATAAGAGATTTTTTTTTCATACAATAACGATGAAATAAAAAAATAACACATTTTCTGCCAAACTACTGAAAAAATCGTTGTCAAAGAATCAAGTATCATTCAGGTTGACTAAAACAGCAATGAAAAGTAAATATAAATTGAAAAAAAATTAAGATTGGAGGAGTAAAGAGTTTGTTTTTAAATAAAAAAATAACACATTTTCTGCCAAATAACTGAAAAAATCGTTGACAAAGTATCAAGTATCATTCAGATTGACTAAAACAGCAATGAAAAGCAAATCTTAATCGAAAAAAATTAAGATTGACGGAGATAAGAGATTTTTTTTTCATACAATAACGATGAAATAAAAAAATAACACATTTTCTGCCAAACTACTGAAAAAATCGTTGTCAAAGTATCAAGTATCATTCAGATTGACTAAAACAGCAATGAAAAGTAACTCTAAATTGAAAAAAAATTAAGATTGAAGGAGTCAAGAGTTTGTTTTTAAATAAAAAAATAACACATTTTCTGCCAAACTACTGAAAAAATCGTTGTCAAAGTATCAAGTATCATTCAGATTGACTAAAACAGCAATGAAAAGTAAATCTAAATTGAAAAAAAATTAAGATTGACGGAGATAAGAGATTTTTTTTTCATACAATAACGATGAAATAAAAAAATAACACATTTTCTGCCAAACTACTGAAAAATCGTTGTCAAAGTATCAAGTATCAGGTGTCATTCAGATTGACTAAAACAGCAATGAAAAGGAAATCTAAATCGAAAAAAACTAAGATTGACGGAGATAAGAGATTTTTTTTTCATACAATAACGATGAAATAAAAAAATAACACATTTTCTGCCAAACTACTGAAAAAATCGTTGTCAAAGTATCAAGTATCATTCAGATTGACTAAAATAGCATTGAAAAGTAAATCTAAATTGAAAAAAAATTAAGATTGAAGGAGTAAAGAGTTTGTTTTTAAATAAAAAAATAACACATTTTCAGCCAAACTACTGAAAAAATCGTTGTCAAAGTATCAAGTATCAAGTATCATTCAGATTGACTAAAACAGCAATGAAAAGCAAATCTAAATTGAAAAAAAATTAAGATTGAAGGAGTAAAGAGTTTGTTTTTAAATAAAAAAATAACACATTTTCTGTCAAATTACTGAAAAAATCGTTGTCAAAGTATCAAGTATCATTCAGATTGACTAAAACAGCAATGAAAAGCAAATCTAAATTGAAAAAAAATTAAGATTGAAGGAGTAAAGAGTTTGTTTTTAAATAAAAAAATAACACATTTTCAGCCAAACTACTGAAAAAATCGTTGTCAAAGTATCAAGTATCAAGTATCATTGAGATTGACTAAAACAGCAATGAAAAGCAAATCTAAATTGAAAAAAAATTAAGATTGACGGAGATAAGAGATTTTTTTTTCATACAATAACGATGAAATAAAAAAATAACACATTTTCTGCCAAACTACTGAAAAATCGTTGTCAAAGCATCAAGTATCAGGTGTCATTCAGATTGACTAAAACAGCAATGAAAAGGAAATCTAAATCGAAAAAAACTAAGATTGACGGAGATAAGAGATTTTTTTTTCATACAATAACGATGAAATAAAAAATAACACATTTTCTGCCAAACTACTGAAAAAATCGTTCTCAAAGTATCAAGTATCATTCAGATTGACTAAAACAGCAATGAAAAGTAAATCTAAATTGAAAAAAATTAAGATTGAAGGAGTAAAGAGTTTGTTTTTAAATAAAAAAATAACACATTTTCAGCCAAACTACTGAAAAAATCGTTGTCAAAGTATCAAGTATCATTCAGATTGACTAAAACAGCAATGAAAAGCAAATCTAAATTGAAAAAAATTAAGATTGAAGGAGTAAAGAGTTTGTTTTTAAATAAAAAAATAACACATTTTCAGCCAAACTACTGAAAAAATCGTTGTCAAAGTATCAAGTATCATTCAGATTGACAAAAACAGCAATGAAAAGCAAATCTAAATTGAAAAAAAATTAAGATTGACGGAGATAAGAGATTTTTTTTTCATACAATAACGATGAAATAAAAAAATTACACATTTTCTGCCAAACTACTGAAAAAATCGTTGTCAAAGTATCAAGTATCATTCAGATTGACTAAAACAGCAATGAAAAGTAAATCTAAATTGAAAAAAATTAAGATTGAAGGAGTAAAGAGTTTGTTTTTAAATAAAAAAATAACACATTTTCAGCCAAACTACTGAAAAAATCGTTGTCAAAGTATCAAGTATCATTCAGATTGACTAAAACAGCAATGAAAAGCAAATCTAAATTGAAAAAAAATTAAGATTGACGGAGATAAGAGATTTTTTTTTCATACAATAACGATGAAATAAAAAAATTACACATTTTCAGCCAAACTACTGAAAAAATCGTTGTCAAAGTATCAAGTATCATTCAGATTGACTAAAACAGCCATGAAAAGCAAATCTAAATTGAAAAAAAATTAAGATTGACGGAGATAAGAGATTTTTTTTTCATACAATAACGATGAAATAAAAAAATAAAACATTTTCTGCCAAACTACTGAAAAATCGTTGTCAAAGTATCAAGTATCAGGTATCATTCAGATTGACTAAAACAGCAATGAAAATCAAATCTAAATTGAAAAAAAAATTAAGATTGACGGAGATAACAGATTTTTTTTTCATACAATAACGATGAAATAAAAAAATAACACATTTTCTGCCAAACTACTGAAAAAATCGTTGTCAAAGTATCAAGTATCATTCAGATTGATTAAAACAGCAATGAAAAGCAAATCTTAATCGAAAAACAATTAAGATTGACGGAGATAAGAGATTTTTTTTTTCATACAATAACTATGAAATAAAAAAATAACATATTTTCTGCTAAACTACTGAAAAAATCGTTGTCAAAGTATCAAGTATCATTCAGATTGACTAAAACAGCAATGAAAAGCAAATCTAAATTAAAAAAAAATTAGGATTGACGGAGATAAGAGATTTTTTTTTCATACAATAACGATGAAATACAAAAATAACACATTTTCTGCCAAACTACTAAAAAAATCGTTGTCAAAGTATCAAGTATCATTCAGATTGACTAAAACAGCAATGAAAAGTAAATCTAAATTGAAAAAAAATTAAGATTGGAGGAGTTAATAGTTTTTTTTTAAATAAAAAAATAACACATTTTCTGCCAAACTACTGAAAAAATCGTTGTCAAAGTATCAAGAATCAAGTATCAGGTGTCATTCAGATTGACTAAAACAGCAATGAAAAGGAAATCTAAATCGAAAAAAACTAAGATTGACGGAGATAAGAGATTTTTTTTTCATACAATAACGATGAAATAAAAAAATAACACATTTTCTGCCAAACTACTGAAAAAATCGTTGACAAAGTATCAAGTATCATTCAGATTGACTAAAACAGCAATGAAAAGCAAATCTTAATCGAAAAAAATTAAGATTGATGAAGATAAGAGATTTTTTTTTCATACAATAACGATGAAATAAAAAAATAACACATTTTCTGCCAAACTACTGAAAAAATCGTTGTCAAAGAATCAAGTATCATTCAGGTTGACTAAAACAGCAATGAAAAGTAAATATAAATTGAAAAAAAATTAAGATTGGAGGAGTTAAGAGTTTTTTTTTTAATAAAAAAATAACACATTTTCTGCCAAACTACTGAAAAAATCGTTGTCAAAGTATCAAGTATCATTCAGATTGACTAAAACAGCAATGAAAAGCAAATCTTAATCGAAAAACAATTAAGATTGACGGAGATAAGAAATTTTTTTTTTCATACAATAACGATGAAATAAAAAAATAACACATTTTCTGCCAAACTACTGAAAAAATCGTTGTCAAAGTATCAAGTATCAAGTATCATTCAGATTGACTAAAACAGCAATGAAAAGTAACTCTAAATTGAAAAAAAATTAAGATTGAAGGAGTCAAGAGTTTGTTTTTAAATAAAAAAATAACACATTTTCTGCCAAACTACTGAAAAAATCGTTGTCAAAGTATCAAGTATCATTCAGATTGACTAAAACAGCAATGAAAAGTAAATCTAAATTGAAAAAAAATTAAGATTGACGGAGATAAGAGATTTTTTTTTTCATACAATAACGATGAAATAAAAAAAACACATTTTCTGCCAAACTACTGAAAAAATCGTTGTCAAAGTATCAAGTATCATTCAGATTGACTAAAACAGCAATGAAAAGTAAATCTAAATTGAAAAAAAATTAAGATTGACGGAGATAAGATTTTTTTTTCATACAATAACGATGAAATAAAAAAATAACACATTTTCTGCCAACCTACTGGTAAAATCGTTGTCAAAGTATCAAGTATCATTCAGATTGACTAAAACAGCAATGAAAAGCAAATCTTAATCGAAAAACAATTAAGATTGACGGAGATAAGAGATTTTTTTTTCATACAATAACGATGAAATAAAAAAATAACACATTTTCTGCCAAACTACTGAAAAAATCGTTGTCAAAGTATCAAGTATCAAGTATCATTCAGATTGACTAAAACAGCAATGAAAAGCAAATCTAAATTGAAAAAAAATTAAGATTGACGGAGGTAAGAGTTTTTTTTTCATACAATAACGATGAAATAAAAAAAACACATTTTCTGCCAAACTACTGAAAAAATCGCTGTAAAAGTATCAAGTATCAAGTATCATTCAGATTGACTAAAACAGCAATGAAAAGCAAATCTTAATCGAAAAACAATTAAGATTGACGGAGATAAGAGATTTTTTTTTCATACAATAACGATGAAATAAAAAAATACCACATTTTCTGCCAAACTACTGAAAAAATCGTTGTCAAAGTATCAAGTATCATTCAGATTGACTAAAACAGCCATGAAAAGTAAATCTAAATTGAAAAAAAAATAAGATTGACGGAGATAAGATTTTTTTTTTCATACAATAACGATGAAATAAAAAAATAACACATTTTCTGCCACCCTACTGGTAAAATCGTTGTCAAAGTATCAAGTATCATTCAGATTGACTAAAACAGCAATGAAAAGCAAATCTTAATCGAAAAACAATTAAGATTGACGGAGATAAGAGATTTTTTTTTCATACAATAACGATGAAATAAAAAAATAACACATTTTCTGCCAAACTACTGAAAAAATCGTTGTCAAAGTATCAAGTATCAAGTATCATTCAGATTGACTAAAACAGCAATGAAAAGTAAATCTAAATTGAAAAAAAATTAAGATTGACGGAGGTAAGAGTTTTTTTTTTCATACAATAACGATGAAATAAAAAAAACACATTTTCTGCCAAACTACTGAAAAAATCGTTGTCAAAGTATCAAGTATCATTCAGATTGACTAAAACAGCAATGAAAAGTAAATCTAAATTGAAAAAAAATTAAGATTGACGGAGATAAGAGATTTTTTTTTTCATACAATAACGATGAAATAAAAAAATAACACATTTTCTGCCAAACTACTGAAAAAATCGTTGTCGAAGTATCAAGTATCAAGTATCATTCAGATTAACTAAAACAACAATGAAAAACAAATCTTAATCGAAAAACAATTAAGATTGACGGAGATAAGTTTTTTTTTTCATACAATAACGATGAAATAAAAAAAACACATTTTCTGCCAAACTACTGAAAAAATCGTTGTCAAAGTATCAAGTATCATTCAGATTGACTAAAACAGCAATGCAAAGCAAATCTTAATCGAAAAACAATTAAGATTGGAGGAGTTAAGAGTTTTTTTTTTCATACAATAACGATGAAATAAAAAAAACACATTTTCTGCCAAACTACTGAAAAAATCGCTGTCAAAGTATCAAGTATCATTCAGATTGACTAAAACAGCAATGAAAAGCAAATCTAAATTGAAAAAAAATTAAGATTGGAGGAGTTAAGAGTTTTTTTTTTAATAAAAAAATAACACATTTTCTGCCAAACTACTGAAAAAATCGTTGACAAAGTATCAAGTATCATTCAGATTGACTAAAACAGCAATGAAAAGCAAATCTTAATCGAAAAAAATTAAGATTGATGAAGATAAGAGATTTTTTTTTCATACAATAACGATGAAATAAAAAAATAACACATTTTCTGCCAAACTACTGAAAAAATCGTTGTCAAAGAATCAAGTATCATTCAGATTGACTAAAACAGCAATGAAAAGTAAATATAAATTGAAAAAAAATTAAGATTGGAGGAGTTAAGAGTTTTTTTTTTAATAAAAAAATAACACATTTTCTGCCAAACTACTGAAAAAATCGTTGTCAAAGTATCAAGTATCATTCAGATTGACTAAAACAGCAATGAAAAGCAAATCTTAATCGAAAAACAATTAAGATTGACGGAGATAAGAAATTTTTTTTTTCATACAATAACGATGAAATAAAAAAATAACACATTTTCTGCCAAACTACTGAAAAAATCGTTGTCAAAGTATCAAGTATCATTCAGATTGACTAAAACAGCAATGAAAAGTAACTCTAAATTGAAAAAAAATTAAGATTGAAGGAGTCAAGAGTTTGTTTTTAAATAAAAAAATAACACATTTTCTGCCAAACTACTGAAAAAATCGTTGTCAAAGTATCAAGTATCATTCAGATTGACTAAAACAGCAATGAAAAGTAAATCTAAATTGAAAAAAAATTAAGATTGACGGAGATAAGAGATTTTTTTTTCATACAATAACGATGAAATAAAAAAATACCACATTTTCTGCCAAACTACTGAAAAAATCGTTGTCAAAGTATCAAGTATCATTCAGATTGACTAAAACAGCCATGAAAAGTAAATCTAAATTGAAAAAAAAATAAGATTGACGGAGATAAGATTTTTTTTTTCATACAATAACGATGAAATAAAAAAAACACATTTTCTGCCAAACTACTGAAAAAATCGTTGTCAAAGTATCAAGTATCATTCAGATTGACTAAAACAGCAATGAAAAGTAAATCTAAATTGAAAAAAAATTAAGATTGACGGAGATAAGAGATTTTTTTTTTCATACAATAACGATGAAATAAAAAAATAACACATTTTCTGCCAAACTACTGAAAAAATCGTTGTCGAAGTATCAAGTATCAAGTATCATTCAGATTGACTAAAACAGCAATGAAAAGCAAATCTTAATCGAAAAACAATTAAGATTGACGGAGATAAGAGATTTTTTTTTCATACAATAACGATGAAATAAAAAAATACCACATTTTCTGCCAAACTACTGAAAAAATCGTTGTCAAAGTATCAAGTATCATTCAGATTGACTAAAACAGCCATGAAAAGTAAATCTAAATTGAAAAAAAAATAAGATTGACGGAGATAAGATTTTTTTTTTCATACAATAACGATGAAATAAAAAAATAACACATTTTCTGCCACCCTACTGGTAAAATCGTTGTCAAAGTATCAAGTATCATTCAGATTGACTAAAACAGCAATGAAAAGCAAATCTTAATCGAAAAACAATTAAGATTGACGGAGATAAGAGATTTTTTTTTCATACAATAACGATGAAATAAAAAAATAACACATTTTCTGCCAAACTACTGAAAAAATCGTTGTCAAAGTATCAAGTATCAAGTATCATTCAGATTGACTAAAACAGCAATGAAAAGTAAATCTAAATTGAAAAAAAATTAAGATTGACGGAGGTAAGAGTTTTTTTTTTCATACAATAACGATGAAATAAAAAAAACACATTTTCTGCCAAACTACTGAAAAAATCGTTGTCAAAGTATCAAGTATCATTCAGATTGACTAAAACAGCAATGAAAAGTAAATCTAAATTGAAAAAAAATTAAGATTGACGGAGATAAGAGATTTTTTTTTTCATACAATAACGATGAAATAAAAAAATAACACATTTTCTGCCAAACTACTGAAAAAATCGTTGACAAAGTATCAAGTATCATTCAGATTGACTAAAACAGCAATGAAAAGCAAATCTTAATCGAAAAAAATTAAGATTGATGAAGATAAGAGATTTTTTTTTCATACAATAACGATGAAATAAAAAAATAACACATTTTCTGCCAAACTACTGAAAAAATCGTTGTCAAAGAATCAAGTATCATTCAGATTGACTAAAACAGCAATGAAAAGTAAATATAAATTGAAAAAAAATTAAGATTGGAGGAGTTAAGAGTTTTTTTTTTAATAAA
The DNA here is from genome assembly GCA_961205885.1 of Ptychoptera albimana. Taxonomy (NCBI): domain Eukaryota; kingdom Metazoa; phylum Arthropoda; class Insecta; order Diptera; family Ptychopteridae; genus Ptychoptera; species Ptychoptera albimana. The sequence goes on from OY540801.1 coordinate 47,871,282, forward strand.
AAAATAACACATTTTCTGCCAAACTACTGAAAAAATCGTTGTCAAAGTATCAAGTATCATTCAGATTGACTAAAACAGCAATGAAAAGCAAATCTTAATCGAAAAACAATTAAGATTGACGGAGATAAGAAATTTTTTTTTTCATACAATAACGATGAAATAAAAAAATAACACATTTTCTGCCAAACTACTGAAAAAATCGCTGTCAAAGTATCAAGTATCATTCAGATTGACTAAAACAGCAATGAAAAGCAAATCTAAATTGAAAAAAAATTAAGATTGGAGGAGTTAAGAGTTTTTTTTTTAATAAAAAAATAACACATTTTCTGCCAAACTACTGAAAAAATCGTTGACAAAGTATCAAGTATCATTCAGATTGACTAAAACAGCAATGAAAAGCAAATCTTAATCGAAAAAAATTAAGATTGATGAAGATAAGAGATTTTTTTTTCATACAATAACGATGAAATAAAAAAATAACACATTTTCTGCCAAACTACTGAAAAAATCGTTGTCAAAGAATCAAGTATCATTCAGATTGACTAAAACAGCAATGAAAAGTAAATATAAATTGAAAAAAAATTAAGATTGGAGGAGTTAAGAGTTTTTTTTTTAATAAAAAAATAACACATTTTCTGCCAAACTACTGAAAAAATCGTTGTCAAAGTATCAAGTATCATTCAGATTGACTAAAACAGCAATGAAAAGCAAATCTTAATCGAAAAACAATTAAGATTGACGGAGATAAGAAATTTTTTTTTTCATACAATAACGATGAAATAAAAAAATAACACATTTTCTGCCAAACTACTGAAAAAATCGTTGTCAAAGTATCAAGTATCATTCAGATTGACTAAAACAGCAATGAAAAGTAACTCTAAATTGAAAAAAAATTAAGATTGAAGGAGTCAAGAGTTTGTTTTTAAATAAAAAAATAACACATTTTCTGCCAAACTACTGAAAAAATCGTTGTCAAAGTATCAAGTATCATTCAGATTGACTAAAACAGCAATGAAAAGTAAATCTAAATTGAAAAAAAATTAAGATTGACGGAGATAAGAGATTTTTTTTTCATACAATAACGATGAAATAAAAAAATACCACATTTTCTGCCAAACTACTGAAAAAATCGTTGTCAAAGTATCAAGTATCATTCAGATTGACTAAAACAGCCATGAAAAGTAAATCTAAATTGAAAAAAAAATAAGATTGACGGAGATAAGATTTTTTTTTTCATACAATAACGATGAAATAAAAAAAACACATTTTCTGCCAAACTACTGAAAAAATCGTTGTCAAAGTATCAAGTATCATTCAGATTGACTAAAACAGCAATGAAAAGTAAATCTAAATTGAAAAAAAATTAAGATTGACGGAGATAAGAGATTTTTTTTTTCATACAATAACGATGAAATAAAAAAATAACACATTTTCTGCCAAACTACTGAAAAAATCGTTGTCGAAGTATCAAGTATCAAGTATCATTCAGATTGACTAAAACAGCAATGAAAAGCAAATCTTAATCGAAAAACAATTAAGATTGACGGAGATAAGAGATTTTTTTTTCATACAATAACGATGAAATAAAAAAATACCACATTTTCTGCCAAACTACTGAAAAAATCGTTGTCAAAGTATCAAGTATCATTCAGATTGACTAAAACAGCCATGAAAAGTAAATCTAAATTGAAAAAAAAATAAGATTGACGGAGATAAGATTTTTTTTTTCATACAATAACGATGAAATAAAAAAATAACACATTTTCTGCCACCCTACTGGTAAAATCGTTGTCAAAGTATCAAGTATCATTCAGATTGACTAAAACAGCAATGAAAAGCAAATCTTAATCGAAAAACAATTAAGATTGACGGAGATAAGAGATTTTTTTTTCATACAATAACGATGAAATAAAAAAATAACACATTTTCTGCCAAACTACTGAAAAAATCGTTGTCAAAGTATCAAGTATCAAGTATCATTCAGATTGACTAAAACAGCAATGAAAAGTAAATCTAAATTGAAAAAAAATTAAGATTGACGGAGGTAAGAGTTTTTTTTTTCATACAATAACGATGAAATAAAAAAAACACATTTTCTGCCAAACTACTGAAAAAATCGTTGTCAAAGTATCAAGTATCATTCAGATTGACTAAAACAGCAATGAAAAGTAAATCTAAATTGAAAAAAAATTAAGATTGACGGAGATAAGAGATTTTTTTTTTCATACAATAACGATGAAATAAAAAAATAACACATTTTCTGCCAAACTACTGAAAAAATCGTTGTCGAAGTATCAAGTATCAAGTATCATTCAGATTAACTAAAACAACAATGAAAAACAAATCTTAATCGAAAAACAATTAAGATTGACGGAGATAAGTTTTTTTTTTCATACAATAACGATGAAATAAAAAAAACACATTTTCTGCCAAACTACTGAAAAAATCGTTGTCAAAGTATCAAGTATCATTCAGATTGACTAAAACAGCAATGCAAAGCAAATCTTAATCGAAAAACAATTAAGATTGGAGGAGTTAAGAGTTTTTTTTTTCATACAATAACGATGAAATAAAAAAAACACATTTTCTGCCAAACTACTGAAAAAATCGCTGTCAAAGTATCAAGTATCAAGTATCATTCAGATTGACTAAAACAGCAATGAAAAGCAAATCTAAATTGAAAAAAAATTAAGATTGGAGGAGTTAAGAGTTTTTTTTTTAATAAAAAAATAACACATTTTCTGCCAAACTACTGAAAAAATCGTTGACAAAGTATCAAGTATCATTCAGATTGACTAAAACAGCAATGAAAAGCAAATCTTAATCGAAAAAAATTAAGATTGATGAAGATAAGAGATTTTTTTTTCATACAATAACGATGAAATAAAAAAATAACACATTTTCTGCCAAACTACTGAAAAAATCGTTGTCAAAGAATCAAGTATCATTCAGATTGACTAAAACAGCAATGAAAAGTAAATATAAATTGAAAAAAAATTAAGATTGGAGGAGTTAAGAGTTTTTTTTTTAATAAAAAAATAACACATTTTCTGCCAAACTACTGAAAAAATCGTTGTCAAAGTATCAAGTATCATTCAGATTGACTAAAACAGCAATGAAAAGCAAATCTTAATCGAAAAACAATTAAGATTGACGGAGATAAGAAATTTTTTTTTTCATACAATAACGATGAAATAAAAAAATAACACATTTTCTGCCAAACTACTGAAAAAATCGTTGTCAAAGTATCAAGTATCATTCAGATTGACTAAAACAGCAATGAAAAGTAACTCTAAATTGAAAAAAAATTAAGATTGAAGGAGTCAAGAGTTTGTTTTTAAATAAAAAAATAACACATTTTCTGCCAAACTACTGAAAAAATCGTTGTCAAAGTATCAAGTATCATTCAGATTGACTAAAACAGCAATGAAAAGTAAATCTAAATTGAAAAAAAATTAAGATTGACGGAGATAAGAGATTTTTTTTTTCATACAATAACGATGAAATAAAAAAAACACATTTTCTGCCAAACTACTGAAAAAATCGTTGTCAAAGTATCAAGTATCATTCAGATTGACTAAAACAGCAATGAAAAGCAAATCTAAATTGAAAAAAAATTAAGATTGACGGAGATAAGATTTTTTTTTCATACAATAACGATGAAATAAAAAAATAACACATTTTCTGCCAACCTACTGGTAAAATCGTTGTCAAAGTATCAAGTATCATTCAGATTGACTAAAACAGCAATGAAAAGCAAATCTTAATCGAAAAACAATTAAGATTGACGGAGATAAGAGATTTTTTTTTCATACAATAACGATGAAATAAAAAAATAACACATTTTCTGCCAAACTACTGAAAAAATCGTTGTCAAAGTATCAAGTATCAAGTATCATTCAGATTGACTAAAACAGCAATGAAAAGCAAATCTAAATTGAAAAAAAATTAAGATTGACGGAGGTAAGAGTTTTTTTTTCATACAATAACGATGAAATAAAAAAAACACATTTTCTGCCAAACTACTGAAAAAATCGCTGTAAAAGTATCAAGTATCAAGTATCATTCAGATTGACTAAAACAGCAATGAAAAGCAAATCTTAATCGAAAAACAATTAAGATTGACGGAGATAAGAGATTTTTTTTTCATACAATAACGATGAAATAAAAAAATACCACATTTTCTGCCAAACTACTGAAAAAATCGTTGTCAAAGTATCAAGTATCATTCAGATTGACTAAAACAGCCATGAAAAGTAAATCTAAATTGAAAAAAAATTAAGATTGACGGAGATAAGATTTTTTTTTTCATACAATAACGATGAAATAAAAAAATAACACATTTTCTGCCACCCTACTGGTAAAATCGTTGTCAAAGTATCAAGTATCATTCAGATTGACTAAAACAGCAATGAAAAGCAAATCTTAATCGAAAAACAATTAAGATTGACGGAGATAAGAGATTTTTTTTTCATACAATAACGATGAAATAAAAAAATAACACATTTTCTGCCAAACTACTGAAAAAATCGTTGTCAAAGTATCAAGTATCAAGTATCATTCAGATTGACTAAAACAGCAATGAAAAGTAAATCTAAATTGAAAAAAAATTAAGATTGACGGAGGTAAGAGTTTTTTTTTTCATACAATAACGATGAAATAAAAAAAACACATTTTCTGCCAAACTACTGAAAAAATCGTTGTCAAAGTATCAAGTATCATTCAGATTGACTAAAACAGCAATGAAAAGTAAATCTAAATTGAAAAAAAATTAAGATTGACGGAGATAAGAGATTTTTTTTTTCATACAATAACGATGAAATAAAAAAATAACACATTTTCTGCCAAACTACTGAAAAAATCGTTGTCGAAGTATCAAGTATCAAGTATCATTCAGATTAACTAAAACAACAATGAAAAACAAATCTTAATCGAAAAACAATTAAGATTGACGGAGATAAGTTTTTTTTTTCATACAATAACGATGAAATAAAAAAAACACATTTTCTGCCAAACTACTGAAAAAATCGTTGTCAAAGTATCAAGTATCATTCAGATTGACTAAAACAGCAATGCAAAGCAAATCTTAATCGAAAAACAATTAAGATTGGAGGAGTTAAGAGTTTTTTTTTTCATACAATAACGATGAAATAAAAAAAACACATTTTCTGCCAAACTACTGAAAAAATCGCTGTCAAAGTATCAAGTATCAAGTATCATTCAGATTGACTAAAACAGCAATGAAAAGCAAATCTAAATTGAAAAAAAATTAAGATTGACGGAGATAAGATTTTTTTTTTCATACAATAACGATGAAATAAAAAAATAACACATTTTCTGCCAAACTACTGAAAAAATCGTTGTCAAATTATCAAGTATCAAGTATCATTCAGATTGACTAAAACAGCAATGAAAAGCAAATCTTAATCGAAAAACAATTAAGATTGACGGAGATAAGAGTTTTTTTTTTCATACAATAACGATGAAATAAAAAAATAACACATTTTCTGCCAAACTACTGAAAAAATCGTTGTCAAAGTATCAAGTATCATTCAGATTGACTAAAACAGCAATGAAAAGTAAATCTAAATTGAAAAAAAATTAAGATTGACGGAGATAAGATTTTTTTTTCATACAATAACGATGAAATAAAAAAATAACACATTTTCTGCCAACCTACTGGTAAAATCGTTGTCAAAGTATCAAGTATCATTCAGATTGACTAAAACAGCAATGAAAAGCAAATCTTAATCGAAAAACAATTAAGATTGACGGAGATAAGAGATTTTTTTTTCATACAATAACGATGAAATAAAAAAATAACACATTTTCTGCCAAACTACTGAAAAAATCGTTGTCAAAGTATCAAGTATCAAGTATCATTCAGATTGACTAAAACAGCAATGAAAAGTAAATCTAAATTGAAAAAAAATTAAGATTGACGGAGGTAAGAGTTCGTTTTTTCATACAATAACGATGAAATAAAAAAAACACATTTTCTGCCAAACTACTGAAAAAATCGTTGTCAAAGTATCAAGTATCATTCAGATTGACTAAAACAGCAATGAAAAGTAAATCTAAATTGAAAAAAAATTAAGATTGACGGAGATAAGATTTTTTTTTCATACAATAACGATGAAATAAAAAAATAACACATTTTCTGCCAACCTACTGGTAAAATCGTTGTCAAAGTATCAAGTATCATTCAGATTGACTAAAACAGCAATGAAAAGCAAATCTTAATCGAAAAACAATTAAGATTGACGGAGATAAGAGATTTTTTTTTTCATACAATAACGATGAAATAAAAAAATAACACATTTTCTGCCAAACTACTGAAAAAATCGTTGTCAAAGTATCAAGTATCAAGTATCATTCAGATTGACTAAAACAACAATAAAAAGCAAATCTTAATCGAAAAACAATTAAGATTGACGGAGATAAGTTTTTTTTTTCATACAATAACGATGAAATAAAAAAAACACATTTTCTGCCAAACTACTGAAAAAATCGTTGTCAAAGTATCAAGTATCATTCAGATTGACTAAAACAGCAATGCAAAGCAAATCTTAATCGAAAAACAATTAAGATTGACGGAGATAAGAGATTTTTTTTTCATACAATAACGATGAAATAAAAAAATAACACATTTTCTGCCAAACTACTGAAAAAATCGTTGTCAAAGTATCAAGTATCAAGTATCAGGTATCATTCAGATTGACTAAAACAGCAATGAAAAGCAAATCTAAATTGAAAAAGAATTAAGATTGACGGAGATAATAGTTTTTTTTTTCATACAATAACGATGAAATAAAAAAAATAACACATTTTCTGCCAAACTACTGAAAAAATCGTTGTCAAAGTATCAAGTAACAAGTATCATTCAGATTAACTAAAACAGCAATGCAAAGTAAATATAAATTGAATAAAAAATTAAGATTGGAGGAGTTCTGCCAAACTACTGAAAAAATCGTTGTCAAAGTATCAAGTATCATTCAGATTGACTAAAAAGCAATGAAAAGCAAATCTAAATCGAAAAAAATTAAGATTGACGGAGATAAGAGATTTTTTTTTCATACAATAATGATAAAATAAAAAAATAACACATTTTCTGCCAAACTACAAAAAAAATCGTTGTCAAAGAATCAAGTATCATTCAGATTGACTAAAACAGCAATGAAAAGTAAATCTAAATTGAAAAAAAATTAAGATTGACGGAGATAAGAGATTTTTTTTTCATACAATAATGATAAAATAAAAAAATAACACATTTTCTGCCAAACTACAAAAAAAATCGTTGTCAAAGAATCAAGTATCATTCAGATTGACTAAAACAGCAATGAAAAGTAAATCTAAATTGAAAAAAAATTAAGATTGGAGGAGATAAGAGATTTTTTTTTTCATACAATAACGATGAAATAAAAAAATTACACATTTTCTGCCAAACTACTGAAAAAATCGTTGTCAAAGTATCAAGTATCATTCAGATTGACTAAAACAGCAATGAAAAGTAAATCTAAATTGAAAAAAATTAAGATTGAAGGAGTAAAGAGTTTGTTTTTAAATAAAAAAATAACACATTTTCAGCCAAACTACTGAAAAAATCGTTGTCAAAGAATCAAGTATCAAGTATCATTCAGATTGACTAAAACAGCAATGAAAAGCAAATCTAAATTGAAAAAAAATTAAGATTGACGGAGATAAGAGATTTTTTTTTTCATACAATAACGATGAAATAAAAAAATTACACATTTTCTGCCAAACTACTGAAAAAATCGTTGTCAAAGTATCAAGTATCATTCAGATTGACTAAAACAGCAATGAAAAGTAAATCTAAATTGAAAAAAATTAAGATTGAAGGAGTAAAGAGTTTGTTTTTAAATAAAAAAATAACACATTTTCAGCCAAACTACTGAAAAAATCGTTGTCAAAGTATCAAGTATCATTCAGATTGACTAAAACAGCAATGAAAAGCAAATCTAAATTGAAAAAAAATTAAGATTGACGGAGATAAGAGATTTTTTTTTCATACAATAACGATGAAATAAAAAAATAACACATTTTCTGCCAAACTACTGAAAAAATCGTTGTCAAAGTATCAAGTATCATTCAGATTGACTAAAACAGCAATGAAAAGTAAATCTAAATTGAAAAAAAATTAAGATTGAAGGAGTAAAGAGTTTGTTTTTAAATAAAAAAATAACACATTTTCAGCCAAACTACTGAAAAAATCGTTGTCAAAGTATCAAGTATCAAGTATCATTCAGATTGACTAAAACAACAATGAAAAGCAAATCTAAATTGAAAAAAAATTAAGATTGACGGAGGTAAGAGTTTTTTTTTTCATACAATAACGATGAAATAAAAAAAACACATTTTCTGCCAAACTACTGAAAAAATCGTTGTCAAAGTATCAAGTATCATTCAGATTGACTAAAACAGCAATGAAAAGTAAATCTAAATTGAAAAAAAATTAAGATTGACGGAGATAAGATTTTTTTTTTCATACAATAACGATGAAATAAAAAAATAACACATTTTCTGCCAACCTACTGGTAAAATCGTTGTCAAAGTATCAAGTATCATTCAGATTGACTAAAACAGCAATGAAAAGCAAATCTTAATCGAAAAACAATTAAGATTGACGGAGATAAGAGATTTTTTTTTTCATACAATAACGATGAAATAAAAAAAACACATTTTCTGCCAAACTACTGAAAAAATCGTTGTCAAAGTATCAAGTATCAAGTATCATTCAGATTGACTAAAACAGCAATGCAAAGCAAATCTTAATCGAAAAACAATTAAGATTGGAGGAGTTAAGAGTTTTTTTTTTTCATACAATAACGATGAAATAAAAAAAACACATTTTCTGCCAAACTACTGAAAAAATCGCTGTCAAAGTATCAAGTATCAAGTATCATTCAGATTGACTAAAACAGCAATGAAAAGCAAATCTAAATTGAAAAAAAATTAAGATTGATGGAGATAAGATTTTTTTTTTCATACAATAACGATGAAATAAAAAAATAACACATTTTCTGCCAAACTACTGAAAAAATCGTTGTCAAATTATCAAGTATCAAGTATCATTCAGATTGACTAAAACAGCAATGAAAAGCAAATCTTAATCGAAAAACAATTAAGATTGACGGAGATAAGATTTTTTTTTTCATACAATAACGATGAAATAAAAAAATAACACATTTTCTGCCAACCTACTGGTAAAATCGTTGTCAAAGTATCAAGTATCATTCAGATTGACTAAAACAGCAATGAAAAGTAAATCTAAATTGAAAAAAAATTAAGATTGACGGAGATAAGATTTTTTTTTTCATACAATAACGATGAAATAAAAAAATAACACATTTTCTGCCAACCTACTGGTAAAATCGTTGTCAAAGTATCAAGTATCAAGTATCATTCAGATTGACTAAAACAGCAATGAAAAGTAAATCTAAATTGAAAAAAAATTAAGATTGACGGAGGTAAGAGTTCGTTTTTTCATACAATAACGATGAAATAAAAAAAACACATTTTCTGTCAAACTACTGAAAAAATCGTTGTCAAAGTATCAAGTATCATTCAGATTGACTAAAACAGCAATGAAAAGTAAATCTAAATTGAAAAAAAATTAAGATTGACGGAGATAAGATTTTTTTTTCATACAATAACGATGAAATAAAAAAATAACACATTTTCTGCCAACCTACTGGTAAAATCGTTGTCAAAGTATCAAGTATCATTCAGATTGACTAAAACAGCAATGAAAAGCAAATCTTAATCGAAAAACAATTAAGATTGACGGAGATAAGAGATTTTTTTTTTCATACAATAACGATGAAATAAAAAAATAACACATTTTCTGCCAAACTACTGAAAAAATCGTTGTCAAAGTATCAAGTATCAAGTATCATTCAGATTGACTAAAACAACAATAAAAAGCAAATCTTAATCGAAAAACAATTAAGATTGACGGAGATAAGTTTTTTTTTTCATACAATAACGATGAAATAAAAAAAACACATTTTCTGCCAAACTACTGAAAAAATCGTTGTCAAAGTATCAAGTATCATTCAGATTGACTAAAACAGCAATGCAAAGCAAATCTTAATCGAAAAACAATTAAGATTGACGGAGATAAGAGATTTTTTTTTTCATACAATAACGATGAAATAAAAAAATAACACATTTTCTGCCAAACTACTGAAAAAATCGTTGTCAAAGTATCAAGTATCAAGTATCAGGTATCATTCAGATTGACTAAAACAGCAATGAATAGCAAATCTAAATTGAAAAAAAAATTAAGATTGACGGAGATAATAGTTTTTTTTTTCATACAATAACGATGAAATAAAAAAAATAACACATTTTCTGCCAAACTACTGAAAAAATCGTTGTCAAAGTATCAAGTAACAAGTATCATTCAGATTAACTAAAACAGCAATGCAAAGTAAATATAAATTGAATAAAAAATTAAGATTGGAGGAGTTCTGCCAAACTACTGAAAAAATCGTTGTCAAAGTATCAAGTATCATTCAGATTGACTAAAAAGCAATGAAAAGCAAATCTAAATCGAAAAAAATTAAGATTGACGGAGATAAGAGATTTTTTTTTCATACAATAATGATAAAATAAAAAAATAACACATTTTCTGCCAAACTACTAAAAAAATCGTTGTCAAAGAATCAAGTATCATTCAGAATGACTAAATTGAAAAAAAATTAAGATTGGAGGAGTTGAGAGTTTGTTTTTAAATAAAAAAATTTTCAGCCAAACTACTGAAAAAATCGTTGTCAAAGTATCAAGTATCAAGTATCATTCAGATTGACTAAAACAGCAATGAAAAGCAAATCTAAATTGAAAAAAAATTAAGATTGACGGAGATAAGAGATTTTTTTTTCATACAATAACGATGAAATAAAAAAATAACACATTTTCTGCCAAACTACTGAAAAAATCGTTGTCAAAGTATCAAGTATCATTCAGATTGACTAAAACAGCAATGAAAAGTAAATCTAAATTGAAAAAAATTAAGATTGAAGGAGTAAAGAGTTTGTTTTTAAATAAAAAAATAACACATTTTCAGCCAAACTACTGAAAAAATCGTTGTCAAAGTATCAAGTATCAAGTATCATTCAGATTGACTAAAACAGCAATGAAAAGTAAATCTAAATTGAAAAAAAATTAAGATTGACGGAGATAAGAGATTTTTTTTTTCATACAATAACGATGAAATAAAAAAATAACACATTTTCTGCCAAACTACTGAAAAAATCGTTGTCAAAGTATCAAGTATCATTCAGATTGACTAAAACAGCAATGAAAAGTAAATCTAAATTGAAAAAAAAATTAAGATTGGAGGAGTTAAGAGTTTTTTTTTAAATAAAAAAATAACACATTTTCTGCCAAACTACTGAAAAAATCGTTGTCAAAGTATCGAGTATCAAGTATCAGGTATCATTCAGATTGACTAAAACAGCAATGAAAATAAAATCTAAATCGAAAAAAACTAAGATTGACGGAGATAAGAGATTTTTTTTTCATACAATAACGATGAAATAAAAAAATAACACATTTTCTGCCAAACTACTGAAAAAATCGTTGTCAAAGTATCAAGTATCATTCAGATTGACTAAAATAGCAATGAAAAGTAAATCTAAATTGAAAAAAAATTAAGATTGGAGTAGTAAAGAGTTTGTTTTTAAATAAAAAAATAACACATTTTCTGCCAAATTACTGAAAAAATCGTTGTCAAAGTATCAAGTATCATTCAGATTGACTAAAACAGCAATGAAAAGCAAATATAAATCGAAAAAAATTAAGATTGACGGAGATAAGAAAAAAATAACACATTTTCTGCCAAACTACTGAAAAAATTGTTGTCAAAGAATCAAGTATCATTCAGGTTGACTAAAACAGCAATGAAAAGTAAATCTAAATTGAAAAAAAATTAAGATTGACGGAGATAAGAGTTTTCTTTTTAATTAAAAAAATAACACATTTTCTGCCAAACTACTGAAAAAATCGTTGTCAAAGTATCAAGTATCATTCAGATTGACTAAAACAGCAATGAAAAGCAAATCTTAATCGAAAAACAATTAAGATTGACGGAGATAAGAAATTTTTTTTTTCATACAATAACGATGAAATAAAAAAATAACACATTTTCTGCCAAACTACTGAAAAAATCGTTGTCAAAGTATCAAGTATCATTCAGATTGACTAAAACAGCAATGAAAAGTAACTCTAAATTGAAAAAAAATTAAGATTGAAGGAGTCAAGAGTTTGTTTTTAAATAAAAAAATAACACATTTTCAGCCAAACTACTGAAAAAATCGTTGTCAAAGTATCAAGTATCAAGTATCATTCAGATTGACTAAAACAGCAATGAAAAGCAAATCTAAATTGAAAAAAAATTAAGATTGACGGAGATAAGAGATTTTTTTTTCATACAATAACGATGAAATAAAAAAATAACACATTTTCTGCCAAACTACTGAAAAAATCGTTGTCAAAGTATCAAGTATCATTCAGATTGACTAAAACAGCAATGAAAAGTAAATCTAAATTGAAAAAAATTAAGATTGAAGGAGTAAAGAGTTTGTTTTTAAATAAAAAAATAACACATTTTCAGCCAAACTACTGAAAAAATCGTTGTCAAAGTATCAAGTATCAAGTATCATTCAGATTGACTAAAACAACAATGAAAAGCAAATCTAAATTGAAAAAAAATTAAGATTGACGGAGATAAGAGATTTTTTTTTTCATACAATAACGATGAAATAAAAAAATAACACATTTTCTGCCAAACTACTGAAAAAATCGTTGTCAAAGTATCAAGTATCATTCAGATTGACTAAAACAGAAATGAAAAGTAAATCTAAATTGAAAAAAAAATTAAGATTGGAGGAGTTAAGAGTTTTTTTTTAAATAAAAAAATAACACATTTTCTGCCAAACTACTGAAAAAATCGTTGTCAAAGTATCAAGTATCAAGTATCAGGTATCATTCAGATTGACTAAAACAGCAATGAAAATAAAATCTAAATCGAAAAAAACTAAGATTGACGGAGATAAGAGATTTTTTTTTCATACAATAACGATGAAATAAAAAAATAACACATTTTCTGCCAAACTACTGAAAAAATCGTTGTCAAAGTATCAAGTATCATTCAGATTGACTAAAATAGCAATGAAAAGTAAATCTAAATTGAAAAAAAATTAAGATTGGAGTAGTAAAGAGTTTGTTTTTAAATAAAAAAATAACACATTTTCTGCCAAATTACTGAAAAAATCGTTGTCAAAGTATCAAGTATCATTCAGATTGACTAAAACAGCAATGAAAAGCAAATATAAATCGAAAAAAATTAAGATTGACGGAGATAAGATTTTTTTTTCATACAATAACGATGAAATAAAAAAATAACACATTTTCTGCCAAACTACTGAAAAAATCGTTGTCAAAGTATCAAGTATCATTCAGATTGACTAAAACAGCAATGAAAAGCAAATATAAATCGAAAAAAATTAAGATTGACGGAGATAAGATTTTTTTTTCATACAATAACGATGAAATAAAAAAATAACACATTTTCTGCCAAACTACTGAAAAAATCGTTGTCAAAGTATCAAGTATCATTCAGATTGACTAAAACAGCAATAAAAAGTAAATCTAAATTGAAAAAAAATTAAGATTGACGGAGATAAGAGTTTTTTTTTCATACAATAACGATGAAATAAAAAAAACACATTTTCTGCCAAACTACTGAAAAAATCGTTGTCAAAGTATCAAGTAACAAGAATCATTCAGATTGACTAAAACAGCAATGAAAAGTAACTCTAAATTGAAAAAAAATTAAGATTGAAGGAGTCAAGAGTTTTTTTTTTTATACAATAACGATGAAATAAAAAAAACACATTTTCTGCCAAACTACTGAAAAAATCGCTGTCAAAGTATCAAGTATCAAGTATCATTCAGATTGACTAAAACAGCAATGAAAAGCAAATCTAAATTGAAAAAAAATTAAGATTGACGGAGATAAGAGATTTTTTTTTCATACAATAACGATGAAATATAAAAATAACACATTTTCTGCCAAACTACTAAAAAAATCGTTGTCAAAGTATCAAGTATCATTCAGATTGACTAAAACAGCAATGAAAAGTAAATCTAAATTGAAAAAAATTAAGATTGAAGGAGTAAAGAGTTTGTTTTTAAATAAAAAAATAACACATTTTCAGCCAAACTACTGAAAAAATCGTTGTCAAAGTATCAAGTATCAAGTATCATTCAGATTGACTAAAACAGCAATGAAAAGCAAATCTAAATTGAAAAAAAATTAAGATTGACGGAGATAAGAGATTTTTTTTTCATACAATAACGATGAAATAAAAAAATAACACATTTTCTGCCAAACTACTGAAAAAATCGTTGTCAAAGTATCAAGTATCATTCAGATTGACTAAAACAGCAATGAAAAGTAACTCTAAATTGAAAAAAAATTAAGATTGAAGGAGTCAAGAGTTTGTTTTTAAATAAAAAAATAACACATTTTCAGCCAAACTACTGAAAAAATCGTTGTCAAAGTATCAAGTATCAAGTATCATTCAGATTGACTAAAACAGCAATGAAAAGCAAATCTAAATTGAAAAAAAATTAAGATTGACGGAGATAAGAGATTTTTTTTTCATACAATAACGATGAAATAAAAAAATAACACATTTTCTGCCAAACTACTGAAAAAATCGTTGTCAAAGTATCAAGTATCATTCAGATTGACTAAAACAGCAATGAAAAGTAAATCTAAATTGAAAAAAATTAAGATTGAAGGAGTAAAGAGTTTGTTTTTAAATAAAAAAATAACACATTTTCAGCCAAACTACTGAAAAAATCGTTGTCAAAGTATCAAGTATCAAGTATCATTCAGATTGACTAAAACAACAATGAAAAGCAAATCTAAATTGAAAAAAAATTAAGATTGACGGAGATAAGAGATTTTTTTTTTCATACAATAACGATGAAATAAAAAAATAACACATTTTCTGCCAAACTACTGAAAAAATCGTTGTCAAAGTATCAAGTATCATTCAGATTGACTAAAACAGAAATGAAAAGTAAATCTAAATTGAAAAAAAAATTAAGATTGGAGGAGTTAAGAGTTTTTTTTTAAATAAAAAAATAACACATTTTCTGCCAAACTACTGAAAAAATCGTTGTCAAAGTATCAAGTATCATTCAGATTGACTAAAACAGCAATGAAAAGTAACTCTAAATTGAAAAAAAATTAAGATTGAAGGAGTCAAGAGTTTGTTTTTAAATAAAAAAATAACACATTTTCAGCCAAACTACTGAAAAAATCGTTGTCAAAGTATCAAGTATCAAGTATCATTCAGATTGACTAAAACAGCAATGAAAAGCAAATCTAAATTGAAAAAAAATTAAGATTGACGGAGATAAGAGATTTTTTTTTCATACAATAACGATGAAATAAAAAAATAACACATTTTCTGCCAAACTACTGAAAAAATCGTTGTCAAAGTATCAAGTATCATTCAGATTGACTAAAACAGCAATGAAAAGTAAATCTAAATTGAAAAAAATTAAGATTGAAGGAGTAAAGAGTTTGTTTTTAAATAAAAAAATAACACATTTTCAGCCAAACTACTGAAAAAATCGTTGTCAAAGTATCAAGTATCAAGTATCATTCAGATTGACTAAAACAGCAATGAAAAGCAAATCTAAATTGAAAAAAAATTAAGATTGACGGAGATAAGAGATTTTTTTTTCATACAATAACGATGAAATAAAAAAATAACACATTTTCTGCCAAACTACTGAAAAAATCGTTGTCAAAGTATCAAGTATCATTCAGATTGACTAAAACAGCAATGAAAAGTAACTCTAAATTGAAAAAAAATTAAGATTGAAGGAGTCAAGAGTTTGTTTTTAAATAAAAAAATAACACATTTTCAGCCAAACTACTGAAAAAATCGTTGTCAAAGTATCAAGTATCAAGTATCATTCAGATTGACTAAAACAGCAATGAAAAGCAAATCTAAATTGAAAAAAAATTAAGATTGACGGAGATAAGAGATTTTTTTTTCATACAATAACGATGAAATAAAAAAATAACACATTTTCTGCCAAACTACTGAAAAAATCGTTGTCAAAGTATCAAGTATCATTCAGATTGACTAAAACAGCAATGAAAAGTAAATCTAAATTGAAAAAAATTAAGATTGAAGGAGTAAAGAGTTTGTTTTTAAATAAAAAAATAACACATTTTCAGCCAAACTACTGAAAAAATCGTTGTCAAAGTATCAAGTATCAAGTATCATTCAGATTGACTAAAACAACAATGAAAAGCAAATCTAAATTGAAAAAAAATTAAGATTGACGGAGATAAGAGATTTTTTTTTCATACAATAACGATGAAATAAAAAAATAACACATTTTCTGCCAAACTACTGAAAAAATCGTTGTCAAAGTATCAAGTATCATTCAGATTGACTAAAACAGCAATGAAAAGTAAATCTAAATTGAAAAAAATTAAGATTGAAGGAGTAAAGAGTTTGTTTTTAAATAAAAAAATAACACATTTTCAGCCAAACTACTGAAAAAATCGTTGTCAAAGTATCAAGTATCAAGTATCATTCAGATTGACTAAAACAGCAATGAAAAGCAAATCTAAATTGAAAAAAAATTAAGATTGACGGAGATAAGAGATTTTTTTTTCATACAATAACGATGAAATAAAAAAATAACACATTTTCTGCCAAACTACTGAAAAAATCGTTGTCAAAGTATCAAGTATCATTCAGATTGACTAAAACAGCAATGAAAAGTAAATCTAAATTGAAAAAAATTAAGATTGAAGGAGTAAAGAGTTTGTTTTTAAATAAAAAAATAACACATTTTCAGCCAAACTACTGAAAAAATCGTTGTCAAAGTATCAAGTATCAAGTATCATTCAGATTGACTAAAACAACAATGAAAAGCAAATCTAAATTGAAAAAAAATTAAGATTGACGGAGATAAGAGATTTTTTTTTTCATACAATAACGATGAAATAAAAAAATAACACATTTTCTGCCAAACTACTGAAAAAATCGTTGTCAAAGTATCAAGTATCATTCAGATTGACTAAAACAGCAATGAAAAGTAAATCTAAATTGAAAAAAAAATTAAGATTGGAGGAGTTAAGAGTTTTTTTTTAAATAAAAAAATAACAAATTTTCTGCCAAACTACTGAAAAAATCGTTGTCAAAGTATCAAGTATCAAGTATCAGGTATCATTCAGATTGACTAAAACAGCAATGAAAATAAAATCTAAATCGAAAAAAACTAAGATTGACGGAGATAAGAGATTTTTTTTTCATACAATAACGATGAAATAAAAAAATAACACATTTTCTGCCAAACTACTGAAAAAATCGTTGTCAAAGTATCAAGTATCATTCAGATTGACTAAAATAGCAATGAAAAGTAAATCTAAATTGAAAAAAAATTAAGATTGGAGTAGTAAAGAGTTTGTTTTTAAATAAAAAAATAACACATTTTCTGCCAAATTACTGAAAAAATCGTTGTCAAAGTATCAAGTATCATTCAGATTGACTAAAACAGCAATGAAAAGCAAATATAAATCGAAAAAAATTAAGATTGACGGAGATAAGATTTTTTTTTCATACAATAACGATGAAATAAAAAAATAACACATTTTCTGCCAAACTACTGAAAAAATCGTTGTCAAAGTATCAAGTATCATTCAGATTGACTAAAACAGCAATGAAAAGCAAATATAAATCGAAAAAAATTAAGATTGACGGAGATAAGATTTTTTTTTCATACAATAACGATGAAATAAAAAAATAACACATTTTCTGCCAAACTACTGAAAAAATCGTTGTCAAAGTATCAAGTATCATTCAGATTGACCAAAAAAGCAATAAAAAGTAAATCTAAATTGAAAAAAAATTAAGATTGACGGAGATAAGAGTTTTTTTTTCATACAATAACGATGAAATAAAAAAAACACATTTTCTGCCAAACTACTGAAAAAATCGTTGTCAAAGTATCAAGTAACAAGAATCATTCAGATTGACTAAAACAGCAATGAAAAGTAACTCTAAATTGAAAAAAAATTAAGATTGAAGGAGTCAAGAGTTTTTTTTTTTATACAATAACGATGAAATAAAAAAAACACATTTTCTGCCAAACTACTGAAAAAATCGCTGTCAAAGTATCAAGTATCAAGTATCATTCAGATTGACTAAAACAGCAATGAAAAGCAAATCTAAATTGAAAAAAAATTAAGATTGACGGAGATAAGAGATTTTTTTTTCATACAATAACGATGAAATATAAAAATAACACATTTTCTGCCAAACTACTAAAAAAATCGTTGTCAAAGTATCAAGTATCATTCAGATTGACTAAAACAGCAATGAAAAGTAAATCTAAATTGAAAAAAAATTAAGATTGGAGGAGTTAAGAGTTTTTTTTTAAATAAAAAAATAACACATTTTCTGCCAAACTACTGAAGAATCGTTGTCAAAGAATCAAGTATCAAGTATCAGGTATCATTCAGATTGACTAAAACAGCAATGAAAAGCAAATCTAAATCGAAAAAAACTAAGATTGACGGAGATAAGAGATTTTTTTTTCATACAATAACGATGAAATAAAAAAATAACACATTTTCAAACTACATTGCCAAACTACTGAAAAATCGTTGTCAAAGTATCAAGTATCATTCAGATTGACTAAAACAGAAATGAAAAGTAAATCTAAATTGCAAAAAATTAAGATTGGAGGAGTAAAAACTTTGTTTTTAAATAAAAAAATAACACATTTTCTGCCAAACTACTAAAAAAATCGTTGTCAAAGTATCAAGTATCATTCAGATTGACTAAAACAGCAATGAAAAGCAAATATAAATCGAAAAAAATTAAGATTGACGGAGATAAGAAATTTTTTTTTTCATACAATAACGATGAAATAAAAAAATAACACATTTTCTGCCAAACTACTGAAAAAATCGTTGTCAAAGTATCAAGTATCATTCAGATTGACTAAAACAGCAATGAAAAGCAAATCTAAATCGAAAAAAACTAAGATTGACGGAGATAAGAAATTTTTTTTTTCATACAATAGCGATGAAATAAAAAAAACACATTTTCAGCCAAACTACTGAAAAAATCGTTGTCAAAGTATCAAGTAACAAGAATCATTCAGATTGACTAAAACAGCAATGAAAAGTAACTCTAAATTGAAAAAAAATTAAGATTGAAGGAGTCAAGAGTTTTTTTTTTATACAATAACGATGAAATAAAAAAAACACATTTTCTGCCAAACTACTGAAAAAATCGCTGTCAAAGTATCAAGTATCAAGTATCAAGTATCATTCAGATTGACTAAAACAGCAATGAAAAGCAAATCTAAATTGAAAAAAAATTAAGATTGACGGAGATAAGAGATTTTTTTTTCATACAATAACGATAAAATATAAAAATAACACATTTTCTGCCAAACTACTAAAAAAATCGTTGTCAAAGTATCAAGTATCATTCAGATTGACTAAAACAGCAATGAAAAGTAAATCTAAATTGAAAAAAAATTAAGATTGGAGGAGTTAAGAGTTTTTTTTTAAATAAAAAAATAACACATTTTCTGCCAAACTACTGAAAAATCGTTGTCAAAGAATCAAGTATCAAGTATCAGGTATCATTCAGATTGACTAAAACAGCAATGAAAAGCAAATCTAAATCGAAAAAAACTAAGATTGACGGAGATAAGAGATTTTTTTTTCATACAATAACGATGAAATAAAAAAATAACACATTTTCAAACTACATTGCCAAACTACTGAAAAAATCGTTGTCAAAGTATCAAGTATCATTCAGATTGACTAAAACAGAAATGAAAAGTAAATCTAAATTGCAAAAAATTAAGATTGGAGGAGTAAAAACATTGTTTTTAAATAAAAAAATAACACATTTTCTGCCAAACTACTAAAAAAATCGTTGTCAAAGTATCAAGTATCATTCAGATTGACTAAAACAGCAATGAAAAGCAAATATAAATCGAAAAAAATTAAGATTGACGGAGATAAGAAATTTTTTTTTTCATACAATAACGATGAAATAAAAAAATAACACATTTTCTGCCAAACTACTGAAAAAATCGTTGTCAAAGTATCAAGTATCATTCAGATTGACTAAAACAGCAATGAAAAGCAAATCTAAATCGAAAAAAACTAAGATTGACGGAGATAAGAAATTTTTTTTTTCATACAATAACGATGAAATAAAAAAATAACACATTTTCTGCCAAACTACTGAAAAAATCGTTGTCAAAGTATCAAGTATCATTCAGATTGACTAAAACAGCAATGAAAAGTAAATCTAAATTGAAAAAAAATTAAGATTGACGGAGATAAGAGTTTTTTTTTCATACAATAGCGATGAAATAAAAAAAACACATTTTCTGCCAAACTACTGAAAAAATCGTTGTCAAAGTATCAAGTAACAAGAATCATTCAGATTGACTAAAACAGCAATGAAAAGTAACTCTAAATCGAAAAAAAATTAAGATTGAAGGAGTCAAGAGTTTTTTTTTTTCATACAATAACGATGAAATAAAAAAAACACATTTTCTGCCAAACTACTGAAAAAATAGCTGTCAAAGTATCAAGTATCATTCAGATTGACTAAAACAGCAATGAAAAGTAAATCTTAATTGAAAAAAAATTAAGATTGACGGAGATAAGATTTTTTTTTTCATACAATAACGATGAAATAAAAAAATAACACATTTTCTGCCAAACTACTGAAAAAATCGTTGTCAAATTATCAAGTATCAAGTATCATTCAGATTGACTAAAACAGCAATGAAAAGCAAATCTTAATCGAAAAACAATTAAGATTGACGGAGATAAGAGATTTTTTTTTCATACAATAACGATGAAATAAAAAAATAACACATTTTCTGCCAAACTACTGAAAAAATCGTTGTCAAAGTATCAAGTATCATTCAGATTGACTAAAACAGCAATGAAAAGCAAATCTAAATTGAAAAAAAATTAAGATTGAAGGAGTCAAGAGTTCGTTTTTAAATAAAAAAATAACACATTTTCTGCCAAACTACTGAAAAAATCGTTGTCAAAGTATCAAGTATCATTCAGATTGACTAAAACAGCAATGAAAAGTAAATCTAAATTGCAAAAAATTAAGATTGGAGGAGTAAAAACTTTGTTTTTAAATAAAAAAATAACACATTTTCTGCCAAACTACTAAAAAAATCGTTGTCAAAGTATCAAGTATCATTCAGATTGACTAAAACAGCAATGAAAAGCAAATATAAATCGAAAAAAATTAAGATTGACGGAGATAAGAAATTTTTTTTTTCATACAATAACGATGAAATAAAAAAATAACACATTTTCTGCCAAACTACTGAAAAAAACGTTGTCAAAGTATCAAGTATCATTCAGATTGACTAAAACAGCAATGAAAAGCAAATCTAAATCGAAAAAAACTAAGATTGACGGAGATAAGAAATTTTTTTTTTCATACAATAGCGATGAAATAAAAAAAACACATTTTCTGCCAAACTACTGAAAAAATCGTTGTCAAAGTATCAAGTAACAAGAATCATTCAGATTGACTAAAACAGCAATGAAAAGTAACTCTAAATTGAAAAAAAATTAAGATTGAAGGAGTCAAGAGTTTTTTTTTTATACAATAACGATGAAATAAAAAAAACACATTTTCTGCCAAACTACTGAAAAAATCGCTGTCAAAGTATCAAGTATCAAGTATCATTCAGATTGACTAAAACAGCAATGAAAAGCAAATCTAAATTGAAAAAAAATTAAGATTGACGGAGATAAGAGATTTTTTTTTCATACAATAACGATGAAATATAAAAATAACACATTTTCTGCCAAACTACTAAAAAAATCGTTGTCAAAGTATCAAGTATCATTCAGATTGACTAAAACAGCAATGAAAAGTAAATCTAAATTGAAAAAAAATTAAGATTGGAGGAGTTAAGAGTTTTTTTTTAAATAAAAAAATAACACATTTTCTGCCAAACTACTGAAAAATCGTTGTCAAAGAATCAAGTATCAAGTATCAGGTATCATTCAGATTGACTAAAACAGCAATGAAAAGCAAATCTAAATCGAAAAAAACTAAGATTGACGGAGATAAGAGATTTTTTTTTCATACAATAACGATGAAATAAAAAAATAACACATTTTCAAACTACATTGCCAAACTACTGAAAAAATCGTTGTCAAAGTATCAAGTATCATTCAGATTGACTAAAACAGAAATGAAAAGTAAATCTAAATTGCAAAAAATTAAGATTGGAGGAGTAAAAACTTTGTTTTTAAATAAAAAAATAACACATTTTCTGCCAAACTACTAAAAAAATCGTTGTCAAAGTATCAAGTATCATTCAGATTGACTAAAACAGCAATGAAAAGCAAATATAAATCGAAAAAAATTAAGATTGACGGAGATAAGAAATTTTTTTTTTCATACAATAACGATGAAATAAAAAAATAACACATTTTCTGCCAAACTACTGAAAAAATCGTTGTCAAAGTATCAAGTATCATTCAGATTGACTAAAACAGCAATGAAAAGCAAATCTAAATCGAAAAAAACTAAGATTGACGGAGATAAGAAATTTTTTTTTTCATACAATAACGATGAAATAAAAAAATAACACATTTTCTGCCAAACTACTGAAAAAATCGTTGTCAAAGTATCAAGTATCATTCAGATTGACTAAAACAGCAATGAAAAGTAAATCTAAATTGAAAAAAAATTAAGATTGACGGAGATAAGAGTTTTTTTTTCATACAATAGCGATGAAATAAAAAAAACACATTTTCTGCCAAACTACTGAAAAAATCGTTGTCAAAGTATCAAGTAACAAGAATCATTCAGATTGACTAAAACAGCAATGAAAAGTAACTCTAAATCGAAAAAAAATTAAGATTGAAGGAGTCAAGAGTTTTTTTTTTCATACAATAACGATGAAATAAAAAAAAACATTTTCTGCCAAACTACTGAAAAAATAGCTGTCAAAGTATCAAGTATCATTCAGATTGACTAAAACAGCAATGAAAAGTAAATCTTAATTGAAAAAAAATTAAGATTGACGGAGATAAGATTTTTTTTTTCATACAATAACGATGAAATAAAAAAATAACACATTTTCTGCCAAACTACTGAAAAAATCGTTGTCAAATTATCAAGTATCAAGTATCATTCAGATTGACTAAAACAGCAATGAAAAGCAAATCTTAATCGAAAAACAATTAAGATTGACGGAGATAAGAGATTTTTTTTTCATACAATAACGATGAAATAAAAAAATAACACATTTTCTGCCAAACTACTGAAAAAATCGTTGTCAAAGTATCAAGTATCACTCAGATTGACTAAAACAGCAATGAAAAGCAAATCTAAATTGAAAAAAAATTAAGATTGAAGGAGTCAAGAGTTCGTTTTTAAATAAAAAAATAACACATTTTCTGCCAAACTACTGAAAAAATCGTTGTCAAAGTATCAAGTATCATTCAGATTGACTAAAACAGCAATGAAAAGTAAATCTAAATTGAAAAAAAAATTAAGATTGACGGAGATAAGATTTTTTTTTCATACAATAGCGATGAAATAAAAAAATAACACATTTTCTGCCAACCTACTGGTAAAATCGTTGTCAAAGTATCAAGTATCATTCAGATTGACTAAAACAGCAATGAAAAGCAAATCTTAATCGAAAAACAATTAAGATTGACGGAGATAAGAGATTTTTTTTTTCATACAATAACGATGAAATAAAAAAATAACACATTTTCAGCCAAACTACTGAAAAAATCGTTGTCAAAGTATCAAGTATCATTCAGATTGGCTAAAACAGCAATGAAAAGTAAATCTAAATTGAAAAAAAAATTAAGATTGAAGGAGTCAAGAGTTCGTTTTTAAATAAAAAAATAACACATTTTCTGCCAAACTACTGAAAAAATCGTTGTCAAAGTATCAAGTATCAAGTATCATTCAGATTGACTAAAACAGCAATGAAAAGTAAATCTAAATTGAAAAAAAAATTAAGATTGACGGAGATAAGATTTTTTTTTTCATACAATAGCGATGAAATAAAAAAATAACACATTTTCTGCCAACCTACTGGAAACTCGTTGTCAAAGTATCAAGTATCATTCAGATTGACTAAAACAGCAATGAAAAGCAAATCTTAATCGAAAAACAATTAAGATTGACGGAGATAAGAGATTTTTTTTTCATACAATAACGATGAAATAAAAAAATAACACATTTTCTGCCAAACTACTGAAAAAATCGTTGTCAAAGTATCAAGTATCATTCAGATTGACTAAAACAGCAATGAAAAGTAAATCTAAATTGAAAAAAAATTAAGACTGGAGGAGTTAAGAGTTTGTTTTTAAATAAAAAAATAACACATTTTCAGCCAAACTACTGAAAAAATCGTTGTCAAAGTATCAAGTATCATTCAGATTGACTAAAACAGCAATGAAAAGTAAATCTAAATTGAAAAAGAATTAAGATTGACGGAGATAAGAGTTTTTTTTTCATACAATAACGATGAAATAAAAAAAACACATTTTCTGCCAAACTACTGAAAAAATCGTTGTCAAAGTATCAAGTATCATTCAGATTGACTAAAACAGCAATGAAAAGTAAATCTAAATTGAAAAAAAAATTAAGATTGACGGAGATAAGATTTTTTTTTTCATACAATAACGATGAAATAAAAAAATAACACATTTTCTGCCAAACTACTGGTAAAATCGTTATCAAAGAATCAAGTATCATTCAGATTGACTAAAACAGCAATGCAAAGTAAATATAAATTGAAAAAAAATTAAGATTGGAGGAGTTCTGCCAAACTACTGAAAAAATCGTTGTCAAAGTATTAAGTATCATTCAGATTGACTAAAACAGCAATGAAAAGCAAATCTAAATCGAAAAAAATTAAGATTGACGGAGATAAGAGATTTTTTTTTCATACAATAATGATAAAATAAAAAAATAACACATTTTCTGCCAAACTACTGAAAAAATCGTTGTCAAAGAATCAAGTATCATTCAGATTGACTAAAACAGCAATGAAAAGTAAATCTAAATTGAAAAAAAATTAAGACTGGAGGAGTTAAGAGTTTGTTTTTAAATAAAAAAATAACACATTTTCAGCCAAACTACTGAAAAAATCGTTGTCAAAGTATCAAGTATCAAGTATCATTCAGATTGACTAAAACAGCAATGAAAAGCAAATCTAAATTGAAAAAGAATTAAGATTGACGGAGATAAGAGTTTTTTTTTTCATACAATAACGATGAAATAAAAAAAACACATTTTCTGCCAAACTACTGAAAAAATCGTTGTCAAAGTATCAAGTATCATTCAGATTGACTAAAACAGCAATGAAAAGTAAATCTAAATTGAAAAAGAATTAAGATTGACGGAGATAAGAGTTTTTTTTTTCATACAATAACGATGAAATAAAAAAAACACATTTTCTGCCAAACTACTGAAAAAATCGTTGTCAAAGTATCAAGTATCATTCAGATTGACTAAAACAGCAATGCAAAGTAAATATAAATTGAAAAAAAATTAAGATTGGAGGAGTTCTGCCAAACTACTGAAAAAATCGTTGTCAAAGTATCAAGTATCATTCAGATTGACTAAAACAGCAATGAAAAGCAAATCTAAATCGAAAAAAATTAAGATTGACGGAGATAAGAGATTTTTTTTTCATACAATAATGATAAAATAAAAAAATAACACATTTTCTGCCAAACTACTGAAAAAATCGTTGTCAAAGAATCAAGTATCATTCAGATTGACTAAAACAGCAATGAAAAGTAAATCTAAATTGAAAAAAAATTAAGACTGGAGGAGTTAAGAGTTTGTTTTTAAATAAAAAAATAACACATTTTCAGCCAAACTACTGAAAAAATCGTTGTCAAAGTATCAAGTATCAAGTATCATTCAGATTGACTAAAACAGCAATGAAAAGTAAATCTAAATTGAAAAAGAATTAAGATTGACGGAGATAAGAGTTTTTTTTTTCATACAATAACGATGAAATAAAAAAAACACATTTTCTGCCAAACTACTGAAAAAATCGTTGTCAAAGTATCAAGTATCATTCAGATTGACTAAAACAGCAATGAAAAGTAAATCTAAATTGAAAAAAAAATTAAGATTGACGGAGATAAGATTTTTTTTTTCATACAATAACGATGAAATAAAAAAATAACACATTTTCTGCCAACCTACTGGTAAAATCGTTGTCAAAGTATCAAGTATCATTCAGATTGACTAAAACAGCAATGAAAAGCAAATCTTAATCGAAAAACAATTAAGATTGACGGAGATAAGAGATTTTTTTTTTCATACAATAACGATGAAATAAAAAAATAACACATTTTCTGCCAAACTACTGAAAAAATCGTTGTCAAAGTATCAAGTATCAAGTATCATTCAGATTGACTAAAACAGCAACTGAAAAAATCTTTGTCAAAGTATCAAGTATCATTCAGATTGACTAAAACAGCAATGAAAAGCAAATCTAAATCGAAAAAAATTAAGATTGACGGAGATAAGAGATTTTTTTTCATACAATAATGATAAAATAAAAAAATAACACATTTTCTGCCAAACTACTGAAAAAATCGTTATCAAAGAATCAAGTATCATTCAGATTGACTAAAACAGCAATGAAAAGTAAATCTAAATTGAAAAAAAATTAAGATTGGAGGAGTTAAGAGTTTGTTTTTAAATAAAAAAATAACACATTTTCAGCCAAACTACTGAAAAAATCGTTGTCAAAGTATCAAGTATCAAGTATCATTCAGATTGACTAAAACAGCAATGAAAAGCAAATCTAAATTGAAAAAAAATTAAGATTGACGAAGATAAGAGATTTTTTTTTCATACAATAACGATGAAATAAAAAAATTACACATTTTCTGCCAAACTACTGAAAAAATCGTTGTCAAAGTATCAAGTATCATTAAGATTGACTAAAACAGAAATGAAAAGTAAATCTAAATTGCAAAAAATTAAGATTGAAGGAGTAAAGAGTTTGTTTTTAAATAAAAAAATAACACATTTTCAGCCAAACTACTGAAAAAATCGTTGTCAAAGTATCAAGTATCAAGTATCATTCAGATTGACTAAAACAGCAATGAAAAGCAAATCTAAATTGAAAAAAAAATTAAGATTGACGGAGATAAGAGATTTTTTTTCATACAATAACGATGAAATAAAAAAATAACACATTTTCTGCCAAACTACTGAAAAAATCGTTGTCAAAGTATCAAGTATCATTCAGATTGACTAAAACAGCAATGAAAAGTAAATCTAAATTGAAAAAAAATTAAGATTGAAGGAGTAAAGAGTTTGTTTTTAAATAAAAAAATAACACATTTTCAGCCAAACTACTGAAAAATCGTTGTCAAAGTATCAAGTATCATTCAGGTTGACTAAAACAGCAATGAAAAGCAAATCTAAATTGAAAAAAAAATTAAGATTGACGGAGATAAGAAATTTTTTTTTCATACAATAACGATGAAATATAAAAATAACACATTTTCTGCCAAACTACTAAAAAAATCGTTGTCAAAGTATCAAGTATCATTCAGATTGACTAAAACAGCAATGAAAAGTAAATCTAAATTGAAAAAAAATTAAGATTGGAGGAGTTAAGAGTTTTTTTTTAAATAAAAAAATAACACATTTTCTGCCAAACTACTGAAAAAATCGCTGTCAAAGTATCAAGTATCAAGTATCATTCAGATTGACTAAAACAGCAATGAAAAGTAAATCTAAATTGAAAAAAAATTAAGATTGACGGAGATAAGAGTCTTTTTTTTTTCATACAATAACGATGAAATAAAAAAAACACATTTTCTGCCAAACTACTGAAAAAATCGTTGTCAAAGTATCAAGTATCATTCAGATTGACTAAAACAGCAATGAAAAGTAAATCTAAATTGAAAAAAAATTAAGATTGGAGGAGTTAAGAGTTTTTTTTTAAATAAAAAAATAACACATTTTCTGCCAAACTACTGAAAAAATCGCTGTCAAAGTATCAAGTATCAAGTATCATTCAGATTGACTAAAACAGCAATGAAAAGTAAATCTAAATTGAAAAAAAATTAAGATTGACGGAGATAAGAGTCTTTTTTTTTCATACAATAACGATGAAATAAAAAAAACACATTTTCTGCCAAACTACTGAAAAAATCGTTGTCAAAGTATCAAGTATCATTCAGATTGACTAAAACAGCAATGAAAAGTAAATCTAAATTGAAAAAAAATTAAGATTGGAGGAGTTCTGCCAAACTACTGAAAAAATCGTTGTCAAAGTATCAAGTATCATTCAGATTGACTAAAACAGCAATGAAAAGCAAATCTAAATCGAAAAAAATTAAGATTGACGGAGATAAGAGTTTTTTTTTTCATACAATAATGATAAAATAAAAAAATAACACATTTTCTGCCAAACTACTGAAAAAATCGTTGTCAAAGTATCAAGTATCATTCAGATTGACTAAAACAGCAATGAAAAGTAAATCTAAATTGAAAAAAAAATTAAGATTGACGGAGATAAGATTTTTTTTTTCATACAATAACGATGAAATAAAAAAATAACACATTTTCTGCCAACCTACTGGTAAAATCGTTGTCAAAGTATCAAGTATCATTCAGATTGACTAAAACAGCAATGAAAAGCAAATCTTAATCGAAAAACAATTAAGATTGACGGAGATAAGAGATTTTTTTTTTCATACAATAACGATGAAATAAAAAAATAACACATTTTCTGCCAAACTACTGAAAAAATCGTTGTCAAAGTATCAAGTATCAAGTATCATTCAGATTGACTAAAACAGCAACTGAAAAAATCTTTGTCAAAGTATCAAGTATCATTCAGATTGACTAAAACAGCAATGAAAAGCAAATCTAAATCGAAAAAAATTAAGATTGACGGAGATAAGAGTTTTTTTTCATACAATAATGATAAAATAAAAAAATAACACATTTTCTGCCAAACTACTGAAAAAATCGTTATCAAAGAATCAAGTATCATTCAGATTGACTAAAACAGCAATGAAAAGTAAATCTAAATTGAAAAAAAATTAAGATTGGAGGAGTTAAGAGTTTGTTTTTAAATAAAAAAATAACACATTTTCAGCCAAACTACTGAAAAAATCGTTGTCAAAGTATCAAGTATCAAGTATCATTCAGATTGACTAAAACAGCAATGAAAAGCAAATCTAAATTGAAAAAGAATTAAGATTGACGAAGATAAGAGATTTTTTTTTCATACAATAACGATGAAATAAAAAAATTACACATTTTCTGCCAAACTACTGAAAAAATCGTTGTCAAAGTATCAAGTATCATTCAGATTGACTAAAACAGAAATGAAAAGTAAATCTAAATTGCAAAAAATTAAGATTGAAGGAGTAAAGAGTTTGTTTTTAAATAAAAAAATAACACATTTTCAGCCAAACTACTGAAAAAATCGTTGTCAAAGTATCAAGTATCAAGTATCATTCAGATTGACTAAAACAGCAATGAAAAGCAAATCTAAATTGAAAAAAAAATTAAGATTGAAGGAGATAAGAGATTTTTTTTTCATACAATAACGATGAAATAAAAAAATAACACATTTTCTGCCAAACTACTGAAAAAATCGTTGTCAAAGTATCAAGTATCATTCAGATTGACTAAAACAGCAATGAAAAGTAAATCTAAATTGAAAAAAAATTAAGATTGAGGAGTAAAGAGTTTGTTTTTAAATAAAAAAATAACACATTTTCAGCCAAACTACTGAAAAATCGTTGTCAAAGTATCAAGTATCATTCAGGTTGACTAAAACAGCAATGAAAAGCAAATCTAAATTGAAAAAAAAATTAAGATTGACGGAGATAAGAATTTTTTTTTTCATACAATAACGATGAAATATAAAAATAACACATTTTCTGCCAAACTACTAAAAAAATCGTTGTCAAAGTATCAAGTATCATTCAGATTGACTAAAACAGCAATGAAAAGTAAATCTAAATTGAAAAAAAATTAAGATTGGAGGAGTTAAGAGTTTTTTTTTAAATAAAAAAATAACACATTTTCTGCCAAACTACTGAAAAAATCGCTGTCAAAGTATCAAGTATCAAGTATCATTCAGATTGACTAAAACAGCAATGAAAAGTAAATCTAAATTGAAAAAAAATTAAGATTGACGGAGATAAGAGTCTTTTTTTTTCATACAATAACGATGAAATAAAAAAAACACATTTTCTGCCAAACTACTGAAAAAATCGTTGTCAAAGTATCAAGTATCATTCAGATTGACTAAAACAGCAATGAAAAGTAAATCTAAATTGAAAAAAAATTAAGATTGGAGGAGTTCTGCCAAACTACTGAAAAAATCGTTGTCAAAGTATCAAGTATCATTCAGATTGACTAAAACAGCAATGAAAAGCAAATCTAAATCGAAAAAAATTAAGATTGACGGAGATAAGAGTTTTTTTTTTCATACAATAATGATAAAATAAAAAAATAACACATTTTCTGCCAAACTACTAAAAAAATCGTTGTCAAAGAATCAAGTATCATTCAGATTGACTAAAACAGCAATGAAAAGTAAATCTAAATTGAAAAAAAATTAAGATTGGAGGAGTTAAGAGTTTTTTTTTTAAATAAAAAAATAACACATTTTCTGCCAAACTACTGAAAAAATCGTTGACAAAGTATCAAGTATCTAGTATCATTCAGATTGACTAAAACAGCAATGAAAAGTAAATCTTAATTGAAAAAAAATTAAGATTGACGGAGATAAGAGTTTTTTTTTTCATACAATAACGATGAAATAAAAAAAACACATTTTCTGCCAAACTACTGAAAAAATCGTTGTCAAAGTATCAAGTATCATTCAGATTGACTAAAACAGCAATGAAAAGTAAATCTAAATTGAAAAAAAATTAAGATTGACGGAGATAAGATTTTTTTTTCATACAATAACGATGAAATAAAAAAAACACATTTTCTGCCAAACTACTGAAAAAATCGTTGTCAAAGTATCAAGTATCATTCAGATTGACTAAAACAGCAATGAAAAGCAAATCTAAATTGAAAAAAAAATTAAGATTGACGGAGATAAGAGATTTTTTTTTCATACAATAACGATGAAATATAAAAATAACACATTTTCTGCCAAACTACTAAAAAAATCGTTGTCAAAGTATGAAGTATCATTCAGATTGACTAAAACAGCAATGAAAAGTAAATCTAAATTGAAAAAAAATTAAGATTGGAGGAGTTAAGAGTTTTTTTTTAAATAAAAAAATAACACATTTTCTGCCAAACTACTGAAAAAATCGCTGTCAAAGTATCAAGTATCATTCAGATTGACTAAAACAGCAATGAAAAGTAAATCTAAATTGAAAAAAAATTAAGATTGACGGAGATAAGAGTTTTTTTTTTCATACAATAACGATGAAATAAAAAAAACACATTTTCTGCCAAACTACTGAAAAAATCGTTGTCAAAGTATCAAGTAACATTCAGATTGACTAAAACAGCAATGAAAAGTAAATCTTAATTGAAAAAAAATTAAGATTGGAGGAGTTCTGCCAAACTACTGAAAAAATCGTTGACAAAGTATCAAGTATCATTCAGATTGACTAAAACAGCAATGAAAAGCAAATCTAAATCGAAAAAAATTAAGATTGACGGAGATAAGAGATTTTTTTTTCATACAATAATGATAAAATAAAAAAATAACACCTTTTCTGCCAAACTACTGAAAAAATCGTTGTCAAAGAATCAAATATCATTCAGATTGACTAAAACAGCAATGAAAAGTAAATCTAAATTGAAAAAAAATTAAGATTGGAGGAGTTAAGAGTTTTTTTTTTAAATAGAAAAATAACACATTTTCTGCCAAACTACTGAAAAAATCGCTGTCAAAGTATCAAGTATCAAGTATCATTCAGATTGACTAAAACAGCAATGAAAAGTAAATCTAAATTGAAAAAAAATTAAGATTGACGGAGATAAGAGTTTTTTTTTTCATACAATAACGATGAAATAAAAAAAACACATTTTCTGCCAAACTACTGAAAAAATCGTTGTCAAAGTATCAAGTATCATTCAGATTGACTAAAACAGCAATGAAAAGTAAATCTAAATTGAAAAAAAATTAAGATTGGAGGAGTTCTGCCAAACTACTGAAAAAATCGTTGTCAAAGTATCAAGTATCATTCAGATTGACTAAAACAGCAATGAAAAGCAAATCTAAATCGAAAAAAATTAAGATTGACGGAGATAAGAGATTTTTTTTTCATACAATAATGATAAAATAAAAAAATAACACATTTTCTGCCAAACTACTGAAAAAATCGTTGTCAAAGAATCAAGTATCATTCAGATTGACTAAAACAGCAATGAAAAGTAAATCTAAATTGAAAAAAAATTAAGATTGGAGGAGTTAAGAGTTTTTTTTTAAATAAAAAAACATATTTTCTGCCAAACTACTGAAAAAATCGTTGTCAAAGTATCAAGTATCAAGTATCATTCAGATTGACTAAAACAGCAATGAAAAGTAAATCTAAATTGAAAAAAAATTAAGATTGACGGAGATAAGAGTTTTTTTTTCATACAATAACGATGAAATAAAAAAATAACACATTATCTGCCAAACTACTGAAAAAATCGTTGTCAAAGTATCAAGTATCATTCAGATTGACTAAAACAGCAATGAAAAGTAAATCTAAATTGAAAAAAAATTAAGATTGACGGAGATAAGATTTTTTTTTTCATACAATAACGATGAAATAAAAAAAACACATTTTCTGCCAAACTACTGAAAAAATCGTTGTCAAAGTATCAAGTATCATTCAGATTGACTAAAACAGCAATGAAAAGCAAATCTAAATTGAAAAAAAAATTAAGATTGACGGAGATAAGAGATTTTTTTTTCATACAATAAATATGAAATATAAAAATAACACATTTTCTGCCAAACTACTAAAAAAATCGTTGTCAAAGTATCAAGTATCATTCAGATTGACTAAAACAGCAATGAAAAGTAAATCTAAATTGGAAAAAAATTAAGATTGGAGGAGTTAAGAGTTTTTTTTTAAATAAAAAAAATAACACATTTTCTGCCAAACTACTGAAAAAATCGCTGTCAAAGTATCAAGTATCAAGTATCATTCAGATTGACTAAAACAGCAATGAAAAGTAAATCTAAATTGAAAAAAAATTAAGATTAACGGAGATAAGAGTTTTTTTTTCATACAATAACGATGAAATAAAAAAAACACATTTTCTGCCAAACTACTGAAAAATCGTTGTCAAAGTATCAAGTATCATTCAGATTGACTAAAACAGCAATGAAAAGTAAATCTAAATTGAAAAAAAATTAAGATTGACGGAGATAAGATTTTTTTTTTCATACAATAACGATGAAATAAAAAAAACACATTTTCTGCCAAACTACTGAAAAAATCGTTGTCAAAGTATCAAGTATCAAGTATCATTCAGATTGACTAAAACAGCAATGAAAAGCAAATCTTAATCGAAAAACAATTAAGATTGACGGAGATAAGTTTTTTTTTTTTCATACAATAACGATGAAATAAAAAAAACACATTTTCTGCCAAACTACTGAAAAAATCGTTGTCAAAGTATCAAGTATCATTCAGATTGACTAAAACAGCAATGAAAAGCAAATCTTAATCGAAAAACAATTAAGATTGACGGAGATAAGAGATTTTTTTTTCATACAATAATGATAAAATAAAAAAATAACACATTTTCTGCCAAACTACTGAAAAAATCGTTGTCAAAGAATCAAGTATCATTCAGATTGACTAAAACAGCAATGAAAAGTAAATCTAAATTGAAAAAAAATTAAGATTGACGGAGATAAGATTTTTTTTTTCATACAATAACGATGAAATAAAAAAAACACATTTTCTGCCAAACTACTGAAAAAATCGTTGTCAAAGTATCAAGTATCAAGTATCATTCAGATTGACTAAAACAGCAATGAAAAGCAAATCTTAATCGAAAAACAATTAAGATTGACGGAGATAAGTTTTTTTTTTTTCATACAATAACGATGAAATAAAAAAAACACATTTTCTGCCAAACTACTGAAAAAATCGTTGTCAAAGTATCAAGTATCATTCAGATTGACTAAAACAGCAATGAAAAGCAAATCTAAATTGAAAAAGAATTAAGATTGACGGAGATAAGAGTTTTTTTTTCATACAATAACGATGAAATAAAAAAATAACACATTTTCTGCCAAACTACTGAAAAAATCGTTGTCAAAGTATCAAGTATCAAGTATCATTCAGATTGACTAAAACAGCAATGAAAAGCAAATCTTAATCGAAAAATAATTAAGATTGACGGAGATAAGTTTTTTTTTTCATACAATAACGATGAAATAAAAAAAACACATTTTCTGCCAAACTACTGAAAAAATCGTTGTCAAAGTATCAAGTATCATTCAGATTGACTAAAACAGCAATGAAAAGCAAATCTTAATCGAAAAACAATTAAGATTGACGGAGATAAGAGATTTTTTTTTCATACAATAATGATAAAATAAAAAAATAACACATTTTCTGCCAAACTACTGAAAAAATCGTTGTCAAAGAATCAAGTATCATTCAGATTGACTAAAACAGCAATGAAAAGCAAATCT
Source organism: Ptychoptera albimana (assembly GCA_961205885.1). Lineage (NCBI taxonomy): Eukaryota > Metazoa > Arthropoda > Insecta > Diptera > Ptychopteridae > Ptychoptera > Ptychoptera albimana. Next base: position 47,906,076 of record OY540801.1, read on the forward strand.
TAATCGAAAAACAATTAAGATTGACGGAGATAAGTTTTTTTTTTTCATACAATAACGATGAAATAAAAAAAACACATTTTCTGCCAAACTACTGAAAAAATCGTTGTCAAAGTATCAAGTATCAAGTATCATTCAGATTGACTAAAACAGCAATGAAAAGCAAATCTAAATTGAAAAAGAATTAAGATTGACGGAGATAAGAGTTTTTTTTTTCATACAATAACGATGAAATAAAAAAATAACACATTTTCTGCCAAACTACTGAAAAAATCGTTGTCAAAGTATCAAGTAACAAGTATCATTCAGATTAACTAAAACAGCAATGCAAAGTAAATATAAATTGAAAAAAAATAAGATTGGAGGAGTTCTGCCAAACTACTGAAAAAATCGTTGTCAAAGTATCAAGTATCATTCAGATTGACTAAAACAGCAATGAAAAGTAAATCTAAATTGAAAAAAAATTAAGATTGACGGAGATAAGATTTTTTTTTTCATACAATAACGATGAAATAAAAAAAACACATTTTCTGCCAAACTACTGAAAAAATCGTTGTCAAAGTATCAAGTATAATTCAGATTGACTAAAACAGCAATGAAAAGCAAATCTAAATTGAAAAAAAAATTAAGATTGACGGAGATAAGATATTTTTTTTTCATACAATAAATATGAAATATAAAAATAACACATTTTCTGCCAAACTACTAAAAAAATCGTTGTCAAAGTATCAAGTATCATTCAGATTGACTAAAACAGCAATGAAAAGTAAATCTAAATTGAAAAAAAATTAAGATTGACGGAGATAAGAGTTTTTTTTTTCATACAATAACGATGAAATAAAAAAATAACACATTTTCTGCCAAACTACTGAAAAAATCGTTGTCAAAGTATCAAGTATCATTCAGATTGACTAAAACAGCAATGAAAAGTAAATCTAAATTGAAAAAAAATTAAGATTGACGGAGATAAGATTTTTTTTTTCATACAATAACGATGAAATAAAAAAAACACATTTTCTGCCAAACTACTGAAAAAATCGTTGTCAAAGTATCAAGTATCAAGTATCATTCAGATTGACTAAAACAGCAATGAAAAGCAAATCTTAATCGAAAAACAATTAAGATTGACGGAGATAAGTTTTTTTTTTTTTCATACAATAACGATGAAATAAAAAAAACACATTTTCTGCCAAACTACTGAAAAAATCGTTGTCAAAGTATCATTCAGATTGACTAAAACAGCAATGAAAAGCAAATCTTAATCGAAAAACAATTAAGATTGACGGAGATAAGAGATATTTTTTTCATACAATAATGATAAAATAAAAAAATAACACATTTTCTGCCAAACTACTGAAAAAATCGTTGTCAAAGTATCAAGTATCAAGTATCATTCAGATTGACTAAAACAGCAATGAAAAGCAAATCTTAATCGAAAAACAATTAAGATTGACGGAGATAAGAGATTTTTTTTTTCATACAATAACGATGAAATAAAAAAATAACACATTTTCTGCCAAACTACTGAAAAAATCTTTGTCAAAGTATCAAGTATCAAGTATCATTCAGATTGACTAAAACAGCAATGAAAAGCAAATCTTAATTGAAAAAGAATTAAGATTGACTGAGATAAGTTTTTTTTTTCATACAATAACGATGAAATAAAAAAAACACATTTTCTGCCAAACTACTGAAAAAATCGTTGTCAAAGTATCAAGTATCAAGTATCATTCAGATTGACTAAAACAGCAATGAAAAGCAAATCTTAATCGAAAAACAATTAAGATTGACGGAGATAAGTTTTTTTTTTTTCATACAATAACGATGAAATAAAAAAAACACATTTTCTGCCAAACTACTGAAAAAATCGTTGTCAAAGTATCAAGTATCAAGTATCATTCAGATTGACTAAAACAGCAATGAAAAGCAAATCTAAATTGAAAAAGAATTAAGATTGACGGAGATAAGAGTTTTTTTTTTCATACAATAACGATGAAATAAAAAAATAACACATTTTCTGCCAAACTACTGAAAAAATCGTTGTCAAAGTATCAAGTAACAAGTATCATTCAGATTGACTAAAACAGCAATGAAAAGCAAATCTTAATTGAAAAAGAATTAAGATTGACGGAGATAAGAGATTTTTTTTTCATACAATAAATATGAAATATAAAAATAACACATTTTCTGCCAAACTACTAAAAAAATCGTTGTCAAAGTATCAAGTATCATTCAGATTGACTAAAAGAGCAATGAAAAGTAAATCTAAATTGAAAAAAAATTAAGATTGGAGGAGTTAAGAGTTTTTTTTTAAATAAAAAAATAACACATTTTCTGCCAAACTACTGAAAAAATCGCTGTCAAAGTATCAAGTATCAAGTATCATTCAGATTGACTAAAACAGCAATGAAAAGTAAATCTAAATTGAAAAACAATTAAGATTGACGGAGATAAGTTTTTTTTTTTCATACAATAACGATGAAATAAAAAAATAACACATTTTCTGCCAAACTACTGAAAAAATCGTTGTCAAAGTATCAAGTATCAAGTATCATTCAGATTGACTAAAACAGCAATGAAAAGCAAATCTAAATTGAAAAAGAATTAAGATTGACGGAGATAAGAGTTTTTTTTTCATACAATAACGATGAAATAAAAAAATAACACATTTTCTGCCAAACTACTGAAAAAATCGTTGTCAAAGTATCAAGTAACAAGTATCATTCAGATTAACTAAAACAGCAATGCAAAGTAAATATAAATTGAAAAAAAATAAGATTGGAGGAGTTCTGCCAAACTACTGAAAAAATCGTTGTCAAAGTATCAAGTATCATTCAGATTGACTAAAACAGCAATGAAAAGTAAATCTAAATTGAAAAACAATTAAGATTGACGGAGATAAGTTTTTTTTTTTCATACAATAACGATGAAATAAAAAAATAACACATTTTCTGCCAAACTACTGAAAAAATCGTTGTCAAAGTATCAAGTATCAAGTATCATTCAGATTGACTAAAACAGCAATGAAAAGTAAATCTAAATCGAAAAAAATTAAGATTGACGGAGATAAGAGATTTTTTTTTCATACAATAATGATGAAATAAAAAAATAACACATTTTCTGCCAAACTACTGAAAAAATCGTTGTCAAAGTATCAAGTATCATTCAGATTGACTAAAACAGCAATCTAAGAAAGTAAATCTAAATTGAAAAAAAATTAAGATTGGAGGAGTTAAGAGTTTTTTTTTTCATACAATAACGATGAAATAAAAAAATAACACATTTTCTGCCAAACTACTGAAAAAATCGTTGTCAAAGTATCAAGTATCATTTATATTGACTAAACCAGCAATGAAAAGCAAATCATAATCGAAAAAAAAATTAAGTTTGACAGAGTTAAGAGTTTTTTTTTCATACAATTACGATGAAATAAAAATAACACATTTTCTGCCAAACTACTGAAAAAATCGTTGTCAGAATATCAAAAATCAAGTATCAGGTATCATTCAGATTGACTAAAACAGCAATGAAAAGTAAATCTAAATTGAAAAAAATTAAGATTGACGGAGATAAGATTTTTTTTTTCATACAATAACGATGAAATAAAAAAATAACACATTTTCTGCCAAACTACTGAAAAAATCGTTGTCAAATTATCAAGTATCAAGTATCATTCAGATTGACTAAAACAGCAATGAAAAGCAAATCTTAATCGAAAAACAATTAAGATTGACGGAGATAAGAGATTTTTTTTTCATACAATAACGATGAAATAAAAAAATAACACATTTTCTGCCAAACTACTGAAAAAATCGTTGTCAAAGTATCAAGTATCATTCAGATTGACTAAAACAGCAATGAAAAGCAAATCTAAATTGAAAAAGAATTAAGATTGACGGAGATAAGAGTTTTTTTTTTCATACAATAACGATGAAATAAAAAAATAACACATTTTCTGCCAAACTACTGAAAAAATCGTTGTCAAAGTATCAAGTAACAAGTATCATTCAGATTAACTAAAATAGCAATGCAAAGTAAACATAAATTGAAAAAAAATAAAGATTGGAGGAGTTCTGCCAAACTACTGAAAAAATCGTTGTCAAATTATCAAGTATCATTCAGATTGACTAAAACAGCAATGAAAAGCAAATCTTAATCGAAAAAAATTAAGATTGACGGAGATAAGAGATTTTTTTTTCATACAATAATGATAAAATAAAAAAATAACACATTTTCTGCCAAAGTACTGAAAAAATCGTTGTCAAAGAATCAAGTATCATTCAGATTGACTAAAACAGCAATGAAAAGTAAATCTAAATTGAAAAAAAATTAAGATTGGAGGAGTTAAGAGTTTTTTTTTAAATAAAAAAATAACACATTTTCTGCCAAACTACTGAAAAAATCGTTGTCAAAGTATCAAGTATCATTCAGATTGACTAAAACAGCAATGAAAAGCAAATCTTAATCGAAAAACAATTAAGATTGACGGAGATAAGAGATTTTTTTTTTCATACAATAACGATGAAATAAAAAAATAACACATTTTCTGCCAAAGTACTGAAAAAATCGTTGTCAAAGAATCAAGTATCATTCAGATTGACTAAAACAGCAATGAAAAGTAAATCTAAATTGAAAAAAAATTAAGATTGGAGGAGTTAAGAGTTTTTTTTTAAATAAAAAAATAACACATTTTCTGCCAAACTACTGAAAAAATCGTTGTCAAAGTATCAAGTATCAAGTATCATTCAGATTGACTAAAACAGCAATGAAAAGCAAATCTTAATCGAAAAACAATTAAGATTGACGGAAATAAGAGTTTTTTTTTTCATACACTAACGATGAAATAAAAAAATAACACATTTTCTGCTAAACTACTGAAAAAATCGTTGTCAAAGTATCAAGTATCCTTCAGATTGACTAAAACAGCAATGAAAAGTAAATCTAAATTGAAAAAAAATTAAGATTGGAGGAGTTAAGAGTTTTTTTTTTAAATAAAAAAATAACACATTTTCTGCCAAACTACTGAAAAAATCGTTGCCAAAGTATCAAGTATCATTCAGATTGACTAAAACAGCAATGAAAAGCAAATCTTAATCGAAAAACAATTAAGATTGACGGAGATAAGAGATTTTTTTTTTCATACAATAACGATGAAATAAAAAAATAACACATTTTCTGCCAAAGTACTGAAAAAATCGTTGTCAAAGAATCAAGTATCATTCAGATTGACTAAAACAGCAATGAAAAGTAAATCTAAATTGAAAAAAAATTAAGATTGGAGGAGTTAAGAGTTTTTTTTTAAATAAAAAAATAACACATTTTCTGCCAAACTACTGAAAAAATCGTTGTCAAAGTATCAAGTATCAAGTATCAAGTATCATTCAGATTGACTAAAACAGCAATGAAAAGCAAATCTTAATCGAAAAACAATTAAGATTGACGGAGATAAGAGTTTTTTATTCATACAATAACGATGAAATAAAAAAAACACATTTTCTGCCAAACTACTGAAAAAATCGTTGTCAAAGTATCAAGTATCATTCAGATTGACTAAAACAGCAATGAAAAGTAAATCTAAATTGAAAAAAAATTAAGATTGACGGAGATAAGATTTTTTTTTCATACAATAACGATGAAATAAAAAAAATAACACATTTTCTGCCAAACTACTGAAAAAATCGTTGTCAAAGTATCAAGTATCATTCAGATTGACTAAAACAGCAATGAAAAGCAAATCTTAATCGAAAAACAATTAAGATTGACGGAGATAAGTTTTTTTTTTTCATACAATAACGATGAAATAAAAAAAATAACACATTTTCTGCCAAACTACTGAAAAAATCGTTGTCAAAGTATCAAGTATCAAGTATCATTCAGATTGACTAAAACAGCAATGAAAAGCAAATCTTAATCGAAAAACAATTAAGATTGACGGAGATAAGAGATTTTTTTTCATACAATAACGATGAAATAAAAACATAACACATTTTCTGCCAAACTACTGAAAAAATCGTTGTCAAAGTATCAAGTATCATTCAGATTGGCTAAAACAGCAATGAAAAGTAAATCTAAATTGAAAAAAAATTAAGATTGGAGGAGTTAAGAGTTTTTTATTCATACAATAACGATGAAATAAAAAAAACACATTTTCTGCCAAACTACTGATAAAATCGTTGTCAAAGTATCAAGTATCAAGTATCATTCAGATTGACTAAAACAGCAATGAAAAGCAAATCTTAATCGAAAAACAATTAAGATTGACGGAGATAAGTTTTTTTTTTTCATACAATAACGATGAAATAAAAAAAATAACACATTTTCTGCCAAACTACTGAAAAAATCGTTGTCAAAGTATCAAGTATCAAGTATCATTCAGATTGACTAAAACAGCAATGAAAAGCAAATTTTAATCGAAAAACAATTAAGATTGACGGAGATAAGAGATTTTTTTTTTCATACAATAACGATGAAATAAAAAAATAACACATTTTCTGCCAAACTACTGAAAAAATCGTTGTCAAAGTATCAAGTATCATTCAGATTGACTAAAACAGCAATGAAAAGCAAATCTAAATTGAAAAAGAATTAAGATTGACGGAGATAAGAGTTTTTTTTTCCATACAATAACGATGAAATAAAAAAATAACACATTTTCTGCCAAACTACTGAAAAAATCGTTGTCAAAGTATCAAGTATCATTCAGATTAACTAAAACAGCAATGAAAAGCAAATCTAAATTGAAAAAGAATTAAGATTGACGGAGATAAGAGTTTTTTTTTCATACAATAACGATGAAATAAAAAAATAACACATTTTCTGCCAAACTACTGAAAAAATCGTTATCAAAGTATCAAGTAACAAGTATCATTCAGATTAACTAAAATAGCAATGCAAAGTAAACATAAATTGAAAAAAAATTAAGATTGGAGGAGTTCTGCCAAACTACTGAAAAAATCGTTGTCAAAGTATCAAGTATCATTCAGATTGACTAAAACAGCAATGAAAAGCAAATCTTAATCGAAAAAAATTAAGATTGACGGAGATAAGAGATTTTTTTTTCATACAATAATGATAAAATAAAAAAATAACACATTTTCTGCCAAAGTACTGAAAAAATCGTTGTCAAAGAATCAAGTATCATTCAGATTGACTAAAACAGCAATGAAAAGTAAATCTAAATTGAAAAAAAATTAAGATTGGAGGAGTTAAGAGTTTTTTTTTAAATAAAAAAATAACACATTTTCTGCCAAACTACTGAAAAAATCGTTGTCAAAGAATCAAGTATCATTCAGATTGACTAAAACAGCAATGAAAAGCAAATCTTAATCGAAAAACAATTAAGATTGACGGAGATAAGAGATTTTTTTTTTCATACAATAACGATGAAATAAAAAAATAACACATTTTCTGCCAAAGTACTGAAAAAATCGTTGTCAAAGAATCAAGTATCATTCAGATTGACTAAAACAGCAATGAAAAGTAAATCTAAATTGAAAAAAAATTAAGATTGGAGGAGTTAAGAGTTTTTTTTTAAATAAAAAAATAACACATTTTCTGCCAAACTACTGAAAAAATCGTTGTCAAAGTATCAAGTATCAAGTATCATTCAGATTGACTAAAACAGCAATGAAAAGCAAATCTTAATCGAAAAACAATTAAGATTGACGGAAATAAGAGTTTTTTTTTTCATACAATAACGATGAAATAAAAAAATAACACATTTTCTGCCAAACTACTGAAAAAATCGTTGTCAAAGTATCAAGTATCATTCAGATTGACTAAAACAGCAATGAAAAGCAAATCTAAATTGAAAAAGAATTAAGATTGACGGAGATAAGAGTTTTTTTTTTCATACAATAACGATGAAATAAAAAAATAACACATTTTCTGCCAAACTACTGAAAAAATCGTTGTCAAAGTATCAAGTAACAAGTATCATTCAGATTAACTAAAATAGCAATGCAAAGTAAACATAAACTGAAAAAAAATTAAGATTGGAGGAGTTCTGCCAAACTACTGAAAAAATCGTTGTCAAAGTATCAAGTATCATTCAGATTGACTAAAACAGCAATGAAAAGCAAATCTTAATCGAAAAAAATTAAGATTGACGGAGATAAGAGATTTTTTTTTCATACAATAATGATAAAATAAAAAAATAACACATTTTCTGCCAAAGTACTGAAAAAATCGTTGTCAAAGAATCAAGTATCATTCAGATTGACTAAAACAGCAATGAAAAGTAAATCTAAATTGAAAAAAAATTAAGATTGGAGGAGTTAAGAGTTTTTTTTTAAATAAAAAAATAACACATTTTCTGCCAAACTACTGAAAAAATCGTTGTCAAAGTATCAAGTATCATTCAGATTGACTAAAACAGCAATGAAAAGCAAATCTTAATCGAAAAACAATTAAGATTGACGGAGATAAGAGATTTTTTTTTTCATACAATAACGATGAAATAAAAAAATAACACATTTTCTGCCAAAGTACTGAAAAAATCGTTGTCAAAGAATCAAGTATCATTCAGATTGACTAAAACAGCAATGAAAAGTAAATCTAAATTGAAAAAAAATTAAGATTGGAGGAGTTAAGAGTTTTTTTTTAAATAAAAAAATAACACATTTTCTGCCAAACTACTGAAAAAATCGTTGTCAAAGTATCAAGTATCAAGTATCAAGTATCATTCAGATTGACTAAAACAGCAATGAAAAGCAAATCTTAATCGAAAAACAATTAAGATTGACGGAAATAAGAGTTTTTTTTTTTCATACACTAACGATGAAATAAAAAAATAACACATTTTCTGCTAAACTACTGAAAAAATCGTTGTCAAAGTATCAAGTATCATTCAGATTGACTAAAACAGCAATGAAAAGTAAATCTAAATTGAAAAAAAATTAAGATTGGAGGAGTTAAGAGTTTTTTTTTTAAATAAAAAAATAACACATTTTCTGCCAAACTACTGAAAAAATCGTTGTCAAAGTATCAAGTATCATTCAGATTGACTAAAACAGCAATGAAAAGCAAATCTTAATCGAAAAACAATTAAGATTGACGGAGATAAGAGATTTTTTTTTTCATACAATAACGATGAAATAAAAAAATAACACATTTTCTGCCAAAGTACTGAAAAAATCGTTGTCAAAGAATCAAGTATCATTCAGATTGACTAAAACAGCAATGAAAAGTAAATCTAAATTGAAAAAAAATTAAGATTGGAGGAGTTAAGAGTTTTTTTTTAAATAAAAAAATAACACATTTTCTGCCAAACTACTGAAAAAATCGTTGTCAAAGTATCAAGTATCAAGTATCAAGTATCATTCAGATTGACTAAAACAGCAATGAAAAGCAAATCTTAATCGAAAAACAATTAAGATTGACGGAGATAAGAGTTTTTTATTCATACAATAACGATGAAATAAAAAAAACACATTTTCTGCCAAACTACTGAAAAAATCGTTGTCAAAGTATCAAGTATCATTCAGATTGACTAAAACAGCAATGAAAAGTAAATCTAAATTGAAAAAAAATTAAGATTGACGGAGATAAGATTTTTTTTTCATACAATAACGATGAAATAAAAAAAATAACACATTTTCTGCCAAACTACTGAAAAAATCGTTGTCAAAGTATCAAGTATCATTCAGATTGACTAAAACAGCAATGAAAAGCAAATCTTAATCGAAAAACAATTAAGATTGACGGAGATAAGTTTTTTTTTTTCATACAATAACGATGAAATAAAAAAAATAACACATTTTCTGCCAAACTACTGAAAAAATCGTTGTCAAAGTATCAAGTATCAAGTATCATTCAGATTGACTAAAACAGCAATGAAAAGCAAATCTTAATCGAAAAACAATTAAGATTGACGGAGATAAGAGATTTTTTTTCATACAATAACGATGAAATAAAAAAATAACACATTTTCTGCCAAACTACTGAAAAAATCGTTGTCAAAGTATCAAGTATCATTCAGATTGGCTAAAACAGCAATGAAAAGTAAATCTAAATTGAAAAAAAATTAAGATTGGAGGAGTTAAGAGTTTTTTATTCATACAATAACGATGAAATAAAAAAAAACACATTTTCTGCCAAACTACTGATAAAATCGTTGTCAAAGTATCAAGTATCAAGTATCATTCAGATTGACTAAAACAGCAATGAAAAGCAAATCTTAATCGAAAAACAATTAAGATTGACGGAGATAAGTTTTTTTTTTTCATACAATAACGATGAAATAAAAAAAATAACACATTTTCTGCCAAACTACTGAAAAAATCGTTGTCAAAGAATCAAGTATCATTCAGATTGATTAAAACAGCAATGAAAAGTAAATCTAAATTGAAAAAAAATTAAGATTGGAGGAGTCAAGAGTTTGTTTTTAAATAAAAAAATAACACATTTTCTGCCAAACTACTGAAAAAATCGTTGTCAAAGTATCAAGTATCAAGTATCATTCAGATTGACTAAAACAGCAATGAAAACCAAATCTTAATCGAAAAACAATTAAGATTGACGGAGATAAGAGTTTTTTTTTCATACAATAACGATGAAATAAAAAAATACCACATTTTCTGCCAAACTACTGAAAAAATCGTTGTCAAAGTATCAAGTATCATTCAGATTGGCTAAAACAGCAATGAAAAGTAAATCTAAATTGAAAAAAAATTAAGATTGGAGGAGTTAAGAGTTTTTTTTTCATACAATAACGATGAAATAAAAAAATAACACATTTTCAGCCAAACTACTGAAAAAATCGTTGTCAAAGTATCAAGTATCATTCAGATTGACTAAAACGGCAATGAAAAGTAACTCTAAATTGAAAAAATATTAAGATTGAAGGAGTCAAGAGTTTGTTTTTAAATAAAAAAATAACACATTTTCTCCCAAACTACTGAAAAAATCGTTGTCAAAGTATCAAGTATCAAGTATCATTCAGATTGACTAAAACAGCAATGAAAAGCAAATCTTAATCGAAAAACAATTAAGATTGACGGAGATAAGAGATTTTTTTTTTCATACAATAACGATGAAATAAAAAAATAACACATTTTCTGCCAAACTACTGAAAAAATCGTTGTCAAAGTATCAAGTATCAAGTATCATTCAGATTGACTAAAACAGCAATGAAAAGCAAATCTTAATCGAAAAACAATTAAAATTGACGGAGATAAGATATTTTTTTTCATACAATAACGATGAAATAAAAAAAACACATTTTCTGCCAAACTACTGAAAAAATCGTTGTCAAAGTATCAAGTATCATTCAGATTGACTAAAACAGCAATGAAAAGTAACTCTAAATTGAAAAAAAATTAAGATTGAAGGAGTCAAGAGTTTGTTTTTAAATAAAAAAATAACACATTTTCTGCCAAACTACTGAAAAAATCGTTGTCAAAGTATCAAGTATCAAGTATCATTCAGATTGACTAAAACAGCAATGAAAAGCAAATCTTAATCGAAAAACAATTAAGATTGACGGAGATAAGAGTTTTTTTTTTTTCATACAATAACGATGAAATAAAAAAATAACACATTTTCTGCCAAACTACTGAAAAAATCGTTGTCAAAGAATCAAGTATCATTCAGATTGACTAAAACAGCAATGAAAAGTAAATCTAAATTGAAAAAAAATTAATATTGGAGGAGTTAAGAGTTTTTTTTTCATACAATAACGATGAAATAAAAAAATAACACATTTTCTGCCAAACTACTGAAAAAATCGTTGTCAAAGTATCAAGAATCATTCAGATTGACTAAAACAGCAATGAAAAGTAACTCTAAATTGAAAAAATATTAAGATTGAAGGAGTCAAGAGTTTGTTTTTAAATAAAAATATAACACATTTTCTCCCAAACTACTGAAAAAATCGTTGTAAAAGTATCAAGTATCAAGTATCATTCAGATTGACTAAAACAGCAATGAAAAGCAAATCTTAATCGAAAAACAATTAGGATTGACGAAGATAAGAGTTTTTTTTTCATACAATAACGATGAAATAAAAAAATAACACATTTTCTGCCAAAGTACTGAAAAAATCGTTGTCAAAGAATCAAGTATCATTCAGATTGACTAAAACAGCAATGAAAAGTAAATCTAAATTGAAAAAAAATTAAGATTGGAGGAGTTAAGAGTTTTTTTTTAAATAAAAAAATAACACATTTTCTGCCAAACTACTGAAAAAATCGTTGTCAAAGTGTATCTAGTATCAAGTATCATTCATATTGACTAAAACAGCAATGAAAAGCAAATCTTAATCGAAAAACAATTAAGATTGACGAAGATAAGAGTTTTTTTTTTTCATACAATAACGATGAAATAAAAAAATAACACATTTTCTGCCGAAGTACTGAAAAAATCGTTGTCAAAGAATCAAGTATCATTCAGATTGACTAAAACAGCAATGAAAAGTAAATCTAAATTGAAAAAAAATTAAGATTGGAGGAGTTAAGAGTTTTTTTTTAAATAAAAAAATAACACTTTTTCTGCCAAACTACTGAAAAAATCGTTGTCAAAGTGTATCTAGTATCAAGTATCATTGATATTGACTAAAACAGCAATGAAAAGCAAATCTTAATCGAAAAACAATTAAGATTGACGAAGATAAGAGTTTTTTTTTTCATACAATAACGATGAAATAAAAAAATAACACATTTTCTGCCAAACTACTGAAAAAATCGTTGTCAAAGAATCAAGTATCATTCAGATTGACTAAAACAGCAATGAAAAGTAAATCTAAATTGAAAAAAAATTAATATTGGAGGAGTTAAGAGTTTTTTTTTCATACAATAACGATGAAATAAAAAAATAACACATTTTCTGCCAAACTACTGAAAAAATCGTTGTCAAAGAATCAAGTATCATTCAGATTGACTAAAACAGCAATGAAAAGTAAATCTAAATTGAAAAAAAATTAAGATTGGAGGAGTTAAGAGTTTTTTTTTAAATAAAAAAATAACACATTTTCTGCCAAACTACTGAAAAAATCGTTGACAAAGTGTATCAAGTATCAAGTATCATTCATATTGACTAAAACAGCAATGAAAAGCAAATCTTAATCGAAAAACAATTAAGATTGACGAAGATAAGAGTTTTTTTTTTCATACAATAACGATGAAATAAAAAAATAACACATTTTCTGCCAAACTACTGAAAAAATCGTTGTCAAAGAATCAAGTATCATTCAGATTGACTAAAACAGCAATGAAAAGTAAATCTAAATTGAAAAAAAATTAAGATTGGAGGAGTTAAGAGTTTGTTTTTAAATAAAAAAATAACACATTTTCTGCCAAACTACTGAAAAAATCGTTGTCAAAGTGTATCAAGTATCAAGTATCATTCATATTGACTAAAACAGCAATGAAAAGCAAATCTTAATCGAAAAACAATTAAGATTGACGAAGATAAGAGTTTTTTTTTCATACAATAACGATGAAATAAAAAAATAACACATTTTCTGCCAAACTACTGAAAAAATCGTTGTCAAAGTATCAAGTATCAAGTATCATTCAGATTGACTAAAACAGCAATGAAAAGTAAATCTAAATTGAAAAAAAATTAAGATTGGAGGAGTTAAGAGTTTTTTTTTAAATAAAAAAATAACACATTTTCTGCCAAACTACTGAAAAAATCGTTGTCAAAGTGTATCAAGTATCAAGTATCATTCATATTGACTAAAACAGCAATGAAAAGCAAATCTTAATCGAAAAACAATTAAGATTGACGAAGATAAGAGTTTTTTTTTTCATACAATAACGATGAAATAAAAAAAATACACATTTTCTGCCAAACTACTGAAAAAATCGTTGTCAAAGAATCAAGTATTATTCAGATTGACTAAAACAGCAATGAAAAGTAAATCTAAATTGAAAAAAAATTAATATTGGAGGAGTTAAGAGTTTTTTTTTCATACAATAACGATGAAATAAAAAAATAACACATTTTCTGCCAAACTACTGAAAAAATCGTTGTCAAAGAATCAAGTATCATTCAGATTGACTAAAACAGCAATGAAAAGTAAATCTAAATTGAAAAAAAATTAAGATTGGAGGAGTTAAGAGTTTTTTTTTAAATAAAAAAATAACACATTTTCTGCCAAACTACTGAAAAAATCGTTGTCAAAGTGTATCAAGTATCATTCATATTGACTAAAACAGCAATGAAAAGCAAATCTTAATCGAAAAACAATTAAAATTGACGGAGATAAGAGTTTTTTTTTTCATAAAATAACGATGAAATAAAAAAATAGCACATTGTCTGCCAAACTACTGAAAAAATCGTTGTCAAAGTATCAAGTATCATTCATATTGACTAAAACAGCAATGAAAAGCAAATCTTAGTCGAAAAACAATTAAGATTGACGGAGATAAGAGTTTTTTTTTTCATACAATAACGATGAAATAAAAAAATAACACATTTTCTGCCAAACTACTGAAAAAATCGTTGTCAAAGTATCAAGTATCATTCAGATTGACTAAAACAGCAATGAAAAGTAACTCTAAATTGAAAAAAAATTAAGATTGAAGGAGTCAAGAGTTTGTTTTTAAATAAAAAAATAACACATTTTCTGCCAAACTACTGAAAAAATCGTTGTCAAAGTATCAAGTATCAAGTATCATTCAGATTGACTAAAACAGCAATGAAAAGCAAATCTTAATCGAAAAACAATTAAGATTGACGGAGATAAGAGTTTTTTTTTTCATACAATAACGATGAAATAAAAAAAATAACACATTTTCTGCCAAACTACTGAAAAAATCGTTGTCAAAGTATCAAGTATCATTCAGATTGGCTAAAACAGCAATGAAAAGTAAATCTAAATTGAAAAAAAATTAAGATTGGAGGAGTTAAGAGTTTTTTTTTCATACAATAACGATGAAATAAAAAAATAACACATTTTCTGCCAAACTACTGAAAAAATCGTTGTCAAAGTATCAAGTATCAAGTATCATTCAGATTGACTAAAACAGCAATGAAAAGTAACTCTAAATTGAAAAAATATTAAGATTGAAGGAGTCAAGAGTTTGTTTTTAAATAAAAAAATAACACATTTTCTGCCAAACTACTGAAAAAATCGTTGTCAAAGTATCAAGTATCAGGTATCATTCAGATTGACTAAAACAGCAATGAAAAGCAAATCTTAATCGAAAAACAATTAAGATTGACGGAGATAAGAGTTTTTTTTTTCATACAATAACGATGAAATAAAAAAATAACACATTTTCTGCCAAACTACTGAAAAAATCGTTGTCAAAGAATCAAGTATCATTCAGATTGACTAAAACAGCAATGAAAAGTAAATCTAAATTAAAAAAAAATTAATATTGGAGGAGTTAAGACTTTTTTTTTCATACAATAACGATGACATAAAATAATAACACATTTTCTGCCACACTACTGAAAAAATCGTTGTCAAAGTATCAAGTATCATTCAGATTGGCTAAAACAGCAATGAAAAGTAAATCTAAATTGAAAAAAAATTAAGATTGGAGGAGTTAAGAGTTTTTTTTTCATACAATAACGATGAAATAAAAAAATAACACATTTTCTGCCAAACTACTGAAAAAATCGTTGTCAAAGTATCAAGTATCATTCAGATTGGCTAAAACAGCAATGAAAAGTAAATCTAAATTGAAAAAAAATTAAGATTGGAGGAGTTAAGAGTTTTTTTTTCATAAAATAACGATGAAATAAAAAAATAACACATTTTCTGCCAAACTACTGAAAAAATCGTTGTCAAAGTATCAAGTATCAAGTATCATTCAGATTGACTAAAACAGCAATGAAAAGTAACTCTAAATTGAAAAAATATTAAGATTGAAGGAGTCAAGAGTTTGTTTTTAAATAAAAAAATAACACATTTTCTGCCAAACTACTGAAAAAATCGTTGTCAAAGTATCAAGTATCAAGTATCATTCAGATTGACTAAAACAGCAATGAAAAGTAACTCTAAATTGAAAAAAAATTAAGATTGAAGGAGTCAAGAGTTTGTTTTTAAATAAAAAAATAACACATTTTCTGCCAAACTACTGAAAAAATCGTTGTCAAAGTATCAAGTATCAAGTATCATTCAGATTGACTAAAACAGCAATGAAAAGCAAATCTTAATCGAAAAACAATTAAGATTGACGGAGATAAGAGTTTTTTTTTTCATACAATAACGATGAAATAAAAAAAATAACACATTTTCTGCCAAACTACTGAAAAAATCGTTGTCAAAGTATCAAGTATCATTCAGATTGGCTAAAACAGCAATGAAAAGTAAATCTAAATTGAAAAAAAATTAAGATTGGAGGAGTTAAGAGTTTTTTTTTTCATACAATAACGATGAAATAAAAAAATAACACATTTTCTGCCAAACTACTGAAAAAATCGTTGTCAAAGTATCAAGTATCAAGTATCATTCAGATTGACTAAAACAGCAATGAAAAGTAACTCTAAATTGAAAAAATATTAAGATTGAAGGAGTCAAGAGTTTGTTTTTAAATAAAAAAATAACACATTTTCTGCCAAACTACTGAAAAAATCGTTGTCAAAGTATCAAGTATCAGGTATCATTCAGATTGACTAAAACAGCAATGAAAAGCAAATCTTAATCGAAAAACAATTAAGATTGACGGAGATAAGAGTTTTTTTTTTCATACAATAACGATGAAATAAAAAAATAACACATTTTCTGCCAAACTACTGAAAAAATCGTTGTCAAAGAATCAAGTATCATTCAGATTGACTAAAACAGCAATGAAAAGTAAATCTAAATTAAAAAAAAATTAATATTGGAGGAGTTAAGACTTTTTTTTTCATACAATAACGATGACATAAAATAATAACACATTTTCTGCCACACTACTGAAAAAATCGTTGTCAAAGTATCAAGTATCATTCAGATTGGCTAAAACAGCAATGAAAAGTAAATCTAAATTGAAAAAAAATTAAGATTGGAGGAGTTAAGAGTTTTTTTTTCATACAATAACGATGAAATAAAAAAATAACACATTTTCTGCCAAACTACTGAAAAAATCGTTGTCAAAGTATCAAGTATCATTCAGATTGGCTAAAACAGCAATGAAAAGTAAATCTAAATTGAAAAAAAATTAAGATTGGAGGAGTTAAGAGTTTTTTTTTCATAAAATAACGATGAAATAAAAAAATAACACATTTTCTGCCAAACTACTGAAAAAATCGTTGTCAAAGTATCAAGTATCAAGTATCATTCAGATTGACTAAAACAGCAATGAAAAGTAACTCTAAATTGAAAAAATATTAAGATTGAAGGAGTCAAGAGTTTGTTTTTAAATAAAAAAATAACACATTTTCTGCCAAACTACTGAAAAAATCGTTGTCAAAGTATCAAGTATCAAGTATCATTCAGATTGACTAAAACAGCAATGAAAAGCAAATCTTAATCGAAAAACAATTAAGATTGACGAAGATAAGAGTTTTTTTTTTCATACAATAACGATGAAATAAAAAAATTACACATTTTCTGCCAAACTACTGAAAAAATCGTTGTCAAAGTATCAAGTATCATTCAAATTGACTAAAAAAGCAATGAAAAGTAAATCTAAATTGAAAAAAATTAAGATTGAAGGAGTCAAGAGTTTGTTTTTAAATAAAAAAATAACACATTTTCTGCCAAACTACTGAAAAAATCGTTGTCAAAGTATCAAGTATCATTCAGATTGACTAAAACAGCAATGAAAAGCAAATCTTAATCGAAAAACAATTAAGATTGACGGAGATAAGAGTTTTTTTTTTTCATACAATAACGATGAAATAAAAAAATAACACATTTTCTGCCAAACTACTGAAAAAATCGTTGTCAAAGAATCAAGTATCATTCAGATTGAC
Source organism: Ptychoptera albimana (assembly GCA_961205885.1). Classification (NCBI taxonomy): domain Eukaryota; kingdom Metazoa; phylum Arthropoda; class Insecta; order Diptera; family Ptychopteridae; genus Ptychoptera; species Ptychoptera albimana. Next base: position 47,923,926 of record OY540801.1, read on the forward strand.
TAAAACAGCAATGAAAAGTAAATCTAAATTAAAAAAAAAAATTAATATTGGAGGAGTTAAGACTTTTTTTTTCATACAATAACGATGACATAAAATAATAACACATTTTCTGCCAAACTACTGAAAAAATCGTTGTCAAAGTATCAAGAATCATTCAGATTGACTAAAACAGCAATGAAAGTAACTCTAAATTGAAAAAATATTAAGATTGAAGGAGTAAAGAGTTTTTTTTTAATAAAAAAATAACACATTTTCTGCCAAACTACTGAAAAAATCGTTGTCAAAGTATCAAGTAACAAGAATCATTCAGATTGACTAAAACAGCAATGCAAAGTAAATATAAATTGAAAAAAAATTAAGATTGGAGGAGTTAAGAGTTTTTTTTTTTCATACAATAACGATGAAATAAAAAATTAACACATTTTCTGCCAAACTACTGAAAAAATCGTTGGCAAAGTATCAAGTATCATTCAGATTGACTAAAACAGCAATAAAAAGTAACTCTAAATTGAAAAAATATTAAGATTGAAGGAGTAAAGAGTTTTTTTTTTAATAAAAAAATAACTCAATTACTGCCAAACTACTGAAAAAATCGTTGTCAAAGTATCAAGTATCATTTACATTGACTAAATCAGCAATGAAAAGCAAATCTTAATCGAAAAACAATTAAGATTGACGAAGATAAGACATTTTTTTTTTCATACAATAACGATGAAATAAAAAAATAACACATTTTCTGCCAAACTACTGAAAAAATCGTTGTCAAAGTATCAAGTATCATTCAGATTGACTAAAACAGCAATAAAAAGTAACTCTAAATTGAAAAAAAATTAAGATTGAAGGAGTAAAGAGTTTTTTTTTAAATAAAAAAATAACACATTTTCTGCCATACTACTGAAAAAATCGTTGTCAAAGTATCAAGTATCAAGTATCATTCAGATTGACTAAAACAGCAATGAAAAGCAAATCTTAATCGAAAAACAATTAAGATTGACGAAGATAAGAGTTTTTTTTTTCATACAATAACGATGAAATAAAAAAATAACACATTTTCTGCCAAACTACTGAAAAAATCGTTGTCAAAGTATCAAGTATCATTCAGATTGACTAAAACAGCAATGAAAAGTAACTCTAAATTGAAAAAAAATTAAGATTGAAGGAGTCAAGAGTTTGTTTTTAAATAAAAAAATAACACATTTTCTGCCAAACTACTGAAAAAATCGTTGTCAAAGTATCAAGTATCATTCATATTGACTAAAACAGCAATGAAAAGCAAATCTTAGTCGAAAAACAATTAAGATTGACGGAGATAAGAGTTTTTTTTTTCATACAATAACGATGAAATAAAAAAATAACACATTTTCTGCCAAACTACTGAAAAAATCGTTGTCAAAGTATCAAGTATCATTCAGATTGACTAAAACAGCAATGAAAAGTAACTCTAAATTGAAAAAAAATTAAGATTGAAGGAGTCAAGAGTTTGTTTTTAAATAAAAAAATAACACATTTTCTGCCAAACTACTGAAAAAATCGTTGTCAAAGTATCAAGTATCATTCAAATTGACTAAAAAAGCAATGAAAAGTAAATCTAAATTGAAAAAAATTAAGATTGAAGGAGTCAAGAGTTTGTTTTTAAATAAAAAAATAACACATTTTCTGCCAAACTACTGAAAAAATCGTTGTCAAAGTATCAAGTATCATTCAGATTGACTAAAACAGCAATGAAAAGCAAATCTTAATCGAAAAACAATTAAGATTGACGGAGATAAGAGTTTTTTTTTTTTCATACAATAACGATGAAATAAAAAAATAACACATTTTCTGCCAAACTACTGAAAAAATCGTTGTCAAAGAATCAAGTATCATTCAGATTGACTAAAACAGCAATGAAAAGTAACTCTAAATTGAAAAAATATTAAGATTGAAGGAGTCAAGAGTTTGTTTTTAAATAAAAAAATAACACATTTTCTGCCAAACTACTGAAAAAATCGTTGTCAAAGTATCAAGTATCAAGTATCATTCAGATTGACTAAAACAGCAATGAAAAGCAAATCTTAATCGAAAAACAATTAAGATTGACGGAGATAAGAGTTTTTTTTTCATACAATAACGATGAAATAAAAAAATAACACATTTTCTGCCAAACTACTGAAAAAATCGTTGTCAAAGAATCAAGTATCATTCAGATTGACTAAAACAGCAATGAAAAGTTAATCTAAATTAAAAAAAAAATTAATATTGGAGGAGTTAAGACTTTTTTTTTCATACAATAACGATGACATAAAATAATAACACATTTTCTGCCAAACTACTGAAAAAATCGTTGTCAAAGTATCAAGTATCATTCAGATTGGCTAAAACAGCAATGAAAAGTAAATCTAAATTGAAAAAAAATTAAGATTGAAGGAGTAAAGAGTTTTTTTTTAATAAAAAAATAACACATTTTCTGCCAAACTACTGAAAAAATCGTTGTCAAAGTATCAAGTATCAAGTATCATTCAGATTGACTAAAACAGCAATGAAAAGCAAATCTTAATCGAAAAACAATTAAGATTGACGGAGATAAGAGTTTTTTTTTTCATACAATAACGATGAAATAAAAAAATAACACATTTTCTGCCAAACTACTGAAAAAATCGTTGTCAAAGAATCAAGTATCATTCAGATTGACTAAAACAGCAATGAAAAGTAACTCTAAATTGAAAAAATATTAAGATTGAAGGAGTCAAGAGTTTGTTTTTAAATAAAAAAATAACACATTTTCTGCCAAACTACTGAAAAAATCGTTGTCAAAGTATCAAGTATCAAGTATCATTCAGATTGACTAAAACAGCAATGAAAAGCAAATCTTAATCGAAAAACAATTAAGATTGACGGAGATAAGAGTTTTTTTTTCATACAATAACGATGAAATAAAAAAATAACACATTTTCTGCCAAACTACTGAAAAAATCGTTGTCAAAGAATCAAGTATCATTCAGATTGACTAAAACAGCAATGAAAAGTTAATCTAAATTGAAAAAAAATTAATATTGGAGGAGTTAAGACTTTTTTTTTCATACAATAACGATGACATAAAATAATAACACATTTTCTGCCAAACTACTGAAAAAATCGTTGTCAAAGTATCAAGTATCATTCAGATTGGCTAAAACAGCAATGAAAAGTAAATCTAAATTGAAAAAAAATTAAGATTGAAGGAGTAAAGAGTTTTTTTTTAATAAAAAAATAACACATTTTCTGCCAAACTACTGAAAAAATCGTTGTCAAAGTATCAAGTATCATTCAGATTGACTAAAACAGCAATGAAAAGCAAATCTTAATCGAAAAACAATTAAGATTGACGGAGATAAGAGTTTTTTTTTTCATACAATAACGATGAAATAAAAAAATAACACATTTTCTGCCAAACTACTGAAAAAATCGTTGTCAAAGTATCAAGTATCATTCAGATTGACTAAAACAGCAATGAAAAGTAACTCTAAATTGAAAAAAAATTAAGATTGAAGGAGTCAAGAGTTTGTTTTTAAATAAAAAAATAACACATTTTCTGCCAAACTACTGAAAAAATCGTTGTCAAAGTATCAAGTATCATTCATATTGACTAAAACAGCAATGAAAAGCAAATCTTAGTCGAAAAACAATTAAGATTGACGGAGATAAGAGTTTTTTTTTTCATACAATAACGATGAAATAAAAAAATAACACATTTTCTGCCAAACTACTGAAAAAATCGTTGTCAAAGTATCAAGTATCATTCAGATTGACTAAAACAGCAATGAAAAGTAACTCTAAATTGAAAAAAAATTAAGATTGAAGGAGTCAAGAGTTTGTTTTTAAATAAAAAAATAACACATTTTCTGCCAAACTACTGAAAAAATCGTTGTCAAAGTATCAAGTATCATTCAGATTGACTAAAACAGCAATGAAAAGCAAATCTTAATCGAAAAACAATTAAGATTGACGGAGATAAGAGTTTTTTTTTTTTCATACAATAACGATGAAATAAAAAAATAACACATTTTCTGCCAAACTACTGAAAAAATCGTTGTCAAAGAATCAAGTATCATTCAGATTGACTAAAACAGCAATGAAAAGTAACTCTAAATTGAAAAAATATTAAGATTGAAGGAGTCAAGAGTTTGTTTTTAAATAAAAAAATAACACATTTTCTGCCAAACTACTGAAAAAATCGTTGTCAAAGTATCAAGTATCAAGTATCATTCAGATTGACTAAAACAGCAATGAAAAGCAAATCTTAATCGAAAAACAATTAAGATTGACGGAGATAAGAGTTTTTTTTTTCATACAATAACGATGAAATAAAAAAATAACACATTTTCTGCCAAACTACTGAAAAAATCGTTGTCAAAGTATCAAGTATCATTCAGATTGGCTAAAACAGCAATGAAAAGTAAATCTAAATTGAAAAAAAATTAAGATTGGAGGAGTTAAGAGTTTTTTTTTCATACAATAACGATGAAATAAAAAAATAACACATTTTCTGCCAAACTACTGAAAAAATCGTTGTCAAAGTATCAAGTATCATTCAGATTGACTAAAACAGCAATGAAAAGTAACTCTAAATTGAAAAAATATTAAGATTGAAGGAGTCAAGAGTTTGTTTTTAAATAAAAAAATAACACATTTTCTGCCAAACTACTGAAAAAATCGTTGTCAAAGTATCAAGTATCATTCAAATTGACTAAAAAAGCAATGAAAAGTAAATCTAAATTGAAAAAATATTAAGATTGAAGGAGTCAAGAGTTTGTTTTTAAATAAAAAAATAACACATTTTCTGCCAAACTACTGAAAAAATCGTTGTCAAAGTATCAAGTATCAAGTATCATTCAGATTGACTAAAACAGCAATGAAAAGCAAATCTTAATCGAAAAACAATTAAGATTGACGGAGATAAGAGTTTTTTTTTCATACAATAACGATGAAATAAAAAAATAACACATTTTCTGCCAAACTACTGAAAAAATCGTTGTCAAAGTATCAAGTATCATTCAGATTGACTAAAACAGCAATGAAAAGCAAATCTTAATCGAAAAACAATTAAGATTGACGGAGATAAGAGTTTTTTTTTTTTCATACAATAACGATGAAATAAAAAAATAACACATTTTCTGCCAAACTACTGAAAAAATCGTTGTCAAAGAATCAAGTATCATTCAGATTGACTAAAACAGCAATGAAAAGTAACTCTAAATTGAAAAAAAATTAATTTGAAGGAGTCAAGAGTTTGTTTTTAAATAAAAAAATAACACATTTTCTGCCAAACTACTGAAAAAATCGTTGTCAAAGTATCAAGTATCATTCATATTGACTAAAACAGCAATGAAAAGCAAATCTTAGTCGAAAAACAATTAAGATTGACGGAGATAAGAGTTTTTTTTTTCATACAATAACGATGAAATAAAAAAATAACACATTTTCTGCCAAACTACTGAAAAAATCGTTGTCAAAGTATCAAGTATCATTCAGATTGACTAAAACAGCAATGAAAAGTAACTCTAAATTGAAAAAAAATTAAGATTGAAGGAGTCAAGAGTTTGTTTTTAAATAAAAAAATAACACATTTTCTGCCAAACTACTGAAAAAATCGTTGTCAAAGTATCAAGTATCATTCAAATTGACTAAAAAAGCAATGAAAAGTAAATCTAAATTGAAAAAAATTAAGATTGAAGGAGTCAAGAGTTTGTTTTTAAATAAAAAAATAACACATTTTCTGCCAAACTACTGAAAAAATCGTTGTCAAAGTATCAAGTATCATTCAGATTGACTAAAACAGCAATGAAAAGCAAATCTTAATCGAAAAACAATTAAGATTGACGGAGATAAGAGTTTTTTTTTTTCATACAATAACGATGAAATAAAAAAATAACACATTTTCTGCCAAACTACTGAAAAAATCGTTGTCAAAGAATCAAGTATCATTCAGATTGACTAAAACAGCAATGAAAAGTAACTCTAAATTGAAAAAATATTAAGATTGAAGGAGTCAAGAGTTTGTTTTTAAATAAAAAAATAACACATTTTCTGCCAAACTACTGAAAAAATCGTTGTCAAAGTATCAAGTATCAAGTATCATTCAGATTGACTAAAACAGCAATGAAAAGCAAATCTTAATCGAAAAACAATTAAGATTGACGGAGATAAGAGTTTTTTTTTTCATACAATAACGATGAAATAAAAAAATAACACATTTTCTGCCAAACTACTGAAAAAATCGTTGTCAAAGAATCAAGTATCATTCAGATTGACTAAAACAGCAATGAAAAGTTAATCTAAATTAAAAAAAAAATTAATATTGGAGGAGTTAAGACTTTTTTTTCATACAATAACGATGACATAAAATAATAACACATTTTCTGCCAAACTACTGAAAAAATCGTTGTCAAAGTATCAAGTATCATTCAGATTGGCTAAAACAGCAATGAAAAGTAAATCTAAATTGAAAAAAAATTAAGATTGAAGGAGTAAAGAGTTTTTTTTTAATAAAAAAATAACACATTTTCTGCCAAACTACTGAAAAAATCGTTGTCAAAGTATCAAGTATCAAGTATCATTCAGATTGACTAAAACAGCAATGAAAAGCAAATCTTAATCGAAAAACAATTAAGATTGACGGAGATAAGAGTTTTTTTTTTCATACAATAACGATGAAATAAAAAAATAACACATTTTCTGCCAAACTACTGAAAAAATCGTTGTCAAAGAATCAAGTATCATTCAGATTGACTAAAACAGCAATGAAAAGTAACTCTAAATTGAAAAAATATTAAGATTGAAGGAGTCAAGAGTTTGTTTTTAAATAAAAAAATAACACATTTTCTGCCAAACTACTGAAAAAATCGTTGTCAAAGTATCAAGTATCAAGTATCATTCAGATTGACTAAAACAGCAATGAAAAGCAAATCTTAATCGAAAAACAATTAAGATTGACGGAGATAAGAGTTTTTTTTTCATACAATAACGATGAAATAAAAAAATAACACATTTTCTGCCAAACTACTGAAAAAATCGTTGTCAAAGAATCAAGTATCATTCAGATTGACTAAAACAGCAATGAAAAGTTAATCTAAATTAAAAAAAAAATTAATATTGGAGGAGTTAAGACTTTTTTTTTTCATACAATAACGATGACATAAAATAATAACACATTTTCTGCCAAACTACTGAAAAAATCGTTGTCAAAGTATCAAGTATCATTCAGATTGGCTAAAACAGCAATGAAAAGTAAATCTAAATTGAAAAAAAATTAAGATTGAAGGAGTAAAGAGTTTTTTTTTAATAAAAAAATAACACATTTTCTGCCAAACTACTGAAAAAATCGTTGTCAAAGTATCAAGTATCAAGTATCATTCATATTGACTAAAACAGCAATGAAAAGCAAATCTTAGTCGAAAAACAATTAAGATTGACGGAGATAAGAGTTTTTTTTTTCATACAATAACGATGAAATAAAAAAATAACACATTTTCTGCCAAACTACTGAAAAAATCGTTGTCAAAGTATCAAGTATCATTCAGATTGACTAAAACAGCAATGAAAAGTAACTCTAAATTGAAAAAAAATTAAGATTGAAGGAGTCAAGAGTTTGTTTTTAAATAAAAAAATAACACATTTTCTGCCAAACTACTGAAAAAATCGTTGTCAAAGTATCAAGTATCATTCAAATTGACTAAAAAAGCAATGAAAAGTAAATCTAAATTGAAAAAAATTAAGATTGAAGGAGTCAAGAGTTTGTTTTTAAATAAAAAAATAACACATTTTCTGCCAAACTACTGAAAAAATCGTTGTCAAAGTATCAAGTATCATTCAGATTGACTAAAACAGCAATGAAAAGTAACTCTAAATTGAAAAAAAATTAAGATTGAAGGAGTCAAGAGTTTGTTTTTAAATAAAAAAATAACACATTTTCTGCCAAACTACTGAAAAAATCGTTGTCAAAGAATCAAGTATCATTCAGATTGACTAAAGCAGCAATGAAAAGTTAATCTAAATTAAAAAAAAAATTAATATTGGAGGAGTTAAGACTTTTTTTTTTCATACAATAACGATGACATAAAATAATAACACATTTTCTGCCAAACTACTGAAAAAATCGTTGTCAAAGTATCAAGTATCATTCAGATTGGCTAAAACAGCAATGAAAAGTAAATCTAAATTGAAAAAAAATTAAGATTGAAGGAGTAAAGAGTTTTTTTTTAATAAAAAAATAACACATTTTCTGCCAAACTACTGAAAAAATCGTTGTCAAAGTATCAAGTATCAAGTATCATTCATATTGACTAAAACAGCAATGAAAAGCAAATCTTAGTCGAAAAACAATTAAGATTGACGGAGATAAGAGTTTTTTTTTTCATACAATAACGATGAAATAAAAAAATAACACATTTTCTGCCAAACTACTGAAAAAATCGTTGTCAAAGTATCAAGTATCATTCAGATTGACTAAAACAGCAATGAAAAGTAACTCTAAATTGAAAAAAAATTAAGATTGAAGGAGTCAAGAGTTTGTTTTTAAATAAAAAAATAACACATTTTCTGCCAAACTACTGAAAAAATCGTTGTCAAAGTATCAAGTATCATTCAAATTGACTAAAAAAGCAATGAAAAGCAAATCTAAATTGAAAAAAATTAAGATTGAAGGAGTCAAGAGTTTGTTTTTAAATAAAAAAATAACACATTTTCTGCCAAACTACTGAAAAAATCGTTGTCAAAGTATCAAGTATCATTCAGATTGACTAAAACAGCAATGAAAAGCAAATCTTAATCGAAAAACAATTAAGATTGACGGAGATAAGAGTTTTTTTTTTTTCATACAATAACGATGAAATAAAAAAATAACACATTTTCTGCCAAACTACTGAAAAAATCGTTGTCAAAGAATCAAGTATCATTCAGATTGAGTAAAACAGCAATGAAAAGTAACTCTAAATTGAAAAAATATTAAGATTGAAGGAGTCAAGAGTTTGTTTTTAAATAAAAAAATAACACATTTTCTGCCAAACTACTGAAAAAATCGTTGTCAAAGTATCAAGTATCATTCATATTGACTAAAACAGCAATGAAAAGCAAATCTTAGTCGAAAAACAATTAAGATTGACGGAGATAAGAGTTTTTTTTTTCATACAATAACGATGAAATAAAAAAATAACACATTTTCTGCCAAACTACTGAAAAAATCGTTGTCAAAGTATCAAGTATCATTCAGATTGACTAAAACAGCAATGAAAAGTAACTCTAAATTGAAAAAAAATTAAGATTGAAGGAGTCAAGAGTTTGTTTTTAAATAAAAAAATAACACATTTTCTGCCAAACTACTGAAAAAATCGTTGTCAAAGTATCAAGTATCATTCAAATTGACTAAAAAAGCAATAAAAAGTAACTCTAAATTGAAAAAAAATTAAGATTGGAGGAGTCAAGAGTTCGTTTTTAAATAAAAAAATAACACATTTTCTGCCATACTACTGAAAAAATCGTTGTCAAAGTATCAAGTATCAAGTATCATTCAGATTGACTAAAACAGCAATGAAAAGCAAATCTTAATCGAAAAACAATTAAGATTGACGAAGATAAGAGTTTTTTTTTTCATACAATAACGATGAAATAAAAAAATAACACATTTTCTGCCAAACTACTGAAAAAATCGTTGTCAAAGTATCAAGTATCAAGTATCATTCAGATTGACTAAAACAGCAATGAAAAGCAAATCTTAATCGAAAAACAATTAAGATTGACGGAGATAAGAGATTTTTTTTTTCATACAATAACGATGAAATAAAAAAATAACACATTTTCTGCCAAACTACTGAAAAAATCGTTGTCAAAGAATCAAGTATCATTCAGATTGACTAAAACAGCAATGAAAAGTAAATCTAAATTGAAAAAAAAAATAAGATTGGAGGAGTTAAGAATTTTTTTTTAAATAAAAAAATAACACATTTTCTGCCAAACTACTGAAAAAATCGTTGTCAAAGTATCAAGTATCATTCATATTGACTAAAACAGCAATGAAAAGCAAATCTTAGTCGAAAAACAATTAAGATTGACGGAGATAAGAGTTTTTTTTTTTCATACAATAACGATGAAATAAAAAAATAACACATTTTCTGCCAAACTACTGAAAAAATCGTTGTCAAAGTATCAAGTATCAAGTATCATTCAGATTGACTAAAACAGCAATGAAAAGCAAATCTTAATCGAAAAACAATTAAGATTGACGGAGATAAGAGATTTTTTTTTTCATACAATAACGATGAAATAAAAAAATAACACATTTTCTGCCAAACTACTGAAAAAATCGTTGTCAAAGAATCAAGTATCATTCAGATTGACTAAAACAGCAATGAAAAGTAAATCTAAATTGAAAAAAAATTAAGATTGGAGGAGTTAAGAGTTTTTTTTTAAATAAAAAAATAACACATTTTCTGCCAAACTACTGAAAAAATCGTTGTCAAAGTATCAAGTATCAAGTATCATTCATATTGACTAAAACAGCAATGAAAAGCAAATCTTAGTCGAAAAACAATTAAGATTGACGGAGATAAGAGTTTTTTTTTTCATACAATAACGATGAAATAAAAAAATAACACATTTTCTGCCAAACTACTGAAAAAATCGTTGTCAAAGTATCAAGTATCATTCAGATTGACTAAAACAGCAATGAAAAGTAACTCTACATTGAAAAAAAATTAAGATTGAAGGAGTCAAGAGTTTGTTTTTAAATAAAAAAATAACACATTTTCTGCCAAACTACTGAAAAAATCGTTGTCAAAGTATCAAGTATCAAGTATCATTCAGATTGACTAAAACAGCAATGAAAAGCAAATCTTAATCGAAAAACAATTAAGATTGACGGAGATAAGAGTTTTTTTTTTCATACAATAACGATGAAATAAAAAAATAACACATTTTCTGCCAAACTACTGAAAAAATCGTTGTCAAAGTATCAAGTATCATTCAGATTGGCTAAAACAGCAATGAAAAGTAACTCTAAATTGAAAAAAAATTAAGATTGAAGGAGTCAAGAGTTTGTTTTAAAATAAAAAAATAACACATTTTCTGCCAAACTACTGAAAAAATCGTTGTCAAAGTATCAAGTATCATTCAGATTGACTAAAACAGCAATGAAAAGCAAATCTTAATCGAAAAACAATTAAGATTGACGGAGATAAGAGTTTTTTTTTCATACAATAACGATGAAATAAAAAAATAACACATTTTCTGCCAAACTACTGAAAAAATCGTTGTCAAAGAATCAAGTATCATTCAGATTGACTAAAACAGCAATGAAAAGCAAATCTTAATCGAAAAAAAAAATTAATATTGGAGGAGTTAAGACTTTTTTTTTCATACAATAACGATGACATAAAATAATAACACATTTTCTGCCAAACTACTGAAAAAATCGTTGTCAAAGTATCAAGTATCATTCAGATTGACTAAAACAGCAATGAAAAGTAAATCTAAATTGAAAAAAAATTAAGATTGGAGGAGTTAAGAGTTTTTTTTTCATACAATAACGATGAAATAAAAAAATAACACATTTTCTGCCAAACTACTGAAAAAATCGTTGTCAAAGTATCAAGTATCAAGTATCATTCAGATTGACTAAAACAGCAATGAAAAGTAACTCTAAATTGAAAAAATATTAAGATTGAAGGAGTCAAGAGTTTGTTTTTAAATAAAAAAATAACACATTTTCTGCCAAACTACTGAAAAAATCGTTGTCAAAGTATCAAGTATCATTCAGATTGACTAAAACAGCAATGAAAAGCAAATCTTAATCGAAAAACAATTAAGATTGACGAAGATAAGAGATTTGTTTTCATACAATAACGATGAAATAAAAAAATTACACATTTTCTGCCAAACTACTGAAAAAATCGTTGTCAAAGTATCAAGTATCATTCAAATTGACTAAAACAGCAATGAAAAGTAACTCTAAATTGAAAAAATATTAAGATTGAAGGAGTCAAGAGTTTGTTTTTAAATAAAAAAATAACACATTTTCTGCCAAACTACTGAAAAAATCGTTGTCAAAGTATCAAGTATCAAGTATCATTCAGATTGACTAAAACAGCAATGAAAAGCAAATCTTAATCGAAAAACAATTAAGATTGACGAAGATAAGAGTTTTTTTTTTCATACAATAACGATGAAATAAAAAAATTACACATTTTCTGCCAAACTACTGAAAAAATCGTTGTCAAAGTATCAAGTAACAAGAATCATTCAGATTGACTAAAACAGCAATGAAAAGTAACTCTAAATTGAAAAAAAATTAAGATTGAAGGAGTCAAGAGTTTGTTTTTAAATAAAAAAATAACACATTTTCTGCCAAACTACTGAACAAATCGTTGTCAAAGTATCACGTATCAAGTATCATTCAGATTGACTAAAACAGCAATGAAAAGTAACTCTAAATTGAAAGAATATTAAGATTGAAGGAGTCAAGAGTTTGTTTTTAAATAAAAAAATAACACATTTTCTGCCAAACTACTGAAAAAATCGTTGTCAAAGTATCAAGTATCAAGTATCATTCAGATTGACTAAAACAGCAATGAAAAGCAAATCTTAATCGAAAAACAATTAAGATTGACGAAGATAAGAGTTTTTTTTTCATACAATAACGATGAAATAAAAAAATTACACATTTTCTGCCAAACTACTGAAAAAATCGTTGTCAAAGTATCAAGTATCATTCAAATTGACTAAAAAAGCAATGAAAAGTAAATCTTAATTGAAAAAAATTAAGATTGAAGGAGTCAAGAGTTTGTTTTTAAATAAAAAAATAACACATTTTCTGCCAAACTACTGAAAAAATCGTTGTCAAAGTATCAAGTATCAAGTATCATTCAGATTGACTAAAACAGCAATGAAAAGCAAATCTTAATCGAAAAACAATTAAGATTGACGGAGATAAGAGTTTTTTTTTTTTCATACAATAACGATGAAATAAAAAAATAACACATTTTCTGCCAAACTACTGAAAAAATCGTTGTCAAAGAATCAAGTATCATTCAGATTGACTAAAACAGCAATGAAAAGTAAATCTAAATTAAAAAAAAAAATTAATATTGGAGGAGTTAAGACTTTTTTTTTCATACAATAACGATGACATAAAATAATAACACATTTTCTGCCAAACTACTGAAAAAATCGTTGTCAAAGAATCAAGAATCATTCAGATTGACTAAAACAGCAATGAAAAGTAACTCTAAATTGAAAAAATATTAAGATTGAAGGAGTCAAGAGTTTGTTTTTAAATAAAAAAATAACACATTTTCTCCCAAACTACTGAAAAAATCGTTGTCAAAGTATCAAGTATCAAGTATCATTCAGATTGACTAAAACAGCAATGAAAAGCAAATCTTAATCGAAAAACAATTAAGATTGACGAAGATAAGAGTTTTTTTTTTCATACAATAACGATGAAATAAAAAAATAACACATTTTCTGCCAAACTACTGAAAAAATCGTTGTCAAAGTATCAAGTAACAAGAATCATTCAGATTGACTAAAACAGCAATGCAAAGTAAATATAAATTGAAAAAAAATTAAGATTGGAGGAGTTAAGAGTTTTTTTTTTCATACAATAACGATGAAATAAAAAATTAACACATTTTCTGCCAAACTACTGAAAAAATCGTTGGCAAAGTATCAAGTATCATTCAGATTGACTAAAACAGCAATGAAAAGTAACTCTAAATTGAAAAAATATTAAGATTGAAGGAGTAAAGAGTTTTTTTTTTAATAAAAAAATAACTCAATTACTGCCAAACTACTGAAAAAATCGTTGTCAAAGTATCAAGTATCATTTACATTGACTAAATCAGCAATGAAAAGCAAATCTTAATCGAAAAACAATTAAGATTGACGAAGATAAGAGATTTTTTTTTTCATACAATAACGATGAAATAAAAAAATAACACATTTTCTGCCAAACTACTGAAAAAATCGTTGTCAAAGTATCAAGTATCATTCAGATTGACTAAAACAGCAATAAAAAGTAACTCTAAATTGAAAAAAAATTAAGATTGGAGGAGTCAAGAGTTCGTTTTTAAATAAAAAAATAACACATTTTCTGCCATACTACTGAAAAAATCGTTGTCAAAGTATCAAGTATCAAGTATCATTCAGATTGACTAAAACAGCAATGAAAAGCAAATCTTAATCGAAAAACAATTAAGATTGACGAAGATAAGAGTTTTTTTTTTCATACAATAACGATGAAATAAAAAAATAACACATTTTCTGCCAAACTACTGAAAAAATCGTTGTCAAAGTATCAAGTATCAAGTATCATTCAGATTGACTAAAACAGCAATGAAAAGCAAATCTTAATCGAAAAACAATTAAGATTGACGGAGATAAGAGATTTTTTTTTTCATACAATAACGATGAAATAAAAAAATAACACATTTTCTGCCAAACTACTGAAAAAATCGTTGTCAAAGAATCAAGTATCGTTCAGATTGACTAAAACAGCAATGAAAAGTAAATCTAAATTGAAAAAAAAATTAAGATTGGAGGAGTTAAGAATTTTTTTTTAAATAAAAAAATAACACATTTTCTGCCAAACTACTGAAAAAATCGTTGTCAAAGTATCAAGTATCATTCATATTGACTAAAACAGCAATGAAAAGCAAATCTTAGTCGAAAAACAATTAAGATTGACGGAGATAAGAGTTTTTTTTTTTCATACAATAACGATGAAATAAAAAAATAACACATTTTCTGCCAAACTACTGAAAAAATCGTTGTCAAAGTATCAAGTATCAAGTATCATTCAGATTGACTAAAACAGCAATGAAAAGCAAATCTTAATCGAAAAACAATTAAGATTGACGGAGATAAGAGATTTTTTTTTTCATACAATAACGATGAAATAAAAAAATAACACATTTTCTGCCAAACTACTGAAAAAATCGTTGTCAAAGAATCAAGTATCATTCAGATTGACTAAAACAGCAATGAAAAGTAAATCTAAATTGAAAAAAAATTAAGATTGGAGGAGTTAAGAGTTTTTTTTTAAATAAAAAAATAACACATTTTCTGCCAAACTACTGAAAAAATCGTTGTCAAAGTATCAAGTATCAAGTATCATTCATATTGACTAAAACAGCAATGAAAAGCAAATCTTAGTCGAAAAACAATTAAGATTGACGGAGATAAGAGTTTTTTTTTTCATACAATAACGATGAAATAAAAAAATAACACATTTTCTGCCAAACTACTGAAAAAATCGTTGTCAAAGTATCAAGTATCATTCAGATTGACTAAAACAGCAATGAAAAGTAACTCTACATTGAAAAAAAATTAAGATTGAAGGAGTCAAGAGTTTGTTTTTAAATAAAAAAATAACACATTTTCTGCCAAACTACTGAAAAAATCGTTGTCAAAGTATCAAGTATCAAGTATCATTCAGATTGACTAAAACAGCAATGAAAAGCAAATCTTAATCGAAAAACAATTAAGATTGACGGAGATAAGAGTTTTTTTTTTCATACAATAACGATGAAATAAAAAAATAACACATTTTCTGCCAAACTACTGAAAAAATCGTTGTCAAAGTATCAAGTATCATTCAGATTGGCTAAAACAGCAATGAAAAGTAACTCTAAATTGAAAAAAAATTAAGATTGAAGGAGTCAAGAGTTTGTTTTAAAATAAAAAAATAACACATTTTCTGCCAAACTACTGAAAAAATCGTTGTCAAAGTATCAAGTATCATTCAGATTGACTAAAACAGCAATGAAAAGCAAATCTTAATCGAAAAACAATTAAGATTGACGGAGATAAGAGTTTTTTTTTCATACAATAACGATGAAATAAAAAAATAACACATTTTCTGCCAAACTACTGAAAAAATCGTTGTCAAAGAATCAAGTATCATTCAGATTGACTAAAACAGCAATGAAAAGCAAATCTTAATCGAAAAAAAAAATTAATATTGGAGGAGTTAAGACTTTTTTTTTCATACAATAACGATGACATAAAATAATAACACATTTTCTGCCAAACTACTGAAAAAATCGTTGTCAAAGTATCAAGTATCATTCAGATTGACTAAAACAGCAATGAAAAGTAAATCTAAATTGAAAAAAAATTAAGATTGGAGGAGTTAAGAGTTTTTTTTTCATACAATAACGATGAAATAAAAAAATAACACATTTTCTGCCAAACTACTGAAAAAATCGTTGTCAAAGTATCAAGTATCAAGTATCATTCAGATTGACTAAAACAGCAATGAAAAGTAACTCTAAATTGAAAAAATATTAAGATTGAAGGAGTCAAGAGTTTGTTTTTAAATAAAAAAATAACACATTTTCTGCCAAACTACTGAAAAAATCGTTGTCAAAGTATCAAGTATCAAGTATCATTCAGATTGACTAAAACAGCAATGAAAAGCAAATCTTAATCGAAAAACAATTAAGATTGACGAAGATAATAGTTTTTTTTTTCATACAATAACGATGAAATAAAAAAATTACACATTTTCTGCCAAACTACTGAAAAAATCGTTGTCAAAGTATCAAGTATCATTCAAATTGACTAAAACAGCAATGAAAAGTAACTCTAAATTGAAAAAATATTAAGATTGAAGGAGTCAAGAGTTTGTTTTTAAATAAAAAAATAACACATTTTCTGCCAAACTACTGAACAAATCGTTGTCAAAGTATCAAGTATCAAGTATCATTCAGATTGACTAAAACAGCAATGAAAAGCAAATCTTAATCGAAAAACAATTAAGATTGACGGAGATAAGAGTTTTTTTTTTTTCATACAATAACGATGAAATAAAAAAATATCACATTTTCTGCCAAACTACTGAAAAAATCGTTGTCAAAGTATCAAGTATCATTCATATTGACTAAAACAGCAATGAAAAGCAAATCTTAGTCGAAAAACAATTAAGATTGACGGAGATAATAGTTTTTTTTTTTCATACAATAACGATGAAATAAAAAAATAACACATTTTCTGCCAAACTACTGAAAAAATCGTTGTCAAAGTATCAAGTATCATTCAGATTGACTAAAACAGCAATGAAAAGTAACTCTAAATTGAAAAAAAATTAAGATTGAAGGAGTCAAGAGTTTGTTTTTAAATAAAACAATAACACGTTTTCTGCCAAACTACTGAAAAAATCGTTGTCAAAGTATCAAGTATCAAGTATCATTCAGATTGACTAAAACAGCAATGAAAAGCAAATCTTAATCGAAAAACAATTAAGATTGACGGAGATAAGAGTTTTTTTTTTCATACAATAACGATGAAATAAAAAAATAAGACATTTTCTGCCAAACTACTGAAAAAATCGTTGTCAAAGTGTCAAGTATCATTCAGATTGGCTAAAACAGCAATGAAAAGTAAATCTAAATTGAAAAAAAATTAAGATTGGAGGAGTTAAGAGTTTTTTTTTCATACAATAACGATGAAATAAAAAAATAACACATTTTCTGCCAAACTACTGAAAAAATCGTTGTCAAAGTATCAAGTATCAAGTATCATTCAGATTGACTAAAACAGCAATGAAAAGTAACTCTAAATTGAAAAAAAATTAAGATTGAAGGAGTCAAGAGTTTGTTTTTAAATAAAAAAATAACACATTTTCTGCCAAACTACTGAACAAATCGTTGTCAAAGTATCAAGTATCAAGTATCATTCAGATTGACTAAAACAGCAATGAAAAGCAAATCTTAATCGAAAAACAATTAAGATTGACGGAGATAAGAGTTTTTTTTTTTTCATACAATAACGATGAAATAAAAAAATAACACATTTTCTGCCAAACTACTGAAAAAATCGTTGTCAAAGAATCAAGTATCATTCAGATTGACTAAAACAGCAATGAAAAGTAAATCTAAATTGAAAAAAAATTAATATTGGAGGAGTTAGGAGTTTTTTTTTCATACAATAACGATGAAATAAAAAAATAACACATTTTCTGCCAAACTACTGAAAAAATCGTTGTCAAAGTATCAAGTATCATTCAGATTGACTAAAACAGCAATGAAAAGTAACTCTAAATTGAAAAAATATTAAGATTGAAGGAGTCAAAAGTTTGTTTTTAAATAAAAAAATAACACATTTTCTCCCAAACTACTGAAAAAATCGTTGTCAAAGTATCAAGTATCAAGTATCATTCAGATTGACTAAAACAGCAATGAAAAGCAAATCTTAATCGAAAAACAATTAAGATTGACGAAGATAAGAGTTTTTTTTTTCATACAATAACGAAGAAATAAAAAAATAACACATTTTCTGCCAAACTACTGAAAAAATCGTTGTCAAAGTATCAAGTAACAAGAATCATTCAGATTGACTAAAACAGCAATGCAAAGTAAATATAAATTGAAAAAAAATTAAGATTGGAGGAGTGAAGACTTTTTTTTTCATACAATAACGATGAAATAAAAAAATAACACATTTTCTGCCAAACTACTGAAAAAATCGTTGGCAAAGTATCAAGTATCATTCAGATTGACTAAAACAGCAATGAAAAGTAACTCTAAATTGAAAAAATATTAAGATTGAAGGAGTAAAGAGTTTTTTTTTTAATAAAAAAATAACTCAATTACTGCCAAACTACTGAAAAAATCGTTGTCAAAGTATCAAGTATCATTTACATTGACTAAATCAGCAATGAAAAGCAAATCTTAATCGAAAAACAATTAAGATTGACGGAAATAAGAGTTTTTTTTTTCATACAATAACGATGAAATAAAAAAATAACACATTTTCTACCCAACTACTGAAAAAATCGTTGTCAAAGTATCAAGTATCATTCAGATTGGCTAAAACAGCAATGAAAAGTAAATCTAAATTGAAAAAAAATTATGATTGGAGGAGTTAAGAGTTTTTTTTTAAATAAAAAAATAACACATTTTCTGCCAAACTACTGAAAAAATCGCTGTCAAAGTATCAAGTATCATTCAGATTGACTAAAACAGCAATGAAAAGTAAATCTAAATTGAAAAAAAATTAAGATTGGAGGAGTTAAGAGTTTTTTTTTTTAAATAAAAAAATAACACATTTTCTGCCAAACTACTGAAAAAATCGTTGTCAAAGTATCAAGTATCATTCAGATTGACTAAAACAGCAATGAAAAGTAAATCTAAATTGAAAAAAAATTAAGATTGACGGAGATAAGAGTTTTTTTTTTCATACAATAACGATGAAATAAAAAAATAACACATTTTCTGCCAAACTACTGAAAAAATCGTTGTCAAAGTATCAAGTATCATTCAGATTGACTAAAACAGCAATGAAAAGTAACTCTTAATTGAAAAAAAATTAAGATTGAAGGAGTCAAGAGTTTGTTTTTAAATAAAAAAATAACACATTTTCTGCCAAACTACTGAAAAAATCGCTGTCAAAGTATCAAGTATCAAGTATCATTCAGATTGACTAAAACAGCAATGAAAAGTAAATCTAAATTGAAAAAAAATTAAGATTGGAGGAGTTAAGAGTTTTTTTTTTAAATAAAAAAATAACACATTTTCTGCCAAACTACTGAAAAAATCGTTGTCAAAGTATCAAGTATCAAGTATCATTCAGATTGACTAAAACAGCAATGAAAAGTAAATCTAAACTGAAAAAAAATTAAGATTGGAGGAGTTAAGAGTTTTTTTTTTAAATAAAAAAATAACACATTTTCTGCCAAACTACTGAAAAAATCGTTGTCAAAGTATCAAGTATCAAGTATCATTCAGATTGACTAAAACAGCAATGAAAAGTAAATCTAAATTGAAACAAAATTAAGATTGGAGGAGTTAAGAGTTTTTTTTTCATACAATAACGATGAAATAAAAAAATAACACATTTTCTGCCAAACTACTGAAAAAATCGTTGTCAAAGTATCAAGTATCATTCAGATTGACTAAAACGGCAATGAAAAGTAACTCTAAATTGAAAAAATATTAAGATTGAAGGAGTCAAGAGTTTGTTTTTAAATAAAAAAATAACACATTTTCTCCCAAACTACTGAAAAAATCGTTGTCAAAGTATCAAGTATCAAGTATCATTCAGATTGACTAAAACAGCAATGAAAAGCAAATCTTAATCGAAAAACAATTAAGATTGACGAAGATAAGAGTTTTTCTTTTCATACAATAACGAAGAAATAAAAAAATAACACATTTTCTGCCAAACTACTGAAAAAATCATTGTCAAAGTATCAAGTATCAAGTATCATTCAGATTGACTAAAACTGCAATGCAAAGTAAATATAAATTGAAAAAAAATTAAGATTGGAGGAGTGAAGACTTTTTTTTTCATACAATAACGATGAAATAAAAAAATAACACATTTTCTGCCAAACTACTGAAAAAATCGTTGGCAAAGTATCAAGTATCATTCAGATTGACTAAAACAGCAATGAAAAGTAACTCTAAATTGAAAAAATATTAAGATTGAAGGAGTAAAGAGTTTTTTTTTTAATAAAAAAATAACTCAATTACTGCCAAACTACTAAAAAAAATCGTTGTCAAAGTATCAAGTATCATTTACATTGACTAAATCAGCAATGAAAAGCAAATCTTAATCGAAAAACAATTAAGATTGACGAAGATAAGAGATTTTTTTTTTCATACTATAACGATGAAATAAAAAAATAACACATTTTCTGCCAAACTACTGAAAAAATCGTTGTCAAAGTATCAAGTATCATTCAGATTGGCTAAAACAGCAATGAAAAGTAAATCTAAATTGAAAAAAAATTATGATTGGAGGAGTTAAGAGTTTTTTTTTAAATAAAAAAATAACACATTTTCTGCCAAACTACTGAAAAAATCGCTGTCAAAGTATCAAGTATCAAGTATCATTCAGATTGACTAAAACAGCAATGAAAAGTAAATCTAAATTGAAAAAAAATTAAGATTGGAGGAGTTAAGAGTTTTTTTTTTTAAATAAAAAAATAACACATTTTCTGCCAAACTACTGAAAAAATCGTTGTCAAAGTATCAAGTATCAAGTATCATTCAGATTGACTAAAACAGCAATGAAAAGTAAATCTAAATTGAAAAAAAATTAAGATTGACGGAGATAAGAGTTTTTTTTTTCATACAATAACGATGAAATAAAAAAATAACACATTTTCTGCCAAACTACTGAAAAAATCGTTGTCAAAGTATCAAGTATCATTCAGATTGACTAAAACAGCAATGAAAAGTAACTCTTAATTGAAAAAAAATTAAGATTGAAGGAGTCAAGAGTTTGTTTTTAAATAAAAAAATAACACATTTTCTGCCAAACTACTGAAAAAATCGCTGTCAAAGTATCAAGTATCAAGTATCATTCAGATTGACTAAAACAGCAATGAAAAGTAAATCTAAATTGAAAAAAAATTAAGATTGGAGGAGTTAAGAGTTTTTTTTTTAAATAAAAAAATAACACATTTTCTCCCAAACTACTAAAAAAAATCGTTGTCAAAGTATCAAGTATCAAGTATCATTCAGATTGACTAAAACAGCAATGAAAAGCAAATCTTAATCGAAAAACAATTAAGATTGACGGAGATAAGAGATTTTTTTTTTCATACAATAACGATGAAATAAAAAAATAACACATTTTCTGCCAAACTACTGAAAAAATCGTTATCAAAGAATCAAGTATCATTCAGATTGACTAAAACAGCAATGAAAAGCAAATCTAAATTGAAAAAAAATTAAGATTGGAGGAGTTAAGAGTTTTTTTTTAAATAAAAAAATAACACATTTTCTGCCAAACTACTGAAAAAATCGTTGTCAAAGTATCAAGTATCAAGTATCATTCAGATTGACTAAAACAGCAATGAAAAGCAAATCTTAATCGAAAAACAATTAAGATTGACGGAGATAAGAGTTTTTTTTTTCATACAATAACGATGAAATAAAAAAATAACACATTTTCTGCCAAATTACTGAAAAAATCGTTGTCAAAGTATCAAGTATCATTCAGATTGACTAAAACAGCAATGAAAAGTAACTCTTAATTGAAAAAAAATTAAGATTGAAGGAGTCAAGAGTTTGTTTTTAAATAAAAAAATAACACATTTTCTGCCAAACTACTGAAAAAATCGTTGTCAAAGTATCAAGTATCATTCAGATTGACTAAAACAGCAATGAAAAGCAAATCTTAATCGAAAAACAATTAAGATTGGAGGAGTTAAGAGTTTTTTTTTTAAATAAAAAAATAACACATTTTCTGCCAAACTACTGAAAAAATCGTTGTCAAAGTATCAAGTATCATTCAGATTGACTAAAACAGCAATGAAAAGCAAATCTTAATCGAAAAACAATTAAGATTGGAGGAGTTAAGAGTTTTTTTTTTAAATAAAAAAATAACACATTTTCTGCCAAACTACTGAAAAAATCGTTGTCAAAGTATCAAGTATCAAGTATCATTCAGATTGACTAAAACAGCAATGAAAAGTAAATCTAAATTGAAACAAAATTAAGATTGGAGGAGTTAAGAGTTTTTTTTTCATACAATAACGATGAAATAAAAAAATAACACATTTTCTGCCAAACTACTGAAAAAATCGTTGTCAAAGTATCAAGTATCATTCAGATTGACTAAAACGGCAATGAAAAGTAACTCTAAATTGAAAAAATATTAAGATTGAAGGAGTCAAGATTTTGTTTTTAAATAAAAAAATAACACATTTTCTCCCGAACTACTAAAAAAAATCGTTGTCAAAGTATCAAGTATCAAGTATCATTCAGATTGACTAAAACAGCAATGAAAAGCAAATCTTAATCGAAAAACAATTAAGATTGACGGAGATAGGAGATTTTTTTTTTCATACAATAACGATGAAATAAAAAAATAACACATTTTCTGCCAAACTACTGAAAAAATCGTTGTCAAAGAATCAAGTATCATTCAGATTGACTAAAACAGCAACGAAAAGTAAATCTAAATTGAAAAAAAATTAAGATTGGAGGAGTTAAGAGTTTTTTTTTAAATAAAAAAATAACACATTTTCTGCCAAACTACTGAAAAAATCGTTGTCAAAGTATCAAGTATCAAGTATCATTCAGATTGACTAAAACAGCAATGAAAAGCAAATCTTAATCGAAAAACAATTAAGATTGACGGAGATAAGAGTTTTTTTTTCATACAATAACGATGAAATAAAAAAATAACACATTTTCTGCCAAACTACTGAAAAAATCGTTGTCAAAGTATCAAGTATCATTCAGATTGACTAAAACAGCAATGAAAAGTAACTCTTAATTGAAAAAAAATTAAGATTGAAGGAGTCAAGAGTTTGTTTTTAAATAAAAAAATAACACATTTTCTGCCAAACTACTGAAAAAATCGTTGTCAAAGTATCAAGTATCAAGTATCATTCAGATTGACTAAAACAGCAATGAAAAGCAAATCTTAATCGAAAAACAATTAAGATTGACGGAGATAAGAGTTTTTTTTTCATACAATAACGATGAAATAAAAAAATAACACATTTTCTGCCAAACTACTGAAAAAATCGTTGTCAAAGTATCAAGTATCATTCAGATTGACTAAAACAGCAATGAAAAGTAACTCTTAATTGAAAAAAAATTAAGATTGAAGGAGTCAAGAGTTTGTTTTTAAATAAAAAAATAACACATTTTCTGCCAAACTACTGAAAAAATCGTTGTCAAAGTATCAAGTATCAAGTATCATTCAGATTGGCTAAAACAGCAATGAAAAGTAAATCTAAATTGAAAAAAAATTAAGATTGGAGGAGTTAAGAGTTTTTTTTTTAAATAAAAAA
Source organism: Ptychoptera albimana (assembly GCA_961205885.1). Taxonomy (NCBI): domain Eukaryota; kingdom Metazoa; phylum Arthropoda; class Insecta; order Diptera; family Ptychopteridae; genus Ptychoptera; species Ptychoptera albimana. Next base: position 47,947,690 of record OY540801.1, read on the forward strand.
ATAACACATTTTCTGCCAAACTACTGAAAAAATCGTTGTCAAAGTATCAAGTATCAAGTATCATTCAGATTGACTAAAACAGCAATGAAAAGTAAATCTAAATTGAAAAAAAATTATGATTGACGGAGATAAGAGTTTTTTATTTCATAAAATAACGATGAAATAAAAAAAACACATTTTCTGCCAAACTACTGAAAAAATCGTTGTCAAAGTATCAAGTATCATTCAGATTGACTAAAACAGCAATGAAAAGTAAATCTAAATTGAAAAAAAATTAAGATTGACGGAGATAAGATTTTTTTTATCATACAATAACGATGAAATAAAAAAAAAAAATTTTCTGCCAAACTACTGAAAAAATCGTTATCAAAGTATCAAGTATCATTCAGATTGACTAAAACAGCAATGAAAAGTAAATCTAAATTGAAAAAAAATTAAGATTGGAGGAGTTCTGCCAAACTACTGAAAAAATCGTTGTCAAAGTATCAAGTATCATTCAGATTGACTAAAACAGCAATGAAAAGCAAATCTAAATTGAAAAAAAAATTAAGATTGACGGAGATAAGAGATTTTTTTTTCATACAATAACGATGAAATATAAAAATAACACATTTTCTGCCAAACTACTGAAAAAATCGTTGTCAAAGTATCAAGTATCATTCAGATTGACTAAAACATCAATGAAAAGTAAATCTAAATTGAAAAAAAATTAAGATTGGAGGAGTTAAGAGTTTTTTTTTTAAATAAAAAAATAACACATTTTCTGCCAAACTACTGAAAAAATCGCTGTCAAAGTATCAAGTATCAAGTATCATTCAGATTGACTAAAACAGCAATGAAAAGTAAATCTAAATTGAAAAAAAATTAAGATTGACGGAGATAAGATTTTTTTTATCATACAATAACGATGAAATAAAAAAAAAAAAATTTCTGCCAAACTACTGAAAAAATCGTTGTCAAAGTATCAAGTATCATTCAGATTGACTAAAACAGCAATGAAAAGTAAATCTAAATTGAAAAAAAATTAAGATTGGAGGAGTTCTGCCAAACTACTGAAAAAATCGTTGTCAAAGTATCAAGTATCATTCAGATTGACTAAAACAGCAATGAAAAGCAAATCTAAATGGAAAAAATTAAGATTGACGGAGATAAGAGATTTTTTTTTCATACAATAATGATAAAATAAAAAAATAACACATTTTTTGCCAAACTACTGAAAAAATCGTTGTCAAAGTATCAAGTATCATTCAGATTGACTAAAACAGCAATGAAAAGTAAATGTAAATTGAAAAAAAATTAAGATTGACGGATATAAGAGTTTTTTTTTTCATACAATAACGATGAAATAAAAAAAACACATTTTCTGCCAAACTACTGAAAAAATCGTTGTCAAAGTATCAAGTATCATTCAGATTGACTAAAACAGCAATGAAAAGTAAATCTAAATTGAAAAAAAATTAAGATTGGAGGAGTTCTGCCAAACTACTGAAAAAATCGTTGTCAAAGTATCAAGTATCATTCAGATTGACTAAAACAGCAATGAAAAGCAAATCTAAATGGAAAAAATTAAGATTGACGGAGATAAGAGATTTTTTTTTCATACAATAATGATAAAATAAAAAAATAACACATTTTCTGCCAAACTACTGAAAAAATCGTTGTCAAAGAATCAAGTATCATTCAGATTGACTAAAACAGCAATGAAAAGTAAATCTAAATTGAAAAAAAAATAAGATTGGCGGAGTTAAAAGTTTTTTTTTTAAATAAAAAAATAACACATTTTCTGCCAAACTACTGAAAAAATCGTTGTCAAAGTATCAAGTATCAAGTATCATTCAGAGTGACTAAAACAGCAATGAAAAGTAAATCTAAATTGAAAAAAAAATTAAGATTGACGGAGATAAGAGTTTTTTTTTTCATACAATAACGATGAAATAAAAAAAACACATTTTCTGCCAAACTACTGAAAAAATCGTTGTCAAAGTATCAAGTATCAAGTATCATTCAGATTGACTAAAACAGCAATGAAAAGCAAATCTTAATCGAAAAACAATTAAGATTGACGGAGATAAGAGTTTTTTTTTTCATACAATAACGATGAAATAAAAAGAACACATTTTCTGCCAAACTACTAAAAAAATCGTTGTCAAAGTATCAAGAATCATTCAGATTGACTAAAACAGCAATGAAAAGCAAAACTAAATTGAAAAAAAATTAAGATTGATGGAGATAAGATTTTTTTTTCATACAATAACGATGAAATAAAAAAATGACACATATTCTACCAAACTACTGAAAAAATCGTTGTCAAAGAATCAAGTATCATTCAGATTGACTAAAACAGCAATGAAAAGTAAATCTAAATGGAAAAAATTAAGATTGACGGAGATAAGAGATTTTTTTTTCATACAATAATGATAAAATAAAAAAATAACACATTTTCTGCCAAACTACTGAAAAAATCGTTGTCAAAGTATCAAGTATCATTCAGATTGACTAAAACAGCAATGAAAAGCAAATCTAAATTGAAAAAATTAAGATTGACGGAGATAAGAGATTTTTTTTTCATACAATAATGATAAAATAAAAAAATAACACATTTTCTGCCAAACTACTGAAAAAATCGTTGTCAAAGTATCAAGTATCATTCAGATTGACTAAAACAGCAATGAAAAGCAAATCTAAATTGAAAAAAAAATTAAGATTGACGGAGATAAGAGATTTTTTTTTCATACAATAACGATGAAATATAAAAATAACACATTTTCTGCCAAACTACTAAAAAAATCGTTGTCAAAGTATCAAGTATCAAGTATCATTCAGATTGACTAAAACAGCAATGAAAAGCAAATCTTAATCGAAAAACAATTAAGATTGACGGAGATAAGAGTTTTTTTTTCATACAATAACGATGAAATAAAAATAACACATTTTCAGCCAAACTACTGAAAAAATCATTGTCAAAGTATCAAGTATCATTCAGATTGACTAAAACAGCAATGAAAAGCAAATCAAAATTGAAAAAAAAATTAAGATTGACGGAGATAAGAGTTTTTTTTTTCATACAATAACGATGAAATAAAAAAATAACACATTTTCTGCCAAACTACTGAAAAAATCGTTGTCAAAGTATCAAGTATCATTCAGATTGACTAAAACAGCAATGAAAAGCAAATCAAAATTGAAAAAAAAATTAAGATTGACGGAGATAAGAGTTTTTTTTTTCATACAATAACGATGAAATAAAAAAATAACACATTTTCTGCCAAACTACTGAAAAAATCGTTGTCAAAGTATCAAGTATCATTCAGATTGACTAAAACAGCAATGAAAAGTAAATCTAAATTGAAAAAAAAATTAAGATTGGAGGAGTTAAGAGTTTTTTTTTTAAATAAAAAAATAACACATTTTCTGCCAAACTACTGAAAAAATCGCTGTCAAAGTATCAAGTATCAAGTATCATTCAGATTGACTAAAACAGCAATGAAAAGTAAATCTAAATTGAAAAAAAATTAAGATTGACGGAGATAAGAGTTTTTTTTTTCATACAATAACGATGAAATAAAAATAACACATTTTCAGCCAAACTACTGAAAAAATCATTGTCAAAGTATCAAGTATCATTCAGATTGACTAAAACAGCAATGAAAAGCAAATCTAAATTGAAAAAATTAAGATTGACGGAGATAAGAGATTTTTTTTTCATACAATAATGATAAAATAAAAAAATAACACATTTTCTGCCAAACTACTGAAAAAATCGTTGTCAAAGTATCAAGTATCATTCAGATTGACTAAAACAGCAATGAAAAGTAAATCTAAATTGAAAAAAAAATTAAGATTGGAGGAGTTAAGAGTTTTTTTTTTAAATAAAAAAATAACACATTTTCTGCCAAACTACTGAAAAAATCGCTGTCAAAGTATCAAGTATCAAGTATCATTCAGATTGACTAAAACAGCAATGAAAAGTAAATCTAAATTGAAAAAAAATTAAGATTGACGGAGATAAGAGTTTTTTTTTTCATACAATAACGATGAAATAAAAAAATAACACATTTTCTGCCAAACTACTGAAAAAATCGTTGTCAAAGTATCAAGTATCATTCAGATTGACTAAAACAGCAATGAAAAGCAAATCTAAATTGAAAAAATTAAGATTGACGGAGATAAGAGATTTTTTTTTCATACAATAATGATAAAATAAAAAAATAACACATTTTCTGCCAAACTACTGAAAAAATCGTTGTCAAAGTATCAAGTATCATTCAGATTGACTAAAACAGCAATGAAAAGTAAATCTAAATTGAAAAAAAAATTAAGATTGGAGGAGTTAAGAGTTTTTTTTTTAAATAAAAAAATAACACATTTTCTGCCAAACTACTGAAAAAATCGCTGTCAAAGTATCAAGTATCATTCAGATTGACTAAAACAGCAATGAAAAGTAAATCTAAATTGAAAAAAAATTAAGATTGACGGAGATAAGAGTTTTTTTTTTCATACAATAACGATGAAATAAAAATAACACATTTTCAGCCAAACTACTGAAAAAATCATTGTCAAAGTATCAAGTATCATTCAGATTGACTAAAACAGCAATGAAAAGCAAATCAAAATTGAAAAAAAAATTAAGATTGACGGAGATAAGAGTTTTTTTTTTCATACAATAACGATGAAATAAAAAAATAACACATTTTCTGCCAAACTACTGAAAAAATCGTTGTCAAAGTATCAAGTATCATTCAGATTGACTAAAACAGCAATGAAAAGCAAATCAAAATTGAAAAAAAAATTAAGATTGACGGAGATAAGAGTTTTTTTTTTCATACAATAACGATGAAATAAAAAAATAACACATTTTCTTCCAAACTACTGAAAAAATCGTTGTCAAAGTATCAAGTATCATTCAGATTGACTAAAACAGCAATGAAAAGTAAATCTAAATTGAAAAAAAATTAAGATTGAAGGAGTAAAGAGTTTGTTTTTAAATAAAAAAATAACACATTTTCAGCCAAACTACTGAAAAAATCGTTATCAAAGTATCATGTATCAAGTATCATTCAGATTGACTAAAACAGCAATGAAAAGCAAATCTTAATCGAAAAACAATTAAGATTGACGGAGATAAGAGTTTTTTTTTTTCATACAATAACGATGAAATAAAAATAACACATTTTCAGCCAAACTACTGAAAAATCATTGTCAAAGTATCAAGTATCATTCAGATTGACTAAAACAGCAATGAAAAGCAAATCAAAATTGAAAAAAAAATTAAGATTGACGGAGATAAGAGTTTTTTTTTTCATACAATAACGATGAAATAAAAAAATAACACATTTTCTGCCAAACTACTGAAAAAATCGTTGTCAAAGTATCAAGTATCATTCAGATTGACTAAAACAGCAATGAAAAGTAAATCTAAATTGAAAAAAAATTAAGATTGAAGGAGTAAAGAGTTTGTTTTTAAATAAAAAAATAACACATTTTCAGCCAAACTACTGAAAAAATCGTTATCAAAGTATCATGTATCAAGTATCATTCAGATTGACTAAAACAGCAATGAAAAGCAAATATAAATTGAAAAAACATTAAGATTGACGGAGATAAGAGTTTTTTTTTTCATACAATAACGATGAAATAAAAAAATAACACATTTTCTGCCAAACTACTGAAAAAACCGTTGTCAAAGTATCAATTACTATAAAAAGGTTGACTAAAACAGCAATGAAAGTAAATCTAAAGTGAAAAAAAATTAAGATTAAAGGAGTAAAGAGTTTGTTTTTAAATAAAAAAATAACACATTTTCAGCCAAGCTACTGAAAAAATCATTGTCAAAGTATCAAGTATCATTCAGATTGACTAAAACAGCAATGAAAAGCAAATCAAAATTGAAAAAAAAATTAAGATTGACGGAGATAAGAGTTTTTTTTTCATACAATAACGATGAAATAAAAAAATAACACATTTTCTGCCAAACTACTGAAAAAATCGTTGTCAAAGTATCAAAAATCATTCAGATTGACTAAAACAGCAATGAAAAGTAAATCTAAATTGAAAAAAAATTAAGATTGAAGGAGTAAAGAGTTTGTTTTTAAATAAAAAAATAACATATTTTCTGCCAAACTACTGAAAAAATCGTTGTCAAAGTATCAAGTATCATTCAGATTGGCTAAAACAGCAATGAAAAGTAAATCTAAATTGAAAAAAAATTATGATTGGAGGAGTTAAGAGTTTTTTTTTAAATAAAAAAATAACACATTTTCTGCCAAACTACTGAAAAAATCGCTGTAAAAGTATCAAGTATCAAGTATCATTCAGATTGACTAAAACAGCAATGAAAAGTAAATCTAAATTGAAAAAAAATTAAGATTGGAGGCGTTAAGAGTTTTTTTTTTAAATAAAAAAATAACACATTTTCTGCCAAACTACTGAAAAAATCGTTGTCAAAGTATCAAGTATCAAGTATCATTCAGATTGACTAAAACAGCAATGAAAAGTAAATCTAAATTGAAAAAAAATTATGATTGACGGAGATAAGAGTTTTTTATTTCATAAAATAACGATGAAATAAAAAAAACACATTTTCTGCCAAACTACTGAAAAAATCGTTGTCAAAGTATCAAGTATCATTCAGATTGACTAAAACAGCAATGAAAAGTAAATCTAAATTGAAAAAAAATTAAGATTGACGGAGATAAGATTTTTTTTATCATACAATAACGATGAAATAAAAAAAAAAAATTTTCTGCCAAACTACTGAAAAAATCGTTATCAAAGTATCAAGTATCATTCAGATTGACTAAAACAGCAATAAAAAGTAAATCTAAATTGAAAAAAAATTAAGATTGGAGGAGTTCTGCCAAACTACTGAAAAAATCGTTGTCAAAGTATCAAGTATCATTCAGATTGACTAAAACAGCAATGAAAAGCAAATCTAAATTGAAAAAAAAATTAAGATTGACGGAGATAAGAGATTTTTTTTTCATACAATAACGATGAAATATAAAAATAACACATTTTCTGCCAAACTACTGAAAAAATCGTTGTCAAAGTATCAAGTATCATTCAGATTGACTAAAACATCAATGAAAAGTAAATCTAAATTGAAAAAAAATTAAGATTGGAGGAGTTAAGAGTTTTTTTTTTAAATAAAAAAATAACACATTTTCTGCCAAACTACTGAAAAAATCGCTGTCAAAGTATCAAGTATCAAGTATCATTCAGATTGACTAAAACAGCAATGAAAAGTAAATCTAAATTGAAAAAAAATTAAGATTGACGGAGATAAGATTTTTTTTATCATACAATAACGATGAAATAAAAAAAAAAAAATTTCTGCCAAACTACTGAAAAAATCGTTGTCAAAGTATCAAGTATCATTCAGATTGACTAAAACAGCAATGAAAAGTAAATCTAAATTGAAAAAAAATTAAGATTGGAGGAGTTCTGCCAAACTACTGAAAAAATCGTTGTCAAAGTATCAAGTATCATTCAGATTGACTAAAACAGCAATGAAAAGCAAATCTAAATGGAAAAAATTAAGATTGACGGAGATAAGAGATTTTTTTTTCATACAATAATGATAAAATAAAAAAATAACACATTTTCTGCCAAACTACTGAAAAAATCGTTGTCAAAGTATCAAGTATCATTCAGATTGACTAAAACAGCAATGAAAAGTAAATCTAAATTGAAAAAAAATTAAGATTGACGGATATAAGAGTTTTTTTTTTCATACAATAACGATGAAATAAAAAAAACACATTTTCTGCCAAACTACTGAAAAAATCGTTGTCAAAGTATCAAGTATCATTCAGATTGACTAAAACAGCAATGAAAAGTAAATCTAAATTGAAAAAAAATTAAGATTGGAGGAGTTCTGCCAAACTACTGAAAAAATCGTTGTCAAAGTATCAAGTATCATTCAGATTGACTAAAACAGCAATGAAAAGCAAATCTAAATGGAAAAAATTAAGATTGACGGAGATAAGAGATTTTTTTTTCATACAATAATGATAAAATAAAAAAATAACACATTTTCTGCCAAACTACTGAAAAAATCGTTGTCAAAGAATCAAGTATCATTCAGATTGACTAAAACAGCAATGAAAAGTAAATCTAAATTGAAAAAAAAATAAGATTGGCGGAGTTAAAAGTTTTTTTTTTAAATAAAAAAATAACACATTTTCTGCCAAACTACTGAAAAAATCGTTGTCAAAGTATCAAGTATCAAGTATCATTCAGAGTGACTAAAACAGCAATGAAAAGTAAATCTAAATTGAAAAAAAATTAAGATTGACGGAGATAAGAGTTTTTTTTTTCATACAATAACGATGAAATAAAAAAAACACATTTTCTGCCAAACTACTGAAAAAATCGTTGTCAAAGTATCAAGTATCAAGTATCATTCAGATTGACTAAAACAGCAATGAAAAGCAAATCTTAATCGAAAAACAATTAAGATTGACGGAGATAAGAGTTTTTTTTTTCATACAATAACGATGAAATAAAAAGAACACATTTTCTGCCAAACTACTAAAAAAATCGTTGTCAAAGTATCAAGAATCATTCAGATTGACTAAAACAGCAATGAAAAGCAAAACTAAATTGAAAAAAAATTAAGATTGATGGAGATAAGATTTTTTTTTCATACAATAACGATGAAATAAAAAAATGACACATATTCTACCAAACTACTGAAAAAATCGTTGTCAAAGAATCAAGTATCATTCAGATTGACTAAAACAGCAATGAAAAGTAAATCTAAATGGAAAAAATTAAGATTGACGGAGATAAGAGATTTTTTTTTCATACAATAATGATAAAATAAAAAAATAACACATTTTCTGCCAAACTACTGAAAAAATCGTTGTCAAAGTATCAAGTATCATTCAGATTGACTAAAACAGCAATGAAAAGCAAATCTAAATTGAAAAAATTAAGATTGACGGAGATAAGAGATTTTTTTTTCATACAATAATGATAAAATAAAAAAATAACACATTTTCTGCCAAACTACTGAAAAAATCGTTGTCAAAGTATCAAGTATCATTCAGATTGACTAAAACAGCAATGAAAAGCAAATCTAAATTGAAAAAAAAATTAAGATTGACGGAGATAAGAGATTTTTTTTTCATACAATAACGATGAAATATAAAAATAACACATTTTCTGCCAAACTACTAAAAAAATCGTTGTCAAAGTATCAAGTATCATTCAGATTGACTAAAACAGCAATGAAAAGTAAATCTAAATTGAAAAAAAAATTAAGATTGGAGGAGTTAAGAGTTTTTTTTTTAAATAAAAAAATAACACATTTTCTGCCAAACTACTGAAAAAATCGCTGTCAAAGTATCAAGTATCAAGTATCATTCAGATTGACTAAAACAGCAATGAAAAGTAAATCTAAATTGAAAAAAAATTAAGATTGACGGAGATAAGAGTTTTTTTTTTCATACAATAACGATGAAATAAAAAAAACACATTTTCTGCCAAACTACTGAAAAAATCGTTGTCAAAGTATTAAGTATCATTCAGATTGACTAAAACAGCAATGAAAAGTAAATCTAAATTGAAAAAAAATTAAGATTGGAGGAGTTCTGCCAAACTACTGAAAAAATCGTTGTCAAAGTATCAAGTATCATTCAGATTGACTAAAACAGCAATGAAAAGCAAATCTAAATGGAAAAAATTAAGATTTACGGAGATAAGAGATTTTTTTTTCATACAATAATGATAAAATAAAAAAATAACACATTTTCTGCCAAACTACTGAAAAAATCGTTGTCAAAGAATCAAGTATCATTCAGATTGACTAAAACAGCAATGAAAAGTAAATCTAAATTGAAAAAAAAATAAGATTGGCGGAGTTAAAAGTTTTTTTTTTAAATAAAAAAATAACACATTTTCTGCCAAACTACTGAAAAAATCGTTGTCAAAGTATCAAGTATCAAGTATCATTCAGAGTGACTAAAACAGCAATGAAAAGTAAATCTAAATTGAAAAAAAATTAAGATTGACGGAGATAAGAGTTTTTTTTTTCATACAATAACGATGAAATAAAAAAAACACATTTTCTGCCAAACTACTGAAAAAATCGTTGTCAAAGTATCAAGTATCAAGTATCATTCAGATTCACTAAAACAGCAATGAAAAGCAAATCTTAATCGAAAAACAATTAAGATTGACGGAGATAAGAGTTTTTTTTTTCATACAATAACGATGAAATAAAAAGAACACATTTTCTGCCAAACTACTAAAAAAATCGTTGTCAAAGTATCAAGTATCATTCAGATTGACTAAAACAGCAATGAAAAGCAAAACTAAATTGAAAAAAAATTAAGATTGATGGAGATAAGATTTTTTTTTCATACAATAACGATGAAATAAAAAAATGACACATATTCTACCAAACTACTGAAAAAATCGTTGTCAAAGAATCAAGTATCATTCAGATTGACTAAAACAGCAATGAAAAGTAAATCTAAATGGAAAAAATTAAGATTGACGGAGATAAGAGATTTTTTTTTCATACAATAATGATAAAATAAAAAAATAACACATTTTCTGCCAAACTACTGAAAAAATCGTTGTCAAAGTATCAAGTATCATTCAGATTGACTAAAACAGCAATGAAAAGCAAATCTAAATTGAAAAAATTAAGATTGACGGAGATAAGAGATTTTTTTTTCATACAATAATGATAAAATAAAAAAATAACACATTTTCTGCCAAACTACTGAAAAAATCGTTGTCAAAGTATCAAGTATCATTCAGATTGACTAAAACAGCAATGAAAAGCAAATCTAAATTGAAAAAAAAATTAAGATTGACGGAGATAAGAGATTTTTTTTTCATACAATAACGATGAAATATAAAAATAACACATTTTCTGCCAAACTACTAAAAAAATCGTTGTCAAAGTATCAAGTATCATTCAGATTGACTAAAACAGCAATGAAAAGTAAATCTAAATTGAAAAAAAAATTAAGATTGGAGGAGTTAAGAGTTTTTTTTTTAAATAAAAAAATAACACATTTTCTGCCAAACTACTGAAAAAATCGCTGTCAAAGTATCAAGTATCAAGTATCATTCAGATTGACTAAAACAGCAATGAAAAGTAAATCTAAATTGAAAAAAAATTAAGATTGACGGAGATAAGAGTTTTTTTTTTCATACAATAACGATGAAATAAAAAAAACACATTTTCTGCCAAACTACTGAAAAAATCGTTGTCAAAGTATTAAGTATCATTCAGATTGACTAAAACAGCAATGAAAAGTAAATCTAAATTGAAAAAAAATTAAGATTGGAGGAGTTCTGCCAAACTACTGAAAAAATCGTTGTCAAAGTATCAAGTATCATTCAGATTGACTAAAACAGCAATGAAAAGCAAATCTAAATGGAAAAAATTAAGATTGACGGAGATAAGAGATTTTTTTTTCATACAATAATGATAAAATAAAAAAATAACACATTCTGCCAAACTACTGAAAAAATCGTTGTCAAAGTATCAAGTATCATTCAGATTGACTAAAACAGCAATGAAAAGCAAATCTAAATTGAAAAAAAAATTAAGATTGACGGAGATAAGAGATTTTTTTTTCATACAATAACGATGAAATATAAAAATAACACATTTTCTGCCAAACTACTAAAAAAATCGTTGTCAAAGTATCAAGTATCATTCAGATTGACTAAAACAGCAATGAAAAGTAAATCTAAATTGAAAAAAAAATTAAGATTGGAGGAGTTAAGAGTTTTTTTTTTAAATAAAAAAATAACACATTTTCTGCCAAACTACTGAAAAAATCGCTGTCAAAGTATCAAGTATCAAGTATCATTCAGATTGACTAAAACAGCAATGAAAAGTAAATCTAAATTGAAAAAAAATTAAGATTGACGGAGATAAGAGTTTTTTTTTTCATACAATAACGATGAAATAAAAAAAACACATTTTCTGCCAAACTACTGAAAAAATCGTTGTCAAAGTATTAAGTATCATTCAGATTGACTAAAACAGCAATGAAAAGTAAATCTAAATTGAAAAAAAATTAAGATTGGAGGAGTTCTGCCAAACTACTGAAAAAATCGTTGTCAAAGTATCAAGTATCATTCAGATTGACTAAAACAGCAATGAAAAGCAAATCTAAATCGAAAAAAATTAAGATTGACGGAGATAAGAGATTTTTTTTTCATACAATAATGATAAAATAAAAAAATAACACATTTTTTGCCAAACTACTGAAAAAATCGTTGTCAAAGAATCAAGTATCATTCAGATTGACTAAAACAGCAATGAAAAGTAAATCTAAATTGAAAAAAAAATAAGATTGGAGGAGTTAAAATTTTTTTTTTTAAATAAAAAAATAACACATTTTCTGCCAAACTACTGAAAAAATCGTTGTCAAAGTATCAAGTATCAAGTATCATTCAGAGTGACTAAAACAGCAATGAAAAGTAAATCTAAATTGAAAAAAAATTAAGATTGACGGAGATAAGAGTTTTTTTTTTCATACAATAACGATGAAATAAAAAAAACACATTTTCTGCCAAACTACTGAAAAAATCGTTGTCAAAGTATCAAGTATCAAGTATCATTCAGATTGACTAAAACAGCAATGAAAAGTAAATCTAAATTGAAAAAAAATTAAGATTGACGGAGATAAGATTTTTTTTATCATACAATAACGATGAAATAAAAAAAAAAATATTTCTGCCAAACTACTGAAAAAATCGTTGTCAAAGTATCAAGTATCATTCAGATTGACTAAAACAGCAATGAAAAGTAAATCTAAATTGAAAAAAAATTAAGATTGGAGGAGTTCTGCCAAACTACTGAAAAAATCGTTGTCAAAGTATCAAGTATCATTCAGATTGACTAAAACAGCAATGAAAAGCAAATCTAAATGGAAAAAATTAAGATTGACGGAGATAAGAGATTTTTTTTTCATACAATAATGATGAAATAAAAAAATAACACATTTTCTGCCAAACTACTGAAAAAATCGTTGTCAAAGTATCAAGTATCATTCAGATTGACTAAAACAGCAATGAAAAGCAAATCTAAATTGAAAAAAAATTAAGATTGGAGGAGTTAAGAGTTTTTTTTTTAAATAAAAATATAACACATTTTCTGCCAAACTACTGAAAAAATCGCTGTCAAAGTATCAAGTATCAAGTATCATTCAGATTGACTAAAACAGCAATGAAAAGTAAATCTAAATTGAAAAAAAATTAAGATTGACGGAGATAAGATTTTTTTTATCATACAATAACGATGAAATAAAAAAAAAAAAATTTCTGCCAAACTACTGAAAAAATCGTTGTCAAAGTATCAAGTATCATTCAGATTGACTAAAACAGCAATGAAAAGTAAATCTAAATTGAAAAAAAATTAAGATTGGAGGAGTTAAAAGTTTTTTTTTTAAATAAAAAAATAACACATTTTCTGCCAAACTACTGAAAAAATCGTTGACAAAGTATCAAGTATCATTCAGATTGACTAAAACAGCAATGAAAAGCAAATCTAAATTGAAAAAAAAATTAAGATTGACGGAGATAAGAGATTTTTTTTTCATACAATAATGATAAAATAAAAAAATAACACATTTTTTGCCAAACTACTGAAAAAATCGTTGTCAAAGAATCAAGTATCATTCAGATTGACTAAAACAGCAATGAAAAGTAAATCTAAATTGAAAAAAAAATAAGATTGGAGGAGTTAAAAGTTTTTTTTTAAATAAAAAAATAACACATTTTCTGCCAAACTACTGAAAAAATCGTTGTCAAAGTATCAAGTATCAAGTATCATTCAGAGTGACTAAAACAGCAATGAAAAGTAAATCTAAATTGAAAAAAAATTAAGATTGACGGAGATAAGAGTTTTTTTTTTCATACAATAACGATGAAATAAAAAAAACACATTTTCTGCCAAACTACTGAAAAAATCGTTGTCAAAGTATCAAGTATCAAGTATCATTCAGATTGACTAAAACAGCAATGAAAAGCAAATCTAAATGGAAAAAATTAAGATTGACGGAGATAAGAGATTTTTTTTTCATACAATAATGATAAAATAAAAAAATAACACATTTTCTGCCAAACTACTGAAAAAATCGTTGTCAAAGTATCAAGTATCATTCAGATTGACTAAAACAGCAATGAAAAGCAAATCTTAATCGAAAAACAATTAAGATTGACGGAGATAAGAGATTTTTTTTTTCATACAATAATGATGAAATAAAAAAATAACACATTTTCTGCCAAACTACTGAAAAAATCGTTGTCAAAGTATCAAGTATCATTCAGATTGACTAAAACAGCAATGAAAAGTAAATCTAAATTGAAAAAAAATTAAGATTGGAGGAGTTAAGGGTTTTTTTTTTTAAATAAAAAAATAACACATTTTCTTCCAAACTACTGAAAAAATCGTTGTCAAAGTGTATCAAGTATCAAGTATCATTCATATTGACTAAAACAGCAATGAATGCAAATCTTAATCGAAAAACAATTAAGATTGACGGAGATAAGAGTTTTTTTTTTAATACAATAACGATGAAATAAAAAAATAACACATTTTCTGCCAAACTACTGAAAAAATCGTTGTCAAAGTATCAAGTATCATTCAGATTGACTAAAACAGCAATGAAAAGTAACTCTAAATTGAAAAAAAATTAAGATTGACGGAGTTAAGAGTTTTTTTTTCATACAATAACGATGAAATAAAAAAATAACACATTTTCTGCCAAACTACTGAAAAAATCGTTGTCAAAGTATCAAGTATCATTCAGATTGACTAAAACGGCAATGAAAAGTGACTCTAAATTGAAAAAATATTAAGATTGAAGGAGTCAAGAGTTTGTTTTTAAATAAAAAAATAACACATTTTCTCCCAAACTACTGAAAAAATCGTTGTCAAAGTATCAAGTATCAAGTATCATTCAGATTGACTAAAACAGCAATGAAAAGCAAATCTTAATCGAAAAACAATTAAGATTGACGGAGATAAGAGATTTTTTTTTTCATACAATAACGATGAAATAAAAAAATAACACATTTTCTCCCAAACTACTGAAAAAATCGTTGTCAAAGTATCAAGTATCAAGTATCATTCAGATTGACTAAAACAGCAATGAAAAGCAAATCTTAATCGAAAAACAATTAAGATTGACGGAGATAAGAGTTTTTTTTTTCATACAATAACGATGAAATAAAAAAATAACACATTTTCTGCCAAACTACTGAAAAAATCGTTGTCAAAGTATCAAGTAACAAGAATCATTCAGATTGACTAAAACAGCAATGCAAAGTAAATATAAATTGAAAAAAAATTAAGATTGGAGGAGTTAAGAGTTTTTTTTTTTTATACAATAACGATGAAATAAAAAAAACACATTTTCTGCCAAACTACTGAAAAAATCGCTGTCAAAGTATCAAGTATCAAGTATCATTCAGATTGACTAAAACAGCAATGAAAAGTAAATCTAAATTGAAAAAAAATTAAGATTGACGGAGATAAGATTTTTTTTTTCATACAATAACGATGAAATAAAAAAATAACACATTTTCTGCTAAACTACTGAAAAAAACGTTGTCAAAGTATCAAGTATCATTCAGATTGACTAAAACAGCAATAAAAAGCAAATCTTAATCGAAAAACAATTAAGATTGACGAAGATAAGAGATTTTTTTATTCATACAATAACGATGAAATAAAAAAATAACACATTTTCTGCCAAACTACTGAAAAAATCGTTGTCAAAGTATCAAGTATCATTCAGATTGACTAAAACAGCAATAAAAAGTAACTCTAAATTGAAAAAAAATTAAGATTGAAGGAGTCAAGAGTTCGTTTTTAAATAAAAAAGTAACACATTTTTTGCCAAACTACTGAAAAAATCGGTGTCAAAGTATCAAGTATCAAGTATCATTCAGATTGACTAAAAAAGCAATGAAAAGTAAATCTAAATTGAAAAAAAATTAAGATTGACGGAGATAAGAGTTTTTTTTTTCATACAATAACGATGAAATAAAAAAAACACATTTTCTGCCAAACTACTGAAAAAATCGTTGTCAAAGTATCAAGTATCATTCAGATTGACTAAAACAGCAATGAAAAGTAACTCTAAATTGAAAAAAAATTAAGATTGAAGGAGTCAAGAGTTTGTTTTTAAATAAAAAAATAACACATTTTCTGCCAAACTACTGAAAAAATCGTTGTCAAAGTATCAAGTATCATTCAGATTGACTAAAACAGCAATGAAAAGCAAATCTTAATCGAAAAACAATTAAGATTGACGGAGATAAGAGTTTTTTTTTTCATACAATAACGATGAAATAAAAAAATAACACATTTTCTGCCAAACTACTGAAAAAATCGTTGTCAAAGTATCAAGTATCATTCAGATTGGCTAAAACAGCAATGAAAAGTAAATCTAAATTGAAAAAAAATTAAGATTGGAGGAGTTAAGAGTTTTTTTTTCATACAATAACGATGAAATAAAAAAATAACACATTTTCTGCCAAACTACTGAAAAAATCGTTGTCAAAGTATCAAGTATCATTCAGATTGACTAAAACAGCAATGAAAAGTAACTCTAAATTGAAAAAAAATTAAGATTGAAGGAGTCAAGAGTTTGTTTTTAAATAAAAAAATAACACATTTTCTGCCAAACTACTGAAAAAATCGTTGTCAAAGTATCAAGTATCATTCAGATTGAGTAAAACGGCAATGAAAAGTAACTCTAAATTGAAAAAATATTAAGATTGAAGGAGTAAAGAGTTTGTTTTTAAATAAAAAAATAACACATTTTCTCCCAAACTACTGAAAAAATCGTTGTCAAAGTATCAAGTATTATTCAGATTGACTAAAACAGCAATGAAAAGCAAATCTTAATCGAAAAACAATTAAGATTGACGGAGATAAGAGATTTTTTTTTTCATACAATAACGATGAAATAAAAAAATAACACATTTTCTGCCAAACTACTGAAAAAATCGTTGTCAAAGAATCAAGTATCATTCAGATTGACTAAAACAGCAATGAAAAGTAAATCTAAATTGAAAAAAAATTAAGATTGGAGGAGTTAAGAGTTTTTTTTTAAATAAAAAAATAACACATTTTCTGCCAAACTACTGAAAAAATCGTTGTCAAAGTATCAAGTATCATTCAGATTGACTAAAACAGCAATGAAAAGCAAATCTTAATAGAAAAACAATTAAGATTGACGGAGATAAGAGTTTTTTTTTCATACAATAACGATGAAATAAAAAAATAACACATTTTCTGCCAAACTACTGAAAAAATCGTTGTCAAAGTATCAAGTATCATTCAGATTGACTAAAACAGCAATGAAAAGTAACTCTAAATTGAAAAAAAATTAAGATTGAAGGATTCAAGAGTTTGTTTTTAAATAAAAAAATAACACATTTTCTGCCAAACTACTGAAAAAATCGTTGTCAAAGTATCAAGTATCAAGTATCATTCAGATTGACTAAAACAGCAATGAAAAGCAAATCTTAATCGAAAAACAATTAAGATTGACGGAGATAAGAGTTTTTTTTTTCATACAATAACGATGAAATAAAAAAATAACACATTTTCTGCCAAACTACTGAAAAAATTGTTGTCAAAGTATCAAGTATCATTCAGATTGGCTAAAACAGCAACGAAAAGTAAATCTAAATTGAAAAAAAATTATGATTGGAGGAGTTAAGAGTTTTTTTTTCATACAATAACGATGAAATAAAAAAATAACACATTTTCTGCCAAACTACTGAAAAAATCGTTGTCAAAGTATCAAGTATCATTCAGATTGACTAAAACAGCAATGAAAAGCAAATCTTAATCGAAAAACAATTAAGATTGACGGAGATAAGAGTTTTTTTTTTATACAATAACGATGAAATAAAAAAATTACACATTTTCTGCCAAACTACTGAAAAAATCGTTGTCAAAGTATCAAGTATCAAGTATCATTCAGATTGACTAAAACAGCAATGAAAAGCAAATCTTAATCGAAAAACAATTAAGATTGACGGAGATAAGAGTTTTTTTTTCATACAATAACGATGAAATAAAAAAATAACACATTTTCTGCCAAACTACTGAAAAAATCGTTGTCAAAGAATCAAGTATCATTCAGATTGACTAAAACAGCAATGAAAAGTAAATCTAAATTGAAAAAAAAATTAAGATTGGAGGAGTTAAGAGTTTTTTTTTAAATAAAAAAATAACACATTTTCTGCCAAACTACTGAAAAAATCGTTGTCAAAGTATCAAGTATCAAGTATCATTCAGATTGACTAAAACAGCAATGAAAAGCAAATATTAATCGAAAAACAATTAAGATTGACGGAGATAAGAGATTTTTTTTTCATACAATAACGATGATATAAAAAAATAACACATTTTCTGCCAAACTACTGAAAAAATCGTTGTCAAAGTATCAAGTATCAAATATCATTTAGATTGACTAAAACAGCAATGAAAAGCAAATCTAAATTGAAAAAGAATTAAGATTGACGGAGATAAGATTTTTTTTTTCATACAATAACGATGAAATAAAAAAAACACATTTTCTGCCAAACTACTGAAAAAATCGTTGTCAAAGTATCAAGTAACAAGTATCATTCAGATTAACTAAAACAGCAATGCAAAGTAAATATAAATTGAAAAAAAATTAAGATTGGAGGAGTTCTGCCAAACTATTAAAAAAATCGTTGTCAAAGTATCAAGTATCATTCAGATTGACTAAAACAACAATGAAAAGCAAATCTAAATCGAAACAAATTAAGATTGACGGAGATAAGAGATTTTTTTTTCATACAATAACGATGAAATAAAAAAAAACACATTTTCCGCCAAACTACTGAAAAAATCGTTGTCAAAGAATCAAGTATCATTCAGATTGACTAAAACAGCAATGAAAAGTAAATCTAAATTGAAAAAAAATTAAGATTGGAGGAGTTAAGAGGTTTTTTTTAAATTAAAAAATAACACATTTTCTGCCAAACTACTGAAAAAATCGTTGTCAAAGTATCAAGTATCAAGTATCATTCAGATTGACTAAAACAGCAATGAAAAGCAAATATTAATCGAAAAACAATTAAGATTGACGGAGATAAGAGATTTTTTTTTTCATACAATAACGATAAAATAAAAAAATAACACATTTTCTGCCAAACTACTGAAAAAATCGTTGTCAAAGAATCAAGTATCATTCAGATTGACTAAAACAGCAATGAAAAGTAAATCTAAATTGAAAAAAAATTAAGATTGGAGGAGTTAAGAGTTTTTTTTTAAATAAAAAAATAACACATTTTCTGCCAAACTACTGAAAAAATCGTTGTCAAAGTATCAAGTATCAAGTATCATTCAGATTGACTAAAACAGCAATGAAAAGCAAATCTTAATCGAAAAACAATTAAGATTGACGGAGATAAGAGTTTTTTTTTCATACAATAACGATGAAATAAAAAAATAACACATTTTCTGCCAAACTACTGAAAAAATCGTTGTCAAAGTATCAAGTATCATTCAGATTGACTAAAACAGCAATGAAAAGTAACTCTAAATTGAAAAAAAATTAAGATTGAAGGAGTCAAGAGTTTGTTTTTAAATAAAAAAATAACACATTTACTGCCAAACTACTGAAAAAATCGTTGTCAAAGTATCAAGTATCAAGTATCATTCAGATTGACTAAAACAGCAATGAAAAGCAAATCTTAATCGAAAAACAATTAAGATTGACGGAGATAAGAGTTTTTTTTTTCATAAAATAACGATGAAATAAAAAAAAATAACACATTTTCTGCCAAACTACTGAAAAAATCGTTCTCAAAGTATCAAGTATCATTCAGATTGGCCAAAACAGCAATGAAAAGTAAATCTAAATTGAAAGAAAATTAAGATTGGAGGAGTTAAGAGTTTTTTTTTCATACAATAACGATGAAATAAAAAAATAACACATTTTCTGCCAAACTACTGAAAAAATCGTTGTCAAAGTATCAAGTATCATTCAGATTGACTAAAACAGCAATGAAAAGCAAATCTTAATCGAAAAACAATTAAGATTGACGGAGATAAGAGTTTTTTTTTTATACAATAACGATGAAATAAAAAAATTACACATTTTCTGCCAAACTACTGAAAAAATCGTTGTCAAAGTATCAAGTATCAAGTATCATTCAGATTGACTAAAACAGCAATGAAAAGCAAATCTTAATCGAAAAACAATTAAGATTGACGGAGATAAGAGTTTTTTTTTCATACAATAACGATGAAATAAAAAAATAACACATTTTCTGCCAAACTACTGAAAAAATCGTTGTCAAAGAATCAAGTATCATTCAGATTGACTAAAACAGCAATGAAAAGTAAATCTAAATTGAAAAAAAAATTAAGATTGGAGGAGTTAAGAGTTTTTTTTTAAATAAAAAAATAACACATTTTCTGCCAAACTACTGAAAAAATCGTTGTCAAAGTATCAAGTATCAAGTATCATTCAGATTGACTAAAACAGCAATGAAAAGCAAATATTAATCGAAAAACAATTAAGATTGACGGAGATAAGAGATTTTTTTTTCATACAATAACGATGATATAAAAAAATAACACATTTTCTGCCAAACTACTGAAAAAATCGTTGTCAAAGTATCAAGTATCAAATATCATTCAGATTGACTAAAACAGCAATGAAAAGCAAATCTAAATTGAAAAAGAATTAAGATTGACGGAGATAAGATTTTTTTTTTCATACAATAACGATGAAATAAAAAAAACACATTTTCTGCCAAACTACTGAAAAAATCGTTGTCAAAGTATCAAGTAACAAGTATCATTCAGATTAACTAAAACAGCAATGCAAAGTAAATATAAATTGAAAAAAAATTAAGATTGGAGGAGTTCTGCCAAACTATTAAAAAAATCGTTGTCAAAGTATCAAGTATCATTCAGATTGACTAAAACAACAATGAAAAGCAAATCTAAATCGAAAAAAATTAAGATTGACGGAGATAAGAGATTTTTTTTTCATACAATAACGATGAAATAAAAAAAAACACATTTTCCGCCAAACTACTGAAAAAATCGTTGTCAAAGAATCAAGTATCATTCAGATTGACTAAAACAGCAATGAAAAGTAAATCTAAATTGAAAAAAAATTAAGATTGGAGGAGTTAAGAGGTTTTTTTTAAATAAAAAAATAACACATTTTCTGCCAAACTACTGAAAAAATCGTTGTCAAAGTATCAAGTATCAAGTATCATTCAGATTGACTAAAACAGCAATGAAAAGCAAATATTAATCGAAAAACAATTAAGATTGACGGAGATAAGAGATTTTTTTTTTCATACAATAACGATAAAATAAAAAAATAACACATTTTCTGCCAAACTACTGAAAAAATCGTTGTCAAAGAATCAAGTATCATTCAGATTGACTAAAACAGCAATGAAAAGTAAATCTAAATTGAAAAAAAATTAAGATTGGAGGAGTTAAGAGGTTTTTTTTAAATAAAAAAATAACACATTTTCTGCCAAACTACTGAAAAAATCGTTGTCAAAGTATCAAGTATCAAGTATCATTCAGATTGACTAAAACAGCAATGAAAAGCAAATCTTAATCGAAAAACAATTAAGATTGACGGAGATAAGAGTTTTTTTTTCATACAATAACGATGAAATAAAAAAATAACACATTTTCTGCCAAACTACTGAAAAAATCGTTGTCAAAGTATCAAGTATCATTCAGATTGACTAAAACAGCAATGAAAAGTAACTCTAAATTGAAAAAAAATTAAGATTGAAGGAGTCAAGAGTTTGTTTTTAAATAAAAAAATAACACATTTACTGCCAAACTACTGAAAAAATCGTTGTCAAAGTATCAAGTATCAAGTATCATTCAGATTGACTAAAACAGCAATGAAAAGCAAATCTTAATCGAAAAACAATTAAGATTGACGGAGATAAGAGTTTTTTTTTTCATAAAATAACGATGAAATAAAAAAATAACACATTTTCTGCCAAACTACTGAAAAAATCGTTCTCAAAGTATCAAGTATCATTCAGATTGGCTAAAACAGCAATGAAAAGTAAATCTAAATTGAAAAAAAATTAAGATTGGAGGAGTTAAGAGTTTTTTTTTCATACAATAACGATGAAATAAAAAAATAACACATTTTCTGCCAAACTACTGAAAAAATCGTTGTCAAAGTATCAAGTATCAAGTATCATTCAGATTGACTAAAACAGCAATGAAAAGCAAATCTTAATCGAAAAACAATTAAGATTGACGGAGATAAGAGTTTTTTTTTTTATACAATAACGATGAAATAAAAAAATTACACATTTTCTGCCAAACTACTGAAAAAATCGTTGTCAAAGTATCAAGTATCAAGTATCATTCAGATTGACTAAAACAGCAATGAAAAGCAAATCTTAATCGAAAAACAATTAAGATTGACGGAGATAAGAGTTTTTTTTTCATACAATAACGATGAAATAAAAAAATAACACATTTTCTGCCAAACTACTGAAAAAATCGTTGTCAAAGAATCAAGTATCATTCAGATTGACTAAAACAGCAATGAAAAGTAAATCTAAATTGAAAAAAAAATTAAGATTGGAGGAGTTAAGAGTTTTTTTTTAAATAAAAAAATAACACATTTTCTCCCAAACTACTGAAAAAATCGTTGTCAAAGTATCAAGTATCAAGTATCATTCAGATTGACTAAAACAGCAATGAAAAGCAAATATTAATCGAAAAACAATTAAGATTGACGGAGATAAGAGATTTTTTTTTTCATACAATAACGATGATATAAAAAATAACACATTTTCTGCCAAACTACTGAAAAAATCGTTGTCAAAGTATCAAGTATCAAATATCATTTAGATTGACTAAAACAGCAATGAAAAGCAAATCTAAATTGAAAAAGAATTAAGATTGACGGAGATAAGATTTTTTTTTTCATACAATAACGATGAAATAAAAAAAACACATTTTCTGCCAAACTACTGAAAAAATCGTTGTCAAAGTATCAAGTAACAAGTATCATTCAGATTAACTAAAACAGCAATGCAAAGTAAATATAAATTGAAAAAAAATTAAGATTGGAGGAGTTCTGCCAAACTATTAAAAAAATCGTTGTCAAAGTATCAAGTATCATTCAGATTGACTAAAACAGCAATGAAAAGCAAATCTAAATCGAAAAAAATTAAGATTGACGGAGATAAGAGATTTTTTTTTCATACAATAACGATGAAATAAAAAAAAACACATTTACCGCCAAACTACTGAAAAAATCGTTGTCAAAGAATCAAGTATCATTCAGATTGACTAAAACAGCAATGAAAAGTAAATCTAAATTGAAAAAAAATTAAGATTGGAGGAGTTAAGAGGTTTTTTTTAAATAAAAAAATAACACATTTTCTGCCAAACTACTGAAAAAATCGTTGTCAAAGTATCAAGTATCAAGTATCATTCAGATTGACTAAAACAGCAATGAAAAGCAAATCTTAATCGAAAAACAATTAAGATTGACGGAGATAAGAGTTTTTTTTTCATACAATAACGATGAAATAAAAAAATAACACATTTTCTGCCAAACTACTGAAAAAATCGTTGTCAAAGTATCAAGTATCATTCAGATTGACTAAAACAGCAATGAAAAGTAACTCTAAATTGAAAAAAATTAAGATTGAAGGAGTCAAGAGTTTGTTTTTAAATAAAAAAATAACACATTTACTGCCAAACTACTGAAAAAATCGTTGTCAAAGTATCAAGTATCAAGTATCATTCAGATTGACTAAAACAGCAATGAAAAGCAAATCTTAATCGAAAAACAATTAAGATTGACGGAGATAAGTTTTTTTTTTCATACAATAACGATGAAATAAAAAAATAACACATTTTCTGCCAAACTACTGAAAAAATCGTTCTCAAAGTATCAAGTATCATTCAGATTGGCTAAAACAGCAATGAAAAGTAAATCTAAATTGAAAAAAAATTAAGATTGGAGGAGTTAAGAGTTTTTTTTTCATACAATAACGATGAAATAAAAAAATAACACATTTTCTGCCAAACTACTGAAAAAATCGTTGTCAAAGTATCAAGTATCAAGTATCATTCAGATTGACTAAAACAGCAATGAAAAGCAAATCTTAATCGAAAAACAATTAAGATTGACGGAGATAAGTTTTTTTTTTCATACAATAACGATGAAATAAAAAAATAACACATTTTCTGCCAAACTACTGAAAAAATCGTTCTCAAAGTATCAAGTATCATTCAGATTGGCTAAAACAGCAATGAAAAGTAAATCTAAATTGAAAAAAAATTAAGATTGGAGGAGTTAAGAGTTTTTTTTTCATACAATAACGATGAAATAAAAAAATAACACATTTTCTGCCAAACTACTGAAAAAATCGTTGTCAAAGAATCAAGTATCATTCAGATTGACTAAAACAGCAATGAAAAGTAAATCTAAATTGAAAAAAAAATTAAGATTGGAGGAGTTAAGAGTTTTTTTTTAAATAAAAAAATAACACATTTTCTCCCAAACTACTGAAAAAATCGTTGTCAAAGTATCAAGTATCAAGTATCATTCAGATTGACTAAAACAGCAATGAAAAGCAAATATTAATCGAAAAACAATTAAGATTGACGGAGATAAGAGATTTTTTTTTTCATACAATAACGATGATATAAAAAATAACACATTTTCTGCCAAACTACTGAAAAAATCGTTGTCAAAGTATCAAGTATCAAATATCATTTAGATTGACTAAAACAGCAATGAAAAGCAAATCTAAATTGAAAAAGAATTAAGATTGACGGAGATAAGATTTTTTTTTTCATACAATAACGATGAAATAAAAAAAACACATTTTCTGCCAAACTACTGAAAAAATCGTTGTCAAAGTATCAAGTAACAAGTATCATTCAGATTAACTAAAACAGCAATGCAAAGTAAATATAAATTGAAAAAAAATTAAGATTGGAGGAGTTCTGCCAAACTATTAAAAAAATCGTTGTCAAAGTATCAAGTATCATTCAGATTGACTAAAACAGCAATGAAAAGCAAATCTAAATCGAAAAAAATTAAGATTGACGGAGATAAGAGATTTTTTTTTCATACAATAACGATGAAATAAAAAAAAACACATTTTCCGCCAAACTACTGAAAAAATCGTTGTCAAAGAATCAAGTATCATTCAGATTGACTAAAACAGCAATGAAAAGTAAATCTAAATTGAAAAAAAATTAAGATTGGAGGAGTTAAGAGGTTTTTTTTAAATAAAAAAATAACACATTTTCTGCCAAACTACTGAAAAAATCGTTGTCAAAGTATCAAGTATCATTCAGATTGACTAAAACAGCAATGAAAAGCAAATATTAATCGAAAAACAATTAAGATTGACGGAGATAAGAGATTTTTTTTTTCATACAATAACGATAAAATAAAAAAATAACACATTTTCTGCCAAACTACTGAAAAAATCGTTGTCAAAGAATCAAGTATCATTCAGATTGACTAAAACAGCAATGAAAAGTAAATCTAAATTGAAAAAAAAATAAGATTGGAGGAGTTAAGAGTTTTTTTTTTTAAATAAAAAAATAACACATTTTCTGCCAAACTACTGAAAAAATCGTTGTCAAAGTATCAAGTATCAAGTATCATTCAGATTGACTAAAACAGCAATGAAAAGCAAATCTTAATCGAAAAACAATTAAGATTGACGGAGATAAGAGTTTTTTTTTCATACAATAACGATGAAATAAAAAAATAACACATTTTCTGCCAAACTACTGAAAAAATCGTTGTCAAAGTATCAAGTATCATTCAGATTGACTAAAACACCAATGAAAAGTAACTCTAAATTGAAAAAAAATTAAGATTGAAGGAGTCAAGAGTTTGTTTTTAAATAAAAAAATAACACATTTACTGCCAAACTACTGAAAAAATCGTTGTCAAAGTATCAAGTATCAAGTATCATTCAGATTGACTAAAACAGCAATGAAAAGCAAATCTTAATCGAAAAACAATTAAGATTGACGGAGATAAGTTTTTTTTTTCATACAATAACGATGAAATAAAAAAATAACACATTTTCTGCCAAACTACTGAAAAAATCGTTCTCAAAGTATCAAGTATCATTCAGATTGGCTAAAACAGCAATGAAAAGTAAATCTAAATTGAAAAAAAATTAAGATTGGAGGAGTTAAGAGTTTTTTTTTCATACAATAACGATGAAATAAAAAAATAACACATTTTCTGCCAAACTACTGAAAAAATCGTTGTCAAAGTATCAAGTATCAAGTATCATTCAGATTGACTAAAACAGCAATGAAAAGCAAATCTTAATCGAAAAACAATTAAGATTGACGGAGATAAGAGTTTTTTTTTCATACAATAACGATGAAATAAAAAAATAACATATTTTCTGCCAAACTACTGAAAAAATCGTTGTCAAAGAATCAAGTATCATTCAGATTGACTAAAACAGCAATGAAAAGTAACTCTAAATTGAAAAAAAATTAAGATTGAAGGAGTCAAGAGTTTGTTTTTAAATAAAAAAATAACACATTTACTGCCAAACTACTGAAAAAATCGTTGTCAAAGTATCAAGTATCATTCAGATTGACTAAAACAGCAATGAAAAGCAAATCTTAATCGAAAAACAATTAAGATTGACGGAGATAAGTTTTTTTTTTCATACAATAACGATGAAATAAAAAAATAACACATTTTCTGCCAAACTACTGAAAAAATCGTTCTCAAAGTATCAAGTATCATTCAGATTGGCTAAAACAGCAATGAAAAGTAAATCTAAATTGAAAAAAAATTAAGATTGGAGGAGTTAAGAGTTTTTTTTTCATACAATAACGATGAAATAAAAAAATAACACATTTTCTGCCAAACTACTGAAAAAATCGTTGTCAAAGTATCAAGTATCATTCAGATTGGCTAAAACAGCAATGAAAAGTAAATCTAAATTGAAAAAAAATTAAGATTGGAGGAGTTAAGAGTTTTTTTTTCATACAATAACGATGAAATAAAAAAATAACACATTTTCTGCCAAACTACTGAAAAAATCGTTGTCAAAGTATCAAGTATCAAGTATCACTCAGATTGACTAAAACAGCAATGAAAAGCAAATCTTAATCGAAAAACAATTAAGATTGACGGAGATAAGAGTTTTTTTTTCATACAATAACGATGAAATAAAAAAATAACATATTTTCTGCCAAACTACTGAAAAAATCGTTGTCAAAGAATCAAGTATCATTCAGATTGACTAAAACAGCAATGAAAAGTAACTCTAAATTGAAAAAAAATTAAGATTGAAGGAGTCAAGAGTTTGTTTTTAAATAAAAAAATAACACATTTACTGCCAAACTACTGAAAAAATCGTTGTCAAAGTATCAAGTATCATTCAGATTGACTAAAACAGCAATGAAAAGCAAATCTTAATCGAAAAACAATTAAGATTGACGGAGATAAGTTTTTTTTTTCATACAATAACGATGAAATAAAAAAATAACACATTTTCTGCCAAACTACTGAAAAAATCGTTCTCAAAGTATCAAGTATCATTCAGATTGGCTAAAACAGCAATGAAAAGTAAATCTAAATTGAAAAAAAATTAAGATTGGAGGAGTTAAGAGTTTTTTTTTCATACAATAACGATGAAATAAAAAAATAACACATTTTCTGCCAAACTACTGAAAAAATCGTTGTCAAAGAATCAAGTATCATTCAGATTGACTAAAACAGCAATGAAAAGTAAATCTAAATTGAAAAAAAAATTAAGATTGGAGGAGTTAAGAGTTTTTTTTTAAATAAAAGAATAACACATTTTCTCCCAAACTACTGAAAAAATCGTTGTCAAAGTATCAAGTATCAAGTATCATTCAGATTGACTAAAACAGCAATGAAAAGCAAATATTAATCGAAAAACAATTAAGATTGACGGAGATAAGAGATTTTTTTTTTCATACAATAACGATGATATAAAAAATAACACATTTTCTGCCAAACTACTGAAAAAATCGTTGTCAAAGTATCAAGTATCAAATATCATTTAGATTGACTAAAACAGCAATGAAAAGCAAATCTAAATTGAAAAAGAATTAAGATTGACGGAGATAAGATTTTTTTTTTCATACAATAACGATGAAATAAAAAAAACACATTTTCTGCCAAACTACTGAAAAAATCGTTGTCAAAGTATCAAGTAACAAGTATCATTCAGATTAACTAAAACAGCAATGCAAAGTAAATATAAATTGAAAAAAAATTAAGATTGGAGGAGTTCTGCCAAACTATTAAAAAAATCGTTGTCAAAGTATCAAGTATCATTCAGATTGACTAAAACAGCAATGAAAAGCAAATCTAAATCGAAAAAAATTAAGATTGACGGAGATAAGAGATTTTTTTTTCATACAATAACGATGAAATAAAAAAAAACACATTTTCCGCCAAACTACTGAAAAAATCGTTGTCAAAGAATCAAGTATCATTCAGATTGACTAAAACAGCAATGAAAAGTAAATCTAAATTGAAAAAAAATTAAGATTGGAGGAGTTAAGAGGTTTTTTTTAAATAAAAAAATAACACATTTTCTGCCAAACTACTGAAAAAATCGTTGTCAAAGTATCAAGTATCAAGTATCATTCAGATTGACTAAAACAGCAATGAAAAGCAAATATTAATCGAAAAACAATTAAGATTGACGGAGATAAGAGATTTTTTTTTTCATACAATAACGATAAAATAAAAAAATAACACATTTTCTGCCAAACTACTGAAAAAATCGTTGTCAAAGAATCAAGTATCATTCAGATTGACTAAAACAGCAATGAAAAGTAAATCTAAATTGAAAAAAAATTAAGATTGGAGGAGTTAAGAGTTTTTTTTTTAAATAAAAAAATAACACATTTTCTGCCAAACTACTGAAAAAATCGTTGTCAAAGTATCAAGTATCAAGTATCATTCAGATTGACTAAAACAGCAATGAAAAGCAAATCTTAATCGAAAAACAATTAAGATTGACGGAGATAAGAGTTTTTTTTTCATACAATAACGATGAAATAAAAAAATAACACATTTTCTGCCAAACTACTGAAAAAATCGTTGTCAAAGTATCAAGTATCATTCAGATTGACTAAAACAGCAATGAAAAGTAACTCTAAATTGAAAAAAAATTAAGATTGAAGGAGTCAAGAGTTTGTTTTTAAATAAAAAAATAACACATTTACTGCCAAACTACTGAAAAAATCGCTGTCAAAGTATCAAGTATCAAGTATCATTCAGATTGACTAAAACAGCAATGAAAAGCAAATCTTAATCGAAAAACAATTAAGATTGACGGAGATAAGTTTTTTTTTTCATACAATAACGATGAAATAAAAAAATAACACATTTTCTGCCAAACTACTGAAAAAATCGTTCTCAAAGTATCAAGTATCATTCAGATTGGCTAAAACAGCAATGAAAAGTAAATCTAAATTGAAAAAAAATTAAGATTGGAGGAGATAAGAGTTTTTTTTTCATACAATAACGATGAAATAAAAAAATAACATATTTTCTGCCAAACTACTGAAAAAATCGTTTTCAAAGAATCAAGTATCATTCAGATTGACTAAAACAGCAATGAAAAGCAAATCTTAATCGAAAAACAATTAAGATTGACGGAGATAAGTTTTTTTTTTCATACAATAACGATGAAATAAAAAAATAACACATTTTCTGCCAAACTACTGAAAAAATCGTTCTCAAAGTATCAAGTATCATTCAGATTGGCTAAAACAGCAATGAAAAGTAAATCTAAATTGAAAAAAAATTAAGATTGGAGGAGTTAAGAGTTTTTTTTTCATACAATAACGATGAAATAAAAAAATAACACATTTTCTGCCAAACTACTGAAAAAATCGTTGTCAAAGTATCATTCAGATTGACTAAAACAGCAATGAAAAGCAAATCTTAATCGAAAAACAATTAAGATTGACGGAGATAAGAGTTTTTTTTTCATACAATAACGATGAAATAAAAAAATAACATATTTTCTGCCAAACTACTGAAAAAATCGTTGTCAAAGAATCAAGTATCATTCAGATTGACTAAAACAGCAATGAAAAGTAAATCTAAATTGAAAAAAAATTAAGATAGGAGGAGTTAAGAGTTTTTTTTAAGTAAAAAAATAACACATTTTCTGCCAAACTACTGAAAAAATCGTTGTCAAAGTATCAAGTATCAAGTATCATTCAGATTGACTAAAACAGCAATGAAAAGCAAATCTTAATCGAAAAACAATTAAGATTGACGGAGATAAGTTTTTTTTTTCATACAATAACGATGAAATAAAAAAATAACACATTTTCTGCCAAACTACTGAAAAAATCGTTCTCAAAGTATCAAGTATCATTCAGATTGGCTAAAACAGCAATGAAAAGTAAATCTAAATTGAAAAAAAATTAAGATTGGAGGAGATAAGAGTTTTTTTTTCATACAATAACGATGAAATAAAAAAATAACATATTTTCTGCCAAACTACTGAAAAAATCGTTTTCAAAGAATCAAGTATCATTCAGATTGACTAAAACAGCAATGAAAAGCAAATCTTAATCGAAAAACAATTAAGATTGACGGAGATAAGTTTTTTTTTTCATACAATAACGATGAAATAAAAAAATAACACATTTTCTGCCAAACTACTGAAAAAATCGTTCTCAAAGTATCAAGTATCATTCAGATTGGCTAAAACAGCAATGAAAAGTAAATCTAAATTGAAAAAAAATTAAGATTGGAGGAGTTAAGAGTTTTTTTTTCATACAATAACGATGAAATAAAAAAATAACACATTTTCTGCCAAACTACTGAAAAAATCGTTGTCAAAGTATCATTCAGATTGACTAAAACAGCAATGAAAAGCAAATCTTAATCGAAAAACAATTAAGATTGACGGAGATAAGAGTTTTTTTTTCATACAATAACGATGAAATAAAAAAATAACATATTTTCTGCCAAACTACTGAAAAAATCGTTGTCAAAGAATCAAGTATCATTCAGATTGACTAAAACAGCAATGAAAAGTAAATCTAAATTGAAAAAAAATTAAGATAGGAGGAGTTAAGAGTTTTTTTTAAGTAAAAAAATAACACATTTTCTGCCAAACTACTGAAAAAATCGTTGTCAAAGTATCAAGTATCATTCAGATTGACTAAAACAGCAATGAAAAGCAAATCTTAATCGAAAAACAATTAAGATTGACGAAGATAAGAGTTTTTTTTTTCATACAATAACGATGAAATAAAAAAATTACACATTTTCTGCCAAACTACTGAAAAAATCGTTGTCAAAGTATCAAGTATCATTCAGATTGACTAAAACAGCAATGAAAAGCAAATCTTAATCGAAAAAGAATTAAGATTGACGGAGATAAGAGTTTTTTTTTCATACAATAACGATGAAATAAAAAAATAACACATTTTCTGCCAAACTACTGAAAAAATCGTTGTCAAAGAATCAAGTATCATTCAGATTGACTAAAACAGCAATGAAAAGTAAATCTAAATTGAAAAAAAATTAAGATTGGAGGAGTTCTGCCAAACTATTAAAAAAATCGTTGTCAAAGTATCAAGTATCATTCAGATTGACTAAAACAGCAATGAAAAGCAAATCTAAATCGAAAAAAATTAAGATTGACGGAGATAAGAGATTTTTTTTTCACACAATAACGATGAAATAAAAAAAAAACACATTTTCCGCCAAACTACTGAAAAAATCGTTGTCAAAGAATCAAGTATCATTCAGATTGACTAAAACAGCAATGAAAAGTAAATATAAATTGAAAAAAAATTAAGATTGGAGGAGTTAAGAGGTTTTTTTTAAATAAAAAAATAATACATTTTCTGCCAAACTACTGAAAAAATCGTTGTCAAAGTATCAAGTATCAAGTATCATTCAGATTGACTAAAACAGCAATGAAAAGCAAATATTAATCGAAAAACAATTAAGATTGACGGAGATAAGAGATTTTTTTTTTCATACAATAACGATAAAATAAAAAAATAACACATTTTCTGCCAAACTACTGAAAAAATCGTTGTCAAAGAATCAAGTATCATTCAGATTGACTAAAACAGCAATGAAAAGCAAATCTTAATCGAAAAACAATTAAGATTGACGGAGATAAGAGTTTTTTTTTCATACAATAATGATAAAATAAAAAAATAACACATTTTCTGCCAAACTACTGAAAAAATCGTTGTCAAAGAATCAAGTATCATTCAGATTGACTAAAACAGCAATGAAAAGTAAATCTAAATTGAAAAAAAATTAAGATTGGAGGAGTTAAGAGTTTTTTTTTTCATACAATAACGATGAAATAAAAAAATAACACATTTTCTGCCAAACTACTAAAAAAATCGTTGTCAAAGTATCAAGTATCATTCAGATTGACTAAAACAGCAATGAAAAGCAAATCTTAATCGAAAAACAATTAAGATTGACGAAGATAAGAGTTTTTTTTTTCATACAATAACGATGAAATAAAAAAATTACACATTTTCTGCCAAACTACTGAAAAAATCGTTGTCAAAATATCAAGTATCATTCAGATTGACTAAAACAGCAATGAAAAGCAAATATTAATCGAAAAACAATTAAGATTGACGGAGATAAGAGATTTTTTTTTTCATACAATAACGATAAAATAAAAAAATAACACATTTTCTGCCAAACTACTGAAAAAATCGTTGTCAAAGAATCAAGTATCATTCAGATTGACTAAAACAGCAATGAAAAACAAATCTTAATCGAAAAACAATTAAGATTGACGGAGATAAGAGTTTTTTTTTCATACAATAACGATGAAAAAAAAAAAATAACACATTTTCTGCCAAACTACTGAAAAAATCGTTGTCAAAGTATCAAGTATCATTCAGATTGACTAAAACAGCAATGAAAAGTAACTCTAAATTGAAAAAAAATTAAGATTGAAGGAGTCAAGAGTTTGTTTTTAAATAAAAAAATAACACATTTTCTGCCAAACTACTGAAAAAATCGTTGTCAAAGTATCAAGTATCATTCAGATTGACTAAAACAGCAATGAAAAGCAAATCTTAATCGAAAAACAATTAAGATTGACGGAGATAAGAGTTTTTTTTTCATACAATAACGATGAAATAAAAAAATTACACATTTTCTGCCAAACTACTGAAAAAATCGTTGTCAAAGTATCAAGTATCATTCAGATTGACTAAAACAGCAATGAAAAGCAAATCTTAATCGAAAAACAATTAAGATTGAAGGAGATAAGAGTTTTTTTTTTCATACAATAACGATGAAATAAAAAAATTACACATTTTCTGCCAAACTACTGAAAAAATCGTTGTCAAAGTATCAAGTATCATTCAGATTGACTAAAACAGCAATGAAAAGCAAATCTTAATCGAAAAACAATTAAGATTGACGGAGATAAGAGTTTTTTTTTTCATACAATAACGATGAAATAAAAATAACACATTTTCTGCCAAACTACTGAAAAAATCGTTGTCAAAGAATCAAGTATCATTCAGATTGACTAAAACAGCAATGAAAAGTAAATCTAAATTGAAAAACAATTAAGATTGGAGGAGTTAAGAGTTTTTTTGTTCATACAATAACGATGAAATAAAAAAATAAAACATTTTCTGCCAAACTACTAAAAAAATCGTTGTCAAAGTATCAAGTATCATTCAGATTGACTGAAACAGCAATGAAAAGCAAATCTTAATCGAAAAACAATAAAGATTGACGGAGATAAGAGTTTTTTTTTCATACAATAACGATGAAATAAAAAAATAACACATTTTCTGCCAAACTACTGAAAAAATCGTTGTCAAAGTATCAAGTATCATTCAGATTGACTAAAACAGCAATGAAAAGTAACTCTAAATTGAAAAAAAATTAAGATTGGAGGAGTTAAGAGTTTTTTTTTAAATAAAAAAATAACACATTTTCTGCCAAACTACTGAAAAAATCGTTGTCAAAGTATCAAGTATCAAGTATCATTCAGATTCACTAAAACAGCAATGAAAAGCAAATCTTAATCGAAAAACAATTAAGATTGACGGAGATAAGAGTTTTTTTTTTCATACAATAACGATGAAATAAAAAAATAACACATTTTCTGCCAAACTACTGAAAAAATCGTTGTCAAAGTATCAAGTATCAAGTATCATTCAGATTGACTAAAACAGCAATGAAAAGCAAATCTTAATCGAAAAACAATTAAGATTGACGGAGATAAGAGTTTTTTTTTTCATACAATAACGATGAAATAAAAAAATTACACATTTTCTGCCAAACTACTGAAAAAATCGTTGTCAAAGTATCAAGTATCATTCAGATTGACTAAAACAGCAATGAAAAGCAAATCTTAATCGAAAAACAATTAAGATTGACGGAGATAAGAGTTTTTTTTTTCATACAATAACGATGAAATAAAAAAATTACACATTTTCTGCCAAACTACTGAAAAAATCGTTGTCAAAGTATCAAGTATCATTCAGATTGGCTAAAACAGCAATGAAAAGTAAATCTAAATTGAAAAAAAAAAAAGATTGGAGCAGTTAAGAGTTTTTTTTTTCATACAATAACGATGAAATAAAAAAATAACACATTTTCTGCCAAACTACTGAAAAAATCGTTGTCAAAGTATCAAGTATCATTCAGATTGACTAAAACAGCAATGAAAAGCAAATCTTAATCGAAAAACAATTAAGATTGACGAAGATAAGAGTTTTTTTTTTCATACAATAACGATGAAATAAAAAAGTAACACATTTTCTGCCAAACTACTGAAAAAATCGTTGTCAAAGTATCAAGTATCATTCAGATTGACTAAAACAGCAATGAAAAGCAAATCTTAATCAAAAAACAATTAAGATTGACGAAGATAAGAGTTTTTTTTTCATACAATAACGATGAAATAAAAAAATTACACATTTTCTGCCAAACTACTGAAAAAATCGTTGTCAAAGTATCAAGTATCATTCAGATTGACTAAAACAGCAATGAAAAGCAAATCTTAATCGAAAAACAATTAAGATTGACGGAGATAAGAGTTTTTTTTTTCATACAATAACGATGAAATAAAAATAACACATTTTCTGCTAAACTACTGAAAAAATCCTTGTCAAAGTATCAAGAATCATTCAGATTGACTAAAACAGCAATGAAAAGTAAATATAAATTGAAAAAAAATTAAGATTGGAGGAGTTAAGAGTTTTTTTTTTTCATACAATAACGATGAAATAAAAAAATAACACATTTTCTGCCAAACTACTGAAAAAATCGTTGTCAAAGTATCAAGTAACAAGAATCATTCAGATTGACTAAAACAGCAATGCAAAGTAAATATAAATTGAAAAAAAATTAAGATTGGAGGAGTTAAGAGTTTTTTTTTTCATACAATAACGATGAAATAAAAAAATAACACATTTTCTGCCAAACTACTGAAAAAATCGTTGTCAAAGTATCAAGTATCAAGTATCATTCAGATTGACTAAAACAGCAATGAAAAGTAACTCTAAATTGAAAAAATATTAAGATTGAAGGAGTCAAGAGTTTGTTTTTAAATAAAAAAATAACACATTTTCTCCCAAACTACTGAAAAAATCGTTGTCAAAGTATCAAGTAACAAGAATCATTCAGATTGACTAAAACAGCAATGCAAAGTAAATATAAATTGAAAAAAAATTAAGATTGGAGGAGTTAAGAGTTTTTTTTTTTCATACAATAACGATGAAATAAAAAAATAACACATTTTCTGCCAAACTACTGAAAAAATCGTTGTCAAAGTATCAAGTATCAAGTATCATTCAGTTTGACTAAAACAGCAATGAAAAGTAACTCTAAATTGAAAAAATATTAAGATTGAAGGAGTCAAGAGTTTGTTTTTAAATAAAAAAATAACACATTTTCTCCCAAACTACTGAAAAAATCGTTGTCAAAGTATCAAGTATCAAGTATCATTCAGATTGACTAAAACAGCAATGAAAAGCAAATCTTAATCGAAAAACAATTAAGATTGACGGAGATAAGAGATTTTTTTTTTCATACAATAACGATGAAATAAAAAAATAACACATTTTCTGCCAAACTACTGAAAAAATCGTTGTCAAAGTATCAAGTATCATTCAGATTGGCTAAAACAGCAATGAAAAGTAAATATAAATTGAAAAAAAATTAAGATTGGAGGAGTTAAGAGTTTTTTTTTCATACAATAACGATGAAATAAAAAAATAACACATTTTCTGCCAAACTACTGAAAAAATCGTTGGCAAAGTATCAAGTATCATTCAGATTGACTAAAACAGCAATGAAAAGTAACTCTAAATTGAAAAAATATTAAGATTGAAGGAGTCAAGAGTTTGTTTTTAAATAAAAAAATAACACATTTTCTCCCAAACTACTGAAAAAATCGTTGTAAAAGTATCAAGTATCATTCAGATTGACTAAAACAGCAATGAAAAGCAAATCTTAATCGAAAAACAATTAAGATTGACGAAGATAAGAGTTTTTTTTTCATACAATAACGATGAAATAAAAAAATAACACATTTTCTGCCAAACTACTGAAAAAATCGATGTCAAAGTATCAAGTATCATTCAGATTGACTAAAACAGCAATGAAAAGTAACTCTAAATTAAAAAAAAATTAAGATTGAAGGAGTCAAGAGTTTGTTTTTAAATAAAAAAATAACACAGTTTCTCCCAAACTACTGAAAAAATCGTTGTCAAAGTATCAAGTATCATTCAGATTGACTAAAACAGCAATGAAAAGCAAATCTTAATCGAAAAACAATTAAGATTGACGAAGATAAGAGTTTTTTTTTTCATACAATAACGATGAAATAAAAAAATAACACATTTTCTGCCAAACTACTGAAAAAATCGTTGTCAAAGTATCAAGTATCATTCAGATTGACTAAAACAGCAATGAAAAGCAAATCTTATATGAAAAACAATTAAGATTGACGAAGATAAGAGTTTTTTTTTCATACAATAACGATGAAATAAAAAAATAACACATTTTCTGCCAAACTACTGAAAAAATCGTTGTCAAAGTATCAAGTATCATTCAGATTGACTAAAACAGCAATGAAAAGCAAATCTTAATCGAAAAACAATTAAGATTGACGGAGATAAGAGTTTTTTTTTCATACAATAACGATGAAATAAAAATAACACATTTTCTGCCAAACTACTGAAAAAATCGTTGTCAAAGTATCAAGTATCATTCAGATTGACTAAAACAGCAATGAAAAGCAAATCTTAATCGAAAAACAATTAAGATTGACGGAGATAAGTTTTTTTTTTCATACAATAACGATGAAATAAAAAAATTACACATTTTCTGCCAAACTACTGAAAAAATCGTTGTCAAAGTATCAAGTATCAAGTATTAGAGATAGGCAAAACAGCTATTTTTCGTTAACTGTTATAACTGTTATAGTTATTTTTTAATAACAGTTAAAAATAACAGGGTCTCCTGTTATTTAAATATTTTTTAATTTTTTTTTATCCTTATATAAATTTGAAGGTGGAATTTGGTATCTAATAAAAAGAATAAAAAAACAGTACTTTATATTTGTATGTCCCAATAAAAAGTTTCCATTGCATTTCCGGAAATCAGAAAAAACATTTTCATTGTAAGACTTTTCCAAAATCAATATTAAACTAATACTAAAGAAAAAATAATTAATTTAATTTAATTGTGATTAAACAAACACACAATATACATATCTTAAAAAATAGCTTATGCTTTACTACAGTTTTTTAATATATTTAATTTGATACAAAATTCCACCCTCTACCTTTTACAGATCGTCTTAAAAGTCTAATTTTGTAGTTTCAAATTTAATATTTAAACACAGAAATTTAAGCAATTAAATAAAAAACTAGTGACAAAAAAATCATGTTCATTTAGGCAGATTATAGTTTTAAAACAATAATTATAATAATATTAATTACAATTATTGATTGATCAATTTATTAACGATGTATTATTTAATAAAATTTTGCACTTTTGAAAAATGATAAATGAAAATTTCTGTTTTCAATTTTGATTAAATAAATAAAAAAATCGGGCATTAAATTAGTAATAATAAAAGTAAAATTTAAAAATATATGAAAAACAGATTAAACTCATGAGAAAGTCTATTTTCTATCAATGCGATTGTATTTTATAATATAAACAATACGCTCGCATTGAACAAAAAATACACATATACAACAAATAAACATTCTACGAAAGATCGGAATAACAAAGAGAAGCCGAGAACAGTTTGGTTGAATATCATCCGAATTGGCTGATATATTTGACAAACTGATATATCTCATATTGGCTGTTATAACAGCATCAAGTAGCTGTTTGAGCAGTACATCCTAT
Organism: Ptychoptera albimana; assembly: GCA_961205885.1. Lineage (NCBI taxonomy): Eukaryota > Metazoa > Arthropoda > Insecta > Diptera > Ptychopteridae > Ptychoptera > Ptychoptera albimana. The sequence goes on from OY540801.1 coordinate 47,986,131, forward strand.
GTTTTTTATATGAGCTTAGGAAAGAATGAGCGAAATGGACAGAATATATTAAAAATATCTAATGATATATAAAAAAAAATGATATTGGCTGTTATAACAGCATCAAGTAGCTGTTTGAGCAGTACATCCTATGTTTTTTATATGAGCTTAGGAAAGAATGAGCGAAATGGACAGAATATATTAAAAATATCTAATGATATATCAAAAAAAAAAATGATATTGGCTGTTATAACAGCATCAAGTAGCTGTTTGAGCAGTACATATTATGTTTTTTATATGAGCTTAGGAAAGAATGAGCGAAATGCACAGAATATATTAAAAATATCTAATGATATATCAAAAAAAAATGATATTGGCTGTTATAACAGCATCAAGTAGCTGTTTGAGCAGTACATCCTATGTTTTTTATATGAGCTTAGGAAAGAATGAGCGAAATGGACAGAATATATTAAAAATATCTAATGATATATCAAAAAAAAAATGATATTGGCTGTTATAACAGCATCAAGTAGCTGTTTGAGCAGTACATCCTATGTTTTTTATATGAGCTTAGGAAAGAATGAGCGAAATGGACAGAATATATTAATAATATCTAATGATATATCAAAAAAAAAAAAAATGATATTGGCTGTTATAACAGCATCAAGTAGCTGTTTGAGCAGTACATCCTATGTTTTTTATATGAGCTTAGGAAAGAATGAGCGAAATGCACAGAATATATTAAAAATATCTAATGATATATCAAAAAAAAATGATATTGGCTGTTATAACAGCATCAAGTAGCTGTTTGAGCAGTACATCCTATGTTTTTTATATGAGCTTAGGAAAGAATGAGCGAAATGGACAGAATATATTAAAAATATCTAATGATATATCAAAAAAAAAATGATATTGGCTGTTATAACAGCATCAAGTAGCTGTTTGAGCAGTACATCCTATGTTTTTTATAGGAGCTAAGGAAAGAATGAACGAAATGAACAGAATATATTCCAAATATTTTATTTTTTAAAACAATACATACAAATATGATACATATATAGTGGGTTATTTTTATTATGTTTAAATGTGTGGAATTAAGTCAATTGTTGTTGTTTTTTCGCCTAAACATGCTAAACCAATTTTTTAATGCGTACGTTTGACGTTTGTAAAAATAATTCAAAATGATTTTTTTTTAATTCGATAGCAAATAATTAAAAAAAATATTTTTATTGATATATCAATAACACCCATTTTCCGATAACAGTTAATTATGATACTAGCTATATTTCAATAACATGGTTATAATATTAGTTATTCAAATATCGACCCATCTCTAAGTATCATTCAGATTGACTAAAACAGCAATGAAAAGTAAATCTAAATTGAAAAAAAATTAAGATTGAAGGAGTCAAGAGTTTGTTTTTAAATAAAAAAATAACACATTTTCTGCCAAACTACTGAAAAAATCGTTGTCAAAGTATCAAGTATCAAGTATCATTCAGATTGACTAAAACAGCAATAAAAAGCAAATCTAAATCGAAAAAAACTAAGATTGACGGAGATAAGAGATTTTTTTTTTTCATACAATAACGATGAAATAAAAAATAACACATTTTCTGCCAACTACTGAAAAAATCGTTGTCAAAGTATCAAGTATCATTCAGATTGACTAAAACAGCAATGAAAAGCAAATCTAAATTGAAAAAAAAATAAGATTGGAGGAGTTAAGAGTGTTTTTTTTTTCATACAATAACGATGAAACAAAAATAACACATTTTCTGCCAAACTACTGAAAAAATCGTTGTCAAAGTATCAAGTATCATTCAGATTGACTAAAAAAGCAATGAAAAATAAATATAAATTGAAAAAAAATTAAGATTGGAGGAGTTAAGAGTTTTTTTTTAAATAAAAAAATAACACATTTTCTGCCAAACTACTGAAAAAAACGTTGTCAAAGTATCAAGTATCAAGTATCAGGTATCATTCAGATTGACTAAAACAACAATGCAACGCAAATCTAAATCGAATAAAATTAAGATTAACGGAGATAAGAGTTTTTTTTTCATACAATAGCGATGAAATAAAAAAATAACACATTTTCTGCCAAACTACTGAAAAAATCGTTGTCAAAGTATCAAGTATCATTCAGATTGACTAAAACAGCAATGAAAAGTAACTTTAAATTGAAAAAAAATTAATATTGAAGGAGTAAAGAGTTTGTTTTTAAATTAACTACTGAAAAAATCGTTGTCAAAGTATCAAGTATCATTCAGATTGACTAAAACAGCAATGAAAAGCAAATCTTAATTGAAAAAAATTAAGATTGACGGAGATAAGAGTTTTTTTTTCATACAATAACGATGAAATAAAAAAATAACACATTTTATGCCAAACTACTGAAAAAATCGTTGTCAAAGTATCAAGTATCATTCAGATTGACTAAAACAGCAATGAAAAGTAAATCTAAGTTGAAAAAAAACTAAGATTGGAGGAGTTAAGAGTGTTTTTTTTTCATACAATAACGATGAAACAAAAATAACACATTTTCTGCCAAACTACTGAAAAAATCGTTGTCAAAGTATCAAGTATCATTCAGATTGACTAAAAAAGCAATGAAAAATAAATATAAATTGAAAAAAAATTAAGATTGGAGGAGTTAAGAGTTTTTTTTTAAATAAAAAAATAACACATTTTCTGCCAAACTACTGAAAAAAACGTTGTCAAAGTATCAAGTATCAAGTATCAGGTATCATTCAGATTGACTAAAACAACAAAGCAACGCAAATCTAAATCGAATAAAATTAAGATTAACGGAGATAAGAGTTTTTTTTTTCATACAATAACGATGAAATAAAAAAATAACACATTTTCTGCCAAACTACTGAAAAAATCGTTGTCAAAGTATCAAGTATCATTCAGATTGACTAAAACAGCAATGAAAAGTAACTTTAAATTGAAAAAAAATTAATTTTGAAGGAGTAAAGAGTTTGTTTTTAAATTAACTACTGAAAAAATCGTTGTCAAAGTATCAAGTATCATTCAGATTGACTAAAACAGCAATGAAAAGCAAATCTTAATTGAAAAAAAATTAAGATTGACGGAGATAAGAGTTTTTTTTTCATACAATAACGATGAAATAAAAAAATAACACATTTTATGCCAAACTACTGAAAAAATCGTTGTCAAAGTATCAAGTATCATTCAGATTGACTAAAACAGCAATGAAAAGCAAATCTAAATCGAAAAAAAAATGTAGATTGACAGAGTTAAGAGATTTTTTTTCATACAATAACGATGAAATAAAAATAACACATTTTCTGTCAAACTACTGAAAACATCGTTCTCAGCAATGATAAGCAAATCTAAATCGAAAAAAAAACTAAGATTGACGGAGATAAGAGTTTTTTTATCATACAATAACGATAAAATAAAAAAATAACACGTTTTCTGCCAAACTACTGAAAAAATCGTTGTCAAAGTATCATGTATCACGTATCATTCAGATTGACTAAAACAGCAATGAAAAGCAAATCTAAATTAAAAAAAAATTAAGATAGGAGGAGTTAATTTTTTCATAAACTAACGATGAAATAAAAAAATAACACATTTTCTGCCAAACTACTGAAAAAATCGTTCTCAAAGTATCAAGTATCATTCAGATTGACTAAAACAGCAATGAAAAGTAAAACTAAATTGAAAAAAAATTAAGATTGGAGGAGTTAAGAGTTTTTTTTAAAATAAAAAAATAACACATTTTCTGCCATACTACTGAAAAAATCGTTGTCAAAGTATCATGTATCACGTATCATTCAGATTGACTAAAACAGCAATGAAAAGCAAATCTAAATTTAAAAAAAATTAAGATTGTCGGATATAAGAGTTTTTTTTTCATACAATAACGAAGAAATAAAAATAACACATTTTCTGCCAAACTACTGAAAAAATCGTTATCAAAGTATCAAGTATCATTCAGATTGACTAAAACAGCAATGAAAAGTAAATCTAAATTGAAAAAAAATTAAGATTGGAGGAGTTAAGAGTTTTTTTTTAAATAAAAAAATAACACATTTTCTGCCAAACTACTGAAAAAATCGTTGTCAAAGTATCAAGTATCATTCAGATTGACTAAAACAGTAATAAAAAGCAAATCTAAATCGAAAAAAAATAAGATTGACGGATATAAGAGATTTTTTTTTCATACAATAACGATGAAATAAAAAAATAACACATTTTCTGCCAACTACTGAAAAAATCGTTGTCAAAGTATCAAGTATCATTCAGATTGACTAAAACAGCAATGAAAAGTAAATCTAAATTGAAAAAAAATTAAGATTGAAGGAGATAAGAGTTTTTTTTTTTCATACAATAACGATGAACTAAAAAAATAACACATTTTCTGCCAATTACTGAAAAAATCGTTGTCAAAGTATCAAGTATCATTCAGATTGACTAAAACAGCAATGAAAAGCAAATCTAAATCGAAAAAAACTAAGATTGACGGAGATAAGAAATTTTTTTTTGTCATACAATAACGATGAAATAAAAAAATAACACATTTTCTGCCAACTACTGAAAAAATCGTTGTCAAAGTATCAAGAATCATTCAGATTGACTAAAACAGCAATGAAAAGCAAATCTAAATTGAAAAAAAATTAAGATTGGAGGAGTTAAGAGTTCTTTTTTTCATACAATAACGATGAAACAAAAATAACACATTTTCTGCCAAACTACTGAAAAAATCGTTATCAAAGTATCAAGTATCATTCAGATTGACTAAAACAGCAATGAAAAGTAAATCTAAATTGAAAAAAAATTAATATTGGAGGAGTTAAGAGTTTTTTTTTAAATGAAAAAATAACACATTTTCTGCCAAACTACTGAAAAAATCGTTGTCAAAGTATCAAGTATCATTCAGATTGGCTAAAACAGCAATGAAAAGCAAATCTAAATTGAAAAAAATTAAGATTGACGGAGATAAGAGTTTTTTTTTAAATAAAAAAATAACACATTTTCTGCCAAACTACTGAAAAAAACGTTGTCAAAGTATCAAGTATCAAGTATCAGGTATCATTCAGATTGACTAAAACAACAAAGCAACGCAAATCTAAATCGAATAAAATTAAGATTAACGGAGATAAGAGTTTTTTTTTTCATACAATAACGATGAAATAAAAAAATAACACATTTTCTGCCAAACTACTGAAAAAATCGTTGTCAAAGTATCAAGTATCATTCAGATTGACTAAAACAGCAATGAAAAGTAACTTTAAATTGAAAAAAAATTAATTTTGAAGGAGTAAAGAGTTTGTTTTTAAATTAACTACTGAAAAAATCGTTGTCAAAGTATCAAGTATCATTCAGATTGACTAAAACAGCAATGAAAAGCAAATCTTAATTGAAAAAAAATTAAGATTGACGGAGATAAGAGTTTTTTTTTCATACAATAACGATGAAATAAAAAAATAACACATTTTATGCCAAACTACTGAAAAAATCGTTGTCAAAGTATCAAGTATCATTCAGATTGACTAAAACAGCAATGAAAAGTAAATCTAAGTTGAAAAAAAACTAAGATTGGAGGAGTTAAGAGTTTTTTTTTTCATACAATAACGATGAAATAAAAAAATAACACATTTTATGCCAAACTACTGAAAAAATCGTTGTCAAAGTATCAAGTATCATTCAGATTGACTAAAACAGCAATGAAAAGCAAATCTAAATCGAAAAAAAAATGTAGATTGACAGAGTTAAGAGATTTTTTTTCATACAATAACGATGAAATAAAAATAACACATTTTCTGTCAAACTACTGAAAACATCGTTCTCAGCAATGATAAGCAAATCTAAATCGAAAAAAAAACTAAGATTGACGGAGATAAGAGTTTTTTTATCATACAATAACGATAAAATAAAAAAATAACACGTTTTCTGCCAAACTACTGAAAAAATCGTTGTCAAAGTATCATGTATCACGTATCATTCAGATTGACTAAAAAAGCAATGAAAAGCAAATCTAAATTAAAAAAAAATTAAGATAGGAGGAGTTAATTTTTTCATAAACTAACGATGAAATAAAAAAATAACACATTTTCTGCCAAACTACTGAAAAAATCGTTCTCAAAGTATCAAGTATCATTCAGATTGACTAAAACAGCAATGAAAAGTAAAACTAAATTGAAAAAAAATTAAGATTGGAGGAGTTAAGAGTTTTTTTTAAAATAAAAAAATAACACATTTTCTGCCATACTACTGAAAAAATCGTTGTCAAAGTATCATGTATCACGTATCATTCAGATTGACTAAAACAGCAATGAAAAGCAAATCTAAATTTAAAAAAAATTAAGATTGTCGGATATAAGAGTTTTTTTTTCATACAATAACGAAGAAATAAAAATAACACATTTTCTGCCAAACTACTGAAAAAATCGTTATCAAAGTATCAAGTATCATTCAGATTGACTAAAACAGCAATGAAAAGTAAATCTAAATTGAAAAAAAATTAAGATTGGAGGAGTTAAGAGTTTTTTTTTAAATAAAAAAATAACACATTTTCTGCCAAACTACTGAAAAAATCGTTGTCAAAGTATCAAGTATCATTCAGATTGACTAAAACAGTAATAAAAAGCAAATCTAAATCGAAAAAAAATAAGATTGACGGATATAAGAGATTTTTTTTTCATACAATAACGATGAAATAAAAAAATAACACATTTTCTGCCAACTACTGAAAAAATCGTTGTCAAAGTATCAAGTATCATTCAGATTGACTAAAACAGCAATGAAAAGTAAATCTAAATTGAAAAAAAATTAAGATTGAAGGAGATAAGAGTTTTTTTTTTTCATACAATAACGATGAAATAAAAAAATAACACATTTTCTGCCAATTACTGAAAAAATCGTTGTCAAAGTATCAAGTATCATTCAGATTGACTAAAACAGCAATGAAAAGCAAATCTAAATCGAAAAAAACTAAGATTGACGGAGATAAGAAATTTTTTTTTGTCATACAATAACGGTGAAATAAAAAAATAACACATTTTCTGCCAACTACTGAAAAAATCGTTGTCAAAGTATCAAGAATCATTCAGATTGACTAAAACAGCAATGAAAAGCAAATCTAAATTGAAAAAAAATTAAGATTGGAGGAGTTAAGAGTTCTTTTTTTCATACAATAACGATGAAACAAAAATAACACATTTTCTGCCAAACTACTGAAAAAATCGTTATCAAAGTATCAAGTATCATTCAGATTGACTAAAACAGCAATGAAAAGTAAATCTAAATTGAAAAAAAATTAATATTGGAGGAGTTAAGAGTTTTTTTTTAAATGAAAAAATAACACATTTTCTGCCAAACTACTGAAAAAATCGTTGTCAAAGTATCAAGTATCATTCAGATTGGCTAAAACAGCAATGAAAAGCAAATCTAAATTGAAAAAAATTAAGATTGACGGAGATAAGAGTTTTTTTTTAAATAAAAAAATAACACATTTTCTGCCAAACTACTGAAAAAAACGTTGTCAAAGTATCAAGTATCAAGTATCAGGTATCATTCAGATTGACTAAAACAACAAAGCAACGCAAATCTAAATCGAATAAAATTAAGATTAACGGAGATAAGAGTTTTTTTTTTCATACAATAACGATGAAATAAAAAAATAACACATTTTCTGCCAAACTACTGAAAAAATCGTTGTCAAAGTATCAAGTATCATTCAGATTGACTAAAACAGCAATGAAAAGTAACTTTAAATTGAAAAAAAATTAATTTTGAAGGAGTAAAGAGTTTGTTTTTAAATTAACTACTGAAAAAATCGTTGTCAAAGTATCAAGTATCATTCAGATTGACTAAAACAGCAATGAAAAGCAAATCTTAATTGAAAAAAAATTAAGATTGACGGAGATAAGAGTTTTTTTTTCATACAATAACGATGAAATAAAAAAATAACACATTTTATGCCAAACTACTGAAAAAATCGTTGTCAAAGTATCAAGTATCATTCAGATTGACTAAAACAGCAATGAAAAGTAAATCTAAGTTGAAAAAAAACTAAGATTGGAGGAGTTAAGAGTTTTTTTTTTCATACAATAACGATGAAATAAAAAAATAACACATTTTCTGCCAAACTACTGAAAAAATCGTTCTCAAAGTATCAAGTATCATTCAGATTGACTAAAACAGCAATGAAAAGTAAAACTAAATTGAAAAAAAATTAAGATTGGAGGAGTTAAGAGTTTTTTTTAAAATAAAAAAATAACACATTTTCTGCCATACTACTGAAAAAATCGTTGTCAAAGTATCATGTATCACGTATCATTCAGATTGACTAAAACAGCAATGAAAAGCAAATCTAAATTTAAAAAAAATTAAGATTGTCGGATATAAGAGTTTTTTTTTCATACAATAACGAAGAAATAAAAATAACACATTTTCTGCCAAACTACTGAAAAAATCGTTATCAAAGTATCAAGTATCATTCAGATTGACTAAAACAGCAATGAAAAGTAAATCTAAATTGAAAAAAAATTAAGATTGGAGGAGTTAAGAGTTTTTTTTTAAATAAAAAAATAACACATTTTCTGCCAAACTACTGAAAAAATCGTTGTCAAAGTATCAAGTATCATTCAGATTGACTAAAACAGTAATAAAAAGCAAATCTAAATCGAAAAAAAATAAGATTGACGGATATAAGAGATTTTTTTTTCATACAATAACGATGAAATAAAAAAATAACACATTTTCTGCCAACTACTGAAAAAATCGTTGTCAAAGTATCAAGTATCATTCAGATTGACTAAAACAGCAATGAAAAGTAAATCTAAATTGAAAAAAAATTAAGATTGAAGGAGATAAGAGATTTTTTTTTGTCATACAATAACGATGAAATAAAAAAATAACACATTTTCTGCCAACTACTGAAAAAATCGTTGTCAAAGTATCAAGAATCATTCAGATTGACTAAAACAGCAATGAAAAGCAAATCTAAATTGAAAAAAAATTAAGATTGGAGGAGTTAAGAGTTCTTTTTTTCATACAATAACGATGAAACAAAAATAACACATTTTCTGCCAAACTACTGAAAAAATCGTTATCAAAGTATCAAGTATCATTCAGATTGACTAAAACAGCAATGAAAAGTAAATCTAAATTGAAAAAAAATTAATATTGGAGGAGTTAAGAGTTTTTTTTTAAATGAAAAAATAACACATTTTCTGCCAAACTACTGAAAAAATCGTTGTCAAAGTATCAAGTATCATTCAGATTGGCTAAAACAGCAATGAAAAGCAAATCTAAATTGAAAAAAATTAAGATTGACGGAGATAAGAGTTTTTTTTTAAATAAAAAAATAACACATTTTCTGCCAAACTACTGAAAAAAACGTTGTCAAAGTATCAAGTATCAAGTATCAGGTATCATTCAGATTGACTAAAACAACAAAGCAACGCAAATCTAAATCGAATAAAATTAAGATTAACGGAGATAAGAGTTTTTTTTTTCATACAATAACGATGAAATAAAAAAATAACACATTTTCTGCCAAACTACTGAAAAAATCGTTGTCAAAGTATCAAGTATCATTCAGATTGACTAAAACAGCAATGAAAAGTAACTTTAAATTGAAAAAAAATTAATTTTGAAGGAGTAAAGAGTTTGTTTTTAAATTAACTACTGAAAAAATCGTTGTCAAAGTATCAAGTATCATTCAGATTGACTAAAACAGCAATGAAAAGCAAATCTTAATTGAAAAAAAATTAAGATTGACGGAGATAAGAGTTTTTTTTTCATACAATAACGATGAAATAAAAAAATAACACATTTTATGCCAAACTACTGAAAAAATCGTTATCAAAGTATCAAGTATCATTCAGATTGACTAAAACAGCAATGAAAAGTAAATCTAAATTGAAAAAAAATTAATATTGGAGGAGTTAAGAGTTTTTTTTTAAATGAAAAAATAACACATTTTCTGCCAAACTACTGAAAAAATCGTTGTCAAAGTATCAAGTATCATTCAGATTGGCTAAAACAGCAATGAAAAGCAAATCTAAATTGAAAAAAATTAAGATTGACGGAGATAAGAGTTTTTTTTTAAATAAAAAAATAACACATTTTCTGCCAAACTACTGAAAAAAACGTTGTCAAAGTATCAAGTATCAAGTATCAGGTATCATTCAGATTGACTAAAACAACAAAGCAACGCAAATCTAAATCGAATAAAATTAAGATTAACGGAGATAAGAGTTTTTTTTTTCATACAATAACGATGAAATAAAAAAATAACACATTTTCTGCCAAACTACTGAAAAAATCGTTGTCAAAGTATCAAGTATCATTCAGATTGACTAAAACAGCAATGAAAAGTAACTTTAAATTGAAAAAAAATTAATTTTGAAGGAGTAAAGAGTTTGTTTTTAAATTAACTACTGAAAAAATCGTTGTCAAAGTATCAAGTATCATTCAGATTGACTAAAACAGCAATGAAAAGCAAATCTTAATTGAAAAAAAATTAAGATTGACGGAGATAAGAGTTTTTTTTTCATACAATAACGATGAAATAAAAAAATAACACATTTTATGCCAAACTACTGAAAAAATCGTTATCAAAGTATCAAGTATCATTCAGATTGACTAAAACAGCAATGAAAAGTAAATCTAAATTGAAAAAAAATTAATATTGGAGGAGTTAAGAGTTTTTTTTTAAATGAAAAAATAACACATTTTCTGCCAAACTACTGAAAAAATCGTTGTCAAAGTATCAAGTATCATTCAGATTGGCTAAAACAGCAATGAAAAGCAAATCTAAATTGAAAAAAAATTAATATTGGAGGAGTTAAGAGTTTTTTTTTAAATGAAAAAATAACACATTTTCTGCCAAACTACTGAAAAAATCGTTGTCAAAGTATCAAGTATCATTCAGATTGACTAAAACAGCAATGAAAAGCAAATCTTAATTGAAAAAAAATTAAGATTGTCGGATATAAGAGTTTTTTTTTCATACAATAACGAAGAAATAAAAATAACACATTTTCTGCCAAACTACTGAAAAAATCGTTATCAAAGTATCAAGTATCATTCAGATTGACTAAAACAGCAATGAAAAGTAAATCTAAATTGAAAAAAAATTAAGATTGGAGGAGTTAAGAGTTTTTTTTTAAATAAAAAAATAACACATTTTCTGCCAAACTACTGAAAAAATCGTTGTCAAAGTATCAAGTATCATTCAGATTGACTAAAACAGTAATAAAAAGCAAATCTAAATCGAAAAAAAATAAGATTGACGGATATAAGAGATTTTTTTTTCATACAATAACGATGAAATAAAAAAATAACACATTTTCTGCCAACTACTGAAAAAATCGTTGTCAAAGTATCAAGTATCATTCAGATTGACTAAAACAGCAATGAAAAGTAAATCTAAATTGAAAAAAAATTAAGATTGAAGGAGATAAGAGATTTTTTTTTGTCATACAATAACGATGAAATAAAAAAATAACACATTTTCTGCCAACTACTGAAAAAATCGTTGTCAAAGTATCAAGAATCATTCAGATTGACTAAAACAGCAATGAAAAGCAAATCTAAATTGAAAAAAAATTAAGATTGGAGGAGTTAAGAGTTCTTTTTTTCATACAATAACGATGAAACAAAAATAACACATTTTCTGCCAAACTACTGAAAAAATCGTTATCAAAGTATCAAGTATCATTCAGATTGACTAAAACAGCAATGAAAAGTAAATCTAAATTGAAAAAAAATTAATATTGGAGGAGTTAAGAGTTTTTTTTTAAATGAAAAAATAACACATTTTCTGCCAAACTACTGAAAAAATCGTTGTCAAAGTATCAAGTATCATTCAGATTGGCTAAAACAGCAATGAAAAGCAAATCTAAATTGAAAAAAATTAAGATTGACGGAGATAAGAGTTTTTTTTTAAATAAAAAAATAACACATTTTCTGCCAAACTACTGAAAAAAACGTTGTCAAAGTATCAAGTATCAAGTATCAGGTATCATTCAGATTGACTAAAACAACAAAGCAACGCAAATCTAAATCGAATAAAATTAAGATTAACGGAGATAAGAGTTTTTTTTTTCATACAATAACGATGAAATAAAAAAATAACACATTTTCTGCCAAACTACTGAAAAAATCGTTGTCAAAGTATCAAGTATCATTCAGATTGACTAAAACAGCAATGAAAAGTAACTTTAAATTGAAAAAAAATTAATTTTGAAGGAGTAAAGAGTTTGTTTTTAAATTAACTACTGAAAAAATCGTTGTCAAAGTATCAAGTATCATTCAGATTGACTAAAACAGCAATGAAAAGCAAATCTTAATTGAAAAAAAATTAAGATTGACGGAGATAAGAGTTTTTTTTTCATACAATAACGATGAAATAAAAAAATAACACATTTTATGCCAAACTACTGAAAAAATCGTTGTCAAAGTATCAAGTATCATTCAGATTGACTAAAACAGCAATGAAAAGTAAATCTAAGTTGAAAAAAAACTAAGATTGGAGGAGTTAAGAGTTTTTTTTTTCATACAATAACGATGAAATAAAAAAATAACACATTTTATGCCAAACTACTGAAAAAATCGTTGTCAAAGTATCAAGTATCATTCAGATTGACTAAAACAGCAATGAAAAGCAAATCTAAATCGAAAAAAAAATGTAGATTGACAGAGTTAAGAGATTTTTTTTCATACAATAACGATGAAATAAAAATAACACATTTTCTGTCAAACTACTGAAAACATCGTTCTCAGCAATGATAAGCAAATCTAAATCGAAAAAAAAACTAAGATTGACGGAGATAAGAGTTTTTTTATCATACAATAACGATAAAATAAAAAAATAACACGTTTTCTGCCAAACTACTGAAAAAATCGTTGTCAAAGTATCATGTATCACGTATCATTCAGATTGACTAAAAAAGCAATGAAAAGCAAATCTAAATTAAAAAAAAATTAAGATAGGAGGAGTTAATTTTTTCATAAACTAACGATGAAATAAAAAAATAACACATTTTCTGCCAAACTACTGAAAAAATCGTTCTCAAAGTATCAAGTATCATTCAGATTGACTAAAACAGCAATGAAAAGTAAAACTAAATTGAAAAAAAATTAAGATTGGAGGAGTTAAGAGTTTTTTTTTAAATAAAAAAATAACACATTTTCTGCCATACTACTGAAAAAATCGTTGTCAAAGTATCATGTATCACGTATCATTCAGATTGACTAAAACAGCAATGAAAAGCAAATCTAAATTTAAAAAAAATTAAGATTGTCGGATATAAGAGTTTTTTTTTCATACAATAACGAAGAAATAAAAATAACACATTTTCTGCCAAACTACTGAAAAAATCGTTATCAAAGTATCAAGTATCATTCAGATTGACTAAAACAGCAATGAAAAGTAAATCTAAATTGAAAAAAAATTAAGATTGGAGGAGTTAAGAGTTTTTTTTTAAATAAAAAAATAACACATTTTCTGCCAAACTACTGAAAAAATCGTTGTCAAAGTATCAAGTATCATTCAGATTGACTAAAACAGTAATAAAAAGCAAATCTAAATCGAAAAAAAATAAGATTGACGGATATAAGAGATTTTTTTTTCATACAATAACGATGAAATAAAAAAATAACACATTTTCTGCCAACTACTGAAAAAATCGTTGTCAAAGTATCAAGTATCATTCAGATTGACTAAAACAGCAATGAAAAGTAAATCTAAATTGAAAAAAAATTAAGATTGAAGGAGATAAGAGTTTTTTTTTTTCATACAATAACGATGAAATAAAAAAATAACACATTTTCTGCCAATTACTGAAAAAATCGTTGTCAAAGTATCAAGTATCATTCAGATTGACTAAAACAGCAATGAAAAGCAAATCTAAATCGAAAAAAACTAAGATTGACGGAGATAAGAAATTTTTTTTTGTCATACAATAACGATGAAATAAAAAAATAACACATTTTCTGCCAACTACTGAAAAAATCGTTGTCAAAGTATCAAGAATCATTCAGATTGACTAAAACAGCAATGAAAAGCAAATCTAAATTGAAAAAAAATTAAGATTGGAGGAGTTAAGAGTTCTTTTTTTCATACAATAACGATGAAACAAAAATAACACATTTTCTGCCAAACTACTGAAAAAATCGTTATCAAAGTATCAAGTATCATTCAGATTGACTAAAACAGCAATGAAAAGTAAATCTAAATTGAAAAAAAATTAATATTGGAGGAGTTAAGAGTTTTTTTTTAAATGAAAAAATAACACATTTTCTGCCAAACTACTGAAAAAATCGTTGTCAAAGTATCAAGTATCATTCAGATTGGCTAAAACAGCAATGAAAAGCAAATCTAAATTGAAAAAAATTAAGATTGACGGAGATAAGAGTTTTTTTTTTCATACAATAACGATGAAATAAAAAAATTAACACATTTTCTGCCAAACTACTGAAAAAATCGTTTTCAAAGTATCATTAAGATTGACTAAAACAGCAATGAAAAGTAAATCTAAATTGAAAAAAAATTAAGATTGGAGGAGTTAAGAGTTTTTTTTTTAAATAAAAAAATAACACATTTTCTGCCAAACTACTGAAAAAAACGTTGTCAAAGTATCAAGTATCAAGTATCAGGTATCATTCAGATTGACTAAAACAGCAATGAAACGCAAATCTAAATCGAATAAAATTAAGATTAACGGAGATAAGAGTTTTTTTTTTCATACAATAACGATGAAATAAAAAAATAACACATTTTCTGCCAAACTACTGAAAAAATCGTTGTCAAAGTATCAAGTATCAAGTATCATTCAGATTGACTAAAACAGCAATGAAAACCAAATCTAAATTGAAAAAAAATTAAGATTGAAGGAGTTAAGAGTTTGTTTTTAAATAAAAAAATAACACATTTTCAGCCAAACTACTGAAAAAATCGTTGTCAAAGTATCAAGTATCATTCAGATTGACTAAAACAGCAATGAAAAGCAAATCTAAATTGAAAAAAAATTAAGATTGACGGAGATAAAATTTTTTTTTTTCATATAATAACGATGAAACAAAAAAATAACACATTTTCAGCCAAACTACTGAAAAAATCGTTGTCAAAGTATCAAGTATCATTCAGATTGACTAAAACAGCAATGAAAAGTAACTCTTATTTGAAAAAAAATTAAGATTGAAGGAGTAAAGAATTTGTTTTTAAATAAAAAAATAACACATTTTCAACCAAACTACTGAAAAAATCGTTGTCAAAGTATCATGTATCACGTATCATTCAGATTGACTAAAACAGCAATGAAAAGCAAATCTAAATTTAAAAAAAATTAAGATTGTCGGATATAAGAGTTTTTTTTTCATACAATAACGAAGAAATAAAAATAACACATTTTCTGCCAAACTACTGAAAAAATCGTTATCAAAGTATCAAGTATCATTCAGATTGACTAAAACAGCAATGAAAAGTAAATCTAAATTGAAAAAAAATTAAGATTGGAGGAGTTAAGAGTTTTTTTTTAAATAAAAAAATAACACATTTTCTGCCAAACTACTGAAAAAATCGTTGTCAAAGTATCAAGTATCATTCAGATTGACTAAAACAGTAATAAAAAGCAAATCTAAATCGAAAAAAAATAAGATTGACGGATATAAGAGATTTTTTTTTCATACAATAACGATGAAATAAAAAAATAACACATTTTCTGCCAACTACTGAAAAAATCGTTGTCAAAGTATCAAGTATCATTCAGATTGACTAAAACAGCAATGAAAAGTAAATCTAAATTGAAAAAAAATTAAGATTGAAGGAGATAAGAGTTTTTTTTTTTCATACAATAACGATGAAATAAAAAAATAACACATTTTCTGCCAATTACTGAAAAAATCGTTGTCAAAGTATCAAGTATCATTCAGATTGACTAAAACAGCAATGAAAAGCAAATCTAAATCGAAAAAAACTAAGATTGACGGAGATAAGAAATTTTTTTTTGTCATACAATAACGATGAAATAAAAAAATAACACATTTTCTGCCAACTACTGAAAAAATCGTTGTCAAAGTATCAAGAATCATTCAGATTGACTAAAACAGCAATGAAAAGCAAATCTAAATTGAAAAAAAATTAAGATTGGAGGAGTTAAGAGTTCTTTTTTTCATACAATAACGATGAAACAAAAATAACACATTTTCTGCCAAACTACTGAAAAAATCGTTATCAAAGTATCAAGTATCATTCAGATTGACTAAAACAGCAATGAAAAGTAAATCTAAATTGAAAAAAAATTAATATTGGAGGAGTTAAGAGTTTTTTTTTAAATGAAAAAATAACACATTTTCTGCCAAACTACTGAAAAAATCGTTGTCAAAGTATCAAGTATCATTCAGATTGGCTAAAACAGCAATGAAAAGCAAATCTAAATTGAAAAAAATTAAGATTGACGGAGATAAGAGTTTTTTTTTTCATACAATAACGATGAAATAAAAAAATTAACACATTTTCTGCCAAACTACTGAAAAAATCGTTTTCAAAGTATCATTAAGATTGACTAAAACAGCAATGAAAAGTAAATCTAAATTGAAAAAAAATTAAGATTGGAGGAGTTAAGAGTTTTTTTTTTAAATAAAAAAATAACACATTTTCTGCCAAACTACTGAAAAAAACGTTGTCAAAGTATCAAGTATCAAGTATCAGGTATCATTCAGATTGACTAAAACAGCAATGAAACGCAAATCTAAATCGAATAAAATTAAGATTAACGGAGATAAGAGTTTTTTTTTTCATACAATAACGATGAAATAAAAAAATAACACATTTTCTGCCAAACTACTGAAAAAATCGTTGTCAAAGTATCAAGTATCAAGTATCATTCAGATTGACTAAAACAGCAATGAAAACCAAATCTAAATTGAAAAAAAATTAAGATTGAAGGAGTTAAGAGTTTGTTTTTAAATAAAAAAATAACACATTTTCAGCCAAACTACTGAAAAAATCGTTGTCAAAGTATCAAGTATCATTCAGATTGACTAAAACAGCAATGAAAAGCAAATCTAAATTGAAAAAAAATTAAGATTGAAGGAGTAAAGAATTTGTTTTTAAATAAAAAAATAACACATTTTCAACCAAACTACTGAAAAAATCGTTGTCAAAGTATCATGTATCACGTATCATTCAGATTGACTAAAAAAGCAATGAAAAGCAAATCTAAATTAAAAAAAATTAAGATTGAAGGAGTTAAGAGTTTTTTTTTCATACAATAACGATGAAATAAAAAAATAACACATTTTCTGCCAAACTACTGAAAAAATCGTTGTCAAAGTATCAAGTATCAAGTATCATTCAGATTGACTAAAACAGCAATGAAAAGCAAAACTTAATTGAAAAAAAATTAAGATTGACGGAGATAAGAGTTTTTTTTTTCATACAGTAACAATGAAATAAAAACATAACACATTTTCAGCCAAACTACTGAAAAAATCGTTGTCAAAGTATCATGTATCATTCAGATTAACTAAAACAGCAATGATAATAAACTATAAATTGAAAAAAAATTATGATTGAAGGAGTAACGAGTTTGTTTTTATATAAAAAAATAACACATTTTCAGCCAAACTACTGAAAAAATCGTTGTCAGAGTATCAAGCATTAAGTATCAGGTATCATTCAGATTGACTAAAACACAAATGAAAAGTAAATCTAAATTGAAAAAAAATAAAGATTGAAGGAGTAAATAGTTTGTTTTAAATAAAAAAATAACACATTTTCTGCCAAACTACTGAAAAAATCGTTGTCAAAGTATCATGTATCACGGATCATTCAGATTGACTAAAAAAGCAATGAAAAGCAAATCTAAATTTAAAAAAAAATTAAGATTAGAGGAGTTTAGAGTTTTTTTTTTCCTACAAAAACGATGAAACAAAAAAAAATAGCACATTTTCTGCCAAACTACTGAAAAAATCGTTGTCAAAAAATCAAGTATCATTTATATTGACTAAAACAGCAATGAAAAGAAAATCTAAATCGAAAAAAAAACTAAGATTGACGGAGATAATAGATTTTTTTTTCATACAATAACGATGAAATAAAAAAATAACACATTTTCTGCCAAACTACTGAAAAAATCGTTATCAAAGTATCAAGTATCAATTCAGATTGACTAAAACAGCATTTAAAAGCAAATCTTAATCGAAAAAAAATTAAGATTGACGGAGATAAGAGTTTTTTTTTCATACAATAACGTTGAAATAAAAAAATAACACATTTTCTGCCAAACAACTGAAAAAATCGTTGTCAAAGTATCAAGTATCATTCAGATTGACTAAAACAGCAATGAAAAGAAAATCTAAATTGAAAAAAAATTAAGATTGAAGGAGTAAAGAGTTTGTTTTTAAATAAAAAAATAACACATTTTCAGCCAAACTACTGAAAAAATCGTTGTCAAAGTATCAAGTATCAAGTATCATTCAGATTGACTAAAACAGCAATGAAAAGCAAATCTAAATTGAAAAAAAATTAAGATTGACGGAGATAAAATTTTTTTTTTCATATAATAACGATGAAACAAAAAAATAACACATTTTCAGCCAAACTACTGAAAAAATCGTTGTCAAAGTATCAAGTATCATTCAGATTGACTAAAACAGCAATGAAAAGTAACTCTTATTTGAAAAAAAATTAAGATTGAAGGAGTAAAGAATTTGTTTTTAAATAAAATAATAACACATTTTCAACCAAACTACTGAAAAAATCGTTGTCAAAGTATCATGTATCACGTATCATTTAGATTGACTAAAAAAGCAATGAAAAGCAAATCTAAATTAAAAAAAATTAAGATTGGAGGAGTTAAGAGTTTTTTTTTCATACAATAACGATGAAATAAAAAAATAACACATTTTCTGCCAAACTACTGAAAAAATCGTTGTCAAAGTATCAAGTATCATTTATATTGACTAAAACAGCAATGAAAAGCAAATCATAATCGAAAAAAAAATTAAGTTTGACAGAGTTAAGAGTTTTTTTTTCATACAATTACGATGAAATAAAAATAACACATTTTCTGCAAAACTACTGAAAAAATCGTTGTCAGAATATCAAAAATCAAGTATCAGGTATCATTCAGATTGACTAAAACAGCAATGAAAAGTCATCTTAAAGAATAAAACATTAAGATTGTCGGAGATAAGAGATTTTTTTTTTTCATACAATAACGATGAAATAAAAAAATAACACGTTTTCAGCCAAACTACTGTAAAAATCGTTGTCAAAGTATCAAGTATCAATTCAGATTGACTAAAACAGCAATGAAAAGCAAATCTAAATCGAAAAAAACTAAGATTGAAAGAGTAAAGAGTTTTTTTTTAATAAAAAAATAACACATTTTCTGCCAAACTATTGAAAAAATCGTTGTCAAAGTATCATGTATCATGTATCATTCAGATTGGCTAAAACAGCAATGAAAAGCAAATTTTAATTGAAAAAAAATTAAGATTGACGGAGATAAGAGTTTTTTTTTTCATACAGTAACAATGAAATAAAAACATAACACATTTTCAGCCAAACTACTGAAAAAATCGTTGTCAAAGTATCATGTATCATTCAGATTAACTACAACAGCAATGAAAATAAACTATAAATTGAAAAAAAATTATGATTGAAGGAGTAACGAGTTTGTTTTTATATAAAAAAATAACACATTTTCAGCCAAACTACTGAAAAAACCGTTGTCAGAGTATCAAGCATTAAGTATCAGGTATCATTCAGATTGACTAAAACACAAATGAAAAGTAAATCTAAATTGAAAAAAAATAAAGATTGAAGAAGTAAATAGTTTGTTTTAAATAAAAAAATAACACATTTTCTGCCAAACTACTGAAAAAATCGTTGTCAAAGTATCATGTATCACGGATCATTCAGATTGACTAAAAAAGCAATGAAAAGCAAATTTAAATTTAAAAAAAAATTAAGATTAGAGGAGTTTAGAGTTTTTTTTTTCCTACAAAAACGAAGAAACAAAAAAAAATAGCACATTTTCTGCCAAACTACTGAAAAAATCGTTGTCAAAAAATCAAGTATCATTTATATTGACTAAAACAGCAATGAAAAGCAAATCTAAATCGAAAAAAAAATTAAGATTGGAGGAGTTAAGAGATTTTTTTTCATACAATAACGATGAAATAAAAATAACACATTTTCTGTCAAACTACTGAAAAAATCGTTGTCAAAGTATCAAGTATCAATTCAGATTGACTAAAACAGCAATGAAAACCAAATCTAAATCGAAAAAAAAATTAAGATTGACAGAGTTAAGAGTTTTTTTTTCATACAATATCGGTGAAATAAAAATAACACATTTTCTGTCAAACTACTGAAAAAATCGTTCTCAGCAATGAAAAGCAAATCTAAATGGAAAAAAAAACTAAGATTGACGGAGATAAGATTTTTTTTTTCATACAATAACGATGAAATAAAAAAATAACACAATTTCTGCCAAACTACTGAAAAAATCGTTGTCAAAGTATCAAGTATCATTCAGATTGACTAAAACAGCAATGAAATGTAAATCTTAGTTGAAAAAAAATTAAGATTGGAGGAGTTAGGAGTTTTTTTTTAAATAAAAAAATAACACATTTTCAGCCAAACTACTGAAAAAATCGTTGTTAAAGTATCATGTATCAAGTATCATTCAGATTGACTAAAACAGCAATGAAAAGCAAATCTAAATCGAAAAAAAATTAAGATTGACAGAGTTAAAAGTTTTTTTTTCATACAATTACGATGAAACAAAAATAACACATTTTCTGCAAAACTGCTGAAAAAATCGTTCTCAGCAATGAAAAGCAAATCTAAATAGAAAAAAAAACTAAGATTGACGGAGATAAGAGTTTTTTTTTCATACAATAACGATAAAATAAAAAAATAACACGTTTTCTGCCAAACTACTGAAAAAATCGTTGTCAAAGTATCAAGTATCAATTCAGATTGACTAAAACAGTAATTAAAAACAAATCTAAATCGAAAAAAAAAATAAGATTGGAGGAGTTAAGAGATTTTTTTTCATACAATAACGATGAAATAAAAATAACACATTTTCTGTCAAACTACTGAAAAAATCGTTCTCAGCAATGATAAGCAAATCTAAATCAAAAAAATTTAGATTGACGGAGATAAGAGTTTTTTTTTCATACAATAACGATGAAATAAAAAAATAACACGTTTTCTGCCAAACTACTGAAAAAATCGTTGTCAAAGTATCAAGTATCAATTCAGATTGACTAAAACAGCAATGAAAACCAAATCTAAATCGAAAAAAAAATTTAGATTGACAGAGTTAAGAGATTTTTTTTCATACAATAACGATGAAATAAAAATAACACATTTTCTGTCAAACTACTGAAAAAATCGTTCTCAGCAATGATAAGCAAATCAAAATAGAAAAAAAAACTAAGATTGACGGAGATAAGAGTTTTTTTTTCATACAATAACGATAAAAAAAAAATAACACGTTTTCTGCCAAACTACTGAAAAAATCGTTGTCAAAGTATCAAGTATCAATTCATATTGACTAAAACAGCAATGAAAACCAAATCTAAATCGAAAAAAAAATTAAGATTGACAGAGTTAAGAGTTTTTTTTTCATACAATAACGATGAAATATAAAAATAACACATTTTCTGTCAAACTACTGAAAAAATCGTTCTCAGCAATGAAAAGCAAATCTAAATCGAAAAAAAAACTAAGATTGACGGAGATAAGAGTTTTTTTTTCAAACAATAACGATGAAATAAAAAAATAACACAATTTCTGCCAAACTACTGAAAAAATCGTTGTCAAAGTATCAAGTATCATTCAGATTGACTAAAACAGCAATGAAAAGTAAATCTGAGTTGAAAAAAAATTAAGATTGGAGGAGTTAAGAGTTTTTTTAAATAAAAAAATAACACATTTTCAGCCAAACTACTGAAAAAATCGTTGTCAAAGTGTATCAAGTATCAAGTATCATTCAAATTGACTAAAACAGCAATGAAAAGCAAATCTAAATCGAAAAAAAATTAAGATTGACAGAGTTAAAAGTTTTTTTTTCATACAATTACGATGAAACAAAAATAACACATTTTCTGCAAAACTGCTGAAAAAATCGTTCTCAGCAATGAAAAGCAAATCTAAATAGAAAAAAAACTAAGATTGACGGAGATAAGAGATTTTTTTTTTCATACAATAACGATGAAATAAAAAAATAAAACATTTTATGCCAAACTACTGAAAAAATCGTTGTCAAAGTATCAAGTATCATTCAGATTGACTAAAACAGCAATGAAAAGTAAATCTAAGTTGAAAAACAATTAAGATTGGAGGAGTTAAGAGTTTTTTTTTAAATAAAAGAATAACACATTTTCTGCCAAACTACTGAAAAAATCGTTGTCAAAGTATCATGTATCACGTATCATTCAGATTGACTAAAAAAGCAATGAAAAGCAAATCTAAATTTAAAAAAATTAAGATTGGAGGAGTTAAGAGTTTTTTTTTTCATACAATAACGATGAAATAAAAAAATAACACATTTTCTGCCAAACTACTGAAAAAATCGTTGTCAAAGTATCAAGTATCATTTATATTGACTAAACCAGCAATGAAAAGCAAATCATAATCGAAAAAAAAATTAAGTTTGACAGAGTTAAGAGTTTTTTTTTCATACAATTACGATGAAATAAAAATAACACATTTTCTGCCAAACTACTGAAAAAATCGTTGTCAGAATATCAAAAATCAAGTATCAGGTATCATTCAGATTGACTAAAACAGCAATGAAAAGTCATCTTAATCGATAAAAAATTAAGATTGTCGGAGATAAGAGATTTTTTTTTTCATACAATAACGATGAAATAAAAAAATAACACGTTTTCAGCCAAACTACTGAAAACATCGTTGTCAAAGTATCAAGTATCAATTCAGATTGACTAAAACATTAATGAAAAGCAAATCTAAATCGAAAAAAACTAAGATTGAAAGAGTAAAGTGTTTTTTTTAAATAAAAAAATAACACATTTTCAGCCAAACTATTGAAAAAATCGTTGTCAAAGTATCATGTATCATGTATCATTCAGATTGGCTAAAACAGCAATGAAAAGCAAATCTTAATTGAAAAAAATTAAGATTGGAGGAGTTAAGAGTTTTTTTTTCATACAATTACGATGAAATAAAATAACACATTTTCTGCCAAACTACTGAAAAAATCGTTGTCAAAGTATCAAGTATCAAGTATAATTCAGATTGACTAAAACAGCAATGAAAAGCAAAACTTAATTGAAAAAAAATTAAGATTGACGGAGATAAGAGTTTTTTTTTTCATACAGTAACAATGAAATAAAAACATAACACATTTTCAGCCAAACTACTGAAAAAATCGTTGTCAAAGTATCATGTATCATTCAGATTAACAAAAACAGCAATGAAAATAAACTATAAATTGAAAAAAAATTAAGATTAAAGGAGTAAAGAGTTTGTTTTTATATAAAAAAATAACACATTTTCAGCCAAACTACTGAAAAAACCGTTGTCAGAGTATCAAGCATCAAGTATCAGGTATCATTCAGATTGACTAAAACACAAATGAAAAGTAAATCTAAATTGAAAAAAAATAAAGATTGAAGGAGTAAATAGTTTGTTTTAAATAAAAAAATAACACATTTTCTGCCAAACTATTGAAAAAATCGTTGTCAAAGTATCATGTATCACGGATCATTCAGATTGACTAAAAAAGCAATGAAAAGCAAATCTAAATTAAAAAAAAATTAAGATTGGAGGAGGTAAGAGTTTTTTTTCCTACAAAAACGATGATATAAAAAAATAACACATTTTCTGCCAAACTACTGAAAAAATCGTTGTCAAAACATCAAGTATCATTTATATTGACTAAAACAGCAATGAAAAGCAAATCTAAATTGAAAAAAATTAAGATTAAAGGAGTTAATAGTTGTTTTTTTTCATACAATAACGATGAAACAAAAAAAAATAGCACATTTTCTGCCAAACTACTGAAAAAATCGTTGTCAAAGTATCAAGTATCATTCAGATTGACTAAACCAGCAATGAAAACCAAATCTAAATCGAAAAAAAATTAAGATTGACAGAGTTAAGAGTTTTTTTTTCATACAATATCGGTGAAATAAAAATAAGACGTTTTCTGTCAAACTACTGAAAAAATCGTTGTCAAAGTATCAAGTATCAATTCAGATTGACTAAAACAGCAATGAAAACTAAATCTAAATCGAAAAAAAAATTAAGATTGACAGAGTTAAGAGTTTTTTTTTCATACAATAACGATGAAATATAAAAATAACACATTTTCTGTCAAACTACTGAAAAAATCGTTGTCAAAGTATCAAGTATCAATTCAGATTGACTAAAACAGCAATGAAAAGCAAATCTAAATCGAAAAAAAAACTAAGATTGACGGAGATAAGAGTTTTTTTTTCATACAATAACGATAAAAAAAAAATAACACAATTTCTGCCAAACTACTGAAAAAATCGTTGTCAAAGTATCAAGTATCAATTCAGATTGACTAAAACAGCAATGAAAACCAAATCTAAATCGAAAAAAAAATTAAGATTGACAGAGTTAAGAGTTTTTTTTTCATACAATAACGATGAAATATAAAAATAACACATTTTCTGTCAAACTACTGAAAAAATCGTTCTCAGCAATGAAAAGCAAATCTAAATCGAAAAAAAAACTAAGATTGACGGAGATAAGAGTTTTTTTTTCAAACAATAACGATGAAATAAAAAAATAACACAATTTCTGCCAAACTACTGAAAAAATCGTTGTCAAAGTATCAAGTATCATTCAGATTGACTAAAACAGCAATGAAAAGTAAATCTAAGTTGAAAAAAAATTAAGATTGGAGGAGTTAAGAGTTTTTTTAAATAAAAAAATAACACATTTTCAGCCAAACTACTGAAAAAATCGTTGTTAAAGTATCATGTATCAAGTATCATTCAGATTGTCTAAAACAGCAATGAAAAGCAAATCTAAATCGAAAAAAAATTAAGATTGACAGAGTTAAAAGTTTTTTTTTCATACAATTACGATGAAACAAAAATAACACATTTTCTGCAAACTACTGAAAAAATCGTTCTCAGCAATGAAAAGCAAATCTAAATAGAAAAAAAACTAAGATTGACGGAGATAAGAGATTTTTTTTTTCATACAATAACGATGAAATAAAAAAATAAAACATTTTATGCCAAACTACTGAAAAAATCGTTGTCAAAGTATCAAGTATCATTCAGATTGACTAAAACAGCAATGAAAAGTAAATCTAAGTTGAAAAAAAATTAAGATTGGAGGAGTTAAGAGTTTTTTTAAATAAAAAAATAACACATTTTCAGCCAAACTACTGAAAAAATCGTTGTTAAAGTATCATGTATCAAGTATCATTCAGATTGTCTAAAACAGCAATGAAAAGCAAATCTAAATCGAAAAAAAATTAAGATTGACAGAGTTAAAAGTTTTTTTTTCATACAATTACGATGAAACAAAAATAACACATTTTCTGCAAACTACTGAAAAAATCGTTCTCAGCAATGAAAAGCAAATCTAAATAGAAAAAAAACTAAGATTGACGGAGATAAGAGATTTTTTTTTTCATACAATAACGATGAAATAAAAAAATAAAACATTTTATGCCAAACTACTGAAAAAATCGTTGTCAAAGTATCAAGTATCATTCAGATTGACTAAAACAGCAATGAAAAGTAAATCTAAGTTGAAAAACAATTAAGATTGGAGGAGTTAAGAGTTTGTTTTTAAATAAAAGAATAACACATTTTCTGCCAAACTACTGAAAAAATCGTTGTCAAAGTATCATGTATCACGTATCATTCAGATTGACTAAAAAAGCAATGAAAAGCAAATCTAAATTAAAAAAAATTAAGATTGGAGGAGTTAAGAGTTTTTTTTTTCATACAATAACGATGAAATAAAAAAATAACACATTTTCTGCCAAACTACTGAAAAAATCGTTGTCAAAGTATCAAGTATCATTTATATTGACTAAACCAGCAATGAAAAGCAAATCATAATCGAAAAAAAAATTAAGTTTGACAGAGTTAAGAGTTTTTTTTTCATACAATTACGATGAAATAAAAATAACACATTTTCTGCAAAACTACTGAAAAAATCGTTGTCAGAATATCAAAAATCAAGTATCAGGTATCATTCAGATTGACTAAAACAGCAATGAAAAGTCATCTTAATCGATAAAAAATTAAGATTGTCGGAGATAAGAGATTTTTTTTTTCATACAATAACGATGAAATAAAACAATAACACGTTTTCAGCCAAACTACTGAAAACATCGTTGTCAAAGTATCAAGTATCAATTCAGATTGACTAAAACATTAATGAAAAGCAAATCTAAATCGAAAAAAACTAAGATTGAAAGAGTAAAGAGTTTTTTTTAAATAAAAAAATAACACATTTTCAGCCAAACTATTGAAAAAATCGTTGTCAAAGTATCATGTATCATGTATCATTCAGATTGGCTAAAACAGCAATGAAAAGCAAATCTAAATTAAAAAAAATTAAGATTGGAGGAGTTAAGAGTTTTTTTTTTCATACAATAACGATGAAATAAAAAAATAACACGTTTTCTGCCAAACTACTGAAAAAATCGTTGTCAAAGTATCAAGTATCAAGTATAATTCAGATTGACTAAAACAGCAATGAAAAGCAAATCTAAATTGAAAAAAAAATTAAGATTGACGGAGATAAGAGTTTTTTTTTCATACAGTAACAATGAAATAAAAACATAACACATTTTCAGCCAAACTACTAAAAAAATCGTTGTCAAAGTATCATGTATCATTCAGATTAACAAAAACAGCAATGAAAATAAACTATAAATTGAAAAAAAATTAAGATTAAAGGAGTAAAGAGTTTGTTTTTATATAAAAAAAAATAACACATTTTCAGCCAAACTACTGAAAAAACCGTTGTCAGAGTATCAAGCATCAAGTATCAGGTATCATTCAGATTGACTAAAACACAAATGAAAAGTAAATCTAAATTGAAAAAAAATAAAGATTGAAGGAGTAAATAGTTTGTTTTAAATAAAAAAATAACACATTTTCTGCCAAACTATTGAAAAAATCGTTGTCAAAGTATCATGTATCACGGATCATTCAGATTGACTAAAAAAGCAATGAAAAGCAAATCTAAATTAAAAAAAAATTAAGATTGGAGGAGTTAAGAGTTTTTTTTCCTACAAAAACGATGATATAAAAAAATAACACATTTTCTGCCAAACTACTGAATAAATCGTTGTCAAAGTATCAAGTATCATTCAGATTGACTAAAACAGCAATGAAAAGCAAATCTAAATTGAAAAAAAATTAAGATTAAAGGAGTTAATAGTTTTTTTTTTCATACAATAACGGTGAAACAAAAAAAATAGCACATTTTCTGCCAAACTACTGAAAAAATCGTTGTCAAAGTATCAAGTATCATTCAGATTGACTAAACCAGCAATGAAAACCAAATCTAAATCGAAAAAAAATTAAGATTGACAAAGTTAAGAGTTTTTTTTTCATACAATATCGGTGAAATAAAAATAAGACGTTTTCTGTCAAACTACTGAAAAAATCGTTCTCAGCAATGAAAAGCAAATCTAAATCGAAAAAAAAACTAAGATTGACGGAGATAAGAGTTTTTTTTTCATACAATAACGATGAAATAAAAAAATAACACAATTTCTGCCAAACTACTGAAAAAATCGTTGTCAAAGTATCAAGTATCATTCAGATTGACTAAAACAGCAATTAAAAGTAAATCTAAGTTGAAAAAAAATTAAGATTGTAGGAGTTAAGAGTTTTTTTTAAATAAAAAAATAACACATTTTCAGCCAAACTACTGAAAAAATCGTTGTTAAAGTATCATGTATCAAGTATCATTCAGATTGACTAAAACAACAATGAAAAGCAAATCTAAATCGAAAAAAAATTAAGATTGACAGAGTTAAAAGTTTTTTTTTCATACAATAACGATGAAACAAAAATAACACATTTTCTGCAAAACTGCTGAAAAAATCGTTCTCAGCAATGAAAAGCAAATCTAAATAGAAAAAAAACTAAGATTGACGGAGATAAGAGATTTTTTTTTTCATACAATAACGATGAAATAAAAAAATAACACATTTTATGCCAAACTACTGAAAAAATCGTTGTCAAAGTATCAAGTATCATTCAGATTGACTAAAACAGCAATGAAAAGTAAATCTAAGTTGAAAAAAAATTAAGATTGGAGGAGTTAAGAGTTTTTTTTTTCATACAATAACGATGAAATAAAAAAATAACACATTTTCTGCCAAAGTACTGAAAAAATCGTTGTCAAAGTATCAAGTATCATTTATATTGACTAAACCAGCAATGAAAAGCAAATCATAATCGAAAAAAAAATTAAGTTTGACAGAGTTAAGAGTTTTTTTTTCATACAATTACGATGAAATAAAAAAATAACACATTTTATGCCAAACTACTGAAAAAATCGTTGTCAAAGTATCAAGTATCATTCAGATTGACTAAAACAGCAATGAAAAGTAAATCTAAGTTGAAAAAAAATTAAGATTGTAGGAGTTAAGAGTTTTTTTTTTCATACAATAACGATGAAATAAAAAAATAACACATTTTCTGCCAAACTACTGAAAAAATCGTTGTCAAAGTATCATATATCATGTATCATTCAGATTGACTAAAAAAGCAATGAAAAGCAAATCTAAATTAAAAAAAAATTAAGATTGGAGGAGTTAAGAGTTTTTTTTTTCATACAATAACGATGAAATAAAAAAATAACACATTTTCTGCCAAAGTACTGAAAAAATCGTTGTCAAAGTATCAAGTATCATTTATATTGACTAAACCAGCAATGAAAAGCAAATCATAATCGAAAAAAAAATTAAGTTTGACAGAGTTAAGAGTTTTTTTTTCATACAATTACGATGAAATAAAAATAACACATTTTCTGCAAAACTACTGAAAAAATCGTTGTCAGAATATCAAAAATCAAGTATCAGGTATCCTTCAGATTGACTAAAACAGCAATGAAAAGTCATCTTAATCGATAAAAAATTAAGATTGTCGGAGATAAGAGATTTTTTTTTTTCATACAATAACGATGAAATAAAAAAATAACACGTTTTCAGCCAAACTACTGAAAAAATCGTTGTCAAAATATCAAGTCTCAAGTATCATTCAGATTGACTAAAACAGCAATGAAAAGTAAATCCTAATTGAAAAAAAATTAAGATTGAAGGAGTAAAGAGTTTGTTTTTAAATAAAAAAATAACACATTTTCAGCCAAACTACTGAAAAAATCGTTGTTAAAGTATCATGTATCAAGTATCATGTATCAAGTATCATTCAGATTGACTAAAACAGCAATGAAAAGCAAATCTAAATCGAAAAAAAATTAAGATTGACAGAGTTAAAAGTTTTTTTTTCATACAATTACGATGAAACAAAAATAACACATTTTCTGCAAAACTGCTGAAAAAATCGTTCTCAGCAATGAAAAGCAAATCTAAAGAGAAAAAAAAACTAAGATTGACGGAGATAAGAGATTTTTTTTTTCATACAATAACGATGAAATAAAAAAATAACACGTTTTCTGCCAAACTACTGAAAAAATCGTTGTCAAAGTATCAAGTATCATTCAGATTGACTAAAACAGCAATGAAAAGTAAATCTAAGTTGAAAAAAAATTAAGATTGGAGGAGTTAAGAGTTTTTTTTTAAATAAAAAAATAACACATTTTCAGCCAAACTACTGAAAAAATCGTTGTTAAAGTATCATGTATCAAGTATCATTCAGATTGACTAAAACAGCAATGAAAAGCAAATCTAAATCGAAAAAAAATTAAGATTGACAGAGTTAAAAGTTTTTTTTTCATACAATTACGATGAAACAAAAATAACACATTTTCTGCAAAACTGCTGAAAAAATCGTTCTCAGCAATGAAAAGCAAATCTAAAGAGAAAAAAAAACTAAGATTGACGGAGATAAGAGATTTTTTTTTTCATACAATAACGATGATATAAAAAAATAACACGTTTTCTGCCAAACTACTGAAAAAATCGTTGTCAAAGTATCAAATATAGAGTGTCATTCAGATTGACTAAAACAGCAATGAAAAGCAAATCTAAATCGAAAAAAAAATTAAGATTGGAGGAGTTAAGAGATTTTTTTTCATACAATAACGATGAAATAAAAATAACACATTTTCTGTCAAACTACTGAAAAAATCGTTCTCAGCAATGATAAGCAAATCTAAATCGAAAAAAAAACTAAGATTGACGGAGATAAGAGTTTTTTTTTCATACAATAACGATAAAATAAAAAATAACACGTTTTCTGCCAAACTACTGAAAAAATCGTTGTCAAAGTATCAAGTATCAATTCAGATTGACTAAAACAGCAATGAAAACCAAATCTAAATCGAAAAAAAAATTTAGATTGACAGAGTTAAGAGATTTTTTTTCATACAATAACGATGAAATAAAAATAACACATTTTCTGTCAAACTACTGAAAAAATCGTTGTCAGCAATGATAAGCAAATCTAAATCGAAAAAAAAACTAAGATTGACGGAGATAAGAGTTTTTTTTTCATACAATAACGATAAAATAAAAAAATAACACGTTTTCTGCCAAACTACTGAAAAAATCGTTGTCAAAGTATCAAGTATCAATTCAGATTGACTAAAACAGCAATGAAAACCAAATCTAAATCGAAAAAAAAATTAAGATTGACAGAGTTAAGAGTTTTTTTTTCATACAATATCGGTGAAATAAAAATAACACGTTTTCTGTCAAACTACTAAAAAAATCGTTCTCAGCAATGAAAAGCAAATCTAAATCGAAAAAAAAACTAAGATTGACGGAGATAAGAGTTTTTTTTTCATACAATAACGATGAAATAAAAAATAACACAATTTCTGCCAAACTATTGAAAAAATCGTTGTCAAAGTATCAAGTATCATTCAGATTGACTAAAACAGCAATGAAATGTAAATCTAAGTTGAAAAAAAATTAAGATTGGAGGAGTTAAGAGTTTTTTTTAAATAAAAAAATAACACATTTTCAGCCAAACTACTGAAAAAATCGTTGTTAAAGTATCATGTATCAAGTATCATTCAGATTGACTAAAACAGCAATGAAAAGCAAATCTAAATCGAAAAAAAATTAAGATTGACAGAGTTAAGAGATTTTTTTTCATACAATATCGGTGAAATAAAAATAACACATTTTCTGTCAAACTACTTAAAAAATCGTTCTCAGCAATGATAAGCAAATCTAAATCGAAAAAAAAACTAAGATTGACGGAGATAAGAGTTTTTTTTTCATACAATAACGATGAAATAAAAAAATAACACGTTTTCTGTAAACTACTGAAAAAATCGTTGTCAAAGTATCAAGTATCAATTCAGATTGACTAAAACAGCAATGAAAATCAAATCTAGATCGAAAAAAAAAATAAGATTGACAGAGTTAAGAGTTTTTTTTTCATACAATATCGGTGAAATAAAAATAACACGTTTTCTGTCAAACTACTGAAAAAATCGTTCTCAGCAATGAAAAGCAAATCTAAATCGAAAAAAAAACTAAGATTGACGGAGATAAGAGTTTTTTTTTTCATACAATAACGATGAAATAAAAAAATAACACATTTTCTGTCAAACTACTGAAAAAATCGTTGTCAAAGTATCAAGTATCATTCAGATTGACTAAAACAGCAATGAAAAGTAAATCTAAGTTGAAAAAAAATTAAGATTGGAGGAGTTAAGAGTTTTTTTTTAAATAAAAGAATAACACATTTTCTGCCAAACTACTGAAAAATCGTTGTCAAAGTATCATGTATCACGTATCATTCAGATTGACTAAAAAAGCAATGAAAAGCAAATCTAAATTAAAAAAAATTAAGATT
The DNA here is from genome assembly GCA_961205885.1 of Ptychoptera albimana. NCBI lineage: Eukaryota > Metazoa > Arthropoda > Insecta > Diptera > Ptychopteridae > Ptychoptera > Ptychoptera albimana. The sequence goes on from OY540801.1 coordinate 48,018,093, forward strand.
GGAGGAGTTAAGAGTTTTTTTTTCATACAATAACGATGAAATAAAAAAATAACACATTTTCTGCCAAACTACTGAAAAAATCGTTGTCAAAGTATCAAGTATCATTTATATTGACTAAACCAGCAATGAAAAGCAAATCATAATCGAAAAAAAAATTAAGTTTGACAGAGTTAAGAGTTTTTTTTTCATACAATTACGATGAAATAAAAATAACACATTTTCTGCAAAACTACTGAAAAAATCGTTCTCAGCAATGAAAAGCAAATCTAAATCGAAAAAAAAACTAAGATTGACGGAGATAAGAGATTTTTTTTTTCATACAATAACGATGAAATAAAAAAATAACACGTTTTCTGCCAAACTACTGAAAAAATCGTTGTCAAAGTATCAAGTATCATTCAGATTGACTAAAACAGCAATGAAAAGTAAATCTAAGTTGAAAAAAATTAAGATTGGAGGAGTTAAGAGTTTTTTTTAAATAAAAGAATAACACATTTTCTGCCAAACTACTGAAAAATCGTTGTCAAAGTATCATGTATCACGTATCATTCAGATTGACTAAAAAAGCAATGAAAAGTAAATCTAAGTTGAAAAAAAATTAAGATTGGAGGAGTTAAGAGTTTTTTTTTAAATAAAAAAATAACACATTTTCTGCCAAACTACTGAAAAAATCGTTGTCAAAGTATCAAGTATCATTTATATTGACTAAACCAGCAATGAAAAGCAAATCATAATCGAAAAAAAAATTAAGTTTGACAGAGTTAAGAGTTTTTTTTTCATACAATTACGATGAAATAAAAATAACACATTTTCTGCAAAACTATTGAAAAAATCGTTCTCAGCAATGAAAAGCAAATCTAAATCGAAAAAAAAACTAAGATTGACGGAGATAAGAGATTTTTTTTTTCATACAATAACGATGAAATAAAAAAATAACACGTTTTCTGCCAAACTACTGAAAAAATCGTTGTCAAAGTATCAAGTATCATTCAGATTGACTAAAACAGCAATGAAAAGTAAATCTAAATTGAAAAAAAATTAAGATTGGAGGAGTTAAGAGTTTTTTCTTTCATACAATAATGATGAAATAAAAAAATAATACATTTTCTGCCAAACTACTGAAAAAATCGTTGTCAAAGTATCAAGTATCATTTATATTGACTAAACCAGCAATGAAAAGCAAATCATAATCGAAAAAAAAATTAAGTTTGACAGAGTTAAGAGTTTTTTTTTCATACAATTACGATGAAATAAAAATAACACATTTTCTGCAAAACTACTGAAAAAATCGTTCTCAGCAATGAAAAGCAAATCTAAATCGAAAAAAAAACTAAGATTGACGGAGATAAGAGATTTTTTTTATACAATAACGATGAAATAAAAAAATAACACGTTTTCTGCCAAACTACTGAAAAAATCGTTGTCAAAGTATCAAGTATCAATTCAGATTGACTAAAATAGCATTTAAAAGCAAATCTAAATCGAAAAAAAAACTAAGATTGACGGAGATAAGAGATTTTTTTTTTCATACAATAACGATAAAATAAAAAAATAACACGTTTTCTGCCAAACTACTGAAAAAATCGTTGTCAAAGTATCATGTATCAATTCAGATTGACTAAAACAGCATTTAAAAGCAAATCTTAATCGAAAAAAAATTAAGATTGATGGAGATAAGAGTTTTTTTTTCATACAATAACGATGAAATAAAAAAATAACACGTTTTCTGCCAAACTACTGAAAAAATCGTTGTCAAAGTATCAAGTATCATTCAGATTGACTAAAACAGCAATGAAAAGTAAATCTAAGTTGAAAAAAAATTAAGATTGGAGGAGTTAAGAGTTTTTTTTTAAATAAAAGAATAACACATTTTCTGCCAAACTACTGAAAAATCGTTGTCAAAGTATCATGTATCACGTATCATTCAGATTGACTAAAAAAGCAATGAAAAGCAAATCTAAATTAAAAAAAATTAAGATTGGAGGAGTTAAGAGTTTTTTCTTTCATACAATAACGATGAAATAAAAAAATAACACATTTTCTGCCAAACTACTGAAAAAATCGTTGTCAAAGTATCAAGTGTCATTCAGATTGACTAAAACAGCAATGAAAAGTAAATCTAAGTTGAAAAAAAATTAAGATTGACAGAGTTAAGAGATTTTTTTTCATACAATATCGGTGAAATAAAAATAAAACATTTTCTGTCAAACTACTGAAAAAATCGTTCTTAGCAATGAAAAGCAAATCTAAATCGAAAAAAAAACTAAGATTGACGGAGATAAGAGATTTTTTTTTTCATACAATAACGATGAAATAAAAAAATAAAACGTTTTCTGCCAAACTACTGAAAAAATCGTTGTCAAAGTATCAAGTATCAATTCAGATTGACTAAAACAGCATTTAAAAGCAAATCTTAATCGAAATAAAAATTAAGATTGACGGAGATAAGAGTTTTTTTTTCATACAATAACGATGAAATAAAAAAATAACACATTTTCTGTCAAACTACTGAAAAAATCGTTGTCAAAGTATCAAGTATCAATTCAGATTGACTAAAACAGCATTTAAAAGCAAATCTAAATCGAAAAAAAATTAAGATTGACGGAGATAAGAGTTTTTTTTTCATACAATAACGATGAAATAAAAAAATAACACATTTTCTGCCAAACTACTGAAAAAATCGTTGTCAAAGTATCAAGTATCAAGTATCATTCAGATTGACTAAAACAGCAATGAAAAGTAAATCTTAATTGAAAAAAAATTAAGATTGAAGGAGTAAAGAGTTTGTTTTTAAATAAAAAAATAACACATTTTCAGCCAAACTACTGAAAAAATCGTTGTTAAAGTATCATGTATCAAGTATCATTCAGATTGACTAAAACAGCAATGAAAAGCAAATCTAAATCGAAAAAAAATTAAGATTGACAGAGTTAAAAGTTTTTTTTTCATACAATTACGATGAAACAAAAATAACACATTTTCTGCAAAACTGCTGAAAAAATCGTTCTCAGCAATGAAAAGCAAATCTAAATAGAAAAAAAAACTAAGATTGACGGAGATAAGAGATTTTTTTTTTTCATACAATAACGATGATATAAAAAAATAACACGTTTTCCGCCAAACTACTGAAAAAATCGTTGTCAAAGTATCAAATATAGAGTGTCATTCAGATTGACTAAAACAGCAATGAAAAGCAAATCTAAATCGAAAAAAATTAAGATTGGAGGAGTTAAGAGTTTTTTTTTCATACAATAACGATGAAATAAAAAAATAACACATTTTATGCCAAACTACTGAAAAAATCGTTGTCAAAGTATCAAGTATCATTCAGATTGACTAAAACAGCAAAGAAAAGCAAATCTAAATCGAAAAAAAAATTTAGATTGACAGAGTTAAGAGATTTTTTTTTATACAATAACGATGAAATAAAAATAACACATTTTCTGTCAAACTACTGAAAAAATCGTTCTCAGCAATGATAAGCAAATCTAAATCGAAAAAAAAACTAAGATTGACGGAGATAAGAGTTTTTTTTCATACAATAACGATAAAATAAAAAAATAACACGTTTTCTGCCAAACTACTGAAAAAATCGTTGTCAAAGTATCAAGTATCAAGTATCATTCAGATTGACTAAAACAGCAATGAAAAGTAAATCTTAATTGAAAAAAAATTAAGATTGAAGGAGTAAAGAGCTTGTTTTTAAATAAAAAAATAACACATTTTCAGCCAAACTACTGAAAAAATCGTTGTTAAAGTATCATGTATCAAGTATCATTCAGATTGACTAAAACAGCAATGAAAAGCAAATCTAAATCGAAAAAAAATTAAGATTGAAAGAGTTAAAAGTTTTTTTTTCATACAATTACGATGAAACAAAAATAACACATTTTCTGCAAAACTGCTGAAAAAATCGTTCTCAGCAATGAAAAGCAAATCTAAATAGAAAAAAAAACTAAGATTGACGGAGATAAGAGATTTTTTTTTTCATACAATAACGATGATATAAAAAAATAACACGTTTTCTGCCAAACTACTGAAAAAATCGTTGTCAAAGTATCAAATATAGAGTGTCATTCAGATTGACTAAAACAGCAATGAAAAGCAAATCTAAATCGAAAAAAATTAAGATTGGAGGAGTTAAGAGTTTTTTTTTTCATACAATAACGATGAAATAAAAAAATAACACATTTTATGCCAAACTACTGAAAAAATCGTTGTCAAAGTATCAAGTATCATTCAGATTGACTAAAACAGCAATGAAAAGCAAATCTAAATCGAAAAAAAAATTTAGATTGACAGAGTTAAGAGATTTTTTTTTATACAATAACGATGAAATAAAAATAACACATTTTCTGTCAAACTACTGAAAAAATCGTTCTCAGCAATGATAAGCAAATCTAAATCGAAAAAAAAACTAAGATTGACGGAGATAAGAGTTTTTTTTCATACAATAACGATAAAATAAAAAAATAACAAGTTTTCTGCCAAACTACTGAAAAAATCGTTGTCAAAGTATCAAGTATCAATTCAGATTGACTAAAACAGCAATGAAAACCAAATCTTAATCGAAAAAAAAATTAAGATTGACAGAGTTAAGAGTTTTTTTTTCATACAATATCGGTGAAATAAAAATAACACATTTTCTGTCAAACTACTGAAAAAATCGTTCTCAGCAATGAAAAGCAAATCTAAATCGAAAAAAAAACTAAGATTGACGGAGATAAGAGTTTTTTTTTCATACAATAACGATGAAATAAAAAAATAACACATTTTCTGCCAAACTACTGAAAAAATCGTTGTCAAAGTATCAAGTATCATTCAGATTGACTAAAACAGCAATGAAAAGTAAATCTAAGTTGAAAAAAAATTAAGATTGGAGGAGTTAAGAGTTTTTTTTCAAAATAAAAGAATAACACATTTTCTGCCAAACTACTGAAAAAATCGTTGTCAAAGTATCATGTATCAAGTATCATTCAGATTGACTAAAACAGCAATGAAAAGTAAATCTAAATTGAAAAAAATTAAGATTGGAGGAGTTAAGAGTTTTTTTTTGAATAAAAAAATAACACATTTTCTGCCAAACTACTGAAAAAATTGTTGCCAAAGTATCAAGTATCATTCAGATTGACTAAAACAGCAATAAAAAGCAAATCTAAATCGAAAAAAAATTAAGATTGACGGAGATAAGAGTTTTTTTTTCATACAATAACGATGAAATAAAAAAATAACACATTTTCTGCCAAACTACTGAAAAAATCGTTGTCAAAGTATCAAGTATCAATTCAGATTGACTAAAACAGCAATGAAAACCAAATCTTAATCGAAAAAAAAACTAAGATTGACGGAGATAAGAGATTTTTTTTTCATACAATAACGATGATATAAAAAAATAACACGTTTTCTGCCAAACTACTGAAAAAATCGTTGTCAAAGTATCAAGTGTCATTCAGATTGACTAAAACAGCAATGAAAAGCAAATCTAAATCGAAAAAAAAATTAAGATTGACAGAGTTAAGAGATTTTTTTTCATACAATATCGGTGAAATAAAAATAAAACATTTTCTGTCAAACTACTGAAAAAATCGTTCTCAGCAATGAAAAGCAAATCTTAATCGAAAAAAAAATTAAGATTGACGGAGTTAAGAGTTTTTTTTTCATACAATATCGGTGAAATAAAAATAACACGTTTTCTGTCAAACTACTGAAAAAATCGTTCTCAGCAATGAAAAGCAAATCTAAATCGAAAAAAAAACTAAGATTGACGAAGATAAGAGATTTTTTTTTTCATACAATAACGATAAAATAAAAAAATAACACGTTTTCTGCCAAACTACTGAAAAAATCGTTGTCAAAGTATCAAGTATCATTCAGATTGACTAAAACAGCAATGAAAAGCAAATATAAATCGAAAAAAAATTAAGATTGACGGAGATAAGAGTTTTTTTTTCATACAATAACGATGAAATAAAAACATAACACATTTTCTGCCAAACTACAGAAAAAATCGTTGTCAAAGTATCAAGTATCAATTCAGATTGACTAAAACAGCAATGAAAACCAAATCTTAATCGAAAAAAAAACTAAGATTGACGGAGATAAGAGTTTTTTTTTCATACAATAACGATGATATAAAAAAATAACACGTTTTCTGCCAAACTACTGAAAAAATCGTTGTCAAAGTATCAAGTGTCATTCAGATTGACTAAAACAGCAATGAAAAGCAAATCTAAATCGAAAAAAAAATTAAGATTGAAGGAGTTAAGAGATTTTTTTTCATACAATATCGGTGAAATAAAAATAAAACATTTTCTGTCAAACTACTGAAAAAATCGTTGTCAAAGTATCAAGTATCAATTCAGATTGACTAAAACAGCATTTAAAAGCAAATCTTAATCGAAAAGAAATTAAGATTGACAGAGATAAGAGTTTTTTTTTCATACAATAACGATGAAATAAAAAAATAACACATTTTCTGTCAAACTACTGAAAAAACCGTTCTCAGAAATGATAAGCAAATCTAAATCGAAAAAAAAAACTAAGATTGACGGAGATAAGAGATTTTTTTTTCATACAATAACGATAAAATAAAAATATAACACGTTTTCGGCCAAACTACTGAAAAAATCGTTGTCAAAGTATCAAGTATCAATTCAGATTGACTAAAACAGCATTTAAAAGCAAATCTTAATCGAAAAAAAATTAAGATTGACGGAGATAAGAGTTTTTTTTTCATACAATAACGATGAAATAAAAAAATAACACATTTTCTGCCAAACTACTGAAAAAATCGTTGTCAAAGTATCAAGTATCATTCAGATTGACTAAAACAGCAATGAAAAGTAAATCTTAATTGAAAAAAAAAAAAGATTGAAGGAGTAAAGAGTTTGATTTTAAATAAAAAAATAACACATTTTCAGCCAAACTACTGAAAAAATCGTTGTTAAAGTATCAAGTATCATTCAGATTGACTAAAACAGCAATGAAAAGCAAATATAAATCGAAAAAAAATTAAGATTGACGGAGATAAGAGTTTTTTTTTCATACAATAACGATGAAATAAAAATATAACACATTTTCTGCCAAACGACAGAAAAAATCGTTGTCAAAGTATCAAGTATCAATTCAGATTGACTAAAACAGCAATGAAAACCAAATCTTAATCGAAAAAAAACTAAGATTGACGGAGATAAGAGTTTTTTTTTCATACAATAACGATGATATAAAAAAATAACACGTTTTCTGCCAAACTACTGAAAAAATCGTTGTCAAAGTATCAAGTATCATTCAGATTGACTAAAACAGCAATGAAAAGCAAATATAAATCGAAAAAAAATTAAGATTGACGGAGATAAGAGTTTTTTTTTCATACAATAACGATGAAATAAAAAAATAACACATTTTCTGCCAAACTACTGAAAAAATCGTTGTCAAAGTATCAAGTGTCATTCAGATTGACTAAAACAGCAATGAAAAGTAAATCTAAGTTGAAAAAAAATTAAGATTGACAGAGTTAAGAGATTTTTTTTCATACAATATCGGTGAAATAAAAATAAAACATTTTCTGTCAAACTACTGAAAAAATCGTTCTTAGCAATGAAAAGCAAATCTAAATCGAAAAAAAAACTAAGATTGACGGAGATAAGAGATTTTTTTTTTCATACAATAACGATAAAATAAAAAAATAACACGTTTTCTGCCAAACTACTGAAAAAATCGTTGTCAAAGTATCAAGTATCATTCAGATTGACTAAAACAGCAATGAAAAGCAAATATAAATCGAAAAAAAATTAAGATTGACGGAGATAAGAGTTTTTTTTTCATACAATAACGATGAAATAAAAATATAACATATTTTCTGCCAAACTACAGAAAAAATCGTTGTCAAAGTATCAAGTATCAATTCAGATTGACTAAAACAGCAATGAAAAGCAAATCTTAATCGAAAAAAAAATTAAAATTGACAGAGTTAAGAGTTTTTTTTTCATACAATATCGGTGAAATAAAAATAACACGTTTTCTGTCAAACTACTGAAAAAATCGTTCTCAGCAATGAAAAGCAAATCTAAATCGAAAAAAAAACTAAGATTGACGGAGATAAGAGATTTTTTTTTTCATACAATAACGATAAAATAAAAAAATAACACGTTTTCTGCCAAACTACTGAAAAAATCGTTGTCAAAGTATCAAGTATCATTCAGATTGACTAAAACAGCAATGAAAAGCAAATATAAATCGAAAAAAAATTAAGATTGACGGAGATAAGAGTTTTTTTTTCATACAATAACGATGAAATAAAAATATAACACATTTTCTGCCAAACTACAGAAAAAATCGTTGTCAAAGTATCAAGTATCAATTCAGATTGACTAAAACAGCAATGAAAAGCAAATCTTAATCGAAAAAAAAATTAAGATTGACAGAGTTAAGAGTTTTTTTTTCATACAATATCGGTGAAATAAAAATAACACGTTTTCTGTCAAACTACTGAAAAAATCGTTCTCAGCAATGAAAAGCAAATCTAAATCGAAAAAAAAACTAAGATTGACGGAGATAAGAGATTTTTTTTTTCATACAATAACGATAAAATAAAAAAATAACACGTTTTCTGCCAAACTACTGAAAAAATCGTTGTCAAAGTATCAAGTATCATTCAGATTGACTAAAACAGCAATGAAAAGCAAATATAAATCGAAAAAAAATTAAGATTGACGGAGATAAGAGTTTTTTTTTCATACAATAACGATGAAATAAAAATATAACACATTTTCTGCCAAACTACAGAAAAAATCGTTGTCAAAGTATCAAGTATCAATTCAGATTGACTAAAACAGCAATGAAAACCAAATCTTAATCGAAAAAAAAACTAAGATTGACGGAGATAAGAGTTTTTTTTTCATACAATAACGATGATATAAAAAAATAACACGTTTTCTGCCAAACTACTGAAAAAATCGTTGTCAAAGTATCAAGTGTCATTCAGATTGACTAAAACAGCAATGAAAAGCAAATCTAAATCGAAAAAAAAATTAAGATTGACAGAGTTAAGAGATTTTTTTTCATACAATATCGGTGAAATAAAAATAAAACATTTTCTGTCAAACTACTGAAAAAATCGTTGTCAAAGTATCAAGTATCAATTCAGATTGACTAAAACAGCATTTAAAAGCAAATCTTAATCGAAAAAAAATTAAGATTGACGGAGATAAGTGTTTTTTTTTCACACAATAACGATGAAATAAAAAAATAACACATTTTCTGCCAAACTACTGAAAAAATCGTTGTCAAAGTATCAAGTATCATTCAGATTGACTAAAACAGCAATGAAAAGTAAATCTTAATTGAAAAAAAATTAAGATTGAAGGAGTAAAGAGTTTGATTTTAAATAAAAAAATAACACATTTTCAGCCAAACTACTGAAAAAATCGTTGTTAATGTATCAAGTATCATTCAGATTGACTAAAACAGCAATGAAAAGCAAATATAAATCGAAAAAAAATTAAGATTGACGGAGATAAGAGTTTTTTTTTCATACAATAACGATGAAATAAAAATATAACACATTTTCTGCCAAACTACAGAAAAAATCGTTGTCAAAGTATCAAGTATCAATTCAGATTGACTAAAACAGCAATAAAAACCAAATCTTAATCGAAAAAAAACTAAGATTGACGGAGATAAGAGTTTTTTTTTTCATACAATAACGATGATATAAAAAAAAAACACGTTTTCTGCCAAACTACTGAAAAAATCGTTGTCAAAGTATCAAGTGTCATTCAGATTAACTAAAACAGCAATGAAAAGCAAATATAAATCGAAAAAAAATTAAGATTGACGGAGATAAGAGTTTTTTTTTCATACAATATCGGTGAAATAAAAATAAAACATTTTCTGTCAAACTACTGAAAAAATCGTTCTCAGCAATGAAAAGCAAATCTTAATCGAAAAAAAAATTAAGATTGACAGAGTTAAGAGTTTTTTTTTCATACAATATCGGTGAAATAAAAATAAAACATTTTCTGTCAAACTACTGAAAAAATCGTTGTCAGCAATGAAAAGCAAATCTTAATCGAAAAAAAAATTAAGATTGACAGAGTTAAGAGTTTTTTTTTCATACAATATCGGTGAAATAAAAATAACACGTTTTCTGTCAAACTACTGAAAAAATCGTTCTCAGCAATGAAAAGCAAATCTAAATCGAAAAAAAAACTAAGATTGACGGAGATAAGAGATTTTTTTTTTCATACAATAACGATAAAATAAAAAAATAACACGTTTTCTGCCAAACTACTGAAAAAATCGTTGTCAAAGTATCAAGTATCATTCAGATTGACTAAAACAGCAATGAAAAGCAAATATAAATCGAAAAAAAATTAAGATTGACGGAGATAAGAGTTTTTTTTTCATACAATAACGATGAAATAAAAATAAAACACATTTTCTGCCAAACTACAGAAAAAATCGTTGTCAAAGTATCAAGTATCAATTCAGATTGACTAAAACAGCAATGAAAAGCAAATCTTAATCGAAAAAAAAATTAAGATTGACAGAGTTAAGAGTTTTTTTTTCATACAATATCGGTGAAATAAAAATAACACGTTTTCTGTCAAACTACTGAAAAAATCGTTCTCAGCAATGAAAAGCAAATCTAAATCGAAAAAAAAACTAAGATTGACGGAGATAAGAGATTTTTTTTTTCATACAATAACGATAAAATAAAAAAATAACACGTTTTCTGCCAAACTACTGAAAAAATCGTTGTCAAAGTATCAAGTATCATTCAGATTGACTAAAACAGCAATGAAAAGCAAATATAAATCGAAAAAAAATTAAGATTGACGGAGATAAGAGTTTTTTTTCATACAATAACGATGAAATAAAAATATAACACATTTTCTGCCAAACTACTGAAAAAATCGTTGTCAAAGTATCAAGTATCAATTCAGATTGACTAAAACAGCAATGAAAACCAAATCTTAATCGAAAAAAAAACTAAGATTGACGGAGATAAGAGTTTTTTTTTCATACAATAACGATGATATAAAAAAATAACACGTTTTCTGCCAAACTACTGAAAAAATCGTTGTCAAAGTATCAAGTGTCATTCAGATTGACTAAAACAGCAATGAAAAGCAAATCTAAATCGAAAAAAAAATTAAGATTGACAGAGTTAAGAGATTTTTTTTCATACAATATCGGTGAAATAAAAATAAAACATTTTCTGTCAAACTACTGAAAAAATCGTTGTCAAAGTATCAAGTATCAATTCAGATTGACTAAAACAGCATTTAAAAGCAAATCTTAATCGAAAAAAAATTAAGATTGACGGAGATAAGAGTTTTTTTTTCATACAATAACGATGAAATAAAAAAATAACACATTTTCTGTCAAACTACTGAAAAAATCGTTCTCAGAAATGATAAGCAAATCTAAATCGAAAAAAAAACTAAGATTGACGGAGATAAGAGATTTTTTTTTTCATACAATAACGATAAAATAAAAAAATAACACGTTTTCTGCCAAACTACTGAAAAAATCGTTGTCAAAGTATCAAGTATCAATTCAGATTGACTAAAACAGCATTTAAAAGCAAATCTTAATCGAAAAAAAATTAAGATTGACGGAGATAAGAGTTTTTTTTTCATACAATAACAATGAAATAAAAATATAACACATTTTCTGCCAAACTACTGAAAAAATCGTTGTCAAAGTATCAAGTATCATTCAGATTGACTAAAACAGCAATGAAAAGTAAATCTTAATTGAAAAAAAATTAAGATTGAAGGAGTAAAGAGTTTGATTTTAAATAAAAAAATAACACATTTTCAGCCAAACTACTGAAAAAATCGTTGTTAAAGTATCATGTATCAAGTATCATTCAGATTGACTAAAACAGCAATGAAAGCAAATATAAATCGAAAAAAAACTAAGATTGACGGAGATAAGAGTTTTTTTTTTCATACAATAACGATGATATAAAAAAATAACACGTTTTCTGCCAAACTACTGAAAAAATCGTTGTCAAAGTATCAAGTGTCATTCAGATTGACTAAAACAGCAATGAAAAGCAAATCTAAATCGAAAAAAAAATTAAGATTGACGGAGATAAGAGTTTTTTTTTCATACAATAACGATGAAATAAAAATATAACACATTTTCTGCCAAACTACTGAAAAAATCGTTGTCAAAGTATCAAGTATCAATTCAGATTGACTAAAACAGCATTTAAAAGCAAATCTTAATCGAAAAAAAATTAAGATTGACGGAGATAAGAGTTTTTTTTTCATACAATAACGATGAAATAAAAATATAACACATTTTCTGCCAAACTACTGAAAAAATCGTTGTCAAAGTATCAAGTATCAATTCAGATTGACTAAAACAGCAATGAAAAGCAAATCTTAATCGAAAAAAAAATTAAGATTGACAGAGTTAAGAGTTTTTTTTTCATACAATATCGGTGAAATAAAAATAACACGTTTTCTGTCAAACTACTGAAAAAATCGTTCTCAGCAATGAAAAGCAAATCTAAATCGAAAAAAAAACTAAGATTGACGGAGATAAGAGATTTTTTTTTTCATACAATAACGATAAAATAAAAAAATAACACGTTTTCTGCCAAACTACTGAAAAAATCGTTGTCAAAGTATCAAGTATCATTCAGATTGACTAAAACAGCAATGAAAAGCAAATATAAATCGAAAAAAAATTAAGATTGACGGAGATAAGAGTTTTTTTTCATACAATAACGATGAAATAAAAATATAACACATTTTCTGCCAAACTACAGAAAAAATCGTTGTCAAAGTATCAAGTATCAATTCAGATTGACTAAAACAGCAATGAAAACCAAATCTTAATCGAAAAAAAAACTAAGATTGACGGAGATAAGAGTTTTTTTTTCATACAATAACGATGATATAAAAAAATAACACGTTTTCTGCCAAACTACTGAAAAAATCGTTGTCAAAGTATCAAGTGTCATTCAGATTGACTAAAACAGCAATGAAAAGCAAATCTAAATCGAAAAAAAAATTAAGATTGACAGAGTTAAGAGATTTTTTTTCATACAATATCGGTGAAATAAAAATAAAACATTTTCTGTCAAACTACTGAAAAAATCGTTGTCAAAGTATCAAGTATCAATTCAGATTGACTAAAACAGCATTTAAAAGCAAATCATAATCGAAAAAAAATTAAGATTGACGGAGATAAGAGTTTTTTTTTCATACAATAACGATGAAATAAAAAAATAACACATTTTCTGTCAAATTACTGAAAAAATCGTTCTCAGAAATGATAAGCAAATCTAAATCGAAAAAAAAACTAAGATTGACGGAGATAAGAGATTTTTTTTTTCATACAATAACGATAAAATAAAAAAATAACACGTTTTCTGCCAAACTACTGAAAAAATCGTTGTCAAAGTATCAAGTATCAATTCAGATTGACTAAAACAGCATTTAAAAGCAAATCTTAATCGAAAAAAAATTAAGATTGACGGAGATAAGAGTTTTTTTTTCATACAATAACGATGAAATAAAAAAATAACACATTTTCTGCCAAACTACTGAAAAAATCGTTGTCAAAGTATCAAGTATCATTCAGATTGACTAAAACAGCAATGAAAAGTAAATCTTAATTGAAAAAAAATTAAGATTGAAGGAGTAAAGAGTTTGATTTTAAATAAAAAAATAACACATTTTCAGCCAAACTACTGAAAAAATCGTTGTTAAAGTATCATGTATCAAGTGTCATTCAGATTGACTAAAACAGCAATGAAAAGCAAATCTAAATCGAAAAAAAAATTAAGATTGACGGAGATAAGAGTTTTTTTTTCATACAATAACGATGAAATAAAAATATAACACATTTTCTGCCAAACTACTGAAAAAATCGTTGTCAAAGTATCAAGTATCAATTCAGATTGACTAAAACAGCATTTAAAAGCAAATCTTAATCGAAAAAAAATTAAGATTGACGGAGATAAGAGTTTTTTTTTCATACAATAACGATGAAATAAAAAAATAACACATTTTCTGTCAAACTACTGAAAAAATCGTTCTCAGAAATGATAAGCAAATCTAAATCGAAAAAAAAACTAAGATTGACGGAGATAAGAGATTTTTTTTTTCATACAATAACGATAAAATAAAAAAATAACACGTTTTCTGCCAAACTACTGAAAAAATCGTTGTCAAAGTATCAAGTATCAATCAGATTGACTAAAACAGCAATGAAAAGCAAATCTAAATCGAAAAAAAAATTAAGATTGACGGAGATAAGAGTTTTTTTTTCATACAATAACGATGAAATAAAAATATAACACATTTTCTGCCAAACTACTGAAAAAATCGTTGTCAAAGTATCAAGTATCAATTCAGATTGACTAAAACAGCATTTAAAAGCAAATCTTAATCGAAAAAAAATTAAGATTGACGGAGATAAGAGTTTTTTTTTCATACAATAACGATGAAATAAAAAAATAACACATTTTCTGCCAAACTACTGAAAAAATCGTTGTCAAAGTATCAAGTATCATTCAGATTGACTAAAACAGCAATGAAAAGTAAATCTTAATTGAAAAAAAATTAAGATTGAAGGAGTAAAGAGTTTGATTTTAAATAAAAAAATAACACATTTTCAGCCAAACTACTGAAAAAATCGTTGTTAAAGTATCATGTATCAAGTATCATTCAGATTGACTAAAACAGCAATGAAAGCAAATCTAAATTGAAAAAAAATTAAGATTGACGAAGATAAAAGTTTTTTTTTTCATACAATAACGATGAAAAAAAAAAATAACACATTTTCAGCCAAACTACTGAAAAAATCGTTGTCAAAGTATGAAGTATCAAGAATCATGCAAATTAACTAAAACAGCAATGAAAAGTAAATCTTAATTGAAAAAAAATTAAGATTGAAGGAGTAAAGAGTTTGTTTTTAAATAAAAAAATAACACATTTTCAGCCAAACTACTGAAAAAATCGTTGTCAAAGTATCATGTATCAAGTATCATTCAGATTGACTAAAACAGCAATGAAAAGCAAATCTAAATTGAAAAAAAATAAGATTGGAGGAGTAAAGAGTTTGTTTTTAAATAAAATAATAACACATTTTCAGCCAAACTACTGAAAAAATCGTTGTCAAAGTATCATGTATCAAGTATCATTCAGATTGACTAAAACAGCAATGAAAAGCAAATCTAAATTGAAAAAAAATTAATATTGACGCAGATAAGAGTTTTTTTTTTCATACAATAACGATGAAATAAAAAAATAACACATTTTCTGCCAAACTACTGAAAAAATCGTTGTCAAAGTATCAAGTATCATTCAGATTGACTAAAACAGCAATGAAAAGTAAATCTAAATTGAAAAAAAAATAAGATTGGAGGAGTAAAGAGTTTGTTTTTAAATAAAAAAATAACACATTTACTGCCAAACTACTGAAAAAATCGTTGTCAAAGTATCAAGTATCAAGTATCATTCAGATTGACTAAAACAGCAATGAAAAGCAAATCTTAATCGAAAAACAATTAAGATTGACGGAGATAAGTTTTTTTTTTTCATACAATAACGATGAAATAAAAAAATAACACATTTTCTGCCAAACTACTGAAAAAATCGTTGTCAAAGTATCAAGTATCATTCAGATTGGCTAAAACAGCAATGAAAAGTAAATCTAAATTGAAAAAAAATTAAGATTGGAGGAGTTAAGAGTTTTTTTTTCATACAATAACGATGAAATAAAAAAATTACACATTTTCTGCCAAACTACTGAAAAAATCGTTGTCAAAGTATCAAGTATCATTCAGATTGACTAAAACAGCAATGAAAAGTAAATCTAAATTGAAAAAAAATTAAGATTGGAGGAGTTAAGAGTTTTTTTTTAAGTAAAAAAATAACACATTTTCTGCCAAACTACTGAAAAAATCGTTGTCAAAGTATCAAGTATCATTCAGATTGACTAAAACAGCAATGAAAAGCAAATCTAAATTGAAAAAAAATTAATATTGACGGAGATAAGAGTTTTTTTTTTCATACAATAACGATGAAATAAAAAAATAACACATTTTCTGCCAAACTACTGAAAAAATCGTTGTCAAAGTATAAAGTATCATTCAGATTGACTAAAACAGCAATGAAAAGTAAATCTAAATTGAAAAAAAAATAAGATTGGAGGAGTAAAGAGTTTGTTTTTAAATAAAATAATAACACATTTTCAGCCAAACTACTGAAAAAATCGTTGTCAAAGTATCATGTATCAAGTATCATTCAGATTGACTAAAACAGCAATGAAAAGCAAATCTAAATTGAAAAAAAATTAATATTGACGGAGATAAGAGTTTTTTTTTTCATACAATAACGATGACATAAAAAAATAATACATTTTCTGCCAAACTACTGATAAAATCGTTGTCAAAGTATCAAGTATCATTCAGATTGACTAAAACAGCAATGAAAAGTAAATCTAAAATGAAAAAAAACTAAGATTGAAGGAGTAAAAAGTTTGTTTTTAAATTAAAAAATAACACGTTTTCAGCCAAACTACTGAAAAAATCGTTGTCAAAGTATCAAGTATCATTCAGATTGACTAAAACAGCAATGAAAAGCAAATCTAAATTGAAAAAAAATTAAGATTGACGGAGATAAGAGTTTTTTTTTTCATATAATAACGATGAAATAAAAAAATAACACATTTTCAGCCAAACTACTGAAAAAATCGTTGTCAAAGTATCAAGTATCATTCAGATTGACTAAAACAGCAATGAAAAGTAAATCTAAATTGAAAAAAAAATTAAGATTGGAGGAGTAAAGAGTTTGTTTTTAAATAAAATAATAACACATTTTCAGCCAAACTACTGAAAAAATGGTTGTCAAAGTATCAAGTATCAAGTACCATTTAGATTGACTAAAACAGCAATGAAAAGAAAAACTAAATTGAAAAAAAATTAAGATTGACGGAGATAAAAGTTTTTTTTTTCATACAATAACGATGAAAAAAAAAAATAACACATTTTCTGCCAAACTAATGAAAAAATCGTTGTCAAAGTATCAAGTATCATTCAGATTGACTAAAACAGCAATAAAAAGTAAATCTAAATTGAAAAAAAAATTAAGATTGGAGGAGTAAAGAGTTTGTTTTTAAATAAAAAAATAACACATTTTCAGCCAAACTACTGAAAAAACCGTTGTCAGATTATCAAGCATCAAGTATCAGGTATCATTCAGATTGACTAAAACACAAATTAAAAGTAAATCTAAATTGAAAAAAAATAAAGATTGAAGGAGTAAAGAGTTTGTTTTTAAATAAAAAAATAACACATTTTCTGCCAAACTACTGAAAAAATCGTTGTCAAAGTATCATGTATCAAGTATCATTCAGATTGACTAAAACAGCAATGAAAAGTAAATCTAAATTGAAAAAAAATTAAGATTGGAGGAGATAAAAGTTTTTTTTTTCATACAATAACGCTGAAATAAAAAAATAACACATTTTCTGCCAAACTACTGAAAAAATCGTTGTCAAAGTATCAAGTATCATTCAGATTGACTAAAACAGCAATGAAAAGTAAATCTAAATTGAAAAAAAAATTAAGATTGGAGGAGATAAGAGTTTGTTTTTAAATAAAATAATAACACATTTTCAGCCAAACTACTGAAAAAATGGTTGTCAAAGTATCAAGTATCAAGTACCATTCAGATTGACTAAAACAGCAATGAAAAGAAAAACTAAATTGAAAAAAAATTAAGATTGACGGAGATAAGAGTTTTTTTTTCATACAGTAACAATGAAATAAAAACATAACACATTTTCTGCCAAACTACTGAAAAAATCGTTGTCAAAGTATCAAGTATCATTCAGATTGACTAAAACAGCAATGAAAAGCAAATCTAAATCGAAAAAAAATTAAGATTGAAGGAGTAAAGATTTTGTTTTTAAATAAAAAAATAACACATTTTATGCCAAACTACTGAAAAAACCGTTGTCAGATTATCAAGCATCAAGTATCAGGTATCATTCAGATTGACTAAAACACAAATTAAAAGTAAATCTAAATTGAAAAAAAATAAAGATTGAAGGAGTAAAGAGTTTGTTTTTAAATAAAAAAATAACACATTTTCTGCCAAACTACTGAAAAAATCGTTGTCAAAGTATCATGTATCAAGTATCATTCAGATTGACTAAAACAGCAATGAAAAGTAAATCTAAATTGAAAAAACATTAAGATTGGAGGAGATAAAAGTTTTTTTTTTCATACAATAACGATGAAATAAAAAAATAACACATTTTCTGCCAAACTACTGAAAAAATCGTTGTCAAGGTATCAAGTATCAATTCAGATTGACTAAAGCAGCAATGAAAACCAAATCTAAATGGAAAAAAAAATTAAGATTGACAGAGTTAATAGTTTTTTTTTATACAATATCGGTGAAATAAAAATAACACGTTTTCTGTCAAACTACTGAAAAAATCATTCTCAGCAATGAAAAGCAAATCTAAATCGAAAAAAAAACTAAGTTTGACGGAGATAAGAGTTTTTTTTTTCATACAATAACGATGAAATAAAAAAATAACAAATTTTCAGCCAAACTACTGAAAAAATCTTTGTCAAAGTATCATGTATCAAGTATCATTCAGATTGACTAAAAAAGAATGAAAAGCAAATCTAAATTGAAAAAAATTAAGATTGACGGAGATAAAAGTTTTTTTTTCATACAATAACGATGAAATAAAAAAATAACACATTTTCAGCCAAACTACTGAAAAAATCGTTGTCAAAGTATCATGTATCATGTATCATTCAGATTGGCTAAAACAGCAATGAAAAGCAAATCTCAATTGAAAAATTATTATGATTGAAGGAGTAAAGAGTTTGTTTTTAAATAAAAAAATAACACATTTTCAGCCAAACTACTGAAAAATCGTTGTCAAAGTATCATGTATCAAGTATCATTCAGATTGACTAAAACTGCAATGAAAAGCAAATCTAAATTGAAAAAAAATAAAGATTGACGGAGATAAGAGATTTTTTTTTCATACAATAACGATGAAATAAAAAAATAACACGTTTTCTGCCAAACTACTGAAAAAATCGTTGTAAAATTATCAAGTATCATTCAGATTGACTAAAAAAGAATGAAAAGCAAATCTAAATTGAAAAAAAATTAAGATTGACGGAGATAAAAGTTTTTTTTTCATACAATAACGATGAAATAAAAAAATAACACATTTTCAGCCAAACTACTGAAAAAATCGTTGTCAAAGTATCATGTATCATGTATCATTCAGATTGGCTAAAACAGCAATGAAAAGTAAATCTAAATTGAAAAAAAATTAAAATTGGAGGAGTTAAGAGTTTTTTTTTCATACAATTACGATGAAATAAAATAACACATTTTCTGCCAAACTACTGAAAAAACCGTTGTCAAAGTATCATGTATCAAGTATCATTCAGATTGACTAAAACAGCAATGAAAAGTAAATCTAAATTGAAAAAAAATTAAGATTGACGGAGATAAAAGTTTTTTTTTCATATAATAACGATGAAATAAAAACATAACACATTTTCAGCCAAACTACTGAAAACATCGTTGTCAAAGTATCAAGTATCATTCAGATTGACTAAAACAGCAATGAAAAGTAACTCTAAATTGAAAAAAAATTAAGAATGGAGGAGTTAAGAATTTTTTTTTTCATACAATAACGATGAAATAAAAAAATAACACGTTTTCTGGCAAACTACTGAAAAAATCGTTGTCAAAGTATCAAGTATCAATTCAGATTGACTAAAACAGCAATGAAAAGCAAATCTTAATTCAAAAAAAATTAAGATTGAAGGAGTTATGAGTTTTTTTTTTCATACAATAACGATGAAATAAAAAATAACACATTTTCTGCCAAACTACTGAAAAAATCGTTGTCAAAGTATCAAGTATCAAGTATCATTCAGATTGACTAAAACAGCAATGAAAAGCAAATCTAAATTGAAAAAAATTAAGATTGTCGGAGATAAGAATTTAAAAAAAAAAAAAAATAACACATTTTCTGCCAAACTACTGAAAAAATCGTTGTCAAAGTATCAAGTAACAAGTATCATTTAAATTGACTAAAACAGCAATGAAAAGTAAATATAAATTTAAAAAAAAATTAAGATTGTCGGAGATAAGAGTTTTTTTTTCATACAATAACGATGAAATAAAAATATAACACATTTTCTGCCAAACTACTGAAAAAATCGTTGTCAAAGTATCAAGTATCATTCAGATAAAAAAACTAAGATTGACGGAGTAAAGAGTTTGTTTTTTAATAAAAAAATAACACATTTTCAGCCAAACTACTGAAAAAATCATTGTCAAAGTATCAAGTATCAAGTATCATTTAGATTGACTAAAACAGCAATGAAAAGCAAATCTAAATTGAAAAAAAATTAAGATTGGAGGAGTTAAGAGTTTTTTTTTTCATACAATTACGATGAAACAAAAAAATAACACATTTTCTGCCAAACTACTGAAAAAATCGTTGTCAAAGTATCAAGTAACAAGTATCAAGTATCATTCAGATTGACTAAAACAGCAATGAAAAGTAAATATAAATTTAAAAAAAAATTAAGATTGTCGGAGATAAGAGTTTTTTTTTCATACAATAACGATGAAATAAAAATATAACACATTTTCTGCCAAACTACTGAAAAAATCGTTGTCAAAGTATCAAGTATCATTCAGATTGACTAAAACAGCAATGAAAAGCAAATCTAAATCGAAAAAAACTAAGATTGACGGAGTAAAGAGTTTGTTTTTTAATAAAAAAATAACACATTTTCAGCCAAACTACTGAAAAAATCATTGTCAAAGTATCAAGTATCAAGTATCATTTAGATTGACTAAAACAGCAATGAAAAGCAAATCTAAATTGAAAAAAAATTAAGATTGGAGGAGTTAAGAGTTTTTTTTTTCATACAATTACGATGAAACAAAAAAATAACACATTTTCTGCCAAACTACTGAAAAAATCGTTGTCAAAGTATCAAGTAACAAGTATCATTTAAATTGACTAAAACAGCAATGAAAAGTAAATATAAATTTAAAAAAAAATTAAGATTGTCGGAGATAAGAGTTTTTTTTTCATACAATAACGATGAAATAAAAATATAACACATTTTCTGCCAAACTACTGAAAAAATCGTTGTCAAAGTATCAAGTATCATTCAGATTGACTAAAACAGCAATGAAAAGCAAATCTAAATCGAAAAAAATTAAGATTGACGGAGTAAAGAGTTTGTTTTTTAATAAAAAAATAACACATTTTCAGCCAAACTACTGAAAAAATCATTGTCAAAGTATCAAGTATCAAGTATCATTTAGATTGACTAAAACAGCAATGAAAAGCAAATCTAAATTGAAAAAAAATTAAGATTGGAGGAGTTAAGAGTTTTTTTTTTCATACAATTACGATGAAACAAAAAAATAACACATTTTCTGCCAAACTACTGAAAAAATCGTTGTCAAAGTATCATGTATCAAGTATCATTCAGATTGACTAAAACAGCAATGAAAAGCAAATCTCAATTGAAAAATTATTATGATTGAAGGAGTAAAGAGTTTTTTTTAAATAAAAAAATTACACATTTTAAGCCAAACTACTGAAAAAATCGTTGTCAAAGTATCATGTATCAAGTATCATTCAGATTGACTAAAACAGCAATGAAAAGCAAATCTAAATTGAAAAAAAAATTAATATTGACGGAGATAAGAGTTTTTTTTTTAAACAATAACGATGAAATAAAAACATAACACATTTTCTGCTAAACTACTGAAAAAATCGTTGTCAAAGTATCAAGTATCATTCAGATTGACTAAAACAGCAATGAAAAGCAAATCTTAATTGAAAAAAATTAAGATTGTCGGAGATAATAATTTTTTTTTAAATAAAAAAATAACACATTTTCTGCCAAAATACTGAAAAAATCGTAGTCAAAGTATCAAGTAACAAGTATCATTTAAATTGACTAAAACAGCAATGAAAAGTAAATATAAATTTAAAAAAAAATTAAGATTGTCGGAGATAAGAGTTTTTTTTTTTCATACAATAACGATGAAATAAAAACATAACACATTTTCTGCTAAACTACTGAAAAAATCGTTGTCAAAGTATCAAAAATCATTCAGATTGACTAAAACAGCAATGAAAAGTAAATCTAAATTGAAAAAAAATTAAGATTGAAGGAGTAAAGAGTTTGTTTTTTAATAAAAAAAATAACACATTTTCTGCTAAACTACTGAAAAAATCCTTTTCAAAGTATCAAGTATCATTCAGATTGACTAAAACAGCAATGAAAAGCAAATCTTAATTGAAAAAAATTAAGATTGTCGGAGATAATAATTTTTTTTTAAATAAAAAAATAACACATTTTCTGCCAAACTACTGAAAAAATCGTTGTCAAAGTATCATGTATCAAGTATCATTCAGATTGACTAAAACAGCAATGAAAAGCAAATCTAAATTGAAAAAAAATTAATATTGACGGAGATAAGAGTTTTTTTTTCATACAATAACGATGAAATAAAAACATAACACATTTTCTGCTAAACTACTGAAAAAATCGTTGTCAAAGTATCAAGTATCATTCAGATAAAAAAACTAAGATTGACGGAGTAAAGAGTTTGTTTTTAATAAAAAAATAACACATTTTCAGCCAAACTACTGAAAAAATCATTGTCAAAGTATCAAGTATCAAGTATCATTTAGATTGACTAAAACAGCAATGAAAAGCAAATCTGAATTGAAAAAAAATTAATATTGACGGAGATAAGAGTTTTTTTTTCATACAATAACGATGAAATAAAAAAATAACACGTTTTCTGGCAAACTACTGAAAAAATCGTTGTCAAAGTATCAAGTATCAATTCAGATTGACTAAAACAGCAATGAAAAGCAAATCTTAATTCAAAAAAAATTAAGATTGAAGGAGTTATGAGTTTTTTTTTTCATACAATAACGATGAAATAAAAAATAACACATTTTCTGCCAAACTACTGAAAAAATCGTTGTCCAAATATCAAGTATCATTCAGATTGACTAAAACAGCAATGAAAAGCAAATCTAAATTGAAAAAAATTAAGATTGTCGGAGATAAGAATTTAAAAAAAAAAAAAAAAATAACACATTTTCTGCCAAACTACTGAAAAAATCGTTGTCAAAGTATCAAGTAACAAGTATCATTTAAATTGACTAAAACAGCAATGAAAAGTAAATATAAATTTAAAAAAAAATTAAGATTGTCGGAGATAAGAGTTTTTTTTTCATACAATAACGATGAAATAAAAATATAACACATTTTCTGCCAAACTACTGAAAAAATCGTTGTCAAAGTATCAAGTATCATTCAGATAAAAAAACTAAGATTGACGGAGTAAAGAGTTTGTTTTTTAATAAAAAAATAACACATTTTCAGCCAAACTACTGAAAAAATCATTGTCAAAGTATCAAGTATCAAGTATCATTTAGATTGACTAAAACAGCAATGAAAAGCAAATCTAAATTGAAAAAAAATTAAGATTGGAGGAGTTAAGAGTTTTTTTTTTCATACAATTACGATGAAACAAAAAAATAACACATTTTCTGCCAAACTACTGAAAAAATCGTTGTCAAAGTATCAAGTATCAAGTATCATTCAGATTGACTAAAACAGCAATGAAAAGTAAATATAAATTTAAAAAAAAATTAAGATTGTCGGAGATAAGAGTTTTTTTTTCATACAATAACGATGAAATAAAAATATAACACATTTTCTGCCAAACTACTGAAAAAATCGTTGTCAAAGTATCAAGTATCATTCAGATTGACTAAAACAGCAATGAAAAGCAAATCTAAATCGAAAAAAACTAAGATTGAAGGAGTAAAGAGTTTGTTTTTTAATAAAAAAATAACACATTTTCAGCCAAACTACTGAAAAAATCATTGTCAAAGTATCAAGTATCAAGTATCATTTAGATTGACTAAAACAGCAATGAAAAGCAAATCTAAATTGAAAAAAAATTAAGATTGGAGGAGTTAAGAGTTTTTTTTTTCATACAATTACGATGAAACAAAAAAATAAAACATTTTCTGCCAAACTACTGAAAAAATCGTTGTCAAAGTATCAAGTAACAAGTATCATTTAAATTGACTAAAACAGCAATGAAAAGTAAATATAAATTTAAAAAAAAATTAAGATTGTCGGAGATAAGAGTTTTTTTTTCATACAATAACGATGAAATAAAAATATAACACATTTTCTGCCAAACTACTAAAAAAATCGTTGTCAAAGTATCAAGTATCATTCAAATTGACTTAAACAGCAATGAAAAGCAAATCTAAATCGAAAAAAACTAAGATTGACGGAGTAAAGAGTTTGTTTTTTAATAAAAAAATAACACATTTTCAGCCAAACTACTGAAAAAATCATTGTCAAAGTATCAAGTATCAAGTATCATTTAGATTGACTAAAACAGCAATGAAAAGCAAATCTAAATTGAAAAAAAATTAAGATTGGAGGAGTTAAGAGTTTTTTTTTTCATACAATTACGATGAAACAAAAAAATAACACATTTTCTGCCAAACTACTGAAAAAATCGTTGTCAAAGTATCATGTATCAAGTATCATTCAGATTGACTAAAACAGCAATGAAAAGCAAATCTCAATTGAAAAATTATTATGATTGAAGGAGTAAAGAGTTTTTTTTAAATAAAAAAATTACACATTTTAAGCCAAACTACTGACAAAATCGTTGTCAAAGTATCAAGTATCATTCAGATTGACTAAAACAGCAATGAAAAGCAAATCTAAATTGAAAAAAAATTAATATTGACGGAGATAAGAGTTTTTTTTTCATACAATAACGATGAAATAAAAACATAATACATTTTCTGCTAAACTACTGAAAAAATCGTTGTCAAAGTATCAAGTATCATTCAGATTGACTAAAACAGCAATGAAAAGCAAATCTTAATTGAAAAAAATTAAGATTGTCGGAGATAATAATTTTTTTTTAAATAAAAAAATAACACATTTTCTGCCAAACTACTGAAAAAATCGTAGTCAAAGTATCAAGTAACAAGTATCATTTAAATTGACTAAAACAGCAATGAAAAGTAAATATAAATTTAAAAAAAAATTAAGATTGTCGGAGATAAGAGTTTTTTTTTTTCATACAATAACGATGAAATAAAAACATAACACATTTTCTGCTAAACTACTGAAAAAATCGTTGTCAAAGTATCAAAAATCATTCAGATTGACTAAAACAGCAATGAAAAGTAAATCTAAATTGAAAAAAAATTAAGATTGAAGGAGTAAAGAGTTTGTTTTTTAATAAAAAAAATAACACATTTTCTGCTAAACTACTGAAAAAATCCTTTTCAAAGTATCAAGTATCATTCAGATTGACTAAAACAGCAATGAAAAGCAAATCTTAATTGAAAAAAATTAAGATTGTCGGAGATAATAATTTTTTTTTAAATAAAAAAATAACACATTTTCTGCCAAACTACTGAAAAAATCGTTGTCAAAGTATCAAGTAACAAGTATCATTTAAATTGACTAAAACAGCAATGAAAAGTAAATATAAATTTAAAAAAAAATTAAGATTGTCGGAGATAAGAGTTTTTTTTTTTCATACAATAACGATGAAATAAAAACATAACACATTTTCAGCCAAACTACTGAAAAAATCGTTGTCAAAGTATCAAGTATCATTCAGATTGACTAAAACAGCAATGAAAAGCAAATCTTAATTGAAAAAAATTAAGATTGGAGGAGTTAAGAGTTTTTTTTCATACAATTTCAATGGAATAAAATAACACATTTTCTGCCAAACTACTGAAAAAATTGTTGTCAAAGTATCATGTATCATTCAGATTGACTAAAACAGCAATGAAAAGCAAATCTCAATTGAAAAATTATTATGATTGAAGGAGTAAAGAGTTTTTTTTTAAATAAAAAAATTACACATTTTAAGCCTAACTACTGAAAAAATCATTGTCAAAGTATCATGTATCAAGTATCATTCAGATTGACTAAAATAGCAATGAAAAGCAAATCTTAATTGTAAAAAATTAAGATTGGAGGATTTAAGAGTTTTTTTTTCATACAATTACAATGGAATAAAAATATAACACATTTTCTGCCAAACTACTGAAAAAATCGTTGTCAGAGTATCAAGTATCAAGTATCATTCAGATTGACTAAAACAGCAATGAAAAGCAAATCTCAATTGAAAAATTATTATGATTGAAGGAGTAAAGAGTTTTTTTTAAATAAAAAAATTACACATTTTAAGCCAAACTACTGAAAAAATCGTTGTCAAAGTATCATGTATCAAGTATCATTCAGATTGACTAAAACAGCAATGAAAAGCAAACATAAATTTAAAAAAAAATTAAGATTGTCGGAGATAAGAGTTTTTTTTTCATACAATAACGATGAAATAAAAACATAACACATTTTCTGCTAAACTACTGAAAAAATCGTTGTCAAAGTATCAAGTATCATTCAGATTGACTAAAACAGCAATGAAAAGCAAATCAAAATTGAAAAAAAAATAAGATTGGAGGAGTTAAGAGTTTTTATTTCATACAATTACAATGGAATAAAATAACACATTTTCTGCCAAACTACTGAAAAAATCGTTGTCAAAGTATCAAGTATCATTCAGATTGACTAAAAAAGCAATGAAAAGCAAATCTCAATTGAAAAATTATTATGATTGAAGGAGTAAAGAGTTTTTTTTTAAATAAAGAAATTACACATTTTAAGCCTAACTACTGAAAAAATCGTTGTCAAAGTATCATGTATCAAGTATCATTCAGATTGACTAAAATAGCAATGAAAAGCAAATCTTAATTGAAAAAAATTAAGATTGGAGGAGTTAAGAGTTTTTTTTTCATACAATTACAATGGAATAAAATAACACATTTTCTGCCAAACTACTGAAAAAATCGTTGTCAAAGTATCAAGTATCATTCAGATTGACTAAAACAGCAATGAAAAGCAAATCTCAATTGAAAAATTATTATGATTGAAGGAGTAAAGAGTTTTTTTTAAATAAAAAAATTACACATTTTAAGCCAAACTACTGAAAAAATCGTTGTCAAAGTATCATGTATCAAGTATCATTCAGATTGACTAAAACAGCAATGAAAAGCAAATCTTAATTGAAAAAAATTAAGATTGGAGGAGTTAAGAGTTTTTTTTTCATACAATTACAATGGAATAAAATAACACATTTTCTGCCAAGCTACTGAAAAAATCGTTGTCAAAGTATCAAGTATCATTCAGATTGACTAAAACAGCAATGAAAAGCAAATCTTAATTGAAAAAAATTAAGATTGGAGGAGTTAAGAGTTTTTTTTTCATACAATTACAATGGAATAAAATAACACATTTTCTGCCAAACTACTGAATAAATCGTTGTCAAAGTATCAAGTATCATTCAGATTGACTAAAACAGCAATGAAAAGCAAATCTCAATTGAAAAATTATTATGATTGAAGGAGTAAAGAGTTTTTTTTAAATAAAAAAATTACACATTTTAAGCCTAACTACTGAAAAAATCGTTGTCAAAGTATCATGTATCAAGTATCATTCAGATTGACTAAAATAGCAATGAAAAGCAAATCTTAATTGAAAAAAAATTAAGATTGGAGGAGTTAAGAGTTTTTTTTCATACAATTACAATGGAATAAAATAACACATTTTCTGCCAAACTACTGAAAAAATCGTTGTCAAAGTATCAAGTATCATTCAGATTGACTAAAACAGCAATGAAAAGCAAATCTCAATTGAAAAATTATTATGATTGAAGGAGTAAAGAGTTTTTTTTAAATAAAAAAATTACACATTTTAAGCCAAACTACTGAAAAAATCGTTGTCAAAGTATCATGTATCAAGTATCATTCAGATTGACTAAAACAGCAATGAAAAGCAAACATACATTTAAAAAAAAATTAAGATTGTCGGAGATAAGAGTTTTTTTTTCATACAATAACGATGAAATAAAAACATAACACATTTTCTGCTAAACTACTGAAAAAATCGTTGTCAAAATATCAAGTATCATTCAGATTGACTAAAACAGCAATGAAAAGCGAATCAAAATTGAAAAAAAATTAAGATTGAAGGAGTTAAGAGTTTTTTTTTCATACAATTACAATGGAATAAAATAACACATTTTCTGCCAAACTACTGAAAAAATCGTTGTCAAAGTATCAAGTATCATTCAGATTGACTAAAACAGCAATGAAAAGCAAATCTCAATTGAAAAATTATAATGATTGAAGGAGTAAAGAGTTTTTTTTTTAATTAAAAAAATTACACATTTTAAGCCTAACTACTGAAAAAATCGTTGTCAAAGTATCATGTATCAAGTATCATTCAGATTGACTAAAATAGCAATGAAAAGCAAATCTTAATTGAAAAAAATTAAGATTGGAGGAGTTAAGAGTTTTTTTTTCATAAAATTACAATGGAATAAAATAACACATTTTCTGCCAAACTACTGAAAAAATCGTTGTCAAAGTATCAAGTAACAAGTATCATTTAAATTGACTAAAGCAGCAATGAAAAGTAAATATAAATTTAAAAAAAAATTAAGATTGTCGGAGATAAGAGTTTTTTTTTTCATACAATAACGATGAAATAAAAACAAAACACATTTTCTGCCAAACTACTGAAAAAATCGTTGTCAAAGTATCAAAAATCATTCAGATTGACTAAAACAGCAATGAAAAGTAAATCTAAATTGAAAAAAAATTAAGATTGAAGGAGTAAAGAGTTTATTTTTTAATAAAAAAATAACACATTTTCAGCCAAACTACTGAAAAAATCGTTGTCAAAGTATCAAGTATCATTCAGATTGACTAAAACAGCAATGAAAAGCAAATCTTAATTGAAAAAAATTAAGATTGGAGGAGTTAAGAGTTTTTTTTCATACAATTTCAATGGAATAAAATAACACATTTTCTGCCAAACTACTGAAAAAATTGTTGTCAAAGTATCATGTATCATTCAGATTGACTAAAACAGCAATGAAAAGCAAATCTCAATTGAAAAATTATTATGATTGAAGGAGTAAAGAGTTTTTTTTTAAATAAAAAAATTACACATTTTAAGCCTAACTACTGAAAAAATCGTTGTCAAAGTATCATGTATCAAGTATCATTCAGATTGACTAAAATAGCAATGAAAAGCAAATCTTAATTGTAAAAAATTAAGATTGGAGGAGTTAAGAGTTTTTTTTTCATACAATTACAATGGAATAAAAATATAACACATTTTCTGCCAAACTACTGAAAAAATCGTTGTCAGAGTATCAAGTATCAAGTATCATTCAGATTGACTAAAACAGCAATGAAAAGCAAATCTCAATTGAAAAATTATTATGATTGAAGGAGTAAAGAGTTTTTTTTAAATAAAAAAATTACACATTTTAAGCCAAACTACTGAAAAAATCGTTGTCAAAGTATCATGTATCAAGTATCATTCAGATTGACTAAAACAGCAATGAAAAGCAAACATAAATTTAAAAAAAAATTAAGATTGTCGGAGATAAGAGTTTTTTTTTCATACAATAACGATGAAATAAAAACATAACACATTTTCTGCTAAACTACTGAAAAAATCGTTGTCAAAGTATCAAGTATCATTCAGATTGACTAAAACAGCAATGAAAAGCAAATCAAAATTGAAAAAAAAATAAGATTGGAGGAGTTAAGAGTTTTTATTTCATACAATTACAATGGAATAAAATAACACATTTTCTGCCAAACTACTGAAAAAATCGTTGTCAAAGTATCAAGTATCATTCAGATTGACTAAAAAAGCAATGAAAAGCAAATCTCAATTGAAAAATTATTATGATTGAAGGAGTAAAGAGTTTTTTTTTAAATAAAGAAATTACACATTTTAAGCCTAACTACTGAAAAAATCGTTGTCAAAGTATCATGTATCAAGTATCATTCAGATTGACTAAAATAGCAATGAAAAGCAAATCTTAATTGAAAAAAATTAAGATTGGAGGAGTTAAGAGTTTTTTTTTCATACAATTACAATGGAATAAAATAACACATTTTCTGCCAAACTACTGAAAAAATCGATGTCAAAGTATCAAGTATCATTCAGATTGACTAAAACAGCAATATAAAGCAAATCTCAATTGAAAAATTATTATGATTGAAGGAGTAAAGAGTTTTTTTTATATAAAAAAATTACACATTTTAAGCCAAACTACTGAAAAAATCGTTGTCAAAGTATCAAGTATCATTCAGATTGACTAAAACAGCAATGAAAAGCAAATCTAAATCGAAAAAAATTAAGATTGACGGAGTAAAGAGTTTGTTTTTTAATAAAAAAATAACACATTTTCAGCCAAACTACTGAAAAAATCATTGTCAAAGTATCAAGTATCAAGTATCATTTAGATTGACTAAAACAGCAATGAAAAGCAAATCTAAATTGAAAAAAAATTAAGATTGGAGGAGTTAAGAGTTTTTTTTTTCATACAATTACGATGAAACAAAAAAATAACACATTTTCTGCCAAACTACTGAAAAAATCGATGTCAAAGTATCAAGTATCATTCAGATTGACTAAAACAGCAATGAAAAGCAAATCTCAATTGAAAAATTATTATGATTGAAGGAGTAAAGAGTTTTTTTTAAATAAAAAAATTACACATTTTAAGCCAAACTACTGAAAAAATCGTTGTCAAAGTATCATGTATCAAGTATCATTCAGATTGACTAAAACAGCAATGAAAAGCAAATCTTAATTGAAAAAAATTAAGATTGGAGGAGTTAAGAGTTTTTTTTTCATACAATTACAATGGAATAAAATAACACATTTTCTGCCAAGCTACTGAAAAAATCGTTGTCAAAGTATCAAGTATCAAGTATCATTCAGATTGACTAAAACAGCAATGAAAAGCAAATCTTAATTGAAAAAAATTAAGATTGGAGGAGTTAAGAGTTTTTTTTTCATACAATTACAATGGAATAAAATAACACATTTTCTGCCAAACTACTGAATAAATCGTTGTCAAAGTATCAAGTATCATTCAGATTGACTAAAACAGCAATGAAAAGCAAATCTCAATTGAAAAATTATTATGATTGAAGGAGTAAAGAGTTTTTTTTAAATAAAAAAATTACACATTTTAAGCCTAACTACTGAAAAAATCGTTGTCAAAGTATCATGTATCAAGTATCATTCAGATTGACTAAAATAGCAATGAAAAGCAAATCTTAATTGAAAAAAAATTAAGATTGGAGGAGTTAAGAGTTTTTTTTCATACAATTACAATGGAATAAAATAACACATTTTCTGCCAAACTACTGAAAAAATCGTTGTCAAAGTATCAAGTATCATTCAGATTGACTAAAACAGCAATGAAAAGCAAATCTCAATTGAAAAATTATTATGATTGAAGGAGTAAAGAGTTTTTTTTAAATAAAAAAATTACACATTTTAAGCCAAACTACTGAAAAAATCGTTGTCAAAGTATCATGTATCAAGTATCATTCAGATTGACTAAAACAGCAATGAAAAGCAAATATAAATTTAAAAAAAAATTAAGATTGTCGGAGATAAGAGTTTTTTTTTCATACAATAACGATGAAATAAAAACATAACACATTTTCTGCTAAACTACTGAAAAAATCGTTGTCAAAATATCAAGTATCATTCAGATTGACTAAAACAGCAATGAAAAGCGAATCAAAATTGAAAAAAAATTAAGATTGAAGGAGTTAAGAGTTTTTTTTTCATACAATTACAATGGAATAAAATAACACATTTTCTGCCAAACTACTGAAAAAATCGTTGTCAAAGTATCAAGTATCATTCAGATTGACTAAAACAGCAATGAAAAGCAAATCTCAATTGAAAAATTATAATGATTGAAGGAGTAAAGAGTTTTTTTTTTAATTAAAAAAATTACACATTTTAAGCCTAACTACTGAAAAAATCGTTGTCAAAGTATCATGTATCAAGTATCATTCAGATTGACTAAAATAGCAATGAAAAGCAAATCTTAATTGAAAAAAATTAAGATTGGAGGAGTTAAGAGTTTTTTTTTCATAAAATTACAATGGAATAAAATAACACATTTTCTGCCAAACTACTGAAAAAATCGTTGTCAAAGTATCAAGTATCATTCAGATTGACTAAAACAGCAATGAAAAGCAAATCTCAATTGAAAAATTATTATGATTGAAGGAGTAAAGAGTTTTTTTTAAATAAAAAAATTACGCATTTTAAGCCAAACTACTGAAAAAATCGTTGTCAAAGTATCATGTATCAAGTATCATTCAGATTGACTAAAACAGCAATGAAAAGCAAATCTTAATTGAAAAAAAAAATTAAGATTGTCGGAGATAAGAGTTTTTTTTTTTCATACAATAACGATGAAATAAAAACATAACACATTTTCTGCCAAACTACTGAAAAAATCGTTGTCAAAGTATCAAGTATCAAGTATCATTCAGATTGACTAAAACAGCAATGAAAAGTAAATCTAAATTGAAAAAAAATTAAGATTGAAGGAGTAAAGAGTTTGTTTTTTAATAAAAAATTACACATTTTAAGCCAAACTACTGAAAAAATCGTTGTCAAAGTATCAAGTATCAAGTATCATTCAGATTGACTAAAACAGCAATGAAAAGCAAATCTCAATTGAAAAATTATAATGATTGAAGGAGTAAAGAGTTTTTTTTTTAATTAAAAAAATTACACATTTTAAGCCTAACTACTGAAAAAATCGTTGTCAAAGTATCATGTATCAAGTATCATTCAGATTGACTAAAATAGCAATGAAAAGCAAATCTTAATTGAAAAAAATTAAGATTGGAGGAGTTAAGAGTTTTTTTTTCATAAAATTACAATGGAATAAAATAACACATTTTCTGCCAAACTACTGAAAAAATCGTTGTCAAAGTATCAAGTATCATTCAGATTGACTAAAACACCAATGAAAAGCAAATCTCAATTGAAAAATTATTATGATTGAAGGAGTAAAGAGTTTTTTTTAAATAAAAAAATTACGCATTTTAAGCCAAACTACTGAAAAAATCGTTGTCAAAGTATCATGTATCAAGTATCATTCAGATTGACTAAAACAGCAATGAAAAGCAAATATAAATTTAAAAAAAAATTAAGATTGTCGGAGATAAGAGTTTTTTTTTCATACAATAACGATGAAATAAAAACATAACACATTTTCTGCCAAACTACTGAAAAAATCGTTGTCAAAGTATCAAGTATCAAGTATCATTCAGATTGACTAAAACAGCAATGAAAAGTAAATCTAAATTGAAAAAAAATTAAGATTGAAGGAGTAAAGAGTTTGTTTTTTAATAAAAAAATTACACATTTTAAGCCAAACTACTGAAAAAATCGTTGTCAAAGTATCAAGTATCAAGTATCATTCAGATTGACTAAAACAGCAATGAAAAGCAAATCTCAATTGAAAAATTATAATGATTGAAGGAGTAAAGAGTTTTTTTTTAATTAAAAAAATTACACATTTTAAGCCTAACTACTGAAAAAATCGTTGTCAAAGTATCATGTATTAAGTATCATTCAGATTGACTAAAATAGCAATGAAAAGCAAATCTTAATTGAAAAAAATTAAGATTGGAGGAGTTAAGAGTTTTTTTTTCATAAAATTACAATGGAATAAAATAACACATTTTCTGCCAAACTACTGAAAAAATCGTTGTCAAAGTATCAAGTATCATTCAGATTGACTAAAACAGCAATGAAAAGCAAATCTCAATTGAAAAATTATTATGATTGAAGGAGTAAAGAGTTTTTTTTAAATAAAAAAATTACGCATTTTAAGCCAAACTACTGAAAAAATCGTTGTCAAAGTATCATGTATCAAGTATCATTCAGATTGACTAAAACAGCAATGAAAAGCAAATCTTAATTGAAAAAAAAATTAAGTTTGACAGAGTTAAAAGTTTTTTTTTCATACAATTATGATGAAATAAAAATGACATATTTTCTGTCAAACTACTGAAAAAATCGTTCTCAGCAATGAAAAGCAAATCTAAATCGAAAAAAAAACTAAGATTGACGGAGATAAGAGATTTATTTTTTCATACAATAACGATGAATTAAAAAAATAACACGTTTTCTGCCAAACTACTGAAAAAATCGTTGTCAAAGTATCAAGTATCATTCAGATTGACTAAACCAGCAATGAAAAGCAAATCTAAATCGAAAAAAAAACTAAGATTGACGGAGATAAGAGTTTTTTTTTCATACAATAACGATGAAATAAAAATATAACACATTTTCTGCCAAACTACAGAAAAAATCGTTGTCAAAGTATCAAGTATCATTCAGATTGACTAAACCAGCAATGAAAAGCAAATCAAAATTGAAAAATTATTATGATTGAAGGAGTAAAGAGTTTTTTTTAAATAAAAAAATTACACATTTTAAGCCAAACTACTGACAAAATCGTTGTCAAAGTATCAAGTATCATTCAGATTGACTAAAACAGCAATGAAAAGCAAATATAAATCGAAAAAAAATTAAGATTGACGGAGATAAGAGTTTTTTTTTCATACAATAACGATGAAATAAAAATATAACACATTTTCTGCCAAACTACAGAAAAAATCGTTGTCAAAGTATCAAGTATCATTCAGATTGACTAAACCAGCAATGAAAAGCAAATATAAATCGAAAAAAAATTAAGATTGACGGAGATAAGAGTTTTTTTTTCATACAATAACGATGAAATAAAAATATAACACATTTGATGCCAAACTACAGAAAAAATCGTTGTCAAAGTATCAAGTATCATTCAGATTGACTAAACCAGCAATGAAAAGCAAATCAAAATTGAAAAATTATTATGATTGAAGGAGTAAAGAGTTTTTTTTAAATAAAAAAATTACACATTTTAAGCCAAACTACTGACAAAATCGTTGTCAAAGTATCAAGTATCATTCAGATTGACTAAAACAGCAATGAAAAGCAAATATAAATTTAAAAAAAAATTAAGATTGTCGGAGATAAGAGTTTTTTTTTCATACAATAACGATGAAATAAAAACATAACACATTTTCTGCTAAACTACTGAAAAAATCGTTGTCAAGTATCAAGTATCATTCAGATTAACTAAAACAGCAATGCAAAGTAAATCTAAATTGAAAAAAAATTAAGATTGAAGGAGTAAAGATTTTGTTTTTAAATAAAAAAATAACACGTTTTCAGCCAAACTACTGAAAAAACCGTTGTCAGAGTATCAATCATCAAGCATCAAGTATCAGGTAGCATTCAGATTAACTAAAACAGCAATGAAAAGTCATCTTAATTGTAAAAAAATTAAGATTGGAGGAGATAAGAGATTTTTTTTTTCATACAATAACGATGAAATAAAAAAATAACACGTTTTCTGCCAAACTACTGAAAAAATCGTTGTCAAAGTATCAAGTATCATTCAGATTAACTAAAACAGCAATAAAAAGTAAATCTAAATTGAAAAAAAATTAAGATTGAAGGAGTAAAGAGTTTGTTTTTAAATAAAATAATAACACATTTTCAGCCAAACTACTGAAAAAATCGTTGTCAAGTATCAAGTATCATTCAGATTAACTAAAACAGCAATGAAAAGCAAATCTAAATCGAAAAAAAATTAAGATTGAAGGAGTAAAGAGTTTTTTTTTTATATAAAAAAATAACACATTTTCAGCCAAACTACTGAAAAAATCGTTGTCAAAGTATCAAGTATCATTCAGATTGACTAAAACAGCAATGAAAAGCAAATCTCAATTGAAAAATTATTATGATTGAAGGAGTAAAGAGTTTTTTTTAAATAAAAAAATTACGCATTTTAAGCCAAACTACTGAAAAAATCGTTGTCAAAGTATCATGTATCAAGTATCATTCAGATTGACTAAAACAGCAATGAAAAGCAAATCTTAATTGAAAAAAAAATTAAGATTGTCGGAGATAAGAGTTTTTTTTTTCATACAATAACGATGAAATAAAAACATAACACACTTTCTGCCAAACTACTGAAAAAATCGTTGTCAAAGTATCAAGTATCAAGTATCATTCAGATTGACTAAAACAGCAATGAAAAGTAAATCTAAATTGAAAAAAAATTAAGATTGAAGGAGTAAAGAGTTTGTTTTTTAATAAAAACATAACACACTTTCTGCCAAACTACTGAAAAAATCGTTGTCAAAGTATCAAGTATTAAGTATCATTCAGATTGACTAAAACAGCAATGAAAAGTAAATCTAAATTGAAAAAAAATTAAGATTGAAGGAGTAAAGAGTTTGTTTTTTAATAAAAAAATTACACATTTTAAGCCAAACTACTGAAAAAATCGTTGTCAAAGTATCAAGTATCAAGTATCATTCAGATTGACTAAAACAGCAATGAAAAGCAAATCTCAATTGAAAAATTATAATGATTGAAGGAGTAAAGAGTTTTTTTTTTAATTAAAAAAATTACACATTTTAAGCCTAACTACTGAAAAAATCGTTGTCAAAGTATCATGTATCAAGTATCATTCAGATTGACTAAAATAGCAATGAAAAGCAAATCTTAATTGAAAAAAATTAAGATTGGAGGAGTTAAGAGTTTTTTTTTCATAAAATTACAATGGAATAAAATAACACATTTTCTGCCAAACTACTGAAAAAATCGTTGTCAAAGTATCAAGTATCATTCAGATTGACTAAAAGAGCAATGAAAAGCAAATCTCAATTGAAAAATTATTATGATTGAAGGAGTAAAGAGTTTTTTTTAAATAAAAAAATTACGCATTTTAAGCCAAACTACTGAAAAAATCGTTGTCAAAGTATCATGTATCAAGTATCATTCAGATTGACTAAAACAGCAATGAGAAGCAAATCTTAATTGAAAAAAAAATTAAGATTGTCGGAGATAAGAGTTTTTTTTTTTCATACAATAACGATGAAACAAAAACATAACACATTTTCTGCCAAACTACTGAAAAAATCGTTGTCAAAGTATCAAGTATCAAGTATCATTCAGATTGACTAAAACAGCAATGAAAAGCAAATCTTAATTGAAAAAAATTAAGATTGGAGGAGTTAAGAGTTTTTTTTTCATACAATTACAATGGAATAAAATAACACATTTTCTGCCAAACTACTGAAAAAATCGTTGTCAAAGTATCATGTATCAAGTATCATTCAGATTGACTAAAACAGCAATGAAAAGCAAATCTAAATTGAAAAAAAATTAAGATTGAAGGAGTAAAGAGTTTGTTTTTAAATAAAATAATAACACATTTTCAGCCAAACTACTGAAAAAATCGTTGTCAAAGTATCATGTATCAAGTATCATTCAGATTGACTAAACCAGCAATGAAAAGCAAATCTCAATTGAAAAAAAAATTAAAATTGACAGAGTTAAAAGTTTTTTTTTCATACAATTACGATGAAATAAAAATGACACATTTTCTGTCAAACTACTGCAAAAATCGTTCTCAGCAATGAAAAGCAAATCTAAATCGAAAAAAAAAATAAGAATGACGGAGATAAGATATTTATTTTTTCATACAATAACGATGAATTAAAAAAATAACACGTTTTCTGCCAAACTACTGAAAAAATCGTTGTCAAAGTATCAAGTATCATTCAGATTATCTAAAACAGCAATGAAAAGCAAATCTAAATCGAAAAAAAAATTAAGATTGACGGAGATAAGAGTTTTTTTTTCATACAATAACGATGAAATAAAAATATAACACATTTTCTGCCAAACTACAGAAAAAATCGTTGTCAAAGTATCAAGTATCATTCAGATTGACTAAACCAGCAATGAAAAGCAAATCTAAATCGAAAAACAAATTTAGATTGACAGAGTTAAGAGTTTTTTTTTCATACAGTAACGATGAAATAAAAAAATAACACATTTTCTGCCAAACTACAGAAAAAATCGTTGTCAAAGTATCAAGTATCATTCAGATTGACTAAAACAGCAATGAAAAGCAAATCACAATTTAAAAAATATTAAGATTGAAGGAGTAAAGAGTTTTTTTGTAAATAAAAAAATAACACATTTTCAGCCAAACTACTGAAAAAATCGTTGTCAAGTATCAAGTATCATTCAGATTAACTAAAACAGCAATGAAAAGTAAATCTAAATTGAAAAACAATTAAGATTGAAGGAGTAAAGAGTTTGTTTTTTAATAAAATAATAACACATTTTCAGCCAAACTATTGAAAAAATCGTTGTCAAGTATCAAGTATCATTCAGATTAACTAAAACAGCAATGCAAAGTAAATGTAAATTGAAAAAAAATTAAGATTGAGGGAGTAAAGAGTTTGTTTTTAAATAAAAAAAATAACACATTTCAGCCAAACTACTGAAAAAACCGTTGTCAGAGTATCAAGCATCAAGCATCAAGTATCAGGTATCATTCAGATTAACTAAAACAGCAATAAAAAGTCATCTTAATTGTAAAAAAATTAAGATTGGAGGAGATAAGAGTTTGTTTTTTCATACAATAACGATGAAATAAAAAAATAACACGTTTTCTGCCAAACTACTGAAAAAATCGTTGTCAAAGTATCAAGTATCATTGAGATTGACTAATACACAAATAAAAAGTAAATCTCAATTGAAAAAAATTAAGATTGAAGGAGTAAAGAGTTTGTTTCTAAATTGAAAAAAAATTAACACATTTTCAGCCAAACTACTGAAAAAATCGTTGTCAAAGTATCATGTATCAAGTATCATTCAGATTGACTAAAACAGCAATGAAAAGCAAATCTTAATTGAAAAAAAATTAAGATTGTCGGAGATAAGAGTTTTTTTTTTCCTACAATAACGATGAAATAAAAACATAACACATTTTCTGCCAAACTACTGAAAAAATCGTTGTCAAAGTATCAAGTATCAAGTATCATTCAGATTGACTAAAACAGCAATGAAAAGCAAATCTAAATTGAAAAAAAATTAAGATTGACGGAGATAAAAGTTTTTTTTTTCATACAATAACGATGAAATAAAAAAATAACACATTTTCTGCCAAACTACTGAAAAAATCGTTGTCAAAGTATCAAGTATCATTCAGATTATCTAAAACAGCAATGAAAAGCAAATCTAAATCGAAAAAAAAATTAAGTTTGACAGAGTTAAAAGTTTTTTTTTCATACAATTATGATGAAATAAAAATGACACATTTTCTGTCAAACTACTGAAAAAATCGTTCTCAGCAATGAAAAGCAAATCTAAATCGAAAAAAAAACTAAGATTGACGGAGATAAGAGATTTATTTTTTCATACAATAACGATGAATTAAAAAAATAACACGTTTTCTGCCAAACTACTGAAAAAATCGTTGTCAAAGTATCAAGTATCATTCAGATTGACTAAACCAGCAATGAAAAGCAAATATAAATCGAAAAAAAATTAAGATTGACGGAGATAAGAGTTTTTTTTTCATACAATAACGATGAAATAAAAATATAACACATTTTCTGCCAAACTACAGAAAAAATCGTTGTCAAAGTATCAAGTATCATTCAGATTGACTAAACCAGCAATGAAAAGCAAATCAAAATTGAAAAATTATTATGATTGAAGGAGTAAAGAGTTTTTTTTAAATAAAAAAATTACACATTTTAAGCCAAACTACTGACAAAATCGTTGTCAAAGTATCAAGTATCATTCAGATTGACTAAAACAGCAATGAAAAGCAAATATAAATCGAAAAAAAATTAAGATTGACGGAGATAAGAGTTTTTTTTTCATACAATAACGATGAAATAAAAATATAACACATTTTCTGCCAAACTACAGAAAAAATCGTTGTCAAAGTATCAAGTATCATTCAGATTGACTAAACCAGCAATGAAAAGCAAATATAAATCGAAAAAAAATTAAGATTGACGGAGATAAGAGTTTTTTTTTCATACAATAACGATGAAATAAAAATATAACACATTTTCTGCCAAACTACAGAAAAAATCGTTGTCAAAGTATCAAGTATCATTCAGATTGACTAAACCAGCAATGAAAAGCAAATCAAAATTGAAAAATTATTATGATTGAAGGAGTAAAGAGTTTTTTTTAAATAAAAAAATTACACATTTTAAGCCAAACTACTGACAAAATCGTTGTCAAAGTATCAAGTATCATTCAGATTGACTAAAACAGCAATGAAAAGCAAATATAAATCGAAAAAAAATTAAGATTGACGGAGATAAGAGTTTTTTTTTCATACAATAACGATGAAATAAAAATATAACACATTTTCTGCCAAACTACAGAAAAAATCGTTGTCAAAGTATCAAGTATCATTCAGATTGACTAAACCAGCAATGAAAAGCAAATATAAATCGAAAAAAAATTAAGATTGACGGAGATAAGAGTTTTTTTTTTCATACAATAACGATGAAATAAAAACATAACACACTTTCTGCCAAACTACTGAAAAAATCGTTGTCAAAGTATCAAGTATCAAGTATCATTCAGATTGACTAAAACAGCAATGAAAAGTAAATCTAAATTGAAAAAAAATTAAGATTGAAGGAGTAAAGAGTTTGTTTTTTAATAAAAAAATTACACATTTTAAGCCAAACTACTGAAAAAATCGTTGTCAAAGTATCAAGTATCAAGTATCATTCAGATTGACTAAAACAGCAATGAAAAGCAAATCTCAATTGAAAAATTATAATGATTGAAGGAGTAAAGAGTTTTTTTTTTAATTAAAAAAATTACACATTTTAAGCCTAACTACTGAAAAAATCGTTGTCAAAGTATCATGTATCAAGTATCATTCAGATTGACTAAAATAGCAATGAAAAGCAAATCTTAATTGAAAAAAATTAAGATTGGAGGAGTTAAGAGTTTTTTTTTCATAAAATTACAATGGAATAAAATAACACATTTTCTGCCAAACTACTGAAAAAATCGTTGTCAAAGTATCAAGTATCATTCAGATTGACTAAAAGAGCAATGAAAAGCAAATCTCAATTGAAAAATTATTATGATTGAAGGAGTAAAGAGTTTTTTTTAAATAAAAAAATTACGCATTTTAAGCCAAACTACTGAAAAAATCGTTGTCAAAGTATCATGTATCAAGTATCATTCAGATTGACTAAAACAGCAATGAGAAGCAAATCTTAATTGAAAAAAAAATTAAGATTGTCGGAGATAAGAGTTTTTTTTTTTCATACAATAACGATGAAACAAAAACATAACACATTTTCTGCCAAACTACTGAAAAAATCGTTGTCAAAGTATCAAGTATCAAGTATCATTCAGATTGACTAAAACAGCAATGAAAAGCAAATCTTAATTGAAAAAAATTAAGATTGGAGGAGTTAAGAGTTTTTTTTTCATACAATTACAATGGAATAAAATAACACATTTTCTGCCAAACTACTGAAAAAATCGTTGTCAAAGTATCATGTATCAAGTATCATTCAGATTGACTAAAACAGCAATGAAAAGCAAATCTAAATTGAAAAAAAATTAAGATTGAAGGAGTAAAGAGTTTGTTTTTAAATAAAATAATAACACATTTTCAGCCAAACTACTGAAAAAATCGTTGTCAAAGTATCATGTATCAAGTATCATTCAGATTGACTAAACCAGCAATGAAAAGCAAATCTCAATTGAAAAAAAAATTAAAATTGACAGAGTTAAAAGTTTTTTTTTCATACAATTACGATGAAATAAAAATGACACATTTTCTGTCAAACTACTGCAAAAATCGTTCTCAGCAATGAAAAGCAAATCTAAATCGAAAAAAAAAATAAGAATGACGGAGATAAGATATTTATTTTTTCATACAATAACGATGAATTAAAAAAATAACACGTTTTCTGCCAAACTACTGAAA
This sequence comes from Ptychoptera albimana, assembly GCA_961205885.1. Classification (NCBI taxonomy): domain Eukaryota; kingdom Metazoa; phylum Arthropoda; class Insecta; order Diptera; family Ptychopteridae; genus Ptychoptera; species Ptychoptera albimana. Next base: position 48,059,981 of record OY540801.1, read on the forward strand.
AAATCGTTGTCAAAGTATCAAGTATCATTCAGATTATCTAAAACAGCAATGAAAAGCAAATCTAAATCGAAAAAAAAATTAAGATTGACGGAGATAAGAGTTTTTTTTTCATACAATAACGATGAAATAAAAATATAACACATTTTCTGCCAAACTACAGAAAAAATCGTTGTCAAAGTATCAAGTATCATTCAGATTGACTAAACCAGCAATGAAAAGCAAATCTAAATCGAAAAACAAATTTAGATTGACAGAGTTAAGAGTTTTTTTTTCATACAGTAACGATGAAATAAAAAAATAACACATTTTCTGCCAAACTACAGAAAAAATCGTTGTCAAAGTATCAAGTATCATTCAGATTGACTAAAACAGCAATGAAAAGCAAATCACAATTTAAAAAATATTAAGATTGAAGGAGTAAAGAGTTTTTTTGTAAATAAAAAAATAACACATTTTCAGCCAAACTACTGAAAAAATCGTTGTCAAGTATCAAGTATCATTCAGATTAACTAAAACAGCAATGAAAAGTAAATCTAAATTGAAAAACAATTAAGATTGAAGGAGTAAAGAGTTTGTTTTTTAATAAAATAATAACACATTTTCAGCCAAACTATTGAAAAAATCGTTGTCAAGTATCAAGTATCATTCAGATTAACTAAAACAGCAATGCAAAGTAAATGTAAATTGAAAAAAAATTAAGATTGAGGGAGTAAAGAGTTTGTTTTTAAATAAAAAAAATAACACATTTCAGCCAAACTACTGAAAAAACCGTTGTCAGAGTATCAAGCATCAAGCATCAAGTATCAGGTATCATTCAGATTAACTAAAACAGCAATAAAAAGTCATCTTAATTGTAAAAAAATTAAGATTGGAGGAGATAAGAGTTTGTTTTTTCATACAATAACGATGAAATAAAAAAATAACACGTTTTCTGCCAAACTACTGAAAAAATCGTTGTCAAAGTATCAAGTATCATTGAGATTGACTAATACACAAATAAAAAGTAAATCTCAATTGAAAAAAATTAAGATTGAAGGAGTAAAGAGTTTGTTTCTAAATTGAAAAAAAATTAACACATTTTCAGCCAAACTACTGAAAAAATCGTTGTCAAAGTATCATGTATCAAGTATCATTCAGATTGACTAAAACAGCAATGAAAAGCAAATCTTAATTGAAAAAAAATTAAGATTGTCGGAGATAAGAGTTTTTTTTTTCCTACAATAACGATGAAATAAAAACATAACACATTTTCTGCCAAACTACTGAAAAAATCGTTGTCAAAGTATCAAGTATCAAGTATCATTCAGATTGACTAAAACAGCAATGAAAAGCAAATCTAAATTGAAAAAAAATTAAGATTGACGGAGATAAAAGTTTTTTTTTTCATACAATAACGATGAAATAAAAAAATAACACATTTTCTGCCAAACTACTGAAAAAATCGTTGTCAAAGTATCAAGTATCATTCAGATTATCTAAAACAGCAATGAAAAGCAAATCTAAATCGAAAAAAAAATTAAGTTTGACAGAGTTAAAAGTTTTTTTTTCATACAATTATGATGAAATAAAAATGACACATTTTCTGTCAAACTACTGAAAAAATCGTTCTCAGCAATGAAAAGCAAATCTAAATCGAAAAAAAAACTAAGATTGACGGAGATAAGAGATTTATTTTTTCATACAATAACGATGAATTAAAAAAATAACACGTTTTCTGCCAAACTACTGAAAAAATCGTTGTCAAAGTATCAAGTATCATTCAGATTGACTAAACCAGCAATGAAAAGCAAATATAAATCGAAAAAAAATTAAGATTGACGGAGATAAGAGTTTTTTTTTCATACAATAACGATGAAATAAAAATATAACACATTTTCTGCCAAACTACAGAAAAAATCGTTGTCAAAGTATCAAGTATCATTCAGATTGACTAAACCAGCAATGAAAAGCAAATCAAAACTGAAAAATTATTATGATTGAAGGAGTAAAGAGTTTTTTTTAAATAAAAAAATTACACATTTTAAGCCAAACTACTGACAAAATCGTTGTCAAAGTATCAAGTATCATTCAGATTGACTAAAACAGCAATGAAAAGCAAATATAAATCGAAAAAAAATTAAGATTGACGGAGATAAGAGTTTTTTTTTCATACAATAACGATGAAATAAAAATATAACACATTTTCTGCCAAACTACAGAAAAAATCGTTGTCAAAGTATCAAGTATCATTCAGATTGACTAAACCAGCAATGAAAAGCAAATATAAATCGAAAAAAAATTAAGATTGACGGAGATAAGAGTTTTTTTTTCATACAATAACGATGAAATAAAAATATAACACATTTTCTGCCAAACTACAGAAAAAATCGTTGTCAAAGTATCAAGTATCATTCAGATTGACTAAACCAGCAATGAAAAGCAAATCAAAATTGAAAAATTATTATGATTGAAGGAGTAAAGAGTTTTTTTTAAATAAAAAAATTACACATTTTAAGCCAAACTACTGACAAAATCGTTGTCAAAGTATCAAGTATCATTCAGATTGACTAAAACAGCAATGAAAAGCAAATATAAATCGAAAAAAAATTAAGATTGACGGAGATAAGAGTTTTTTTTTCATACAATAACGATGAAATAAAAATATAACACATTTTCTGCCAAACTACAGAAAAAATCGTTGTCAAAGTATCAAGTATCATTCAGATTGACTAAACCAGCAATGAAAAGCAAATATAAATCGAAAAAAAATTAAGATTGACGGAGATAAGAGTTTTTTTTTCATACAATAACGATGAAATAAAAATATAACACATTTTCTGCCAAACTACAGAAAAAATCGTTGTCAAAGTATCAAGTATCATTAAGATTAACTAAAACAGCAATGAAAAGTAAATCTAAATTGAAAAAACAATTAAGATTGAAGGAGTAAAGAGTTTGTTTTTTAATAAAATAATAACACATTTTCAGCCAAACTACTGAAAAAATCGTTGTCAAGTATCAAGTATCATTCAGATTAACTAAAACAGCAATGCAAAGTAAATCTAAATTGAAAAAAAATTAAGATTGAAGGAGTAAAGAGTTTGTTTTTAAATAAAAAAATAACACATTTTCAGCCAAACTACTGAAAAAACCGTTGTCAGAGTATCAATCATCAAGCATCAAGTATCAGGTATCATTCAGATTAACTAAAACAGCAATGAAAAGTCATCTTAATTGTAAAAAAATTAAGATTGGAGAAGATAAGAGGTTTTTTTTTTCATACAATAACGATGAAATAAAAAAATAACACGTTTTCTGCCAAACTACTGAAAAAATCGTTGTCAAAGTATCAAGTATCATTCAGATTAACTAAAACAGCAATAAAAAGTAAATCTAAATTGAAAAAAAATTAAGATTGAAGGAGTAAAGAGTTTGTTTTTTAATAAAATAATAACACATTTTCAGCCAAACTACTGAAAAAATCGTTGTCAAGTATCAAGTATCATTCAGATTAACTAAAACAGCAATGAAAAGCAAATCTAAATCGAAAAAAAATTAAGATTGAAGGAGTAAAGAGTTTTTTTTTTATATAAAAAAATAACACATTTTCAGCCAAACTACTGAAAAAATCGTTGTCAAAGTATCATGTATCAAGTATCATTCAGATTGACTAAAACAGCAATGAAAAGCAAATCTAAATTGAAAAAAAATTAAGATTGACTGAGATAAAAGTTTTTTTTTCATACAATAACTATGAAATAAAAAAATAACACATTTTCTGCCAAACTACTGAAAAAATCGTTGTCAAAGTATCAAGTATCATTCAAATTGACTAATACACAAATAAAAAGTAAATCTAAATTGAAAAAAAATTAAGATTGAAGGAGTAAAGAGTTTGTTTTTAAATAAAATAATAACACATTTTCAGCCAAACTACTGAAAAAATCGTTGTCAAAGTATCAAGTATCATTCAGATTGACTAAACCAGCAATAAAAAGCAAATCTCAATTGAAAAAAAAATTAAGTTTGACAGAGTTAAAAGTTTTTTTTTCATACAATTACGATGAAATAAAAATGACACATTTTCTGTCAAACTACTGCAAAAATCGTTCTCAGCAATGAAAAGCAAATCTAAATCGAAAAAAAAAATAAGAATGACGGAGATAAGATATTTATTTTTTCATACAATAACGATGAATTAAAAAAATAACACGTTTTCTGCCAAACTACTGAAAAAATCGTTGTCAAAGTATCAAGTATCATTCAGATTATCTAAAACAGCAATGAAAAGCAAATCTAAATCGAAAAAAAAATTAAGATTGACGGAGATAAGAGTTTTTTTTTCATACAATAACGATGAAATAAAAATATAACACATTTTCTGCCAAACTACAGAAAAAATCGTTGTCAAAGTATCAAGTATCATTCAGATTGACTAAACCAGCAATGAAAAGCAAATCTAAATCGAAAAACAAATTTAGATTGACAGAGTTAAGAGTTTTTTTTCATACAGTAACAGATGAAATAAAAAAATAACACATTTTCTGCCAAACTACAGAAAAAATCGTTGTCAAAGTATCAAGTATCATTCAGATTGACTAAAACAGCAATGAGAAGCAAATCTCAATTGAAAAAATATTAAGATTGAAGGAGTAAAGAGTTTTTTTGTAAATAAAAAAATAATACATTTTCAGCCAAACTACTGAAAAAATCGTTGTCAAGTATCAAGTATCATTAAGATTAACTAAAACAGCAATGAAAAGTAAATCTAAATTGAAAAACAATTAAGATTGAAGGAGTAAAGAGTTTGTATTTTAATAAAATAATAACACATTTTCAGCCAAACTACTGAAAAAATCGTTGTCAAGTATCAAGTATCATTCAGATTAACTAAAACAGCAATGCAAAGTAAATCTAAATTGAAAAAAAATTAAGATTGAAGGAGTAAAGAGTTTGTTTTTAAATAAAAAAATAACACATTTTCAGCCAAACTACTGAAAAAACCGTTGTCAAAGTATCAATCATCAAGCATCAAGTATCAGGTATCATTCAGATTAACTAAAACAGCAATGAAAAGTCATCTTAATTGTAAAAAAAATTAAGATTGTCGGAGATAAGAGTTTTTTTTTTTCATACAATAACGATGAAATAAAAAAATAACACGTTTTCTGCCAAACTACTGAAAAAATCGTTGTCAAAGTATCAAGTATCATTCAGATTAACTAAAACAGCAATAAAAAGTAAATCTAAATTGAAAAAAAATTAAGATTGAAGGAGTAAAGAGTTTGTTTTTTAATAAAATAATAACACATTTTCAGCCAAACTACTGAAAAAATCGTTGTCAAGTATCAAGTATCATTCAGATTAACTAAAACAGCAATGAAAAGCAAATCTAAATCGAAAAAAAATTAAGATTGAAGGAGTAAAGAGTTTTTTTTTTATATAAAAAAATAACACATTTTCAGCCAAACTACTGAAAAAATCGTTGTCAAAGTATCATGTATCAAGTATCATTCAGATTGACTAAAACAGCAATGAAAAGCAAATCTAAATTGAAAAAAAATTAAGATTGACTGAGATAAAAGTTTTTTTTTCATACAATAACTATGAAATAAAAAAATAACACATTTTCTGCCAAACTACTGAAAAAATCGTTGTCAAAGTATCAAGTATCATTCAAATTGACTAATACACAAATAAAAAGTAAATCTAAATTGAAAAAAAATTAAGATTGAAGGAGTAAAGAGTTTGTTTTTAAATAAAATAATAACACGTTTTCTGCCAAACTACTGAAAAAATCGTTGTCAAAGTATCAAGTATCATTCAGATTGACTAAACCAGCAATGAAAAGCAAATCTCAATTGAAAAAAAAATTAAGTTTGACAGAGTTAAAAGTTTTTTTTTCATACAATTACGATGAAATAAAAATGACACATTTTCTGTCAAACTACTGCAAAAATCGTTCTCAGCAATGAAAAGCAAATCTAAATCGAAAAAAAAAATAAGAATGACGGAGATAAGATATTTATTTTTTCATACAATAACGATGAATTAAAAAAATAACACGTTTTCTGCCAAACTACTGAAAAAATCGTTGTCAAAGTATCAAGTATCATTCAGATTATCTAAAACAGCAATGAAAAGCAAATCTAAATCGAAAAAAAAATTAAGATTGACGGAGATAAGAGTTTTTTTTTCATACAATAACGATGAAATAAAAATATAACACATTTACTGCCAAACTACAGAAAAAATCGTTGTCAAAGTATCAAGTATCATTCAGATTGACTAAACCAGCAATGAAAAGCAAATCTAAATCGAAAAACAAATTTATATTGACAGAGTTAAGAGTTTTTTTTCATACAGTAACGATGAAATAAAAAAATAACACATTTTCTGCCAAACTACAGAAAAAATCGTTGTCAAAGTATCAAGTATCATTCAGATTGACTAAAACAGCAATGAAAAGCAAATCACAATTTAAAAAATATTAAGATTGAAGGAGTAAAGAGTTTTTTTGTAAATAAAAATATAACACATTTTCAGCCAAACTACTGAAAAAATCGTTGTCAAGTATCAAGTATCATTCAGATTAACTAAAACAGCAATGAAAAGTAAATCTAAATTGAAAAACAATTAAGATTGAAGGAGTAAAGAGTTTGTTTTTTAATAAAATAATAACACATTTTCAGCCAAACTATTGAAAAAATCGTTGTCAAGTATCAAGTATCATTCAGATTAACTAAAACAGCAATGCAAAGTAAATGTAAATTGAAAAAAAATTAAGATTGAGGGAGTAAAGAGTTTGTTTTTAAATAAAAAAAATAACACTATTATAGCCAAACTACTGAAAAAACCGTTGTCAGAGTATCAAGCATCAAGCATCAAGTATCAGGTATCATTCAGATTAACTAAAACAGCAATAAAAAGTCATCTTAATTGTAAAAAAATTAAGATTGGAGGAGATAAGAGTTTGTTTTTTCATACAATAACGATGAAATAAAAAAATAACACGTTTTCTGCCAAACTACTGAAAAAATCGTTGTCAAAGTATCATTCAGATTGACTAAAACAGCAATGAAAAGCAAATCTCAATTGAAAAATTATTATGATTGAAGGAGTAAAGATTTTTTTTAAATAAAAAAATTACGCATTTTAAGCCAAACTACTGAAAAAATCGTTGTCAAAGTATCATGTATCAAGTATCATTCAGATTGACTAAAACAGCAATGAAAAGCAAATCTTAATTGAAAAAAAAATTAAGATTGTCGGAGATAAGAGTTTTTTTTTTTCATACAATAACGATGAAATAAAAACATAACACATTTTCTGCCAAACTACTGAAAAAATCGTTGTCAAAGTATCAAGTATCAAGTATCATTCAGATTGACTAAAACAGCAATGAAAAGCAAATCTTTATTGAAAAAAATTAAGATTGGAGGAGTTAAGAGTTTTTTTTTCATACAATTACAATGGAATAAAATAACACATTTTCTGCCAAACTACTGAAAAAATCGTTGTCAAAGTATCAAGTATCATTCAGATTGACTGAAACAGCAATGAAAAGCAAATCTCAATTGAAAAATTATTATGATTGAAGGAGTAAAGAGTTTTTTTTAAATAAAAAAATTACGCATTTTAAGCCAAACTACTGAAAAAATCGTTGTCAAAGTATCATGTATCAAGTATCATTCAGATTGACTAAAACAGCAATGAAAAGCAAATCTTAATTGAAAAAAATTAAGATTGGAGGAGTTAAGAGTTTTTTTTTCATACAATTACAATGGAATAAAATAACACATTTTCTGCCAAACTACTGAAAAAATCGTTGTCAAAGTATCATGTATCAAGTATCATTCAGATTGACTAAAACAGCAATGAAAAGCAAATCTAAATTGAAAAAAAATTAAGATTGACGGAGATAAAAGTTTTTTTTTTCATACAATAACGATGAAATAAAAAAATAACACATTTTCTGCCAAACTACTGAAAAAATCGTTGTCAAAGTATCAAGTATCATTCAGATTATCTAAAACAGCAATGAAAAGCAAATCTAAATCGAAAAACAAATTTATATTGACAGATAACACGTTTTCTGCCAAACTACTGAAAAAATCGTTGTCAAAGTATCAAGTATCATTCAGATTGACTAAACCAGCAATGAAAAGCAAATATAAATCGAAAAAAAATTAAGATTGACGGAGATAAGAGTTTTTTTTCATACAATAACGATGAAATAAAAATATAACACATTTTCTGCCAAACTACAGAAAAAATCGTTGTCAAAGTATCAAGTATCATTCAGATTGACTAAACCAGCAATGAAAAGCAAATCAAAATTGAAAAATTATTATGATTGAAGGAGTAAAGAGTTTTTTTTAAATAAAAAAATTACACATTTTAAGCAAACTACTGACAAAATCGTTGTCAAAGTATCAAGTATCATTCAGATTGACTAAAACAGCAATGAAAAGCAAATATAAATCGAAAAAAAATTAAGATTGACGGAGATAAGAGTTTTTTTTTCATACAATAACGATGAAATAAAAATATAACACATTTTCTGCCAAACTACAGAAAAAATCGTTGTCAAAGTATCAAGTATCATTCAGATTGACTAAACCAGCAATGAAAAGCAAATCTAAATCGAAAAACAAATTTAGATTGACAGAGTTAAGAGTTTTTTTTTCATACAGTAACGATGAAATAAAAAAATAACACATTTTCTGCCAAACTACAGAAAAAATCGTTGTCAAAGTATCAAGTATCATTCAGATTGACTAAAACAGCAATGAAAAGCAAATCTTAATTGAAAAAAATTAAGATTGGAGGAGTTAAGAGTTTTTTTTCATACAATAACGATGAAATAAAAAAATAACACATTTTCTGCCAAACTACTGAAAAAATCGTTGTCAAAGTATCAAGTATCATTCAAATTGACAAATACACAAATAAAAAGTAAATCTAAATTGAAAAAAAATTAAGATTGAAGGAGTAAAGAGTTTGTTTTTAAATAAAATAATAACACATTTTCAGCCAAACTACTGAAAAAATCGTTGTCAAAGTATCAAGTATCAAAAATCATTCAGATTAACAAAAACAGCAATGAAAAGCAAATCTAAATCGAAAAAAACTAAGATTGAAGGAGTAAAGAGTTTGTTTTTTAATAAAAAAGTAACACATTTTCAGCCAAACTAATGAAAAAATCGTTGTCAAAGTATCAAGTATCAATTCAGATTGACTAAAACAGCAATGAAAAGCAAATCAAAATTGAAAAAAAATTAAGATTAACGGAGATAAGAGTTTTTTTTTCATACAATAACGATGAAATAAAAAAATAACACATTTTCTGCCAAACTACTGAAAAAACCGTTGTCAAAGTATCAATATCTACTAAGATTGACTAAAACAGCAATGGAAAGTAAAATATAAATTGAAAAAAAATTAAGATTGACGGAGATAAAAGTTTTTTTTTTTCATATAATAACGATGAAATAAAAACATAACACATTTTCAGCCAAACTGCTGAAAAAATCGTTGTCAAAGTATCAAGTATCATTCAGATTGACTAAAACAGCAATGAAAAGTAACTCTAAATTGAAAAAAAATTAAGATTGGAGGAGTTAAGAGTTTTTTTGTCATACAATAACGATGAAATAAAAAAATAACACGTTTTCTGCCAAACTACTGAAAAAATCGTTGTCCAAATATCAAGTATCATTCAGATTGACTAAAACAGCAATGAAAAGCAAATCAAAATTGAAAAAAATTAAGATTGTCGGAGATAAGAATTTTTTTTTAAATAAAAAGAAACACATTTTCTGCCAAACTACTGAAAAAATCGTTGTCAAAGTATCAAGTAACACGTATCATTTAAATTGACGAAAACAACAATGAAAAGTAAATCTTAATTCAAAAAAAATTAAGATTGTCGGAGATAAGAGTTTTTTTTTCATACAATAACGATGAAATTAAAACATAACACATTTTCTGCCAAACTACTGAAAAAACCGTTGTCAAAGTATCAATATCTACTAAGATTGACTAAAACAGCAATGGAAAGTAAAATATAAATTGAAAAAAATTAAGATTGAAGGAGTAAAGAGTTTGTTTTTTAATAAAAAAATAACACATTTTCAGCCAAGCTACTGAAAAAATCGTTGTCAAAGTATCAAGTATCAAAAATCATTCAGATTAACTAAAACAGCAATGAAAAGCAAATCTAAATCGAAAAAAACTAAGATTGACGGAGTAAAGAGTTTGTTTTTTAATAAAAAAATAACACATTTTCAGCCAAACTACTGAAAAAATCGATGTCAAAGTATCAAGTATCAATTCAGATTGACTAAAACAGCAATAAAAAGCAAATCAAAATTTAAAAAAAAATTAAGATTGACGGAGATAAGAGTTTTTTTTTCATACAATAACGATGAAATAAAAATATAACACATTTTCTGCCAAACTACTGAAAAAATCGTTGTCAAAGTATCAAAAATCATTCAGATTGACTAAAACAGCAATGAAAAGTAAATCTAAATTGAAAAAAAATTAAGATTGAAGGAGTAAAGAGTTTGTTTTTTAATAAAAAAATAACACATTTTCTGCCAAACTACTGAAAAAATCGTTGTCAAAGTATCATGTATCAAGTATAATTCAGATTGACTAAAACAGCAATGAAAAGCAAATCTAAATTGAAAAAAATTAAGATTTACGGAGATAAGAGTTTTTTTTCATACAATAACGATGAAATAAAAAAATAACACATTTTCTGCCAAACTACTGAAAAACCGTTGTCAAAGTATCAATATCTACTAAGATTGACTAAAACAGCAATGAAAAGTAAATCTAAATTGAAAAAAAATTAAGATTGAAGGAGTAAAGAGTTTGTTTTTAAATAAAAAAAATAATACATTTTCAGCCAAGCTACTGAAAAAATCGTTGTCAAAGTATCAAGTATCAAAAATCATTCAGATTAACTAAAACAGCAATGAAAAGCAAATCTAAATCGAAAAAAACTAAGATTGACGGAGTAAAGAGTTTGTTTTTTAATAAAAAAATAACACATTTTCAGCCAAACTACTGAAAAAATCGTTGTCAAAGTATCAAGTATCAAGTATCATTCAGATTGACTAAAACAGCAATGAAAAGCAAATCTAAATTGAAAAAAACTAAGATTGACGGAGATAAGAGATTTTTTTTCATACAATAACGATGAAATAAAAATATAACACATTTTCTGCCAAACTACTGAAAAAATCGTTGTCAAAGTATCAAGTATCATTTAGATTGACTAAAACAGCAATGAAAAGTAACTCTAAATTGAAAAAAAATTAAGATTGACGTAGATAAGAGTTTTTTTTTCATACAATAACTATGAAATAAAAAAATAACACATTTTCTGCCAATCTACTGAAAAAATCGTTGTCAAAGTATCAAGTATCATTTAAATTGACTAAAACAGCAATGAAAAGTAAATCTAAATTGAAAAAAAATTAAGATTGAAGGAGTAAAGAGTTTGTTTTTAAATAAAATAACACATTTGCAGCCAAACTACTGAAAAAATCGTTGTCAAGTATCAAGTATCATTCAGATTAACTAAAACAGCAATGAAAAGCAAATCTAAATCGAAAAAAAATTAAGATTAAAGGAGTAAAAGGTTTTTTTTTTTTTAAAAAAATAACACATTTTCAGCCAAACTACTGAAAAAATCGTTGTCAAAGTATCATGTATCAAGTATCATTTAGATTGACTAAAACAGCAATGAAAAGCAAATCTAAATTGAAAAAAAATTAAGATTGACGGAGATAAAAGTTTTTTTTTTCATATAATAACGATGAAATAAAAAGATAACACATTTTCAGCCAAACTACTGAAAAAATCGTTGTCAAAGTATCAAGTATCATTCAGATTGACTAAAACAGCAATGAAAAGTAACTCTAAATTGAAAAAAAATTAAGATTGGAGGAGTTAAGAGTTTTTTTTTTCATACAATAACGATGAAATAAAAAAATAACACGTTTTCTGCCAAACTACTGAAATAATCGTTGTCAAAGTATCAAGTATCAATTCAGATTGACTAAAACAGCAATGAAAAGCAAATCTAAATTAAAAAAAATTAAGATTGGAGGAGTTAAGAGTTTTTTTTTTCATACAATAACGATGAAATAAAAAAATAACACGTTTTCTGCCAAACTACTGAAAAAATCGTTGTCAAAATATCAAGTATCATTCAGGTTGACTAAAACAGCAATGAAAAGCAAATCTAAATTGAAAAAATTTAAGATTGTCGGAGATAAGAATTTTTTTTTATATAAAAAAATAACACATTTTCTGCCAAACTACTGAAAAAATCGTTGCCAAAGTATCAAGTAACAAGTATCATTTTAATTGACTAAAACAGCAATGAAAAGTAAATCTTTATTCAAAAAAAATTAAGATTGTCGGAGATAAGAGTTTTTTTTTCATACAATAACGATGAAATAAAAATATAACACATTTTCTGCCAAACTACTGAAAAAATCGTTGTCAAAGTATCAAGTATCAATTCAGATTGACTAAAACAGCAATGAAAAGCAAATCAAAATTGAAAAAAAATTAAGATTGACGGAGATAAGAGTTTTTTTTTCATACAATAACGATGAAATAAAAAAATAACACGTTTTCTGCCAAACTACTGAAAAAATCGTTGTCAAAATATCAAGTATCATTCAGGTTGACTAAAACAGCAATGAAAAGCAAATCTAAATTAAAAAAAATTAAGATTGAAGGAGTAAAGAGTTTGTTTTTTAATAAAAAAATAACACATTTTCTGCCAAACTACTGAAAAAATCGTTGTCAAAGTATCATGTATCAAGTATCATTCAGATTGACTAAAACAGCAATGAAAAGCAAATCTAAATTGAAAAAATTTAAGATTGTCGGAGATAAGAATTTTTTTTATATAAAAAAATAACACATTTTCTGCCAAACTACTGAAAAAATCGTTGTCAAAGTATTAAGTATCAATTCAGATTGACTAAAACAGCAATGAAAAGCAAATCAAAATTGAAAAAAAATTAAGATTGACGGAGATAAGAGTTTTTTTTTCATACAATAACGATGAAATAAAAATATAACACATAGTTTCTGCCAAACTACTGAAAAAATCGTTGTCAAAGTATCAAAAATCATTCAGATTGACTAAAACAGCAATGAAAAGTAAATCTAAATTGAAAAAAAATTAAGATTGAAGGAGTAAAGAGTTTGTTTTTTAATAAAAAAATAACACATTTTCAGCAAAGCTACTGAAAAAATCGTTGTCAAAGTATCAAGTATCATTCAGATTGACTAAAACAGCAATGAAAAGCAAATCTAAATTGAAAAAAATTAAGATTGAAGGAGATAAGAGTTTTTTTTTCATACAATAACGATGAAATAAAAAAATAACACGTTTTCTGCCAAACTACTGAAAAAATCATTGTCAAAATATCAAGTATCATTCAGGTTGACTAAAACAGCAATGAAAAGCAAATCTAAATTAAAAAAAATTAAGATTGAAGGAGTTAAGAGTTTTTTTTTTCATACAATAACGATGAAATAAAAAAATAACACGTTTTCTGCCAAACTACTGAAAAAATCGTTGTCAAAGTATCAAGTATCAATTCAGATTGACTAAAACAGCAATGAAAAGCAAATCTAAATTAAAAAAAATTAAGATTGGAGGAGTTAAGAGTTTTTTTTTTCATACAATAACGATGAAATAAAAAAATAACACGTTTTCTGCCAAACTACTGAAAAAATCGTTGTCAAAATATCAAGTATCATTCAGGTTGACTAAAACAGCAATGAAAAGCAAATCTAAATTGAAAAAATTTAAGATTGTCGGAGATAAGAATTTTTTTTTATATAAAAAAATAACACATTTTCTGCCAAACTACTGAAAAAATCGTTGCCAAAGTATCAAGTAACAAGTATCATTCAGGTTGACTAAAACAGCAATGAAAAGCAAATCTAAATTAAAAAAAATTGAGATTGGAGGAGTTAAGAGTTTTTTTTTTCATACAATAACGATGAAATAAAAATATAACACATTTTCTGCCAAACTACTGAAAAAATCGTTGTCAAAATATCAAGTATCATTCAGGTTGACTAAAACAGCAATGAAAAGCAAATCTAAATTGAAAAAAAATTAAGATTGAAAGAGTAAAGAGTTTGTTTTTTAATAAAAAAATAACACATTTTCAGCCAAGCTACTGAAAAAATCGTTGTCAAAGTATCAAGTATCATTCAGATTGACTAAAACAGCAATGAAAAGCAAATCTAAATTGAAAAAAATTAAGATTTACGGAGATAAGAGTTTTTTTTTCATACAATAACGATGAAATAAAAAAATAACACGTTTTCTGCCAAACTACTGAAAAAATCGTTGTCAAAATATCAAGTATCATTCAGGTTGACTAAAACAGCAATGAAAAGCAAATCTAAATTGAAAAAATTTAAGATTGTCGGAGATAAGAATTTTTTTTTATATAAAAAAATAACACATTTTCTGCCAAACTACTGAAAAAATCGTTGCCAAAGTATCAAGTAACAAGTATTATTTAAATTGACTAAAACAGCAATGAAAAGTAAATCTTTATTCAAAAAAAATTAAGATTGTCGGAGATAAGAGTTTTTTTTTCATACAATAACGATGACATAAAAATATAACACATTTTCTGCCAAACTACTGAAAAAATCGTTGTCAAAGTATCAAGTATCAATTCAGATTGACTAAAACAGCAATGAAAAGCAAATCAAAATTGAAAAAAAATTAAGATTGACGGAGATAAGAGTTTTTTTTTCATACAATAACGATGAAATAAAAATATAACACATAGTTTCTGCCAAACTACTGAAAAAATCGTTGTCAAAGTATCAAAAATCATTCAGATTGACTAAAACAGCAATGAAAAGTAAATCTAAATTGAAAAAAAATTAAGATTGAAGGAGTAAAGAGTTTGTTTTTTAATAAAAAAATAACACATTTTCAGCAAAGCTACTGAAAAAATCGTTGTCAAAGTATCAAGTATCATTCAGATTGACTAAAACAGCAATGAAAAGCAAATCTAAATTGAAAAAAATTAAGATTTACGGAGATAAGAGTTTTTTTTTCATACAATAACGATGAAATAAAAAAATAACACGTTTTCTGCCAAACTACTGAAAAAATCATTGTCAAAATATCAAGTATCATTCAGGTTGACTAAAACAGCAATGAAAAGCAAATCTAAATTAAAAAAAATTAAGATTGAAGGAGTTAAGAGTTTTTTTTTTCATACAATAACGATGAAATAAAAAAATAACACGTTTTCTGCCAAACTACTGAAAAAATCGTTGTCAAAGTATCAAGTATCAATTCAGATTGACTAAAACAGCAATGAAAAGCAAATCTAAATTAAAAAAAATTAAGATTGGAGGAGTTAAGAGTTTTTTTTTTCATACAATAACGATGAAATAAAAAAATAACACGTTTTCTGCCAAACTACTGAAAAAATCGTTGTCAAAATATCAAGTATCATTCAGGTTGACTAAAACAGCAATGAAAAGCAAATCTAAATTGAAAAAATTTAAGATTGTCGGAGATAAGAATTTTTTTTTATATAAAAAAATAACACATTTTCTGCCAAACTACTGAAAAAATCGTTGCCAAAGTATCAAGTAACAAGTATCATTCAGGTTGACTAAAACAGCAATGAAAAGCAAATCTAAATTAAAAAAAATTGAGATTGGAGGAGTTAAGAGTTTTTTTTTTCATACAATAACGATGAAATAAAAATATAACACATTTTCTGCCAAACTACTGAAAAAATCGTTGTCAAAATATCAAGTATCATTCAGGTTGACTAAAACAGCAATGAAAAGCAAATCTAAATTGAAAAAAAATTAAGATTGAAAGAGTAAAGAGTTTGTTTTTTAATAAAAAAATAACACATTTTCAGCCAAGCTACTGAAAAAATCGTTGTCAAAGTATCAAGTATCATTCAGATTGACTAAAACAGCAATGAAAAGCAAATCTAAATTGAAAAAAATTAAGATTTACGGAGATAAGAGTTTTTTTTTCATACAATAACGATGAAATAAAAAAATAACACGTTTTCTGCCAAACTACTGAAAAAATCGTTGTCAAAATATCAAGTATCATTCAGGTTGACTAAAACAGCAATGAAAAGCAAATCTAAATTGAAAAAATTTAAGATTGTCGGAGATAAGAATTTTTTTTTATATAAAAAAATAACACATTTTCTGCCAAACTACTGAAAAAATCGTTGCCAAAGTATCAAGTAACAAGTATCATTCAGGTTGACTAAAACAGCAATGAAAAGCAAATCTAAATTAAAAAAAATTGAGATTGGAGGAGTTAAGAGTTTTTTTTTTCATACAATAACGATGAAATAAAAATATAACACATTTTCTGCCAAACTACTGAAAAAATCGTTGTCAAAGTATCAAGTATCATTCAGATTGACTAAAACAGCAATGAAAAGCAAATCTAAATTGAAAAAAATTAAGATTTACGGAGATAAGAGTTTTTTTTTCATACAATAACGATGAAATAAAAAAATAACACGTTTTCTGCCAAACTACTGAAAAAATCGTTGTCAAAATATCAAGTATCATTCAGGTTGACTAAAACAGCAATGAAAAGCAAATCTAAATTAAAAAAAATTAAGATTGAAGGAGTAAAGAGTTTGTTTTTTAATAAAAAAATAACACATTTTCTGCCAAACTACTGAAAAAATCGTTGTCAAAGTATCATGTATCAAGTATCATTCAGATTGACTAAAACAGCAATGAAAAGCAAATCTAAATTGAAAAAATTTAAGATTGTCGGAGATAAGAATTTTTTTTATATAAAAAAATAACACATTTTCTGCCAAACTACTGAAAAAATCGTTGTCAAAGTATCAAGTATCAATTCAGATTGACTAAAACAGCAATGAAAAGCAAATCTAAATTAAAAAAAATTAAGATTGAAGGAGTAAAGAGTTTGTTTTTTAATAAAAAAATAACACATTTTCAGCCAAGCTACTGAAAAAATCGTTGTCAAAGTATCAAGTATCATTCAGATTGACTAAAACAGCAATGACAAGCAAATCTAAATTGAACAAAATTAAGATTTACGGAGATAAGAGTTTTTTTTTCATACAATAACGATGAAATAAAAAAATAACACGTTTTCTGCCAAACTACTGAAAAAATCGTTGTCAAAATATCAAGTATCATTCAGGTTGACTAAAACAGCAATGAAAAGCAAATCTAAATTAAAAAAAATTAAGATTGAAGGAGTAAAGAGTTTGTTTTTTAATAAAAAAATAACACATTTTCTGCCAAACTACTGAAAAAATCGTTGTCAAAGTATCATGTATCAAGTATCATTCAGATTGACTAAAACAGCAATGAAAAGCAAATCTAAATTGAAAAAAAAATTAAGATTTACGGAGATAAGAGTTTTTTTTTCATACAATAACGATGAAATAAAAAAATAACACATTTTCTGCCAAACTACTGAAAAACCGTTGTCAAAGTATCAATATCTACTAAGATTGACTAAAACAGCAATGAAAAGTAAATCTAAATTGAAAAAAAATTAAGATTGAAGGAGTAAAGAGTTTGTTTTTAAATAAAAAAAATAATACATTTTCAGCCAAGCTACTGAAAAAATCGTTGTCAAAGTATCAAGTATCAAAAATCATTCAGATTAACTAAAACAGCAATGAAAAGCAAATCTTAATCGAAAAAAACTAAGATTGACGGAGTAAAGAGTTTGTTTTTTAATAAAAAAATAACACATTTTCAGCCAAACTACTGAAAAAATCGTTGTCAAACTATCAAGTATCATTTAAATTGACTAAAACAGCAATGAAAAGCAAATCTAAATTGAAAAAAACTAAGATTGACGGAGATAAGAGATTTTTTTTCATACAATAACGATGAAATAAAAATATAACACATTTTCTGCCAAACTACTGAAAAAATCGTTGTCAAAGTATCAAGTATCATTTAGATTGACTAAAACAGCAATGAAAAGTAACTCTAAATTGAAAAAAAATTAAGATTGACGTAGATAAGAGTTTTTTTTTCATACAATAACTATGAAATAAAAAAATAACACATTTTCTGCCAATCTACTGAAAAAATCGTTGTCAAAGTATCAAGTATCATTTAGATTGACTAAAACAGCAATGAAAAGTAAATCTAAATTGAAAAAAAATTAAGATTGAAGGAGTAAAGAGTTTTTTTTTTCATACAATAACGATGAAATAAAAAAATAACACATTTTCAGCCAAACTACTGAAAAAATCGTTGTCAAAGTATCAAGTATCATTTAAATTGACTAAAACAGCAATGAAAAGCAAATCTAAATTGAAAAAAACTAAGATTGACGGAGATAAGAGATTTTTTTCATACAATAACGATGAAATAAAAATATAACACATTTTCTGCCAAACTACTGAAAAAATCGTTGTCAAAGTATCAAGTATCATTTAGATTGACTAAAACAGCAATGAAAAGTAACTCTAAATTGAAAAAAAATTAAGATTGACGTAGATAAGAGTTTTTTTTTCATACAATAACGATGAAATAAAAAAATAACACGTTTTCTGCCAAACTACTGAAAAAATCGTTGTCAAAGTATCAAGTATCAATTCAGATTGACTAAAACAGCAATGAAAAGCAAATCTAAATTAAAAAAAATTAAGATTGGAGGAGTTAAGAGTTTTTTTTTTCATACAATAACGATGAAATAAAAAAATAACACGTTTTCTGCCAAACTACTGAAAAAATCGTTGTCAAAATATCAAGTATCATTCAGGTTGACTAAAACAGCAATGAAAAGCAAATCTAAATTAAAAAAAATTGAGATTGGAGGAGTTAAGAGTTTTTTTTTTCATACAATAACGATGAAATAAAAATATAACACATTTTCTGCCAAACTACTGAAAAAATCGTTGTCAAAGTATCAAGTATCATTCAGATTGACTAAAACAGCAATGAAAAGCAAATCTAAATTGAAAAAAATTAAGATTTACGGAGATAAGAGTTTTTTTTTCATACAATAACGATGAAATAAAAAAATAACACGTTTTCTGCCAAACTACTGAAAAAATCGTTGTCAAAATATCAAGTATCATTCAGGTTGACTAAAACAGCAATGAAAAGCAAATCTAAATTAAAAAAAATTAAGATTGAAGGAGTAAAGAGTTTGTTTTTTAATAAAAAAATAACACATTTTCTGCCAAACTACTGAAAAAATCGTTGTCAAAGTATCATGTATCAAGTATCATTCAGATTGACTAAAACAGCAATGAAAAGCAAATCTAAATTGAAAAAATTTAAGATTGTCGGAGATAAGAATTTTTTTTATATAAAAAAATAACACATTTTCTGCCAAACTACTGAAAAAATCGTTGTCAAAGTATCAAGTATCAATTCAGATTGACTAAAACAGCAATGAAAAGCAAATCTAAATTAAAAAAAATTAAGATTGAAGGAGTAAAGAGTTTGTTTTTTAATAAAAAAATAACACATTTTCAGCCAAGCTACTGAAAAAATCGTTGTCAAAGTATCAAGTATCATTCAGATTGACTAAAACAGCAATGACAAGCAAATCTAAATTGAACAAAATTAAGATTTACGGAGATAAGAGTTTTTTTTTCATACAATAACGATGAAATAAAAAAATAACACGTTTTCTGCCAAACTACTGAAAAAATCGTTGTCAAAATATCAAGTATCATTCAGGTTGACTAAAACAGCAATGAAAAGCAAATCTAAATTAAAAAAAATTAAGATTGAAGGAGTAAAGAGTTTGTTTTTTAATAAAAAAATAACACATTTTCTGCCAAACTACTGAAAAAATCGTTGTCAAAGTATCATGTATCAAGTATCATTCAGATTGACTAAAACAGCAATGAAAAGCAAATCTAAATTGAAAAAATAATTAAGATTTACGGAGATAAGAGTTTTTTTTTCATACAATAACGATGAAATAAAAAAATAACACATTTTCTGCCAAACTACTGAAAAACCGTTGTCAAAGTATCAATATCTACTAAGATTGACTAAAACAGCAATGAAAAGTAAATCTAAATTGAAAAAAAATTAAGATTGAAGGAGTAAAGAGTTTGTTTTTAAATAAAAAAAATAATACATTTTCAGCCAAGCTACTGAAAAAATCGTTGTCAAAGTATCAAGTATCAAAAATCATTCAGATTAACTAAAACAGCAATGAAAAGAAAAATCTTAATCGAAAAAAACTAAGATTGACGGAGTAAAGAGTTTGTTTTTTAATAAAAAAATAACACATTTTCAGCCAAACTACTGAAAAAATCGTTGTCAAACTATCAAGTATCATTTAAATTGACTAAAACAGCAATGAAAAGCAAATCTAAATTGAAAAAAACTAAGATTGACGGAGATAAGAGATTTTTTTTCATACAATAACGATGAAATAAAAATATAACACATTTTCTGCCAAACTACTGAAAAAATCGTTGTCAAAGTATCAAGTATCATTTAGATTGACTAAAACAGCAATGAAAAGTAACTCTAAATTGAAAAAAAATTAAGATTGACGTAGATAAGAGTTTTTTTTTCATACAATAACTATGAAATAAAAAAATAACACATTTTCTGCCAATCTACTGAAAAAATCGTTGTCAAAGTATCAAGTATCATTTAGATTGACTAAAACAGCAATGAAAAGTAAATCTAAATTGAAAAAAAATTAAGATTGAAGGAGTAAAGAGTTTTTTTTTTCATACAATAACGATGAAATAAAAAAATAACACATTTTCAGCCAAACTACTGAAAAAATCGTTGTCAAAGTATCAAGTATCATTTAAATTGACTAAAACAGCAATGAAAAGCAAATCTAAATTGAAAAAAACTAAGATTGACGGAGATAAGAGATTTTTTTCATACAATAACGATGAAATAAAAATATAACACATTTTCTGCCAAACTACTGAAAAAATCGTTGTCAAAGTATCAAGTATCATTTAGATTGACTAAAACAGCAATGAAAAGTAACTCTAAATTGAAAAAAAATTAAGATTGACGTAGATAAGAGTTTTTTTTTCATACAATAACGATGAAATAAAAAAATAACACGTTTTCTGCCAAACTACTGAAAAAATCGTTGTCAAAGTATCAAGTATCAATTCAGATTGACTAAAACAGCAATGAAAAGCAAATCTAAATTAAAAAAAATTAAGATTGGAGGAGTTAAGAGTTTTTTTTTTCATACAATAACGATGAAATAAAAAAATAACACGTTTTCTGCCAAACTACTGAAAAAATCGTTGTCAAAATATCAAGTATCATTCAGGTTGACTAAAACAGCAATGAAAAGCAAATCTAAATTGAAAAAATTTAAGATTGTCGGAGATAAGAATTTTTTTTTATATAAAAAAATAACACATTTTCTGCCAAACTACTGAAAAAATCGTTGCCAAAGTATCAAGTAACAAGTATCATTTAAATTGACTAAAACAGCAATGAAAAGTAAATCTTTATTCAAAAAAAATTAAGATTGTCGGAGATAAGAGTTTTTTTTTCATACAATAACGATGACATAAAAATATAACACATTTTCTGCCAAACTACTGAAAAAATCGTTGTCAAAGTATCAAGTATCAATTCAGATTGACTAAAACAGCAATGAAAAGCAAATCAAAATTGAAAAAAAATTAAGATTGACGGAGATAAGAGTTTTTTTTTCATACAATAACGATGAAATAAAAATATAACACATAGTTTCTGCCAAACTACTGAAAAAATCGTTGTCAAAGTATCAAAAATCATTCAGATTGACTAAAACAGCAATGAAAAGTAAATCTAAATTGAAAAAAAATTAAGATTGAAGGAGTAAAGAGTTTGTTTTTTAATAAAAAAATAACACATTTTCAGCAAAGCTACTGAAAAAATCGTTGTCAAAGTATCAAGTATCATTCAGATTGACTAAAACAGCAATGAAAAGCAAATCTAAATTGAAAAAAATTAAGATTTACGGAGATAAGAGTTTTTTTTTCATACAATAACGATGAAATAAAAAAATAACACGTTTTCTGCCAAACTACTGAAAAAATCATTGTCAAAATATCAAGTATCATTCAGGTTGACTAAAACAGCAATGAAAAGCAAATCTAAATTAAAAAAAATTAAGATTGAAGGAGTTAAGAGTTTTTTTTTTCATACAATAACGATGAAATAAAAAAATAACACGTTTTCTGCCAAACTACTGAAAAAATCGTTGTCAAAGTATCAAGTATCAATTCAGATTGACTAAAACAGCAATGAAAAGCAAATCTAAATTAAAAAAAATTAAGATTGGAGGAGTTAAGAGTTTTTTTTTTCATACAATAACGATGAAATAAAAAAATAACACGTTTTCTGCCAAACTACTGAAAAAATCGTTGTCAAAATATCAAGTATCATTCAGGTTGACTAAAACAGCAATGAAAAGCAAATCTAAATTGAAAAAATTTAAGATTGTCGGAGATTAGAATTTTTTTTTATATAAAAAAATAACACATTTTCTGCCAAACTACTGAAAAAATCGTTGCCAAAGTATCAAGTAACAAGTATCATTCAGGTTGACTAAAACAGCAATGAAAAGCAAATCTAAATTAAAAAAAATTGAGATTGGAGGAGTTAAGAGTTTTTTTTTTCATACAATAACGATGAAATAAAAATATAACACATTTTCTGCCAAACTACTGAAAAAATCGTTGTCAAAATATCAAGTATCATTCAGGTTGACTAAAACAGCAATGAAAAGCAAATCTAAATTGAAAAAAAATTAAGATTGAAAGAGTAAAGAGTTTGTTTTTTAATAAAAAAATAACACATTTTCAGCCAAGCTACTGAAAAAATCGTTGTCAAAGTATCAAGTATCATTCAGATTGACTAAAACAGCAATGAAAAGCAAATCTAAATTGAAAAAAATTAAGATTTACGGAGATAAGAGTTTTTTTTTCATACAATAACGATGAAATAAAAAAATAACACGTTTTCTGCCAAACTACTGAAAAAATCGTTGTCAAAATATCAAGTATCATTCAGGTTGACTAAAACAGCAATGAAAAGCAAATCTAAATTGAAAAAATTTAAGATTGTCGGAGATAAGAATTTTTTTTTATATAAAAAAATAACACATTTTCTGCCAAACTACTGAAAAAATCGTTGCCAAAGTATCAAGTAACAAGTATCATTCAGGTTGACTAAAACAGCAATGAAAAGCAAATCTAAATTAAAAAAAATTGAGATTGGAGGAGTTAAGAGTTTTTTTTTTCATACAATAACGATGAAATAAAAATATAACACATTTTCTGCCAAACTACTGAAAAAATCGTTGTCAAAGTATCAAGTATCATTCAGATTGACTAAAACAGCAATGAAAAGCAAATCTAAATTGAAAAAAATTAAGATTTACGGAGATAAGAGTTTTTTTTTCATACAATAACGATGAAATAAAAAAATAACACGTTTTCTGCCAAACTACTGAAAAAATCGTTGTCAAAATATCAAGTATCATTCAGGTTGACTAAAACAGCAATGAAAAGCAAATCTAAATTAAAAAAAATTAAGATTGAAGGAGTAAAGAGTTTGTTTTTTAATAAAAAAATAACACATTTTCTGCCAAACTACTGAAAAAATCGTTGTCAAAGTATCATGTATCAAGTATCATTCAGATTGACTAAAACAGCAATGAAAAGCAAATCTAAATTGAAAAAATTTAAGATTGTCGGAGATAAGAATTTTTTTTATATAAAAAAATAACACATTTTCTGCCAAACTACTGAAAAAATCGTTGTCAAAGTATCAAGTATCAATTCAGATTGACTAAAACAGCAATGAAAAGCAAATCTAAATTAAAAAAAATTAAGATTGAAGGAGTAAAGAGTTTGTTTTTTAATAAAAAAATAACACATTTTCAGCCAAGCTACTGAAAAAATCGTTGTCAAAGTATCAAGTATCATTCAGATTGACTAAAACAGCAATGACAAGCAAATCTAAATTGAACAAAATTAAGATTTACGGAGATAAGAGTTTTTTTTTCATACAATAACGATGAAATAAAAAAATAACACGTTTTCTGCCAAACTACTGAAAAAATCGTTGTCAAAATATCAAGTATCATTCAGGTTGACTAAAACAGCAATGAAAAGCAAATCTAAATTAAAAAAAATTAAGATTGAAGGAGTAAAGAGTTTGTTTTTTAATAAAAAAATAACACATTTTCTGCCAAACTACTGAAAAAATCGTTGTCAAAGTATCATGTATCAAGTATCATTCAGATTGACTAAAACAGCAATGAAAAGCAAATCTAAATTGAAAAAAAAATTAAGATTTACGGAGATAAGAGTTTTTTTTTCATACAATAACGATGAAATAAAAAAATAACACATTTTCTGCCAAACTACTGAAAAACCGTTGTCAAAGTATCAATATCTACTAAGATTGACTAAAACAGCAATGAAAAGTAAATCTAAATTGAAAAAAAATTAAGATTGAAGGAGTAAAGAGTTTGTTTTTAAATAAAAAAAATAATACATTTTCAGCCAAGCTACTGAAAAAATCGTTGTCAAAGTATCAAGTATCAAAAATCATTCAGATTAACTAAAACAGCAATGAAAAGCAAATCTTAATCGAAAAAAACTAAGATTGACGGAGTAAAGAGTTTGTTTTTTAATAAAAAAATAACACATTTTCAGCCAAACTACTGAAAAAATCGTTGTCAAACTATCAAGTATCATTTAAATTGACTAAAACAGCAATGAAAAGCAAATCTAAATTGAAAAAAACTAAGATTGACGGAGATAAGAGATTTTTTTTCATACAATAACGATGAAATAAAAATATAACACATTTTCTGCCAAACTACTGAAAAAATCGTTGTCAAAGTATCAAGTATCATTTAGATTGACTAAAACAGCAATGAAAAGTAACTCTAAATTGAAAAAAAATTAAGATTGACGTAGATAAGAGTTTTTTTTTCATACAATAACTATGAAATAAAAAAATAACACATTTTCTGCCAATCTACTGAAAAAATCGTTGTCAAAGTATCAAGTATCATTTAGATTGACTAAAACAGCAATGAAAAGTAAATCTAAATTGAAAAAAAATTAAGATTGAAGGAGTAAAGAGTTTTTTTTTTCATACAATAACGATGAAATAAAAAAATAACACATTTTCAGCCAAACTACTGAAAAAATCGTTGTCAAAGTATCAAGTATCATTTAAATTGACTAAAACAGCAATGAAAAGCAAATCTAAATTGAAAAAAACTAAGATTGACGGAGATAAGAGATTTTTTTCATACAATAACGATGAAATAAAAATATAACACATTTTCTGCCAAACTACTGAAAAAATCGTTGTCAAAGTATCAAGTATCATTTAGATTGACTAAAACAGCAATGAAAAGTAACTCTAAATTGAAAAAAAATTAAGATTGACGTAGATAAGAGTTTTTTTTTCATACAATAACGATGAAATAAAAAAATAACACGTTTTCTGCCAAACTACTGAAAAAATCGTTGTCAAAGTATCAAGTATCAATTCAGATTGACTAAAACAGCAATGAAAAGCAAATCTAAATTAAAAAAAATTAAGATTGGAGGAGTTAAGAGTTTTTTTTTTCATACAATAACGATGAAATAAAAAAATAACACGTTTTCTGCCAAACTACTGAAAAAATCGTTGTCAAAATATCAAGTATCATTCAGGTTGACTAAAACAGCAATGAAAAGCAAATCTAAATTGAAAAAATTTAAGATTGTCGGAGATAAGAATTTTTTTTTATATAAAAAAATAACACATTTTCTGCCAAACTACTGAAAAAATCGTTGCCAAAGTATCAAGTAACAAGTATCATTTAAATTGACTAAAACAGCAATGAAAAGTAAATCTTTATTCAAAAAAAATTAAGATTGTCGGAGATAAGAGTTTTTTTTTCATACAATAACGATGACATAAAAATATAACACATTTTCTGCCAAACTACTGAAAAAATCGTTGTCAAAGTATCAAGTATCAATTCAGATTGACTAAAACAGCAATGAAAAGCAAATCAAAATTGAAAAAAAATTAAGATTGACGGAGATAAGAGTTTTTTTTTCATACAATAACGATGAAATAAAAATATAACACATAGTTTCTGCCAAACTACTGAAAAAATCGTTGTCAAAGTATCAAAAATCATTCAGATTGACTAAAACAGCAATGAAAAGTAAATCTAAATTGAAAAAAAATTAAGATTGAAGGAGTAAAGAGTTTGTTTTTTAATAAAAAAATAACACATTTTCAGCAAAGCTACTGAAAAAATCGTTGTCAAAGTATCAAGTATCATTCAGATTGACTAAAACAGCAATGAAAAGCAAATCTAAATTGAAAAAAATTAAGATTTACGGAGATAAG
The DNA here is from genome assembly GCA_961205885.1 of Ptychoptera albimana. Classification (NCBI taxonomy): domain Eukaryota; kingdom Metazoa; phylum Arthropoda; class Insecta; order Diptera; family Ptychopteridae; genus Ptychoptera; species Ptychoptera albimana. Next base: position 48,086,408 of record OY540801.1, read on the forward strand.
AGTTTTTTTTTCATACAATAACGATGAAATAAAAAAATAACACGTTTTCTGCCAAACTACTGAAAAAATCATTGTCAAAATATCAAGTATCATTCAGGTTGACTAAAACAGCAATGAAAAGCAAATCTAAATTAAAAAAAATTAAGATTGAAGGAGTTAAGAGTTTTTTTTTTCATACAATAACGATGAAATAAAAAAATAACACGTTTTCTGCCAAACTACTGAAAAAATCGTTGTCAAAGTATCAAGTATCAATTCAGATTGACTAAAACAGCAATGAAAAGCAAATCTAAATTAAAAAAAATTAAGATTGGAGGAGTTAAGAGTTTTTTTTTTCATACAATAACGATGAAATAAAAAAATAACACGTTTTCTGCCAAACTACTGAAAAAATCGTTGTCAAAATATCAAGTATCATTCAGGTTGACTAAAACAGCAATGAAAAGCAAATCTAAATTGAAAAAATTTAAGATTGTCGGAGATAAGAATTTTTTTTTATATAAAAAAATAACACATTTTCTGCCAAACTACTGAAAAAATCGTTGCCAAAGTATCAAGTAACAAGTATCATTCAGGTTGACTAAAACAGCAATGAAAAGCAAATCTGAATTAAAAAAAATTGAGATTGGAGGAGTTAAGAGTTTTTTTTTTCATACAATAACGATGAAATAAAAATATAACACATTTTCTGCCAAACTACTGAAAAAATCGTTGTCAAAATATCAAGTATCATTCAGGTTGACTAAAACAGCAATGAAAAGCAAATCTAAATTGAAAAAAAATTAAGATTGAAAGAGTAAAGAGTTTGTTTTTTAATAAAAAAATAACACATTTTCAGCCAAGCTACTGAAAAAATCGTTGTCAAAGTATCAAGTATCATTCAGATTGACTAAAACAGCAATGAAAAGCAAATCTAAATTGAAAAAAATTAAGATTTACGGAGATAAGAGTTTTTTTTTCATACAATAACGATGAAATAAAAAAATAACACGTTTTCTGCCAAACTACTGAAAAAATCGCTGTCAAAATATCAAGTATCATTCAGGTTGACTAAAACAGCAATGAAAAGTAAATCTAAATTGAAAAAAAATTAAGATTGAAGGAGTAAAGAGTTTTTTTTTTCATACAATAACGATGAAATAAAAAAATAACACATTTTCAGCCAAACTACTGAAAAAATCGTTGTCAAAGTATCAAGTATCATTTAAATTGACTAAAACAGCAATGAAAAGCAAATCTAAATTGAAAAAAACTAAGATTGACGGAGATAAGAGATTTTTTTCATACAATAACGATGAAATAAAAATATAACACATTTTCTGCCAAACTACTGAAAAAATCGTTGTCAAAGTATCAAGTATCATTTAGATTGACTAAAACAGCAATGAAAAGTAACTCTAAATTGAAAAAAAATTAAGATTGACGTAGATAAGAGTTTTTTTTTCATACAATAACGATGAAATAAAAAAATAACACGTTTTCTGCCAAACTACTGAAAAAATCGTTGTCAAAGTATCAAGTATCAATTCAGATTGACTAAAACAGCAATGAAAAGCAAATCTAAATTAAAAAAAATTAAGATTGGAGGAGTTAAGAGTTTTTTTTTTCATACAATAACGATGAAATAAAAAAATAACACGTTTTCTGCCAAACTACTGAAAAAATCGTTGTCAAAATATCAAGTATCATTCAGGTTGACTAAAACAGCAATGAAAAGCAAATCTAAATTGAAAAAATTTAAGATTGTCGGAGATAAGAATTTTTTTTTATATAAAAAAATAACACATTTTCTGCCAAACTACTGAAAAAATCGTTGCCAAAGTATCAAGTAACAAGTATCATTTAAATTGACTAAAACAGCAATGAAAAGTAAATCTTTATTCAAAAAAAATTAAGATTGTCGGAGATAAGAGTTTTTTTTTCATACAATAACGATGACATAAAAATATAACACATTTTCTGCCAAACTACTGAAAAAATCGTTGTCAAAGTATCAAGTATCAATTCAGATTGACTAAAACAGCAATGAAAAGCAAATCAAAATTGAAAAAAAATTAAGATTGACGGAGATAAGAGTTTTTTTTTCATACAATAACGATGAAATAAAAATATAACACATAGTTTCTGCCAAACTACTGAAAAAATCGTTGTCAAAGTATCAAAAATCATTCAGATTGACTAAAACAGCAATGAAAAGTAAATCTAAATTGAAAAAAAATTAAGATTGAAGGAGTAAAGAGTTTGTTTTTTAATAAAAAAATAACACATTTTCAGCAAAGCTACTGAAAAAATCGTTGTCAAAGTATCAAGTATCATTCAGATTGACTAAAACAGCAATGAAAAGCAAATCTAAATTGAAAAAAATTAAGATTTACGGAGATAAGAGTTTTTTTTTCATACAATAACGATGAAATAAAAAAATAACACGTTTTCTGCCAAACTACTGAAAAAATCATTGTCAAAATATCAAGTATCATTCAGGTTGACTAAAACAGCAATGAAAAGCAAATCTAAATTAAAAAAAAATAAGATTGAAGGAGTTAAGAGTTTTTTTTTTCATACAATAACGATGAAATAAAAAAATAACACGTTTTCTGCCAAACTACTGAAAAAATCGTTGTCAAAGTATCAAGTATCAATTCAGATTGACTAAAACAGCAATGAAAAGCAAATCTAAATTAAAAAAAATTAAGATTGGAGGAGTTAAGAGTTTTTTTTTTCATACAATAACGATGAAATAAAAAAATAACACATTTTCTGCCAAACTACTGAAAAAATCGTTGTCAAAATATCAAGTATCATTCAGGTTGACTAAAACAGCAATGAAAAGCAAATCTAAATTGAAAAAATTTAAGATTGTCGGAGATAAGAATTTTTTTTTATATAAAAAAATAACACATTTTCTGCCAAACTACTGAAAAAATCGTTGCCAAAGTATCAAGTAACAAGTATCATTCAGGTTGACTAAAACAGCAATGAAAAGCAAATCTAAATTAAAAAAAATTGAGATTGGAGGAGTTAAGAGTTTTTTTTTTCATACAATAACGATGAAATAAAAATATAACACATTTTCTGCCAAACTACTGAAAAAATCGTTGTCAAAATATCAAGTATCATTCAGGTTGACTAAAACAGCAATGAAAAGCAAATCTAAATTGAAAAAAAATTAAGATTGAAAGAGTAAAGAGTTTGTTTTTTAATAAAAAAATAACACATTTTCAGCCAAGCTACTGAAAAAATCGTTGTCAAAGTATCAAGTATCATTCAGATTGACTAAAACAGCAATGAAAAGCAAATCTAAATTGAAAAAAATTAAGATTTACGGAGATAAGAGTTTTTTTTTCATACAATAACGATGAAATAAAAAAATAACACGTTTTCTGCCAAACTACTGAAAAAATCGTTGTCAAAATATCAAGTATCATTCAGGTTGACTAAAACAGCAATGAAAAGCAAATCTAAATTAAAAAAAATTAAGATTGTCGGAGATAAGAATTTTTTTTTAAATAAAAAAATAACACATTTTCTGCCAAACTACTGAAAAAATCGTTGCCAAAGTATCAAGTAACAAGTATCATTTAAATTGACTAAAACAGCAATAAAAAGTAAATCTTAATTCAAAAAAAATTAAGATTGTCGGAGATAAGAGTTTTTTTTTCATACAATAACGATGAAATAAAAAAATAACACGTTTTCTGCCAAACTACTGAAAAAATCGTTGTCAAAGTATCAAAAATCATTCAGATTGACTAAAACAGCAATGAAAAGTAAATCTAAATTGAAAAAAAATTAAGATTGAAGGAGTAAAGAGTTTGTTTTTTAATAAAAAAATAACACATTTTCAGCCAAGCTACTGAAAAAATCGTTGTCAAAGTATCAAGTATCATTCAGATTGACTAAAACAGCAATGAAAAGCAAATCTAAATTGAAAAAAATTAAGATTTACGGAGATAAGAGTTTTTTTTTCATACAATAACGATGAAATAAAAAAATAACACGTTTTCTGCCAAACTACTGAAAAAATCGTTGTCAAAATATCAAGTATCATTCAGGTTGACTAAAACAGCAATGAAAAGCAAATCTTAATTGAAAAAATTTAAGATTGTCGGAGATAAGAATTTTTTTTTATATAAAAAAATAACACATTTTCTGCCAAACTACTGAAAAAATCGTTGCCAAAGTATCAAGTAACAAGTATCATTTAAATTGACTAAAACAGCAATGAAAAGCAAATCAAAATTGAAAAAAAATTAAGATTGACGGAGATAAGAGTTTTTTTTTCATACAATAACGATGAAATAAAAATATAACACATTTTCTGCCAAACTACTGAAAAAATCGTTGTCAAAGTATCAAGTATCAAGTATCATTCAGATTGACTAAAACAGCAATGAAAAGCAAATCTAAATTGAAAAAAAATTAAGATTGACGTAGATAAGAGTTTTTTTTTCATACAATAACTATTAAAATAAAAAAATAACACATTTTTTGCCAAACTACTGAAAAAATTGTTGTAAGAGTATCAAGTATCATTTAAATTGACTAAAACAGCAATGAAAAGCAAATCTAAATTGAAAAAAAATTAAGATTGACGGAGATAAGAGTTTTTTTTTCATACAATAACGATGAAATAAAAAAATAACACATTTTCTTCCAAACTACTGAAAAAATCGTTGTCAAAGTATCAAAAATCATTCAGATTGACTAAAACAGCAATGAAAAGCAAATCTAAATTGAAAAAAAATTAAGATTGACGGAGATAAGAGTTTTTTTTTCATACAATAACTATGAATTAAAAAAATAACACATTTTCTGCCAAACTGCTGAAAAAATCGTTGTCAAAGTATCAAGTTTCAAAAATCATTCAGATTGACTAAAACAGCAATGAAAAGCAAATCTAAATCGAAAAAAACTAAGATTGACGGAGTAAAGAGTTTGTTTTTTAATAAAAAAATAACACATTTTCAGCCAAACTACTGAAAAAATCATTGTCAAAGTATCAAGTATCATTCAGATTGACTAAAACTGCAATGAAAAGCAAATCTTAATTGAAAAAAAATAAAGATTGACGGAGATTAGAGTTTTTTTTCATACAATAACGATGAAATAAAAATATAACACATAGTTTCTGCCAAACTACTGAAAAAATCGTTGTCAAAGTATCAAAAATCATTCAGATTAACTAAAACAGCAATGAAAAGCAAATCTAAATCGAAAAAAACTAAGATTGACGGAGTAAAGAGTTTGTTTTTTAATAAAAAAATAACACATTTTCAGCCAAACTACTGAAAAAATCGTTGTCAAAGTATGAAGTATCAATTCAGATTGACTTAAACAGCAATGAAAAGCAAATCAAAATTGAAAAAAAATTAAGATTGACGGAGATAAGAGTTTTTTTTTCATACAATAACGATGAAATAAAAATATAACACATTTTCTGCCAAACTACTGAAAAAATCGTTGTCAAAGTATCAAGTATCAAGTATCATTTAGATTGACTAAAACAGCAATGAAAAGCAAATCTAAATTGAAAAAAAATTAAGATTGACGTAGATAAAAGTTTTTTTTTCATACAATAACTATTAAAATAAAAAAATAACACATTTTCTGCCAAACTACTGAAAAAATCGTTGTCAAAGTATCAAGTATCATTCAGATTGACTAAAACAGCAATGAAAAGTAAATCTAAATTGAAAAAAACTAAGATTGACGGAGATAAGAGATTTTTTTTCATACAATAACGATGAAATAAAAAAATAACACATTTTCTGCCAAACTACTGAAAAAATCGTTGTCAAAGTATCAAGTATCATTTAGATTGACTAAAACAGCAATGAAAAGCAAATCTAAATTGAAAAAAAATTAAGATTGACGTAGATAAGAGTTTTTTTTTCATACAATAACTATGAAATAAAAAAATAACACATTTTCTTCCAAACTGCTGAAAAAATTGTTGTCAAAGTATCAAGTATCAAGTATCATTCAGATTGACTAAAACAGCAATGAAAAGCAAATCTAAATTGAAAAAAAATTAAGATTGACGGAGATAAGAGTTTTTTTTTCATACAATAACGATGAAATAAAAAAATAACACATTTTCTTCCAAACTACTGAAAAAATCGTTGTCAAAGTATCAAAAATCTTTCAGAGTGACTAAAACAGCAATGAAAAGCAAATCTAAATTGAAAAAAAATTAAGATTGAAGGAGTAAATAGTTTGTTTATTAATAAAAAAATAACACATTTTCAGCCAAGCTACTGAAAAAATCGTTGTCAAAGTATCAAGTTTCAAAAATCATTCAGATTGACTAAAACAGCAATGAAAAGCAAATCTAAATCGAAAAAAAATAAGATTGACGGAGTAAAGAGTTTGTTTTTTAATAAAAAAATAACACATTTTCAGCCAAACTACTGAAAAAATCATTGTCAAAGTATCAAGTATCATTCAGATTGACTAAAACTGCAATGAAAAGCAAATCTAAATTGAAAAAAAATAAAGATTGACGGAGATAAGAGTTTTTTTTTCATACAATAACGATGAAATAAAAAAATAACACATTTTCAGCCAAGCTACTGAAAAAATCGTTGTCAAAGTATCAAGTATCATTCAGATTGACTAAAACAGCAATGAAAAGTAACTCTAAATTGAAAAAAATTAAGATTGAAGGAGTAAAGAGTTTGTTTTTTAATAAAAAAATAACATATTTTCAGCCAAGCTACTGAAAAAATCGTTGTCAAAGTATCAAGTATCAAAAATCATTCAGATTGACTAAAACAGCAATGAAAAGCAAATCTTAATCGAAAAAAACTAAGATTGACGGAGTAAAGAGTTTGTTTTTTAATAAAAAAATAACACATTTTCAGCCAAACTACTGAAAAAATCGTTGTCAAACTATCAAGTATCATTTAAATTGACTAAAACAGCAATGAAAAGCAAATCTAAATTGAAAAAAATTAAGATTTACGGAGATAAGAGTTTTTTTTTCATACAATAACGATGAAATAAAAAAATAACACATTTTCTGCCAAACTACTGAAAAAACCGTTGTCAAAGTATCAATATCTACTAAGATTAACTAAAACAGCAATGAAAAGTAAATCTTAATTCAAACAAAATTAAGACTGAAGGAGTAAAGAGTTTGTTTTTAAATAAAAATAATAATACATTTTCAGCCAAGCTACTGAAAAAATCGTTGTCAAAGTATCAAGTATCAAAAATCATTCAGATTAACTAAAACAGCAATGAAAAGCAAATCTAAATCGAAAAAAACTAAGATTGACGGAGTAAAGAGTTTGTTTTTTAATAAAAAAATAACACATTTTCAGCCAAACTACTGAAAAAATCGTTGTCAAAGTATGAAGTATCATTCAGATTGACTAAAACAGCAATGAAAAGCAAATCAAAATTGAAAAAAAAATAAGATTGACGGAGATAAGAGTTTTTTTTTCATACAATAACGATGAAATAAAAATATAACACATTTTCTGCCAAACTACTGAAAAAATCGTTGTCAAAGTATCATGTATCAAGTATCATTCAGATTGACTAAAACAGCAATGAAAAGCAAATCTAAATTGAAAAAAATTAAGATTTACGGAGATAAGAGTTTTTTTTTCATACAATAACGATGAAATAAAAAAATAACACATTTTCTGCCAAACTACTGAAAAAACCGTTGTCAAAGTATCAATATCTACTAAGATTAACTAAAACAGCAATGAAAAGTAAATCTTAATTCAAACAAAATTAAGACTGAAGGAGTAAAGAGTTTGTTTTTAAATAAAAATAATAATACATTTTCAGCCAAGCTACTGAAAAAATCGTTGTCAAAGTATCAAGTATCAAAAATCATTCAGATTAACTAAAACAGCAATGAAAAGCAAATCTAAATCGAAAAAAACTAAGATTGACGGAGTAAAGAGTTTGTTTTTTAATAAAAAAATAACACATTTTCAGCCAAACTACTGAAAAAATCGTTGTCAAAGTATGAAGTATCATTCAGATTGACTAAAACAGCAATGAAAAGCAAATCAAAATTGAAAAAAAAATAAGATTGACGGAGATAAGAGTTTTTTTTTCATACAATAACGATGAAATAAAAATATAACACATTTTCTGCCAAACTACTGAAAAAATCGTTGTCAAAGTATCAAGTATCAAGTATCATTTAGATTGACTAAAACAGCAATAAAAAGCAAATCTAAATTAAAAAAAAAATTAAGATTGACGTAGATAAGAGTTTTTTTTCATACAATAACGATGAAATAAAAAAATAACACATTTTCTGCCAAACTACTGAAAAAATTGTTGCAAGAGTATCAAGTATCATTTAAATTGACTAAAACAGCAATGAAAAGCAAATCTAAATTGAAAAAAACTAAGATTGACGGAGATAAGAGTTTTTTTTTTCATACAATAACGATGAAATAAAAAAATAACACATTTTCTGGCAAACTACTGAAAAAATCGTTGTCAAAGAATCAAGTATCAAGTATCATTCAGATTGACTAAAACAGCAATGAAAAGCAAATCTAAATTGAAAAAAAATTAAGATTGACGGAGATAAGAGTTTTTTTTTCATACAATAACGGTGAAATAAAAAAATAACACATTTTCTGCCAAACTACTGAAAAAATCGTTGTCAAAGTATCAAAAATCATTCAGAGTGACTAAAACAGCAATGAAAAGCAAATCTAAATTGAAAAAAAATTAAGATTGAAGGAGTAAAGAGTTTGTTTATTAATAAAAAAATAACACATTTTCAGCCAAGCTACTGAAAAAATCGTTGTCAAAGTATCAAGTTTCAAAAATCATTCAGATTGACTAAAACAGCAATGAAAAGCAAATCTAAATCGAAAAAAACTAAGATTGACGGAGTAAAGAGTTTGTTTTTTAATAAAAAAATAACACATTTTCAGCCAAACTACTGAAAAAATCATTGTCAAAGTATCAAGTATCAAGTATCATTCAGATTGACTAAAACTGCAATGAAAAGCAAATCTAAATTGAAAAAAAATAAAGATTGACAGAGATAAAAGTTTTTTTTTTTCATACAATAACGATGAAATAAAAAAATAACACGTTTTCTGCCAAACTACTGAAAAAATCGTGTTCAAATTATCAAGTATCATTCAGATTGACTAAAACACAAATAAAAATTAAATCTAAATTGAAAAAAAATTAAGATTGAAGGAGTAACGAGTTTGTTTTTAAATAAAATAACACATTTTCAGCCAAACTACTGAAAAAATCGTTGTCAAGTATCAAGTATCATTCAGATTAACTAAAACAGCAATGAAAAGCAAATCTAAATTGAAAAAAAATTAAGATTGACGGAGATAAAAGTTTTTTTTTTCATATAATAACGATGAAATAAAAACATAACACATTTTCAGCCAAACTACTTAAAAAATCGTTGTCAAAGTATCAAGTATCATTCAGATTGACTAAAACAGCAATGAAAAGTAACTCTAAATTGAAAAAAATTAAGATTGAAGGAGTAAAGAGTTTGTTTTTTAATAAAAAAATAACACATTTTCTGCCAAGCTACTGAAAAAATCGTTGTCAAAGTATCAAGTATCAAAAATCATTCAGATTGACTAAAACAGCAATGAAAAGCAAATCTAAATCGAAAAAAACTAAGATTGACGGAGTAAAGAGTTTGTTTTTTAATAAAAAAATAACACATTTTCAGCCAAACTACTGAAAAAATCGTTGTCAAAGTATCATGTATCAAGTATCATTCAGATTGACTAAAACAGCAATGAAAAGCAAATCTAAATTGAAAAAAAATTAAGATTTAAGAATATAAAAGTTTTTTTTTTCATATAATAACGATGAAATAAAAACATAACACATTTTCAGCCAAACTACTGAAAAAATCGTTGTCAAATTAACAAGTATCATTCAGATTGACTAAAACACAAATAAAAAGTAAATCTAAATTGAAAAAAAATTAAGATTGAAGGAGTAAAGAGTTTGTTTTTAATAAAATAACACATTTTCAGCCAAACTACTGAAAAAATCATTGTCAAAGTGTCAAGTATCAAGTATCATTCAGATTGACTAAAACAGCAATGAAAAGTAAATCTAAATTGAAAAAAAATTAAGATTGAAGGAGTAAAGAGTTTGTTTTTTAATAAAAAAATAACACATTTTCAGACAAACTACTGAAAAAATCATTGTCAAAGTATCAAGTATCAAGTATCATTCAGATTGACTAAAACAGCAATGAAAAGCAAATCTAAATTGAAAAAAAATTAAGATTGACGGAGATAAAAGTTTTTTTTTTCATATAATAACGATGAAATAAAAAAATAACACGTTTTCTGCCAAACTACTAAAAAAATCGTTGTCAAAGTATCAAGTATCAAGTATCATTCAGATTCACTAAAACAGCAATGAAAAGTAAATCTAAATTGAAAAAAATTAAGATTGAAGGAGTAAAGAGTTTGTTTTTTAATAAAAAAATAACACATTTTCAGCCAAGCTACTGAAAAAATCGTTGTCAAAGTATCAAGTATCAAGTATCATTCAGATTCACTAAAACAGCAATGAAAAGTATATCAAAATTGCAAAAAAATTAAGATTAAAGGAGTAAAGAGTTTGTTTTTTAATAAAAAAATAACACATTTTCAGCCAAGCTACTGAAAAAATCGTTGTCAAAGTATCAAGTATCATTCAGATTGACTAAAACAGCAATGAAAAGTAAATATAAATTAAAAAAAAACTAAGATTGACGGAGATAAGAATTTTTTTTTTCATACAATAACGATGAAATAAAAAAAAACACATTTTCTGCCAAACTACTGAAAAAACCATTGTCAAAGTATCAAATAACAAGTATCATTCAGATTGACTAAAACAGCAATGAAAAGTAAATATAAATTTAAAAAAAAATTAAGATTGTCGGAGATAAGAGTTTTTTTTTTCATACAATAACGATGAAATAAAAACATAACACATTTTCTGCCAAACTACTGAAAAAATCGTTGTCAAAGTATCGAGTATCATTCAGATTGACTAAAACAGCAATGAAAAGTAAATCTAAATTGAAAAAAAATTAAGATTGGAGGAGTTAAGAATTTTTTTTTGAATAAAAAAATAACACATTTTCTGCCAAACTACTGAAAAAATCGTTGTCAAAGTATCAAGTAACAAGTATCATTCAGATTGACTAAAACAGCAATGAAAAGTAAATATAAATTTAAAAAAAAATTAAGATTGTCGGAGATAAGAGTTTTTTTTTCATACAATAACGATGAAATAAAAACATAACACATTTTCTGCCAAACTACTGAAAAAATCGTTGTCAAAGTATCGAGTATCATTCAGATTGACTAAAACAGCAATGAAAAGTAAATCTAAATTGAAAAAAAATTAAGATTGGAGGAGTTAAGAGTTTTTTTTAAAATAAAAAAATAATACATTTTCTGCCAAACTACTGAAAAAATCGTTGTCAAAGTATCAAAAATCATTCAGATTGACAAAAACAGCAATGAAAAGTAAATCTTAATTGAAAAAAAAATTAAGATTGTTGGAGATAAGAGTTTTCTTTCAAACAATAAAAATGAAATAAAAACATAACACATTTTCTGCCAAACTACTGAAAAAATCGTTGTCAAAGTATCAAGTATCATTCAGATTGACTAAAACAGCAATGAAAAGCAAATCTAAATCGAAAAAAACTAAGATTGACGGAGTAAAGAGTTTGTTTTTTAATAAAAAAATAACACATTTTCAGCCAAACTACTGAAAAAATCGTTGTCAAAGTATCATGTATCAAGTATCATTCAGATTGACTAAAACAGCAATGAAAAGCAAATCTAAATTGAAAAAAATTAAGATTTAAGGAGATAAAAGTTTTTTTTTTCATATAATAACGATGAAATAAAAACATAACACATTTTCAGCCAAACTACTGAAAAAATCGTTGTCAAATTAACAAGTATCATTCAGATTGACTAAAACACAAATAAAAAGTAAATCTAAATTGAAAAAAAATTAAGATTGAAGGAGTAAAGAGTTTGTTTTTAAATAAAATAACACATTTTCAGCCAAACTACTGAAAAAATCATTGTCAAGTATCAAGTATCATTCAGATTGACTAAAACAGCAATGAAAAGTAAATCTAAATTGAAAAAAAATTAAGATTGAAGGAGTAAAGAGTTTGTTTTTTAATAAAAAAATAACACATTTTCAGACAAACTACTGAAAAAATCATTGTCAAAGTATCAAGTATCAAGTATCATTCAGATTGACTAAAACAGCAATGAAAAGCAAATCTAAATTGAAAAAAAATTAAGATTGACGGAGATAAAAGTTTTTTTTTTCATATAATAACGATGAAATAAAAAAATAACACGTTTTCTGCCAAACTACTAAAAAAATCGTTGTCAAAGTATCAAGTATCAAGTATCATTCAGATTCACTAAAACAGCAATGAAAAGTAAATCTAAATTGAAAAAAATTAAGATTGAAGGAGTAAAGAGTTTGTTTTTTAATAAAAAAATAACACATTTTCTCCCAAACTACTGAAAAAATCGTTGTCAAAGTATCAAGTATCAAGTATCATTCAGATTCACTAAAACAGCAATGAAAAGTATATCTAAATTGCAAAAAAATTAAGATTAAAGGAGTAAAGGAGTAAAGAGTTTGTTTTTTAATAAAAAAATAACACATTTTCAGCCAAGCTACTGAAAAAATCGTTGTCAAAGTATCAAGTATCATTCAGATTGACTAAAACAGCAATGAAAAGTAATTATAAATTTAAAAAAAAACTAAGATTGACGGAGATAAGATATTTTTTTTTCATACAATAACGATGAAATAAAAATATAACACATTTTCTGCCAAACTACTGAAAAAACCATTGTCAAAGTATCAAATAACAAGTATCATTCAGATTGACTAAAACAGCAATGAAAAGTAAATATAAATTTAAAAAAAATTAAGATTGTCGGAGATAAGAGTTTTTTTTTTCATACAATAACGATGAAATAAAAACATAACACATTTTCTGCCAAACTACTGAAAAAATCGTTGTCAAAGTATCGCGTATCATTCAGATTGACTTAAACAGCAATGAAAAGTAAATCTAAATTGAAAAAAAATTAAGATTGGAGGAGTTAAGAATTTTTTTTTAAATAAAAAAATAACACATTTTCTCCCAAACTACTGAAAAAATCGTTGTCAAAGTATCAAGTAACAAGTATCATTCAGATTGACTAAAACAGCAATGAAAAGTAAATATAAATTAAAAAAAAAATTAAGATTGTCGGAGATAAGAGTTTTTTTTTCATACAATAACGATGAAATAAAAACATAACACATTTTCTGCCAAACTACTGAAAAAATCGTTGTCAAAGTATCGAGTATCATTCAGATTGACTAAAACAGCAATGAAAAGTAAATCTAAATTGAAAAAAAATTAAAAAACATAACACATTTTCAGCCAAACTACTGAAAAAATCGTTGTCAAAGTATCAAGTATCATTCAGATTGACTAAAACAGCAATGAAAAGCAAATCTAAATTGAAAAAAAATTAAGATTGACGGAGATAAAAGTTTTTTTTTTCATATAATAGCGATGAAATAAAAACATAACACATTTTCAGCCAAACTACTGAAAAAATCGTTGTCCAAATATCAAGTATCATTCAGATTGACTAAAACAGCAATGAAAAGCAAATCTAAATTGAAAAAAATTAAGATTGTCGGAGATAAGAATTTTTTTTTAAATAAAATAACACATTTTCAGCCAAATTGCTGAAAAAATCGTTGTCAAGTATCAAGTATCATTCAGATTAACTAAAACAGCAATGAAAAGCAAATCTAAATCGAAAAAAAATTAAGATTGAAGGAGTAAAGAGTTTTTTTGTAAATAAAAAAATAATACATTTTCAGCCAAACTACTGAAAAAATCGTTGTCAAGTATCAAGTATCATTAAGATTAACTAAAACAGCAATTAAAAATAAATCTAAATTGAAAAAAAATTAAGATTGGAGGAGTTAAGAGTTTTTTTTTGAATAAAAAAATAACACATTTTCTGCCAAACTACTGATAAAATCGTTGTCAAAGTATCATGTATCAAGTATCATTCAGATTGACTAAAACAGCAATGAAAAGCAAATCTAGATTGAAAAAAAATTAAGATTAACGGATTTAAGAGATTTTTTTTTTCATACAATAACTATGAAAGAAAAAAAAAAAAATTCTGCCAAACTACTGAAAAAATCGTTGTCAAAGTATCAAGTGACAAGTATCATTCAGATTGACTAAAACAGCAATGAAAAGTAAATCTAAATTGAAAAAAAATTAAGATTGTCGGAGATAAGAGTTTTCTTTCAAACAATAACGATGAAATAAAAACATAACACATTTTCTGCCAAACTACTGAAAAAACCATTGTCAAAGTATCAAATAACAAGTATCATTCAGATTGACTAAAACAGCAATGAAAAGTAAATATAAATTTAAAAAAAATTAAGATTGTCGGAGATAAGAGTTTTTTTTTTCATACAATAACGATGAAATAAAAACATAACACATTTTCTGCCAAACTACTGAAAAAATCGTTGTCAAAGTATCGCGTATCATTCAGATTGACTTAAACAGCAATGAAAAGTAAATCTAAATTGAAAAAAAATTAAGATTGGAGGAGTTAAGAATTTTTTTTTAAATAAAAAAATAACACATTTTCTGCCAAACTACTGAAAAAATCGTTGTCAAAGTATCAAGTAACAATTTTCATTCAGATTGACTTAAACAGCAATGAAAAGTATATCTAAATTGCAAAAAAATTAAGATTAAAGGAGTAAAGAGTTTGTTTTTTAATAAAAAAATAACACATTTTCAGCCAAGCTACTGAAAAAATCGTTGTCAAAGTATCAAGTATCATTCAGATTGACTTAAACAGCAATGAAAAGTAAATATAAATTTAAAAAAAACTAAGATTGACGGAGATAAGATATTTTTTTTTCATACAATAACGATGAAATAAAAATATAACACATTTTCTGCCAAACTACTGAAAAAACCATTGTCAAAGTATCAAATAACAAGTATCATCAGATTGACTAAAACAGCAATGAAAAGTAAATATAAATTTAAAAAAAATTAAGATTGTCGGAGATAAGAGTTTTTTTTTTCATACAATAACGATGAAATAAAAACATAACACATTTTCTGCCAAACTACTGAAAAAATCGTTGTCAAAGTATCGCGTATCATTCAGATTGACTTAAACAGCAATGAAAAGTAAATCAAAATTGAAAAAAAAATTAAGATTGGAGGAGTTAAGAATTTTTTTTTAAATAAAAAAATAACACATTTTCTGCCAAACTACTGAAAAAATCGTTGTCAAAGTATCAAGTAACAAGTATCATTCAGATTGACTAAAACAGCAATGAAAAGTAAATATAAATTTAAAAAAAAATTAAGATTGTCGGAGATAAGAGTTTTTTTTTCATACAATAACGATGAAATAAAAACATAACACATTTTCTGCCAAACTACTGAAAAAATCGTTGTCAAAGTATCGAGTATCATTCAGATTGACTAAAACAGCAATGAAAAGTAAATCTAAATTGAAAAAAAATTAAGATTGGAGGAGTTAAGAGTTTTTTTTAAAATAAAAAAATAATACATTTTCTGCCAAACTACTGAAAAATCGTTGTCAAAGAATCAAGTAACAAGTATCATTCAGATTGACTTAAACAGCAATGAAAAGTAAATCTAAATTGAAAAAAAATTAAGATTGGAGGAGTTAAGAGTTTTTTTTTGAATAAAAAAATAACACATTTTCTGCCAAACTACTGAAAAAATCGTTGTCAAAGTATCATGTATCAAGTATCATTCAGATTGACTAAAACAGCAATGAAAAGCAAATCTAAATTGAAAAAAATTAAGATTAACGGATTTAAGAGATTTTTTTTTTCATACAATAACTATGAAATAAAAAAAAAAAATTTCTGCCAAACTACTGAAAAAATCGTTGTCAAAGTATCAAAAATCATTCAGATTGACAAAAACAGCAATGAAAAGTAAATCTTAATTGAAAAAAAAATTAAGATTGTTGGAGATAAGAGTTTTCTTTCAAACAATAACGATGAAATAAAACCATAACACATTTTCTGCCAAACTACTGAAAAAATCGTTGTCAAAGTATCAAGTATCATTCAGATTGACTAAAACAGCAATGAAAAGCAAATCTAAATCGAAAAAAACTAAGATTGACGGAGATAAGATATTTTTTTTTTCATACAATAACGATGAAATAAAAACATAACACATTTTCAGCCAAACTACTGAAAAAATCGTTGTCAAAGTATCAAGTAACATTCAGATTGACTAAAACAGCAATGAAAAGCAAATCTAAATTGAAAAAAAATTAAGATTGACGGAGATAAAAGTTTTTTTTGCATATAATAACGATGAAATAAAAACATAACACATTTTCAGCCAAACTACTGAAAAAACCGTTGTCAAAGTATCAAGTATCATTCCGATTGACTAAAACAGCAATGAAAAGTAAATCTAAATTGAAAAAAAATTAAGATTGAAGGAGTAAAGAGTTTGTTTTTAAATAAAAAAAATAATACATTTTCAGCCAAACTACTGAAAAAATCGTTATCAAAGTATCATGTATCAAGTATCATTCAGATTGACTAAAACAGCAATGAAAAGCAAATCTAAATCGAAAAAAAATTAAGATTGACGGAGATAGGAGTTTTTTTTTTCATACAATAACGATGAAATAAAAATATAACACATTTTCTGCCAAACTACTAAAAAAATCGTTGTCAAAGTATCAAGTATCAAGTATCATTCAGATTCACTAAAACAGCAATGAAAAGTAAATCTAAATTGAAAAAAATTAAGATTGAAGGAGTAAAGAGTTTGTTTTTTAATAAAAAAATAACACATTTTCTCCCAAACTACTGAAAAAATCGTTGTCAAAGTATCAAGTATCAAGTATCATTCAGATTCACTAAAACAGCAATGAAAAGTATATCTAAATTGCAAAAAAATTAAGATTAAAGGAGTAAAGGAGTAAAGAGTTTGTTTTTTAATAAAAAAATAACACATTTTCAGCCAAGCTACTGAAAAAATCGTTGTCAAAGTATCAAGTATCATTCAGATTGACTAAAACAGCAATGAAAAGTAATTATAAATTTTAAAAAAAACTAAGATTGACGGAGATAAGATATTTTTTTTTCATACAATAACGATGAAATAAAAATATAACACATTTTCTGCCAAACTACTGAAAAAACCATTGTCAAAGTATCAAATAACAAGTATCATTCAGATTGACTAAAACAGCAATGAAAAGTAAATATAAATTTAAAAAAAATTAAGATTGTCGGAGATAAGAGTTTTTTTTTTCATACAATAACGATGAAATAAAAACATAACACATTTTCTGCCAAACTACTGAAAAAATCGTTGTCAAAGTATCGCGTATCATTCAGATTGACTTAAACAGCAATGAAAAGTAAATCTAAATTGAAAAAAAATTAAGATTGGAGGAGTTAAGAATTTTTTTTTAAATAAAAAAATAACACATTTTCTCCCAAACTACTGAAAAAATCGTTGTCAAAGTATCAAGTAACAAGTATCATTCAGATTGACTAAAACAGCAATGAAAAGTAAATATAAATTAAAAAAAAAATTAAGATTGTCGGAGATAAGAGTTTTTTTTTCATACAATAACGATGAAATAAAAACATAACACATTTTCTGCCAAACTACTGAAAAAATCGTTGTCAAAGTATCGAGTATCATTCAGATTGACTAAAACAGCAATGAAAAGTAAATCTAAATTGAAAAAAAATTAAAAAACATAACACATTTTCAGCCAAACTACTGAAAAAATCGTTGTCAAAGTATCAAGTATCATTCAGATTGACTAAAACAGCAATGAAAAGCAAATCTAAATTGAAAAAAAATTAAGATTGACGGAGATAAAAGTTTTTTTTTTCATATAATAGCGATGAAATAAAAACATAACACATTTTCAGCCAAACTACTGAAAAAATCGTTGTCCAAATATCAAGTATCATTCAGATTGACTAAAACAGCAATGAAAAGCAAATCTAAATTGAAAAAAATTAAGATTGTCGGAGATAAGAATTTTTTTTTAAATAAAATAACACATTTTCAGCCAAATTGCTGAAAAAATCGTTGTCAAGTATCAAGTATCATTCAGATTAACTAAAACAGCAATGAAAAGCAAATCTAAATCGAAAAAAAATTAAGATTGAAGGAGTAAAGAGTTTTTTTGTAAATAAAAAAATAATACATTTTCAGCCAAACTACTGAAAAAATCGTTGTCAAGTATCAAGTATCATTAAGATTAACTAAAACAGCAATTAAAAATAAATCTAAATTGAAAAAAAATTAAGATTGGAGGAGTTAAGAGTTTTTTTTTGAATAAAAAAATAACACATTTTCTGCCAAACTACTGATAAAATCGTTGTCAAAGTATCATGTATCAAGTATCATTCAGATTGACTAAAACAGCAATGAAAAGCAAATCTAGATTGAAAAAAAATTAAGATTAACGGATTTAAGAGATTTTTTTTTTCATACAATAACTATGAAAGAAAAAAAAAAAAATTCTGCCAAACTACTGAAAAAATCGTTGTCAAAGTATCAAGTGACAAGTATCATTCAGATTGACTAAAACAGCAATGAAAAGTAAATCTAAATTGAAAAAAAATTAAGATTGTCGGAGATAAGAGTTTTCTTTCAAACAATAACGATGAAATAAAAACATAACACATTTTCTGCCAAACTACTGAAAAAACCATTGTCAAAGTATCAAATAACAAGTATCATTCAGATTGACTAAAACAGCAATGAAAAGTAAATATAAATTTAAAAAAAATTAAGATTGTCGGAGATAAGAGTTTTTTTTTTCATACAATAACGATGAAATAAAAACATAACACATTTTCTGCCAAACTACTGAAAAAATCGTTGTCAAAGTATCGCGTATCATTCAGATTGACTTAAACAGCAATGAAAAGTAAATCTAAATTGAAAAAAAATTAAGATTGGAGGAGTTAAGAATTTTTTTTTAAATAAAAAAATAACACATTTTCTGCCAAACTACTGAAAAAATCGTTGTCAAAGTATCGAGTATCATTCAGATTGACTAAAACAGCAATGAAAAGTAAATCTAAATTGAAAAAAAATTAAGATTGGAGGAGTTAAGAGTTTTTTTTAAAATAAAAAAATAATACATTTTCTGCCAAACTACTGAAAAATCGTTGTCAAAGAATCAAGTAACAAGTATCATTCAGATTGACTTAAACAGCAATGAAAAGTAAATCTAAATTGAAAAAAAATTAAGATTGGAGGAGTTAAGAGTTTTTTTTTGAATAAAAAAATAACACATTTTCTGCCAAACTACTGAAAAAATCGTTGTCAAAGTATCATGTATCAAGTATCATTCAGATTGACTAAAACAGCAATGAAAAGCAAATCTAAATTGAAAAAAATTAAGATTAACGGATTTAAGAGATTTTTTTTTTCATACAATAACTATGAAATAAAAAAAAAAAATTTCTGCCAAACTACTGAAAAAATCGTTGTCAAAGTATCAAAAATCATTCAGATTGACAAAAACAGCAATGAAAAGTAAATCTTAATTGAAAAAAAAATTAAGATTGTTGGAGATAAGAGTTTTCTTTCAAACAATAACGATGAAATAAAACCATAACACATTTTCTGCCAAACTACTGAAAAAATCGTTGTCAAAGTATCAAGTATCATTCAGATTGACTAAAACAGCAATGAAAAGCAAATCTAAATCGAAAAAAACTAAGATTGACGGAGATAAGATATTTTTTTTTTCATACAATAACGATGAAATAAAAACATAACACATTTTCAGCCAAACTACTGAAAAAATCGTTGTCAAAGTATCAAGTAACATTCAGATTGACTAAAACAGCAATGAAAAGCAAATCTAAATTGAAAAAAAATTAAGATTGACGGAGATAAAAGTTTTTTTTGCATATAATAACGATGAAATAAAAACATAACACATTTTCAGCCAAACTACTGAAAAAACCGTTGTCAAAGTATCAAGTATCATTCCGATTGACTAAAACAGCAATGAAAAGCAAATCTAAATTGAAAAAAAATTAAGATTGACGGAGATAAAAGTTTTTTTTTTCATATAATAGCGATGAAATAAAAACATAACACATTTTCAGCCAAACTACTGAAAAAATCGTTGTCCAAATATCAAGTATCATTCAGATTGACTAAAACAGCAATGAAAAGCAAATCTAAATTGAAAAAAATTAAGATTGTCGGAGATAAGAATTTTTTTTAAAATAAAATAACACATTTTCAGCCAAACTGCTGAAAAAATCGTTGTCAAGTATCAAGTATCATTCAGATTAACTAAAACAGCAATGAAAAGCAAATCTAAATCGAAAAAAAATTAAGATTGAAGGAGTAAAGAGTTTTTTTGTAAATAAAAAAATAATACATTTTCAGCCAAACTACTGAAAAAATCGTTGTCAAGTATCAAGTATCATTAAGATTAACTAAAACAGCAATGAAAAGTAAATCTAAATTGAAAAAAAATTAAGATTGGAGGAGTTAAGAGTTTTTTTTTGAATAAAAAAATAACACATTTTCTGCCAAACTACTGATAAAATCGTTGTCAAAGTATCATGTATCAAGTATCATTCAGATTGACTAAAACAGCAATGAAAAGCAAATCTAGATTGAAAAAAAATTAAGATTAACGGATTTAAGAGATTTTTTTTTTCATACAATAACTATGAAAGAAAAAAAAAAAAATTCTGCCAAACTACTGAAAAAATCGTTGTCAAAGTATCAAGTGACAAGTATCATTCAGATTGACTAAAACAGCAATGAAAAGTAAATCTAAATTGAAAAAAAAATTAAGATTGTCGGAGATAAGAGTTTTTTTTTCATACAATAACGATGAAATAAAAACATAACACATTTTCTGCCAAACTACTGAAAAAATCGTTGTCAAAGTATCGAGTATCATTCAGATTGACTAAAACAGCAATGAAAAGTAAATCTAAATTGAAAAAAAATTAAGATTGGAGAAGTTAAGAATTTTTTTTAAAAGAAAAAAATAACACATTTTCAGCCAAACTACTGAAAAAATCGTTGTCCAAATATCAAGTATCATTCAGATTGACTAAAACAGCAATGAAAAGCAAATCTAAATTGAAAAAAATTAAGATTGTCGGAGATAAGAATTTTTTTTTAAATAAAATAACACATTTTCAGCCAAACTGCTGAAAAAATCGTTGTCAAGTATCAAGTATCATTCAGATTAACTAAAACAGCAATGAAAAGCAAATCTAAATCGAAAAAAAATTAAGATTGAAGGAGTAAAGAGTTTTTTTGTAAATAAAAAAATAATACATTTTCAGCCAAACTACTGAAAAAATCGTTGTCAAGTATCAAGTATCATTAAGATTAACTAAAACAGCAATGAAAAGTAAATCTAAATTGAAAAAAAATTAAGATTGGAGGAGTTAAGAGTTTTTTTTTGAATAAAAAAATAACACATTTTCTGCCAAACTACTGATAAAATCGTTGTCAAAGTATCATGTATCAAGTATCATTCAGATTGACTAAAACAGCAATGAAAAGCAAATCTAGATTGAAAAAAATTAAGATTAACGGATTTAAGAGATTTTTTTTTTCATACAATAACTATGAAAGAAAAAAAAAAAAATTCTGCCAAACTACTGAAAAAATCGTTGTCAAAGTATCAAGTGACAAGTATCATTCAGATTGACTAAAACAGCAATGAAAAGTAAATCTAAATTGAAAAAAAAATTAAGATTGTCGGAGATAAGAGTTTTCTTTCAAACAATAACGATGAAATAAAAACCTAACACATTTTCTGCCAAACTACTGAAAAAATCGTTGTCAAAGTATCGAGTATCATTCAGATTGACTAAAACAGCAATGAAAAGTAAATCTAAATTGAAAAAAAATTAAGATTGGAGGAGTTAAGAATTTTTTTTAAAAGAAAAAAATAACACATTTTCTGCCAAACTACTGAAAAAATCGTTGTCAAAATATCAAGTAACAAGTATCATTCAGATTGACTAAAACAGCAATGAAAAGAAAATCTAAATCGAAAAAAAAATTAAGATTGTCGGAGATGACAGTTTTTTTTTCATACAATAACGATGAAATAAAAACATAACACATTTTCTGCCAAACTACTGAAAAAATCGTTGTCAAAGTATCGAGTATCATTCAGATTGACTAAAACAGCAATGAAAAGTAAATCTAAATTGAAAAAAAATTAAGATTGGAGGAGTTAATAGTTTTTTTTTTTGAATAAAAAAATAACACATTTTCTGCCAAACTACTGAAAAAATCATTGTCAAAGTATCATGTATCAAGTATCATTCAGATTGACTTAAACAGCAATGAAAAGTAAATCTAAATTGAAAAAAAATTAAGATTGGAGGAGTAAAGAGTTTTTTTTTGAATAAAACAATAACACATTTTCTGCCAAACTACTGAAAAAATCGTTGTCAAAGTATCATGTATCAAGTGTCATTCAGATTGACTAAAACAGCAATGAAAAGCAAATCTAAATTGAAAAAAATTAAGATTGACGGATTTAAGAGATTTTTTTTTTCATACAATAACTATGAAATAAAAAAAAAAAATTTCTGCCAAACTACTGAAAAAATCATTGTCAAATTATCAAGTAACAAGTATCATTCAGATTGACTAAAACAGCAATGAAAAGTAAATCTAAATCGAAAAAAAAATTAAGATTGTCGGAGATAAGAGTTTTTTTTTCATACAATAACGATGAAATAAAAACATAACACATTTTCTGCCAAACTACTGAAAAAATCGTTGTCAAAGTATCGAGTATCATTCAGATTGACTAAAACAGCAATGAAAAGTAAAACTAAATTGAAAAAAAATTAAGATTGGAGGAGTTAAGAATTTTTTTTTAAATAAAAAAATAACACATTTTCTGCCAAACTACTGAAAAAATCGTTGTCAAAGTATCAAGTAACAAGTATCATTCAGATTGACTTAAACAGCAATGAAAAGTAAATATAAATTTAAAAAAAAATTAAGATTGTCGGAGATAAGAGTTTTTTTTTCATACAATAACGATGAAATAAAAACATAACACATTTTCTGCCAAACTACTGAAAAAATCGTTGTCAAAGTATCAAGTAACAAGTATCATTCAGATTGACTAAAACAGCAATGAAAAGTAAATATAAATTTAAAAAAAAATTAAGATTGTCGGAGATAAGAGTTTTTTTTTCATACAATAACGATGAAATAAAAACATAACACATTTTCTGCCAAACTACTGAAAAAATCGTTGTCAAAGTATCAAGTATCATTCAGATTGACTAAAACAGCAATGAAAAGTAAATCTAAATCGAAAAAAACTAAGATTGACGGAGATAAGATATTTTTTTTTTCATACAATAACGATGAAATAAAAAAAACAAATTTTCTGCCAAACTACTGAAAAAATCATTGTCAAAGTATCAAGTAACAAGTATCATTCAGATTGACTAAAACAGCAATGAAAAGTAAATCTAAATCGAAAAAAAAATTAAGATTGTCGGAGATAAGAGTTTTTTTTTCATACAATAACGATGAAATAAAAACATAACACATTTTCTGCCAAACTACTGAAAAAATCGTTGTCAAAGTATCGAGTATC
The DNA here is from genome assembly GCA_961205885.1 of Ptychoptera albimana. Taxonomy (NCBI): domain Eukaryota; kingdom Metazoa; phylum Arthropoda; class Insecta; order Diptera; family Ptychopteridae; genus Ptychoptera; species Ptychoptera albimana. The sequence continues at coordinate 48,110,143 of OY540801.1, forward strand.
ATTCAGATTGACTAAAACAGCAATGAAAAGTAAAACTAAATTGAAAAAAAATTAAGATTGGAGGAGTTAAGAATTTTTTTTAAATAAAAAAATAACACATTTTCTGCCAAACTACTGAAAAAATCGTTGTCAAAGTATCAAGTAACAAGTATCATTCAGATTGACTAAAACAGCAATGAAAAGTAAATATAAATTTAAAAAAAAATTAAGATTGTCGGAGATAAGAGTTTTTTTTTCATACAATAACGATGAAATAAAAACATAACACATTTTCTGCCAAACTACTGAAAAAATCGTTGTCAAAGTATCAAGTAACAAGTATCATTCAGATTGACTAAAACAGCAATGAAAAGTAAATATAAATTTAAAAAAAAATTAAGATTGTCGGAGATAAGAGTTTTTTTTTCATACAATAACGATGAAATAAAAACATAACACATTTTTTGCCAAACTACTGAAAAAATCGTTGTCAAAGTATCGAGTATCATTCAGATTGACTAAAACAACAATGAAAAGTAAATCTAAATTGAAAAAAAATTAAGATTGGAGGAGTTAAGAGTTTTTTTTTTAAATAAAAAAATAATACATTTTCTGCCAAACTACTGAAAAAATCGTTGTCAAAGAATCAAGTAACAAGTATCATTCAGATTGACTTAAACAACAATGAAAAGTTAATCTAAATTGATAAAAAATTAAGATTGGAGGAGTTAAGAGTTTTTTTTTGAATAAAAAAATAACACATTTTCTGCCAAACTACTGAAAAAATCGTTGCCAAAGTATTATGTATCAAGTATCATTCAGATTGACTAAAACAGCAATGAAAAGCAAATCTAAATTGAAAAAAAATTAAGATTGACGGAGATAAGAGTTTTTTTTTTTCATACAATAACGATGAAATAAAAAAATAACACATTTTCTGCCAAACTACTGAAAAAACCGTTGTCAAAGTATCAATATCTATTAAGATTGACTAAAACAGCAATGAAAGTAAATCTAAAGTGAACAAAAATTAAGATTGAAGGAGTAAAGAGTTTGTTTTTAAATAAAAAAAATAATACATTTTCAGCTAAACTACTGAAAAAATCGTTATCAAAGTATCATGTATCAAGTATCATTCAGATTGACTAAAACAGCAATGAAAAGCAAATCTCAATTGAAAAATTATTATGATTGAAGGAGTAAATAGTTTTTTTTTTCATACAATAACGATGAAATAAAAAAATAACACATTTTCTGCCAAACTACTGAAAAAATCGTTATCAAAGTATCATGTATCAAGTATCATTCAGATTGACTAAAACAGCAATGAGAAGCAAATCTAAATTGAAAAAAAATTAAGATTGACGGAGATAAGAGTTTTTTTTTTTCATACAATAACGATGAAATAAAAAAATAACACATTTTCTGCCAAACTACTGAAAAAATCGTTGCCAAAGTATCATGTATCAAGTATCATTCAGATTGCAATGAAAAGCAAATCTAAATTGAAAAAAAATTAAGATTGACGGAGATAAGAGTTTTTTTTTCATACAATAACGATGAAATAAAAAAATAACACATTTTCTGCCAAACTACTGAAAAAATCGTTGTCAAAGTATCAATATCAATTAAGATTGACTAAAACAGCAATGAAAGTAAATCTAAAGTGAACAAAAATTAAGATTGAAGGACTAAAGAGTTTGTTTTTAAATAAAAAAAATAATACATTTTCAGCTAAACTACTGAAAAAATCGTTATCAAAGTATCATGTATCAAGTATCATTCAGATTGACTAAAACAGCAATGAAAAGCAAATCTCAATTGAAAAATTATTATGATTGAAGGAGTAAAGAGTTTTTTTTTTCATACAATAACGATGAAATAAAAAAATAACACATTTTCTGCCAAACTACTGAAAAAATCGTTATCAAAGTATCATGTATCAAGTATCATTCAGATTGACTAAAACAGCAATGAGAAGCAAATCTAAATTGAAAAAAAATTAAGATTGACGGAGATAAGAGTTTTTTTTTTTCATACAATAACGATGAAATAAAAAAATAACACATTTTCTGCCAAACTACTGAAAAAACCGTTGTCAAAGTATCAATATCTATTAAGATTGACTAAAACAGCAATGAAAGTAAATCTAAAGTGAACAAAAATTAAGATTGAAGGAGTAAAGAGTTTGTTTTTAAATAAAAAAAATAATACATTTTCAGCTAAACTACTGAAAAAATCATTATCAAAGTATCATGTATCAAGTATCATTCAGATTGACTAAAACAGCAATGAAAAGCAAATGTAAATTGAAAAAAAATTAAGATTGACGGAGATAAGAGTTTTTTTTTCATACAATAACGATGAAATAAAAAAATAACACATTTTCTGCCAAACTACTGAAAAAATCGTTGTCAAAGTATCAATATCAATTAAGATTGACTAAAACAGCAATGAAAGTAAATCTAAAGTGAACAAAAATTAAGATTGAAGGAGTAAAGAGTTTGTTTTTAAATAAAAAAAATAATACATTTTCAGCTAAACTACTGAAAAAATCGTTATCAAAGTATCATGTATCAAGTATCATTCAGATTGACTAAAACAGCAATGAAAAGCAAATCTAAATTGAAAAAAAATTAAGATTGTCGGAGATAAGAGTTTTCTTTCAAACAATAACTATGAAATAAAAAAAACACATTTTCTGCCAAACTACTGAAAAAATTGTTGTCAGAGTATCAAGTATCATTTAAATTGACTAAAACAGCAATGAAAAGCAACTCTAAATTGAAAAAAACTAAGATTGACGGAGATAAGAGATTTTTTTTTATACAATAACAATGAAATAAAAAAATAGCACATTTTCTGCCAAACTACTGAAAAAATCGTTGTCAAAGTATCAAGTATCATTCAGATTGACTAAAACAGCAATGAAAAGCAAATCTAAATTGAAAAAAAAATAAAGATTGACGAAGATAAGAGATTTTTTTTTCATACAATAACGATGAAATAATAAAATAACACATTTTCTGCCAAACTACTGAAAAAATCGTTGTTCGTCATTCAGATTGACTAAAACAGCAATGAAAAGTAAATCTAAATTGAAAAAAAAATTAAGATTGTCGGAGATAAGAGTTTTCTTTCAAACAATAACGATTAAATAAAAACATAACACATTTTCTGCCAAACTACTGAAAAAATTGTTGTCAAAGTATCAAAAATCATTCAGATTATCTAAAACAGCAATGAAAAGCAAATCTAAATCGAAAAAAACTAAGATTGACGGAGATAAGATATATTTTTTTTCATACAATAACGATGAAATAAAAAAAAACACATTTTCTGCCAAACTTCTTAAAAAATCATTGTCAAAGTATCAAGTATCATTCAGATTGACTAAAACAGCAATGAAAAGTAAATCTAAAATGAAAAAAAAATAAGATTGACGGAGTTAAGAATTTTTTTTTAAATAAAAAAAATAGCACATTTTCTGCCAAACTACTGAAAAAATCGTTGTCAAAGTATCAAGTATCATTTAGATTGACTAAAACAGCAATGAAAAGCAAATCTAAATTGAAATAAAATTAAGATTGACGAAGATAAGAGTTTTTTTTTCATACAATAACTATGAAATAAAAAAATAACACATTTTCTGCCAAACTACTGAAAAAATTGTTGTCAGAGTATCAAGTATCATTTAAATTGACTAAAACAGCAATGAAAAGCAACTCTAAATTGAAAAAAACTAAGATTGACGGAGATAAGAGATTTTTTTTCATACAATAACAATGAAATAAAAAAATAGCACATTTTCTGCCAAACTACTGAAAAAATCGTTGTCAAAGTATCAAGTATCATTCAGATTGACTAAAACAGCAATGAAAAGCAAATCTAAATTGAAAAAAAAATAAAGATTGACGAAGATAAGAGATTTTTTTTTCATACAATAACGATGAAATAATAAAATAACACATTTTCTGCCAAACTACTGAAAAAATCGTTGTCAAAGTATCAAGTATCATTTAGATTGACTAAAACAGCAATGAAAAGCAAATCTAAATTGAAAAAAAATTAAGATTGACGTAGATAAGAGTTTTTTTTTCATACAATAACTATGAAATAAAAAAATAACACATTTTCTGCCAAACTACTGAAAAAATTGTTGTCAGAGTATCAAGTATCATTTAAATTGACTAAAACAGCAATGAAAAGCAAATCTAAATTGAAAAAAACTAAGATTGACGGAGATAAGAGATTTTTTTTTATACAATAACAATGAAATAAAAAAATAGCACATTTTCTGCCAAACTACTGAAAAAATCGTTGTCAAAGTATCAAGTATCATTCAGATTGACTAAAACAGCAATGAAAAGCAAATCTAAATCGAAAAAAAAATTAAGTTTGACAGAGTTAAGAGTTTTTTTTCAAACAATACCGGTGAAATAAAAATAATTCATTTTCTGCCAAACTACTGAAAAAATCGTTCTCAAAGAATCAAGTAACAAGTATCATTCAGATTGACTTAAACAGCAATGAAAAGTAAATCTAAATTGAAAAAAAATTTAGATTGGAGGAGTAAAGAGTTTTTTTTTGAATAAAAAAATTAACACATTTTCTGCCAAACTACTGAAAAAATCGTTGTCAAAGTATCAAGTGACAAGTATCATTCAGATTGACTAAAACAGCAATGAAAAGTAAATCTAAATTGAAAAAAAAATTAAGATTGTCGGAGATAAGAGTTTTCTTTCAAACAATAACGATGAAATAAAAACATAACACATTTTCTGCCAAACTACTGAAACAATCGTTGTCAAAGTATCAATTATCATTCAGATTGACTAAAACAGCAATGAAAAGCAAATCTAAATCGAAAAAAACTAAGATTGACGGAGATAAGATATTTTTTTTTCATACAATAACGATGAAATAAAAAAAAACACATTTTCTGCCAAACTACTGAAAAAATCGTTGTCAAAGTATCAAGTATCATTCAGATTGACTAAAACAACAATGAAAAGTAAATCTAAATTGAAAAAAAATTAAGATTGGAGGAGTTAAGAATTTTTTTTTAAATGAAAAAAATAGCACATTTTCTGCCAAACTACTGAAAAAATCGTTGTCAAAGTATCAAGTATCATTCAGATTGACTAAAACAGCAATGAAAAGCAAATCTAAATTGAAAAAAATAAAGATTGACGGAGATAAGAGTTTTTTTTTCATACAATAACGATGAAATAAAAAAATAACACATTTTCTGCCAAACTACTGAAAAAATCGTTGTCAAAATATCAAGTATCAAGTATCATTTAGATTGACTAAAACAGCAATGAAAAGTAAATCTAAATTGAAAAAAAATTAAGATTGGAGGAGTTAAGAATTTTTTTTTAAATGAAAAAAATAGCACATTTTCTGCCAAACTACTGAAAAAATCGTTGTCAAAGTATCAAGTATCATTCAGATTGACTAAAACAGCAATGAAAAGCAAATCTAAATTGAAAAAAATAAAGATTGACGGAGATAAGAGTTTTTTTTTTCATACAATAACGATGAAATAAAAAAATAACACATTTTCTGCCAAACTACTGAAAAAATCGTTGTCAAAGTATCAAGTATCATTTAGATTGACTAAAACAGCAATGAAAAGCAAATCTAAATTGAAAAAAAAATTAAGATTGACATAGATAAGAGTTTTTTTTTCATACAATAACTATGAAATAAAAAAATAACACATTTTCTGCCAAACTACTGAAAAAATTGTTGTCAGAGTATCAAGTATCATTTAAATTGACTAAAACAGCAATGAAAAGCAAATCTAAATTGAAAAAAACTAAGATTGTCGGAGATAAGAGATTTTTATTCATACAATAACAATGAAATAAAAAAATAACACATTTTCTGCCAAACTACTGAAAAAATCGTTGTCAAAGTATCAAGTATCATTTAAATTGACTAAAACAGCAATGAAAAGCAAATCTAAATCGAAAAAAAAATTAAGATTGACAGAGTTAAGAGTTTTTTTTCAAACAATACCGGTGAAATAAAAATAATACATTTTCTGCCAAATTACTGAAAAAATCGTTGTCAAAGAATCAAGTAATAAGTATCATTCAGATTGACTTAAACAGCAATGAAAAGTAAATCTAAATTGAAAAAAAACTAAGATTAACGGATTTAAGAGATTTTTTTTTTCATACAATAACGATGAAATAAAAAAAAAAAATTTCTGCCAAACTACTGAAAAAATCGTTGTCAAAGTATCAAGTGACAAGTATCATTCAGATTGACTAAAACAGCAATGAAAAGTAAATCTTAATTGAAAAAAAAATTAAGATTGTCGGAGATAAGAGTTTTCTTTCAAACAATAACGATGAAATAAAAACATAACACATTTTCTGCCAAACTACTAAAAAAATCGTTGTCAAAGTATCATGTATCAAGTATCATTCAGATTGACTAAAACAGCAATGAAAAGCAAATCTAAATTGAAAAAAAATTAAGATTAACGGATTTAAGAGATTTTTTTTTTCATACAATAACTATGAAATAAAAAAAAAAAATTTCTGCCAAACTACTGAAAAAATCGTTGTCAAAGTATCAAGTGACAAGTATCATTCAGATTGACTAAAACAGCAATGAAAAGCAAATCTTAATTGAAAAAAAACTAAGATTGAAGGAGTAAAGAGTTTGTTTTTAAATTAAAAAATAACACGTTTTCAGCCAAACTACTGAAAAAATCGTTGTCAAAGTATCAAGTATCAAGTATCATTTAGATTGACTAAAACAGCAATGAAAAGTAAATCTAAATTGAAAAAAAATTAAGTTTGTCGGAGATAAGAGTTTTTTTTTCATACAATAACTATGAAATAAAAACATAACACATTTTCTGCCAAACTACTGAAAAAATCGTTGTCAAAGTATCGAGTATCATTCAGATTGATTAAAACAGCAATGAAAAGTAAATCTAAATTGAAAAAAAATTAAGATTGGAGGAGTTAAGAGTTTTTTTTTAAATAAAATAATAATACATTTTCTGCCAAACTACTGAAAAAATCGTTGTCAAAGAATCAAGTAACAAGTATCATTCAGATTGACTTAAACAGCAATGAAAAGTAAATCTAAATTGAAAAAAATTAAGATTGGAGGAGTTAAGAGTTTTTTTTTGAATAAAAAAATAACACATTTTCTGCCAGACTACTGAAAAAATCGTTGTCAAAGTATCATGTATCAAGTATCATTTAGATTGACTAAAACAGCAATGAAAAGCAAATCTAAATTGAAAAAAAATTAAGATTAACGAATTTAAGAGATTTTTTTTTTCATACAATAACTATGAAATAAAAAAAAAAAATTTCTGCCAAACTACTGAAAAAATCGTTGTCAAAGTATCAAAAATCATTCAGATTGACTAAAACAGCAATGAAAAGTAAATCTTAATTGAAAAAAAAATTAAGATTGTTGGAGATAAGAGTTTTCTTTCAAACAATAACTATGAAATAAAAACAAAACACATTTTCTGCCAAACTACTGAAAAAATCGTTGTCAAAGTATCAAGTATCATTCAGATTGACTAAAACAGCAATGAAAAGCAAATCTTAATCGAAAAAAACTAAGATTGACGGAGATAAGATATTTTTTTTTCATACAATAACGATGAAATAAAAACATAACACATTTTCAGCCAAACTACTGAAAAAATCGTTGTCAAAGTATCAAGTATCATTCAGATTGACTAAAACAGCAATGAAAAGCAAATCGAAATCGAAAAAAAAATTAAGATTGACAGAGTTAAGAGTTTTTTTTCAAACAATACCGGTGAAATAAAAATAATACATTTTCTGCCAAACTACTGAAAAAATCGTTGTCAAAGAATCAAGTATCAAGTATCATTCAGATTGACTAAAACAGCAATGAAAAGTAAATCTAAATTGAAAAAAATTAAGATTGGAGGAGTTAAGAGTTTTTTTTTGAATAAAAAAATAACACATTTTCTGCCAAACTACTGAAAAAATCGTTGTCAAAGTATCAAGTATCATTCAGATTGACTAAAACAGCAATAAAAAGCAAATCTAAATCGAAAAAAACTAAGATTGACGGAGATAAGATATTTTTTTTTTCATACAATAACGATGAAATAAAAAAATAACACATTTTCTGCCAAACTACTGAAAAAATCATTGTCAAAGTATCAAGTATCATTCAGATTGACTAAAACAGCAATGAAAAGTAAATCTTAATTGAAAAAAAACTAAGATTGAAGGAGTAAAGAGTTTGTTTTTAAATTAAAAAATAACACGTTTTCAGCCAAACTACTGAAAAAATCGTTGTCAAAATATCAAGTATCAAGTATCATTTAGATTGACTAAAACAGCAATGAAAAGTAAATCTTAATTGAAAAAAAATTAAGATTGGAGGAGTTAAGAGTTTGTTTTTAAATAAAAAAATAACACATTTTCTGCCAAACTACTGAAAAAATCGTTGTCAAAGTATCAAGTATCAAGTATCATTCAGATTGACTAAAACAGCAATGAAAAGCAAATCTAAATTGAAAAAAAATAAAAATTGACGGAGATAAGAGTTTTTTTTTTCATACAATAACGATGAAATAAAAAAATAACACATTTTCTGCCAAACTACTGAAAAAATCGTTGTCAAAGTATCAAGTATCATTTAGATTGACTAAAACAGCAATGAAAAGCAAATCTAAATTGAAAAAAAATTAAGATTGACGTAGATAAGAGTTTTTTTTTCATACAATAACTATGAAATAAAAAAATAACACATTTTCTGCCAAACTACTGAAAAAATTGTTGTCAGAGTATCAAGTATCATTTAAATTGACTAAAACAGCAATGAAAAGCAAATCTAAATTGAAAAAAACTAAGATTGACGGAGATAAGAGATTTTTTTTCATACAATAACAATGAAATAAAAAAATAGCACATTTTCTGCCAAACTACTGATAAAATCGTTGTCAAAGTATCAAGTATCATTCAGATTGACTAAAACAGCAATGAAAAGCAAATCTAAATCGAAAAAAAATTAAGATTGACAGAGTAAAGAGTTTTTTTTCAAACAATACCGGTGAAATAAAAATAACACATTTTCTGTCAAACTACTGAGAAAATCGTTCTCAGCATTGAAAAGCAAATCTAAATCGAAAAAAAACTAAGATTGACGGAGATAAGAGATTTTTTTTTCATACAATAACGATGAAATAAAAAAATAGCACATTTTCTGCCAAACTACTGAAAAAATCGTTGTCAAAGTATCAAGTATCATTCAGATTGACTAAAACAGCAATGAAAAGCAAATCTAAATCGAAAAAAAAATTAAGATTGACAGAGTTAAGCGTTTTTTTTCAAACAATATCGGTGAAATAAAAATAACACATTTTCTGTCAAACTACTGAGAAAATCGTTCTCAGCATTGAAAAGCAAAACTAAACCGAAAAAAATACTAAGATTGACGGAGATAAGAGATTTGTTTTTTCAAACAATAACGATGATAAGAAAAAATAACACGTTTTCTGCCAAACTACTGAAAAAATCGTTGTCAAAGTATCAAGTGACAAGTATCATTCAGATTGACTAAAACAGCAATGAAAAGTAAATCTAAATTGAAAAAAAAATTAAGATTGTCGGAGATAAGAGTTTTCTTTCAAACAATAACGATGAAATATAAACAGAACACATTTTCTGCCAAACTACTGAAAAAATCGTTGTCAAAGTATCAAGTATCATTCAGATTGACTAAAACAGCAATGAAAAGTAAATCTAAATTGAAAAAAAACTAAGATTGAAGGAGTAAAGAGTTTGTTTTTAAATTAAAAAATAACACGTTTTCAGCCAAACTACTGAAAAAATCGTTGTCAAAATATCAAGTAACAAGTATCATTCAGATTGACTAAAACAGCAATGAAAAGTAAATCTAAATTGAAAAAAATTAAGATTGGAGGAGTTAAGAGTTTTTTTTTGAATAAAAAAATAACACATTTTCTGCCAAACTACTGAAAAAATCGTTGTCAAAGTATCAAGTATCATTCAGATTGACTAAAACAGCAATAAAAAGCAAATCTAAATTGAAAAAAAACTAAGATTGAAGGAGTAAAGAGTTTGTTTATAAATTAAAAAATAACACGTTTTCAGCCAAACTACTGAAAAAATCGTTGTCAAAATATCAAGTATCAAGTATCATTTAGATTGACTAAAACAGCAATGAAAAGTAAATCTTAATTGAAAAAAAATTAAGATTGGAGGAGTTAAGAGTTTTTTTTTAAATAAAAAAATAACACATTTTCAGCCAAACTACTGAAAAAATCGTTGTCAAAATATCAAGTAACAAGTATCATTCAGATTGACTAAAACAGCAATGAAAAGTAAATCTAAATTGAAAAAAATTAAGATTGGAGGAGTTAAGAGTTTTTTTTTGAATAAAAAAATAACACATTTTCTGCCAAACTACTGAAAAAATCGTTGTCAAAGTATCAAGTATCATTCAGATTGACTAAAACAGCAATAAAAAGCAAATCTAAATTGAAAAAAAATTAAGATTGACGGAGATAAGAGTTTTTTTTTTCATACAATAACGATGAAATAAAAAAATAACATATTTTCTGCCAAATTACTGAAAAAATCGTTGTCAAAGTATTAAGTATCATTCAGATTGACTTAAACAGCAATGAAAAGCAAAACTAAATCGAAAAAAAAATTAAGATTGTCAGAGTTAAGAGTTTTTTTTTCATACAATAACGATGAAATAAAAATAACACATTTTCTGACAAACTACTGAAAAAATCGTTGTCAAAGTATCAAAAATCATTCAGATTGACTAAAACAGCAATAAAAAGAAAATCTAAATTGAAAAAAATTAAGATTGAAGGAGTAAAGAGTTTGTTTTTTAATAAAAAAATAACACATTTACAGCCAAGCTACTGAAAAAATCGTTGTCAAAGTATCAATTATCATTCAGATTGACTAAAACAGCAATGAAAAGCAAATCTTAATTGACAAAAATTAAGATTGACGGAGATAAGAGTTTTTTTTTTCATACAATAACGATGAAATAAAAAAATAACACATTTTCTGCCAAACTACTGAAAAAACCGTTGTCAAAGTATCAATATCTATTAAGATTGACTAAAACAGCAATGAAAGTAAATCTAAAGTGAAAAAAATTAAGATTGAAGGAGTAAAGAGTTTGCTTTTAAATAAAAAAATAATACATTTTCAGCCAAACTACTGAAAAAATCGTTGTCAAAGTATCAAGTATTCAGATTGACTAAAACAGCAATGAAAAGCAAATCAAAATTGAAAAAAAATTAAGATTGACGGAGATAAGAGTTTTTTTTTCATACAATAACGATGAAATAAAAAAATAACACATTTTCTGCCAAACTACTGAAAAAATCGTTGTCAAAGTATCAAAAATCATTCAAATTGACTAAAACAGCAATGAAAAGTAAATCTTAATTGAAAAAAAATTAAGACTGAAGGAGTAAAGAGTTTGTTTTTTAATAAAAAAATAACACATTTTCAGCCAAACTACTGAAAAAATCGTTGTCAAAGTATCAAGTATCAAGTATCATTCAGATTGACTAAAACAGCAATGAAAAGCAAATCTAAATTGAAAAAAAATTAAGATTGACGGAGATAGGAGTTTTTTTTTTCATACAATAACGATGAAATAAAAATATAACACATTTTCTGCCAAACTACTGAAAAAATCATTGTCAAAGTATCAAAAATCATTCAAATTGACTAAAACAGCAATGTAAAGTAAATCTAAATTGAAAAAAATTAAGATTGAAGGAGTAAAGAGTTTGTTTTTTAATAAAAAAATAACACATTTTCAGCCAAACTACTGAAAAAATCGTTGTCAAAGCATCAATTTTCAAGTATCATTCAGATTGACTAAAACAGCAATGAAAAGCAAATCTAAATTGAAAAAACATTAAGATTGACGGAGATAAGAGTTTTTTTTTTCATACAATAACGATGAAATAAAAAAATAACACATTTTCTGCCAAACTACTGAAAAAACCGTTGTCAAAGTATCAATTACTATTAAGGTTGACTAAAACAGCAATGAAAGTAAATCTAAAGTGAAAAAAAATTAAGATTAAAGGAGTAAAGAGTTTGTTTTTAAATAAAAAAATAACACATTTTCAGCCAAACTACTGAAAAAATCATTGTCAAAGTATCAAGTATCATTCAGATTGACTAAAACAGCAATGAAAAGCAAATCAAAATTGAAAAAAAAATTAAGATTGACGGAGATAAGAGTTTTTTTTTTCATACAATAACGATGAAATAAAAAAATAACACATTTTCTGCCAAACTACTGAAAAAATCGTTGTCAAAGTATCAAGTATCATTCAGATTGACTAAAACAGCAATGAAAAGTAAATCTAAATTGAAAAAAAATTAAGATTGAAGGAGTAAAGAGTTTGTTTTTAAATAAAAAAATAACACATTTTCAGCCAAACTACTGAAAAAATCGTTATCAAAGTATCATGTATCAAGTATCATTCAGATTGACTAAAACAGCAATGAAAAGCAAATATAAATTGAAAAAACATTAAGATTGACGGAGATAAGAGTTTTTTTTTTCATACAATAACGATGAAATAAAAAAATAACACATTTTCTGCCAAACTACTGAAAAAACCGTTGTCAAAGTATCAATTACTATAAAAAGGTTGACTAAAACAGCAATGAAAGTAAATCTAAAGTGAAAAAAAATTAAGATTAAAGGAGTAAAGAGTTTGTTTTTAAATAAAAAAATAACACATTTTCAGCCAAGCTACTGAAAAAATCATTGTCAAAGTATCAAGTATCATTCAGATTGACTAAAACAGCAATGAAAAGCAAATCAAAATTGAAAAAAAAATTAAGATTGACGGAGATAAGAGTTTTTTTTTTCATACAATAACGATGAAATAAAAAAATAACACATTTTCTGCCAAACTACTGAAAAAATCGTTGTCAAAGTATCAAAAATCATTCAGATTGACTAAAACAGCAATGAAAAGTAAATCTAAATTGAAAAAAAATTAAGATTGAAGGAGTAAAGAGTTTGTTTTTAAATAAAAAAATAACACATTTTCAGCCAAGCTACTGAAAAAATCGTTATCAAAGTATCATGTATCAAGTATCATTCAGATTGACTAAAACAGCAATGAAAAGCAAATATAAATTGAAAAAAAATTAAGATTGACGGAGATAAGAGTTTTTTTTTCCTACAATAACGATGAAATAAAAAAATAATACATTTTCTGCCAAACTACTGAAAAAACCGTTGTCAAAGTATCAATATCTACTAAGATTGACTAAAACAGCAATGAAAAGTAAATCTAAATTGAAAAAAAATTAAGATTGAAGGAGTAAAGAGTTTGTTTTTAAATAAAAAAAAAATACATTTTCAGCCAAACTACTGAAAAAATCGTTATCAAAGTATCATGTATCAAGTATCATTCAGATTGACTAAAACAGCAATGAAAAGCAAATCTTAATTGAAAAAAAATTAAGATTGACGGAGATAAGAGTTTTTTTTTTCATACAATAACGATGAAATAAAAAAATAGCATATATTCTACCAAAATACTGAAAAAATCGTTGTCAAAGTATCAAGTATCATTCAGATATACTAAAACAGCAATGAAAAGCAAATCTAAATTGAAAAAAACTAAGATTGACGGAGATAAGAGATTTTTTTTTCATACAATAACGATGAAATAAAAATAACACATTTTCTGTCAAACAACTGAAAAAATCGTTGTCAAAGTATCAAAAATCATTCAGATATACTAAAACAGCAATGAAAAGTAAATCTTAATTGAAAAAAAATTAAGATTGAAGGAGTAAAGAGTTTGTTTTTAAATAAAAAAAAAATACATTTTCAGGCAAACTACTGAAAAAATCGTTATCAAAGTATCATGTATCAAGTATCTTTCAGATTGACTAAAACAGCAATGAAAAGCAAATCTTAATTGAAAAAAAATTAAGATTGACGGAGATAAGAGTTTTTTTTTTCATACAATAACGATGATATAAAAAAATAACATATTTTCTGCCAAACTACTGAAAAAATCGTTGTCAAAGTATCAAGTATCATTCAAATTGACTTAAACAGCAATGAAAAGCAAAACTAAATCGAAAAAAAAATTAAGATTGTCAGAGTTAAGAGTTTTTTTTTAATAAAAAAATAACACATTTTCAGCCAAACTACTGAAAAAATCGTTGTCAAAGTATCAAGTATCATTCAGATTGACTAAAACAGCAATAAAAAGCAAATCTAAATTGAAAAAACTAAGATTGACGGAGATAAGAGATTTTTTTTCATACAATAACTATGAAATAAAAAAATAGCACATTTTCTGCCAAACTACTGAAAAAATCGTTGTCAAAGTATCAAGTATCATTCAGATTGACTAAAACAGCAATGAAAAGCAAATCTAAATCGAAAAAAAATAAAGATTGACAGAGTTAAGCGTTTTTTTTCAAACAATATCGGTGAAATAAAAATAACACATTTTCTGTCAAACTACTGAGAACATTGTTCTCAGCATTGAAAAGCAAATCTAAACCGAAAAAAATACTAAGATTGACGGAGATAAGAGATTTGTTTTTTCAAACAATAACGATGATATAAAAAAAAAACACATTTTCTGCCAAACAACTGAAAAAATCGTTGTCAAAGTATCAAGTATCAATTCAGATTGACTAAAACAGCAATGAAAAGCAAATCTTAATTGAAAAAAAATTAAGATTGAAGGAGTAAAGAGTTTGTTTTTAAATAAAAAAAAAATACATTTTCAGGCAAACTACTGAAAAAATCGTTATCAAAGTATCATGTATCAAGTATCATTCAGATTGACTAAAACAGCAATGAAAAGCAAATCTTAATTGAAAAAAAATTAAGATTGACGGAGATAAGAGTTTTTTTTTTCATACAATAACGATGAAATAAAAAAATAACATATTTTCTGCCAAACTACTGAAAAAATCGTTGTCAAAGTATCAAGTATCATTCAAATTGACTTAAACAGCAATGAAAAGCAAAACTAAATCGAAAAAAAAATTAAGATTGTCAGAGTTAAGAGTTTTTTTTTCATACAATAACGATGAAATAAAAATAACACATTTTCTGTCAAACAACTGAAAAAATCGTTGTCAAAGTATCAAAAATCATTCAGATATACTAAAACAGCAATGAAAAGTAAATCTAAATTGAAAAAAAATTAAGATTGAAGGAGTAAAGAGTTTGTTTTTAATAAAAAAATAACACATTTTCAGCCAAACTACTGAAAAAATCGTTGTCAAAGTATCAAGTATCATTCAGATTGACTAAAACAGCAATGAAAAGCAAATCTAAATTGAAAAAAAATTAAGATTGACGGAGATAGGAGTTTTTTTTTCATACAATAACGATGAAATAAAAAAATAACACATTTTCAACCAAACTACTGAAAAAATCGTTGTCAAAGTATCAAAAATCATTCAGATTGACTAAAACAGCAATGAAAAGTAAATCTTAATTGAAAAAAAATTAAGATTGAAGGAGTAAAGAGTAAAGAGTTTGTTTTTTAATAAAAAAATAACACATTTTCAGCCAAACTACTGAAAAAATCGTTGTCAAAGTATCAAGTATCATTCAGATTGACTAAAACAGCAATGAAAAGCAAATCTAAATTGAAAAAAAATTAAGATTGACGGAGATAAGAGTTTTTTTTTCATACAATAACGATGAAATAAAAAAATAACACATTTTCTGCCAAACAACTGAAAAAACCGTTGTCAAAGTATCAATATCTACTAAGATTGACTAAAACAGCAATGAAAAGCAAATCTAAATTGAAAAAAATTAAGATTTACGGATTTAAGAATTTTTTTTTCATACAATAACGATGAAATAAAAATAACACATTTTCTGTCAAACAACTTAAAAAATCGTTGTCAAAGTATCAAAAATCATTCAGATTGACTAAAACAGCAATGAAAAGTAAATCTAAATTGAAAAAAAATTAAGATTGAAGGTGTAAAGAGTTTGTTTTTTGATAAAAAAATAACACATTTTCAGCCAAACTACTGAAAAAATCGTTGTCAAAGTATCAAGTATCAAGTATCATTCAGATTGACTACAACAGCAATGAAAAAAAATTAAGATTGACGGAGATAAGAGTTTTTTTTTCCTACAATAACGATGAAATAAAAAAATAACACATTTTCTGCCAAACTACTGAAAAAACCGTTGTCAAAGTATCAATATCTACTAAGATTGACTAAAACAGCAATGAAAAGTAAATCTAAATTGAAAAAAAATTAAGATTGAAGGAGTAAAGAGTTTGTTTTTAAATAAAAAAAATAATACATTTTCAGCCAAACTACTGAAAAAATCGTTATCAAAGTATCATGTATCAAGTATCATTCAGATTGACTAAAACAGCAATGAAAAGCAAATCTAAATCGAAAAAAAATTAAGATTGACGGAGATAGGAGTTTTTTTTTTCATACAATAACGATGAAATAAAAATATAACAAATTTCTGCCAAACTACTGAAAAAATCATTGTCAAAGTATCAAAAATCATTCAAATTGACTAAAACAGCAATGTAAAGTAAATCTAAATTGAAAAAAAATTAAGATTGAAGGAGTAAAGAGTTTGTTTTTTAAAAAAAAAATAACACATTTTCAGCCAAACTACTGAAAAAATCGTTGTCAAAGTATCAAGTATCAAGTATCATTCAGATTGACTAAAACAGCAATGAAAAGCAAATCTAAATTGAAAAAACATTAAGATTGACGGAGATAAGAGTTTTTTTTTTCATACAATAACGATGAAATAAAAAAATAACACATTTTCTGCCAAACTACTGAAAAAACCGTTGTCAAAGTATCAATTACTATTAAGGTTGACTAAAACAGCAATGAAAGTAAATCTAAAGTGAAAAAAAATTAAGATTAAAGGAGTAAAGAGTTTGTTTTTAAATAAAAAAATAACACATTTTCAGCCAAACTACTGAAAAAATCATTGTCAAAGTATCAAGTATCATTCAGATTGACTAAAACAGCAATGAAAAGCAAATCAAAATTGAAAAAAAAATTAAGATTGACGGAGATAAGAGTTTTTTTTTCATACAATAACGATGAAAAAAAAATATAACACATTTTCTGCCAAACTACTGAAACAATCGTTGTCAAAGTATCAAAAATCATTCAGATTGACTAAAACAGCAATGAAAAGTAAATCTAAATTGAAAAAAAATTAAGATTGACGGAGATAAGAGTTTTTTTTTCCTACAATAACGATGAAATAAAAAAATAACACATTTTCTGCCAAACTACTGAAAAAACCGTTGTCAAAGTATCAATATCTACTAAGATTGACTAAAACAGCAATGAAAAGTAAATCTAAATTGAAAAAAAATTAAGATTGAGGGAGTAAAGAGTTTGTTTTTAAATAAAAAAAATAATACATTTTCAGCCAAACTACTGAAAAAATCGTTATCAAAGTATCATGTATCAAGTATCATTCAGATTGACTAAAACAGCAATGAAAAGCAAATCTAAATTGAAAAAACATTAAGATTGACGGAGATAGGAGTTTTTTTTTTCATACAATAACGATGAAATAAAAAAATAACACATTTTCTGCCAAACTACTGAAAAAACCGTTGTCAAAGTATCAATATCTACTAAGATTGACTAAAACAGCAATGAAAAGTAAATCTAAATTGAAAAAAAATTAAGATTGAGGGAGTAAAGAGTTTGTTTTTAAATAAAAAAAATAATACATTTTCAGCCAAACTACTGAAAAAATCGTTATCAAAGTATCATGTATCAAGTATCATTCAGATTGACTAAAACAGCAATGAAAAGCAAATCTAAATTGAAAAAACATTAAGATTGACGGAGATAGGAGTTTTTTTTTTCATACAATAACGATGAAATAAAAAAATAACACATTTTCTGCCAAACTACTGAAAAAATCATTGTCAAAGTATCAAAAATCATTCAAATTGACTAAAACAGCAATGTAAAGTAAATCTAAATTGAAAAAAAATTAAGATTGAAGGAGTAAAGAGTTTGTTTTTTAAAAAAAAAATAACACATTTTCAGCCAAACTACTGAAAAAATCGTTGTCAAAGTATCAAGTATCAAGTATCATTCAGATTGACTAAAACAGCAATGAAAAGCAAATCTAAATTGAAAAAACATTAAGATTGACGGAGATAAGAGTTTTTTTTTTCATACAATAACGATGAAATAAAAAAATAACACATTTTCTGCCAAACTACTGAAAAAACCGTTGTCAAAGTATCAATTACTATTAAGGTTGACTAAAACAGCAATGAAAGTAAATCTAAAGTGAAAAAAATTAAGATTAAAGGAGTAAAGAGTTTGTTTTTAAATAAAAAAATAACACATTTTTAGCCAAACTACTGAAAAAATCATTGTCAAAGTATCAAGTATCATTCAGATTGACTAAAACAGCAATGAAAAGCAAATCAAAATTGAAAAAAAAATTAAGATTGACGGAGATAAGAGTTTTTTTTTCATACAATAACGATGAAAAAAAAATATAACACATTTTCTGCCAAACTACTGAAAAAATCGTTGTCAAAGTATCAAAAATCATTCAGATTGACTAAAACAGCAATAAAAAGTAAATCTAAATTGAAAAAAAATTAAGATTGACGGAGATAAGAGTTTTTTTTTCATACAATAACGATGAAATAAAAAAATAACACATTTTCTGCCAAACTACTGAAAAAATCGTTGTCAAAGTATCAAAAATCATTCAGACTGACTAAAACAGCAATGAAAAGTAAATCTAAATTGAAAAAAAATTAAGATTGAAGGAGTAAAGAGTTTGTTTTTTAATAAAAAAATAACACATTTTCAGCCAAGCTACTGAAAAAATCGTTGTCAAAGTATCAAGTATCAAGTATCATTCAGATTGACTAAAACAGCAATGAAAAGCAAATATAAATTGAAAAAAATTAAGATTGACGGATTTAAGAATTTGTTTTTTCATACAATAACGATGAAATAAAAAAATAACATATTTTCTGCCAAACTACTGAAAAAATCGTTGTCAAAGTATCAAGTATCATTCAGATTGAAATAAACAGCAATGAAAAGCAAAACTAAATCGAAAAAAAAATTAAGATTGTCAGAGTTAAGAGTTTTTTTTTCATACAATAACGATGAAATAAAAATAACACATTTTCTGTCAAACAACTGAAAAAATCGTTGTCAAAGTATCAAAAATCATTCAGATTGACTAAAACAGCAATAAAAAGTAAATCTTAATTGAAAAAAATTAAGATTGAAGGAGTAAAGAGTTTGTTTTTTAATAAAAAAATAACACATTTTCAGCCAAGCTACTGAAAAAATCGTTGTCAAAGTATCAAATATCATTCAGATTGACTAAAACAGCAATGAAAAGCAAATCTAAATTGAAAAAAAATTAAGATTGACGGAGATAAGAGTTTTTTTTTCATACAATAACGATGAAATAAAAAAATAACATATTTTCTGCCAAACTACTGAAAAAATCGTTGTCAAAGTATCAAGTATCATTCAGATTGACTTAAACAGCAATAAAAAGTAAATCTTAATTCAAAAAAATTAAGATTGAAGGAGTAAAGAGTTTGTTTTTTAATAAAAAAATAACACATTTTCAGCCAAGCTACTGAAAAAATCGTTGTCAAAGTATCAAGTATCATTCAGATTGACTAAAACAGCAATGAAAAGCAAATCTAAATTGAAAAAAATTAAGATTGAAGGAATAAAGAGTTTGTTTTTTAATAAAAAAATAACACATTTTCAGCCAAGCTACTGAAAAAATCGTTGTCAAAGTATCAAAAATCATTCAGATTGACTAAAACAGCAATAAAAAGTAAATCTAAATTGAAAAAAAATTAAGATTGAAGGAATAAAGAGTTTGTTTTTTAATAAAAAAATAACACATTTTCAGCCAAGCTACTGAAAAAATCGTTGTCAAAGTATCAAAAATCATTCAGATTGACTAAAACAGCAATAAAAAGTAAATCTAAATTGAAAAAAAATTAAGATTGAAGGAGTAAAGAGTTTGTTTTTTAATAAAAAAATAACACATTTTCAGCCAAGCTACTGAAAAAATCGTTGTCAAAGTATCAAGTATCATTCAGATTGACTAAAACAGCAATGAAAAGCAAATCTAAATTGAAAAAAAATTAAGATTGACGGAGATAGGAGTTTTTTTTTTCATACAATAACGATGAAATAAAAAAATAACACATTTTCTGCCAAACTACTGAAAAAACCGTTGTCAAAGTATCAATATCTACTAAGATTGACTAAAACAGCAATGAAAAGTAAATCTAAATTGAAAAAAAATTAAGATTGAGGGAGTAAAGAGTTTGTTTTTAAATAAAAAAAATAATACATTTTCAGCCAAACTACTGAAAAAATCGTTATCAAAGTATCATGTATCAAGTATCATTCAGATTGACTAAAACAGCAATGAAAAGCAAATCTAAATTGAAAAAACATTAAGATTGACGGAGATAGGAGTTTTTTTTTTCATACAATAACGATGAAATAAAAAAATAACACATTTTCTGCCAAACTACTGAAAAAATCATTGTCAAAGTATCAAAAATCATTCAAATTGACTAAAACAGCAATGTAAAGTAAATCTAAATTGAAAAAAAATTAAGATTGAAGGAGTAAAGAGTTTGTTTTTTAAAAAAAAAATAACACATTTTCAGCCAAACTACTGAAAAAATCGTTGTCAAAGTATCAAGTATCAAGTATCATTCAGATTGACTAAAACAGCAATGAAAAGCAAATCTAAATTGAAAAAACATTAAGATTGACGGAGATAAGAGTTTTTTTTTTCATACAATAACGATGAAATAAAAAAATAACACATTTTCTGCCAAACTACTGAAAAAACCGTTGTCAAAGTATCAATTACTATTAAGGTTGACTAAAACAGCAATGAAAGTAAATCTAAAGTGAAAAAAATTAAGATTAAAGGAGTAAAGAGTTTGTTTTTAAATAAAAAAATAACACATTTTCAGCCAAACTACTGAAAAAATCATTGTCAAAGTATCAAGTATCATTCAGATTGACTAAAACAGCAATGAAAAGCAAATCAAAATTGAAAAAAAAATTAAGATTGACGGAGATAAGAGTTTTTTTTTCATACAATAACGATGAAAAAAAAATATAACACATTTTCTGCCAAACTACTGAAAAAATCGTTGTCAAAGTATCAAAAATCATTCAGATTGACTAAAACAGCAATAAAAAGTAAATCTAAATTGAAAAAAAAATTAAGATTGACGGAGATAAGAGTTTTTTTTTCATACAATAACGATGAAATAAAAAAATAACACATTTTCTGCCAAACTACTAAAAAAATCGTTGTCAAAGTATCAAAAATCATTCAGACTGACTAAAACAGCAATGAAAAGTAAATCTAAATTGAAAAAAAATTAAGATTGAAGGAGTAAAGAGTTTGTTTTTTAATAAAAAAATAACACATTTTCAGCCAAGCTACTGAAAAAATCGTTGTCAAAGTATCAAGTATCAAGTATCATTCAGATTGACTAAAACAGCAATGAAAAGCAAATATAAATTGAAAAAAATTAAGATTGACGGATTTAAGAATTTGTTTTTTCATACAATAACGATGAAATAAAAAAATAACATATTTTCTGCCAAACTACTGAAAAAATCGTTGTCAAAGTATCAAGTATCATTCAGATTGAAATAAACAGCAATGAAAAGCAAAACTAAATCGAAAAAAAAATTAAGATTGTCAGAGTTAAGAGTTTTTTTTTCATACAATAACGATGAAATAAAAATAACACATTTTCTGTCAAACAACTGAAAAAATCGTTGTCAAAGTATCAAAAATCATTCAGATTGACTAAAACAGCAATAAAAAGTAAATCTAAATTGAAAAAAATTAAGATTGAAGGAGTAAAGAGTTTGTTTTTTAATAAAAAAATAACACATTTTCAGCCAAGCTACTGAAAAAATCGTTGTCAAAGTATCAAATATCATTCAGATTGACTAAAACAGCAATGAAAAGCAAATCTAAATTGAAAAAAAATTAAGATTGACGGAGATAAGAGTTTTTTTTTCATACAATAACGATGAAATAAAAAAATAACATATTTTCTGCCAAACTACTGAAAAAATCGTTGTCAAAGTATCAAGTATCATTCAGATTGACTTAAACAGCAATAAAAAGTAAATCTTAATTCAAAAAAATTAAGATTGAAGGAGTAAAGAGTTTGTTTTTTAATAAAAAAATAACACATTTTCAGCCAAGCTACTGAAAAAATCGTTGTCAAAGTATCAAGTATCATTCAGATTGACTAAAACAGCAATGAAAAGCAAATCTAAATTGAAAAAAATTAAGATTGAAGGAATAAAGAGTTTGTTTTTTAATAAAAAAATAACACATTTTCAGCCAAGCTACTGAAAAAATCGTTGTCAAAGTATCAAAAATCATTCAGATTGACTAAAACAGCAATAAAAAGTAAATCTAAATTGAAAAAAAATTAAGATTGAAGGAATAAAGAGTTTGTTTTTTAATAAAAAAATAACACATTTTCAGCCAAGCTACTGAAAAAATCGTTGTCAAAGTATCAAAAATCATTCAGATTGACTAAAACAGCAATAAAAAGTAAATCTAAATTGAAAAAAAATTAAGATTGAAGGAGTAAAGAGTTTGTTTTTTAATAAAAAAATAACACATTTTCAGCCAAGCTACTGAAAAAATCGTTGTCAAAGTATCAAGTATCATTCAGATTGACTAAAACAGCAATGAAAAGCAAATCTAAATTGAAAAAAAATTAAGATTGACGGAGATAAGAGTTTTTTTTTTCATACAATAACGATGAAATAAAAAAATAACATATTTTCTGCCAAACTACTGAAAAAATCGTTGTCAAAGTATCAAAAATCATTCAAATTGACTAAAACAGCAATGTAAAGTAAATCTAAATTGAAAAAAAATTAAGATTGAAGGAGCAAAGAGTTTGTTTTTTAAAAAAAAAATAACACATTTTCAGCCAAACTACTGAAAAAATCGTTGTCAAAGTATCAAGTATCATTCAGATTGACTAAAACAGCAATGAAAAGCAAATCTAAATTGAAAAAAAATTAAGATTGACGGAGATAGGAGTTTTTTTTTTCATACAATAACGATGAAATAAAACTATAACACATTTTCTGCCAAACTACTGAAAAAACCGTTGTCAAAGTATCAATTACTATTAAGGTTGACTAAAACAGCAATGAAAAGCAAATCAAAATTGAAAAAAAAATTAAGATTGAAGGAGTAAAGAGTTTGTTTTTAAATAAAAAAATAACACATTTTCAGCCAAGCTACTGAAAAAATCGTTGTCAAAGTATCAAGTATCATTCAGATTGACTAAAACAGCAATGAAAAGCAAATCTAAATTGAAAAAAAATTAAGATTGACGGAGATAGGGGTTTTTTTTTTCATACAATAACGATGAAATAAAACTATAACACATTTTCTGCCAAACTACTGAAAAAATCGTTGTCAAAGTATCAAAAATCATTCAAATTGACTAAAACAGCAATGAAAAGCAAATCAAAATTGAAAAAAAAATTAAGATTGAAGGAGTAAAGAGTTTGTTTTTAAATAAAAAAATAACACATTTTCAGCCAAGCTACTGAAAAAATCGTTGTCAAAGTATCAAGTATCATTCAGATTGACTAAAACAGCAATGAAAAGCAAATCTAAATTGAAAAAAAATTAAGATTGACGGAGATAGGAGTTTTTTTTTTCATACAATAACGATGAAATAAAACTATAACACATTTTCTGCCAAACTACTGAAAAAACCGTTGTCAAAGTATCAAAAATCATTCAAATTGACTAAAACAGCAATGAAAAGCAAATCAAAATTGAAAAAAAAATTAAGATTGAAGGAGTAAAGAGTTTGTTTTTAAATAAAAAAATAACACATTTTCAGCCAAGCTACTGAAAAAATCGTTGTCAAAGTATCAAGTATCATTCAGATTGACTAAAACAGCAATGAAAAGCAAATCTAAATTGAAAAAAAATTAAGATTGACGGAGATAGGAGTTTTTTTTTTCATACAATAACGATGAAATAAAACTATAACACATTTTCTGCCAAACTACTGAAAAAACCGTTGTCAAAGTATCAATTACTATTAAGGTTGACTAAAACAGCAATGAAAAGCAAATCAAAATTGAAAAAAAAATTAAGATTGAAGGAGTAAAGAGTTTGTTTTTAAATAAAAAAATAACACATTTTCAGCCAAGCTACTGAAAAAATCGTTGTCAAAGTATCAAGTATCATTCAGATTGACTAAAACAGCAATGAAAAGCAAATCTAAATTGAAAAAAAATTAAGATTGACGGAGATAGGAGTTTTTTTTTTCATACAATAACGATGAAATAAAACTATAACACATTTTCTGCCAAACTACTGAAAAAATCGTTGTCAAAGTATCAAGTATCAAGTATCATTCAGATTGACTAAAACAGCAATGAAAAGCAAATCTAAATTGAAAAAACATTAAGATTGACGGAGATAAGAGTTTTTTTTTTCATACAATAACGATGAAATAAAAAAATAACATATTTTCTGCCAAACTACTGAAAAAATCGTTGTCAAAGTATCAAAAATCATTCAAATTGACTAAAACAGCAATGAAAAGCAAATCAAAATTGAAAAAAAAATTAAGATTGAAGGAGTAAAGAGTTTGTTTTTAAATAAAAAAATAACACATTTTCAGCCAAGCTACTGAAAAAATCGTTGTCAAAGTATCAAGTATCATTCAGATTGACTAAAACAGCAATGAAAAGCAAATCTAAATTGAAAAAAAATTAAGATTGACGGAGATAGGAGTTTTTTTTTTCATACAATAACGATGAAATAAAAAAATAACATATTTTCTGCCAAACTACTGAAAAAATCGTTGTCAAAGTATCAAAAATCATTCAAATTGACTAAAACAGCAATGAAAAGCAAATCAAAATTGAAAAAAAAATTAAGATTGAAGGAGTAAAGAGTTTGTTTTTAAATAAAAAAATAACACATTTTCAGCCAAACTACTGAAAAAATCGTTGTCAAAGTATCAAGTATCAAGTATCATTCAGATTGACTAAAACAGCAATGAAAAGCAAATCTAAATTGAAAAAAAATTAAGATTGACGGAGATAAGAGTTTTTTTTTTCATACAATAACGATGAAATAAAAAAATAACATATTTTCTGCCAAACTACTGAAAAAATCGTTGTCAAAGTATCAAAAATCATTCAAATTGACTAAAACAGCAATGAAAAGCAAATCAAAATTGAAAAAAAAATTAAGATTGAAGGAGTAAAGAGTTTGTTTTTAAATAAAAAAATAACACATTTTCAGCCAAGCTACTGAAAAAATCGTTGTCAAAGTATCAAAAATCATTCAAATTGACTAAAACAGCAATGAAAAGCAAATCAAAATTGAAAAAAAAATTAAGATTGAAGGAGTAAAGAGTTTGTTTTTAAATAAAAAAATAACACATTTTCAGCCAAGCTACTGAAAAAATCGTTGTCAAAGTATCAAGTATCATTCAGATTGACTAAAACAGCAATGAAAAGCAAATCTAAATTGAAAAAAAATTAAGATTGACGGAGATAGGAGTTTTTTTTTTCATACAATAACGATGAAATAAAACTATAACACATTTTCTGCCAAACTACTGAAAAAACCGTTGTCAAAGTATCAAAAATCATTCAAATTGACTAAAACAGCAATGAAAAGCAAATCAAAATTGAAAAAAAAATTAAGATTGAAGGAGTAAAGAGTTTGTTTTTAAATAAAAAAATAACACATTTTCAGCCAAGCTACTGAAAAAATCGTTGTCAAAGTATCAAGTATCATTCAGATTGACTAAAACAGCAATGAAAAGCAAATCTAAATTGAAAAAAAATTAAGATTGACGGAGATAGGAGTTTTTTTTTTCATACAATAACGATGAAATAAAACTATAACACATTTTCTGCCAAACTACTGAAAAAACCGTTGTCAAAGTATCAATTACTATTAAGGTTGACTAAAACAGCAATGAAAAGCAAATCAAAATTGAAAAAA
This sequence comes from Ptychoptera albimana, assembly GCA_961205885.1. NCBI lineage: Eukaryota > Metazoa > Arthropoda > Insecta > Diptera > Ptychopteridae > Ptychoptera > Ptychoptera albimana. The sequence continues at coordinate 48,136,261 of OY540801.1, forward strand.
AAATTAAGATTGAAGGAGTAAAGAGTTTGTTTTTAAATAAAAAAATAACACATTTTCAGCCAAGCTACTGAAAAAATCGTTGTCAAAGTATCAAGTATCATTCAGATTGACTAAAACAGCAATGAAAAGCAAATCTAAATTGAAAAAAAATTAAGATTGACGGAGATAGGAGTTTTTTTTTTCATACAATAACGATGAAATAAAACTATAACACATTTTCTGCCAAACTACTGAAAAAATCGTTGTCAAAGTATCAAGTATCAAGTATCATTCAGATTGACTAAAACAGCAATGAAAAGCAAATCTAAATTGAAAAAACATTAAGATTGACGGAGATAAGAGTTTTTTTTTTCATACAATAACGATGAAATAAAAAAATAACATATTTTCTGCCAAACTACTGAAAAAATCGTTGTCAAAGTATCAAAAATCATTCAAATTGACTAAAACAGCAATGAAAAGCAAATCAAAATTGAAAAAAAAATTAAGATTGAAGGAGTAAAGAGTTTGTTTTTAAATAAAAAAATAACACATTTTCAGCCAAGCTACTGAAAAAATCGTTGTCAAAGTATCAAGTATCATTCAGATTGACTAAAACAGCAATGAAAAGCAAATCTAAATTGAAAAAAAATTAAGATTGACGGAGATAGGAGTTTTTTTTTTCATACAATAACGATGAAATAAAAAAATAACATATTTTCTGCCAAACTACTGAAAAAATCGTTGTCAAAGTATCAAAAATCATTCAAATTGACTAAAACAGCAATGAAAAGCAAATCAAAATTGAAAAAAAAATTAAGATTGAAGGAGTAAAGAGTTTGTTTTTAAATAAAAAAATAACACATTTTCAGCCAAACTACTGAAAAAATCGTTGTCAAAGTATCAAGTATCAAGTATCATTCAGATTGACTAAAACAGCAATGAAAAGCAAATCTAAATTGAAAAAAAATTAAGATTGACGGAGATAAGAGTTTTTTTTTTCATACAATAACGATGAAATAAAAAAATAACACATTTTCAGCCAAACTACTGAAAAAATCGTTGTCAAAGTATCAAGTATCAAGTATCATTCAGATTGACTAAAACAGCAATGAAAAGCAAATCTAAATTGAAAAAAAATTAAGATTGACGGAGATAAGAGTTTTTTTTTTCATACAATAACGATGAAATAAAAAAATAACATATTTTCTGCCAAACTACTGAAAAAATCGTTGTCAAAGTATCAAAAATCATTCAAATTGACTAAAACAGCAATGAAAAGCAAATCAAAATTGAAAAAAAAATTAAGATTGAAGGAGTAAAGAGTTTGTTTTTAAATAAAAAAATAACACATTTTCAGCCAAGCTACTGAAAAAATCGTTGTCAAAGTATCAAGTATCATTCAGATTGACTAAAACAGCAATGAAAAGCAAATCTAAATTGAAAAAAAATTAAGATTGACGGAGATAGGAGTTTTTTTTTTCATACAATAACGATGAAATAAAACTATAACACATTTTCTGCCAAACTACTGAAAAAACCGTTGTCAAAGTATCAATTACTATTAAGGTTGACTAAAACAGCAATGAAAGTAAATCTAAAGTGAAAAAAAATTAAGATTAAAGGAGTAAAGAGTTTGTTTTTAAATAAAAAAATAACACATTTTCAGCCAAACTACTGAAAAAATCATTGTCAAAGTATCAAGAATCATTCAGATTGACTAAAACAGCAATGAAAAGCAAATCAAAATTGAAAAAAAAATTAAGATTGACGGAGATAAGAGTTTTTTTTTCATACAATAACGATGAAAAAAAAATATAACACATTTTCTGCCAAACTACTGAAAAAATCGTTGTCAAAGTATCAAGTATCATTCAGATTGACTAAAACAGCAATGAAAAGCAAATCAAAATTGAAAAAAAAATTAAGATTGAAGGAGTAAAGAGTTTGTTTTTAAATAAAAAAATAACACATTTTCAGCCAAGCTACTGAAAAAATCGTTGTCAAAGTATCAAGTATCATTCAGATTGACTAAAACAGCAATGAAAAGCAAATCTAAATTGAAAAAAAATTAAGATTGACGGAGATAGGAGTTTTTTTTTTCATACAATAACGATGAAATAAAACTATAACACATTTTCTGCCAAACTACTGAAAAAACCGTTGTCAAAGTATCAAAAATCATTCAAATTGACTAAAACAGCAATGAAAGTAAATCTAAAGTGAAAAAAAATTAAGATTAAAGGAGTAAAGAGTTTGTTTTTAAATAAAAAAATAACACATTTTCAGCCAAACTACTGAAAAAATCATTGTCAAAGTATCAAGAATCATTCAGATTGACTAAAACAGCAATGAAAAGCAAATCAAAATTGAAAAAAAAATTAAGATTGACGGAGATAAGAGTTTTTTTTTCATACAATAACGATGAAAAAAAAATATAACACATTTTCTGCCAAACTACTGAAAAAACCGTTGTCAAAGTATCAAAAATCATTCAAATTGACTAAAACAGCAATGAAAAGCAAATCAAAATTGAAAAAAAAATTAAGATTAAAGGAGTAAAGAGTTTGTTTTTAAATAAAAAAATAACACATTTTCAGCCAAACTACTGAAAAAATCATTGTCAAAGTATCAAGAATCATTCAGATTGACTAAAACAGCAATGAAAAGCAAATCAAAATTGAAAAAAAAATTAAGATTGACGGAGATAAGAGTTTTTTTTTTCATACAATAACGATGAAATAAAAAAATAACATATTTTCTGCCAAACTACTGAAAAAATCGTTGTCAAAGTATCAAAAATCATTCAAATTGACTAAAACAGCAATGAAAAGCAAATCAAAATTGAAAAAAAAATTAAGATTGAAGGAGTAAAGAGTTTGTTTTTAAATAAAAAAATAACACATTTTCAGCCAAGCTACTGAAAAAATCGTTGTCAAAGTATCAAGTATCATTCAGATTGACTAAAACAGCAATGAAAAGCAAATCTAAATTGAAAAAAAATTAAGATTGACGGAGATAGGAGTTTTTTTTTTCATACAATAACGATGAAATAAAAAAATAACATATTTTCTGCCAAACTACTGAAAAAATCGTTGTCAAAGTATCAAAAATCATTCAAATTGACTAAAACAGCAATGAAAAGCAAATCAAAATTGAAAAAAAAATTAAGATTGAAGGAGTAAAGAGTTTGTTTTTAAATAAAAAAATAACACATTTTCAGCCAAACTACTGAAAAAATCGTTGTCAAAGTATCAAGTATCAAGTATCATTCAGATTGACTAAAACAGCAATGAAAAGCAAATCTAAATTGAAAAAAAATTAAGATTGACGGAGATAAGAGTTTTTTTTTTCATACAATAACGATGAAATAAAAAAATAACATATTTTCTGCCAAACTACTGAAAAAATCGTTGTCAAAGTATCAAAAATCATTCAAATTGACTAAAACAGCAATGAAAAGCAAATCAAAATTGAAAAAAAAATTAAGATTGAAGGAGTAAAGAGTTTGTTTTTAAATAAAAAAATAACACATTTTCAGCCAAGCTACTGAAAAAATCGTTGTCAAAGTATCAAGTATCATTCAGATTGACTAAAACAGCAATGAAAAGCAAATCTAAATTGAAAAAAAATTAAGATTGACGGAGATAGGAGTTTTTTTTTTCATACAATAACGATGAAATAAAACTATAACACATTTTCTGCCAAACTACTGAAAAAACCGTTGTCAAAGTATCAATTACTATTAAGGTTGACTAAAACAGCAATGAAAGTAAATCTAAAGTGAAAAAAAATTAAGATTAAAGGAGTAAAGAGTTTGTTTTTAAATAAAAAAATAACACATTTTCAGCCAAACTACTGAAAAAATCATTGTCAAAGTATCAAGAATCATTCAGATTGACTAAAACAGCAATGAAAAGCAAATCAAAATTGAAAAAAAAATTAAGATTGACGGAGATAAGAGTTTTTTTTTCATACAATAACGATGAAAAAAAAATATAACACATTTTCTGCCAAACTACTGAAAAAATCGTTGTCAAAGTATCAAGTATCATTCAGATTGACTAAAACAGCAATGAAAAGCAAATCAAAATTGAAAAAAAAATTAAGATTGACGGAGATAAGAGTTTGTTTTTAAATAAAAAAATAACACATTTTCAGCCAAGCTACTGAAAAAATCGTTGTCAAAGTATCAAGTATCATTCAGATTGACTAAAACAGCAATGAAAAGCAAATCTAAATTGAAAAAAAATTAAGATTGACGGAGATAGGAGTTTTTTTTTTCATACAATAACGATGAAATAAAACTATAACACATTTTCTGCCAAACTACTGAAAAAACCGTTGTCAAAGTATCAAAAATCATTCAAATTGACTAAAACAGCAATGAAAAGCAAATCAAAATTGAAAAAAAAATTAAGATTGAAGGAGTAAAGAGTTTGTTTTTAAATAAAAAAATAACACATTTTCAGCCAAGCTACTGAAAAAATCGTTGTCAAAGTATCAAAAATCATTCAGATTGACTAAAACAGCAATGAAAAGCAAATCTAAATTGAAAAAAAATTAAGATTGACGGAGATAGGAGTTTTTTTTTTCATACAATAACGATGAAATAAAACTATAACACATTTTCTGCCAAACTACTGAAAAAACCGTTGTCAAAGTATCAAAAATCATTCAAATTGACTAAAACAGCAATGAAAAGCAAATCAAAATTGAAAAAAAAATTAAGATTGAAGGAGTAAAGAGTTTGTTTTTAAATAAAAAAATAACACATTTTCAGCCAAGCTACTGAAAAAATCGTTGTCAAAGTATCAAGTATCATTCAGATTGACTAAAACAGCAATGAAAAGCAAATCTAAATTGAAAAAAAATTAAGATTGACGGAGATAGGAGTTTTTTTTTTCATACAATAACGATGAAATAAAACTATAACACATTTTCTGCCAAACTACTGAAAAAACCGTTGTCAAAGTATCAATTACTATTAAGGTTGACTAAAACAGCAATGAAAAGCAAATCAAAATTGAAAAAAAAATTAAGATTGAAGGAGTAAAGAGTTTGTTTTTAAATAAAAAAATAACACATTTTCAGCCAAGCTACTGAAAAAATCGTTGTCAAAGTATCAAGTATCATTCAGATTGACTAAAACAGCAATGAAAAGCAAATCTAAATTGAAAAAAAATTAAGATTGACGGAGATAGGAGTTTTTTTTTTCATACAATAACGATGAAATAAAACTATAACACATTTTCTGCCAAACTACTGAAAAAATCGTTGTCAAAGTATCAAGTATCAAGTATCATTCAGATTGACTAAAACAGCAATGAAAAGCAAATCTAAATTGAAAAAACATTAAGATTGACGGAGATAAGAGTTTTTTTTTTCATACAATAACGATGAAATAAAAAAATAACATATTTTCTGCCAAACTACTGAAAAAATCGTTGTCAAAGTATCAAAAATCATTCAAATTGACTAAAACAGCAATGAAAAGCAAATCAAAATTGAAAAAAAAATTAAGATTGAAGGAGTAAAGAGTTTGTTTTTAAATAAAAAAATAACACATTTTCAGCCAAGCTACTGAAAAAATCGTTGTCAAAGTATCAAGTATCAAGTATCATTCAGATTGACTAAAACAGCAATGAAAAGCAAATATAAATTGAAAAAAATTAAGATTGACGGATTTAAGAATTTGTTTTTTCATACAATAACGATGAAATAAAAAAATAACATATTTTCTGCCAAACTACTGAAAAAATCGTTGTCAAAGTATCAAGTATCATTCAGATTGAAATAAACAGCAATGAAAAGCAAAACTAAATCGAAAAAAAAATTAAGATTGTCAGAGTTAAGAGTTTTTTTTTCATACAATAACGATGAAATAAAAATAACACATTTTCTGTCAAACAACTGAAAAAATCGTTGTCAAAGTATCAAAAATCATTCAGATTGACTAAAACAGCAATAAAAAGTAAATCTAAATTGAAAAAAATTAAGATTGAAGGAGTAAAGAGTTTGTTTTTTAATAAAAAAATAACACATTTTCAGCCAAGCTACTGAAAAAATCGTTGTCAAAGTATCAAATATCATTCAGATTGACTAAAACAGCAATGAAAAGCAAATCTAAATTGAAAAAAAATTAAGATTGACGGAGATAAGAGTTTTTTTTTCATACAATAACGATGAAATAAAAAAATAACATATTTTCTGCCAAACTACTGAAAAAATCGTTGTCAAAGTATCAAGTATCATTCAGATTGATTTAAACAGCAATAAAAAGTAAATCTTAATTCAAAAAAATTAAGATTGAAGGAGTAAAGAGTTTGTTTTTTAATAAAAAAATAACACATTTTCAGCCAAGCTACTGAAAAAATCGTTGTCAAAGTATCAAGTATCATTCAGATTGACTAAAACAGCAATGAAAAGCAAATCTAAATTGAAAAAAATTAAGATTGAAGGAATAAAGAGTTTGTTTTTTAATAAAAAAATAACACATTTTCAGCCAAGCTACTGAAAAAATCGTTGTCAAAGTATCAAAAATCATTCAGATTGACTAAAACAGCAATAAAAAGTAAATCTAAATTGAAAAAAAATTAAGATTGAAGGAATAAAGAGTTTGTTTTTTAATAAAAAAATAACACATTTTCAGCCAAGCTACTGAAAAAATCGTTGTCAAAGTATCAAAAATCATTCAGATTGACTAAAACAGCAATAAAAAGTAAATCTAAATTGAAAAAAAATTAAGATTGAAGGAGTAAAGAGTTTGTTTTTTAATAAAAAAATAACACATTTTCAGCCAAGCTACTGAAAAAATCGTTGTCAAAGTATCAAGTATCATTCAGATTGACTAAAATAGCAATGAAAAGCAAATCTAAATTGAAAAAAAATTAAGATTGACGGAGATAAGAGTTTTTTTTTTCATACAATAACGATGAAATAAAAAAATAACATATTTTCTGCCAAACTACTGAAAAAATCGTTGTCAAAGTATCAAAAATCATTCAAATTGACTAAAACAGCAATGTAAAGTAAATCTAAATTGAAAAAAAATTAAGATTGAAGGAGCAAAGAGTTTGTTTTTTAAAAAAAAAATAACACATTTTCAGCCAAACTACTGAAAAAATCGTTGTCAAAGTATCAAGTATCATTCAGATTGACTAAAACAGCAATGAAAAGCAAATCTAAATTGAAAAAAAATTAAGATTGACGGAGATAGGAGTTTTTTTTTTCATACAATAACGATGAAATAAAACTATAACACATTTTCTGCCAAACTACTGAAAAAACCGTTGTCAAAGTATCAATTACTATTAAGGTTGACTAAAACAGCAATGAAAAGCAAATCAAAATTGAAAAAAAAATTAAGATTGAAGGAGTAAAGAGTTTGTTTTTAAATAAAAAAATAACACATTTTCAGCCAAGCTACTGAAAAAATCGTTGTCAAAGTATCAAGTATCATTCAGATTGACTAAAACAGCAATGAAAAGCAAATCTAAATTGAAAAAAAATTAAGATTGACGGAGATAGGAGTTTTTTTTTTCATACAATAACGATGAAATAAAACTATAACACATTTTCTGCCAAACTACTGAAAAAACCGTTGTCAAAGTATCAAAAATCATTCAAATTGACTAAAACAGCAATGAAAAGCAAATCAAAATTGAAAAAAAAATTAAGATTGAAGGAGTAAAGAGTTTGTTTTTAAATAAAAAAATAACACATTTTCAGCCAAGCTACTGAAAAAATCGTTGTCAAAGTATCAAGTATCATTCAGATTGACTAAAACAGCAATGAAAAGCAAATCTAAATTGAAAAAAAATTAAGATTGACGGAGATAGGAGTTTTTTTTTTCATACAATAACGATGAAATAAAACTATAACACATTTTCTGCCAAACTACTGAAAAAACCGTTGTCAAAGTATCAAAAATCATTCAAATTGACTAAAACAGCAATGAAAAGCAAATCAAAATTGAAAAAAAAATTAAGATTGAAGGAGTAAAGAGTTTGTTTTTAAATAAAAAAATAACACATTTTCAGCCAAGCTACTGAAAAAATCGTTGTCAAAGTATCAAGTATCATTCAGATTGACTAAAACAGCAATGAAAAGCAAATCTAAATTGAAAAAAAATTAAGATTGACGGAGATAGGAGTTTTTTTTTTCATACAATAACGATGAAATAAAACTATAACACATTTTCTGCCAAACTACTGAAAAAACCGTTGTCAAAGTATCAATTACTATTAAGGTTGACTAAAACAGCAATGAAAAGCAAATCAAAATTGAAAAAAAAATTAAGATTGAAGGAGTAAAGAGTTTGTTTTTAAATAAAAAAATAACACATTTTCAGCCAAGCTACTGAAAAAATCGTTGTCAAAGTATCAAGTATCATTCAGATTGACTAAAACAGCAATGAAAAGCAAATCTAAATTGAAAAAAAATTAAGATTGACGGAGATAGGAGTTTTTTTTTTCATACAATAACGATGAAATAAAACTATAACACATTTTCTGCCAAACTACTGAAAAAATCGTTGTCAAAGTATCAAGTATCAAGTATCATTCAGATTGACTAAAACAGCAATGAAAAGCAAATCTAAATTGAAAAAACATTAAGATTGACGGAGATAAGAGTTTTTTTTTTCATACAATAACGATGAAATAAAAAAATAACATATTTTCTGCCAAACTACTGAAAAAATCGTTGTCAAAGTATCAAAAATCATTCAAATTGACTAAAACAGCAATGAAAAGCAAATCAAAATTGAAAAAAAAATTAAGATTGAAGGAGTAAAGAGTTTGTTTTTAAATAAAAAAATAACACATTTTCAGCCAAGCTACTGAAAAAATCGTTGTCAAAGTATCAAGTATCATTCAGATTGACTAAAACAGCAATGAAAAGCAAATCTAAATTGAAAAAAAATTAAGATTGACGGAGATAGGAGTTTTTTTTTTCATACAATAACGATGAAATAAAAAAATAACATATTTTCTGCCAAACTACTGAAAAAATCGTTGTCAAAGTATCAAAAATCATTCAAATTGACTAAAACAGCAATGAAAAGCAAATCAAAATTGAAAAAAAAATTAAGATTGAAGGAGTAAAGAGTTTGTTTTTAAATAAAAAAATAACACATTTTCAGCCAAACTACTGAAAAAATCGTTGTCAAAGTATCAAGTATCAAGTATCATTCAGATTGACTAAAACAGCAATGAAAAGCAAATCTAAATTGAAAAAAAATTAAGATTGACGGAGATAAGAGTTTTTTTTTTCATACAATAACGATGAAATAAAAAAATAACATATATTCTGCCAAACTACTGAAAAAATCGTTGTCAAAGTATCAAAAATCATTCAAATTGACTAAAACAGCAATGAAAAGCAAATCAAAATTGAAAAAAAAATTAAGATTGAAGGAGTAAAGAGTTTGTTTTTAAATAAAAAAATAACACATTTTCAGCCAAGCTACTGAAAAAATCGTTGTCAAAGTATCAAGTATCATTCAGATTGACTAAAACAGCAATGAAAAGCAAATCTAAATTGAAAAAAAATTAAGATTGACGGAGATAGGAGTTTTTTTTTTCATACAATAACGATGAAATAAAACTATAACACATTTTCTGCCATACTACTGAAAAAACCGTTGTCAAAGTATCAATTACTATTAAGGTTGACTAAAACAGCAATGAAAGTAAATCTAAAGTGAAAAAAAATTAAGATTAAAGTAGTAAAGAGTTTGTTTTTAAATAAAAAAATAACACATTTTCAGCCAAACTACTGAAAAAATCATTGTCAAAGTATCAAGAATCATTCAGATTGACTAAAACAGCAATGAAAAGCAAATCAAAATTGAAAAAAAAATTAAGATTGACGGAGATAAGAGTTTTTTTTTCATACAATAACGATGAAAAAAAAATATAACACATTTTCTGCCAAACTACTGAAAAAATCGTTGTCAAAGTATCAAGTATCATTCAGATTGACTAAAACAGCAATGAAAAGCAAATCAAAATTGAAAAAAAAATTAAGATTGACGGAGATAAGAGTTTGTTTTTAAATAAAAAAATAACACATTTTCAGCCAAGCTACTGAAAAAATCGTTGTCAAAGTATCAAGTATCATTCAGATTGACTAAAACAGCAATGAAAAGCAAATCTAAATTGAAAAAAAATTAAGATTGACGGAGATAGGAGTTTTTTTTTTCATACAATAACGATGAAATAAAACTATAACACATTTTCTGCCAAACTACTGAAAAAACCGTTGTCAAAGTATCAAAAATCATTCAAATTGACTAAAACAGCAATGAAAAGCAAATCAAAATTGAAAAAAAAATTAAGATTGAAGGAGTAAAGAGTTTGTTTTTAAATAAAAAAATAACACATTTTCAGCCAAGCTACTGAAAAAATCGTTGTCAAAGTATCAAGTATCATTCAGATTGACTAAAACAGCAATGAAAAGCAAATCTAAATTGAAAAAAAATTAAGATTGACGGAGATAGGAGTTTTTTTTTTTCATACAATAACGATGAAATAAAACTATAACACATTTTCTGCCAAACTACTGAAAAAACCGTTGTCCAAGTATCAAAAATCATTCAAATTGACTAAAACAGCAATGAAAAGCAAATCAAAATTGAAAAAAAAATTAAGATTGAAGGAGTAAAGAGTTTGTTTTTAAATAAAAAAATAACACATTTTCAGCCAAGCTACTGAAAAAATCGTTGTCAAAGTATCAAGTATCATTCAGATTGACTAAAACAGCAATGAAAAGCAAATCTAAATTGAAAAAAAATTAAGATTGACGGAGATAGGAGTTTTTTTTTTCATACAATAACGATGAAATAAAACTATAACACATTTTCTGCCAAACTACTGAAAAAACCGTTGTCAAAGTATCAATTACTATTAAGGTTGACTAAAACAGCAATGAAAAGCAAATCAAAATTGAAAAAAAAATTAAGATTGAAGGAGTAAAGAGTTTGTTTTTAAATAAAAAAATAACACATTTTCAGCCAAGCTACTGAAAAAATCGTTGTCAAAGTATCAAGTATCATTCAGATTGACTAAAACAGCAATGAAAAGCAAATCTAAATTGAAAAAAAATTAAGATTGACGGAGATAGGAGTTTTTTTTTTCATACAATAACGATGAAATAAAACTATAACACATTTTCTGCCAAACTACTGAAAAAATCGTTGTCAAAGTATCAAGTATCAAGTATCATTCAGATTGACTAAAACAGCAATGAAAAGCAAATCTAAATTGAAAAAACATTAAGATTGACGGAGATAAGAGTTTTTTTTTTCATACAATAACGATGAAATAAAAAAATAACATATTTTCTGCCAAACTACTGAAAAAATCGTTGTCAAAGTATCAAAAATCATTCAAATTGACTAAAACAGCAATGAAAAGCAAATCAAAATTGAAAAAAAAATTAAGATTGAAGGAGTAAAGAGTTTGTTTTTAAATAAAAAAATAACACATTTTCAGCCAAGCTACTGAAAAAATCGTTGTCAAAGTATCAAGTATCATTCAGATTGACTAAAACAGCAATGAAAAGCAAATCTAAATTGAAAAAAAATTAAGATTGACGGAGATAGGAGTTTTTTTTTTCATACAATAACGATGAAATAAAAAAATAACATATTTTCTGCCAAACTACTGAAAAAATCGTTGTCAAAGTATCAAAAATCATTCAAATTGACTAAAACAGCAATGAAAAGCAAATCAAAATTGAAAAAAAAATTAAGATTGAAGGAGTAAAGAGTTTGTTTTTAAATAAAAAAATAACACATTTTCAGCCAAGCTACTGAAAAAATCGTTGTCAAAGTATCAAGTATCATTCAGATTGACTAAAACAGCAATGAAAAGCAAATCTAAATTGAAAAAAAATTAAGATTGACGGAGATAGGAGTTTTTTTTTTCATACAATAACGATGAAATAAAAAAATAACATATTTTCTGCCAAACTACTGAAAAAATCGTTGTCAAAGTATCAAAAATCATTCAAATTGACTAAAACAGCAATGAAAAGCAAATCAAAATTGAAAAAAAAATTAAGATTGAAGGAGTAAAGAGTTTGTTTTTAAATAAAAAAATAACACATTTTCAGCCAAACTACTGAAAAAATCGTTGTCAAAGTATCAAGTATCAAGTATCATTCAGATTGACTAAAACAGCAATGAAAAGCAAATCTAAATTGAAAAAAAATTAAGATTGACGGAGATAAGAGTTTTTTTTTTCATACAATAACGATGAAATAAAAAAATAACATATATTCTGCCAAACTACTGAAAAAATCGTTGTCAAAGTATCAAGTATCATTCAGATTGACTAAAACAGCAATGAAAAGCAAATCTAAATTGAAAAAAAATTAAGATTGACGGAGATAGGAGTTTTTTTTTTCATACAATAACGATGAAATAAAAAAATAACATATTTTCTGCCAAACTACTGAAAAAATCGTTGTCAAAGTATCAAAAATCATTCAAATTGACTAAAACAGCAATGAAAAGCAAATCAAAATTGAAAAAAAAATTAAGATTGAAGGAGTAAAGAGTTTGTTTTTAAATAAAAAAATAACACATTTTCAGCCAAGCTACTGAAAAAATCGTTGTCAAAGTATCAAGTATCATTCAGATTGACTAAAACAGCAATGAAAAGCAAATCTAAATTGAAAAAAAATTAAGATTGACGGAGATAGGAGTTTTTTTTTTCATACAATAACGATGAAATAAAAAAATAACATATTTTCTGCCAAACTACTGAAAAAATCGTTGTCAAAGTATCAAAAATCATTCAAATTGACTAAAACAGCAATGAAAAGCAAATCAAAATTGAAAAAAAAATTAAGATTGAAGGAGTAAAGAGTTTGTTTTTAAATAAAAAAATAACACATTTTCAGCCAAACTACTGAAAAAATCGTTGTCAAAGTATCAAGTATCAAGTATCATTCAGATTGACTAAAACAGCAATGAAAAGCAAATCTAAATTGAAAAAAAATTAAGATTGACGGAGATAAGAGTTTTTTTTTTCATACAATAACGATGAAATAAAAAAATAACATATATTCTGCCAAACTACTGAAAAAATCGTTGTCAAAGTATCAAAAATCATTCAAATTGACTAAAACAGCAATGAAAAGCAAATCAAAATTGAAAAAAAAATTAAGATTGAAGGAGTAAAGAGTTTGTTTTTAAATAAAAAAATAACACATTTTCAGCCAAGCTACTGAAAAAATCGTTGTCAAAGTATCAAGTATCATTCAGATTGACTAAAACAGCAATGAAAAGCAAATCTAAATTGAAAAAAAATTAAGATTGACGGAGATAGGAGTTTTTTTTTTCATACAATAACGATGAAATAAAACTATAACACATTTTCTGCCATACTACTGAAAAAACCGTTGTCAAAGTATCAATTACTATTAAGGTTGACTAAAACAGCAATGAAAGTAAATCTAAAGTGAAAAAAAATTAAGATTAAAGTAGTAAAGAGTTTGTTTTTAAATAAAAAAATAACACATTTTCAGCCAAACTACTGAAAAAATCATTGTCAAAGTATCAAGAATCATTCAGATTGACTAAAACAGCAATGAAAAGCAAATCAAAATTGAAAAAAAAATTAAGATTGACGGAGATAAGAGTTTTTTTTTCATACAATAACGATGAAAAAAAAATATAACACATTTTCTGCCAAACTACTGAAAAAATCGTTGTCAAAGTATCAAGTATCATTCAGATTGACTAAAACAGCAATGAAAAGCAAATCAAAATTGAAAAAAAAATTAAGATTGACGGAGATAAGAGTTTGTTTTTAAATAAAAAAATAACACATTTTCAGCCAAGCTACTGAAAAAATCGTTGTCAAAGTATCAAGTATCATTCAGATTGACTAAAACAGCAATGAAAAGCAAATCTAAATTGAAAAAAAATTAAGATTGACGGAGATAGGAGTTTTTTTTTTCATACAATAACGATGAAATAAAACTATAACACATTTTCTGCCAAACTACTGAAAAAACCGTTGTCAAAGTATCAAAAATCATTCAAATTGACTAAAACAGCAATGAAAAGCAAATCAAAATTGAAAAAAAAATTAAGATTGAAGGAGTAAAGAGTTTGTTTTTAAATAAAAAAATAACACATTTTCAGCCAAGCTACTGAAAAAATCGTTGTCAAAGTATCAAGTATCATTCAGATTGACTAAAACAGCAATGAAAAGCAAATCTAAATTGAAAAAAAATTAAGATTGACGGAGATAGGAGTTTTTTTTTTCATACAATAACGATGAAATAAAACTATAACACATTTTCTGCCAAACTACTGAAAAAACCGTTGTCCAAGTATCAAAAATCATTCAAATTGACTAAAACAGCAATGAAAAGCAAATCAAAATTGAAAAAAAAATTAAGATTGAAGGAGTAAAGAGTTTGTTTTTAAATAAAAAAATAACACATTTTCAGCCAAGCTACTGAAAAAATCGTTGTCAAAGTATCAAGTATCATTCAGATTGACTAAAACAGCAATGAAAAGCAAATCTAAATTGAAAAAAAATTAAGATTGACGGAGATAGGAGTTTTTTTTTTCATACAATAACGATGAAATAAAACTATAACACATTTTCTGCCAAACTACTGAAAAAACCGTTGTCAAAGTATCAATTACTATTAAGGTTGACTAAAACAGCAATGAAAAGCAAATCAAAATTGAAAAAAAAATTAAGATTGAAGGAGTAAAGAGTTTGTTTTTAAATAAAAAAATAACACATTTTCAGCCAAGCTACTGAAAAAATCGTTGTCAAAGTATCAAGTATCATTCAGATTGACTAAAACAGCAATGAAAAGCAAATCTAAATTGAAAAAAAATTAAGATTGACGGAGATAGGAGTTTTTTTTTTCATACAATAACGATGAAATAAAACTATAACACATTTTCTGCCAAACTACTGAAAAAATCGTTGTCAAAGTATCAAGTATCAAGTATCATTCAGATTGACTAAAACAGCAATGAAAAGCAAATCTAAATTGAAAAAACATTAAGATTGACGGAGATAAGAGTTTTTTTTTTCATACAATAACGATGAAATAAAAAAATAACATATTTTCTGCCAAACTACTGAAAAAATCGTTGTCAAAGTATCAAAAATCATTCAAATTGACTAAAACAGCAATGAAAAGCAAATCAAAATTGAAAAAAAAATTAAGATTGAAGGAGTAAAGAGTTTGTTTTTAAATAAAAAAATAACACATTTTCAGCCAAGCTACTGAAAAAATCGTTGTCAAAGTATCAAGTATCATTCAGATTGACTAAAACAGCAATGAAAAGCAAATCTAAATTGAAAAAAAATTAAGATTGACGGAGATAGGAGTTTTTTTTTTCATACAATAACGATGAAATAAAAAAATAACATATTTTCTGCCAAACTACTGAAAAAATCGTTGTCAAAGTATCAAAAATCATTCAAATTGACTAAAACAGCAATGAAAAGCAAATCAAAATTGAAAAAAAAATTAAGATTGAAGGAGTAAAGAGTTTGTTTTTAAATAAAAAAATAACACATTTTCAGCCAAACTACTGAAAAAATCGTTGTCAAAGTATCAAGTATCAAGTATCATTCAGATTGACTAAAACAGCAATGAAAAGCAAATCTAAATTGAAAAAAAATTAAGATTGACGGAGATAAGAGTTTTTTTTTTCATACAATAACGATGAAATAAAAAAATAACATATTTTCTGCCAAACTACTGAAAAAATCGTTGTCAAAGTATCAAAAATCATTCAAATTGACTAAAACAGCAATGAAAAGCAAATCAAAATTGAAAAAAAAATTAAGATTGAAGGAGTAAAGAGTTTGTTTTTAAATAAAAAAATAACACATTTTCAGCCAAGCTACTGAAAAAATCGTTGTCAAAGTATCAAGTATCATTCAGATTGACTAAAACAGCAATGAAAAGCAAATCTAAATTGAAAAAAAATTAAGATTGACGGAGATAGGAGTTTTTTTTTTCATACAATAACGATGAAATAAAACTATAACACATTTTCTGCCAAACTACTGAAAAAACCGTTGTCAAAGTATCAATTACTATTAAGGTTGACTAAAACAGCAATGAAAGTAAATCTAAAGTGAAAAAAAATTAAGATTAAAGGAGTAAAGAGTTTGTTTTTAAATAAAAAAATAACACATTTTCAGCCAAACTACTGAAAAAATCATTGTCAAAGTATCAAGAATCATTCAGATTGACTAAAACAGCAATGAAAAGCAAATCAAAATTGAAAAAAAAATTAAGATTGACGGAGATAAGAGTTTTTTTTTCATACAATAACGATGAAAAAAAAATATAACACATTTTCTGCCAAACTACTGAAAAAATCGTTGTCAAAGTATCAAGTATCATTCAGATTGACTAAAACAGCAATGAAAAGCAAATCAAAATTGAAAAAAAAATTAAGATTGACGGAGATAAGAGTTTTTTTTTTCATACAATAACGATGAAAAAAAAATATAACACATTTTCTGCCAAACTACTGAAAAAATCGTTGTCAAAGTATCAAAAATCATTCAGATTGACTAAAACAGCAATGAAAAGTAAATCTAAATTGAAAAAAAATTAAGATTGACGGAGATAAGAGTTTTTTTTTCCTACAATAACGATGAAATAAAAAAATAACACATTTTCTGCCAAACTACTGAAAAAACCGTTGTCAAAGTATCAATATCTACTAAGATTGACTAAAACAGCAATGAAAAGTAAATCTAAATTGAAAAAAAATTAAGATTGAAGGAGTAAAGAGTTTGTTTTTAAATAAAAAAAATAATACATTTTCAGCCAAACTACTGAAAAAATCGTTATCAAAGTATCATGTATCAAGTATCATTCAGATTGACTAAAACAGCAATGAAAAGCAAATCTAAATCGAAAAAAAATTAAGATTGACGGAGATAGGAGTTTTTTTTTTCATACAATAACGATGAAATAAAAATATAACACATTTTCTGCCAAACTACTGAAAAAATCATTGTCAAAGTATCAAAAATCATTCAAATTGACTAAAACAGCAATGTAAAGTAAATCTAAATTGAAAAAAAATTAAGATTGAAGGAGTAAAGAGTTTGTTTTTTTAAAAAAAAATAACACATTTTCAGCCAAACTACTGAAAAAATCGTTGTCAAAGTATCAAGTATCAAGTATCATTCAGATTGACTAAAACAGCAATGAAAAGCAAATCTAAATTGAAAAAACATTAAGATTGACGGAGATAAGAGTTTTTTTTTCATACAATAACGATGAAATAAAAAAATAACACATTTTCTGCCAAACTACTGAAAAAACCGTTGTCAAAGTATCAATTACTATTAAGGTTGACTAAAACAGCAATGAAAGTAAATCTAAAGTGAAAAAAAATTAAGATTAAAGGAGTAAAGAGTTTGTTTTTAAATAAAAAAATAACACATTTTCAGCCAAACTACTGAAAAAATCATTGTCAAAGTATCAAGTATCATTCAGATTGACTAAAACAGCAATGAAAAGCAAATCAAAATTGAAAAAAAAATTAAGATTGACGGAGATAAGAGTTTTTTTTTCATACAATAACGATGAAAAAAAAATATAACACATTTTCTGCCAAACTACTGAAAAAATCATTGTCAAAGTATCAAAAATCATTCAAATTGACTAAAACAGCAATGTAAAGTAAATCTAAATTGAAAAAAAATTAAGATTGAAGGAGTAAAGAGTTTGTTTTTTTAAAAAAAAATAACACATTTTCAGCCAAACTACTGAAAAAATCGTTGTCAAAGTATCAAGTATCAAGTATCATTCAGATTGACTAAAACAGCAATGAAAAGCAAATCAAAATTGAAAAAAAAATTAAGATTGACGGAGATAAGAGTTTTTTTTTCATACAATAACGATGAAAAAAAAATATAACACATTTTCTGCCAAACTACTGAAAAAATCGTTGTCAAAGTATCAAGTATCATTCAGATTGACTAAAACAGCAATGAAAAGCAAATCAAAATTGAAAAAAAAATTAAGATTGACGGAGATAAGAGTTTTTTTTTTCATACAATAACGATGAAAAAAAAATATAACACATTTTCTGCCAAACTACTGAAAAAATCGTTGTCAAAGTATCAAAAATCATTCAGATTGACTAAAACAGCAATGAAAAGTAAATCTAAATTGAAAAAAAATTAAGATTGACGGAGATAAGAGTTTTTTTTTCCTACAATAACGATGAAATAAAAAAATAACACATTTTCTGCCAAACTACTGAAAAAACCGTTGTCAAAGTATCAATATCTACTAAGATTGACTAAAACAGCAATGAAAAGTAAATCTAAATTGAAAAAAAATTAAGATTGAAGGAGTAAAGAGTTTGTTTTTAAATAAAAAAAATAATACATTTTCAGCCAAACTACTGAAAAAATCGTTATCAAAGTATCATGTATCAAGTATCATTCAGATTGACTAAAACAGCAATGAAAAGCAAATCTAAATCGAAAAAAAATTAAGATTGACGGAGATAGGAGTTTTTTTTTCATACAATAACGATGAAATAAAAATATAACACATTTTCTGCCAAACTACTGAAAAAATCATTGTCAAAGTATCAAAAATCATTCAAATTGACTAAAACAGCAATGTAAAGTAAATCTAAATTGAAAAAAAATTAAGATTGAAGGAGTAAAGAGTTTGTTTTTTTAAAAAAAAATAACACATTTTCAGCCAAACTACTGAAAAAATCGTTGTCAAAGTATCAAGTATCAAGTATCATTCAGATTGACTAAAACAGCAATGAAAAGCAAATCTAAATTGAAAAAACATTAAGATTGACGGAGATAAGAGTTTTTTTTTCATACAATAACGATGAAATAAAAAAATAACACATTTTCTGCCAAACTACTGAAAAAACCGTTGTCAAAGTATCAATATCTACTAAGATTGACTAAAACAGCAATGAAAAGTAAATCTAAATTGAAAAAAAATTAAGATTGAAGGAGTAAAGAGTTTGTTTTTAAATAAAAAAAATAATACATTTTCAGCCAAACTACTGAAAAAATCGTTATCAAAGTATCATGTATCAAGTATCATTCAGATTGACTAAAACAGCAATGAAAAGCAAATCTAAATCGAAAAAAAATTAAGATTGACGGAGATAGGAGTTTTTTTTTTCATACAATAACGATGAAATAAAAATATAACACATTTTCTGCCAAACTACTGAAAAAATCATTGTCAAAGTATCAAAAATCATTCAAATTGACTAAAACAGCAATGTAAAGTAAATCTAAATTGAAAAAAAATTAAGATTGAAGGAGTAAAGAGTTTGTTTTTTTAAAAAAAAATAACACATTTTCAGCCAAACTACTGAAAAAATCGTTGTCAAAGTATCAAGTATCAAGTATCATTCAGATTGACTAAAACAGCAATGAAAAGCAAATCTAAATTGAAAAAACATTAAGATTGACGGAGATAAGAGTTTTTTTTTCATACAATAACGATGAAATAAAAAAATAACACATTTTCTGCCAAACTACTGAAAAAACCGTTGTCAAAGTATCAATTACTATTAAGGTTGACTAAAACAGCAATGAAAGTAAATCTAAAGTGAAAAAAAATTAAGATTAAAGGAGTAAAGAGTTTGTTTTTAAATAAAAAAATAACACATTTTCAGCCAAACTACTGAAAAAATCATTGTCAAAGTATCAAGTATCATTCAGATTGACTAAAACAGCAATGAAAAGCAAATCAAAATTGAAAAAAAAATTAAGATTGACGGAGATAAGAGTTTTTTTTTCATACAATAACGATGAAATAAAAAAATAACACATTTTCTGCCAAACTACTGAAAAAACCGTTGTCAAAGTATCAAAAATCATTCAGACTGACTAAAACAGCAATAAAAAGTAAATCTAAATTGAAAAAAAATTAAGATTGAAGGAGTAAAGAGTTTGTTTTTTAATAAAAAAATAACACATTTTCAGCCAAGCTACTGAAAAAATCGTTGTCAAAGTATCAAGTATCAAGTATCATTCAGATTGACTAAAACAGCAATGAAAAGCAAATATAAATTGAAAAAAATTAAGATTGACGGATTTAAGAATTTGTTTTTTCATACAATAACGATGAAATAAAAAAATAACATATTTTCTGCCAAACTACTGAAAAAATCGTTGTCAAAGTATCAAGTATCATTCAGATTGAAATAAAGAGCAATGAAAAGCAAAACTAAATCGAAAAAAAAATTAAGATTGTCAGAGTTAAGAGTTTTTTTTCATACAATAACGATGAAATAAAAATAACACATTTTCTGTCAAACAACTGAAAAAATCGTTGTCAAAGTATCAAAAATCATTCAGATTGACTAAAACAGCAATAAAAAGTAAATCTAAATTGAAAAAAATTAAGATTGAAGGAGTAAAGAGTTTGTTTTTTAATAAAAAAATAACACATTTTCAGCCAAGCTACTGAAAAAATCATTATCAAAGTATCAAATATCATTCAGATTGACTAAAACAGCAATGAAAAGCAAATCTAAATTGAAAAAAAATTAAGATTGACGGAGATAAGAGCTTTTTTTTTCATACAATAACGATGAAATAAAACAATAACATATTTTCTGCCAAACTACTGAAAAAATCGTTGTCAAAGTATCAAGTATCATTCAGATTGACTTAAACAGCAATAAAAAGTAAATCTTAATTCAAAAAAATTAAGATTGAAGGAGTAAAGAGTTTGTTTTTTAATAAAAAAATAACACATTTTCAGCCAAGCTACTGAAAAAATCGTTGTCAAAGTATCAAGTATCATTCAGATTGACTAAAACAGCAATGAAAAGCAAATCTAAATTGAAAAAAATTAAGATTGATGGAGTAAAGAGTTTGTTTTTTAATAAAAAAATAACACATTTTCAGCCAAGCTACTGAAAAAATCGTTGTCAAAGTATCAAAAATCATTCAGATTGACTAAAACAGCAATAAAAAGTAAATCTAAATTGAAAAAAATTAAGATTGAAGGAGTAAAGAGTTTGTTTTTTAATAAAAAAATAACACATTTTCAGCCAAGCTACTGAAAAAATCGTTGTCAAAGTATCAAGTATCATTCAGATTGACTAAAACAGCAATGAAAAGCAAATCTAAATTGAAAAAAAATTAAGATTGACGGAGATAAGATTTTTTTTTTTCATACAATAACGATGAAATAAAAAAATAACATATTTTCTGCCAAACTACTGAAAAAATCGTTGTCAAAGTATCAAGTATCATTCAAATTGACTTAAACAGCAATTAAAAGCAAAACTAAATCGAAAAAAAAATTAAGATTGTCAGAGTTAAGAGTTTTTTTTTCATACAATAACGATGAAATAAAAATAACACATTTTCAGTCAAACAACTGAAAAAATCATTGTCAAAGTATCAAAAATCATTCAGATTGACTAAAACAGCAATAAAAAGTAAATCTAAATTGAAAAAAATTAAGATTGAAGGAGTAAAGAGTTTGTTTTTTAAAAAAAAAATAACACATTTTCAGCCAAGCTACTGAAAAAATCGTTGTCAAAGTATCAATATCTATTAAGATTGACTAAAACAGCAATGAAAGTAAATCTAAAGTGAAAAAAATTAAGATTGAAGGAGTAAAGAGTTTGTTTTTAAATAAAAAAATAATACATTTTCAGCCAAACTACTGAAAAAATCGTTGTCAAAGTATCAAGTATTCAGATTGACTAAAACAGCAATGAAAAGCAAATCAAAATTGAAAAAAAATTAAGATTGACGGAGATAAGATTTTTTTTTTCATACAATAACGATGAAATAAAAAAATAACACATTTTCTGCCAAACTACTGAAAAAATCGTTGTCAAAGTATCAAAAATCATTCAGATTGACTAAAACAGCAATGAAAAGTAAATCTAAATTGAAAAAAATTAAGATTGAAGGAGTAAAGAGTTTGTTTTTTAATAAAAAAATAACACATTTTCAGCCAAGCTACTGAAAAAATCGTTGTCAAAGTATCAAGTATCATTCAGATTGACTAAAACAGCAATGAAAAGCAAATCTAAATTGAAAAAAATTAAGATTGAAGGAGTAAAGAGTTTGTTTTTTAATAAAAAAATAACACATTTTCAGCCAAGCTACTGAAAAAATCGTTGTCAAAGTATCAAAAATCATTCAGATTGACTAAAACAGCAATAAAAAGTAAATCTAAATTGAAAAAAATTAAGATTGAAGGAGTAAAGAGTTTGTTTTTTAATAAAAAAATAACACATTTTCAGCCAAGCTACTGAAAAAATCGTTGTCAAAGTATCAAGTATCATTCAGATTGACTAAAACAGCAATGAAAAGCAAATCTAAATTGAAAAAAAATTAAGATTGACGGAGATAAGAGTTTTTTTTTTCATACAATAACGATGAAATAAAAAAATAACATATTTTCTGCCAAACTACTGAAAAAATCATTGTCAAAGTATCAAGTATCATTCAGATTGACTTAAACAGCAATGAAAAGCAAAACTAAATCGAAAAAAAAATTAAGATTGTCAGAGTTAAGAGTTTTTTTTTCATACAATAACGATGAAATAAAAATAACACATTTTCTGTCAAACAACTGAAAAAATCGTTGTCAAAGTATCAAGTATCATTCAGATTGACTAAAACAGCAATGAAAAGCAAATCTAAATTGAAAAAAATTAAGATTGACGGAGATAAGAGTTTTTTTTTTCATACAATAACGATGAAATAAAAAAATAACACATTTTCTGCCAAACTACTGAAAAAACCGTTGTCAAAGTATCAATATCTATTAAGATTGACTAAAACAGCAATGAAAGTAAATCTTAAGTGAAAAAAATTAAGATTGAAGGAGTAAAGAGTTTGCTTTTAAATAAAAAAATAACACATTTTCAGCCAAACTACTGAAAAAATCGTTGTCAAAGTATCAAGTATTCAGATTGACTAAAACAGCAATGAAAAGCAAATCAAAATTGAAAAAAAATTAAGATTGACGGAGATAAGAGTTTTTTTTTTCATACAATAACGATGAAATAAAAAAATAACACATTTTCTGCCAAACTACTGAAAAATTCGTTGTCAAAGTATCAAAAATCATTCAGATTGACTAAAACAGCAATGAAAAGTAAATCTTAATTGACAAAAAATTAAGATTGAAGGAGTAAAGAGTTTGTTTTTTTAATAAAAAAATAACACATTTTCAGCCAAACTACTGAAAAAATCGTTGTCAAAGTATCAAGTATCAAGTATCATTCAGTTTGTCTAAAACAGCAATGAAAAGCAAATCTAAATTGAAAAAAAATTAAGATTGACGGAGATAGGAGTTTTTTTTTTCATACAATAACAATGAAATAAAAATATAACACATTTTCTGCCAAACTACTGAAAAAATCATTGTCAAAGTATCAAAAATCATTCAAATTGACTAAAACAGCAATGTAAAGTAAATCTAAATTGAAAAAAAATTAAGATTGAAGGAGTAAAGAGTTTGTTTTTTAATAAAAAAATAACACATTTTCAGCCAAACTACTGAAAAAATCGTTGTCAAAGCATCAAGTATCAAGTATCATTCAGATTGACTAAAACAGCAATGAAAAGCAAATCTAAATTGAAAAAACATTAAGATTGACGGAGATAAGAGTTTTTTTTTTCATACAATAACGATGAAATAAAAAAATAACACATTTTCTGCCAAACTACTGAAAAAACCGTTGTCAAAGTATCAATTACTATTAAGGTTGACTAAAACAGCAATGAAAGTAAATCTAAAGTGAAAAAAATTAAGATTAAAGGAGTAAAGAGTTTGTTTTTAAATAAAAAAATAACACATTTTCAGCCAAACTACTGAAAAAATCATTGTCAAAGTATCAAGTATCATTCAGATTGACTAAAACAGCAATGAAAAGCAAATCAAAATTGAAAAAAAAATTAAGATTGAAGGAGTAAAGAGTTTGTTTTTAAATAAAAAAATAACACATTTTCAGCCAAGCTACTGAAAAAATCGTTGTCAAAGTATCAAGTATCATTCAGATTGACTAAAACAGCAATGAAAAGCAAATCTAAATTGAAAAAAAATTAAGATTGACGGAGATAGGAGTTTTTTTTTTCATACAATAACGATGAAATAAAACTATAACACATTTTCTGCCAAACTACTGAAAAAATCATTGTCAAAGTATCAAAAATCATTCAGATTGACTAAAACAGCACTGTAAAGTAAATCTAAATTGAAAAAAAATTAAGATTGAAGGAGTAAAGAGTTTGTTTTTTGATAAAAAAATAACACATTTTCAGCCAAACTACTGAAAAAATCGTTGTCAAAGTATCAAGTATCAAGTATCATTCAGATTGACTACAACAGCAATGAAAAGCAAATATAAATTGAAAAAAAATTAAGATTGACGGAGATAAGAGTTTTTTTTTCCTACAATAACGATGAAATAAAAAAATAATACATTTTCTGCCAAACTACTGAAAAAATCGTTGTCAAAGTATCAAGTATCATTCAGATTGACTAAAACAGCAATGAAAAGCAAATCTAAATCGAAAAAAAATAAGGATTGACAGAGTTAAGCGTTTTTTTTTCAAACAATATCGGTGAAATAAAAATAACACATTTTCTGTCAAACTACTGAGAAAATTGTTCTCAGCATTGAAAAGCAAATCTAAACCGAAAAAAATACTAAGATTGACGGAGATAAGAGATTTGTTTTTTCAAACAATAACGATGATATAAAAAAATAACACATTTTCTGCCAAACAAATGAAAAAATCGTTGTCAAAGTATCAAAAATCATTCAGATATACTAAAACAGCAATGAAAAGTAAATCTAAATTGAAAAAAAATTAAGATTGAAGGAGTAAAGAGTTTGTTTTTAAATAAAAAAAAAAATACATTTTCAGGCAAACTACTGAAAAAATCGTTATCAAAGTATCATGTATCAAGTATCATTCAGATTGACTAAAACAGCAATGAAAAGCAAATCTTAATTGAAAAAAAATTAAGATTGACGGAGATAAGAGTTTTTTTTTTCATACAATAACGATGAAATAAAAAAATAACATATTTTCTGCCAAACTACTGAAAAAATCGTTGTCAAAGTATCAAGTATCATTCAAATTGACTTAAACAGCAATGAAAAGCAAAACTAAATCGAAAAAAAAATTAAGATTGTCAGAGTTAAGAGTTTTTTTTTCATACAATAACGATGAAATAAAAATAACACATTTTCTGTCAAACAACTGAAAAAATCGTTGTCAAAGTATCAAAAATCATTCAGATATACTAAAACAGCAATGAAAAGTAAATCTAAATTGAAAAAAAATTAAGATTGAAGGAGTAAAGAGTTTGTTTTTAATAAAAAAATAACACATTTTCAGCCAAACTACTGAAAAAATCGTTGTCAAAGTATCAAGTATCATTCAGATTGACTAAAACAGCAATGAAAAGCAAATCTAAATTGAAAAAAAATTAAGATTGACGGAGATAAGAGTTTTTTTTTCATACAATAACGATGAAATAAAACTATAACACATTTTCTGCCAAACTACTGAAAAAATCATTGTCAAAGTATCAAAAATCATTCAGATTGACTAAAACAGCAATGTAAAGTAAATCTAAATTGAAAAAAAATTAAGATTGAAGGAGTAAAGAGTTTGTTTTTAAATAAAAAAAAATACAATTTCATCCAAACTACTGAAAAAATCGTTATCAAAGTATCATGTATCAAGTATCATTCAGATTGACTAAAACAGCAATGAAAAGCAAATCTTAATTGAAAAAAAATTAAGATTGACGGAGATAAGAGTTTTTTTTTTCATACAATAACGATGAAATAAAAAAATAGCATATATTCTACCAAAATACTGAAAAAATCGTTGTCAAAGTATCAAGTATCATTCAGATTGACTAAAACAGCAATGAAAAGCAAATCTAAATTGAAAAAAACTAAGATTGACGGAGATAAGAGATTTTTTTTTCATACAATAACTATGAAATAAAAAAATAGCACATTTTCTGCCAAACTACTGAAAAAATCGTTGTCAAAGTATCAAGTATCATTCAGATTGACTAAAACAGCAATGAAAAGCAAATCTAAATCGAAAAAAAATAAAGATTGACAGAGTTAAGCGTTTTTTTTCAAACAATATCGGTGAAATAAAAATAACACATTTTCTGTCAAACAACTGAAAAAATCGTTGTCAAAGTATCAAAAATCATTCAGATATACTAAAACAGCAATGAAAAGTAAATCTAAATTGAAAAAAAATTAAGATTGAAGGAGTAAAGAGTTTGTTTTTAAATAAAAAAAAAAATACATTTTCAGGCAAACTACTGAAAAAATCGTTATCAAAGTATCATGTATCAAGTATCATTCAGATTGACTAAAACAGCAATGAAAAGCAAATCTTAATTGAAAAAAAATTAAGATTGACGGAGATAAGAGTTTTTTTTTTCATACAATAACGATGAAATAAAAAAATAACACATTTTCAGCCAAACTACTGAAAAAATCGTTATCAAAGTATCATGTATCAAGTATCATTCAGATTGACTAAAACAGCAATGAAAAGCAAATCTAAATTGAAAAAAAATTAAGATTGACGGAGATAGGAGTTTTTTTTTTCATACAATAACGATGAAATAAAACTATAACACATTTTCTGCCAAACTACTGAAAAAATCATTGTCAAAGTATCAAAAATCATTCAGATTGACTAAAACAGCAATGTAAAGTAAATCTAAATTGAAAAAAAATTAAGATTGAAGGAGTAAAGAGTTTGTTTTTTGATAAAAAAATAACACATTTTCAGCCAAACTACTGAAAAAATCGTTGTCAAAGTATCAAGTATCAAGTATCATTCAGATTGACTACAACAGCAATGAAAAGCAAATATAAATTGAAAAAAAATTAAGATTGACGGAGATAAGAGTTTTTTTTTCCTACAATAACGATGAAATAAAAAAATAACACATTTTCTGCCAAACTACTGAAAAAACCGTTGTCAAAGTATCAATATCTACTAAGATTGACTAAAACAGCAATGAAAAGTAAATCTAAATTGAAAAAAAATTAAGATTGAAGGAGTAAAGAGTTTGTTTTTAAATAAAAAAAATAATACATTTTCAGCCAAACTACTGAAAAAATCGTTATCAAAGTATCATGTATCAAGTATCATTCAGATTGACTAAAACAGCAATGAAAAGCAAATCTTAATTGAAAAAAATTAAGATTGACGGAGATAAGAGTTTTTTTTTTTCATACAATAACGATGAAATAAAAATATAACACATTTTCTACCAAACTACTGAAAAAATCGTTGTCAAAGTATCAAAAATCATTCAGATTGACTAAAACAGCAATGAAAAGTAAATCTTAATTGAAAAAAAAATTAAGATTGAAGGAGTAAAGAGTAAAGAGTTTGTTTTTTAATAAAAAAATAACACATTTTCAGCCAAACTACTGAAAAAATCGTTGTCAAAGTATCAAGTATCATTCAGATTGACTAAAACAGCAATGAAAAGCAAATCTAAATTGAAAAAAAATTAAGATTGACGGAGATAAGAGTTTTTTTTTCATACAATAACGATGAAATAAAAAAATAACACATTTTCTGCCAAACTACTGAAAAAACCGTTGTCAAAGTATCAATATCTACTAAGATTGACTAAAACAGCAATGAAAAGCAAATCTTAATTGAAAAAAATTAAGATTAACGGATTTAAGAATTTTTTTTTCATACAATAACGATGAAATAAAAATAACACATTTTCTGTCAAACAACTTAAAAAATCGTTGTCAAAGTATCAAAAATCATTCAGATTGACTAAAACAGCAATGAAAAGTAAATCTAAATTGAAAAAAAATTAAGATTGAAGGAGTAAAGAGTTTGTTTTTAATAAAAAAATAACACATTTTCAGCCAAACTACTGAAAAAATCGTTGTCAAAGTATCAAATATCATTCAGATTGACTAAAACAGCAATGAAAAGCAAATCTAAATTGAAAAAAAATTAAGATTGACGGAGATAGGAGTTTTTTTTTTCATACAATAACGATGAAATAAAACTATAACACATTTTCTGCCAAACTACTGAAAAAATCATTGTCAAAGTATCAAAAATCATTCAGATTGACTAAAACAGCAATGAAAAGTAAATCTTAATTGAAAAAAAAATTAAGATTGAAGGAGTAAAGAGTAAAGAGTTTGTTTTTTAATAAAAAAATAACACATTTTCAGCCAAACTACTGAAAAAATCGTTGTCAAAGTATCAAGTATCATTCAGATTGACTAAAACAGCAATGAAAAGCAAATCTAAATTGAAAAAAAATTAAGATTGACGGAGATAAGAGTTTTTTTTTCATACAATAACGATGAAATAAAAAAATAACACATTTTCTGCCAAACTACTGAAAAAACCGTTGTCAAAGTATCAATATCTACTAAGATTGACTAAAACAGCAATGAAAAGCAAATCTTAATTGAAAAAAATTAAGATTAACGGATTTAAGAATTTTTTTTTCATACAATAACGATGAAATAAAAATAACACATTTTCTGTCAAACAACTTAAAAAATCGTTGTCAAAGTATCAAAAATCATTCAGATTGACTAAAACAGCAATGAAAAGTAAATCTAAATTGAAAAAAAATTAAGATTGAAGGAGTAAAGAGTTTGTTTTTAATAAAAAAATAACACATTTTCAGCCAAACTACTGAAAAAATCGTTGTCAAAGTATCAAATATCATTCAGATTGACTAAAACAGCAATGAAAAGCAAATCTAAATTGAAAAAAAATTAAGATTGACGGAGAAAGGAGTTTTTTTTTTCATACAATAACGATGAAATAAAACTATAACACATTTTCTGCCAAACTACTGAAAAAATCATTGTCAAAGTATCAAAAATCATTCAGATTGACTAAAACAGCACTGTAAAGTAAATCTAAATTGAAAAAAAATTAAGATTGAAGGAGTAAAGAGTTTGTTTTTTGATAAAAAAATAACACATTTTCAGCCAAACTACTGAAAAAATCGTTGTCAAAGTATCAAGTATCAAGTATCATTCAGATTGACTAAAACAGCAATGAAAAGCAAATCTAAATTGAAAAAAAATTAAGATTGACGGAGATAGGAGTTTTTTTTTTCATACAATAACGATGAAATAAAACTATAACACATTTTCTGCCAAACTACTGAAAAAATCATTGTCAAAGTATCAAAAATCATTCAGATTGACTAAAACAGCACTGTAAAGTAAATCTAAATTGAAAAAAAATTAAGATTGAAGGAGTAAAGAGTTTGTTTTTTGATTAAAAAATAACACATTTTCAGCCAAACTACTGAAAAAATCGTTGTCAAAGTATCAAGTATCAAGTATCATTCAGATTGACTACAACAGCAATGAAAAGCAAATCAAAATTGAAAAAAAATTAAGATTGACGGAGATAAGAGTTTTTTTTTTCATACAATAACGATGAAATAAAAAAATAACACATTTTCTACCAAACTACTGAAAAAATCGTTGTCAAAGTATCAAAAATCATTCAGATTGACTAAAACAGCAATGAAAAGTGAATCTTAATTGAAAAAAAATTAAGATTGAAGGAGTAAAGAGTAAAGAGTTTGTTTTTTAATAAAAAAATAACACATTTTCAGCCAAACTACTGAAAAAATCGTTGTCAAAGTATCAAGTATCATTCAGATTGACTAAAACAGCAATGAAAAGCAAATCTAAATTGAAAAAAAATTAAGATTGACGGAGATAAGAGTTTTTTTTTCATACAATAACGATGAAATAAAAAAATAACACATTTTCTGCCAAACTACTGAAAAAACCGTTGTCAAAGTATCAATATCTACTAAGATTGACTAAAACAGCAATGAAAAGCAAATCTTAATTGAAAAAAATTAAGATTAACGGATTTAAGAATTTTTTTTCATACAATAACGATGAAATAAAAATAACACATTTTCTGTCAAACAACTGAAAAAATCGTTGTCAAAGTATCAAAAATCATTCAGATTGACTAAAACAGCAATGAAAAGTAAATCTAAATTGAAAAAAAATTAAGATTGAAGGAGTAAAGAGTTTGTTTTTAAATAAAAAAATAACACATTTTCAGCCAAACTACTGAAAAAATCGTTGTCAAAGTATCAAGTATCATTCAGATTGACTAAAACAGCAATGAAAAGCAAATCTAAATTGAAAAAAAATTAAGATTGACGGAGATAGGAGTTTTTTTTTTCATACAATAACGATGAAATAAAAATATAACACATTTTCTGCCAAACTACTGAAAAAATCATTGTCAAAGTATAAAAATCATTCAGATTGACTAAAACAGCAATGTAAAGTAAATCTAAATTGAAAAAAATTAAGATTGAAGGAGTAAAGAGTTTGTTTTTTAATAAAAAAATAACACATTTTCAGACAAACTGCTGAAAAAATCATGGTCAAAGTATCAAGTATCATTCAGATTGACTAAAACAGCAATGAAAAGCAAATCAAAATTGAAAAAAAATTAAGATTGACGGAGGTAAGAGTTTTTTTTTCATACAATAACGATGAAATAAAAAAATAACACATTTTCTGCCAAACTACTGAAAAAACCGTTGTCAAAGTATCAATATCTATTAAGATTGACTAAAACATCAATGAAAGTAAATCTAAAGTGAAAAAAAATTAAGATTGAAGGAGTAAAGAGTTTGTTTTTAAATAAAAAAAATAATACATTTTCAGCTAAACTACTGAAAAAATCGTTGTCAAAGTATCATGTATCAAGTATCATTCAGATTGACTAAAACAGCAATGAAAAGCAAATCTAAATTGAAAAAAAATTAAGATTGACGGAGATAAGAGTTTTTTTTTTCATACAATAACGATGAAATAAAAAAATAACACATTTTCTGCTAAACTACTGAAAAAACCGTTGTCAAAGTATCAATATTTACTAAGATTGACTAAAACAGCAATGAAAAGCAAATCTAAATCGAAAAAAAATTATGATTGACGGAGATAGGAGTTTTTTTTTCATACAATAACGATGAAATAAAAATATAACACATTTTCTGATAAACTACTGAAAAAATCGTTGTCAAAGTATCAAAAATCATTCAGATTGACTAAAACAGCAATGAAAAGTAAATCTAAATTGAAAAAAAATTAAGATTGAAGGAGTAAAGAGTTTGTTTTTAAATAAAAAAAATAATACATTTTCAGCTAAACTACTGAAAAAATCGTTGTCAAAGTATCATGTATCAAGTATCATTCAGATTGACTAAAACAGCAATGAAAAGCAAATCTAAATTGAAAAAAAATTAAGATTGACGGAGATAAGAGTTTTTTTTTTCATACAATAACGATGAAATAAAAAAATTACACATTTTCTGCCAAACTACTGAAAAAACCGTTGTCAAAGTATCAATATCTATTAAGATTGACTAAAACAGCAATGAAAGTAAATCTAAAGTGAAAAAAAATTAAGATTGAAAGAGTAAAGAGTTTGTTTTTAAATAAAAAAAATAATACATTTTCAGCCAAACTACTGAAAAAATCGTTATCAAAGTATCATGTATCAAGTATCATTCAGATTGACTAAAACAGCAATGAAAAGCAAATCTAAATTGAAAAAAAATTAAGATTGACGGAGATAAGAGTTTTTTTTTTCATACAATAACGACGAAATAAAAAAATAACACATTTTCTGCCAAACTACTGAAAAAATCGTTATCAAAGTATCATGTATCAAGTATCATTCAGATTGACTAAAACAGCAATGAAAAGCAAATCTAAATTGAAAAAAAATTAAGATTGACGGAGATAAGAGTTTTTTTTTCATACAATAACGATGAAATAAAAAAATAAGACATTTTCTGCCAAACTACTGAAAAAATCGTTGTCAAAGTATCAATATCTATTAAGATTGACTAAAACAGCAATGAAAGTAAATCTAAATTGAAAAAAAATTAAGATTGACGGAGATAAGAGTTTTTTTTTCATACAATAACGATGAAATAAAAAAATAACACATTTTCTGCCAAACTACTGAAAAAACCGTTGTCAAAGTATCAATATCTACTAAGATTGACTAAAACAGCAATGAAAAGTAAATCTAAATTGAAAAAAAATTAAGATTGAAGGAGTAAAGATTTTGTTTTTAAATAAAAAAAATAATACATTTTCAGCTAAACTACTGAAAAAATCGTTGTCAAAGTATCATGTATCAAGTATCATTCAGATTGACTAAAACAGCAATGAAAAGCAAATCTAAATTGAAAAAAAATTAAGATTGACGGAGATAAGAGTTTTTTTTTTCATACAATAACGATGAAATAAAAAAATAACACATTTTCTGCCAAACTACTGAAAAAACCGTTGTCAAAGTATCAATATTTACTAAGATTGACTAAAACAGCAATGAAAAGCAAATCTAAATCGAAAAAAAATTATGATTGACGGAGATAGGAGTTTTTTTTTCATACAATAACGATGAAATAAAAATATAACACATTTTCTGATAAACTACTGAAAAAATCGTTGTCAAAGTATCAAAAATCATTCAGATTGACTAAAACAGCAATGAAAAGTAAATCTAAATTGAAAAAAAATTAAGATTGAAGGAGTAAAGAGTTTGTTTTTAAATAAAAAAAATAATACATTTTCAGCTAAACTACTGAAAAAATCGTTGTCAAAGTATCATGTATCAAGTATCATTCAGATTGACTAAAACAGCAATGAAAAGCAAATCTAAATTGAAAAAAAATTAAGATTGACGGAGATAAGAGTTTTTTTTTTCATACAATAACGATGAAATAAAAAAATAACACATTTTCTGCCAAACTACTGAAAAAACCGTTGTCAAAGTATCAATATCTATTAAGATTGACTAAAACAGCAATGAAAGTAAATCTAAAGTGAAAAAAAATTAAGATTGAAAGAGTAAAGAGTTTGTTTTTAAATAAAAAAAATAATACATTTTCAGCCAAACTACTGAAAAAATCGTTATCAAAGTATCATGTATCAAGTATCATTCAGATTGACTAAAACAGCAATGAAAAGCAAATCTAAATTGAAAAAAAATTAAGATTGACGGAGATAAGAGTTTTTTTTTTCATACAATAACGACGAAATAAAAAAATAACACATTTTCTGCCAAACTACTGAAAAAATCGTTATCAAAGTATCATGTATCAAGTATCATTCAGATTGACTAAAACAGCAATGAAAAGCAAATCTAAATTGAAAAAAAATTAAGATTGACGGAGATAAGAGTTTTTTTTTCATACAATAACGATGAAATAAAAAAATAAGACATTTTCTGCCAAACTACTGAAAAAATCGTTGTCAAAGTATCAATATCTATTAAGATTGACTAAAACGGCAATGAAAGTAAATCTAAATTAAAAAAAAATTAAGATTGACGGAGATAAGAGTTTTTTTTTCATACAATAACGATGAAATAAAAAAATAACACATTTTCTGCCAAACTACTGAAAAAACCGTTGTCAAAGTATCAATATCTACTAAGATTGACTAAAACAGCAATGAAAAGTAAATCTAAATTGAAAAAAAATTAAGATTGAAGGAGTAAAGATTTTGTTTTTAAATTAAAAAATAATACATTTTCTGCCAAACTACTGAAAAAATCGTTGTCAAAGTATCATGTATCAAGTATCATTCAGATTGACTAAAACAGCAATGAAAAGCAAATCTAAATTGAAAAAAAATTAAGATTGACGGAGATAAGAGTTTTTTTTTCATACAATAACGATGAAATAAAAAAAAACACATTTTCTGCCAAACTACTGAAAAAACCGTTGTCAAAGTATCAATATTTACTAAGATTGACTAAAACAGCAATGAAAAGCAAATCTAAATCGAAAAAAAATTATGATTGACGGAGATAGGAGTTTTTTTTTCATACAATAACGATGAAATAAAAATATAACACATTTTCTGATAAACTACTGAAAAAATCGTTGTCAAAGTATCAAAAATCATTCAGATTGACTAAAACAGCAATGAAAAGTAAATCTAAATTGAAAAAAAATTAAGATTGAAGGAGTAAAGAGTTTGTTTTTAAATAAAAAAAATAATACATTTTCAGCTAAACTACTGAAAAAATCGTTGTCAAAGTATCATGTATCAAGTATCATTCAGATTGACTAAAACAGCAATAAAAAGCAAATCTAAATTGAAAAAAAATTAAGATTGACGGAGATAAGAGTTTTTTTTTCATACAATAACGATGAAATAAAAAAATAACACATTTTCTGCCAAACTACTGAAAAAACCGTTGTCAAAGTATCAATATCTATTAAGATTGACTAAAACAGCAATGAAAGTAAATCTAAAGTGAAAAAAAATTAAGATTGAAAGAGTAAAGAGTTTGTTTTTAAATAAAAAAAATAATACATTTTCAGCTAAACTACTGAAAAAATCGTTATCAAAGTATCATGTATCAAGTATCATTCAGATTGACTAAAACAGCAATGAAAAGCAAATCTAAATTGAAAAAAATTAAGATTGACGGAGATAAGAGTTTTTTTTTTCATACAATAACGATGAAATAAAAAAATAACACATTTTCTGCCAAACTACTGAAAAAATCGTTATCAAAGTATCATGTATCAAGTATCATTCAGATTGACTAAAACAGCAATGAAAAGCAAATCTAAATTGAAAAAAAATTAAGATTGACGGAGATAAGAGTTTTTTTTTCATACAATAACGATGAAATAAAAAAATAACACATTTTCTGCCAAACTACTGAAAAAATCGTTGTCAAAGTATCAATATCTATTAAGATTGACTAAAACAGCAATGAAAGTAAATCTAAATTGAAAAAAAATTAAGATTGAAGGAGTAAAGAGTTTGTTTTAAATAAAAAAATAATACATTTTCAGTCAAACTACTGAAAAAATCGTTATCAAAGTATCATGTATCAAGTATCATTCAAATTGACTAAAACAGCAATGAAAAGCAAATCTAAATCGAAAAAAAATTAAGATTGACGGAGATAAGAGTTTTTTTTTTCATACAATAACGATGAAATAAAAAAATAACACATTTTCTGCCAAACTACTGAAAAAATCGTTATCAAAGTATCATGTATCAAGTATCATTCAGATTGACTAAAACAGCAATGAAAAGCAAATCTAAATTGAAAAAAAATTAAGATTGACGGAGATAAGAGTTTTTTTTTCATACAATAACGATGAAATAAAAAAATAACACATTTTCTGCCAAACTACTGAAAAAATCGTTGTCAAAGTATCAATATCTATTAAGATTGACTAAAACAGCAATGAAAGTAAATCTAAATTGAAAAAAAATTAAGATTGAAGGAGTAAAGAGTTTGTTTTAAATAAAAAAATAATACATTTTCAGCTAAACTACTGAAAAAATCGTTATCAAAGTATCATGTATCAAGTATCATTCAGATTGACTAAAACAGCAATGAAAAGCAAATTTAAATCGAAAAAAAATTAAGATTGACGGAGATAAGAGTTTTTTTTTCATACAATAACGATGAAATAAAAAAATAACACATTTTCTGCCAAACTACTGAAAAAATCGTTGTCTAAGTATCAAGTATCATTCAGATTGACTAAAACAGCAATGAAAAGCAAATCTTAATTGAAAAAAAATTAAGATTGACGGAGATAAGAGTTTTTTTTTCATACAATAACGATGAAATAAAAAAATAACACATTTTCTGCCAAACTACTGAAAAAACCGTTGTCAAAGTATCAATATCTACTAAGATTGACTAAAACAGCAATGAAAAGTAAATCTAAATTGAAAAAAAATTAAGATTGAAGGAGTAAAGATTTTGTTTTTAAATTAAAAAATAATACATTTTCAGCAAAACTACTGAAAAAATCGTTGTCAAAGTATCATGTATCAAGTATCATTCAGATTGACTAAAACAGCAATGAAAAGCAAACCTAAATTAAAAAAAAAATTACGATTGACGGAGATAAGAGTTTTTTTTTTATACAATAACGATGAAATAAAAAAATAACACGTTTTCTGCCAAACTACTGAAAAAATCGTTGTCAAAGTATCATGTATCAAGTATCATTCAGATTGACTAAAACAGCAATGAAAAGCAAATCTAAATAGAAAAAAAATTAAGATTGACGGAGATAAGAGTTTTTTTTTTATACAATAACGATGAAATAAAAAAATAACACGTTTTCTGCCAAACTACTGAAAAAATCATTGTCAAAGTATCAAGTATCAAGTATCATTCAGATTGACTAAAACAGCAATGAAAAGCAAATCAAAATTGAAAAAAAATTAAGATTGACGGAGATAAGAGTTTTTTTTTCATACAATAACGATGAAATAAAAAAATAACACATTTTCTGCCAAACTACTGAAAAAACCGTTGTCAAAGTATCAATATCTATTACGATTGACTAAAACATCAATGAAAGTAAATCTAAAGTGAAAAAAAATTAAGATTGAAGGAGTAAAGAGTTTGTTTTTAAATAAAAAAATAATACATTTTCAGCCAAACTACTGAAAAAAATCGTTATCAAAGTATCATGTATCAAGTATCATTCAGATTGACTAAAACAGCAATGAAAAGCAAATCTAAATTGAAAAAAAATTAAGATTGACGGAGATAAGAGTTTTTTTTTCATACAATAACGATGAAATAAAAAAATAACACATTTTCTGCCAAACTACTGAAAAAACCGTTGTCAAAGTATCAATATTTACTAAGATTGACTAAAACAGCAATGAAAAGCAAATCTAAATCGAAAAAAAATTATGATTGACGGAGATAGGAGTTTTTTTTTCATACAATAACGATGAAATAAAAATATAACACATTTTCTGATAAACTACTGAAAAAATCGTTGTCAAAGTATCAAAAATCATTCAGATTGACTAAAGCAGCAATGAAAAGTAAATCTAAATTGAAAAAAAATTAAGATTGAAGGAGTAAAAAGTTTGTTTTTAAATAAAAAAAATAATACATTTTCAGCTAAACTACTGAAAAAATCGTTATCAAAGTATCATGTATCAAGTATCATTCAGATTGACTAAAACAGCAATGAAAAGCAAACCTAAATTAAAAAAAAAATTACGATTGACGGAGATAAGAGTTTTTTTTTTATACAATAACGATGAAATAAAAAAATAACACGTTTTCTGCCAAACTACTGAAAAAATCGTTGTCAAAGTATCATGTATCAAGTATCATTCAGATTGACTAAAACAGCAATGAAAAGCAAATCTAAATAGAAAAAAAATTAAGATTGACGGAGATAAGAGTTTTTTTTTTATACAATAACGATGAAATAAAAAAATAACACGTTTTCTGCCAAAC
This sequence comes from Ptychoptera albimana, assembly GCA_961205885.1. Taxonomy (NCBI): domain Eukaryota; kingdom Metazoa; phylum Arthropoda; class Insecta; order Diptera; family Ptychopteridae; genus Ptychoptera; species Ptychoptera albimana. The sequence continues at coordinate 48,173,613 of OY540801.1, forward strand.
TACTGAAAAAATCATTGTCAAAGTATCAAGTATCAAGTATCATTCAGATTGACTAAAACAGCAATGAAAAGCAAATCAAAATTGAAAAAAAATTAAGATTGACGGAGATAAGAGTTTTTTTTTCATACAATAACGATGAAATAAAAAAATAACACATTTTCTGCCAAACTATTGAAAAAATCGTTGTCAAAGTATCAATATCTATTAAAATTGACTAAAACAGCAATGAAAGTAAATCTAAATTGAAAAAAAATTAAGATTGAAGGAGTAAAGAGTTTGTTTTAAATAAAAAAATAATACATTTTCAGCTAAACTACTGAAAAAATCGTTATCAAAGTATCATGTATCAAGTATCATTCAGATTGACTAAAACAGCAATGAAAAGCAAATCTAAATTGAAAAAAAATTAAGATTGACGGAGATAAGAGTTTTTTTTTCATACAATAACGATGAAATAAAAAAATAACACATTTTCTGCCAAACTACTGAAAAAACCGTTGTCAAAGTATCAATATTTACTAAGATTGACTAAAACAGCAATGAAAAGCAAATCTAAATCGAAAAAAAATTATGATTGACGGAGATAGGAGTTTTTTTTTCATACAATAACGATGAAATAAAAATATAACACATTTTCTGATAAACTACTGAAAAAATCGTTGTCAAAGTATCAAAAATCATTCAGATTGACTAAAGCAGCAATGAAAAGTAAATCTAAATTGAAAAAAAATTAAGATTGAAGGAGTAAAAAGTTTGTTTTTAAATAAAAAAAATAATACATTTTCAGCTAAACTACTGAAAAAATCGTTATCAAAGTATCATGTATCAAGTATCATTCAGATTGACTAAAACAGCAATGAAAAGCAAACCTAAATTAAAAAAAAAATTACGATTGACGGAGATAAGAGTTTTTTTTTTATACAATAACGATGAAATAAAAAAATAACACGTTTTCTGCCAAACTACTGAAAAAATCGTTGTCAAAGTATCATGTATCAAGTATCATTCAGATTGACTAAAACAGCAATGAAAAGCAAATCTAAATAGAAAAAAAATTAAGATTGACGGAGATAAGAGTTTTTTTTTTATACAATAACGATGAAATAAAAAAATAACACGTTTTCTGCCAAACTACTGAAAAAATCATTGTCAAAGTATCAAGTATCAAGTATCATTCAGATTGACTAAAACAGCAATGAAAAGCAAATCAAAATTGAAAAAAAATTAAGATTGACGGAGATAAGAGTTTTTTTTTCATACAATAACGATGAAATAAAAAAATAACACATTTTCTGCCAAACTATTGAAAAAATCGTTGTCAAAGTATCAATATCTATTAAGATTGACTAAAACAGCAATGAAAGTAAATCTAAATTGAAAAAAAATTAAGATTGAAGGAGTAAAGAGTTTGTTTTAAATAAAAAAATAATACATTTTCAGCTAAACTACTGAAAAAATCGTTATCAAAGTATCATGTATCAAGTATCATTCAGATTGACTAAAACAGCAATGAAAAGCAAATCTTAATTGAAAAAAAATTAAGATTGACGGAGATAAGAGTTTTTTTTTCATACAATAACGATGAAATAAAAAAATAACACATTTTCTGCCAAACTACTGAAAAAACCGTTGTCAAAGTATCAATATCTACTAAGATTGACTAAAACAGCAATGAAAAGTAAATTTAAATTGAAAAAAAATTAAGATTGAAGGAGTAAAGATTTTGTTTTTAAATTAAAAAATAATACATTTTCAGCCAAACTACTGAAAAAATCGTTGTCAAAGTATCATGTATCAAGTATCATTCAGATTGACTAAAACAGCAATGAAAAGCAAACCTAAATTAAAAAAAAAATTACGATTGACGGAGATAAGAGTTTTTTTTTTATACAATAACGATGAAATAAAAAAATAACACGTTTTCTGCCAAACTACTGAAAAAATCGTTGTCAAAGTATCATGTATCAAGTATCATTCAGATTGACTAAAACAGCAATGAAAAGCAAATCTAAATAGAAAAAAAATTAAGATTGACGGAGATAAGAGTTTTTTTTTTATACAATAACGATGAAATAAAAAAATAACACGTTTTCTGCCAAACTACTGAAAAAATCATTGTCAAAGTATCAAGTATCAAGTATCATTCAGATTGACTAAAACAGCAATGAAAAGCAAATCAAAATTGAAAAAAAATTAAGATTGACGGAGATAAGAGTTTTTTTTTCATACAATAACGATGAAATAAAAAAATAACACATTTTCTGCCAAACTACTGAAAAAACCGTTGTCAAAGTATCAATATCTATTACGATTGACTAAAACATCAATGAAAGTAAATCTAAAGTGAAAAAAAATTAAGATTGAAGGAGTAAAGAGTTTGTTTTTAAATAAAAAAATAATACATTTTCAGCCAAACTACTGAAAAAAATCGTTATCAAAGTATCATGTATCAAGTATCATTCAGATTGACTAAAACAGCAATGAAAAGCAAATCAAAATTGAAAAAAAATTAAGATTGACGGAGATAAGAGTTTTTTTTTCATACAATAACGATGAAATAAAAAAATAACACATTTTCTGCCAAACTACTGAAAAAACCGTTGTCAAAGTATCAATATTTACTAAGATTGACTAAAACAGCAATGAAAAGCAAATCTAAATCGAAAAAAAATTATGATTGACGGAGATAGGAGTTTTTTTTTCATACAATAACGATGAAATAAAAATATAACACATTTTCTGATAAACTACTGAAAAAATCGTTGTCAAAGTATCAAAAATCATTCAGATTGACTAAAGCAGCAATGAAAAGTAAATCTAAATTGAAAAAAAATTAAGATTGAAGGAGTAAAAAGTTTGTTTTTAAATAAAAAAAAAAATACATTTTCAGCTAAACTACTGAAAAAATCGTTATCAAAGTATCATGTATCAAGTATCATTCAGATTGACTAAAACAGCAATGAAAAGCAAATCTAAATTGAAAAAAAATTAAGATTGACGGAGATAAGAGTTTTTTTTTTTCATACAATAACGATGAAATAAAAAAATAACACATTTTCTGCCAAACTACTGAAAAAACCGTTGTCAAAGTATCAATATCTATTAAGATTGACTAAAACAGCAATGAAAGTAAATCTAAAGTGAACAAAAATTAAGATTGAAGGAGTAAAGAGTTTGTTTTTAAATAAAAAAAATAATACATTTTCAGCTAAACTACTGAAAAAATCGTTATCAAAGTATCATGTATCAAGTATCATTCAGATTGACTAAAACAGCAATGAAAAGCAAATCTAAATTGAAAAAAAATTAAGATTGACGGAGATAAGAGTTTTTTTTTTCATACAATAACGATGAAATAAAAAAATAACACATTTTCTGCCAAACTACTGAAAAAATCGTTGTCAAAGTATCAATATCTATTAAGATTGACTACAACAGCAATGAAAGTAAATCTAAATTGAAAAAAAATTAAGATTGAAGGAGTAAAGAGTTTGTTTTAAATAAAAAAATAATACATTTTCAGTCAAACTACTGAAAAAATCGTTATCAAAGTATCATGTATCAAGTATCATTCAGATTGACTAAAACAGCAATGAAAAGCAAATCTAAATCGAAAAAAAATTAAGATTGACGGAGATAAGAGTTTTTTTTTCATACAATAACGATGAAATAAAAAAATAAGACATTTTCTGCCAAACTACTGAAAAAATCGTTGTCAAAGTATCAAGTATCATTCAGATTGACTAAAACAGCAATGAAAAGCAAATCTAAATTGAAAAAAAATTAAGATTGACGGAGATAAGAGTTTTTTTTTCATACAATAACGATGAAATAAAAAAAAAACACATTTTCTGCCAAACTACTGAAAAAATCGTTATCAAAGTATCATGTATCAAGTATCATTCAGATTGACTAAAACAGCAATGAAAAGCAAATCTAAATCGAAAAAAAATTAAGATTGACGGAGATAAGAGTTTTTTTTTTCATACAATAACGATGAAATAAAAAAATAACACATTTTCTGCCAAACTACTGAAAAAATCGTTGTCAAAGTATCAATATCTACTAAGATTGACTAAAACAGCAATGAAAAGTAAATCTAAATTGAAAAAAAATTAAGATTGACGGAGATAAGAGTTTTTTTTTTCATACAATAACGATGAAATAAAAAAATAACACATTTTCTGCCAAACTACTGAAAAAACCGTTGTCAAAGTATCAATATCTACTAAGATTGACTAAAACAGCAATGAAAAGTAAATCTAAATTGAAAAAAAATTAAGATTGAAGGAGTTAAGAGTTTGTTTTTAAATTAAAAAATAATACATTTTCAGCCAAACTACTGAAAAAATCGTTATCAAAGTATCATGTATCAAGTATCATTCAGATTGACTAAAACAGCAATGAAAAGCAAATCTAAATTGAAGAAAAATTAAGAGTGACGGAGATAAGAGTTTTTTTTTTCATACAATAACGATTAAATAAAAAAATAACACATTTTCTGCCAAACTACTGAAAAAACCGTTGTCAAAGTATCAATATCTACTAAGATTGACTAAAACAGCAATGAAAAGTAAATCTAAATTGAAAAAAAATTAAGATTGACGGAGATAAGAGTTTTTTTTTTATACAATAACGATGAAATAAAAAAATAACACGTTTTCAGCCAAACTACTGAAAAAATCATTGTCAAAGTATCAAGTATCAAGTATCATTCAGATTGACTAAAACAGCAATGAAAAGCAAATCAAAATTGAAAAAAAATTAAGATTGACGGAGATAAGAGTTTTTTTTTCATACAATAACGATGAAATAAAAAAATAACACATTTTCTGCCAAACTACTGAAAAAACCGTTGTCAAAGTATCAATATCTACTAAGATTGACTAAAACAGCAATGAAAAGCAAATCTAAATCGAAAAAAAATTATGATTGACGGAGATAGGAGTTTTTTTTTCATACAATAACGATGAAATAAAAATATAACACATTTTCTGATAAACTACTGAAAAAATCGTTGTCAAAGTATCAAAAATCATTCAGATTGACTAAAGCAGCAATGAAAAGTAAATCTAAATTGAAAAAAAATTAAGATTGAAGGAGTAAAGAGTTTATTTTTAAATAAAAAAAATAATACATTTTCAGCTAAACTACTGAAAAAATCGTTATCAAAGTATCATGTATCAAGTATCATTCAGATTGACTAAAACAGCAATGAAAAGCAAATCTAAATTGAAAAAAAATTAAGATTGACGGAGATAAGAGTTTTTTTTTCATACAATAACGATTAAATAAAAAAATAACACATTTTCTGCCAAACTACTGAAAAAACCGTTGTCAAAGTATCAATATCTACTAAGATTGACTAAAACAGCAATGAAAAGTAAATCTTAATTGAAAAAAAATTAAGATTGAAAGAGTTAAGAGTTTGTTTTTAAATTAAAAAATAATACATTTTCAGCCAAACTACTGAAAAAATCGTTATCAAAGTATCATGTATCAAGTATCATTCAGATTGACTAAAACAGCAATGAAAAGCAAATCTAAATCGAAAAAAAATTAAGATTGACGGAGATAAGAGTTTTTTTTTTCATACAATAACGATGAAATAAAAAAATAACACATTTTCTGCCAAACTACTGAAAAAACCGTTGTCAAAGTATCAATATTTACTAAGATTGACTAAAACAGCAATGAAAGTAAATCTAAAGTGAACAAAAATTAAGATTGAAGGAGTAAAGAGTTTGTTTTTAAATAAAAAAAATAATACATTTTCAGCTAAACTACTGAAAAAATCGTTATCAAAGTATCATGTATCAAGTATCATTCAGATTGACTAAAACAGCAATGAAAAGCAAATCTAAATTGAAAAAAAATTAAGATTGACGGAGATAAGAGTTTTTTTTTTCATACAATAACGATGAAATAAAAAAATAACACATTTTCTGCCAAACTACTGAAAAAATCGTTGTCAAAGTATCAATATCTATTAAGATTGACTACAACAGCAATGAAAGTAAATCTAAATTGAAAAAAAATTAAGATTGAAGGAGTAAAGAGTTTGTTTTAAATAAAAAAATAATACATTTTCAGTCAAACTACTGAAAAAATCGTTATCAAAGTATCATGTATCAAGTATCATTCAGATTGACTAAAACAGCAATGAAAAGCAAATCTAAATCGAAAAAAAATTAAGATTGACGGAGATAAGAGTTTTTTTTTCATACAATAACGATGAAATAAAAAAATAAGACATTTTCTGCCAAACTACTGAAAAAATCGTTGTCAAAGTATCAATATCTACTAAGATTGACTAAAACAGCAATGAAAAGCAAATCTAAATCGAAAAAAAATTATGATTGACGGAGATAGGAGTTTTTTTTTCATACAATAACGATGAAATAAAAATATAACACATTTTCTGATAAACTACTGAAAAAATCGTTGTCAAAGTATCAAAAATCATTCAGATTGACTAAAGCAGCAATGAAAAGTAAATCTAAATTGAAAAAAAATTAAGATTGAAGGAGTAAAGAGTTTATTTTTAAATAAAAAAAATAATACATTTTCAGCTAAACTACTGAAAAAATCGTTATCAAAGTATCATGTATCAAGTATCATTCAGATTGACTAAAACAGCAATGAAAAGCAAATCTAAATTGAAAAAAAATTAAGATTGACGGAGATAAGAGTTTTTTTTTCATACAATAACGATTAAATAAAAAAATAACACATTTTCTGCCAAACTACTGAAAAAACCGTTGTCAAAGTATCAATATCTACTAAGATTGACTAAAACAGCAATGAAAAGTAAATCTTAATTGAAAAAAAATTAAGATTGAAAGAGTTAAGAGTTTGTTTTTAAATTAAAAAATAATACATTTTCAGCCAAACTACTGAAAAAATCGTTATCAAAGTATCATGTATCAAGTATCATTCAGATTGACTAAAACAGCAATGAAAAGCAAATCTAAATCGAAAAAAAATTAAGATTGACGGAGATAAGAGTTTTTTTTTTCATACAATAACGATGAAATAAAAAAATAACACATTTTCTGCCAAACTACTGAAAAAACCGTTGTCAAAGTATCAATATTTACTAAGATTGACTAAAACAGCAATGAAAGTAAATCTAAAGTGAACAAAAATTAAGATTGAAGGAGTAAAGAGTTTGTTTTTAAATAAAAAAAATAATACATTTTCAGCTAAACTACTGAAAAAATCGTTATCAAAGTATCATGTATCAAGTATCATTCAGATTGACTAAAACAGCAATGAAAAGCAAATCTAAATTGAAAAAAAATTAAGATTGACGGAGATAAGAGTTTTTTTTTTCATACAATAACGATGAAATAAAAAAATAACACATTTTCTGCCAAACTACTGAAAAAATCGTTGTCAAAGTATCAATATCTATTAAGATTGACTACAACAGCAATGAAAGTAAATCTAAATTGAAAAAAAATTAAGATTGAAGGAGTAAAGAGTTTGTTTTAAATAAAAAAATAATACATTTTCAGTCAAACTACTGAAAAAATCGTTATCAAAGTATCATGTATCAAGTATCATTCAGATTGACTAAAACAGCAATGAAAAGCAAATCTAAATCGAAAAAAAATTAAGATTGACGGAGATAAGAGTTTTTTTTTCATACAATAACGATGAAATAAAAAAATAAGACATTTTCTGCCAAACTACTGAAAAAATCGTTGTCAAAGTATCAAGTATCATTCAGATTGACTAAAACAGCAATGAAAAGCAAATCTAAATTGAAAAAAAATTAAGATTGACGGAGATAAGAGTTTTTTTTTTCATACAATAACGATGAAATAAAAAAATAACACATTTTCTGCCAAACTACTGAAAAAATCGTTGTCAAAGTATCAATATCTATTAAGATTGACTACAACAGCAATGAAAGTAAATCTAAATTGAAAAAAAATTAAGATTGAAGGAGTAAAGAGTTTGTTTTAAATAAAAAAATAATACATTTTCAGTCAAACTACTGAAAAAATCGTTATCAAAGTATCATGTATCAAGTATCATTCAGATTGACTAAAACAGCAATGAAAAGCAAATCTAAATCGAAAAAAAATTAAGATTGACGGAGATAAGAGTTTTTTTTTCATACAATAACGATGAAATAAAAAAAAAACACATTTTCTGCCAAACTACTGAAAAAATCGTTATCAAAGTATCATGTATCAAGTATCATTCAGATTGACTAAAACAGCAATGAAAAGCAAATCTAAATCGAAAAAAAATTAAGATTGACGGAGATAAGAGTTTTTTTTTTCATACAATAACGATGAAATAAAAAAATAACACATTTTCTGCCAAACTACTGAAAAAATCGTTGTCAAAGTATCAATATCTACTAAGATTGACTAAAACAGCAATGAAAAGTAAATCTAAATTGAAAAAAAATTAAGATTGACGGAGATAAGAGTTTTTTTTTTCATACAATAACGATGAAATAAAAAAATAACACATTTTCTGCCAAACTACTGAAAAAACCGTTGTCAAAGTATCAATATCTACTAAGATTGACTAAAACAGCAATGAAAAGTAAATCTAAATTGAAAAAAAATTAAGATTGAAGGAGTTAAGAGTTTGTTTTTAAATTAAAAAATAATACATTTTCAGCCAAACTACTGAAAAAATCGTTATCAAAGTATCATGTATCAAGTATCATTCAGATTGACTAAAACAGCAATGAAAAGCAAATCTAAATTGAAGAAAAATTAAGAGTGACGGAGATAAGAGTTTTTTTTTTCATACAATAACGATTAAATAAAAAAATAACACATTTTCTGCCAAACTACTGAAAAAACCGTTGTCAAAGTATCAATATCTACTAAGATTGACTAAAACAGCAATGAAAAGTAAATCTAAATTGAAAAAAAATTAAGATTGACGGAGATAAGAGTTTTTTTTTTATACAATAACGATGAAATAAAAAAATAACACGTTTTCAGCCAAACTACTGAAAAAATCATTGTCAAAGTATCAAGTATCAAGTATCATTCAGATTGACTAAAACAGCAATGAAAAGCAAATCAAAATTGAAAAAAAATTAAGATTGACGGAGATAAGAGTTTTTTTTTCATACAATAACGATGAAATAAAAAAATAACACATTTTCTGCCAAACTACTGAAAAAACCGTTGTCAAAGTATCAATATCTACTAAGATTGACTAAAACAGCAATGAAAAGCAAATCTAAATCGAAAAAAAATTATGATTGACGGAGATAGGAGTTTTTTTTTCATACAATAACGATGAAATAAAAATATAACACATTTTCTGATAAACTACTGAAAAAATCGTTGTCAAAGTATCAAAAATCATTCAGATTGACTAAAGCAGCAATGAAAAGTAAATCTAAATTGAAAAAAAATTAAGATTGAAGGAGTAAAGAGTTTATTTTTAAATAAAAAAAATAATACATTTTCAGCTAAACTACTGAAAAAATCGTTATCAAAGTATCATGTATCAAGTATCATTCAGATTGACTAAAACAGCAATGAAAAGCAAATCTAAATTGAAAAAAAATTAAGATTGACGGAGATAAGAGTTTTTTTTTCATACAATAACGATTAAATAAAAAAATAACACATTTTCTGCCAAACTACTGAAAAAACCGTTGTCAAAGTATCAATATCTACTAAGATTGACTAAAACAGCAATGAAAAGTAAATCTTAATTGAAAAAAAATTAAGATTGAAAGAGTTAAGAGTTTGTTTTTAAATTAAAAAATAATACATTTTCAGCCAAACTACTGAAAAAATCGTTATCAAAGTATCATGTATCAAGTATCATTCAGATTGACTAAAGCAGCAATGAAAAGTAAATCTAAATTGAAAAAAATTAAGATTGAAGGAGTAAAGAGTTTGTTTTTAAATAAAAAAAATAATACATTTTCAGCTAAACTACTGAAAAAATCGTTGTCAAAGTATCATGTATCAAGTATCATTCAGATTGACTAAAACAGCAATGAAAAGCAAACCTAAATTAAAAAAAAAATTACGATTGACGGAGATAAGAGTTTTTTTTTTATACAATAACGATGAAATAAAAAAATAACACATTTTCTGCCAAACTACTGAAAAAATCGTTGTCAAAGTATCATGTATCAAGTATCATTCAGATTGACTAAAACAGCAATGAAAAGCAAATCTAAATAAAAAAAATTAAGATTGACGGAGATAAGAGTTTTTTTTTTATACAATAACGATGAAATAAAAAAATAACACGTTTTCTGCCAAACTACTGAAAAAATCATTGTCAAAGTATCAAGTATCAAGTATCATTCAGATTGACTAAAACAGCAATGAAAAGCAAATCAAAATTGAAAAAAAATTAAGATTGACGGAGATAAGAGTTTTTTTTTCATACAATAACGATGAAATAAAAAAATAACACATTTTCTGCCAAACTACTGAAAAAACCGTTGTCAAAGTATCAATATCTATTACGATTGACTAAAACATCAATGAATGTAAATCTAAAGTGAAAAAAAATTAAGATTGAAGGAGTAAAGAGTTTGTTTTTAAATAAAAAAATAATACATTTTCAGCCAAACTACTGAAAAAAATCGTTATCAAAGTATCATGTATCAAGTATCATTCAGATTGACTAAAACAGCAATGAAAAGCAAATCTAAATTGAAAAAAAATTAAGATTGACGGAGATAAGAGTTTTTTTTTCATACAATAACGATGAAATAAAAAAATAACACATTTTCTGCCAAACTACTGAAAAAACCGTTGTCAAAGTATCAATATTTACTAAGATTGACTAAAACAGCAATGAAAAGCAAATCTAAATCGAAAAAAAATTATGATTGACTGAGATAGGAGTTTTTTTTTCATACAATAACGATGAAATAAAAATATAACACATTTTCTGATAAACTACTGAAAAAATCGTTGTCAAAGTATCAAAAATCATTCAGATTGACTAAAGCAGCAATGAAAAGTAAATCTAAATTGAAAAAAAATTAAGATTGAAGGAGTAAAAAGTTTGTTTTTAAATAAAAAAAATAATACATTTTCAGCTAAACTACTGAAAAAATCGTTATCAAAGTATCATGTATCAAGTATCATTCAGATTGACTAAAACAGCAATGAAAAGCAAATCTAAATTGAAAAAAAATTAAGATTGACGGAGATAAGAGTTTTTTTTTTTCATACAATAACGATGAAATAAAAAAATAACACATTTTCTGCCAAACTACTGAAAAAACCGTTGTCAAAGTATCAATATCTATTAAGATTGACTAAAACAGCAATGAAAGTAAATCTAAAGTGAACAAAAATTAAGATTGAAGGAGTAAAGAGTTTGTTTTTAAATAAAAAAAATAATACATTTTCAGCTAAACTACTGAAAAAATCGTTATCAAAGTATCATGTATCAAGTATCATTTAGATTGACTAAAACAGCAATGAAAAGCAAATCTAAATTGAAAAAAAATTAAGATTGACGGAGATAAGAGTTTTTTTTTTCATACAATAACGATGAAATAAAAAAATAACACATTTTCTGCCAAACTACTGAAAAAATCGTTGTCAAAGTATCAATATCTATTAAGATTGACTAAAACAGCAATGAAAGTAAATCTAAATTGAAAAAAAATTAAGATTGAAGGAGTAAAGAGTTTGTTTTAAATAAAAAAATAATACATTTTCAGTCAAACTACTGAAAAAATCGTTATCAAAGTATCATGTATCAAGTATCATTCAGATTGACTAAAACAGCAATGAAAAGCAAATCTAAATCGAAAAAAAATTAAGATTGACGGAGATAAGAGTTTTTTTTTCATACAATAACGATGAAATAAAAAAATAAGACATTTTCTGCCAAACTACTGAAAAAATCGTTGTCAAAGTATCAAGTATCAAGTATCATTCAGATTGACTAAAACAGCAATGAAAAGCAAATCTAAATTGAAAAAAAATTAAGATTGACGGAGATAAGAGTTTTTTTTTCATACAATAACGATGAAATAAAAACATAACATATTTTCTGCCAAACTACTGAAAAAATTGTTATCAAAGTATCATGTATCAAGTATCATTCAGATTGACTAAAACAGCAATGAAAAGCAAATCTAAATTGAAAAAAAATTAAGATTGACGGAGATAAGAGTTTTTTTTTCATACAATAACGATTAAATAAAAAAATAACACATTTTCTGCCAAACTACTGAAAAAACCGTTGTCAAAGTATCAATATCTACTAAGATTGACTAAAACAGCAATGAAAAGTAAATCTAAATTGAAAAAAAATTAAGATTGAAAGAGTTAAGAGTTTGTTTTTAAATTAAAAAATAATACATTTTCAGCCAAACTACTGAAAAAATCGTTATCAAAGTATCATGTATCAAGTATCATTCAGATTGACTAAAACAGCAATGAAAAGCAAATCTAAATTGAAGAAAAATTAAGAGTGACGGAGATAAGAGTTTTTTTTTTCATACAATAACGATTAAATAAAAAAATAACACATTTTCTGCCAAACTACTGAAAAAACCGTTGTCAAAGTATCAATATCTACTAAGATTGACTAAAACAGCAATGAAAAGTAAATCTAAATTGAAAAAAAATTAAGATTGACGGAGATAAGAGTTTTTTTTTTATACAATAACGATGAAATAAAAAAATAACACGTTTTCTGCCAAACTACTGAAAAAATCATTGTCAAAGTATCAATATCTACTAAGATTGACTAAAACAGCAATGAAAAGTAAATCTAAATTGAAAAAAAATTAAGATTGAAGGAGTTAAGAGTTTGTTTTTAAATTAAAAAATAATACATTTTCAGCCAAACTACTGAAAAAATCGTTATCAAAGTATCATGTATCAAGTATCATTCAGATTGACTAAAACAGCAATGAAAAGCAAATCTAAATTGAAGAAAAATTAAGAGTGACGGAGATAAGAGTTTTTTTTTTCATACAATAACGATTAAATAAAAAAATAACACATTTTCTGCCAAACTACTGAAAAATCGTTGTCAAAGTATCAATATCTACTAAGATTGACTAAAACAGCAATGAAAAATAAATCTAAATTGAAAAAAAATTAAGATTGAAAGAGTTAAGAGTTTGTTTTTAAATTAAAAAATAATACATTTTCAGCCAAACTACTGAAAAAATCGTTATCAAAGTATCATGTATCAAGTATCATTCAGATTGACTAAAACAGCAATGAAAAGCAAATCTAAATTGAAGAAAAATTAAGAGTGACGGAGATAAGAGTTTTTTTTTTCATACAATAACGATTAAATAAAAAAATAACACATTTTCTGCCAAACTACTGAAAAAACCGTTGTCAAAGTATCAATATCTACTAAGATTGACTAAAACAGCAATGAAAAGTAAATCTAAATTGAAAAAAAATTAAGATTGACGGAGATAAGAGTTTTTTTTTTATACAATAACGATGAAATAAAAAAATAACACGTTTTCTGCCAAACTACTGAAAAAATCATTGTCAAAGTATCAAGTATCATTCAGATTGACTAAAACAGCAATGAAAAGCAAATCAAAATTGAAAAAAAATTAAGATTGACGGAGATAAGAGTTTTTTTTTCATACAATAACGATGAAATAAAAAAATAACACATTTTCTGCCAAACTACTGAAAAAACCGTTGTCAAAGTATCAATATCTACTAAGATTGACTAAAACAGCAATGAAAAGTAAATCTAAATTGAAAAAAAATTAAGATTGACGGAGATAAGAGTTTTTTTTTCATACAATAACGATGAAATAAAAAAATAACACATTTTCTGCCAAACTACTGAAAAAACCGTTGTCAAAGTATCAATATCTACTAAGATTGACTAAAACAGCAATGAAAAGTAAATCTAAATTGAAAAAAAATTAAGATTGACGGAGATAAGAGTTTTTTTTTTCATACAATAACGATTAAATAAAAAAATAACACATTTTCTGCCAAACTACTGAAAAAACCGTTGTCAAAGTATCAATATCTACTAAGATTGACTAAAACAGCAATGAAAAGTAAATCTAAATTGAAAAAAAATTAAGATTGAAAGAGTTAAGAGTTTGTTTTTAAATTAAAAAATAATACATTTTCAGCCAAACTACTGAAAAAATCGTTATCAAAGTATCATGTATCAAGTATCATTCAGATTGACTAAAACAGCAATGAAAAGCAAATCTAAATTGAAGAAAAATTAAGAGTGACGGAGATAAGAGTTTTTTTTTTCATACAATAACGATTAAATAAAAAAATAACACATTTTCTGCCAAACTACTGAAAAAACCGTTGTCAAAGTATCAATATCTACTAAGATTGACTAAAACAGCAATGAAAAGTAAATCTAAATTGAAAAAAAATTAAGATTGACGGAGATAAGAGTTTTTTTTTTATACAATAACGATGAAATAAAAAAATAACACGTTTTCTGCCAAACTACTGAAAAAATCATTGTCAAAGTATCAAGTATCATTCAGATTGACTAAAACAGCAATGAAAAGCAAATCAAAATTGAAAAAAAATTAAGATTGACGGAGATAAGAGTTTTTTTTTCATACAATAACGATGAAATAAAAAAATAACACATTTTCTGCCAAACTACTGAAAAAACCGTTGTCAAAGTATCAATATCTACTAAGATTGACTAAAACAGCAATGAAAAGTAAATCTAAATTGAAAAAAAATTAAGATTGACGGAGATAAGAGTTTTTTTTTCATACAATAACGATGAAATAAAAAAATAACACATTTTCTGCCAAACTACTGAAAAAACCGTTGTCAAAGTATCAATATCTACTAAGATTGACTAAAACAGCAATGAAAAGTAAATCTAAATTGAAAAAAAATTAAGATTGACGGAGATAAGAGTTTTTTTTTTATACAATAACGATGAAATAAAAAAATAACACGTTTTCTGCCAAACTACTGAAAAAATCATTGTCAAAGTATCAATATCTACTAAGATTGACTAAAACAGCAATGAAAAGTAAATCTAAATTGAAAAAAAATTAAGATTGAAAGAGTTAAGAGTTTGTTTTTAAATTAAAAAATAATACATTTTCAGCCAAACTACTGAAAAAATCGTTATCAAAGTATCATGTATCAAGTATCATTCAGATTGACTAAAACAGCAATGAAAAGCAAATCTAAATTGAAGAAAAATTAAGAGTGACGGAGATAAGAGTTTTTTTTTTCATACAATAACGATTAAATAAAAAAATAACACATTTTCTGCCAAACTACTGAAAAAACCGTTGTCAAAGTATCAATATCTACTAAGATTGACTAAAACAGCAATGAAAAGTAAATCTAAATTGAAAAAAAATTAAGATTGAAAGAGTTAAGAGTTTGTTTTTAAATTAAAAAATAATACATTTTCAGCCAAACTACTGAAAAAATCGTTATCAAAGTATCATGTATCAAGTATCATTCAGATTGACTAAAACAGCAATGAAAAGCAAATCTAAATTGAAGAAAAATTAAGAGTGACGGAGATAAGAGTTTTTTTTTTCATACAATAACGATTAAATAAAAAAATAACACATTTTCTGCCAAACTACTGAAAAAACCGTTGTCAAAGTATCAATATCTACTAAAATTGACTAAAACAGCAATGAAAAGTAAATCTAAATTGAAAAAAATTAAGATTGACGGAGATAAGAGTTTTTTTTTTATACAATAACGATGAAATAAAAAAATAACACGTTTTCTGCCAAACTACTGAAAAAATCATTGTCAAAGTATCAAGTATCATTCAGATTGACTAAAACAGCAATGAAAAGCAAATCAAAATTGAAAAAAAATTAAGATTGACGGAGATAAGAGTTTTTTTTTCATACAATAACGATGAAATAAAAAAATAACACATTTTCTGCCAAACTACTGAAAAAACCGTTGTCAAAGTATCAATATCTACTAAGATTGACTAAAACAGCAATGAAAAGTAAATCTAAATTGAAAAAAAATTAAGATTGACGGAGATAAGAGTTTTTTTTTCATACAATAACGATGAAATAAAAAAATAACACATTTTCTGCCAAACTACTGAAAAAACCGTTGTCAAAGTATCAATATCTACTAAGATTGACTAAAACAGCAATGAAAAGTAAATCTAAATTGAAAAAAAATTAAGATTGACGGAGATAAGAGTTTTTTTTTTATACAATAACGATGAAATAAAAAAATAACACGTTTTCTGCCAAACTACTGAAAAAATCATTGTCAAAGTATCAATATCTACTAAGATTGACTAAAACAGCAATGAAAAGTAAATCTAAATTGAAAAAAAATTAAGATTGAAAGAGTTAAGAGTTTGTTTTTAAATTAAAAAATAATACATTTTCAGCCAAACTACTGAAAAAATCGTTATCAAAGTATCATGTATCAAGTATCATTCAGATTGACTAAAACAGCAATGAAAAGCAAATCTAAATCGAAAAAAAATTAAGATTGACGGAGATAAGAGTTTTTTTTTCATACAATAACGATGAAATAAAAAAATAACACATTTTCTGCCAAACTACTGAAAAAACCGTTGTCAAAGTATCAATATCTACTAAGATTGACTAAAGCAGCAATGAAAAGTAAATCTAAATTGAAAAAAAATTAAGATTGAAGGAGTAAAGAGTTTGTTTTTAAATAAAAAAAATAATACATTTTCAGCTAAACTACTGAAAAAATCGTTATCAAAGTATCATGTATCAAGTATCATTCAGATTGACTAAAACAGCAATGAAAAGCAAATCTAAATTGAAAAAAAATTAAGATTGACGGAGATAAGAGTTTTTTTTTCATACAATAACGATTAAATAAAAAAATAACACATTTTCTGCCAAACTACTGAAAAAACCGTTGTCAAAGTATCAATATCTACTAAGATTGACTAAAACAGCAATGAAAAGTAAATCTTAATTGAAAAAAAATTAAGATTGAAAGAGTTAAGAGTTTGTTTTTAAATTAAAAAATAATACATTTTCAGCCAAACTACTGAAAAAATCGTTATCAAAGTATCATGTATCAAGTATCATTCAGATTGACTAAAACAGCAATGAAAAGCAAATCTAAATCGAAAAAAAATTAAGATTGACGGAGATAAGAGATTTTTTTTCATACAATAACGATGAAATAAAAAAATAACACATTTTCTGCCAAACTACTGAAAAAATCGTTGTCAAAGTATCAATATCTACTAAGATTGACTAAAACAGCAATGAAAAGTAAATCTAAATTGAAAAAAAATTAAGATTGACGGAGATAAGAGTTTTTTTTTTATACAATAACGATGAAATAAAAAAATAACACGTTTTCTGCCAAACTACTGAAAAAATCATTGTCAAAGTATCAAGTATCATTCAGATTGACTAAAACAGCAATGAAAAGCAAATCAAAATTGAAAAAAAATTAAGATTGACGGAGATAAGAGTTTTTTTTTCATACAATAACGATGAAATAAAAAAATAACACGTTTTCTGCCAAACTACTGAAAAAATCGTTGTCAAAGTATCATGTATCAAGTATCATTCAGATTGACTAAAACAGCAATGAAAAGCAAATCTAAATTGAAAAAAAATTAAGATTGACGGAGATAAGAGTTTTTTTTTATACAATAACGATGAAATAAAAAAATAACACGTTTTCTGCCAAACTACTGAAAAAATCATTGTCAAAGTATCAAGTATCAAGTATCATTCAGATTGACTAAAACAGCAATGAAAAGCAAATCAAAATTGAAAAAAAATTAAGATTGACGGAGATAAGAGTTTTTTTCATACAATAACGATGAAATAAAAAATTAACACATTTTCTGCCAAACTACTGAAAAAACCGTTGTCAAAGTATCAATATCTATTAAGATTGACTAAAACATCAATGAAAGTAAATCTAAAGTGAAAAAAAATTAAGATTGAAGGAGTAAAGAGTTTGTTTTTAAATAAAAAAATAATACATTTTCAGCCAAACTACTGAAAAAATCGTTATCAAAGTATCATGTATCAAGTATCATTCAGATTGACTAAAACAGCAATGAAAAGCAAATCTAAATCGAAAAAAAATTAAGATTGACGGAGATAAGAGTTTTTTTTTTCATACAATAACGATGAAATAAAAAAATAACACATTTTCTGCCAAACTACTGAAAAAATCGTTGTCAAAGTATCAATATCTACTAAGATTGACTAAAACAGCAATGAAAAGTAAATCTAAATTGAAAAAAAATTAAGATTGACGGAGATAAGAGTTTTTTTTTTCATACAATAACGATGAAATAAAAAAATAACACATTTTCTGCCAAACTACTGAAAAACCGTTGTCAAAGTATCAATATTTACTAAGATTGACTAAAACAGCAATGAAAAGCAAATCTAAATCGAAAAAAAATTATGATTGACGGAGATAGGAGTTTTTTTTTCATACAATAACGATGAAATAAAAATATAACACATTTTCTGATAAACTACTGAAAAAATCGTTGTCAAAGTATCAAAAATCATTCAGATTGACTAAAGCAGCAATGAAAAGTAAATCTAAATTGAAAAAAAATTAAGATTGAAGGAGTAAAGAGTTTGTTTTTAAATAAAAATAATACATTTTCAGCTAAACTACTGAAAAAATCGTTATCAAAGTATCATGTATCAAGTATCATTCAGATTGACTAAAACAGCAATGAAAAGCAAATCTAAATTGAAAAAAAATTAAGATTGACGGAGATAAGAGTTTTTTTTTTCATACAATAACGATGAAATAAAAAAATAACACATTTTCTGCCAAACTACTGAAAAAACCGTTGTCAAAGTATCAATATCTACTAAGATTGACTAAAACAGCAATGAAAAGCAAATCTAAATCGAAAAAAAATTATGATTGACGGAGATAGGAGTTTTTTTTTCATACAATAACGATTAAATAAAAAATAACACATTTTCTGCCAAACTACTGAAAAAATCGTTGTCAAAGTATCAAAAATCATTCAGATTGACTAAAGCAGCAATGAAAAGTAAATCTTAATTGAAAAAAAATTAAGATTGAAGGAGTAAAGAGTTTGTTTTTAAATAAAAAAAATAATACATTTTCAGCTAAACTACTGAAAAAATCGTTATCAAAGTATCATGTATCAAGTATCATTCAGATTGACTAAAACAGCAATGAAAAGCAAATCTAAATTGAAAAAAAATTAAGATTGACGGAGATAAGAGTTTTTTTTTCATACAATAACGATTAAATAAAAAAATAACACGTTTTCTGCCAAACTACTGAAAAAATCATTGTCAAAGTATCAAGTATCAAGTATCATTCAGATTGACTAAAACAGCAATGAAAAGCAAATCAAAATTGAAAAAAAATTAAGATTGACGGAGATAAGAGTTTTTTTTTCATACAATAACGATGAAATAAAAAAATAACACGTTTTCTGCCAAACTACTGAAAAAATCGTTGTCAAAGTATCATGTATCAAGTATCATTCAGATTGACTAAAACAGCAATGAAAAGCAAATCTAAATTGAAAAAAAATTAAGATTGACGGAGATAAGAGTTTTTTTTTTATACAATAACGATGAAATAAAAAAATAACACGTTTTCTGCCAAACTACTGAAAAAATCGTTGTCAAAGTATCATGTATCAAGTATCATTCAGATTGACTAAAACAGCAATGAAAAGCAAATCAAAATTGAAAAAAAATTAAGATTGACGGAGATAAGAGTTTTTTTTTCATACAATAACGATGAAATAAAAAATTAACACATTTTCTGCCAAACTACTGAAAAAACCGTTGTCAAAGTATCAATATCTATTAAGATTGACTAAAACATCAATGAAAGTAAATCTAAAGTGAAAAAAAATTAAGATTGAAGGAGTAAAGAGTTTGTTTTTAAATAAAAAAATAATACATTTTCAGCCAAACTACTGAAAAAACCGTTGTCAAAGTATCAATATTTACTAAGATTGACTAAAACAGCAATGAAAAGCAAATCTAAATCGAAAAAAAATATGATTGACGGAGATAGGAGTTTTTTGTTCATACAATAACGATGAAATAAAAATATAACACATTTTCTGCCAAACTACTGAAAAAACCGTTGTCAAAGTATCAATATCTATTAAGATTGACTAAAACAGCAATGAAAGTAAATCTAAATTGAAAAAAAATTAAGATTGAAGGAGTAAAGAGTTTGTTTTAAATAAAAAAATAATACATTTTCAGTCAAACTACTGAAAAAATCGTTATCAAAGTATCATGTATCAAGTATCATTCAGATTGACTAAAACAGCAATGAAAAGCAAATCTAAATTGAAAAAAAATTAAGATTGACGGAGATAAGAGTTTTTTTTTCATACAATAACGATTAAATAAAAAAATAACACATTTTCTGCCAAACTACTGAAAAAACCGTTGTCAAAGTATCAATATCTACTAAGATTGACTAAAACAGCAATGAAAAGTAAATCTAAATTGAAAAAAAATTAAGATTGAAAGAGTTAAGAGTTTGTTTTTAAATTAAAAAATAATACATTTTCAGCCAAACTACTGAAAAAATCGTTATCAAAGTATCATGTATCAAGTATCATTCAGATTGACTAAAACAGCAATGAAAAGCAAATCTAAATCGAAAAAAAATTAAGATTGACGGAGATAAGAGTTTTTTTTTTCATACAATAACGATGAAATAAAAAAATAACACATTTTCTGCCAAACTACTGAAAAAATCGTTGTCAAAGTATCAATATCTACTAAGATTGACTAAAACAGCAATGAAAAGTAAATCTAAATTGAAAAAAAATTAAGATTGACGGAGATAAGAGTTTTTTTTTTCATACAATAACGATGAAATAAAAAAATAACACATTTTCTGCCAAAATACTGAAAAAACCGTTGTCAAAGTATCAATATCTACTAAGATTGACTAAAACAGCAATGAAAAGTAAATCTTAATTGAAAAAAAATTAAGATTGAAGGAGTTAAGAGTTTGTTTTTAAATTAAAAAATAATACATTTTCAGCCAAACTACTGAAAAAATCGTTATCAAAGTATCATGTATCAAGTATCATTCAGATTGACTAAAACAGCAATGAAAAGCAAATCTAAATTGAAGAAAAATTAAGAGTGACGGAGATAAGAGTTTTTTTTTTCATACAATAACGATTAAATAAAAAATAACACATTTTCTGCCAAACTACTGAAAAAACCGTTGTCAAAGTATCAATATCTACTAAGATTGACTAAAACAGCAATGAAAAGTAAATCTAAATTGAAAAAAAATTAAGATTGACGGAGATAAGAGTTTTTTTTTTATACAATAACGATGAAATAAAAAAATAACACGTTTTCTGCCAAACTACTGAAAAAATCATTGTCAAAGTATCAAGTATCAAGTATCATTCAGATTGCCTAAAACAGCAATGAAAAGCAAATCAAAATTGAAAAAAAATTAAGATTGACGGAGATAAGAGTTTTTTTTTCATACAATAACGATGAAATAAAAAAATAACACATTTTCTGCCAAACTACTGAAAAAACCGTTGTCAAAGTATCAATATTTACTAAGATTGACTAAAACAGCAATGAAAAGCAAATCTAAATCGAAAAAAAATTATGATTGACGGAGATAGGAGTTTTTTTTTCATACAATAACGATGAAATAAAAATATAACACATTTTCTGATAAACTACTGAAAAAATCGTTGTCAAAGTATCAAAAATCATTCAGATTGACTAAAGCAGCAATGAAAAGTAAATCTAAATTGAAAAAAAATTAAGATTGAAGGAGTAAAGAGTTTGTTTTTAAATAAAAAAAATAATACATTTTCAGCTAAACTACTGAAAAAATCGTTATCAAAGTATCATGTATCAAGTATCATTCAGATTGACTAAAACAGCAATGAAAAGCAAATCTAAATTGAAAAAAAATTAAGATTGACGGAGATAAGAGTTTTTTTTTTTCATACAATAACGATGAAATAAAAAAATAACACATTTTCTGCCAAACTACTGAAAAAACCGTTGTCAAAGTATCAATATCTATTAAGATTGACTAAAACAGCAATGAAAGTAAATCTAAAGTGAACAAAAATTAAGATTGAAGGAGTAAAGAGTTTGTTTTTAAATAAAAAAAATAATACATTTTCAGCTAAACTACTGAAAAAATCGTTATCAAAGTATCATGTATCAAGTATCATTCAGATTGACTAAAACAGCAATGAAAAGCAAATCTAAATTGAAAAAAAATTAAGATTGACGGAGATAAGAGTTTTTTTTTTCATACAATAACGATGAAATAAAAAAATAACACATTTTCTGCCAAACTACTGAAAAAATCGTTATCAAAGTATCATGTATCAAGTATCATTCAGATTGACTAAAACAGCAATGAAAAGCAAATCTAAATTGAAAAAAAAATTAAGATTGACGGAGATAAGAGTTTTTTTTTCATACAATAACGATAAAATAAAAAAATAACACATTTTCTGCCAAACTACTGAAAAAATCGTTGTCAAAGTATCAATATCTATTAAGATTGACTAAAACAGCAATGAAAGTAAATCTAAATTGAAAAAAAATTAAGATTGAAGGAGTAAAGAGTTTGTTTTAAATAAAAAAATAATACATTTTCATTCAAACTACTGAAAAAATCGTTATCAAAGTATCATGTATCAAGTATCATTCAGATTGACTAAAACAGCAATGAAAAGCAAATCTAAATCGAAAAAAAATTAAGATTGACGGAGATAAGAGTTTTTTTTTCATACAATAACGATGAAATAAAAAAATAACACATTTTCTGCCAAACTACTGAAAAAATCGTTATCAAAGTATCATGTATCAAGTATCATTCAGATTGACTAAAACAGCAATGAAAAGCAAATCTAAATTGAAAAAAAATTAAGATTGACGGAGATAAGAGTTTTTTTTTCATACAATAACGATTAAATAAAAAAATAACACATTTTCTGCCAAACTACTGAAAAAACCGTTGTCAAAGTATCAATATCTACTAAGATTGACTAAAACAGCAATGAAAAGTAAATCTAAATTGAAAAAAAATTAAGATTGAAAGAGTTAAGAGTTTGTTTTTAAATTAAAAAATAATACATTTTCAGCCAAACTACTGAAAAAATCGTTATCAAAGTATCATGTATCAAGTATCATTCAGATTGACTAAAACAGCAATGAAAAGCAAATCTAAATCGAAAAAAAATTAAGATTGACGGAGATAAGAGTTTTTTTTTTCATACAATAACGATGAAATAAAAAAATAACACATTTTCTGCCAAACTACTGAAAAAATCGTTGTCAAAGTATCAATATCTACTAAGATTGACTAAAACAGCAATGAAAAGTAAATCTAAATTGAAAAAAAATTAAGATTGACGGAGATAAGAGTTTTTTTTTTCATACAATAACGATGAAATAAAAAAATAACACATTTTCTGCCAAACTACTGAAAAAACCGTTGTCAAAGTATCAATATCTACTAAGATTGACTAAAACAGCAATGAAAAGTAAATCTTAATTGAAAAAAAATTAAGATTGAAGGAGTTAAGAGTTTGTTTTTAAATTAAAAAATAATACATTTTCAGCCAAACTACTGAAAAAATCGTTATCAAAGTATCATGTATCAAGTATCATTCAGATTGACTAAAACAGCAATGAAAAGCAAATCTAAATTGAAGAAAAATTAAGAGTGACGGAGATAAGAGTTTTTTTTTTCATACAATAACGATGAAATAAAAAATAACACATTTTCTGCCAAACTACTGAAAAAACCGTTGTCAAAGTATCAATATCTACTAAGATTGACTAAAACAGCAATGAAAAGTAAATCTAAATTGAAAAAAAATTAAGATTGACGGAGATAAGAGTTTTTTTTTTTATACAATAACGATGAAATAAAAAAATAACACGTTTTCTGCCAAACTACTGAAAAAATCATTGTCAAAGTATCAAGTATCAAGTATCATTCAGATTGCCTAAAACAGCAATGAAAAGCAAATCAAAATTGAAAAAAAATTAAGATTGACGGAGATAAGAGTTTTTTTTTCATACAATAACGATGAAATAAAAAAATAAAACATTTTCTGCCAAACTACTGAAAAAACCGTTGTCAAAGTATCAATATTTACTAAGATTGACTAAAACAGCAATGAAAAGCAAATCTAAATCGAAAAAAAATTATGATTGACGGAGATAAGAGTTTTTTTTTTTCATACAATAACGATGAAATAAAAAAATAACACATTTTCTGCCAAACTACTGAAAAAACCGTTGTCAAAGTATCAATATCTATTAAGATTGACTAAAACAGCAATGAAAGTAAATCTAAAGTGAACAAAAATTAAGATTGAAGGAGTAAAGAGTTCGTTTTTAAATAAAAAAATAATACATTTTCAGCTAAACTACTGAAAAAATCGTTATCAAAGTATCATGTATCAAGTATCATTCAGATTGACTAAAACAGCAATGAAAACCAAATCTAAATTGAAAAAAAATTAAGATTGACGGAGATAATAGTTTTTTTTTTCATACAATAACGATGAAATAAAAAAATAACACATTTTCTGCCAAACTACTGAAAAAATCGTTATCAAAGTATCATGTATCAAGTATCATTCAGATTGACTAAAACAGCAATGAAAAGCAAATCTAAATTGAAAAAAAATTAAGATTGACGGAGATAAGAGTTTTTTTTTCATACAATAACGATGAAATAAAAAAATAACACATTTTCTGCCAAACTACTGAAAAAATCGTTGTCAAAGTAGCAATATCTATTAAGATTGACTAAAACAGCAATGAAAGTAAATCTAAATTGAAAAAAAATTAAGATTGAAGGAGTAAAGAGTTTGTTTTAAATAAAAAAATAATACATTTTCAGTCAAACTACTGAAAAAATCGTTATCAAAGTATCATGTATCAAGTATCATTCAGATTGACTAAAACAGCAATGAAAAGCAAATCTAAATCGAAAAAAAATTAAGATTGACGGAGATAAGAGTTTTTTTTTCATACAATAACGATGAAATAAAAAAATAAGACATTTTCTGCCAAACTACTGAAAAAATCGTTGTCAAAGTATCAAGTATCAAGTATCATTCAGATTGACTAAAACAGCAATGAAAAGCAAATCTAAATTGAAAAAAAATTAAGATTGACGGAGATAAGAGTTTTTTTTTTCATACAATAACGATGAAATAAAAAAATAACACATTTTCTGCCAAACTACTGAAAAAATCGTTATCAAAGTATCATGTATCAAGTATCATTCAGATTGACTAAAACAACAATGAAAAGCAAATCTAAATCGAAAAAAAATTAAGATTGACGGAGATAAGAGTTTTTTTTTTCATACAATAACGATGAAATAAAAAAATAACACATTTTCTGCCATACTACTGAAAAAATCGTTGTCAAAGTATCAATATCTACTAAGATTGACTAAAACAGCAATGAAAAGTAAATCTAAATTGAAAAAAAATTAAGATTAACGGCGATAAGAGTTTTTTTTTTCATACAATAACGATGAAATAAAAAAATAACACATTTTCTGCCAAACTACTGAAAAAACCGTTGTCAAAGTATCAATATCTACTAAGATTGACTAAAACAGCAATGAAAAGTAAATCTTAATTGAAAAAAAATTAAGATTGAAGGAGTTAAGAGTTTGTTTTTAAATTAAAAAATAATACATTTTCAGCCAAACTACTGAAAAAATCGTTATCAAAGTATCATGTATCAAGTATCATTCAGATTGACTAAAACAGCAATGAAAAGCAAATCTAAATTGAAGAAAAATTAAGAGTGACGGAGATAAGAGTTTTTTTTTTCATACAATAACGATTAAATAAAAAAATAACACATTTTCTGCCAAACTACTGAAAAAACCGTTGTCAAAGTATCAATATCTACTAAGATTGACTAAAACAGCAATGAAAAGTAAATCTAAATTGAAAAAAAATTAAGATTGAAAGAGTTAAGAGTTTGTTTTTAAATTAAAAAATAATACATTTTCAGCCAAACTACTGAAAAAATCGTTATCAAAGTATCATGTATCAAGTATCATTCAGATTGACTAAAACAGCAATGAAAAGCAAATCTAAATTGAAGAAAAATTATGAGTGACGGAGATAAGAGTTTTTTTTTTCATACAATAACGATTAAATAAAAAAATAAAACATTTTCTGCCAAACTACTGAAAAAATCGTTGTCAAAGTATCAAGTATCAAGTATCATTCAGATTGACTAAAACAGCAATGAAAAGCAAATCTAAATTGAAAAAAAATTAAGATTGACGGAGATAAGAGTTTTTTTTTCATACAATAACGATGAAATAAAAAAATAACACATTTTCTGCCAAACTACTGAAAAAATCGTTGTCAAAGTATCAATATCTATTAAGATTGACTAAAACAGCAATGAAAGTAAATCTTAATTGAAAAAAAATTAAGATTGAAGGAGTAAAGAGTTTGTTTTAAATAAAAAAATAATACATTTTCAGTCAAACTACTGAAAAAATCGTTATCAAAGTATCATGTATCAAGTATCATTCAGATTGACTAAAACAGCAATGAAAAGCAAATCTAAATTGAAGAAAAATTAAAATTGACGGAGATAAGAGTTTTTTTTTCATACAATAACGATGAAATAAAAAAATAACACATTTTCTGCCAAACTACTGAAAAAACCGTTGTCAAAGTATCAATATCTACTAAGATTGACTAAAACAGCAATGAAAAGCAAATCTAAATCGAAAAAAAATTATGATTGACGGAGATAAGAGTTTTTTTTTCATACAATAACGATGAAATAAAAATATAACACATTTTCTGATAAACTACTGAAAAAATCGTTGTCAAAGTATCAAAAATCATTCAGATTGACTAAAGCAGCAATGAAAAGTAAATCTAAATTGAAAAAAAATTAAGATTGAAGGAGTAAAGAGTTTGTTTTTAAATTAAAAAAATAATACATTTTCAGCTAAACTACTGGAAAAATCGTTATCAAAGTATCATGTATCAAGTATCATTCAGATTGACTAAAACAGCAATGAAAAGCAAATCTAAATTGAAAAAAAACTAAGATTGACGGAGATAAGAGTTTTTTTTTTTCATACAATAACGATGAAATAAAAAAATAACACATTTTCTGCCAAACTACTGAAAAAACCGTTGTCAAAGTATCAATATCTATTAAGATTGACTAAAACAGCAATGAAAGTAAATCTAAAGTGAACAAAAATTAAGATTGAAGGAGTAAAGAGTTTGTTTTTAAATAAAAAAAATAATACATTTTCAGCTAAACTACTGAAAAAATCGTTATCAAAGTATCATGTATCAAGTATCATTCAGATTGACTAAAACAGCAATGAAAAGCAAATCTAAATTGAAAAAAAATTAAGATTGACGGAGATAAGAGTTTTTTTTTTCATACAATAACGATGAAATAAAAAAATAACACATTTTCTGCCAAACTACTGAAAAAATCGTTATCAAAGTATCATGTATCAAGTATCATTCAGATTGACTAAAACAGCAATGAAAAGCAAATCTAAATTGAAAAAAAATTAAGATTGACGGAGATAAGAGTTTTTTTTTCATACAATAACGATGAAATAAAAAAATAACACATTTTCTGCCAAACTACTGAAAAAATCGTTGTCAAAGTATCAATATCTATTAAGATTGACTAAAACAGCAATGAAAGTAAATCTAAATTGAAAAAAAATTAAGATTGAAGGAGTAAAGAGTTTGTTTTAAATAAAAAAATAATACATTTTCAGTCAAACTACTGAAAAAATCGTTATCAAAGTATCATGTATCAAGTATCATTCAGATTGACTAAAACAGCAATGAAAAGCAAATCTAAATCGAAAAAAAATTAAGATTGACGGAGATAAGAGTTTTTTTTTCATACAATAACGATGAAATAAAAAAATAACACATTTTCTGCCAAACTACTGAAAAAATCGTTGTCAAAGTATCAAGTATCAAGTATCATTCAGATTGACTAAAACAGCAATGAAAAGCAAATCTAAATTGAAAAAAAATTAAGATTGACGGAGATAAGAGTTTTTTTTTCATACAATAACGATGAAATAAAAAAATAACACATTTTCTGCCAAACTACTGAAAAAATCGTTATCAAAGTATCATGTATCAAGTATCATTCAGATTGACTAAAACAGCAATGAAAAGCAAATCTAAATCGAAAAAAAATTAAGATTGACGGAGATAAGAGTTTTTTTTTTCATAAAATAACGATGAAATAAAAAAATAACACATTTTCTGCCAAACTACTGAAAAAATCGTTGTCAAAGTATCAATATCTACTAAGATTGACTAAAACAGCAATGAAAAGTATATCTAAATTGAAAAAAAATTAAGATTGAAGGAGTAAAGAGCTAGTTTTTTAATTAAAAAGTTTTTTTTTTTCATACAATAACGATGAAATAAAAAAATAACACATTTTCTGCCAAACTACTGAAAAAACCGTTGTCAAAGTATCAATATCTACTAAGATTGACTAAAACAGTAATGTAAAGCAAATCTAAATTGAAAAAAAATTAAGATTGACGGAGATAAGAGTTTTTTTTTTCATACAATAACGATGAAATAAAAAAATAACACATTTTCTGCCAAACTACTGAAAAAACCGTTGTCAAAGTATCAATATCTACTAAGATTGACTAAAACAGCAATGAAAAGTAAATCTTAATTGAAAAAAAATTAAGATTGAAGGAGTTAAGAGTTTGTTTTTAAATTAAAAAATAATACATTTTCAGCCAAACTACTGAAAAAATCGTTATCAAAGTATCATGTATCAAGTATCATTCAGATTGACTAAAACAGCAATGAAAAGCAAATCTAAATTGAAGAAAAATTAAGAGTGACATGAGATAAGAGTTTTTTTTTCATACAATAACGATTAAATAAAAAAATAACACATTTTCTGCCAAACTACTGAAAAAACCGTTGTCAAAGTATCAATATCTACTAAGATTGACTAAAACAGCAATGAAAAGTAAATCTAAATTGAAAAAAAATTAAGATTGAAAGAGTTAAGAGTTTGTTTTTAAATTAAAAAATAATACATTTTCAGCCAAACTACTGAAAAAATCGTTATCAAAGTATCATGTATCAAGTATCATTCAGATTGACTAAAACAGCAATGAAAAGCAAATCTAAATCGAAAAAAATTAAGATTGACGGAGATAAGAGTTTTTTTTTTCATACAATAACGATGAAATAAAAAAATTACACATTTTCTGCCAAACTACTGAAAAAATCGTTGTCAAAGTATCAATATATACTAAGATTGACTAAAACAGCAATGAAAAGTAAATCTAAATTGAAAAAAAATTAAGATTGAAAGAGTTAAGAGTTTGTTTTTAAATTAAAAAATAACACATTTTCAGCCAAACTACTGAAAAAATCGTTATCAAAGTATCATATATCAAGTATCATTCAGATTGACTAAAACAGCAATGAAAAGCAAATCTAAATTGAAGAAAAATTAAAATTGACGGAGATAAGAGTTTTTTTTTCATACAATAACGATGAAATAAAAAAACAACACATTTTCTGCCAAACTACTGAAAAAACCGTTGTCAAAGTAACAATATCTACTAAGATTGACTAAAACAGCAATGAAAAGCAAATCTAAATCGAAAAAAAATTATGATTGACGGAGATAGGAGTTTTTTTTTCATACAATAACGATGAAATAAAAATATAACACATTTTCTGATAAACTACTGAAAAAATCGTTGTCAAAGTATCAAAAATCATTCAGATTGACTAAAGCAGCAATGAAAAGTAAATCTAAATTGAAAAAAAATTAAGATTGAAGGAGTAAAGAGTTTGTTTTTAAATAAAAAAAAAAATACATTTTCAGCTAAACTACTGAAAAAATCGTTATCAAAGTATCATGTATCAAGTATCATTCAGATTGACTAAAACAGCAATGAAAAGCAAATCTAAATTGAAAAAAAATTAAGATTGACGGAGATAAGAGTTTTTTTTTTTCATACAATAACGATGAAATAAAAAAATAACACATTTTCTGCCAAACTACTGAAAAAACCGTTGTCAAAGTATCAATATCTATTAATATTGACTAAAACAGCAATGAAAGTAAATCTAAAGTGAACAAAAATTAAGATTGAAGGAGTAAAGAGTTTGTTTTTAAATAAAAAAAATAATACATTTTCAGCTAAACTACTGAAAAAATCGTTATCAAAGTATCATGTATCAAGTATCATTCAGATTGACTAAAACAGCAATGAAAAGCAAATCTAAATTGAAAAAAAATTAAGATTGACGGAGATAAGAGTTTTTTTTTCATACAATAACGATGAAATAAAAAAATAACACATTTTCTGCCAAACTACTGAAAAAATCGTTATCAAAGTATCATGTATCAAGTATCATTCAGATTGACTAAAACAGCAATGAAAAGCAAATCTAAATTGAAAAAAAATTAAGATTGACGGAGATAAGAGTTTTTTTTTCATACAATAACGATGAAATAAAAAAATAACACATTTTCTGCCAAACTACTGAAAAAATCGTTGTCAAAGTATCAATATCTATTAAGATTGACTAAAACAGCAATGAAAGTAAATCTAAATTGAAAAAAAATTAAGATTGAAGGAGTAAAGAGTTTGTTTTAAATAAAAAAATAATACATTTTCAGTCAAACTACTGAAAAAATCGTTATCAAAGTATCATGTATCAAGTATCATTCAGATTGACTAAAACAGCAATGAAAAGCAAATCTAAATCGAAAAAAAATTAAGATTGACGGAGATAAGAGTTTTTTTTTCATACAATAACGATGAAATAAAAAAATAACACATTTTCTGCCAAACTACTGAAAAAATCGTTGTCAAAGTATCAAGTATCAAGTATCATTCAGATTGACTAAAACAGCAATGAAAAGCAAATCTAAATTGAAAAAAAATTAAGATTGACGGAGATAAGAGTTTTTTTTTCATACAATAACGATGAAATAAAAAAATAACACATTTTCTGCCAAACTACTGAAAAAATCGTTATCAAAGTATCATGTATCAAGTATCATTCAGATTGACTAAAACAGCAATGAAAAGCAAATCTAAATTGAAAAAAAATTAAGATTGACGGAGATAAGAGTTTTTTTTTCATACAATAACGATTAAATAAAAAAATAACACACTTTCTGCCAAACTACTGAAAAAACCGTTGTCAAAGTATCAATATCTACTAAGATTGACTAAAATAGCAATGAAAAGTAAATCTAAATTGAAAAAAAATTAAGATTGAAAGAGTTAAGAGTTTGTTTTTAAATTAAAAAATAATACATTTTCAGCCAAACTACTGAAAAAATCGTTTTCAAAGTATCAATATCTACTAAGATTGACTAAAATAGCAATGAAAAGTAAATCTAAATTGAAAAAAAATTAAGATTGAAAGAGTTAAGAGTTTGTTTTTAAATTAAAAAATAATACATTTTCAGCCAAACTACTGAAAAAATCGTTTTCAAAGTATCATGTATCAAGTATCATTCAGATTGACTAAAACAGCAATGAAAAGCAAATCTAAATCGAAAAAAATTAAGATTGACGGAGATAAGAGTTTTTTTTTTCATACAATAACGATGAAATAAAAAAATAACACATTTTCTGCCAAACTACTGAAAAAACCGTTGTCAAAGTATCAATATCTACTAAGATTGACTAAAACAGTAATGTAAAGCAAATCTAAATTGAAAAAAAATTAAGATTGACGGAGATAAGAGTTTTTTTTTTCATACAATAACGATGAAATAAAAAAATAACACATTTTCTGCCAAACTACTGAAAAAACCGTTGTCAAAGTATCAATATCTACTAAGATTGACTAAAACAGCAATGAAAAGTAAATCTTAATTGAAAAAAAATTAAGATTGAAGGAGTTAAGAGTTTGTTTTTAAATTAAAAAATAATACATTTTCAGCCAAACTACTGAAAAAATCGTTATCAAAGTATCATGTATCAAGTATCATTCAGATTGACTAAAACAGCAATGAAAAGCAAATCTAAATTGAAGAAAAATTAAGAGTGACGGAGATAAGAGTTTTTTTTTCATACAATAACGATTAAATAAAAAAATAACACATTTTCTGCCAAACTACTGAAAAAACCGTTGTCAAAGTATCAATATCTACTAAGATTGACTAAAACAGCAATGAAAAGTAAATCTAAATTGAAAAAAAATTAAGATTGAAAGAGTTAAGAGTTTGTTTTTAAATTAAAAAATAATACATTTTCAGCCAAACTACTGAAAAAATCGTTATCAAAGTATCATGTATCAAGTATCATTCAGATTGACTAAAACAGCAATGAAAAGCAAATCTAAATCGAAAAAAATTAAGATTGACGGAGATAAGAGTTTTTTTTTCATACAATAACGATGAAATAAAAAAATTACACATTTTCTGCCAAACTACTGAAAAAATCGTTGTCAAAGTATCAATATATACTAAGATTGACTAAAACAGCAATGAAAAGTAAATCTAAATTGAAAAAAAATTAAGATTGAAAGAGTTAAGAGTTTGTTTTTAAATTAAAAAATAACACATTTTCTGCCAAACTACTGAAAAAATCGTTATCAAAGTATCATGTATCAAGTATCATTCAGATTGACTAAAACAGCAATGAAAAGCAAATCTAAATTGAAGAAAAATTAAAATTGACGGAGATAAGAGTTTTTTTTTCATACAATAACGATGAAATAAAAAAACAACACATTTTCTGCCAAACTACTGAAAAAACCGTTGTCAAAGTAACAATATCTCCTAAGATTGACTAAAACAGCAATGAAAAGCAAATCTAAATCGAAAAAAAATTATGATTGACGGAGATAGGAGTTTTTTTTTCATACAATAACGATGAAATAAAAATATAACACATTTTCTGATAAACTACTGAAAAAATCGTTGTCAAAGTATCAAAAATCATTCAGATTGACTAAAGCAGCAATGAAAAGTAAATCTAAATTGAAAAAAAATTAAGATTGAAGGAGTAAAGAGTTTGTTTTTAAATAAAAAAAATAATACATTTTCAGCTAAACTACTGAAAAAATCGTTATCAAAGTATCATGTATCAAGTATCATTCAGATTGACTAAAACAGCAATGAAAAGCAAATCTAAATTGAAAAAAAATTAAGATTGACAGAGATAAGAGTTTTTTTTTTTCATACAATAACGATGAAATAAAAAAATAACACATTTTCTGCCAAACTACTGAAAAAACCGTTGTCAAAGTATCAATATCTATTAAGATTGACTAAAACAGCAATGAAAGTAAATCTAAAGTGAACAAAAATTAAGATTGAAGGAGTAAAGAGTTTGTTTTTAAATAAAAAAAATAATACATTTTCAGCTAAACTACTGAAAAAATCGTTATCAAAGTATCATGTATCAAGTATCATTCAGATTGACTAAAACAGCAATGAAAAGCAAATCTAAATTGAAAAAAAATTAAGATTGACGGAGATAAGAGTTTTTTTTTCATACAATAACGATGAAATAAAAAAATAACACATTTTCTGCCAAACTACTGAAAAAATCGTTATCAAAGTATCATGTATCAAGTATCATTCAGATTGACTAAAACAGCAATGAAAAGCAAATCTAAATTGAAAAAAAATTAAGATTGACGGAGATAAGAGTTTTTTTTTCATACAATAACGATTAAATAAAAAAATAACACATTTTCTGCCAAACTACTGAAAAAATCGTTGTCAAAGTATCAATATCTATTAAGATTGACTAAAACAGCAATGAAAGTAAATCTAAATTGAAAAAAAATTAAGATTGAAGGAGTAAAGAGTTTGTTTTAAATAAAAAAATAATACATTTTCAGTCAAACTACTGAAAAAATCGTTATCAAAGTATCATGTATCAAGTATCATTCAGATTGACTAAAACAGCAATGAAAAGCAAATCTAAATCGAAAAAAAATTAAGATTGACGGAGATAAGAGTTTTTTTTTCATACAATAACGATGAAATAAAAAAATAACACATTTTCTGCCAAACTACTGAAAAAATCGTTGTCAAAGTATCAAGTATCAAGTATCATTCAGATTGACTAAAACAGCAATGAAAAGCAAATCTAAATTGAAAAAAAATTAAGATTGACGGAGATAAGAGTTTTTTTTTCATACAATAACGATGAAATAAAAAAATAACACATTTTCTGCCAAACTACTGAAAAAATCGTTATCAAAGTATCATGTATCAAGTATCATTCAGATTGACTAAAACAGCAATGAAAAGCAAATCTAAATCGAAAAAAAATTAAGATTGACGGAGATAAGAGTTTTTTTTTCATACAATAACGATGAAATAAAAAAATAACACATTTTCTGCCAAACTACTGAAAAAATCGTTGTCAAAGTATCAAGTATCATTCAGATTGACTAAAACAGCAATGAAAGTAAATCTAAATTGAAAAAAAATAAAGATTGAAAGAGTTAAGAGTTTGTTTTTAAATTAAAAAATAATACATTTTCAGCCAAACTACTGAAAAAATCGTTATCAAAGTATCATGTATCAAGTATCATTCAGATTGACTAAAACAGCAATGAAAAGCAAATCTAAATCGAAAAAAAATTAAGATTGACGGAGATAAGAGTTTTTTTTTTCATACAATAACGATGAAATAAAAAATAACACATTTTCTGCCAAACTACTGAAAAAATCGTTGTCAAAGTATCAATATCTACTAAGATTGACTAAAACAGCAATGAAAAGTAAATCTAAATTGAAAAAAAATTAAGATTGACGGAGATAAGAGTTTTTTTTTTCATACAATAACGATGAAATAAAAAAATAACACATTTTCTGCCAAACTACTGAAAAAACCGTTGTCAAAGTATCAATATCTACTAAGATTGACTAAAACAGCAATGAAAAGTAAATCTTAATTGAAAAAAAATTAAGAATGAAGGAGTTAAGAGTTTGTTTTTAAATTAAAAAATAATGCATTTTCAGCCAAACTACTGAAAAAATCGTTATCAAAGTATCATGTATCAAGTATCATTCAGATTGACTAAAACAGCAATGAAAAGCAAATCTAAATCGAAAAAAAATTAAGATTGACGGAGATAAGAGTTTTTTTTTTCATACAATAACGATGAAATAAAAAAATAACACATTTTCTGCCAAACTACTGAAAAAACCGTTGTCAAAGTATCAATATCTACTAAGATTGACTAAAACAGTAATGTAAAGCAAATCTAAATTGAAAAAAAATTAAGATTGACGGAGATAAGAGTTTTTTTTTTCATACAATAACGATGAAATAAAAAAATAACACATTTTCTGCCAAACTACTGAAAAAACCGTTGTCAAAGTATCAATATCTACTAAGATTGACTAAAACAGCAATGAAAAGTAAATCTTAATTGAAAAAAAATTAAGATTGAAGGAGTTAAGAGTTTGTTTTTAAATTAAAAAATAATACATTTTCAGCCAAACTACTGAAAAAATCGTTATCAAAGTATCATGTATCAAGTATCATTCAGATTGACTAAAACAGCAATGAAAAGCAAATCTAAATCGAAAAAAAATTAAGATTGACGGAGATAAGAGTTTTTTTTTTCATACAATAACGATGAAATAAAAAAATAACACATTTTCTGCCAAACTACTGAAAAAATCGTTGTCAAAGTATGATATATCTACTAAGATTGACTAAAACAGCAATGAAAAGTAAATCTAAATTGAAAAAAAATTAAGATTGAAGGAGTAAAGCGCTAGTTTTTTAATTAAAAAATAATACATTTTCAGCCAAACTACTGAAAAAATCGTTATCAAAGTATCATGTATCAAGTATCATTCAGATTGACTAAAACAGCAATGAAAAGCAAATCTAAATCGAAAAAAAATTAAGATTGACGGAGATAAGAGTTTTTTTTCATACAATAACGATGAAATAAAAAAATAACACATTTTCTGCCAAACTACTGAAAAAACCGTTGTCAAAGTATCAATATCTACTAAGATTGACTAAAACAGTAATGTAAAGCAAATCTAAATTGAAAAAAAATTAAGATTGACGGAGATAAGAGTTTTTTTTCATACAATAACGATGAAATAAAAAAATAACACATTTTCTGCCAAACTACTGAAAAAACCGTTGTCAAAGTATCAATATCTACTAAGATTGACTAAAACAGCAATGAAAAGTAAATCTTAATTGAAAAAAAATTAAGATTGAAGGAGTTAAGAGTTTGTTTTTAAATTAAAAAATAATACATTTTCAGCCAAACTACTGAAAAAATCGTTATCAAAGTATCATGTATCAAGTATCATTCAGATTGACTAAAACAGCAATGAAAAGCAAATCTAAATTGAAGAAAAATTAAGAGTGACGGAGATAAGAGTTTTTTTTTTCATACAATAACGATTAAATAAAAAAATAACACATTTTCTGCCAAACTACTGAAAAAACCGTTGTCAAAGTATCAATATCTACTAAGATTGACTAAAACAGCAATGAAAAGTAAATCTAAATTGAAAAAAAATTAAGATTGAAAGAGTTAAGAGTTTGTTTTTAAATTAAAAAATAATACATTTTCAGCCAAACTACTGAAAAAATCGTTATCAAAGTATCATGTATCAAGTATCATTCAGATTGACTAAAACAGCAATGAAAAGCAAATCTAAATCGAAAAAAAATTAAGATTGACGGAGATAAGAGTTTTTTTTTTCATACAATAACGATTAAATAAAAAAATAACACATTTTCTGCCAAACTACTGAAAAAATCGTTGTCAAAGTATCAATATATACTAAGATTGACTAAAACAGCAATGAAAAGTAAATCTAAATTGAAAAAAAATTAAGATTGAAAGAGTTAAGAGTTTGTTTTTAAATTAAAAAATAACACATTTTCAGCCAAACTACTGAAAAAATCGTTATCAAAGTATCATGTATCAAGTATCATTCAGATTGACTAAAACAGCAATGAAAAGCAAATCTAAATTGAAGAAAAATTAAAATTGACGGAGATAAGAGTTTTTTTTTCATACAATAATGATGAAATAAAAAAATAACACATTTTCTGCCAAACTACTGAAAAAACCGTTGTCAAAGTATCAATATCTACTAAGATTGACAAAAACAGCAATGAAAAGCAAATCTAAATCGAAAAAAAAATAAGATTGACGGAGATAAGAGATTTTTTTCATACAATAACGATGAAATAAAAATATAACACATTTTCTGCCAAACTACTGCGAAAATCGTTGTCAAAGTATCAAAAATCATTCAGATTGACTAAAACAGCAATGAAAAGTAAATGTAAATTGAAAAAAAAATAAGATTGAAGGAGTAAAGAGTTTGTTTTTTAATAAAAAAATAACACAATTTCAGCCAAACTACTGAAAAAATCGTCGTCAAAGTATCAAGTATCATTCAGATTGACTAAAACAGCAATGCAAAGTAAATCTAAATTGAAAAAAAATTAAGATTGAAGAAGATAAGAGTTTTTTTTTCATACAATAACGATGAAATAAAAAAATAACACATTTTCTGCCAAACTACTGAAAAAACCGTTGTCAAAGTATCAATATCTACTAAGATTGACTAAAACAGCAATGAAAAGTAAATCTAAATTGATAAAAAATTAAGATTGACGGAGATAAGAGTTTTTTTTTTTCATACAATAACGATGAAATAAAAAAATAACACATTTTCTGCCAAACTACTGAAAAAACAGTTGTCAAAGTATCAATATCTACTAAGATTGACTAAAACAGCAATGAAAAGTAAATCTAAATTGAAAAAAAATTAAGATTGAAGGAGTTAAGAGTTTGTTTTTAAATTAAAAAATAATACATTTTCAGCCAAACTACTGAAAAAATCGTTGTCAAAGTATCAAGTATCATTCAGATTGACTAAAACACCAATGAAAAGCAAATCTCAATTGAAAAAATTAAGATTGACGGAGATAAGAGTTTTTTTTCATACAATAACGATGATATAAAAAAATAACACATTTTCTGCCAAACTACTGAAAAAATCGTTGTCAAAGTATTAAGTATCAAGTATCATTCAGATTGACTAAAACAGCAATGAAAAGCAAATCTAAATTGAAAAAAAATTAAGATTGAAGAAGATAAGAGTTTTTTTTTCATACAATAACGATGAAATAAAAAAATAACACATTTTCTGCCAAACTACTGAAAAAATCGTTGTCACAATATCAAGGATCATTCAGATTGACTAAAACAGCAATGAAAAGCAAATCTTAATTGAAAAAAAATTTAGCTTGAAGGAGTAAAGAGTTTGTTTTTAAATAATAAAATAACACATTTTCAGCCAAACTACTGAAAAAATCGTTGTCAAAATATCAAGTATCATTCAGATTGACTAAAACAGCAATGAAAAGCAAATCTAAATTGAAAAAAAATTAAGATTGACGGAGATAAGAGTTTTTTTTTTCATACAATAACGATGAAATTGAAAAAAAAACATTTTCTGCCAAAGTATCAATATCTATTAAGATTGACTAAAACAGCAATGAAAAGCAAATCTAAATTGAAAAAATAATTAAGATTAACGGATTTAAGAGATTTGTTTTTTTCATACAATAGCGATGAAATAAAAAAAACACATTTTCTGCCAAACTACTGAAAAAATCGTTGTCACAATATCAAGTATCATTCAGATTGACTAAAACAGCAACGAAAAGCAAATCTAAATTGAAAAAAAATTAAGCTTGAAGGAGTAAAGAGTTTGTTTTTAAATAATAAAATAACACATTTTCAGCCAAACTACTGAAAAAATCGTTGTCAAAGTATCAAGTATCATTCAGATTGACTAAAACAGCAATAAAAAGCAAATCTTAATTGAAAAAAAAATTAAGATTGACGGAGATAAGAGTTTTTTTTTTCATACAATAACGATGAAATAAAAAAATAACACATTTTATGCCAAACTACTGAAAAAATCGTTGTCAAAGTATCAATATCTATTAAGATTGACTAAAACAGCAATGAAAAGCAAATTTAAATTGAAAAAAAATTAAGCTTGAAGGAGTTAAGAGTTTGTTTTAAATAATAAAATAACACATTTTCTGCCAAACTACTGAAAAAATCGTTGTCAAAGTATCAAGTATCATTTAGATTGACTAAAACAGCAATGAAAAACAAATCTAAATTGAAAAAAAATTAAGATTGGAGGAGATAAGAGTTTTTTTTTCATACAATAACGATGAAATAAAAAAATAACACATTTTCTGCCAAACTACTAAAAAAATCGTTGTCAAAGTATCAAGTATCATTCAGATTGACTAAAACCGCAATGAAAAGCAAATCTAAATTGAAAAAAAAATAAGCTTGAAGAATTAAAGAGTTTGTTTTTAAATAATAAAATAACACATTTTCATCCAAACTACTGAAAAAATCGTTGTCAAAGTATCATGAATCAAGTATCATTCAGATTGACTAAAACAGCAATGAAAAGCAAATCTAAATTGAAAAAAATGAAGATTGACGGAGATAAGAGTTTTTTTTTCATACAATAACGATGAAATAAAACTATAACACATTTTCTGCCAAACTACTGAAAAAATCATTGTCAAAGTATCAAAAATCATTCAGATTGACTAAAACAGCAATGTAAAGTAAATCTAAATTGAAAAAAAATTAAGATTGAAGGAGTAAATAGTTTGTTTTTTGATAAAAAAATAACACATTTTCAGCCAAACTACTGAAAAAATCGTTGTCAAAGTATCAAGTATCATTCAGATTGACTACAACAGCAATGAAAAGCAAATATAAATTGAAAAAAAATTAAGATTGACGGAGATAAGAGTTTTTTTTTCCTACAATAACGATGAAATAAAAAAATAACACATTTTCTGCCAAACTACTGAAAAAACCGTTGTCAAAGTATCAATATCTACTAAGATTGACTAAAACAGCAATGAAAAGTAAATCTAAATTGAAAAAAAATTAAGATTGAAGGAGTAAAGAGTTTGTTTTTAAATAAAAAAAATAATACATTTTCAGCCAAACTACTGAAAAAATCGTTATCAAAGTATCATGTATCAAGTATCATTCAGATTGACTAAAACAGCAATGAAAAGCAAATCTTAATTGAAAAAAATTAAGATTGACGGAGATAAGAGTTTTTTTTTTTCATACAATAACGATGAAATAAAAAAATAACACATTTTCTACCAAACTACTGAAAAAATCGTTGTCAAAGTATCAAAAATCATTCAGATTGACTAAAACAGCAATGAAAAGTAAATCTTAATTGAAAAAAAATTAAGATTGAAGGAGTAAAGAGTAAAGAGTTTGTTTTTTAATAAAAAAATAACACATTTTCTGCCAAACTACTGAAAAAATCGTTGTCAAAGTATCAAGTATCATTCAGATTGACTAAAACAGCAATGAAAAGCAAATCTAAATTGAAAAAAAATTAAGATTGACGGAGAAAAGAGTTTTTTTTTCATACAATAACGATGAAATAAAAAAATAACACATTTTCTGCCAAACTACTGAAAAAACCGTTGTCAAAGTATCAATATCTACTAAGATTGACTAAAACAGCAATGAAAAGCAAATCTTAATTGAAAAAAATTAAGATTAACGGATTTAAGAATTTTTTTTTCATACAATAACGATGAAATAAAAATAACACATTTTCTGTCAAACTACTGGAAAAATCGTTGTCAAAGTATTAAAAATCATTCAGATTGACTAAAACAGCAATGAAAAGTAAATCTAAATTGAAAAAAAATTAAGATTGAAGGAGTAAAGAGTTTGTTTTTTAATAAAAAAATAACACATTTTCAGCCAAACTACTGAAAAAATCGTTGTCAAAGTATCAAGTATCATTCAGATTGACTAAAACAGCAATGAAAAGCAAATCTAAATTGAAAAAAAATTAAGATTGACGGAGATAGGAGTTTTTTTTTTCATACAATAACGATGAAATAAAAATATAACACATTTTCTGCCAAACTACTGAAAAAATCATTGTCAAAGTATCAAAAATCATTCAGATTGACTAAAACAGCAATGTAAAGTAAATCTAAATTGAAAAAAAATTAAGATTGAAGGAGTAAAGAGTTTGTTTTTTAATAAAAAAATAACACATTTTCAGACAAACTACTGAAAAAATCATTGTCAAAGTATCAAGTATCAAGTATCATTCAGATTGACTAAAACAGCAATGAAAAGCAAATTAAAAATTGAAAAAAAAATTAAGATTGACGGAGATAAGAGTTTTTTTTTCATACAATAACGATGAAATAAAAAAATAACACATTTTCTGCCAAACTACTGAAAAACCCGTTGTCAAAGTATCAATATCTATTAAGATTGACTAAAACATCAATGAAAGTAAATCTAAAGTGAAAAAAAATTAAGATTGAAGGAGTAAAGAGTTTGTTTTTAAATAAAAAAATAATACATTTTCAGCCAAACTACTGAAAAAATCGTTATCAAAGTATCATGTATCAAGTATCATTCAGATTGACTAAAACAGCAATGAAAAGCAAATCTAAATTGAAAAAAAATTAAGATTGACGGAGATAAGAGTTTTTTTTTCATACAATAACGATGAAATAAAAAAAAAAACACATTTTCTGCCAAACTACTGAAAAAACCGTTGTCAAAGTATCAATATTTACTAAGATTGATTAAAACAGCAATGAAAAGCAAATCTAAATCGAAAAAAAATTATGATTGACGGAGATAGGAGTTTTTTTTTCATACAATAACGATGAAATAAAAATATAACACATTTTCTGATAAACTACTGAAAAAATCGTTGTCAAAGTATCAAAAATCATTCAGATTGACTAAAACAGCAATGAAAAGTAAATCTAAATTGAAAAAAAATTAAGATTGAAGGAGTAAAGAGTTTTTTTTTTCATACAATAACGATGAAATAAAAAAATAACACATTTTCTGCCAAACTACTGAAAAAATCGTTGTCTAAGTATCAAGTATCATTCAGATTGACTAAAATAGCAATGAAAAGCAAATCTAAATTGAAAAAAAATTAAGATTGAAGGAGTAAAGAGTTTGTTTTTTAATAAAAAAATAACACATTTTCAGCCAAACTACTGAAAAAATCGTTGTCAAAGTATCAAGTATCATTCAGATTGACTAAAACAGCAATGAAAAGCAAATCTAAATTGAAAAAAAATTAAGATTGACGGAGATAGGAGTTTTTTTCTTCATACAATAACGATGAAATAAAAATATAACACATTAAACTAAACCAAACTACTGAAAAAATCATTGTCAAAGTATCAAAAATAATTCAGATTGACTAAAACAGCAATGTAAAGTAAATCTAAATTGAAAAAAAATTAAGATTGAAGGAGTAAAGAGTTTGTTTTTTAATAAAAAAATAACACATTTTCAGACAAACTACTGAAAAAATCATTGTCAAAGTATCAAGTATCAAGTATCATTCAGATTGACTAAAACAGCAATGAAAAGCAAATTAAAAATTGAAAAAAAATTAAGATTGACGGAGATAAGAGTTTTTTTTTCATACAATAACGATGAAATAAAAAAATAACACATTTTCTGCCAAACTACTGAAAAAACCGTTGTCAAAGTATCAATATCTATTAAGATTGACTAAAACATCAATGAAAGTAAATCTAAAGTGAAAAAAAATTAAGATTGAAGGAGTAAAGAGTTTGGTTTTAAATAAAAAAATAATACATTTTCAGCCAAACTACTGAAAAAATCGTTATCAAAGTATCATGTATCAAGTATCATTCAGATTGACTAAAACAGCAATGAAAAGCAAATCTAAATTGAAAAAAAATTAAGATTGACGGAGATAAGAGTTTTTTTTTCATACAATAACGATGAAATAAAAAAAAAAACACATTTTCTGCCAAACTACTGAAAAAACCGTTGTCAAAGTATCAATATTTACTAAGATTGAATAAAACAGCAATGAAAAGCAAATCTAAATCGAAAAAAAATTATGATTGACGGAGATAGGAGTTTTTTTTTCATACAATAACGATGAAATAAAAATATAACACATTTTCTGATAAACTACTGAAAAAATCGTTGTCAAAGTATCAAAAATCATTCAGATTGACTAAAACAGCAATGAAAAGTAAATCTAAATTGAAAAAAAATTAAGATTGAAGGAGTAAAGAGTTTTTTTTTCATACAATAACGATGAAATAAAAAAATAACACATTTTCTGCCAAACTACTGAAAAAATCGTTGTCTAAGTATCAAGTATCATTCAGATTGACTAAAATAGCAATGAAAAGCAAATCTAAATTGAAAAAAAATTAAGATTGACGGAGATAAGAGTTTTTTTTTCATACAATAACGATGAAATAAAAAAATAACACATTTTCTGCCAAACTACTGAAAAAACCGTTGTCTAAGTATCAATATCTACTAAGATTGACTAAAACAGCTATGAAAAGTAAATCTAAATTGAAAAAAAATTAAGATTGAATAAGATAAGAGTTTTTTTTTTCATACAATAACGATGAAATAAAAAAATAACACATTTTCTGCCAAACTACTGAAAAAATCGTTAT
This sequence comes from Ptychoptera albimana, assembly GCA_961205885.1. Taxonomy (NCBI): domain Eukaryota; kingdom Metazoa; phylum Arthropoda; class Insecta; order Diptera; family Ptychopteridae; genus Ptychoptera; species Ptychoptera albimana. Next base: position 48,217,187 of record OY540801.1, read on the forward strand.
CAAAGTATCATGTATCAAGTATCATTCAGATTGACTAAAACAGCAATGAAAAGCAAATCTAAATTGAAAAAAATTAAGATTGACGGAGATAAGAGTTTTTTTTTTCATACAATAACGATGAAATAAAAAAATAACACATTTTCTGCCAAACTACTGAAAAAACCGTTGTCAAAGTATCAATATCTATTAAGATTGACTAAAACAGCAATGAAAGTAAATCTAAAGTGAAAAAAAATTAAGATTGAAAGAGTAAAGAGTTTGTTTTTAAATAAAAAAAATAATACATTTTCAGCTAAACTACTGAAAAAATCGTTATCAAAGTATCATGTATCAAGTATCATTCAGATTGACTAAAACAGCAATGAAAAGCAAATCAAAATTGAAAAAAAAATTAAGATTGACGGAGATAAGAGTTTTTTTTTTCATACAATAACGATGAAATAAAAAAATAACACATTTTCTGCCAAACTACTGAAAAAATCGTTATCAAAGTATCATGTATCAAGTATCATTCAGATCGACTAAAACAGCAATGAAAAGCAAATCTAAATTGAAAAAAAATTAAGATTGACGGAGATAAGAGTTTTTTTTTCATACAATAACGATGAAATAAAAAAATAACACATTTTCTGCTAAACTACTGAAAAAATCGTTGTCAAAGTATCAATATCTATTCAGATTGACTAAAACAGCAATAAAAGTAAATCTAAATTGAAAAAAAATTAAGATTGAAGGAGTAAAGAGTTTGTTTTAAATAAAAAAATAACACATTTTCAGTCAAACTACTGAAAAAATCGTTATCAAAGTATCAAGTATCAAGTATCATTCAAATTGACTAAAACAGCAATGAAAAGCAAATCTAAATCGAAAAAAAATTAAGATTGACGGAGATAAGAGTTTTTTTTTTCATACAATAACGATGAAATAAAAAAATAACACATTTTCTGCCAAACTACTGAAAAAATCGTTGTCTAAGTATCAAGTATCATTCAGATTGACTAAAACAGCAATGAAAAGCAAATCTAAATTGAAAAAAAATTAAGATTGACGGAGATAAGAGTTTTTTTTTCATACAATAACGATGAAATAAAAAAATAACACATTTTCTGCCAAACTACTGAAAAAACCGTTGTCAAAGTATCAATATCTATTAAGATTGACTAAAACAGCTATGAAAAGTAAATCTAAATTGAAAAAAAAAATAAGATTGAAGGAGTAAAGTTTTTGTTTTTAAATTAAAAAATAATACATTTTCAGCCAAACTACTGAAAAAATCGTTGTCAAAGTATCATGTATCAAGTATCATTCAGATTGACTAAAACAGCAATGAAAAGCAAATCTAAATCGAAAAAAAATTAAGATTGACGGAGATAAAAGTTTTTTTTTCATACAATAACGATGAAATAAAAAAATAACACATTTTCTGCCAAACTACTGAAAAAATCGTTGTCTAAGTATCAAGTATCATTCAGATTGACTAAAACAGCAATGAAAAGCAAATCTAAATTGAAAAAAAATTAAGATTGACGGAGATAAGAGTTTTTTTTTCATACAATAACGATGAAATAAAAAAATAACACATTTTCTGCTAAACTACTGAAAAAATCGTTGTCTAAGTATCAATATCTATTAAGATTGACTAAAACAGCAATGAAAAGCAAATCTAAATTGAAAAAAAATTAAGATTGACGGAGATAAGAGTTTTTTTTTCATACAATAACGATGAAATAAAAAAATAACACATTTTCTGCTAAACTACTGAAAAAATCGTTGTCAAAGTATCAATATCTATTAAGATTGACTAAAACAGCAATGAAAGTAAATCTAAATTGAAAAAAAATTAAGATTGAAAGAGTAAAGAGTTTGTTTTAAATAAAAAAATAACACATTTTCAGTCAAACTACTGAAAAAATCGTTATCAAAGTATCATGTATCAAGTATCATTCAGATTGACTAAAACAGCAATGAAAAGCAAATCTAAATCGAAAAAAAATTAAGATTGACGGAGATAAGAGTTTTTTTTTTCATACAATAACGATGAAATAAAAAAATAACACATTTTCTGCCAAACTACTGAAAAAATCGTTGTCTAAGTATCAAGTATCATTCAGATTGACTAAAACAGCAATGAAAAGCAAATCTAAATTGAAAAAAAATTAAGATTGACGGAGATAAGAGTTTTTTTTTCATACAATAACGATGAAATAAAAAAATAACACATTTTCTGCCAAACTACTGAAAAAACCGTTGTCAAAGTATCAATATCTACTAAGATTGACTAAAACAGCTATGAAAAGTAAATCTAAATTGAAAAAAAAATTAAGATTGAAGGAGTAAAGTTTTTGTTTTTAAATTAAAAAATAATACATTTTCAGCCAAACTACTGAAAAAATCGTTGTCAAAGTATCATGTATCAAGTATCATTCAGATTGACTAAAACAGCAATGAAAAGCAAACCTAAATTAAAAAAAAAAATACGATTGACGGAGATAAGAGTTTTTTTTTTTATACAATAACGATGAAATAAAAAAATAAAACGTTTTCTGCCAAACTACTGAAAAAATCGTTATCAAAGTATCATGTATCAAGTATCATTCAGATTGACTAAAACAGCAATGAAAAGCAAATCAAAATTGAAAAAAAAATTAAGATTGACGGAGATAAGAGTTTTTTTTTTCATACAATAACGATGAAATAAAAAAATAACACATTTTCTGCCAAACTACTGAAAAAATCGTTATCAAAGTATCATGTATCAAGTATCATTCAGATCGACTAAAACAGCAATGAAAAGCAAATCTAAATTGAAAAAAAATTAAGATTGACGGAGATAAGAGTTTTTTTTTCATACAATAACGATGAAATAAAAAAATAACACATTTTCTGCTAAACTACTGAAAAAATCGTTGTCAAAGTATCAATATCTATTCAGATTGACTAAAACAGCAATAAAAGTAAATCTAAATTGAAAAAAAATTAAGATTGAAGGAGTAAAGAGTTTGTTTTAAATAAAAAAATAACACATTTTCAGTCAAACTACTGAAAAAATCGTTATCAAAGTATCAAGTATCATTCAAATTGACTAAAACAGCAATGAAAAGCAAATCTAAATCGAAAAAAAATTAAGATTGACGGAGATAAGAGTTTTTTTTTTCATACAATAACGATGAAATAAAAAAATAACACATTTTCTGCCAAACTACTGAAAAAATCGTTGTCTAAGTATCAAGTATCATTCAGATTGACTAAAACAGCAATGAAAAGCAAATCTAAATTGAAAAAAAATTAAGATTGACGGAGATAAGAGTTTTTTTTTCATACAATAACGATGAAATAAAAAAATAACACATTTTCTGCCAAACTACTGAAAAAACCGTTGTCAAAGTATCAATATCTATTAAGATTGACTAAAACAGCTATGAAAAGTAAATCTAAATTGAAAAAAAAAATAAGATTGAAGGAGTAAAGTTTTTGTTTTTAAATTAAAAAATAATACATTTTCAGCCAAACTACTGAAAAAATCGTTGTCAAAGTATCATGTATCAAGTATCATTCAGATTGACTAAAACAGCAATGAAAAGCAAATCTAAATCGAAAAAAAATTAAGATTGACGGAGATAAAAGTTTTTTTTTTCATACAATAACGATGAAATAAAAAAATAACACATTTTCTGCCAAACTACTGAAAAAATCGTTGTCTAAGTATCAAGTATCATTCAGATTGACTAAAACAGCAATGAAAAGCAAATCTAAATTGAAAAAAAATTAAGATTGACGGAGATAAGAGTTTTTTTTTCATACAATAACGATGAAATAAAAAAATAACACATTTTCTGCTAAACTACTGAAAAAATCGTTGTCAAAGTATCAATATCTATTAAGATTGACTAAAACAGCAATGAAAAGCAAATCTAAATTGAAAAAAAATTAAGATTGACGGAGATAAGAGTTTTTTTTTCATACAATAACGATGAAATAAAAAAATAACACATTTTCTGCTAAACTACTGAAAAAATCGTTGTCAAAGTATCAATATCTATTAAGATTGACTAAAACATCAATGAAAGTAAATCTAAATTGAAAAAAAATTAAGATTGAAAGAGTAAAGAGTTTGTTTTAAATAAAAAAATAACACATTTTCAGTCAAACTACTGAAAAAATCGTTATCAAAGTATCATGTATCAAGTATCATTCAGATTGACTAAAACAGCAATGAAAAGCAAATCTAAATCGAAAAAAAATTAAGATTGACGGAGATAAGAGTTTTTTTTTTCATACAATAACGATGAAATAAAAAAATAACACATTTTCTGCCAAACTACTGAAAAAATCGTTGTCTAAGTATCAAGTATCATTCAGATTGACTAAAACAGCAATGAAAAGCAAATCTAAATTGAAAAAAAATTAAGATTGACGGAGATAAGAGTTTTTTTTTCATACAATAACGATGAAATAAAAAAATAACACATTTTCTGCCAAACTACTGAAAAAACCGTTGTCAAAGTATCAATATCTACTAAGATTGACTAAAACAGCTATGAAAAGTAAATCTAAATTGAAAAAAAAATTAAGATTGAAGGAGTAAAGTTTTTGTTTTTAAATTAAAAAATAATACATTTTCAGCCAAACTACTGAAAAAATCGTTGTCAAAGTATCATGTATCAAGTATCATTCAGATTGACTAAAACAGCAATGAAAAGCAAACCTAAATTAAAAAAAAAAATACGATTGACGGAGATAAGAGTTTTTTTTTTTATACAATAACGATGAAATAAAAAAATAAAACGTTTTCTGCCAAACTACTGAAAAAATCGTTGTCAAAGTATCATGTATCAAGTATCATTCAGATTGAATAAAACAGCAATGAAAAGCAAATCTAAATTGAAAAAAAATTAAGATTGACGGAAATAAGAGTTTTTTTCTTATACAATAACGATGAAATAAAAAAATAACACATTTTCTGCCAAACTACTGAAAAAACCGTTGTCAAAGTATCAATATCTACTAAGATTGACTAAAACAGCAATGAAAAGTAAATCTAAATTGAAAAAAAATTAAGATTGAAGGAGTTAAGAGTTTGTTTTTAAATTAAAAAATAATACATTTTCAGCCAAACTACTGAAAAAATCGTTGTCAAAGTATCAAGTATCATTCAGATTGACTAAAACAGCAATGAAAAGCAAATCTAAATTGAAAAAAAATTAAGATTGACGGAGATAAGAGTTTTTTTTTCATACAATAACGATGAAATAAAAAAATAACACATTTTCTGCTAAACTACTGAAAAAATCGTTGTCAAAGTATCAATATCTATTAAGATTGACTAAAACAGCAATGAAAGTAAATCTAAATTGAAAAAAAATTAAGATTGAAGGAGTAAAGAGTTTGTTTTAAATAAAAAAATAACACATTTTCAGTCAAACTACTGAAAAAATCGTTATCAAAGTATCATGTATCAAGTATCATTCAGATTGACTAAAACAGCAATGAAAAGCAAATTTAAATCGAAAAAAAATTAAGATTGACGGAGATAAGAGTTTTTTTTTTCATACAATAACGATGAAATAAAAAAATAACACATTTTCTGCCAAACTACTGAAAAAATCGTTGTCTTAGTATCAAGTATCATTCAGATTGACTAAAACAGCAATGAAAAGCAAATCTAAATTGAAAAAAAATTAAGATTGACGGAGATAAGAGTTTTTTTTTCATACAATAACGATGAAATAAAAAAATAACACATTTTCTGCCAAACTACTGAAAAAACCGTTGTCAAAGTATCAATATCTACTAAGATTGACTAAAACAGCTATGAAAAGTAAATCTAAATTGAAAAAAAATTAAGATTGAAGGAGTAAAGAGTTTGTTTTAAATAAAAAAATAACACATTTTCAGTCAAACTACTGAAAAAATCGTTATCAAAGTATCATGTATCAAGTATCATTCAGATCGACTAAAACAGCAATGAAAAGCAAATCTAAATTGAAAAAAAATTAAGATTGACGGAGAAAAGAGTTTTTTTTTCATACAATAACGATGAAATAAAAAAATAACACATTTTCTGCTAAACTACTGAAAAAATCGTTGTCAAAGTATCAATATCTATTAAGATTGACTAAAACAGCAATAAAAGTAAATCTAAATTGAAAAAAAATTAAGATTGAAGGAGTAAAGGGTTTGTTTTAAATAAAAAAATAACACATTTTCAGTCAAACTACTGAAAAAATCGTTATCAAAGTATCAAGTATCAAGTATCATTCAGATTGACTAAAACAGCAATGAAAAGCAAATCTAAATCGAAAAAAAAATTAAGATTGACGGAGATAAGAGTTTTTTTTTTTCATACAATAACGATGAAATAAAAAAATAACACATTTTCTGCCAAACTACTGAAAAAATCGTTGTCTAAGTATCAAGTATCATTCAGATTGACTAAAACAGCAATGAAAAGCAAATCTAAATTGAAAAAAAATTAAGATTGACGGAGATAAGAGTTTTTTTTTCATACAATAACGATGAAATAAAAAAATAACACATTTTCTGCCAAACTACTGAAAAAACCGTTGTCAAAGTATCAATATCTACTAAGATTGACTAAAACAGCTATGAAAAGTAAATCTAAATTGAAAAAAAAAATAAGTTTGAAGGAGTAAAGTTTTTGTTTTTAAATTAAAAAATTATACATTTTCAGCCAAACTACTGAAAAAATCGTTGTCAAAGTATCATGTATCAAGTATCATTCAGATTGACTAAAACAGCAATGAAAAGCAAACCTAAATTAAAAAAAAAAATACGATTGACGGAGATAAGAGTTTTTTTTTTATACAATAACGATGAAATAAAAAAATAAAACGTTTTCTGCCAAACTACTGAAAAAATCGTTGTCAAAGTATCATGTATCAAGTATCATTCAGATTGAATAAAACAGCAATGAAAAGCAAATCTAAATTGAAAAAAAATTAAGATTGACGGAAATAAGAGTTTTTTTCTTATACAATAACGATGAAATAAAAAAATAACACGTTTTCTGCCAAACTACTGAAAAAATCATTGTCAAAGTATCAAGTATCAAGTATCATTCAGATTGACTAAAACAGCAATGAAAAGCAAATCAAAATTGAAAAAAAATTAAGATTGACGGAGATAAGAGTTTTTTTTTTCATACAATAACGATGAAATAAAAAAAACACATTTTCTGCCAAACTACTGAAAAAATCGTTGTCAAAATATCAAGTATCATTCAGATTGACTAAAACAGCAATGAAAAGCAAATCTAAATCGAAAAAAAATTAAGATTGACGGAGATAAAAGTTTTTTTTTCATACAATAACGATGAAATGAAAAAATAACACATTTTCTGCCAAACTACTGAAAAAATCGTTGTCTAAGTATCAAGTATCATTCAGATTGACTAAAACAGCAATGAAAAGCAAATCTAAATTGAAAAAAAATTAAGATTGACGGAGATAAGAGTTTTTTTTTCATACAATAACGATGAAATAAAAAAATAACACATTTTCTGCCAAACTACTGAAAAAACCGTTGTCAAAGTATCAATATCTACTAAGATTGACTAAAACAGCAATGAAAAGTAAATCTAAATTGAAAAAAAATTAAGATTGAAGGAGTTAAGAGTTTGTTTTTAAATTAAAAAATAATACATTTTCAGCCAAACTACTGAAAAAATCGTTGTCAAAGTATCAAGTATCATTCAGATTGACTAAAACAGCAATGAAAAGCAAATCTAAATTGAAAAAAAATTAAGATTGACGGAGATAAGAGTTTTTTTTTCATACAATAACGATGAAATAAAAAAATAACACATTTTCTGCTAAACTACTGAAAAAATCGTTGTCAAAGTATCAATATCTATTAAGATTGACTAAAACAGCAATGAAAGTAAATCTAAATTGAAAAAAAAATTAAGATTGAAGGAGTAAAGAGTTTGTTTTAAATAAAAAAATAACACATTTTCAGTCAAACTACTGAAAAAATCGTTATCAAAGTATCATGTATCAAGTATCATTCAGATTGAATAAAACAGCAATGAAAAGCAAATCTAAATCGAAAAAAAATTAAGATTGACGGAGATAAGAGTTTTTTTTTCATACAATAACGATGAAATAAAAAAATAACACATTTTCTGCCAAACTACTGAAAAAATCGTTGTCTAAGTATCAAGTATCATTCAGATTGACTAAAACAGCAATGAAAAGCAAATCTAAATTGAAAAAAAAATTAAGATTGACGGAGATAAGAGTTTTTTTTTCATACAATAACGATGAAATAAAAAAATAACACATTTTCTGCCAAACTACTGAAAAAACCGTTGTCAAAGTATCAATATCTACTAAGATTGACTAAAACAGCTATGAAAAGTAAATCTAAATTGAAAAAAAAATTAAGATTGAAGGAGTAAAGTTTTTGTTTTTAAATTAAAAAATAATACATTTTCAGCCAAACTACTGAAAAAATCGTTGTCAAAGTATCATGTATCAAGTATCATTCAGATTGACTAAAACAGCAATGAAAAGCAAACCTAAATTAAAAAAAAAAATACGATTGACGGAGATAAGAGTTTTTTTTTTCATACAATAACGATGAAATAAAAAAATAACACATTTTCTGCCAAACTACTGAAAAAACCGTTGTCAAAGTATCAATATCTACTAAGATTGACTAAAACAGCTATGAAAAGTAAATCTAAATTGAAAAAAAAATTAAGATTGAAGGAGTAAAGTTTTTGTTTTTAAATTAAAAAATAATACATTTTCAGCCAAACTACTGAAAAAATCGTTGTCAAAGTATCATGTATCAAGTATCATTCAGATTGACTAAAACAGCAATGAAAAGCAAACCTAAATTAAAAAAAAAAATACGATTGACGGAGATAAGAGTTTTTTTTTTATACAATAACGATGAAATAAAAAAATAAAACGTTTTCTGCCAAACTACTGAAAAAATCGTTGTCAAAGTATCATGTATCAAGTATCATTCAGATTGAATAAAACAGCAATGAAAAGCAAATCTAAATTGAAAAAAAATTAAGATTGACGGAAATAAGAGTTTTTTTCTTATACAATAACGATGAAATAAAAAAATAACACGTTTTCTGCCAAACTACTGAAAAAATCATTGTCAAAGTATCAAGTATCAAGTATCATTCAGATTGACTAAAACAGCAATGAAAAGCAAATCAAAATTGAAAAAAAATTAAGATTGACGGAGATAAGAGTTTTTTTTTTCATACAATAACGATGAAATAAAAAAAACACATTTTCTGCCAAACTACTGAAAAAATCGTTGTCTAAGTATCAAATATCATTCAGATTGACTAAAACAGCAATGAAAAGCAAATCTAAATCGAAAAAAAATTAAGATTGACGGAGATAAAAGTTTTTTTTTTCATACAATAACGATGAAATAAAAAAATAACACATTTTCTGCCAAACTACTGAAAAAATCGTTGTCTAAGTATCAAGTATCATTCAGATTGACTAAAACAGCAATGAAAAGCAAATCTAAATTGAAAAAAAATTAAGATTGACGGAGATAAGAGTTTTTTTTTCATACAATAACGATGAAATAAAAAAATAACACATTTTCTGCTAAACTACTGAAAAAATCGTTGTCAAAGTATCAATATCTATTAAGATTGACTAAAACAGCAATGAAAGTAAATCTAAATTGAAAAAAAATTAAGATTGAAGGAGTAAAGAGTTTGTTTTAAATAAAAAAATAACACATTTTTAGTCAAACGACTGAAAAAATCGTTATCAAAGTATCATGTATCAAGTATCATTCAGATTGACTAAAACAGCAATGAAAAGCAAATTTAAATCGAAAAAAAATTAAGATTGACGGAGATAAGAGTTTTTTTTTTCATACAATAACGATGAAATAAAAAAATAACACATTTTCTGCCAAACTACTGAAAAAATCGTTGTCTAAGTATCAAGTATCATTCAGATTGACTAAAACAGCAATGAAAAGCAAATCTAAATTGAAAAAAAATTAAGATTGACGGAGATAAGAGTTTTTTTTTCATACAATAACGATGAAATAAAAAAATAACACATTTTCTGCTAAACTACTGAAAAAATCGTTGTCAAAGTATCAATATCTATTAAGATTGACTAAAACAGCTATGAAAAGTAAATCTAAATTGAAAAAAAATTAAGATTGACGGAAATAAGAGTTTTTTTCTTATACAATAACGATGAAATAAAAAAATAACACGTTTTCTGCCAAACTACTGAAAAAATCATTGTCAAAGTATCAAGTATCAAGTATCATTCAGATTGACTAAAACAGCAATGAAAAGCAAATCAAAATTGAAAAAAAATTAAGATTGACGGAGATAAGAGTTTTTTTTTTCATACAATAACGATGAAATAAAAAAAACACATTTTCTGCCAAACTACTGAAAAAATCGTTGTCTAAGTATCAAATATCATTCAGATTGACTAAAACAGCAATGAAAAGCAAATCTAAATCGAAAAAAAATTAAGATTGACGGAGATAAAAGTTTTTTTTTTCATACAATAACGATGAAATAAAAAAATAACACATTTTCTGCCAAACTACTGAAAAAATCGTTGTCTAAGTATCAAGTATCATTCAGATTGACTAAAACAGCAATGAAAAGCAAATCTAAATTGAAAAAAAATTAAGATTGACGGAGATAAGAGTTTTTTTTTCATACAATAACGATGAAATAAAAAAATAACACATTTTCTGCCAAACTACTGAAAAAATCATTGTCAAAGTATCAAGTATCAAGTATCATTCAGATTGACTAAAACAGCAATGAAAAGCAAATCAAAATTGAAAAAAAATTAAGATTGACGGAGATAAGAGTTTTTTTTTTCATACAATAACGATGAAATAAAAAAAACACATTTTCTGCCAAACTACTGAAAAAATCGTTGTCTAAGTATCAAATATCATTCAGATTGACTAAAACAGCAATGAAAAGCAAATCTAAATCGAAAAAAAATTAAGATTGACGGAGATAAAAGTTTTTTTTTTCATACAATAACGATGAAATAAAAAAATAACACATTTTCTGCCAAACTACTGAAAAAATCGTTGTCTAAGTATCAAGTATCATTCAGATTGACTAAAACAGCAATGAAAAGCAAATCTAAATTGAAAAAAAATTAAGATTGACGGAGATAAGAGTTTTTTTTTCATACAATAACGATGAAATAAAAAAATAACACATTTTCTGCTAAACTACTGAAAAAATCGTTGTCAAAGTATCAATATCTATTAAGATTGACTAAAACAGCAATGAAAGTAAATCTAAATTGAAAAAAAATTAAGATTGAAGGAGTTAAGAGTTTGTTTTTAAATTAAAAAATAATACATTTTCAGCCAAACTACTGAAAAAATCGTTGTCAAAGTATCAAGTATCATTCAGATTGACTAAAACAGCAATGAAAAGCAAATCTAAATTGAAAAAAAATTAAGATTGACGGAGATAAGAGTTTTTTTTTCATACAATAACGATGAAATAAAAAAATAACACATTTTCTGCCAAACTACTGAAAAAATCGTTGTCTAAGTATCAAGTATCATTCAGATTGACTAAAACAGCAATGAAAAGCAAATCTAAATTGAAAAAAAATTAAGATTGACGGAGATAAGAGTTTTTTTTTCATACAATAACGATGAAATAAAAAAATAACACATTTTCTGCCAAACTACTGAAAAAACCGTTGTCAAAGTATCAATATCTACTAAGATTGACTAAAACAGCAATGAAAAGTAAATCTAAATTGAAAAAAAATTAAGATTGAAGGAGTTAAGAGTTTGTTTTTAAATTAAAAAATAATACATTTTCAGCCAAACTACTGAAAAAATCGTTGTCAAAGTATCAAGTATCATTCAGATTGACTAAAACAGCAATGAAAAGCAAATCTAAATTGAAAAAAAATTAAGATTGACGGAGATAAGAGTTTTTTTTTCATACAATAACGATGAAATAAAAAAATAACACATTTTCTGCTAAACTACTGAAAAAATCGTTGTCAAAGTATCAATATCTATTAAGATTGACTAAAACAGCAATGAAAGTAAATCTAAATTGAAAAAAAATTAAGATTGAAGGAGTAAAGAGTTTGTTTTAAATAAAAAAATAACACATTTTCAGTCAAACTACTGAAAAAATCGTTATCAAAGTATCATGTATCAAGTATCATTCAGATTGACTAAAACAGCAATGAAAAGCAAATCTAAATCGAAAAAAAATTAAGATTGACGGAGATAAGAGTTTTTTTTTTCATACAATAACGATGAAATAAAAAAATAACACATTTTCTGCCAAACTACTGAAAAAATCGTTGTCTAAGTATCAAGTATCATTCAGATTGACTAAAACAGCAATGAAAAGCAAATCTAAATTGAAAAAAAATTAAGATTGACGGAGATAAGAGTTTTTTTTTCATACAATAACGATGAAATAAAAAAATAACACATTTTCTGCCAAACTACTGAAAAAACCGTTGTCAAAGTATCAATATCTATAAGATTGACTAAAACAGCAATGAAAGTAAATCTAAATTGAAAAAAAATTAAGATTGAAGGAGTAAAGAGTTTGTTTTAAATAAAAAAATAACACATTTTCAGTCAAACTACTGAAAAAATCGTTATCAAAGTATCATGTATCAAGTATCATTCAGATTGACTAAAACAGCAATGAAAAGCAAATCTAAATCGAAAAAAAATTAAGATTGACGGAGATAAGAGTTTTTTTTTTCATACAATAACGATGAAATAAAAAAATAACACATTTTCTGCTAAACTACTGAAAAAATCGTTGTCAAAGTATCAAGTATCATTCAGATTGACTAAAACAGCAATGAAAAGCAAATCTAAATCGAAAAAAAATTAAGATTGACGGAGATAAAAGTTTTTTTTTCATACAATAACGATGAAATAAAAAAATAACACATTTTCTGCCAAACTACTGAAAAAATCGTTGTCTAAGTATCAAGTATCATTCAGATTGACTAAAACAGCAATGAAAAGCAAATCTAAATTGAAAAAAAATTAAGATTGACGGAGATAAGAGTTTTTTTTTCATACAATAACGATGAAATAAAAAAATAACACATTTTCTGCCAAACTACTGAAAAAACCGTTGTCAAAGTATCAATATCTACTAAGATTGACTAAAACAGCAATGAAAAGTAAATCTAAATTGAAAAAAAATTAAGATTGAAGGAGTTAAGAGTTTGTTTTTAAATTAAAAAATAATACATTTTCAGCCAAACTACTGAAAAAATCGTTGTCAAAGTATCAAGTATCATTCAGATTGACTAAAACAGCAATGAAAAGCAAATCTAAATTGAAAAAAAATTAAGATTGACGGAGATAAGAGTTTTTTTTTCATACAATAACGATGAAATAAAAAAATAACACATTTTCTGCTAAACTACTGAAAAAATCGTTGTCAAAGTATCAATATCTATTAAGATTGACTAAAACAGCAATGAAAGTAAATCTAAATTGAAAAAAAAATTAAGATTGAAGGAGTAAAGAGTTTGTTTTAAATAAAAAAATAACACATTTTCAGTCAAACTACTGAAAAAATCGTTATCAAAGTATCATGTATCAAGTATCATTCAGATTGAATAAAACAGCAATGAAAAGCAAATCTAAATCGAAAAAAAATTAAGATTGACGGAGATAAGAGTTTTTTTTTCATACAATAACGATGAAATAAAAAAATAACACATTTTCTGCCAAACTACTGAAAAAATCGTTGTCTAAGTATCAAGTATCATTCAGATTGACTAAAACAGCAATGAAAAGCAAATCTAAATTGAAAAAAAAATTAAGATTGACGGAGATAAGAGTTTTTTTTTCATACAATAACGATGAAATAAAAAAATAACACATTTTCTGCCAAACTACTGAAAAAACCGTTGTCAAAGTATCAATATCTACTAAGATTGACTAAAACAGCTATGAAAAGTAAATCTAAATTGAAAAAAAAATTAAGATTGAAGGAGTAAAGTTTTTGTTTTTAAATTAAAAAATAATACATTTTCAGCCAAACTACTGAAAAAATCGTTGTCAAAGTATCATGTATCAAGTATCATTCAGATTGACTAAAACAGCAATGAAAAGCAAACCTAAATTAAAAAAAAAAATACGATTGACGGAGATAAGAGTTTTTTTTTCATACAATAACGATGAAATAAAAAAATAACACATTTTCTGCCAAACTACTGAAAAAACCGTTGTCAAAGTATCAATATCTACTAAGATTGACTAAAACAGCTATGAAAAGTAAATCTAAATTGAAAAAAAAATTAAGATTGAAGGAGTAAAGTTTTTGTTTTTAAATTAAAAAATAATACATTTTCAGCCAAACTACTGAAAAAATCGTTGTCAAAGTATCATGTATCAAGTATCATTCAGATTGACTAAAACAGCAATGAAAAGCAAACCTAAATTAAAAAAAAAAATACGATTGACGGAGATAAGAGTTTTTTTTTTATACAATAACGATGAAATAAAAAAATAAAACGTTTTCTGCCAAACTACTGAAAAAATCGTTGTCAAAGTATCATGTATCAAGTATCATTCAGATTGAATAAAACAGCAATGAAAAGCAAATCTAAATTGAAAAAAAATTAAGATTGACGGAAATAAGAGTTTTTTTCTTATACAATAACGATGAAATAAAAAAATAACACGTTTTCTGCCAAACTACTGAAAAAATCATTGTCAAAGTATCAAGTATCAAGTATCATTCAGATTGACTAAAACAGCAATGAAAAGCAAATCAAAATTGAAAAAAAATTAAGATTGACGGAGATAAGAGTTTTTTTTTTCATACAATAACGATGAAATAAAAAAAACACATTTTCTGCCAAACTACTGAAAAAATCGTTGTCTAAGTATCAAATATCATTCAGATTGACTAAAACAGCAATGAAAAGCAAATCTAAATCGAAAAAAAATTAAGATTGACGGAGATAAAAGTTTTTTTTTTCATACAATAACGATGAAATAAAAAAATAACACATTTTCTGCCAAACTACTGAAAAAATCGTTGTCTAAGTATCAAGTATCATTCAGATTGACTAAAACAGCAATGAAAAGCAAATCTAAATTGAAAAAAAATTAAGATTGACGGAGATAAGAGTTTTTTTTTCATACAATAACGATGAAATAAAAAAATAACACATTTTCTGCTAAACTACTGAAAAAATCGTTGTCAAAGTATCAATATCTATTAAGATTGACTAAAACAGCAATGAAAGTAAATCTAAATTGAAAAAAAATTAAGATTGAAGGAGTAAAGAGTTTGTTTTAAATAAAAAAATAACACATTTTTAGTCAAACGACTGAAAAAATCGTTATCAAAGTATCATGTATCAAGTATCATTCAGATTGACTAAAACAGCAATGAAAAGCAAATTTAAATCGAAAAAAAATTAAGATTGACGGAGATAAGAGTTTTTTTTTTCATACAATAACGATGAAATAAAAAAATAACACATTTTCTGCCAAACTACTGAAAAAATCGTTGTCTAAGTATCAAGTATCATTCAGATTGACTAAAACAGCAATGAAAAGCAAATCTAAATTGAAAAAAAATTAAGATTGACGGAGATAAGAGTTTTTTTTTCATACAATAACGATGAAATAAAAAAATAACACATTTTCTGCTAAACTACTGAAAAAATCGTTGTCAAAGTATCAATATCTATTAAGATTGACTAAAACAGCTATGAAAAGTAAATCTAAATTGAAAAAAAAAATTAAGATTGAAGGAGTTAAGAGTTTGTTTTTAAATTAAAAAATAATACATTTTCAGCCAAACTACTGAAAAAATCGTTGTCAAAGTATCAAGTATCATTCAGATTGACTAAAACAGCAATGAAAAGCAAATCTAAATTGAAAAAAAATTAAGATTGACGGAGATAAGAGTTTTTTTTTCATACAATAACGATGAAATAAAAAAATAACACATTTTCTGCCAAACTACTGAAAAAATCGTTGTCTAAGTATCAAGTATCATTCAGATTGACTAAAACAGCAATGAAAAGCAAATCTAAATTGAAAAAAAATTAAGATTGACGGAGATAAGAGTTTTTTTTTCATACAATAACGATGAAATAAAAAAATAACACATTTTCTGCCAAACTACTGAAAAAACCGTTGTCAAAGTATCAATATCTACTAAGATTGACTAAAACAGCAATGAAAAGTAAATCTAAATTGAAAAAAAATTAAGATTGAAGGAGTTAAGAGTTTGTTTTTAAATTAAAAAATAATACATTTTCAGCCAAACTACTGAAAAAATCGTTGTCAAAGTATCAAGTATCATTCAGATTGACTAAAACAGCAATGAAAAGCAAATCTAAATTGAAAAAAAATTAAGATTGACGGAGATAAGAGTTTTTTTTTCATACAATAACGATGAAATAAAAAAATAACACATTTTCTGCTAAACTACTGAAAAAATCGTTGTCAAAGTATCAATATCTATTAAGATTGACTAAAACAGCAATGAAAGTAAATCTAAATTGAAAAAAAATTAAGATTGAAGGAGTAAAGAGTTTGTTTTAAATAAAAAAATAACACATTTTCAGTCAAACTACTGAAAAAATCGTTATCAAAGTATCATGTATCAAGTATCATTCAGATTGACTAAAACAGCAATGAAAAGCAAATCTAAATCGAAAAAAAATTAAGATTGACGGAGATAAGAGTTTTTTTTTTCATACAATAACGATGAAATAAAAAAATAACACATTTTCTGCCAAACTACTGAAAAAATCGTTGTCTAAGTATCAAGTATCATTCAGATTGACTAAAACAGCAATGAAAAGCAAATCTAAATTGAAAAAAAATTAAGATTGACGGAGATAAGAGTTTTTTTTTCATACAATAACGATGAAATAAAAAAATAACACATTTTCTGCCAAACTACTGAAAAAACCGTTGTCAAAGTATCAATATCTATAAGATTGACTAAAACAGCAATGAAAGTAAATCTAAATTGAAAAAAAATTAAGATTGAAGGAGTAAAGAGTTTGTTTTAAATAAAAAAATAACACATTTTCAGTCAAACTACTGAAAAAATCGTTATCAAAGTATCATGTATCAAGTATCATTCAGATTGACTAAAACAGCAATGAAAAGCAAATCTAAATCGAAAAAAAATTAAGATTGACGGAGATAAGAGTTTTTTTTTTCATACAATAACGATGAAATAAAAAAATAACACATTTTCTGCTAAACTACTGAAAAAATCGTTGTCAAAGTATCAATATCTATTAAGATTGACTAAAACAGCTATGAAAAGTAAATCTAAATTGAAAAAAAAAATTAAGATTGAAGGAGTTAAGAGTTTGTTTTTAAATTAAAAAATAATACATTTTCAGCCAAACTACTGAAAAAATCGTTGTCAAAGTATCAAGTATCATTCAGATTGACTAAAACAGCAATGAAAAGCAAATCTAAATTGAAAAAAAATTAAGATTGACGGAGATAAGAGTTTTTTTTTCATACAATAACGATGAAATAAAAAAATAACACATTTTCTGCCAAACTACTGAAAAAATCGTTGTCTAAGTATCAAGTATCATTCAGATTGACTAAAACAGCAATGAAAAGCAAATCTAAATTGAAAAAAAATTAAGATTGACGGAGATAAGAGTTTTTTTTTCATACAATAACGATGAAATAAAAAAATAACACATTTTCTGCCAAACTACTGAAAAAACCGTTGTCAAAGTATCAATATCTACTAAGATTGACTAAAACAGCAATGAAAAGTAAATCTAAATTGAAAAAAAATTAAGATTGAAGGAGTTAAGAGTTTGTTTTTAAATTAAAAAATAATACATTTTCAGCCAAACTACTGAAAAAATCGTTGTCAAAGTATCAAGTATCATTCAGATTGACTAAAACAGCAATGAAAAGCAAATCTAAATTGAAAAAAAATTTAGATTGACGGAGATAAGAGTTTTTTTTTCATACAATAACGATGAAATAAAAAAATAACACATTTTCTGCTAAACTACTGAAAAAATCGTTGTCAAAGTATCAATATCTATTAAGATTGACTAAAACAGCAATGAAAGTAAATCTAAATTGAAAAAAAATTAAGATTGAAGGAGTAAAGAGTTTGTTTTAAATAAAAAAATAACACATTTTCAGTCAAACTACTGAAAAAATCGTTATCAAAGTATCATGTATCAAGTATCATTCAGATTGACTAAAACAGCAATGAAAAGCAAATCTAAATCGAAAAAAAATTAAGATTGACGGAGATAAGAGTTTTTTTTTTCATACAATAACGATGAAATAAAAAAATAACACATTTTCTGCCAAACTACTGAAAAAATCGTTGTCTAAGTATCAAGTATCATTCAGATTGACTAAAACAGCAATGAAAAGCAAATCTAAATTGAAAAAAAATTAAGATTGACGGAGATAAGAGTTTTTTTTTCATACAATAACGATGAAATAAAAAAATAGTACATTTTCTGACAAACTACTGAAAAAATCGTTGTCAAAGTATCAAGTATCATTCAGATTGACTAAAACAGCAATGAAAAGCAAATCAAAATTGAAAAAAAATTAAGATTGGAGGAGTTAAGAGTTTTTTTTTCATACAATTACAATGGAATAAAATAACACATTTTCTGCCAAACTACTGAAAAAACCGTTGTCAAAGTATCAATATCTACTAAGATTGACTAAAACAGCTATGAAAAGTAAATCTAAATTGAAAAAAAAATTAAGATTGAAGGAGTAAAGTTTTTGTTTTTAAATTAAAAAATAATACATTTTCAGCCAAACTACTGAAAAAATCGTTGTCAAAGTATCATGTATCAAGTATCATTCAGATTGACTAAAACAGCAATGAAAAGCAAACCTAAATTAAAAAAAAAAATACGATTGACGGAGATAAGAGTTTTTTTTTTATACAATAACGATGAAATAAAAAAATAACACATTTTCTGCTAAACTACTGAAAAAATCGTTGTCAAAGTATCAATATCTATTAAGATTGACTAAAACAGCTATGAAAAGTAAATCTAAATTGAAAAAAAAAATTAAGATTGAAGGAGTTAAGAGTTTTTTTTTAAATTAAAAAATAATACATTTTCAGCCAAACTACTGAAAAAATCGTTGTCAAAGTATCAAGTATCATTCAGATTGACTAAAACAGCAATGAAAAGCAAATCTAAATTGAAAAAAAATTAAGATTGACGGAGATAAGAGTTTTTTTTTCATACAATAACGATGAAATAAAAAAATAACACATTTTCTGCCAAACTACTGAAAAAATCGTTGTCTAAGTATCAAGTATCATTCAGATTGACTAAAACAGCAATGAAAAGCAAATCTAAATTGAAAAAAAATTAAGATTGACGGAGATAAGAGTTTTTTTTTCATACAATAACGATGAAATAAAAAAATAACACATTTTCTGCCAAACTACTGAAAAAACCGTTGTCAAAGTATCAATATCTACTAAGATTGACTAAAACAGCAATGAAAAGTAAATCTAAATTGAAAAAAAATTAAGATTGAAGGAGTTAAGAGTTTGTTTTTAAATTAAAAAATAATACATTTTCAGCCAAACTACTGAAAAAATCGTTGTCAAAGTATCAAGTATCATTCAGATTGACTAAAACAGCAATGAAAAGCAAATCTAAATTGAAAAAAAATTTAGATTGACGGAGATAAGAGTTTTTTTTTCATACAATAACGATGAAATAAAAAAATAACACATTTTCTGCTAAACTACTGAAAAAATCGTTGTCAAAGTATCAATATCTATTAAGATTGACTAAAACAGCAATGAAAGTAAATCTAAATTGAAAAAAAATTAAGATTGAAGGAGTAAAGAGTTTGTTTTAAATAAAAAAATAACACATTTTCAGTCAAACTACTGAAAAAATCGTTATCAAAGTATCATGTATCAAGTATCATTCAGATTGACTAAAACAGCAATGAAAAGCAAATCTAAATCGAAAAAAAATTAAGATTGACGGAGATAAGAGTTTTTTTTTTCATACAATAACGATGAAATAAAAAAATAACACATTTTCTGCCAAACTACTGAAAAAATCGTTGTCTAAGTATCAAGTATCATTCAGATTGACTAAAACAACAATGAAAAGCAAATCTAAATTGAAAAAAAATTAAGATTGACGGAGATAAGAGTTTTTTTTTCATACAATAACGATGAAATAAAAAAATAGTACATTTTCTGACAAACTACTGAAAAAATCGTTGTCAAAGTATCAAGTATCATTCAGATTGACTAAAACAGCAATGAAAAGCAAATCAAAATTGAAAAAAAATTAAGATTGGAGGAGTTAAGAGTTTTTTTTTCATACAATTACAATGGAATAAAATAACACATTTTCTGCCAAACTACTGAAAAAACCGTTGTCAAAGTATCAATATCTACTAAGATTGACTAAAACAGCTATGAAAAGTAAATCTAAATTGAAAAAAAAATTAAGATTGAAGGAGTAAAGTTTTTGTTTTTAAATTAAAAAATAATACATTTTCAGCCAAACTACTGAAAAAATCGTTGTCAAAGTATCATGTATCAAGTATCATTCAGATTGACTAAAACAGCAATGAAAAGCAAACCTAAATTAAAAAAAAAATACGATTGACGGAGATAAGAGTTTTTTTTTTATACAATAACGATGAAATAAAAAAATAAAACGTTTTCTGCCAAACTACTGAAAAAATCGTTGTCAAAGTATCATGTATCAAGTATCATTCAGATTGAATAAAACAGCAATGAAAAGCAAATCTAAATTGAAAAAAAATTAAGATTGACGGAAATAAGAGTTTTTTTCTTATACAATAACGATGAAATAAAAAAATAACACGTTTTCTGCCAAACTACTGAAAAAATCATTGTCAAAGTATCAAGTATCAAGTATCATTCAGATTGACTAAAACAGCAATGAAAAGCAAATCAAAATTGAAAAAAAATTAAGATTGACGGAGATAAGAGTTTTTTTTTTCATACAATAACGATGAAATAAAATAACACATTTTCTGCCAAACTACTGAAAAAATCGTTGTCTAAGTATCAAATATCATTCAGATTGACTAAAACAGCAATGAAAAGCAAATCTAAATCGAAAAAAAATTAAGATTGACGGAGATAAAAGTTTTTTTTTTCATACAATAACGATGAAATAAAAAAATAACACATTTTCTGCCAAACTACTGAAAAAATCGTTGTCTAAGTATCAAGTATCATTCAGATTGACTAAAACAGCAATGAAAAGCAAATCTAAATTGAAAAAAAATTAAGATTGACGGAGATAAGAGTTTTTTTTTCATACAATAACGATGAAATAAAAAAATAACACATTTTCTGCTAAACTACTGAAAAAATCGTTGTCAAAGTATCAATATCTATTAAGATTGACTAAAACAGCAATGAAAGTAAATCTAAATTGAAAAAAAATTAAGATTGAAGAAGTAAAGAGTTTGTTTTAAATAAAAAAATAACACATTTTCAGTCAAACTACTGAAAAAATCGTTATCAAAGTATCATGTATCATTCAGATTGACTAAAACAGCAATGAAAAGCAAATCTAAATCGAAAAAAAATTAAGATTGACGGAGATAAGAGTTTTTTTTTTCATACAATAACGATGAAATAAAAAAATAACACATTTTCTGCCAAACTACTGAAAAAATCGTTGTCTAAGTATCAAGTATCATTCAGATTGACTAAAACAGCAATTAAAAGCAAATCTAAATTGAAAAAAAATTAAGATTGACGGAGATAAGAGTTTTTTTTTCATACAATAACGATGAAATAAAAAAATAACACATTTTCTGCTAAACTACTGAAAAAATCGTTGTCATAGTATCAATATCTATTAAGATTGACTAAAACAGCAATGAAAGTAAATCTAAATTGAAAAAAAAATTAAGATTGAAGGAGTAAAGAGTTTGTTTTAAATAAAAAAATAACACATTTTCAGTCAAACTACTGAAAAAATCGTTATCAAAGTATCATGTATCAAGTATCATTCAGATTGACTAAAACAGCAATGAAAAGCAAATCTAAATCGAAAAAAAATTAAGATTGACGGAGATAAGAGTTTTTTTTTTCATACAATAACGATGAAATAAAAAAATAACACATTTTCTGCCAAACTACTGAAAAAATCGTTGTCTAAGTATCAAGTATCATTCAGATTGACTAAAACAGCAATGAAAAGCAAATCTAAATTGAAAAAAAATTAAGATTGACGGAGATAAGAGTTTTTTTTTCATACAATAACGATGAAATAAAAAAATAACACATTTTCTGCCAAACTACTGAAAAAACCGTTGTCAAAGTATCAATATCTACTAAGATTGACTAAAACAGCTATGAAAAGTAAATCTAAATTGAAAAAAAATATTAAGATTGAAGGAGTAAAGTTTTTGTTTTTAAATTAAAAAATAATACATTTTCAGCCAAACTACTGAAAAAATCGATGTCAAAGTATCATGTATCAAGTATCATTCAGATTGACTAAAACAGCAATGAAAAGCAAACCTAAATTAAAAAAAAAATACGATTGACGGAGATAAGAGTTTTTTTTTTATACAATAACGATGAAATAAAAAAATAAAACGTTTTCTGCCAAACTACTGAAAAAATCGTTGTCAAAGTATCATGTATCAAGTATCATTCAGATTGAATAAAACAGCAATGAAAAGCAAATCTTAATTGAAAAAAAATTAAGATTGACGGAAATAAGAGTTTTTTTCTTATACAATAACGATGAAATAAAAAAATAACACGTTTTCTGCCAAACTACTGAAAAAATCATTGTCAAAGTATCAAGTATCAAGTATCATTCAGATTGACTAAAACAGCAATGATAAGCAAATCAAAATTGAAAAAAAATTAAGATTGACGGAGATAAGAGTTTTTTTTTTCATACAATAACGATGAAATAAATAAAACACATTTTCTGCCAAACTACTGAAAAAATCGTTGTCTAAGTATCAAGTATCATTCAGATTGACTAAAACAGCAATGAAAAGCAAATCTAAATCGAAAAAAAATTAAGATTGATGGAGATAAAAGTTTTTTTTTTCATACAATAACGATGAAATAAAAAAATAACACATTTTCTGCCAAACTACTGAAAAAATCGTTGTCTAAGTATCAAGTATCATTCAGATTGACTAAAACAGCAATGAAAAGCAAATCTAAATTGAAAAAAAATTAAGATTGACGGAGATAAGAGTTTTTTTTTCATACAATAACGATGAAATAAAAAAATAACACATTTTCTGCCAAACTACTGAAAAAACCGTTGTCAAAGTATCAATATCTACTAAGATTGACTAAAACAGCAATGAAAAGTAAATCTAAATTGAAAAAAAATTAAGATTGAAGGAGTTAAGAGTTTGTTTTTAAATTAAAAAATAATACATTTTCAGCCAAACTACTGAAAAAATCGTTGTCAAAGTATCAAGTATCATTCAGATTGACTAAAACAGCAATGAAAAGCAAATCTAAATTGAAAAAAAATTTAGATTGACGGAGATAAGAGTTTTTTTTTTCATACAATAACGATGAAATAAAAAAATAACACATTTTCTGCTAAACTACTGAAAAAATCGTTGTCAAAGTATCAATATCTATTAAGATTGACTAAAACAGCAATGAAAGTAAATCTAAATTGAAAAAAAATTAAGATTGAAGGAGTAAAGAGTTTTTTTTTCATACAATAACGATGAAATAAAAAAATAGTACATTTTCTGACAAACTACTGAAAAAATCGTTGTCAAAGTATCAAGTATCATTCAGATTGACTAAAACAGCAATGAAAAGCAAATCAAAATTGAAAAAAAATTAAGATTGGAGGAGTTAAGAGTTTTTTTTTCATACAATTACAATGGAATAAAATAACACATTTTCTGCCAAACTACTGAAAAAACCGTTGTCAAAGTATCAATATCTACTAAGATTGACTAAAACAGCTATGAAAAGTAAATCTAAATTGAAAAAAAAATTAAGATTGAAGGAGTAAAGTTTTTGTTTTTAAATTAAAAAATAATACATTTTCAGCCAAACTACTGAAAAAATCGTTGTCAAAGTATCATGTATCAAGTATCATTCAGATTGACTAAAACAGCAATGAAAAGCAAACCTAAATTAAAAAAAAAAATACGATTGACGGAGATAAGAGTTTTTTTTTTATACAATAACGATGAAATAAAAAAATAAAACGTTTTCTGCCAAACTACTGCAAAAATCGTTGTCAAAGTATCATGTATCAAGTATCATTCAGATTGAATAAAACAGCAATGAAAAGCAAATCTAAATTGAAAAAAAATTAAGATTGACGGAAATAAGAGTTTTTTTCTTATACAATAACGATGAAATAAAAAAATAACACGTTTTCTGCCAAACTACTGAAAAAATCATTGTCAAAGTATCAAGTATCAAGTATCATTCAGATTGACTAAAACAGCAATGAAAAGCAAATCAAAATTGAAAAAAAATTAAGATTGACGGAGATAAGAGTTTTTTTTTTCATACAATAACGATGAAATAAAAAAAACACATTTTCTGCCAAACTACTGAAAAAATCGTTGTCTAAGTATCAAGTATCATTCAGATTGACTAAAACAGCAATGAAAAGCAAATCTAAATTGAAAAAAAATTAAGATTGACGGAGATAAGAGTTTTTTTTTCATACAATAACGATGAAATAAAAAAATAGTACATTTTCTGACAAACTACTGAAAAAATCGTTGTCAAAGTATCAAGTATCATTCAGATTGACTAAAACAGCAATGAAAAGCAAATCAAAATTGAAAAAAAATTAAGATTGGAGGAGTTAAGAGTTTTTTTTTCATACAATTACAATGGAATAAAATAACACATTTTCTGCCAAACTACTGAAAAAACCGTTGTCAAAGTATCAATATCTACTAAGATTGACTAAAACAGCTATGAAAAGTAAATCTAAATTGAAAAAAAAATTAAGATTGAAGGAGTAAAGTTTTTGTTTTTAAATTAAAAAATAATACATTTTCAGCCAAACTACTGAAAAAATCGTTGTCAAAGTATCATGTATCAAGTATCATTCAGATTGACTAAAACAGCAATGAAAAGCAAACCTAAATTAAAAAAAAAAATACGATTGACGGAGATAAGAGTTTTTTTTTTATACAATAACGATGAAATAAAAAAATAAAACGTTTTCTGCCAAACTACTGCAAAAATCGTTGTCAAAGTATCATGTATCAAGTATCATTCAGATTGAATAAAACAGCAATGAAAAGCAAATCTAAATTGAAAAAAAATTAAGATTGACGGAAATAAGAGTTTTTTTCTTATACAATAACGATGAAATAAAAAAATAACACGTTTTCTGCCAAACTACTGAAAAAATCATTGTCAAAGTATCAAGTATCAAGTATCATTCAGATTGACTAAAACAGCAATGAAAAGCAAATCAAAATTGAAAAAAAATTAAGATTGACGGAGATAAGAGTTTTTTTTTTCATACAATAACGATGAAATAAAAAAAACACATTTTCTGCCAAACTACTGAAAAAATCGTTGTCTAAGTATCAAATATCATTCAGATTGACTAAAACAGCAATGAAAAGCAAATCTAAATCGAAAAAAAATTAAGATTGACGGAGATAAAAGTTTTTTTTTTTCATACAATAACGATGAAATAAAAAAATAACACATTTTCTGCCAAACTACTGAAAAAATCGTTGTCTAAGTATCAAGTATCATTCAGATTGACTAAAACAGCAATGAAAAGCAAATCTAAATTGAAAAAAAATTAAGATTGACGGAGATAAGAGTTTTTTTTTCATACAATAACGATGAAATAAAAAAATAACACATTTTCTGCTAAACTACTGAAAAAATCGTTGTCAAAGTATCAATATCTATTAAGATTGACTAAAACAGCAATGAAAGTAAATCTAAATTGAAAAAAAATTAAGATTGAAGAAGTAAAGAGTTTGTTTTAAATAAAAAAATAACACATTTTCAGTCAAACTACTGAAAAAATCGTTATCAAAGTATCATGTATCATTCAGATTGACTAAAACAGCAATGAAAAGCAAATCTAAATCGAAAAAAAATTAAGATTGACGGAGATAAGAGTTTTTTTTTTCATACAATAACGATGAAATAAAAAAATAACACATTTTCTGCCAAACTACTGAAAAAATCGTTGTCTAAGTATCAAGTATCATTCAGATTGACTAAAACAGCAATGAAAAGCAAATCTAAATTGAAAAAAAATTAAGATTGACGGAGATAAGAGTTTTTTTTCATACAATAACGATGAAATAAAAAAATAACACATTTTCTGCTAAACTACTGAAAAAATCGTTGTCAAAGTATCAATATCTATTAAGATTGACTAAAACAGCAATGAAAGTAAATCTAAATTGAAAAAAAATTAAGATTGAAGGAGTAAAGAGTTTGTTTTAAATAAAAAAATAACACATTTTCAGTCAAACTACTGAAAAAATCGTTATCAAAGTATCATGTATCAAGTATCATTCAGATTGACTAAAACAGCAATGAAAAGCAAATCTAAATCGAAAAAAAATTAAGATTGACGGAGATAAGAGTTTTTTTTTTTCATACAATAACGATGAAATAAAAAAATAACACATTTTCTGCCAAACTACTGAAAAAATCGTTGTCTAAGTATCAAGTATCATTCAGATTGACTAAAACAGCAATGAAAAGCAAATCTAAATTGAAAAAAAATTAAGATTGACGGAGATAAGAGTTTTTTTTTCATACAATAACGATGAAATAAAAAAATAACACATTTTCTGCCAAACTACTGAAAAAACCGTTGTCAAAGTATCAATATCTACTAAGATTGACTAAAACAGCTATGAAAAGTAAATCTAAATTGAAAAAAAAATTAAGATTGAAGGAGTAAAGTTTTTGTTTTTAAATTAAAAAATAATACATTTTCAGCCAAACTACTGAAAAAATCGATGTCAAAGTATCATGT
Organism: Ptychoptera albimana; assembly: GCA_961205885.1. Classification (NCBI taxonomy): domain Eukaryota; kingdom Metazoa; phylum Arthropoda; class Insecta; order Diptera; family Ptychopteridae; genus Ptychoptera; species Ptychoptera albimana. The sequence goes on from OY540801.1 coordinate 48,244,228, forward strand.
ATCAAGTATCATTCAGATTGACTAAAACAGCAATGAAAAGCAAACCTAAATTAAAAAAAAAATACGATTGACGGAGATAAGAGTTTTTTTTTTATACAATAACGATGAAATAAAAAAATAAAACGTTTTCTGCCAAACTACTGAAAAAATCGTTGTCAAAGTATCATGTATCAAGTATCATTCAGATTGAATAAAACAGCAATGAAAAGCAAATCTTAATTGAAAAAAAATTAAGATTGACGGAAATAAGAGTTTTTTTCTTATACAATAACGATGAAATAAAAAAATAACACGTTTTCTGCCAAACTACTGAAAAAATCATTGTCAAAGTATCAAGTATCAAGTATCATTCAGATTGACTAAAACAGCAATGATAAGCAAATCAAAATTGAAAAAAAATTAAGATTGACGGAGATAAGAGTTTTTTTTTTCATACAATAACGATGAAATAAATAAAACACATTTTCTGCCAAACTACTGAAAAAATCGTTGTCTAAGTATCAAGTATCATTCAGATTGACTAAAACAGCAATGAAAAGCAAATCTAAATCGAAAAAAAATTAAGATTGATGGAGATAAAAGTTTTTTTTTTCATACAATAACGATGAAATAAAAAAATAACACATTTTCTGCCAAACTACTGAAAAAATCGTTGTCTAAGTATCAAGTATCATTCAGATTGACTAAAACAGCAATGAAAAGCAAATCTAAATTGAAAAAAAATTAAGATTGACGGAGATAAGAGTTTTTTTTTCATACAATAACGATGAAATAAAAAAATAACACATTTTCTGCCAAACTACTGAAAAAACCGTTGTCAAAGTATCAATATCTACTAAGATTGACTAAAACAGCAATGAAAAGTAAATCTAAATTGAAAAAAAATTAAGATTGAAGGAGTTAAGAGTTTGTTTTTAAATTAAAAAATAATACATTTTCAGCCAAACTACTGAAAAAGTCGTTGTCAAAGTATCAAGTATCATTCAGATTGACTAAAACAGCAATGAAAAGCAAATCTAAATTGAAAAAAAATTAAGATTGAAGAAGATAAGAGTTTTTTTTTCATACAATAACGATGAGATAAAAAAATAACACATTTTCTGCCAAACTACTGAAAAAATCGTTGTCACAATATCAAGTATCATTCAGATTGACTAAAACAGCAATGAAAAGCAAATCTTAATTGAAAAAAAATTTAGCTTGAAGGAGTAAAGAGTTTGTTTTTAAATAATAAAATAACACATTTTCAGCCAAACTACTGAAAAAATCGTTGTCAAAGTATCAAGTATCAAGTATCATTCAGATTGACTAAAACAGCAATGTAAAGCAAATCTAAATTGAAAAAAAATTAAGTTTGAAGGAGTAAAGAGTTTGTTTTTAAATAATAAAATAACACATTTTCAGCCAAACTACTGAAAAAATCGTTGTCAAAGTATCAAGTATCATTCAGATTGACTAAAACAGCAATGAAAAGCAAATCTTAATTGAAAAAAAATTAAGATTGGAGTTATAAGTTTTTTTTTTCATACAATAACGATGAAATAAAAAAATAGCACATTTTCTGCCAAACTACTGAAAAAATCGTTGTCAAAGTATCAAGTATCAAGTATTATTCAGATTGACTAAAACAGCAATAAAAAGTAAATCTAAATTGAAAAAAAATTAAGATTGATGGAGATAAAAGTTTTTTTCTTCATACAATAACGATGAAATAAAAAAATAACACATTTTATGCCAAACTACTGAAAAAATCGTTGTCACAATATCAAGGATCATTCAGATTGACTAAAACAGCAATAAAAAGCAAATCTTAATTGAAAAAATTTTATCTTGAAGGAGTAAAGAGTTTGTTTTTAAATAATAAAATAACACATTTTCAGCCAAACTACTGAAAAAATCGTTGTCAAAATATCAAGTATCATTCAGATTGACTAAAACAGCAATGAAAAGCAAATCTAAATTGAAAAAAAATTAAGATTGACGGAGATAAGAGTTTTTTTTTCATACAATAACGATGAAATTGAAAAAAAAACATTTTCTGCCAAAGTATCAATATCTATTAAGATTGACTAAAACAGCAATGAAAAGCAAATCTAAATTGAAAAAATAATTAAGATTAACGGATTTAAGAGATTTGTTTTTTTCATACAATAGCGATGAAATAAAAAAAACACATTTTCTGCCAAACTACTGAAAAAATCGTTGTCACAATATCAAGTATCATTCAGATTGACTAAAACAGCAACGAAAAGCAAATCTAAATTGAAAAAAAATTAAGCTTGAAAGAGTAAAGAGTTTGTTTTTAAATAATAAAATAACACATTTTCTGCCAAACTACTGAAAAAATCGTTGTCTAAGTATCAAGTATCATTCAGATTGACTAAAACAGCAATGAAAAGCAAATCTAAATTGAAAAAAAATTAAGATTGACGGAGATAAGAGTTTTTTTTTCATACAATAACGATGAAATAAAAAAATAACACATTTTCTGCCAAACTACTGAAAAAACCGTTGTCAAAGTATCAATATCTACTAAGATTGACTAAAACAGCAATGAAAAGTAAATCTAAATTGAAAAAAAATTAAGATTGAAGGAGTTAAGAGTTTGTTTTTAAATTAAAAAATAATACATTTTCAGCCAAACTACTGAAAAAGTCGTTGTCAAAGTATCAAGTATCATTCAGATTGACTAAAACAGCAATGAAAAGCAAATCTAAATTGAAAAAAAATTAAGATTGAAGAAGATAAGAGTTTTTTTTTCATACAATAACGATGAGATAAAAAAATAACACATTTTCTGCCAAACTACTGAAAAAATCGTTGTCACAATATCAAGTATCATTCAGATTGACTAAAACAGCAATGAAAAGCAAGTCTAAATTGAAAAAAAATTAAGCTTGAAGAATTAAAGAGTTTGTTTTTAAATAATAAAATAACACATTTTCAGCCAAACTACTGAAAAAATCGTTGTCAAAGTATCATGTATCAAGTATCATTCAGATTGACTAAAACAGTAATGAAAAGCAAATCTAAATTGAAAAAAAATGAAGATTGACGGAGATAAGAGTTTTTTTTTCATACAATAACGATGAAATTGAAAAAAAAACATTTTCTGCCAAAGTATCAATATCTATTAAGATTGACTAAAACAGCAATGAAAAGCAAATCTAAATTGAAAAAATAATTAAGATTAACGGATTTAAGAGATTTGTTTTTTTCATACAATAACGATGAAATAAAAAAAATAACACATTTTCTGCCAAACTACTGAAAAAAATCGTTGTCAAAGTATCAAGTATCATTCAGATTGACTTAACCAGCAATGAAAAGCAAATCTAAATCGAAAAAAAATAAGATTGAAGGCGTAAAGAGTTTGTTTTTAAATAAAAAAATTAAAACATTTTCAGACAAACTACTGAAAAAATCGTTGTCAAAGTATCAAGTATCATTCAAATTGACTAAAACAGCAATGAAAAGCAAAACTAAATTGAAAAAAAATTAAGATTGGAGGAGTAAAGAGTTTTTGTTTAAATAAAAAAATAACACAATTTCTGCTAAACTACTGAAAAAATCGTTGTCAAAGTATCAAGTATCAAGTATCATTCAGATTGACTAAAACAGCAATGAAAAGCAAATTAAAAATTGAAAAAAAATTAAGATTGACGGAGATAAGAGTTTTTTTTTCATACAATAACGATGAGATAAAAAAATAACACATTTTCTGCCAAACTACTGAAAAAATCGTTGTCACAATATCAAGTATCATTCAGATTGACTAAAACAGCAATGAAAAGCAAGTCTAAATTGAAAAAAAATTAAGCTTGAAGAATTAAAGAGTTTGTTTTTAAATAATAAAATAACACATTTTCAGCCAAACTACTGAAAAAATCGTTGTCAAAGTATCATGTATCAAGTATCATTCAGATTGACTAAAACAGCAATGAAAAGCAAATCTAAATTGAAAAAAAATGAAGATTGACGGAGATAAGAGTTTTTTTTTCATACAATAACGATGAAATTGAAAAAAAAACATTTTCTGCCAAAGTATCAATATCTATTAAGATTGACTAAAACAGCAATGAAAAGCAAATCTAAATTGAAAAAATAATTAAGATTAACGGATTTAAGAGATTTGTTTTTTTCATACAATAACGATGAAATAAAAAAAATAACACATTTTCTGCCAAACTACTGAAAAAAATCGTTGTCAAAGTATCAAGTATCATTCAGATTGACTAAAACAGCAATGAAAAGCAAAACTAAATTGAAAAAAAATTAAGATTGGAGGAGTAAAGAGTTTTTGTTTAAATAAAAAAATAACACAATTTCTGCTAAACTACTAAAAAAATCGTTTTTAAAGTATCAAGTATCATTCAGATTGACTAAAACAGCAATGAAAAGCAAATTAAAAATTGAAAAAAAATTAAGATTGACGGAGATAAGAGTTTTTTTTTCATACAATAACGATGAAATAAAAAAATAACACATTTTCTGCCAAACTACTGAAAAAACCGTTGTCAAAGTATCAAGTATCATTCAGATTGACTAAAACAGCAATGAAAAGCAAATCTAAATTGAAAAAAAATTAAGATTGGAGGAGTAAAGAGTTTTTGTTTAAATAAAAAAATAACACAATTTCTGCCAAACTACTGAAAAAATCGTTGTCAAAGTATCAAGTATCAAGTATCATTCAGATTGACTAAAACAGCAATGAAAAGCAAATTAAAAATTGAAAAAAAATTAAGATTGACGGAGATAAGAGTTTTTTTTTCATACAATAACGATGAAATAAAAAAATAACACATTTTCTGCCAAACTACTGAAAAAATCGTTGTCAAAGTATCAAGTATCAAGTATCATTCAGATTGACTAAAACAGCAATGAAAAGCAAATTAAAAATTGAAAAAAAATTAAGATTGACGGAGATAAGAGTTTTTTTTTCATACAATAACGATGAAATAAAAAAATAACACATTTTCTGCCAAACTACTGAAAAAACCGTTGTCAAAGTATCAATATCTATTAAGATTGACTAAAACATCAATGAAAGTAAATCTAAATCGAAAAAAAATTATGATTGACGGAGATAGGAGTTTTTTTTTCATACAATAACGATGAAATAAAAAAATAACACATTTTCTGCCAAACTACTGAAAAAATCGTTGTCAAAGTATCAAAAATCATTCAGATTGACTAAAACAGCAATGAAAAGTAAATCTAAATTGAAAAAAAATTAAGATTGAAGGAGTAAAGAGTTTTTTTTTTCATACAATAACGATGAAATAAAAAAATAACACATTTTCTGCCAAACTACTGAAAAAATCGTTGTCTAAGTATCAAGTATCATTCAGATTGACTAAAACAGCAAATAAAAGCAAATCTAAATTGAAAAAAAATTAAGATTGACGGAGATAAGAGTTTTTTTTTCATACAATAACGATGAAATAAAAAAATAACACATTTTCTGCCAAACTACTGAAAAAACCGTTGTCAAAGTATCAATATCTACTAAGATTGACTAAAACAGCTATGAAAAGTAAATCTAAATTGAAAAAAAATTAAGATTGAATAAGATAAGAGTTTTTTTTTTCATACAATAACGATGAAATAAAAAAATAACACATTTTCTGCCAAACTACTGAAAAAATCGTTATCAAAGTATCATGTATCAAGTATCATTCAGATTGACTAAAACAGCAATGAAAAGCAAATCTAAATTGAAAAAAATTAAGATTGACGGAGATAAGAGTTTTTTTTTTCATACAATAACGATGAAATAAAAAAATAACACATTTTCTGCCAAACTACTGAAAAAACCGTTGTCAAAGTATCAATATCTATTAAGATTGACTAAAACAGCAATGAAAGTAAATCTAAAGTGAAAAAAAATTAAGATTGAAAGAGTAAAGAGTTTGTTTTTAAATAAAAAAAAATAATACATTTTCAGCTAAACTACTGAAAAAATCGTTATCAAAGTATCATGTATCAAGTATCATTCAGATTGACTAAAACAGCAATGAAAAGCAAATCAAAATTGAAAAAAAAATTAAGATTGACGGAGATAAGAGTTTTTTTTTTCATACAATAACGATGAAATAAAAAAATAACACATTTTCTACCAAACTACTGAAAAACTCGTTATCAAAGTATCATGTATCAAGTATCATTCAGATCGACTAAAACAGCAATGAAAAGCAAATCTAAATTGAAAAAAAATTAAGATTGACGGAGATAAGAGTTTTTTTTTCATACAATAACGATGAAATAAAAAAATAACACATTTTCTGCTACACTACTGAAAAAATCGTTGTCAAAGTATCAATATCTATTAAGATTGACTAAAACAGCAATAAAAGTAAATCTAAATTGAAAAAAAATTAAGATTGAAGGAGTAAAGAGTTTGTTTTAAATAAAAAAATAACACATTTTCAGTCAAACTACTGAAAAAATCGTTATCAAAGTATCAAGTATCAAGTATCATTCAGATTGACTAAAACAGCAATGAAAAGCAAATCTAAATCGAAAAAAAATTAAGATTGACGGAGATAAGAGTTTTTTTTTTCATACAATAACGATGAAATAAAAAAATAACACATTTTCTGCCAAACTACTGAAAAAATCGTTGTCTAAGTATCAAGTATCATTCAGATTGACTAAAACAGCAATGAAAAGCAAATCTAAATTGAAAAAAAATTAAGATTGACGGAGATAAGAGTTTTTTTTTCATACAATAACGATGAAATAAAAAAATAACACATTTTCTGCCAAACTACTGAAAAAACCATTGTCAAAGTATCAATATCTACTAAGATTGACTAAAACAGCTATGAAAAGTAAATCTAAATTGAAAAAAAAAATAAGATTGAAGGAGTAAAGTTTTTGTTTTTAAATTAAAAAATAATACATTTTCAGCCAAACTACTGAAAAAATCGTTGTCAAAGTATCATGTATCAAGTATCATTCAGATTGACTAAAACAGCAATGAAAAGCAAACCTAAATTAAAAAAAAAAATACGATTGACGGAGATAAGAGTTTTTTTTTTATACAATAACGATGAAATAAAAAAATAAAACGTTTTCTGCCAAACTACTGAAAAAATCGTTGTCAAAGTATCATGTATCAAGTATCATTCAGATTGAATAAAACAGCAATGAAAAGCAAATCTAAATTGAAAAAAAATTAAGATTGACGGAAATAAGAGTTTTTTTCTTATACAATAACGATGAAATAAAAAAATAACACGTTTTCTGCCAAACTACTGAAAAAATCATTGTCAAAGTATCAAGTATCAAGTATCAAGTATCATTCAGATTGACTAAAACAGCAATGAAAAGCAAATCAAAATTGAAAAAAAATTAAGATTGACGGAGATAAGAGTTTTTTTTTTCATACAATAACGATGAAATAAAATAACACATTTTCTGCCAAACTACTGAAAAAATCGTTGTCTAAGTATCAAATATCATTCAGATTGACTAAAACAGCAATGAAAAGCAAATCTAAATCGAAAAAAAATTAAGATTGACGGAGATAAAAGTTTTTTTTTTCATACAATAACGATGAAATAAAAAAATAACACATTTTCTGCCAAACTACTGAAAAAATCGTTGTCTAAGTATCAAGTATCATTCAGATTGACTAAAACAGCAATGAAAAGCAAATCTAAATCGAAAAAAAATTAAGATTGACGGAGATAAGAGTTTTTTTTTTCATACAATAACGATGAAATAAAAAAATAACACATTTTCTGCCAAACTACTGAAAAAATCGTTGTCTAAGTATCAAGTATCATTCAGATTGACTAAAACAGCAATGAAAAGCAAATCTAAATTGAAAAAAAATTAAGATTGACGGAGATAAGAGTTTTTTTTTCATACAATAACGATGAAATAAAAAAATAACACATTTTCTGCCAAACTACTGAAAAAACCGTTGTCAAAGTATCAATATCTACTAAGATTGACTAAAACAGCTATGAAAAGTAAATCTAAATTGAAAAAAAAATTAAGATTGAAGGAGTAAAGTTTTTGTTTTTAAATTAAAAAATAATACAGTTTCAGCCAAACTACTGAAAAAATCGATGTCAAAGTATCATGTATCAAGTATCATTCAGATTGACTAAAACAGCAATGAAAAGCAAACCTAAATTAAAAAAAAAATACGATTGACGGAGATAAGAGTTTTTTTTTTATACAATAACGATGAAATAAAAAAATAAAACGTTTTCTGCCAAACTACTGAAAAAATCGTTGTCAAAGTATCATGTATCAAGTATCATTCAGATTGAATAAAACAGCAATGAAAAGCAAATCTAAATTGAAAAAAAATTAAGATTGACGGAAATAAGAGTTTTTTTCTTATACAATAACGATGAAAGAAAAAAATAACACGTTTTCTGCCAAACTACTGAAAAAATCATTGTCAAAGTATCAAGTATCAAGTATCATTCAGATTGACTAAAACAGCAATGAAAAGCAAATCAAAATTGAAAAAAAATTAAGATTGACGGAGATAAGAGTTTTTTTTTTCATACAATAACGATGAAATAAAAAAAACACATTTTCTGCCAAACTACTGAAAAAATCGTTGTCTAAGTATCAAGTATCATTCAGATTGACTAAAACAGCAATGAAAAGCAAATCTAAATCGAAAAAAAATTAAGATTGACGGAGATAAAAGTTTTTTTTTTCATACAATAACGATGAAATAAAAAAATAACACATTTTCTGCCAAACTACTGAAAAAATCGTTGTCTAAGTATCAAGTATCATTCAGATTGACTAAAACAGCAATGAAAAGCAAATCTAAATTGAAAAAAAATTAAGATTGACGGAGATAAGAGTTTTTTTTTCATACAATAACGATGAAATAAAAAAATAATTCATTTTCTGCCAAACTACTGAAAAAACCGTTGTCAAAGTATCAATATCTACTAAGATTGACTAAAACAGCAATGAAAAGTAAATCTAAATTGAAAAAAAATTAAGATTGAAGGAGTTAAGAGTTTGTTTTAAATTAAAAAATAATACATTTTCAGCCAAACTACTGAAAAAGTCGTTGTCAAAGTATCAAGTATCATTCAGATTGACTAAAACAGCAATGAAAAGCAAATCTAAATTGAAAAAAAATTAAGATTGAAGAAGATAAGAGTTTTTTTTTCATACAATAACGATGAGATAAAAAAATAACACATTTTCTGCCAAACTACTGAAAAAATCGTTGTCACAATATCAAGTATCATTCAGATTGACTAAAACAGCAATGAAAAGCAAATCTTAATTGAAAAAAAATTTAGCTTGAAGGAGTAAAGAGTTTGTTTTTAAATAATAAAATAACACATTTTCAGCCAAACTACTGAAAAAATCGTTGTCAAAGTATCAAGTATCATTCAGATTGACTAAAACAGCAATGAAAAGCAAATCTTAATTGAAAAAAAATTAAGATTGGAGTTATAAGTTTTTTTTTTCATACAATAACGATGAAATAAAAAAATAACACATTTTCTGCCAAACTACTGAAAAAATCGTTGTCAAAGTATCAAGTATCAAGTATTATTCAGATTGACTAAAACAGCAATAAAAAGTAAATCTAAATTGAAAAAAAATTAAGATTGATGGAGATAAAAGTTTTTTTCTTCATACAATAACGATGAAATAAAAAAATAACAAATTTTATGCCAAACTACTGAAAAAATCGTTGTCACAATATCAAGGATCATTCAGATTGACTAAAACAGCAATAAAAAGCAAATCTTAATTGAAAAAAAATTTATCTTGAAGGAGTAAAGAGTTTGTTTTTAAATAATAAAATAACACATTTTCAGCCAAACTACTGAAAAAATCGTTGTCAAAATATCAAGTATCATTCAGATTGACTAAAACAGCAATGAAAAGCAAATCTAAATTGAAAAAAAAAATTAAGATTGGAGGAGTTAAGAGTTTTTTTTTTAAATAAAAAAATAACACATTTTCTGCCAAACTTCTGAAAAAATCGTTGTCAAAGTATCATGTATCGAGTATCAGGTATCATTCAGATTGACTAAAACAGCAATGAAAAGCAAATCTAAATTGAAAAAAAATTAAGATTGACGGTGATAAGATTTTTTTTTTCATACAATAACGATGAAATAAAAAAATTAACACATTTTCTGCCAAACTACTGGAAAAATTGTTGTCAAAGTATCAAGTATCATTAAGATTGACTAAAACAGCAATAAAAAGTAAATCTAAATTGAAAAAAAATTAAGATTGGAGGAGTTAAGAGTTTTTTTTTTAAATAAAAAAATAAAACATTTTCTGCCAAACTTCTGAAAAAATCGTTGTCAAAGTATCATGTATCGAGTATCAGGTATCATTCAGATTGACTAAAACAGCAATGAAAAGCAAATCTAAATTGAAAAAAAATTAAGATTGACGGTGATAAGATTTTTTTTTTCATACAATAACGATGAAATAAAAAAATTAACACATTTTCTGCCAAACTACTGGAAAAATCGTTGTTAAAGTATCAAGTATCATTCAGGTTGACTAAAACAGCAATGAAAAGTAAATCTAAATTGAAAAAAAATTAAGATTGGAGGAGTTAAGAGTTTTTTTTTTAAATAAAAAAATAACACATTTTCTGCCAAACTTCTGAAAAAATCGTTGTCAAAGTATCATGTATCGAGTATCAGATATCATTCAGATTGACTAAAACAGCAATGAAAAGCAAATCTAAATTGAAAAAAAATTAAGATTGACGGTGATAAGATTTTTTTTTTCATACAATAACGATGAAATAAAAAAATAACACATTTTCTGCCAAACTACTGGAAAAATTGTTGTCAAAGTATCAAGTATCATTCAGATTGACTAAAACAGCAATGAAAAGTAAATCTAAATTGAAAAAAAATTAAGATTGGAGGAGTTAAGAGTTTTTTTTTAAATAAAAAAATAACACATTTTCTGCCAAAATACTAGAAAAATCGTTGTCAAAGTATCAAGTATCATTCAGATTGACTAAAACAGCAATGAAAAGCAAATCTAAATTGAAAAAAAATTAAGATTGACGGAGATAAGAGTTTTTTTTTTCATACAGTAACAATGAAATAAAAAAATAACACATTTTCTGCCAAACTACTGAAAAAATCGTTGTCAAAATATCAAGTATCAAGTATCATTCAGATTGACTAAAACAGCAATGAAAAGCAAATCTCAATTGAAAAAAAATTAAGATTGAAGGAGATAACAGTTTTTTTTAAAATAAAACAATAAAACATTTTCTGCCAAACTACTGAAAAAATCGTTGTCAGAGTATCCAGTATCAAGTATCATTCAGATTGACTAAAACAGCAATGAAAAGCAAATCTAAATCGAAAATAACTAAGTTTGATGAAGATAAGAAATTTTTTTTCATACAATAGCGATGAAATAAAAAAAATAACACATTTTCTGCCAAACTACTGAAAAAATCGTTGTCAAAGTATCAAGTATCATTAAGATTGACTAAAACAGCAATGAAAGCAAATCTAAATCGAAAAAAACTAAGATTGACGGAGATAAGAAATTTTTTTTTTCATATAATAACAATGAAATTGAAAAAAAAAACACATTTTCTGCCAAAGTATCAATATCTATTAAGATTGACTAAAACAGCAATGAAAACAAATCTTTATCGAAAAAAATTAAGATTAACGGTAATCGTTGTCAAAATATCAAGTATCAAGTATTATTCAGATTGACTAAAACAACAATGAAAAGCAAATCTAAATCAAAAAAACTAAGATTGACGAAGATAAGAGATTTTTTTTCATACAATAACGATGATATAAAAAAATAACACATTTTCTGCCAAACTACTGAAAAAATCGTTGTCAAATTATCAAGTATCATTCAGATTGACTAAAACAGCAATGAAAAGTAAATCTAAATTGAAAAAAAATTAAGATTGGAGGAGTTAAGAGTTTTTTTTTAAATAAAAAAATAACACATTTTCTGCCAAACTACTGAAAAAATCGTTGTCAAAGTATCAAGTATCAGGTATCATTCAGATTGACTAAAACAGCAATGAAAAGCAAATCTAAATTGAAAAAAAATTAAGATTGACTGTGATAAGCGTTTTTTTTTTTCAAACAATATCGATGAAATAAAAAAATAACACATTTTCTGCCAAACTACTGAAAAATCGTTGTCAAATTATCAAGTATCATTCAGATTGACTAAAACAGCAATGAAAAGTAAATCTAAATTGAAAAAAAATTAAGATTGGAGGAGTTAAGAGTTTTTTTTTAAATAAAAAAATAACACATTTTCTGCCAAACTACTGAAAAAATCGTTGTCAAAGTATCAAGTATCAGGTATCATTCAGATTGACTAAAACAGCAATGAAAAGCAAATCTAAATAGAAAAAAACTAAGATTGACGAAGATAAGATTTTTTTTTTCATACACTAACGATGAAATAAAAAAATTAACACATTTTCTGCCAAACTACTGGAAAAATCGTTGTCAAAGTATCAAGTATCATTCAGATTGACAAAAACAGCAATGAAAAGCAAATCTCAATTGAAAAAAATTAAGATTGAAGGAGTAAAGAGTTTTTTTTTAAATAAAAAAAAACACATTTTCTGCCAAACTACTGAAAAAATTGTTGTCAGAGTATCAAGTATCAAGTATCATTCAGATTGACTAAAACAGCAATGAAAAGCAAATCTAAATCGAAAAAAACTAAGATTGACGGAGATAAGAAATTTTTTTTTTCATACAATAACGATGAAATAAAAAAATAACACATTTTCTGCCAAACTACTGGAAAAATCGTTGTCAAAGTATCAAGTATCATTCAGATTGACTAAAACAGCAATGAAAAGCAAATCTCAATTGAAAAAAATAAGATTGAAGGAGTAAAGAGTTTTTTTTTAAATAAAAAAAAAACACATTTTCTGCCAAACTACTAAAAAAATCGTTGTCAGAGTATCAAGTATCAAGTATCATTCAGATTGACTAAAACAGCAATGAAAAGCAAATCTAAATCGAAAAAAACTAAGATTGACGGAGATAAGAAATTTTTTTTTTCATACAATAACGATGAAATAAAAAAATAACACATTTTCTGCCAAACTACTGAAAAAATCGTTGTCAAAGTATCAAGTATCATTCAGATTAACTAAAATAGCAATGAAAAGCTAATCTAAATTGAAAAAAAATAAGATTGACGGAGATAAGATTTTTTTTTCATACAATAACGATGAAATAAAAAAATTAACACATTTTCTGCCAAACTACTGGAAAAATCCTTGTCAAAGTATCAAGTATCAAGTATCATTCAGATTGACTAAAACAGCAATGAAAAGCAAATCTAAATTAAAAAAAAAATTAAGATTGGAGGAGTTAAGAGTTTTTTTTTAAATAAAAAAATAACACATTTTCTGCCAAACTTCTGAAAAAATCGTTGTCAAAGTATCAAGTATCAAGTATCAGATATCATTCAGATTGACTAAAACAGCAATGAAAAGCAAATCTAAATTGAAAAAAATTAAGATTGATGGTGATAAGAGTTTTTTTTTCATACAATAACGATGAAATAAAAAAATAACACATTTTCTGCCAAACATTTGAAAAAATCGTTGTCAAAGTATCAAGTATCAAGTATCATTCAGATTGACTAAAACAGCAATAAAAAGCAAATCTAAATCGAAATAAACTAAGATTGACGAAGGTAAGAGATATCTTTTCATACAATAACGATGACATAAAAAAATAACACATTTTCTGCCAAACTACTGAAAAAATCGTTGTCAGAGTATCAAGTATCATTTTAATTGACAAAAACAGCAATGAAAGCAAATCTAAATCGAAAAAAACTAAGATTGACGGAGATAAGAAATTTTTTTTTTCATACAATAACGATGAAATTGAAAAAAAAACACATTTTCTGCCAAAGTATCAATAGCTATTAAGATTGACTAAAACAGCAATGAAAACAAATTTAATCGAAAAAAATTAAGATTAACGGTAATCGTTGTCAAAATATCAAGTATCAAGTATTATTCAGATTGACTAAAACAGCAATGAAAAGCAAATCTAAATCGAAAAAAACTAAGATTGACGAAGATAAGAGATTTTTTTCATACAATAACGATGATATAAAAAAATAACACATTTTCTGCCAAACTACTGAAAAAATCGTTGCCAAAGTATCAAGTATCATTCAGATTAACTAAAACAGCAATGATAAGCTAATCTAAATTGAAAAAAAATAAGATTGACGGAGATAAGATTTTTTTTTCATACAATAACGATGAAATAAAAAAATTAACACATTTTCAGCCAAACTACTGGAAAAATCGTTGTCAAAGTATCATGTATCGAGTATCAGGTATCATTCAGATTGACTAAAACAGCAATGAAAAGCAAATCTAAATTGAAAAAAAATGAAGATTGACGGTGATAAGATTTTTTTTTCATACAATAACGATGAAATAAAAAAATTAACACATTTTCTGCCAAACTACTGGAAAAATTGTTGTCAAAGTATCAAGTATCATTCAGATTGACTAAAACAGCAATGAAAAGTAAATCTAAATTGAAAAAAAATTAAGATTGGAGGAGTTAAGAGTTTTTTTTTTAAATAAAAAAATAACACATTTTCTGCCAAACTTCTGAAAAAATCGTTGTCAAAGTATCATGTATCGAGTATCAGGTATCATTCAGATTGACTAAAACAGCAATGAAAAGCAAATCTAAATTGAAAAAAAATTAAGATTGACGGTGATAAGATTTTTTTTTTCATACAATAACGATGAAATAAAAAAATTAACACATTTTCTGCCAAACTACTGGAAAAATTGTTGTCAAAGTATCAAGTATCATTAAGATTGACTAAAACAGCAATGAAAAGTAAATCTAAATTGAAAAAAAATTAAGATTGGAGGAGTTAAGAGTTTTTTTTTTAAATAAAAAAATAAAACATTTTCTGCCAAACTTCTGAAAAAATCGTTGTCAAAGTATCATGTATCGAGTATCAGGTATCATTCAGATTGACTAAAACAGCAATGAAAAGCAAATCTAAATTGAAAAAAAATTAAGATTGACGGTGATAAGATTTTTTTTTTCATACAATAACGATGAAATAAAAAAATTAACACATTTTCTGCCAAACTACTGGAAAAATCGTTGTTAAAGTATCAAGTATCATTCAGGTTGACTAAAACAGCAATGAAAAGTAAATCTAAATTGAAAAAAAATTAAGATTGGAGGAGTTAAGAGTTTTTTTTTTAAATAAAAAAATAACACATTTTCTGCCAAACTTCTGAAAAAATCGTTGTCAAAGTATCATGTATCGAGTATCAGATATCATTCAGATTGACTAAAACAGCAATGAAAAGCAAATCTAAATTGAAAAAAAATTAAGATTGACGGTGATAAGATTTTTTTTTTCATACAATAACGATGAAATAAAAAAATAACACATTTTCTGCCAAACTACTGGAAAAATTGTTGTCAAAGTATCAAGTATCATTCAGATTGACTAAAACAGCAATGAAAAGTAAATCTAAATTGAAAAAAAATTAAGATTGGAGGAGTTAAGAGTTTTTTTTTAAATAAAAAAATAACACATTTTCTGCCAAACTACTAGAAAAATCGTTGTCAAAGTATCAAGTATCATTCAGATTGACTAAAACAGCAATGAAAAGCAAATCTAAATTGAAAAAAAATTAAGATTGACGGTGATAAGATTTTTTTTTTCATACAATAACGATGAAATAAAAAAATAACACATTTTCTGCCAAACTACTGGAAAAATTGTTGTCAAAGTATCAAGTATCATTCAGATTGACTAAAACAGCAATGAAAAGTAAATCTAAATTGAAAAAAAATTAAGATTGGAGGAGTTAAGAGTTTTTTTTTAAATAAAAAAATAACACATTTTCTGCCAAACTACTAGAAAAATCGTTGTCAAAGTATCAAGTATCATTCAGATTGACTAAAACAGCAATGAAAAGCAAATCTAAATCGAAAATAACTAAGTTTGATGAAGATAAGAAATTTTTTTTCATACAATAGCGATGAAATAAAAAAAATAACACATTTTCTGCCAAACTACTGAAAAAATCGTTGTCAAAGTATCAAGTATCATTAAGATTGACTAAAACAGCAATGAAAGCAAATCTAAATCGAAAAAAACTAAGATTGACGGAGATAAGAAATTTTTTTTTTCATATAATAACAATGAAATTGAAAAAAAAAACACATTTTCTGCCAAAGTATCAATATCTATTAAGATTGACTAAAACAGCAATGAAAACAAATCTTTATCGAAAAAAATTAAGATTAACGGTAATCGTTGTCAAAATATCAAGTATCAAGTATTATTCAGATTGACTAAAACAACAATGAAAAGCAAATCTAAATCAAAAAAACTAAGATTGACGAAGATAAGAGATTTTTTTTCATACAATAACGATGATATAAAAAAATAACACATTTTCTGCCAAACTACTGAAAAAATCGTTGTCAAATTATCAAGTATCATTCAGATTGACTAAAACAGCAATGAAAAGTAAATCTAAATTGAAAAAAAATTAAGATTGGAGGAGTTAAGAGTTTTTTTTTAAATAAAAAAATAACACATTTTCTGCCAAACTACTGAAAAAATCGTTGTCAAAGTATCAAGTATCAGGTATCATTCAGATTGACTAAAACAGCAATGAAAAGCAAATCTAAATTGAAAAAAAATTAAGATTGACTGTGATAAGCGTTTTTTTTTTTCAAACAATATCGATGAAATAAAAAAATAACACATTTTCTGCCAAACTACTGAAAAATCGTTGTCAAATTATCAAGTATCATTCAGATTGACTAAAACAGCAATGAAAAGTAAATCTAAATTGAAAAAAAATTAAGATTGGAGGAGTTAAGAGTTTTTTTTTAAATAAAAAAATAACACATTTTCTGCCAAACTACTGAAAAAATCGTTGTCAAAGTATCAAGTATCAGGTATCATTCAGATTGACTAAAACAGCAATGAAAAGCAAATCTAAATAGAAAAAAACTAAGATTGACGAAGATAAGATTTTTTTTTTCATACACTAACGATGAAATAAAAAAATTAACACATTTTCTGCCAAACTACTGGAAAAATCGTTGTCAAAGTATCAAGTATCATTCAGATTGACAAAAACAGCAATGAAAAGCAAATCTCAATTGAAAAAAATTAAGATTGAAGGAGTAAAGAGTTTTTTTTTAAATAAAAAAAAACACATTTTCTGCCAAACTACTGAAAAAATTGTTGTCAGAGTATCAAGTATCAAGTATCATTCAGATTGACTAAAACAGCAATGAAAAGCAAATCTAAATCGAAAAAAACTAAGATTGACGGAGATAAGAAATTTTTTTTTTCATACAATAACGATGAAATAAAAAAATAACACATTTTCTGCCAAACTACTGGAAAAATCGTTGTCAAAGTATCAAGTATCATTCAGATTGACTAAAACAGCAATGAAAAGCAAATCTCAATTGAAAAAAATAAGATTGAAGGAGTAAAGAGTTTTTTTTTAAATAAAAAAAAAACACATTTTCTGCCAAACTACTAAAAAAATCGTTGTCAGAGTATCAAGTATCAAGTATCATTCAGATTGACTAAAACAGCAATGAAAAGCAAATCTAAATCGAAAAAAACTAAGATTGACGGAGATAAGAAATTTTTTTTTTCATACAATAACGATGAAATAAAAAAATAACACATTTTCTGCCAAACTACTGAAAAAATCGTTGTCAAAGTATCAAGTATCATTCAGATTAACTAAAATAGCAATGAAAAGCTAATCTAAATTGAAAAAAAATAAGATTGACGGAGATAAGATTTTTTTTTCATACAATAACGATGAAATAAAAAAATTAACACATTTTCTGCCAAACTACTGGAAAAATCCTTGTCAAAGTATCAAGTATCAAGTATCATTCAGATTGACTAAAACAGCAATGAAAAGCAAATCTAAATTAAAAAAAAAATTAAGATTGGAGGAGTTAAGAGTTTTTTTTTAAATAAAAAAATAACACATTTTCTGCCAAACTTCTGAAAAAATCGTTGTCAAAGTATCAAGTATCAAGTATCAGATATCATTCAGATTGACTAAAACAGCAATGAAAAGCAAATCTAAATTGAAAAAAATTAAGATTGATGGTGATAAGAGTTTTTTTTTCATACAATAACGATGAAATAAAAAAATAACACATTTTCTGCCAAACATTTGAAAAAATCGTTGTCAAAGTATCAAGTATCAAGTATCATTCAGATTGACTAAAACAGCAATAAAAAGCAAATCTAAATCGAAATAAACTAAGATTGACGAAGGTAAGAGATATCTTTTCATACAATAACGATGACATAAAAAAATAACACATTTTCTGCCAAACTACTGAAAAAATCGTTGTCAGAGTATCAAGTATCATTTTAATTGACAAAAACAGCAATGAAAGCAAATCTAAATCGAAAAAAACTAAGATTGACGGAGATAAGAAATTTTTTTTTTCATACAATAACGATGAAATTGAAAAAAAAACACATTTTCTGCCAAAGTATCAATAGCTATTAAGATTGACTAAAACAGCAATGAAAACAAATTTAATCGAAAAAAATTAAGATTAACGGTAATCGTTGTCAAAATATCAAGTATCAAGTATTATTCAGATTGACTAAAACAGCAATGAAAAGCAAATCTAAATCGAAAAAAACTAAGATTGACGAAGATAAGAGATTTTTTTCATACAATAACGATGATATAAAAAAATAACACATTTTCTGCCAAACTACTGAAAAAATCGTTGCCAAAGTATCAAGTATCATTCAGATTAACTAAAACAGCAATGATAAGCTAATCTAAATTGAAAAAAAATAAGATTGACGGAGATAAGATTTTTTTTTCATACAATAACGATGAAATAAAAAAATTAACACATTTTCAGCCAAACTACTGGAAAAATCGTTGTCAAAGTATCATGTATCGAGTATCAGGTATCATTCAGATTGACTAAAACAGCAATGAAAAGCAAATCTAAATTGAAAAAAAATGAAGATTGACGGTGATAAGATTTTTTTTTCATACAATAACGATGAAATAAAAAAATTAACACATTTTCTGCCAAACTACTGGAAAAATTGTTGTCAAAGTATCAAGTATCATTCAGATTGACTAAAACAGCAATGAAAAGTAAATCTAAATTGAAAAAAAATTAAGATTGGAGGAGTTAAGAGTTTTTTTTTTAAATAAAAAAATAACACATTTTCTGCCAAACTTCTGAAAAAATCGTTGTCAAAGTATCATGTATCGAGTATCAGGTATCATTCAGATTGACTAAAACAGCAATGAAAAGCAAATCTAAATTGAAAAAAAATTAAGATTGACGGTGATAAGATTTTTTTTTTCATACAATAACGATGAAATAAAAAAATTAACACATTTTCTGCCAAACTACTGGAAAAATTGTTGTCAAAGTATCAAGTATCATTAAGATTGACTAAAACAGCAATGAAAAGTAAATCTAAATTGAAAAAAAATTAAGATTGGAGGAGTTAAGAGTTTTTTTTTTAAATAAAAAAATAAAACATTTTCTGCCAAACTTCTGAAAAAATCGTTGTCAAAGTATCATGTATCGAGTATCAGGTATCATTCAGATTGACTAAAACAGCAATGAAAAGCAAATCTAAATTGAAAAAAAATTAAGATTGACGGTGATAAGATTTTTTTTTTCATACAATAACGATGAAATAAAAAAATTAACACATTTTCTGCCAAACTACTGGAAAAATCGTTGTTAAAGTATCAAGTATCATTCAGGTTGACTAAAACAGCAATGAAAAGTAAATCTAAATTGAAAAAAAATTAAGATTGGAGGAGTTAAGAGTTTTTTTTTTAAATAAAAAAATAACACATTTTCTGCCAAACTTCTGAAAAAATCGTTGTCAAAGTATCATGTATCGAGTATCAGATATCATTCAGATTGACTAAAACAGCAATGAAAAGCAAATCTAAATTGAAAAAAAATTAAGATTGACGGTGATAAGATTTTTTTTTTCATACAATAACGATGAAATAAAAAAATAACACATTTTCTGCCAAACTACTGGAAAAATTGTTGTCAAAGTATCAAGTATCATTCAGATTGACTAAAACAGCAATGAAAAGTAAATCTAAATTGAAAAAAAATTAAGATTGGAGGAGTTAAGAGTTTTTTTTTAAATAAAAAAATAACACATTTTCTGCCAAACTACTAGAAAAATCGTTGTCAAAGTATCAAGTATCATTCAGATTGACTAAAACAGCAATGAAAAGCAAATCTAAATTGAAAAAAAATTAAGATTGACGGAGATAAGAGTTTTTTTTTTTCATACAGTAACAATGAAATAAAAAAATAACACATTTTCTGCCAAACTACTGAAAAAATCGTTGTCAAAATATCAAGTATCAAGTATCATTCAGATTGACTAAAACAGCAATGAAAAGCAAATCTCAATTGAAAAAAAATTAAGATTGAAGGAGATAACAGTTTTTTTTAAAATAAAACAATAAAACATTTTCTGCCAAACTACTGAAAAAATCGTTGTCAGAGTATCCAGTATCAATTATCATTCAGATTGACTAAAACAGCAATGAAAAGCAAATCTAAATCGAAAATAACTAAGTTTGATGAAGATAAGAAATTTTTTTTCATACAATAGCGATGAAATAAAAAAAATAACACATTTTCTGCCAAACTACTGAAAAAATCGTTGTCAAAGTATCAAGTATCATTAAGATTGACTAAAACAGCAATGAAAGCAAATCTAAATCGAAAAAAACTAAGATTGACGGAGATAAGAAATTTTTTTTTCATATAATAACGATGAAATTGAAAAAAAAAACACATTTTCTGCCAAAGTATCAATATCTATTAAGATTGACTAAAACAGCAATGAAAACAAATCTTAATCGAAAAAAATTAAGATTAACGGTAATCGTTGTCAAAATATCAAGTATCAAGTATTATTCAGATTGACTAAAACAGCAATGAAAAGCAAATCTAAATCAAAAAAACTAAGATTGACGAAGATAAGAGATTTTTTTTCATACAATAACGATGATATAAAAAAATAACACATTTTCTGCCAAACTACTGAAAAAATCGTTGTCAAATTATCAAGTATCATTCAGATTGACTAAAACAGCAATGAAAAGTAAATCTAAATTGAAAAAAAATTAAGATTGGAGGAGTTAAGAGTTTTTTTTTAAATAAAAAAATAACACATTTTCTGCCAAACTACTGAAAAAATCGTTGTCAAAGTATCAAGTATCAGGTATCATTCAGATTGACTAAAACAGCAATGAAAAGCAAATCTTAATTGAAAAAAAATTAAGATTGACTGTGATAAGGGGTTTTTTTTTTCAAACAATATCGATGAAATAAAAAAATAACACATTTTCTGCCAAACTACTGAAAAATCGTTGTCAAAGTATCAAGTATCATTCAGATTGACTTAAACAGCAATGAAAAGCAAATCTTAATCGAAAAAAACTAAGATTGACGGAGATAAGAGATTTTTTTTCATACAATAACGATGAAATAAAAAAAATAACACATTTTCTGCCAAACTACTGAAAAAATCGTTGTCAAAGTATCAAGTATCATTCAGATTGACTAAAACAGCAATGAAAACAAATCTTATTCGAAAAAAAATTAAGATTAACGGATTTAAGAGATTTGCTTTTTTCGTACAATAACGATGAAATAAAAAAAACACATTTTCTGCCAAACATTTGAAAAAATCGTTGTCAGAGTATCAAGTATCAAGTATCATTCAGATTGACTAAAACAGCAATGAAAACAAATCTTATTCGAAAAAAAATTAAGATTAACGGATTTAAGAGATTTGTTTTTTCCATACAATAACATGAAATAAAAAAAACACATTTTCTGCCAAACATTTGAAAAAATCGTTGTCAAAGTATCAAGTATCATTCAGATTGACTAAAACAGCAATGAAAAGTAAATCTAAATTGAAAAAAAATTAAGATTGGAGGAGTTAAGAGTTTTTTTTTTAATGAAAAAATAACACATTTTCTGCCAAACTACTGAAAAAATCGTTGTCAAAGTATCAAGAATTATTCAGATTGACTAAAACAGCAATGAAAAGTAAATCTAAATTGAAAAAAAATTAAGATTGGAGGAGTTAAGAGTTTTTAAAAAAAAAAAAAATAACACATTTTCTGCTAAACTACTGAAAAAATCGTTGTCAAAGTATCAAGTATCATTCAGATTAACTAAAACAGCAATGAAAAGCTAATCTAAATTGAAAAAAAATTAAGATTGACGGAGATAAGATTTTTTTTTTCATACAATAACGATGAAATAAAAAAATAACACATTTTCTGCCAAACTACTGAAAAAATCGTTGTCAAAGTATCAAGTATCATTCAGATTCACAAAAACAGCAATGAAAAGTAAATCTAAATTGAAACAAAATTAAGATTGGAGGAGTTAAGAGTTTTTTTTTAAATAAAAAAATAACACATTTTCTGCCAAACTACTGAAAAAATCGTTGTCAAAGTATCAAGTATCAAGTATCATTCAGATTGACCAAAACAGCAATGAAAAGCAAGTCTAAATCGAAAAAAACTAAGATTGACGGAGATAAGAGATTTTTTTTTTCATACAATAACGATGAAATAAAAAAATAACACATTTTCAGCCAAACTACTGAAAAAATCGTTGTCAAAGTAGCAAGTATCATTCAGATTGACTAAAACAGGAATGAAAAGTAAATTTAAATTGAAAAAAAATTAAGATTGAAGGAGTAAAGAGTTTGTTTTTAAATAAAAAAATAACACATTTTCAGCCAAACTACTGAAAAAATCGTTGTCATAGTATCAAGTATCATTCAGATTGACTAAAACAGCAATGAAAAGCAAATATAAATTGAAAAAAAATTAAGATTGTCGGAGATAAGAGATTTTTTTTTCATACAATAACGATGAAATAAAAAAATAACACATATTCTGCCAAACTACTGAAAAAATCGTTGTCAAAGTATCAAGTATCAAGTATCATTCAGATTGACTAAAACAGCAATGAAAAGCAAATCTAAAACGAAAAAAACTAAGATTGACGAAGATAAGATATTTTTTTTCATACAATAACTATGAAATAAAAAAATAACACATTTTCTGCCAAACTACTGAAAAAATCGTTGTCAAAGTATCAAGTATCATTCAGATTGACTAAAACAGCAATGAAAAGTAAATCTAAATTGAACAAAAATTAAGATTGGAGGAGTTAGGAGTTTTTTTTAAATAAAAAAATAACACATTTTCTGCCAAACTACTGAAAAAATCGTTGTCAAAGTATCAAGTATCAAGTATCAGGTATCATTCAGATTTACTAAAACAGCAATGAAAAGCAAATCTAAATCGAAAAAAATTAAGATTGACGGAGATAAGAGATTTTTTTTTTCATACAATAACGATGATATAAAAATAAACAAATAACACATTTTCTGCCAAACTACTGAAAAATCGTTGTCAGAGTATCAAGTATCAAGTATCATTCAGATTGACTAAAACAGCAATGAAAAGCAAATCTTAATCGAAAAAAACTAAGATTGACGAAGATAAGAGATTTTTTTTCATACAATAACGATGATATAAAAAAATAACACATATTCTGCCAAACTACTGAAAAATCGTTGTCAAAGTATCAAGTATCATTCAGATTGACTAAAACATCAATGAAAAGCAAATCTTAATCGAAAAAAACTAAGATTGACGGAGATAAGAGATTTGTTTTTTTCATACAATAACTATGAAATAAAAAAAACACATTTTCTGCCAAACATTTGAAAAAATCGTTGTCAGAGTATCAAGTATCAAGTATCATTCAGATTGACTAAAACAGCAATGAAAAGCAAATCTAAATCGAAAAAAGCTAAGATTGTCGGAGATAAGAATTTTTTTTTTCATACAATAACGATGAAATTGAAAAAAAAAACACATTTTCTGCCAAAGTATCAATATCTATTTAGATTGACTAAAACAGCAATGAAAACAAATCTTAATCGAAAAAAAATTAAGATTGACGAAGATAAGAGATTTTTTTTTCATACAATAACGATGAAATAAAAAAATAACACATTTTTTGCCAAACTACTGAAAAAATCGTTGTCAAAGTATCAAGTATCATTCAGATTCACAAAAACAGCAATGAAAAGCAAATCTTAATGAAAAAAAATTAATATTGAAGGAGTAAAGAGTTTGTTTTTAAATAAAAAAATAACACATTTTCAGCCAAACTACTGAAAAAATCGTTGTCAAAGTATCAAGTATCAAGTATCATTCAGATTGACTAAAACAGCAATGAAAAGCAAATCTAAAACGAAAAAAACTAAGATTGACGAAGATATGATATTTTCTTTCATACAATAACTATGAAATAAAAAAATAACACATTTTCTGCCAAACTACTGAAAAAATCGTTGTCAAAGTATCAAGTATCAAGTATCATTCAGATTGACTAAAACAGCAATGAAAAGTAAATCTAAATTGAAAAAAAATTAAGATTGGAGGAGTTAGGAGTTTTTTTTTAAATAAAAAAATAACACATTTTCTGCCAAACTACTGAAAAAATCGTTGTCAAAGTATCAAGTATCAAGTATCAAGTATCATTCAGATTTACTAAAACAGCAATGAAAAGCAAATCTTAATCGAAAAAAATTAAGATTGACGGAGATAAGAGATTTTTTTTTTCATACAATAACGATGATATAAAAAAATAACACATTTTCTGCCAAACTACTGAAAAATCGTTGACAAAGTATCAAGTAACAAGTATCATTCAGATTGACTAAAACAGCAATGAAAAGCAAATCTAAATCGAAAAAAACTATGATTGACGAAGATAGTAGATTTTTTTTCATACAATAACGATGATATAAAAAAATAAAACATATTCTGCCAAACTACTGAAAAAATCGTTGTCAAAGTATTAAGTATCATTCAGATTTACTAAAACAGCAATGAAAAGCAAATATAAATTGAAAAAAAATTAAGATTGACGAAGATAAGAGATTTTTTTTTCATACAATAACGATGAAATTGAAAAAAAAAACACATTTTCTGCCAAAGTATTAATATCTATTTAGATTGACTAAAACAGCAATGAAAACAAATCTTAATCGAAAAAAAATTAAGATTAACGGAGTTAAGAGATTTGTTTTTTTCATACAATAACTATGAAATAAAAAAAACACATTTTCTGCCAAACTACTGAAAAATCGTTGTCAGAGTATCAAGTATCAAGTATCATTCAGATTGACTAAAACAGCAATGAAAAGCAAATCTTAATCGAAAAAAACTAAGATTTACGAAGATAAGAGATTTTTTTTCATACAATAACGATGATATAAAAAAATAACACATATTCTGCCAAACTACTGAAAAATCGTTGTCAAAGTATCAAGTATCATTCAGATTGACTAAAACAGCAATGAAAAGCAAATCTTAATCGAAAAAAACTAAGATTGACGGAGATAAGAGATTTGTTTTTTTCATAAAATAACTATGAAATAAAAAAAACACATTTTCTGCCAAACATTTGAAAAAATCGTTGTCAGAGTATCAAGTATCAAGTATCATTCAGATTGACTAAAACAGCAATGAAAAGCAAATCTAAATCGAAAAAAGCTAAGATTGACGGAGATAAGAATTTTTTTTTTTCATACAATAACGATGAAATTGAAAAAAAAAACACATTTTCTGCCAAAGTATCAATATCTATTTAGATCGACTAAAACAGCAATGAAAACAAATCTTAATCGAAAAAAAATTAAGATTAACGGAGTTAAGAGATTTGTTTTTTTCATACAATAACTATGAAATAAAAAAAACACATTTTCTGCCAAACTACTGAAAAATCGTTGTCAGAGTATCAAGTATCAAGTATCATTCAGATTGACTAAAACAGCAATGAAAAGCAAATCTTAATCGAAAAAAACTAAGATTGACGAAGATAAGAGATTTTTTTTCATACAATAACGATGATATAAAAAAATAAAACATATTCTGCCAAACTACTTAAAAAATCGTTGTCAAAGTATCAAGTATCATTCAGATTGACTAAAACAGCAATTAAAAGAAAATCTAAATTGAAAAAAAATTAAGATTGACGAAGATAAGAGATTTTTTTTTCATACAATAACGATGAAATAAAAAAATAACACATTTTTTGCCAAACTACTGAAAAAATCGTTGTCAAAGTATCAAGTATCATTCAGATTCACAAAAACAGCAATGAAAAGTAAATCTAAATTGAAACAAAATTAAGATTGGAGGAGTTAAGAGTTTTTTTTTAAATAAAAAAATAACACATTTTCTGCCAAACATTTGAAAAAATCGTTGTCAAAGTATCAAGTATCAAGTATCATTTAGATTTACTAAAACAGCAATGAAAAGCAAATCTAAATCGAAAAAAATTAAGATTGACGGAGATAAGAGATTTTTTTTTTCATATAATAACGAAGAAATAAGAAAATAACACATTTTCAGCCAAACTACTGAAAAAATCGTTGTCAAAGTATCAAGTATCATTCAGATTGACTAAAACAGCAATGAAAAGCAAATCTTAATTGAAAAAAAATTAATATTGAAGGAGTAAAGAGTTTGTTTTTAAATAAAAAAATAACACATTTTCAGCCAAACTACTGAAAAAATCGTTGTCAAAATATCAAGTATCAAGTATCATTCAGATTGACTAAAACAGCAATGAAAAGCAAATCTAAATTGAAAAAATATTAAGATTGGAGGAGATAAGAGTTTTTTTTTTGATACAATAACGAAGAAATATAAAAATAACACATTTTCTGCCAAACTACTGGAAAAATCGTTGTCAAAGTATCAAGTATCATTCAGATTGACTAAAACAGCAATGAAAAGTAAATCTAAATTGAAAAAAAATTAAGATTGGAGGAGTTAAGAGTTTTTTTTTAAATAAAAAAATAACACATTTTCTGCCAAACTTCTGAAAAAATCGTTGTCAAAGTATCAAGTATCATTCAGATTGACTAAAACAGCAATGAAAAGCAAATCTAAATCGAAAAAAACTAAGATTGATGGAGATAAGAAATTTTTTTTCATACAATAACGATGATATAAAAAAATAACACATATTCTGCCAAACTACTGAAAAAATCGTTGTCAAAGTATCAAGTATCATTCAGATTGACTAAAACAGCAATGAAAAGCAAATCTAAATCGAAAAAAGCTAAGATTGACGGAGATAAGAATTTTTTTTTTTCATACAATAACGATGAAATTGAAAAAAAAAACACATTTTCTGCCAAAGTATCAATATCTATTTAGATCGACTAAAACAGCAATGAAAACAAATCTTAATCGAAAAAAAATTAAGATTAACGGAGTTAAGAGATTTGTTTTTTTCATACAATAACTATGAAATAAAAAAACACATTTTCTGCCAAACATTTGAAAAAATCGTTGTCAGAGTATCAAGTATCATTTAGATTGACTAAAACAGCAATGAAAAGCAAATCTAAATCGAAAAAAACTAAGATTGATGGAGATAAGAAATTTTTTTTCATACAATAACGATGATATAAAAAAATAACACATATTCTGCCAAACTACTGAAAAAATCGTTGTCAAAGTATCAAGTATCATTCAGATTGACTAAAACAGCAATGAAAAGCAAATCTAAATCGAAAAAAAATAAGATTGACGAAGATAAGAGATTTTTTTTCATACAATAACGATGATATAAAAAAATAACACATTTTCTGCCAAACTACTGAAAAATCGTTGTCAAAGTATCAAGTATCAAGCATCATTCAGATTGACTAAAACAGCAATGAAAAGCAAATCTAAATCGAAAAAAGCTAAGATTGACGGAGATAAGAATTTTTTTTTTTCATACAATAACGATGAAATTGAAAAAAAAAACACATTTTCTGCCAAAGTATCAATATCTATTTAGATCGACTAAAACAGCAATGAAAACAAATCTTAATCGAAAAAAAATTAAGATTAACGGAGTTAAGAGATTTGTTTTTTTCATACAATAACTATGAAATAAAAAAAAAACACATTTTCTGCCAAACTACTGAAAAATCGTTGTCAGAGTATCAAGTATCAAGTATCATTCAGATTGACTAAAACAGCAATGAAAAGCAAATCTTAATCGAAAAAAACTAAGATTGACGAAGATAAGAGATTTTTTTTCATACACTAACGATGATATAAAAAAATAACACATATTCTGCCAAACTACTGAAAAATCGTTGTCAAAGTATCAAGTATCATTCAGATTGACTAAAACAGCAATGAAAAGCAAATCTAAATCGAAAAAAACTAAGATTGACGAAGATAAGAGATTTTTTTTCATACAATAACGATGATATAAAAAAATAACACATTTTCTGCCAAACTACTGAAAAATCGTTGACAAAGTATCAAGTAACAAGTATCATTCAGATTGACTAAAACAGCAATGAAAAGTAAATATAAATTTAAAAAAAAATTAAGATTGACGGATTTAAGAGATTTGTTTTTTCATACAATAACGATGAAATATAAAAAACACATTTTCTGCCAAACATTTGAAAAAATCGTTGTCAGAGTATCAAGTATCATTCAGATTGACTAAAACAGCAATGAAAAGCAAATCTAAATCGAAAAAAACTAAGATTGACGAAGATAAGAGATTTTTTTTCATACAATAACGATGATATAAAAAAATAACACATTTTCTGCCAAACTACTGAAAAATCGTTGACAAAGTATCAAGTAACAAGTATCATTCAGATTGACTAAAACAGCAATGAAAAGTAAATATAAATTTAAAAAAAAATTAAGATTGACGGATTTAAGAGATTTTTTTTTTCATACAATAACGATGAAATATAAAAAACACATTTACTGCCAAACATTTGAAAAAATCGTTGTCAGAGTATCAAGTATCAAGTATCATTCAGATTGACTAAAACAGCAATGAAAAGCAAATCTAAATCGAAAAAAACTAAGATTGACGAAGATAAGAGATTTTTTTTCATACAATAACGATGATATAAAAAAATAACACATTTTCTGCCAAACTACTGAAAAATCGTTGACAAAGTATCAAGTAACAAATATCATTCAGATTGACTAAAACAGCAATGAAAAGTAAATATAAATTTAAAAAAAAATTAAGATTGACGGATTTAAGAGATTTGTTTTTTCATACAATAACGATGAAATAAAAACATAACACATTTTCTGCCAAAGTATCAATATCTATTAAGATTGACTAAAACAGCAATGAAAACAAATCTTAATCGAAAAAAAATTAAGATTAACGGATTTAAGAGATTTGTTTTTTTCATACAATAACTATGAAATAAAAAAAACACATTTTCTGCCAAACATTTGAAAAAATCGTTGTCAAAGTATCAAGTATCAAGTATCATTCAGATTGACTAAAACAGCAATGAAAAGCAAATCTAAATCGAAAAAAACTAAGATTGACGAAGATAAGAGATTTTTTTTCATACAATAACGATGATATAAAAAAATAACACATTTTCTGCCAAACTACTGAAAAATCGTTGACAAAGTATCAAGTAACAAGTATCATTCAGATTGACTAAAACAGCAATGAAAAGTAAATATAAATTTAAAAAAAAATTAAGATTGACGGATTTAAGAGATTTGTTTTTTCATACAATAACGATGAAATATAAAAATAACACATTTTCTGCCAAACTACTGAAAAAATCGTTGTCAAAGTATCAAGTATCATTCATTTAAACTAAAACAACAATAAAAAGCAAATCTAAATCGAAAAAAACTAAGATTGACGGAGATAAGAAATTTTTTTTTCATACAATAACGATGAAATTGAAAAAAAACACACTTTCTGCCAAAGTATCAATATCTATTTAGATTGACTAAAACAGCAATGAAAACAAATCTTAATCGAAAAAAAATTAAGATTAACGGATTTAAGAGATTTGTTTTTTTCATACAATAACTATGACATAAAAAATAACACATATTCTGCCAAACTACTGAAAAAATCGTTGTCAAAGTATCAAGTATCAAGTATCATTCAGATTGACTAAAACAGCAATGAAAAGCAAATCTTAATCGAAAAAAACTAAGATTGACGGAGATAAGAGATTTTTTTTTTCATACAATAACGATGAAATTGAAAAAAAAAACACATTTTCTGCCAAAGTATCAATACCTATTTAGATTGACTAAAACAGCAATGAAAACAAATCTTAATCGAAAAAAAATTAAGATTAACGGATTTAAGAGATTTGTTTTTTTTCATACAATAACTATGAAATAAAAAAAACACATTTTCTGCCAAACATTTGAAAAAATCGTTGTCAGAGTATCAAGTATCAAGTATCATTCAGATTGACTAAAACAGCAATGAAAAGCAAATCTAAATTGAAAAAAACTAAGATTGACGAAGATAAGAGATTTTTTTTCATACAATAACGATGATATAAAAAAATAACACATATTCTGCCAAACTACTGAAAAAATCGTTGTCAAAGTATCAAGTATCAAGTATCATTCAGATTGACTAAAACAGCAATGAAAAGCAAATCTAAATCGAAAAAAGCTAAGATTGACGGAGATAAGAATTTTTTTTTTTCATACAATAACGACGAAATTGAAAAAAAAAACACATTTTCTGCCAAAGTATCAATATCTATTTAGATTGACTAAAACAGCAATGAAAACAAATCTTAATCGAAAAAAAATTAAGATTAACGGAGTTAAGAGATTTGTTTTTTTCATACAATAACTATGAAATAAAAAAAACACATTTTCTGCCAAACTACTGAAAAATCGTTGTCAGAGTATCAAGTATCAAGTATCATTCAGATTGACTAAAACACCAATGAAAAGCAAATATAAATTTAAAAAAAAATTAAGATTGTCGGAGATAAGAGTTTTTTTTTCATACAATAACGATGAAATAAAAACATAACACATTTTCTGCCAAAGTATCAATATCTATTAAGATTGACTAAAACAGCAATGAAAACAAATCTTAATCAAAAAAAAATTAAGATTAACGGATTCAAGAGATTTGTTTTTTTCATACAATAACTATGAAATAAAAAAAACACATTTTCTGCCAAACTACTGAAAAAAACGTTGTCAGAGTATCAAGTATCAAGTATCATTCAGATTGACTAAAACAGCAATGAAAAGCAAATCTAAATTGAAAAAAACTAAGATTGACGAAGATAAGAGATTTTTTTTCATACAATAACGATGATATAAAAAAATAACACATTTTCTGCCAAACAACTGAAAAATCGTTGACAAAGTATCAAGTAACAAGTATCATTCAGATTGACTAAAACAGCAATGAAAAGTAAATATAAATTTAAAAAAAAATTAAGATTGACGGATTTAAGAGATTTGTTTTTTCATACAATAACGATGAAATATAAAAAACACATTTTCTGCCAAACATTTGAAAAAATCGTTGTCAGAGTATCAAGTATCAAGTATCATTCAGATTGACTAAAACAGCAATGAAAAGCAAATCTAAATTGAAAAAAACTAAGATTGACGAAGATAAGAGATTTTTTTTCATACAATAACGATGATATAAAAAAATAACACATATTCTGCCAAACTACTGAAAAATCGTTGACAAAGTATCAAGTAACAAGTATCATTCAGATTGACTAAAACAGCAATGAAAAGTAAATATAAATTTAAAAAAAAATTAAGATTGTCGGAGATAAGAATTTTTTTTTTCATACAATAACGATGAAATTGAAAAAAAAAACACATTTTCTGCCAAAGTATCAATACCTATTTAGATTGACTAAAACAGCAATGAAAACAAATCTTAATCGAAAAAAATTAAGATTAACGGATTTAAGAGATTTGTTTTTTTCATACAATAACTATGAAATAAAAAAAACACATTTTCTGCCAAACATTTGAAAAAATCGTTGCCAGAGTGTCAAGTATCAAGTATCATTCAGATTGACTAAAACAGCAATGAAAAGCAAATCTAAATCGAAAAAAACTAAGATTGACGAAGATAAGAGATTTTTTTTCATACAATAACGATGATATAAAAAAATAACACATTTTCTGCCAAACTACTGAAAAATCGTTGACAAAGTATCAAGTAACAAGTATCATTCAGAT
The DNA here is from genome assembly GCA_961205885.1 of Ptychoptera albimana. Taxonomy (NCBI): domain Eukaryota; kingdom Metazoa; phylum Arthropoda; class Insecta; order Diptera; family Ptychopteridae; genus Ptychoptera; species Ptychoptera albimana. The sequence goes on from OY540801.1 coordinate 48,276,425, forward strand.
TGACTAAAACAGCAATGAAAAGTAAATATAAATTTAAAAAAAAATTAAGATTGACGGATTTAAGAGATTTGTTTTTTCATACAATAACGATGAAATATAAAAATAACACATTTTCTGCCAAACTACTGAAAAAATCGTTGTCAAAGTATCAAGTATCAAGTATCATTCAGATTGACTAAAACAACAATAAAAAGCAAATCTTAATCGAAAAAAACTAAGATTGACGGAGATAAGAGATTTTTTTTTTCATACAATAACGATGAAATTGAAAAAAAAAACACATTTTCTGCCAAAGTATCAATACCTATTTAGATTGACTAAAACAGCAATGAAAACAAATCTTAATCGAAAAAAAATTAAGATTAACGGATTTAAGAGATTTGTTTTTTTTCATACAATAACTATGAAATAAAAAAAACACATTTTCTGCCAAACATTTGAAAAAATCGTTGTCAGAGTATCAAGTATCAAGTATCATTCAGATTGACTAAAACAGCAATGAAAAGCAAATCTAAATTGAAAAAAACTAAGATTGACGAAGATAAGAGAATTTTTTTCATACAATAACGATGATATAAAAAAATAACACATATTCTGCCAAACTACTGAAAAAATCGTTGTCAAAGTATCAAGTATCATTCAGATTGACTAAAACAGCAATGAAAAGCAAATCTAAATCGAAAAAAGCTAAGATTGACGGAGATAAGAATTTTTTTTTTCATACAATAACGACGAAATTGAAAAAAAAAACACATTTTCTGCCAAAGTATCAATACCTATTTAGATTGACTAAAACAGCAATGAAAACAAATCTTAATCGAAAAAAAATTAAGATTAACGGAGTTAAGAGATTTGTTTTTTTCATACAATAACTATGAAATAAAAAAAACACATTTTCTGCCAAACTACTGAAAAATCGTTGTCAGAGTATCAAGTATCATTCAGATTGACTAAAACAGCAATGAAAAGCAAATATAAATTTAAAAAAAAATTAAGATTGTCGGAGATAAGAGTTTTTTTTTCATACAATAACGATGAAATAAAAACATAACACATTTTCTGCCAAAGTATCAATATCTATTAAGATTGACTAAAACAGCAATTAAAACAAATCTTAATCGAAAAAAAATTAAGATTAACGGATTTAAGAGATTTGTTTTTTTCATACAATAACTATGAAATAAAAAAAACACATTTTCTGCCAAACATTTGAAAAAATCGTTGTCAGAGTATCAAGTATCAAGTATCATTCAGATTGACTAAAACAGCAATGAAAAGCAAATCTAAATCGAAAAAAACTAAGATTGACGAAGATAAGAGATTTTTTTTCATACAATAACGATGATATAAAAAAATAACACATTTTCTGCCAAACTACTGAAAAATCGTTGACAAAATATCAAGTAACAAGTATCATTCAGATTGACTAAAACAGCAATGAAAAGTTAATATAAATTAAAAAAAAAACTAAGATTGACGAAGATAAGAGATTTTTTTTCATACACTAACGATGATATAAAAAAATAACACATATTCTGCCAAACTACTGAAAAATCGTTATCAAAGTATCAAGTATCATTCAGATTGACTAAAACAGCAATGAAAAGTAAATATAAATTTAAAAAAAAATTAAGATTGTCGGAGATAAGAGTTTTTTTTTCATACAATAACGATGAAATAAAAACATAACACATTTTCTGCCAAAGTATCAATATCTATTAAGATTGACTAAAACAGCAATGAAAACAAATCTTAATCGAAAAAAAATTAAGATTAACGGATTTAAGAGATTTGTTTTTTTCATACAATAACTATGAAATAAAAAATAACACATATTCTGCCAAACTACTGAAAAAATCGTTGTCAAAGTATCAAGTATCATTCAGATTGACTAAAACAGCAATGAAAAGCAAATCTTAATCGAAAAAAACTAAGATTGACGGAGATAAGAGATTTTTTTTTTCATACAATAACGATGAAATTGAAAAAAAAAACACATTTTCTGCCAAAGTATCAATACCTATTTAGATTGACTAAAACAGCAATGAAAACAAATCTTAATCGAAAAAAAATTAAGATTAACGGATTTAAGAGATTTGTTTTTTTTCATACAATAACTATGAAATAAAAAAAACACATTTTCTGCCAAACATTTGAAAAAATCGTTGTCAGAGTATCAAGTATCAAGTATCATTCAGATTGACTAAAACAGCAATGAAAAGCAAATCTAAATTGAAAAAAACTAAGATTGACGAAGATAAGAGATTTTTTTTCATACAATAACGATGATATAAAAAAATAACACATATTCTGCCAAACTACTGAAAAAATCGTTTTCAAAGTATCAAGTATCAAGTATCATTCAGATTGACTAAAACAGCAATGAAAAGCAAATCTAAATCGAAAAAAGCTAAGATTGACGGAGATAAGAATTTTTTTTTTTCATACAATAACGATGAAATTGAAAAAAAAAACATTTTCTGCCAAAGTATCAATATCTATTTAGATTGACTAAAACAGCAATGAAAACAAATCTTAATCGAAAAAAAATTAAGATTAACGGAGTTAAGAGATTTGTTTTTTTCATACAATAACTATGAAATAAAAAAAACACATTTTCTGCCAAACTACTGAAAAATCGTTGTCAGAGTATCAAGTATCCTTCAGATTGACTAAAACAGCAATGAAAAGCAAATCTTAATCGAAAAAAACTAAGATTGACGAAGATAAGAGATTTTTTTTCATACACTAACGATGATATAAAAAAATAACACATATTCTGCAAAACTACTGAAAAATCGTTGTCAAAGTATCAAGTATCATTCAGATTGACTAAAACAGCAATGAAAAGCAAATCTTAATCGAAAAAAACTAAAATTGATGGAGATAAGAGATTTGTTTTTTTCATAAAATAATTATGAAATAAAAAAATAACACATTTTCTGCCAAACATTTGAAAAAATCGTTGTCAGAGTATCAAGTATCAAGTATCATTCAGATTGACTAAAACAGCAATGAAATGCAAATCTAAATTGAAAAAAACTAAGATTGACGAAGATAAGAGATTTTTTTTCATACAATAACGATGATATAAAAAAATAACACATATTCTGCCAAACTACTGAAAAAATCGTTGTCAAAGTATCAAGTATCAAGTATCATTCAGATTGACTAAAACAGCAATGAAAAGCAAATCTAAATCGAAAAAAGCTAAGATTGACGGAGATAAGAATTTTTTTTTTCATACAATAACGATGAAATTGAAAAAAAAAACATTTTCTGCCAAAGTATCAATATCTATTTAGATTGACTAAAACAGCAATGAAAACAAATCTTAATCGAAAAAAAATTAAGATTAACGGAGTTAAGAGATTTGTTTTTTTCATACAATAACTATGAAATAAAAAAAACACATTTTCTGCCAAACTACTGAAAAATCGTTGTCAGAGTATCAAGTATCCTTCAGATTGACTAAAACAGCAATGAAAAGCAAATCTTAATCGAAAAAAACTAAGATTGACGAAGATAAGAGATTTTTTTTCATACACTAACGATGATATAAAAAAATAACACATATTCTGCAAAACTACTGAAAAATCGTTGTCAAAGTATCAAGTATCATTCAGATTGACTAAAACAGCAATGAAAAGCAAATCTTAATCGAAAAAAACTAAAATTGATGGAGATAAGAGATTTGTTTTTTTCATAAAATAATTATGAAATAAAAAAATAACACATTTTCTGCCAAACATTTGAAAAAATCGTTGTCAGAGTATCAAGTATCAAGTATCATTCAGATTGACTAAAACAGCAATGAAATGCAAATCTAAATTGAAAAAAACTAAGATTGACGAAGATAAGAGATTTTTTTTCATACACTAACGATGATATAAAAAAATAACACATATTCTGCAAAACTACTGAAAAATCGTTGTCAAAGTATCAAGTATCATTCAGATTGACTAAAACAGCAATGAAAAGCAAATCTTAATCGAAAAAAACTAAGATTGACGAAGATAAGAGATTTTTTTTCATACAATAACGATGATATAAAAATATAACACATTTTCTGCCAAACTACTGAAAAATCGTTGACAAAATATCAAGTAACAAGTATCATTCAGATTGACTAAAACAGCAATGAAAAGTAAATATAAATTTAAAAAAAAATTATGATTGTCGGAGATAAGAGTTTTTTTTTCATACAATAACGATGAAATAAAAACATAACACATTTTCTGCCAAAGTATCAATATCTATTAAGATTGACTAAAACAGCAATGAAAACAAATCTTAATCGAAAAAAAATTAAGATTAACGGATTTAAGAGATTTGTTTTTTTCATACAATAACTATGAAATAAAAAAAACACATTTTCTGCCAAACATTTGAAAAAATCGTTGTCAGAGTATCAAGTATCAAGTATCATTCAGATTGACTAAAACAGCAATGAAAAGCAAATATAAATTTTAAAAAAATTAAGATTGACGGATTTAAGAGATTTGTTTTTTCATACAATAACGATGAAATATAAAAATAACACATTTTCTGCCAAACTACTGAAAAAATCGTTGTCAAAGTATCAAGTATCATTCATTTTGACTAAAACAACAATAAAAAGCAAATCTAAATCGAAAAAAACTAAGATTGACGGAGATAAGAATTTTTTTTTTTCATACAATAACGATGAAATTGGAAAAAAGCACACTTTCTGCTAAAGTATCAATATCTATTTAGATTGACTAAAACAGCAATGAAAACATATCTTAATCGAAAAAAAATTAAGATTAACGGATTTAAGAGATTTGTTTTTTTCATACAATAACTATGAAATAAAAAAAACACATTTTCTGCCAAACTACTGAAAAATCGTTGTCAAAGTATCAAGTATCATTCAGATTGACTAAAACAGCAATGAAAAGCAAATCTTAATCGAAAAAAACTAAGATTGACGGAGATAAGAGATTTGTTTTTTTCATACAATAACTATGAAATAAAAAAAACACATTTTCTGCCAAACATTTGAAAAAATCGTTGTCAGAGTATCAAGTATCAAGTATCATTCAGATTGACTAAAACAGCAATGAAAAGCAAATCTAAATTGAAAAAAACTAAGATTGACGAAGATAAGAGATTTTTTTTCATACAATAACTATGAAATAAAAAAAACACATTTTCTGCCAAACATTTGAAAAAATCGTTGTCAGAGTATCAAGTATCAAGTATCATTCAGATTGACTAAAACAGCAATGAAAAGCAAATCTAAATCGAAAAAAACTAAGATTGACGGAGATAAGAATTTTTTTTTTTCATACAATAACGATGAAATTGAAAAAAATAACACATTTTCTGCCAAAGTATCAATATCTATTTAGATTGACTAAAACAGTAATGAAAACAAATCTTAATCGAAAAAAAATTAAGATTAACGGATTTAAGAGATTTGTTTATTTTCATACAATAACTATGAAATAAAAAAAACACATTTTCTGCCAAACATTTGAAAAAATCGTTGTCAGAGTATCAAGTATCAAGTATCATTCAGATTGACTAAAACAGCAATGAAAAGCAAATCTAAATCGAAAAAAACTAAGATTGACGAATATAAGAGATTTTTTTTCATAAAATAACGATGATATAAAAAAATAACACATATTCTGCCATACTACTGAAAAAATCGTTGTCAAAGTATCAAGTATCATTCAGATTGACTAAAACAGCAATGAAAAGCAAATCTTAATCGAAAAAAACTAAGATTGACGGAGATAAGTAATTTGTTTTTTTCATACAATAACTATGAAATAAAAAAAACACATTTTCTGCCAAACATTTGAAAAAATCGTTGTCAGAGTATTAAGTATCAAGTATCATTCAGATTGACTAAAACAGCAATGAAAAGCAAATCTAAATCGAAAAAAACTAAGATTGACGAAGATAAGAGATTTTTTTTTATACAACAACGATGATATAAAAAAATAACACATTTTCTGCCAAACTACTGAAAAATCGTTGACAAAGTATCAAGTAACAAGTATCATTCAGATTGACTAAAACAGCAATGAAAAGTAAATATAAATTTAAAAAAAATTAAGATTGACGGATTTAAGAGATTTGTTTTTTCATACAATAACGATGAAATATAAAAATAACACATTTTCTGCCAAACAACTGAAAAAATCGTTGTCAAAGTATCAAGTATCATTTATTTTGACTAAAACAACAATAAAAAGCAAATATAAATCGAAAAAAACTAAGATTGACGGAGATAAGAATTTTTTTTTTTCATACAATAACGATGAAATTGGAAAAAAACACACTTTCTGCTAAAGTATCAATATCTATTTAGATTGACTAAAACAGCAATGAAAACAAATCTTAATCGAAAAAAAATTAAGATTAACGGATTTAAGAGATTTGTTTTTTTCATACAATAACTATGAAATAAAAAAAACACATTTTCTGCCAAACATTTGAAAAAATCGTTGACAAAGTATCAAGTAACAAGTATCATTCAGATTGACTAAAACAGCAATGAAAAGTAAATATAAATTTAAAAAAAATTAAGATTGACGGATTTAAGAGATTTGTTTTTTCATACAATAACGATGAAATATAAAAATAACACATTTTCTGCCAAACAACTGAAAAAATCGTTGTCAAAGTATCAAGTATCATTTATTTTGACTAAAACAACAATAAAAAGCAAATATAAATCGAAAAAAACTAAGATTGACGGAGATAAGAATTTTTTTTTTTCATACAATAACGATGAAATTGGAAAAAAACACACTTTCTGCTAAAGTATCAATATCTATTTAGATTGACTAAAACAGCAATGAAAACAAATCTTAATCGAAAAAAAATTAAGATTAACGGATTTAAGAGATTTGTTTTTTTCATACAATAACTATGAAATAAAAAAAACACATTTTCTGCCAAACATTTGAAAAAATCGTTGTCAGAGTATCAAGTATCAAGTATCATTCAGATTGACTAAAACAGCAATGAAAAGCAAATCTAAATTGAAAAAAACTAAGATTGACGAAGATAAGAGATTTTTTTTCATACAATAACTATGAAATAAAAAAATAACACATATTCTGCCAAACTACTGAAAAAATCGTTGTCAAAGTATCAAGTATCAAGTATCATTCAGATTGACTAAAACAGCAATGAAAAGCAAATCTTAATCGAAAAAAACTAAGATTGACGGAGATAAGTGATTTGTTTTTTTCATACAATAACTATGAAATAAAAAAAACACATTTTCTGCCAAACATTTGAAAAAATCGTTGTCAGAGTATCAAGTATCAAGTATCATTCAGATTGACTAAAACAGCAATGAAAAGCAAATCTAAATCGAAAAAAACTAAGATTGACGAAGATAAGAGATTTTTTTTCATACAATAACGATGATATAAAAATATAACACATTTTCTGCCAAACTACTGAAAAATCGTTGACAAAATATCAAGTAACAAGTATCATTCAGATTGACTAAAACAGCTATGGAAAGTAAATATAAATATAAAAAAAATTAAGATTGTCGGAGATAAGAGTTTTTTTTTCATACAATAACGATGAAATAAAAACATAACACATTTTCTGCCAAAGTATCAATATCTATTAAGATTGACTAAAACAGCAATGAAAACAAATCTTAATCGAAAAAAAATTAAGATTAACGGATTTAAGAGATTTGTTTTTTTCATACAATAACTATGAAATAAAAAAAACACATTTTCTGCCAAACATTTGAAAAAATCGTTGTCAGAGTATCAAGTATCAAGTATCATTCAGATTGACTAAAACAGCAATGAAAAGCAAATCTAAATCGAAAAAAACTAAGATTGACGAAGATAAGAGATTTTTTTTCATACAATAACGATGATATAAAAAATAACACATTTTCTGCCAAACTACTGAAAAATCGTTGACAAAGTATCAAGTAACAAGTATCATTCAGATTGACTAAAACAGCAATGAAAAGTAAATATAAATTTAAAAAAAAATTAAGATTGACGGATTTAAGAGATTTGTTTTTTCATACAATAACGATGAAATATAAAAATAACACATTTTCTGCCAAACATTTAAAAAAATCGTTGTCAAAGTATCAAGTATCATTCATTTTGACTAAAACAACAATAAAAAGCAAATCTAAATCGAAAAAAACTAAGATTGACGGAGATAAGAGATTTTTTTTTTCATACAATAACGACGAAATTGAAAAAAAAAACACATTTTCTGCCAAAGTATCAATACCTATTTAGATTGACTAAAACAGCAATGAAAACAAATCTTAATCGAAAAAAAATTAAGATTAACGGATTTAAGAGATTTGTTTTTTTTCATACAATAACTATGAAATAAAAAAAACACATTTTCTGCCAAACATTTGAAAAAATCGATGTCAGAGTATCAAGTATCATTCAGATTGACTAAAACAGCAATGAAAAGCAAATCTAAATTGAAAAAAACTAAGATTGACGAAGATAAGAGATTTTTTTTCATACAATAACTATGAAATAAAAAAAACACATTTTCTGCCAAACATTTAAAAAAATCGTTGTCAGAGTATCAAGTATCATTCAGATTGACTAAAACAGCAATGAAAAGTAAATATAAATTTAAAAAAAAATTAAGATTGACGGATTTAAGAGATTTGTTTTTTCATACAATAACGATGAAATATAAAAATAACACATTTTCTGCCAAACATTTAAAAAAATCGTTGTCAAAGTATCAAGTATCATTCATTTTGACTAAAACAACAATAAAAAGCAAATCTAAATCGAAAAAAACTAAGATTGACGGAGATAAGAGATTTTTTTTTTCATACAATAACGACGAAATTGAAAAAAAAAACACATTTTCTGCCAAAGTATCAATACCTATTTAGATTGACTAAAACAGCAATGAAAACAAATCTTAATCGAAAAAAAATTAAGATTAACGGATTTAAGAGATTTGTTTTTTTTCATACAATAACTATGAAATAAAAAAAACACATTTTCTGCCAAACATTTGAAAAAATCGATGTCAGAGTATCAAGTATCATTCAGATTGACTAAAACAGCAATGAAAAGCAAATCTAAATCGAAAAAAACTAAGATTGACGGAGATAAGAAATTTTTTTTTTCATACAATAACGATGAAATTGAAAAAAAAAAACACATTTTCTGCCAAAGTATCAATATCTATTCAGATTGACTAAACAGCAATGAAAACAAATCTTAATCGAAAAAAAATTAAGATTAACGGATTTAAGAGATTTGTTTTTTTTCATACAATAACTATGAAATAAAAAAAACACATTTTCTGCCAAACATTTGAAAAAATCGTTGTCAGAGTATCGAGTATCAAGTATCATTCAGATTGACTAAAACAGCAATGAAAAGCAAATTTAAATTGAAAAAAACTAAGATTGACGAAGATAAGAGATTTTTTTTCATACAATAACTATGAAATAAAAAAAACACATTTTCTGCCAAACATTTGAAAAAATCGTTGTCAGAGTATCAAGTATCAAGTATCATTCAGATTGACTAAAACAGCAATGAAAAGCAAATCTTAATCGAAAAAAACTAAGATTGACGGAGATAAGAAATTTTTTTTTTCATACAATAACGATGAAATTGGAAAAAAACACACTTTCTGCTAAAGTATCAATATCTATTTAGATTGACTAAAACAGCAATGAAAACAAATCTTAATCGAAAAAAAATTAAGATTAACGGATTTAAGAGATTTGTTTTTTTCATACAATAACTATGAAATAAAAAAAACACATTTTCTGCCAAACATTTGAAAAAATCGTTGTCAGAGTATCAAGTATCATTCAGATTGACTAAAACAGCAATGAAAAGCAAATCTAAATTGAAAAAACTAAGATTGACGAAGATAAGAGATTTTTTTTTCATACAATAACGATGATATAAAAAAAATAACACATATTCTGCCAAACTACTGAAAAAATCGTTGTCAAAGTATCAAGTATCAAGTATCATTCAGATTGACTAAAACAGCAATGAAAAGCAAATCTTAATCAAAAAAACTAAGATTGACGGAGATAAGAGATTTTTTTTTTCATACAATAACGATGAAATTGAAAAAAATAACACATTTTCTGCCAAAGTATCAATACCTATTAAGATTGACTAAAACAGCAATGAAAACAAATCTTAATCGAAAAAAAATTAAGATTAACGGATTTAAGAGATTTGTTTTTTTTCATACAATAACTATGAAATAAAAAAAACACATTTTCTGCCAAACATTTGAAAAAATCGATGTCAGAGTATCAAGTATCATTCAGATTGACTAAAACAGCAATGAAAAGCAAATCTAAATTGAAAAAAACTAAGATTGACGAAGATAAGAGATTTTTTTTCATACAATAACTATGAAATAAAAAAAAACACATTTTCTGCCAAACATTTAAAAAAATCGTTGTCAGAGTATCAAGTATCAAGTATCATTCAGATTGACTAAAACAGCAATGAAAAGCAAATCTAAATCGAAAAAAACTAAGATTGACGGAGATAAGAAATTTTTTTTTTCATACAATAACGATGAAATTGAAAAAAATAACACATTTTCTGCCAAAGTATCAATATCTATTCAGATTGACTAAAACAGCAATGAAAACAAATCTTAATCGAAAAAAAATTAAGATTAACGGATTTAAGAGATTTGTTTTTTTCATACAATAACTATGAAATAAAAAAAACACATTTTCTGCCAAACATTTGAAAAAATCGTTGTCAGAGTATCAAGTATCAAGTATCATTCAGATTGACTAAAACAGCAATGAAAAGCAAATCTAAATTGAAAAAACTAAGATTGACGAAGATAAGAGATTTTTTTTTCATACAATAACGATGATATAAAAAAAATAACACATATTCTGCCAAACTACTGAAAAAATCGTTGTCAAAGTATCAAGTATCAAGTATCATTCAGATTGACTAAAACAGCAATGAAAAGCAAATCTTAATCAAAAAAACTAAGATTGACGGAGATAAGAGATTTTTTTTTTCATACAATAACGATGAAATTGAAAAAAATAACACATTTTCTGCCAAAGTATCAATACCTATTAAGATTGACTAAAACAGCAATGAAAACAAATCTTAATCGAAAAAAAATTAAGATTAACGGATTTAAGAGATTTGTTTTTTTTCATACAATAACTATGAAATAAAAAAAACACATTTTCTGCCAAACATTTGAAAAAATCGATGTCAGAGTATCAAGTATCATTCAGATTGACTAAAACAGCAATGAAAAGCAAATCTAAATTGAAAAAAACTAAGATTGACGAAGATAAGAGATTTTTTTTCATACAATAACTATGAAATAAAAAAAACACATTTTCTGCCAAACATTTGAAAAAATCGTTGTCAGAGTATCAAGTATCAAGTATCATTCAGATTGACTAAAACAGCAATGAAAAGCAAATCTTAATCGAAAAAAACTAAGATTGACGGAGATAAGAAATTTTTTTTTTCATACAATAACGATGAAATTGGAAAAAAACACACTTTCTGCTAAAGTATCAATATCTATTTAGATTGACTAAAACAGCAATGAAAACAAATCTTAATCGAAAAAAAATTAAGATTAACGGATTTAAGAGATTTGTTTTTTTCATACAATAACTATGAAATAAAAAAAACACATTTTCTGCCAAACATTTGAAAAAATCGTTGTCAGAGTATCAAGTATCATTCAGATTGACTAAAACAGCAATGAAAAGCAAATCTAAATTGAAAAAACTAAGATTGACGAAGATAAGAGATTTTTTTTTCATACAATAACGATGATATAAAAAAAATAACACATATTCTGCCAAACTACTGAAAAAATCGTTGTCAAAGTATCAAGTATCAAGTATCATTCAGATTGACTAAAACAGCAATGAAAAGCAAATCTTAATCAAAAAAACTAAGATTGACGGAGATAAGAGATTTTTTTTTTCATACAATAACGATGAAATTGAAAAAAATAACACATTTTCTGCCAAAGTATCAATACCTATTAAGATTGACTAAAACAGCAATGAAAACAAATCTTAATCGAAAAAAAATTAAGATTAACGGATTTAAGAGATTTGTTTTTTTTCATACAATAACTATGAAATAAAAAAAACACATTTTCTGCCAAACATTTGAAAAAATCGATGTCAGAGTATCAAGTATCATTCAGATTGACTAAAACAGCAATGAAAAGCAAATCTAAATTGAAAAAAACTAAGATTGACGAAGATAAGAGATTTTTTTTCATACAATAACTATGAAATAAAAAAAAACACATTTTCTGCCAAACATTTAAAAAAATCGTTGTCAGAGTATCAAGTATCAAGTATCATTCAGATTGACTAAAACAGCAATGAAAAGCAAATCTAAATCGAAAAAAACTAAGATTGACGGAGATAAGAAATTTTTTTTTTCATACAATAACGATGAAATTGAAAAAAATAACACATTTTCTGCCAAAGTATCAATATCTATTCAGATTGACTAAAACAGCAATGAAAACAAATCTTAATCGAAAAAAAATTAAGATTAACGGATTTAAGAGATTTGTTTTTTTCATACAATAACTATGAAATAAAAAAAACACATTTTCTGCCAAACATTTGAAAAAATCGTTGTCAGAGTATCAAGTATCAAGTATCATTCAGATTGACTAAAACAGCAATGAAAAGCAAATCTAAATTGAAAAAACTAAGATTGACGAAGATAAGAGATTTTTTTTTCATACAATAACGATGATATAAAAAAAATAACACATATTCTGCCAAACTACTGAAAAAATCGTTGTCAAAGTATCAAGTATCAAGTATCATTCAGATTGACTAAAACAGCAATGAAAAGCAAATCTTAATCAAAAAAACTAAGATTGACGGAGATAAGAGATTTTTTTTTTCATACAATAACGATGAAATTGAAAAAAATAACACATTTTCTGCCAAAGTATCAATACCTATTAAGATTGACTAAAACAGCAATGAAAACAAATCTTAATCGAAAAAAAATTAAGATTAACGGATTTAAGAGATTTGTTTTTTTTCATACAATAACTATGAAATAAAAAAAACACATTTTCTGCCAAACATTTGAAAAAATCGATGTCAGAGTATCAAGTATCATTCAGATTGACTAAAACAGCAATGAAAAGCAAATCTAAATTGAAAAAAACTAAGATTGACGAAGATAAGAAATTTTTTTTTTCATACAATAACGATGAAATTGAAAAAAAAACACATTTTCTGCCAAAGTATCAATATCTATTCAGATTGACTAAAACAGCAATGAAAACAAATCTTAATCGAAAAAAAATTAAGATTAACGGATTTAAGAGATTTGTTTTTTTTCATACAATAACTATGAAATAAAAAAAACACATTTTCTGCCAAACATTTGAAAAAATCGTTGTCAGAGTATCAAGTATCATTCAGATTGACTAAAACAGCAATGAAAAGCAAATCTAAATTGAAAAAAACTAAGATTGACGAAGATAAGAGATTTTTTTTCATACAATAACTATGAAATAAAAAAAACACATTTTCTGCCAAACATTTGAAAAAATCGTTGTCAGAGTATCAAGTATCAAGTATCATTCAGATTGACTAAAACAGCAATGAAAAGCAAATCTAAATTGAAAAAAACTAAGATTGACGAAGATAAGAGATTTTTTTTCATACAATAACTATGAAATAAAAAAAACACATTTTCTGCCAAACATTTGAAAAAATCGTTGTCAGAGTATCAAGTATCAAGTATCATTCAGATTGACTAAAACAGCAATGAAAAGCAAATCTAAATCGAAAAAAACTAAGATTGACGGAGATAAGAATTTTTTTTTTTCATACAATAACGATGAAATTGAAAAAAATAACACATTTTCTGCCAAAGTATCAATACCTATTTAGATTGACTAAAACAGCAATGAAAACAAATCTTAATCGAAAAAAAATTAAGATTAACGGATTTAAGAGATTTGTTTTTTTTCATACAATAACTATGAAATAAAAAAAACACATTTTCTGCCAAACTACTGAAAAAATCGTTGTCAGAGTATCAAGTATCAAGTATCATTCAGATTGACTAAAACAGCAATGAAAAGCAAATCTAAATAGAAAAAAATTAAGATTGACGAAGATAAGAGATTTTTTTTCATACAATAACGATGATATAAAAAAATAACACATTTTCTGCCAAACTACTGAAAAATCGTTGACAAAGTATCAAGTAACAAGTATCATTCAGATTGACTAAAACAGCAATGAAAAGTAAATATAAATTTTAAAAAAAATTAAGATTGACGGATTTAAGAGATTTGTTTTTTCATACAATAACGATGAAATATAAAAATAACACATTTTCTGCCAAACTACTGAAAAAATCTTTGTCAATGTATCAAGTATCATTCATTTTGACTAAATAAACAATAAAAAGCAAATCTAAATCGAAAAAAACTAAGATTGATGGAGATAAGAAATTTTTTTTTTCATACAATAACGATGAAATTGGAAAAAAACACACTTTCTACTAAAGTATCAATATCTATTTAGATTGACTAAAACAGAAATGAAAACAAATCTTAATCGAAAAAAAATTAAGATTAACGGATTTAAGAGATTTGTTTTTTTCATACAATAACTATGAAATAAAAAAAACACATTTTCTGTCAAACATTTGAAAAAATCGTTGTCAGAGTATCAAGTATCATTCAGATTGACTAAAACAGCAATGAAAAGCAAATCTAAATTGAAAAAACTAAGATTGACGAAGATAAGAAATTTTTTTTCATACAATAACGATGAAATAAAAAAAATAACACATATTCTGCCAAACTACTGAAAAAATCGTTGTCAAAGTATCAAGTATCAAGTATCATTCAGATTGACTAAAACAACAATAAAAAGCAAATCTAAATCGAAAAAAACTAAGATTGATGGAGATAAGAAATTTTTTTTTTCATACAATAACGATGAAATTGGAAAAAAACACACTTATTGCTAAAGTATCAATATCTATTTAGATTGACTAAAACAGCAATGAAAACAAATCTTAATCGAAAAAAAATTAAGATTAACGGATTTAAGAGATTTGTTTTTTTCATACAATAACTATGAAATAAAAAAAACACATTTTCTGTCACACATTTGAAAAAATCGTTGTCAGAGTATCAAGTATCATTCAGATTGACTAAAACAGCAGTGAAAAGCAAATCTTAATCGAAAAAAACTAAGATTGACGGAGATAAGAGATTTTTTTTTTCATACAATAACGATGAAATTGAAAAAAAAAAAACACATTTTCTGCCAAAGTATCAATACCTATTTAGATTGACTAAAACAGCAATGAAAACAAATCTTAATCGAAAAAAAATTAAGATTAACGGATTTAAGAGATTTGTTTTGTTTCATACAATAACTATGAAATAAAAAAAACACATTTTCTGCCAAACATTTGAAAAAATCGTTGTCAGAGTATCAAGTATCAAGTATCATTCAAATTGACTAAAACAGCAATGAAAAGCAAATCTAAATTGAAAAAAACTAAGATTGACGAAAATAAGAGATTTTTTTTCATACAATAACTATGAAATAAAAAAAACACATTTTCTGCCAAACATTTGAAAAAATCGTTGTCAGAGTATCAAGTATCAAGTATCATTCAGATTGACTAAAACAGCAATGAAAAGCAAATCTAAATCGAAAAAAACTAAGATTGACGGAGATAAGAAATTTTTTTTTTCATACAATAACGATGAAATTGGAAAAAAACACACTTTCTGCTAAAGTATCAATATCTATTTAGATTGACTAAAACAGCAATGAAAACAAATCTTAATCGAAAAAAAATTAAGATTAACGGATTTAAGGGATTTGTTTTTTTCATACAATAACTATGAAATAAAAAAAACACATTTTCTGCCAAACTTTTGAAAAAATCGTTGTCAGAGTATCAAGTATCAAGTATCATTCAGATTGACTAAAACAGCAATGAAAAGCAAATCTAAATTGAAAAAACTAAGATTGACGAAGATAAGAGATTTTTTTTCATACAATAACGATGATATAAAAAAAATAACACATATTCTGCCAAACTACTGAAAAAATCGTTGTCAAAGTATCAAGTATCATTCAGATTGACTAAAACAGCAATGAAAAGCAAATCTTAATCGAAAAAAACTAAGATTGACGGAGATAAGAGATTTTTTTTTTCATACAATAACGATGAAATTGAAAAAAAAACACATTTTCTGCCAAAGTATCAATACCTATTTAGATTGACTAAAACAGCAATGAAAACAAATCTTAATCGAAAAAAATTAAGATTAACGGATTTAAGAGATTTGTTTTTTTTCATACAATAACGATGAAATAAAAACATAACACATTTTCTGCCAAACTACTGAAAAAATCGATGTCAGAGTATCAAGTATCAAGTATCATTCAGATTGACTAAAACAGCAATGAAAAGCAAATCTAAATTGAAAAAAACTAAGATTGACGAAGATAAGAGATTTTTTTTCATACAATAACTATGAAATAAAAAAAACACATTTTCTGCCAAACATTTAAAAAAATCGTTGTCAGAGTATCAAGTATCAAGTATCATTCAGATTGACTAAAACAGCAATGAAAAGCAAATCTAAATCGAAAAAAACTAAGATTGACGGAGATAAGAAATTTTTTTTTTCATACAATAACGATGAAATTGAAAAAAAAATAACACATTTTCTGCCAAAGTATCAATATCTATTCAGATTGACTAAAACAGCAATGAAAACAAATCTTAATCGAAAAAAAATTAAGATTAACGGATTTAAGAGATTTGTTTTTTTTCATACAATAACTATGAAATAAAAAAAACACATTTTCTGCCAAACATTTGAAAAAATCGTTGTCAGAGTATCAAGTATCAAGTATCATTCAGATTGACTAAAACAGCAATGAAAAGCAAATCTAAATCGAAAAAAACTAAGATTGACGGAGATAAGAAATTTTTTTTTTCATACAATAACGATGAAATTGAAAAAAATAACACATTTTCTGCCAAAGTATCAATATCTATTTAGATTGACTAAAACAGCAATGAAAACAAATCTTAATCGAAAAAAAATTAAGATTAACGGATTTAAGAGATTTGTTTTTTTTCATACAATAACTATGAAATAAAAAAAACACATTTTCTGCCAAACATTTGAAAAAATCGTTGTCAGAGTATCAAGTATCAAGTATCATTCAGATTGACTAAAACAGCAATTAAAAGCAAATCTAAATAGAAAAAAATTAAGATTGACGAAGATAAGAGATTTTTTTTCATACAATAACGATGATATAAAAAAATAACACATTTTCTGCCAAACTACTGAAAAATCGTTGACAAAGTATCAAGTAACAAGTATCATTCAGATTGACTAAAACAGCAATGAAAAGTAAATATAAATTTAAAAAAAAATTAAGATTGACGGATTTAAGAGATTTGTTTTTTCATACAATAACGATGAAATATAAAAATAACACATTTTCTGCCAAACTACTGAAAAAATCGTTGTCAATGTATCAAGTATCATTCATTTTGACTAAAACAACAATAAAAAGCAAATCTAAATCGAAAAAGCTAAGATTGATGGAGATAAGAAATTTTTTTTTTCATACAATAACGATGAAATTGAAAAAAAAACACATTTTCTGCCAAAGTATCAATATCTATTTAGATTGACTAAAACAGCAATGAAAACAAATCTTAATCGAAAAAAAATTAAGATTAACGGATTTAAGAGATTTGTTTTTTTCATACAATAACTATTAAATAAAAAAAAAAAATTTCTGTCAAACATTTGAAAAAATCGTTGTCAGAGTATCAAGTATCAAGTATCATTCAGATTGACTAAAACAGCAATGAAAAGCAAATCTAAATTGAAAAAACTAAGATTGACGAAGATAAGAGATTTTTTTTCATACAATAACGATGATATAAAAAAATAACACATATTCTGCCAAACTACTGAAAAAATCGTTGTCAGAGTATCAAGTATCAAGTATCATTCAGATTGACTAAAACAACAATAAAAAGCAAATCTAAATCGAAAAAAACTAAGATTGATGGAGATAAGAATTTTTTTTTTTCATACAATAACGATGAAATTGGAAAAAAACACACTTTCTGCTAAAGTATCAATATCTATTTAGATTGACTAAAACAGCAATGAAAACAAATCTTAATCGAAAAAAAATTAAGATTAACGGATTTAAGAGATTTGTTTTTTTCATACAATAACTATGAAATAAAAAAAACACATTTTCTGTCAAACATTTGAAAAAATCGTTGTCAGAGTATCAAGTATCATTCAGATTGACTAAAACAGCAGTGAAAAGCAAATCTTAATCGAAAAAAACTAAGATTGACGGAGATAAGAGATTTTTTTTTTCATACAATAACGATGAAATTGAAAAAAAAAAACACATTTTCTGCCAAAGTATCAATACCTATTTAGATTGACTAAAACAGCAATGAAAACAAATCTTAATCGAAAAAAAATTAAGATTAACGGATTTAAGAGATTTGTTTTTTTCATACAATAACTATGAAATAAAAAAAACACATTTTCTGCCAAACATTTGAAAAAATCGTTGTCAGAGTATCAAGTATCAAGTATCATTCAGATTGACTAAAACAGCAATGAAAAGCAAATCTAAATCGAAAAAAACTAAGATTGACGGAGATAAGAAATTTTTTTTTTCATACAATAACGATGAAATTGAAAAAAAAAACACATTTTCTGCCAAAGTATCAATATCTATTCAGATTGACTAAAACAGCAATGAAAACAAATCTTAATCGAAAAAAAATTAAGATTAACGGATTTAAGAGATTTGTTTTTTTTCATACAATAACGATAAAATAAAAAAAACACATTTTCTGCCAAACATTTGAAAAAATCGTTGTCAGAGTATCAAGTATCATTCAGATTGACTAAAACAGCAATGAAAAGCAAATCTAAATCGAAAAAAACTAAGATTGACGAAGATAAGAGATTTTTTTTCATACAATAACGATGATATAAAAAAATAACACATATTCTGCCAAACTACTGAAAAAATCGTTGTCAAAGTATCAAGTATCATTCAGATTGACAAAAAAAGCAATGAAAAGCAAATCTTAATCGAAAAAAACTACGATTGACTGTGATAAGTGATTTGTTTTTTTCATACAATAACTATGAAATTGAAAAAAAAACACATTTTCTGCCAAAGTATCAATACCTATTTAGATTGACTAAAACAGCAATGAAAACAAATCTTAATCGAAAAAAAATTAAGATTAACGGATTTAAGAAATTTGTTTTGTTTCATACAATAACTATGAAATAAAAAAAACACATTTTCTGCCAAACATTTGAAAAAATCGTTGTCAGAGTATCAAGTATCATTCAGATTGACTAAAACAGCAATGAAAAGCAAATCTAAATTGAAAAAAACTAAGATTGACGAAGATAAGAGATTTTTTTTCATACAATAACTATGAAATAAAAAAAACACATTTTCTGCCAAACATTTAAAAAAATCGTTGTCAAAGTATCAAGTATCAAGTATCATTCAGATTGACTAAAACAGCAATGAAAAGCAAATCTAAATCGAAAAAAACTAAGATTGACGGAGATAAGAAATTTTTTTTTTCATACAATAACGATGAAATTGAAAAAAAAACACATTTTCTGCCAAAGTATCAATATCTATTCAGATTGACTAAAACAGCAATGAAAACAAATCTTAATCGAAAAAAAATTAAGATTAACGGATTTAAGAGATTTGTTTTTTTTCATACAATAACTATGAAATAAAAAAAACACATTTTCTGCCAAACATTTGAAAAAATCGTTGTCAGAGTATCAAGTATCATTCAGATTGACTAAAACAGCAATGAAAAGCAAATCAAAATTGAAAAAAACTAAGATTGACGAAGATAAGAGATTTTTTTTCATACAATAACTATGAAATAAAAAAAACACATTTTCTGTCAAACATTTGAAAAAATCGTTGTCAGAGTATCAAGTATCAAGTATCATTCAGATTGACTAAAACAGCAATGAAAAGCAAATCTAAATCGAAAAAAACTAAGATTGACGGAGATAAGAAATTTTTTTTTTCATACAATAACGATGAAATTGAAAAAAATAACACATTTTCTGCCAAAGTATCAATATCTATTTAGATTGACTAAAACAGCAATGAAAACAAATCTTAATCGAAAAAAAATTAAGATTAACGGATTTAAGAGATTTGTTTTTTTTCATACAATAACTATGAAATAAAAAAAACACATTTTCTGCCAAACATTTGAAAAAATCGTTGTCAGAGTATCAAGTATCAAGTATCATTCAGATTGACTAAAACAGCAATGAAAAGCAAATCTAAATAGAAAAAAATTAAGATTGACGAAGATAAGAGATTTTTTTTCATACAATAACGATGATATAAAAAAATAACACATTTTCTGCCAAACTACTGAAAAATCGTTGACAAAGTATCAAGTAACAAGTATCATTCAGATTGACTAAAACAGCAATGAAAAGTAAATATAAATTTAAAAAAAAATTAAGATTGACGGATTTAAGAGATTTGTTTTTTCATACAATAACGATGAAATATAAAAATAACACATTTTCTGCCAAACTACTGAAAAAATCGTTGTCAATGTATCAAGTATCATTCATTTTGACTAAAACAACAATAAAAAGCAAATCTAAATCGAAAAAAACTAAGATTGATGGAGATAAGAAATTTTTTTTTTCATACAATAACGATGAAATTGAAAAAAAAACACATTTTCTGCCAAAGTATCAATATCTATTTAGATTGACTAAAACAGCAATGAAAACAAATCTTAATCGAAAAAAAATTAAGATTAACGGATTTAAGAGATTTGTTTTTTTCATACAATAACTATGAAATAAAAAAAAAACATTTTCTGTCAAACATTTGAAAAAATCGTTGTCAGAGTATCAAGTATCAAGTATCATTCAGATTGACTAAAACAGCAATGAAAAGCAAATCTAAATTGAAAAAACTAAGATTGACGAAGATAAGAGATTTTTTTTCATACAATAACGATGATATAAAAAAAATAACACATATTCTGCCAAACTACTGAAAAAATCGTTGTCAAAGTATCAAGTATCAAGTATCATTCAGATTGACTAAAACAACAATAAAAAGCAAATCTAAATCGAAAAAAACTAAGATTGATGGAGATAAGAAATTTTTTTTTTCATACAATAACGATGAAATTGGAAAAAAACACACTTTCTGCTAAAGTATCAATATCTATTTAGATTGACTAAAACAGCAATGAAAACAAATCTTAATCGAAAAAAAATTAAGATTAACGGATTTAAGAGATTTGTTTTTTTCATACAATAACTATGAAATAAAAAAAACACATTTTCTATCAAACATTTGAAAAAATCGTTGTCATAGTATCAAGTATCATTCAGATTGACTAAAACAGCAGTGAAAAGCAAATCTTAATCGAAAAAAACTAAGATTGACGGAGATAAGAGATTTTTTTTTTCATACAATAACGATGAAATTGAAAAAAAAAACACATTTTCTGCCAAAGTATCAATACCTATTTAGATTGACTAAAACAGCAATGAAAACAAATCTTAATCGAAAAAAAATTAAGATTAACGGATTTAAGAGATTTGTTTTGTTTCATACAATAACTATGAAATAAAAAAAACACATTTTCTGCCAAACATTTGAAAAAATCGTTGTCAGAGTATCAAGTATCATTCAGATTGACTAAAACAGCAATCAAAAGCAAATCTAAATTGAAAAAAACTAAGATTGACGAAGATAAGAGATTTTTTTCATACAATAACTATGAAATAAAAAAAACACATTTTCTGCCAAACATTTGAAAAAATCGTTGTCAGAGTATCAAGTATCATTCAGATTGACTAAAACAGCAATGAAAAGAAAATCTAAATCGAAAAAAACTAAGATTGACGGAGATTTTTTTTTTCATACAATAACGATGAAATTGAAAAAAAAAACACATTTTCTGCCAAAGTATCAATATCTATTCAGATTGACTAAAACAGCAATGAAAACAAATCTTAATCGAAAAAAAATTAAGATTAACGGATTTAAGAGATTTGTTTTTTTTCATACAATAACTATAAAATAAAAAAAACACATATTCTGCCAAACATTTGAAAAAATCGTTGTCAGAGTATCAAGTATCATTCAGATTGACTAAAACAGCAATGAAAAGCAAATCTAAATCGAAAAAAACTAAGATTGACGAAGATAAGAGATTTTTTTTCATACAATAACGATGATATAAAAAAATAACACATATTCTGCCAAACTACTGAAAAAATCGTTGTCAAAGTATCAAGTATCATTCAGATTGACTAAAACAGCAATGAAAAGCAAATCTTAATCGAAAAAAACTAAGATTGACTGTGATAAGTGATTTGTTTTTTTCATACAATAACTATGAAATAAAAAAAACACATTTTCTGCCAAACATTTGAAAAAATCGTTGTCAGAGTATCAAGTATCATTCAGATTGACTAAAACAGCAATGAAAAGCAAATCTAAATCGAAAAAAACTAAGATTGACGAAGATAAGAGATTTTTTTTCATACAATAACGATGATATAAAAAAAAACACATATTCTGCCAAACTACTGAAAAAATCGTTGTCAAAGTATCAAGTATCAAGTATCATTCAGATTGACTAAAACAGCAATGAAAAGCAAATCTTAATCGAAAAAAACTAAGATTGACGGAGATAAGTGATTTGTTTTTTTCATACAATAACTATGAAATAAAAAAAACACATTTTCTGCCAAACATTTGAAAAAATCGTTGTCAGAGTATCAAGTATCAAGTATCATTCAGATTGACTAAAACAGCAATGAAAAGCAAATCTAAATCGAAAAAAACTAAGATTGACGGAGATAAGAGATTTTTTTTCATACAATAACGATAATATAAAAAAATAACACATTTTCTGCCAAACTACTGAAAAATCGTTGTCAAAGTATCAAGTATCAAGTATCATTAAGATTGACTAAAACAGCAATGAAAAGCAAATCTTAATCGAAAAAAACTAAGATTGACGGAGATAAGTGATTTGTTTTTTTCATACAATAACTATGAAATAAAAAAAACACATTTTCTGCCAAACATTTGAAAAAATCGTTGTCAGAGTATCAAGTATCAAGTATCATTCAGATTGACTAAAACAGCAATGAAAAGCAAATCTAAATCGAAAAAAACTAAGATTGACGAAGATAAGAGATTTTTTTTCATAAAATAACGATGATATAAAAAAATAACACATATTCTGCCAAACTACTGAAAAAATCGTTGTCAAAGTATCAAGTATCATTCAGATTGACTAAAACAGCAATGAAAAGCAAATCTTAATCGAAAAAAACTAAGATTGACGGAGATAAGTGATTTGTTTTTTTCATACAATAACTATGAAATAAAAAAAACACATTTTCTGCCAAACATTTGAAAAAATCGTTGTCAGAGTATCAAGTATCAAGTATCATTCAGATTGACTAAAACAGCAATGAAAAGCAAATCTAAATCGAAAAAAACTAAGATTGACGAAGATAAGATATTTTTTTCATACAATAACGATGATATAAAAAAATAACACATTTTCTGCCAAACTACTGAAAAATCGTTGACAAAATATCAAGTAACAAGTATCATTAAGATTGACTAAAACAGCAATGAAAAGCAAATATAAATTTAAAAAAAAATTAAGATTGTCGGAGATAAGAGTTTTTTTTTTCATACAATAACGATGAAATAAAAACATAACACATTTTCTGCCAAAGTATCAATATCTATTTAGATTGACTAAAACAGCAATGAAAACAAATCTTAATCGAAAAAAACTAAGATTGACGGAGATAAGTGATTTGTTTTTTTCATACAATAACTATGAAATAAAAAAAACACATTTTCTGCCAAACATTTGAAAAAATCGTTGTCAGAGTGTCAAGTATCAAGTATCATTCAGATTGACTAAAACAGCAATGAAAAGCAAATCTAAATCGAAAAAAACTAAGATTGACGAAGATAAGAGATTTTTTTTCATAAAATAACGATGATATAAAAAAATAACACATATTCTGCCAAACTACTGAAAAAATCGTTGTCAAAGTATCAAGTATCAAGTATCATTAAGATTGACTAAAACAGCAATGAAAAGCAAATCTTAATCGAAAAAAACTAAGATTGACGGAGATAAGTGATTTGTTTTTTTCATACAATAACTATGAAATAAAAAAAACACATTTTCTGCCAAACATTTGAAAAAATCGTTGTCAGAGTATCAAGTATCAAGTATCATTCAGATTGACTAAAACAGCAATGAAAAGCAAATCTTAATCGAAAAAAACTAAGATTGACGAAGATAAGAGATTTTTTTTCATACAATAACGATGATATAAAAAAATAACACATATTCTGCCAAACTACTGAAAAAATCGTTGTCAAAGTATCAAGTATCATTCAGATTGACTAAAACAGCAATGAAAAGCAAATCTTAATCGAAAAAAACTAAGATTGACGGAGATAAGTGATTTGTTTTTTTCATACAATAACTATGAAATAAAAAAAACACATTTTCTGCCAAACATTTGAAAAAATCGTTGTCAGAGTATCAAGTATCAAGTATCATTCAGATTGACTAAAACAGCAATGAAAAGCAAATCTAAATCGAAAAAAACTAAGATTGACGAAGATAAGATATTTTTTTCATACAATAACGATGATATAAAAAAATAACACATTTTCTGCCAAACTACTGAAAAATCGTTGACAAAATATCAAGTAACAAGTATCATTCAGATTGACTAAAACAGCAATGAAAAGTAAATATAAATTTAAAAAAAAATTAAGATTGTCGGAGATAAGAGTTTTTTTTTTCATACAATAACGATGAAATAAAAACATAACACATTTTCTGCCAAAGTATCAATATCTATTAAGATTGACTAAAACAGCAATGAAAACAAATCTTAATCGAAAAAAAATTAAGATTAACGGATTAAAGAGATTTGTTTTTTTCATACAATAACTATGAAATAAAAAAAACACATTTTCTGCCAAACATTTGAAAAAATCGTTGTCAGAGTATCAAGTATCAAGTATCATTCAGATTGACTAAAACAGCAATGAAAAGCAAATCTAAATCGAAAAAAACTAAGATTGACGAAGATAAGAAATTTTTTTTCATACAATAATGATGATATAAAAAAATAACACATTTTCTGCCAAACTACTGAAAAATCGTTGACAAAGTATCAAGTAACAAGTATCATTCAGATTGACTAAAACAGCAATGAAAAGTAAATATAAATTTAAAAACAAACTAAGATTGTCGGAGATAAGAGATTTTTTTTTCATACAATAACGATGAAATAAAAACATAACACATTTTCTGCCAAACTACTGAAAAAATCGTTGTCAAAATATCAAGTATCAAGTATCATTCAGATTGACTAAAACTTAATCGAAAAGCAAATCTAAATCGAAAAAAACTAAGATTGACGAAGATAAGAGATTTTTTTTCGTACAATAACGATGATATAAAAAAATAACACATTTTCTGCCAAACTACTGAAAAATCGTTGACAAAATATCAAGTAATAAGTATCATTCAGATTGACTAAAACAGCAATGAAAAGTAAATATAAATTTAAAAAAAAATTAAGATTGTCGGAGATAAGAGTTTTTTTTTTCATACAATAACGATGAAATAAAAACATAACACATTTTCTGCCAAAGTATCAATATTTATTAAGATTGACTAAAACAGCAATGAAAACAAATCTTAATCGAAAAAAAATTAAGATTAACGGATTTAAGAGATTTGTTTTTTTCATACAATAACTAAGAAATAAAAACATAACACATTTTCTGACAAACTACTGAAAAAAACGTTGTCAGAGTATCAAGTATCAAGAATCATTCAGATTGACTAAAACAGCAATGAAAAGCAAATCTAAATCGAAAAAAACTAAGATTGACGAAGATAAGAGATTTTTTTTCATACAATAATGATGATATAAAAAAATAACACATTTTCTGCCAAACTACTGAAAAATCGTTGACAAAGTATCAAGTAACAAGTATCATTCAGATTGACTAAAACAGCAATGAAAAGTAAATATAAATTTAAAAACAAACTAAGATTGTCGGAGATAAGAGATTTTTTTTTCATACAATAACGATGAAATAAAAACATAACACATTTTCTGCCAAACTACTGAAAAAATCGTTGTCAAAATATCAAGTATCAAGTATCATTCAGATTGACTAAAACAGCAATGAAAAGCAAATCTAAATCGAAAAAAACTAAGATTGACGAAGATAAGAGATTTTTTTTCATACAATAATGATGATATAAAAAAATAACACATTTTCTGCCAAACTACTGAAAAATCGTTGACAAAGTATCAAGTAACAAGTATCATTCAGATTGACTAAAACAGCAATGAAAAGTAAATATAAATTTAAAAAAAAACTAAGATTGTCGGAGATAAGAGTTTTTTTTTTCATACAATAACGATGAAATAAAAACATAACACATTTTCTGCCAAACTACTGAAAAAATCGTTGTCAAAATATCAAGTATCAAGTATCATTCAGATTGACTAAAACAGCAATGAAAAGCAAATTTAAATCGAAAAAAACTAAGATTGACGAAGATAAGAGATTTTTTTTCATACAATAACGATGATATAAAAAAATAACACATTTTCTGCCAAACTACTGAAATATCGTTGACAAAGTATCAAGTAACAAGTATCATTCAGATTGACTAAAACAGCAATGAAAAGCAAATCTAAATCGAAAAAAACTAAGATTGACGAAGATAAGAGATTTGTTTTTTCATACAATAACGATGAAATAAAAAAATAACACATTTTCTGCCAAACATTTGAAAAAATCGTTGTCAGAGTATCAAGTATCATTCAGATTGACTAAAACAGCAATGAAAAGCAAATCTAAATCGAAAAAAACTAAGATTGACGAAGATAAGAGATTTTTTTTCATACAATAATGATGATATAAAAAAATAACACATTTTCTGCCAAACTACTGAAAAATCGTTGACAAAGTATCAAGTAACAAGTATCATTCAGATTGACTAAAACAGCAATGAAAAGTAAATATAAATTTAAAAAAAAACTAAGATTGTCGGAGATAAGAGTTTTTTTTTTCATACAATAACGATGATATAAAAAAATAACACATTTTCTGCCAAACTACTGAAAAATCGTTGACAAAGTATCAAGTAACAAGTATCATTCAGATTGACCAAACAGCAATGAAAAAAAATCTTAATCGAAAAAAAATTAAGATTAACGGCTTTAAGAGTTTTGTTTTTTTTCATACAATAACTATGAAATAAAAAAAACACATTTTCTGCCACACATTTGAAAAAATCGTTGTCAGAGTATCAAGTATCAAGTATCATTCAGATTGACTAAAACAGCAATGAAAAGCAAATCTAAATTGAAAAAAACTAAGATTGACGAAGATAAGAGATTTTTTTTCATACAATAACTATGAAATAAAAAAAACACATTTTCTGCCAAACTACTGAAAAAATCGTTGACAAAGTATCAAGTAACAAGTATCATTCAGATTGACTAAAACAGCAATGAAAAGCAAATCTAAATCGAAAAAAACTAAGATTGACGGAGATAAGAAATTTTTTTTTTCATACAATAACGATGAAATTGAAAAAAATAACACATTTTCTGCCAAAGTATCAATATCTATTTAGATTGACTAAAACAGCAATGAAAACAAATCTTAATCGAAAAAAAATTAAGATTAACGGATTTAAGAGATTTGTTTTTTTTCATACAATAACTATAAAATAAAAAAAACACATATTCTGCCAAACATTTGAAAAAATCGTTGTCAGAGTATCAAGTATCATTCAGATTGACTAAAACAGCAATGAAAAGCAAATTTAAATTAAAAAAAACTAAGATTGACGAAGATAAGAGATTTTTTTTCATACAATAGCTATGAAATAAAAAAAACACATTTTCTGCCAAACTACTGAAAAAATCGTTGTCAGAGTATCAAGTATCAAGTATCATTCAGATTGACTAAAACAGCAATGAAAAGCAAATCTAAATCGAAAAAAACTAAGATTGACGGAGATAAGAAATTTGTTTTTTCATACAATAACGATGATATAAAAAAATAACACATTTTCTGCCAAACTACTGAAAAATCGTTGACAAAGTATCAAGTAACAAGTATCATTCAGATTGACTAAAACAGCAATGAAAAGTAAATATAAATTAAAAAAAAAACTAAGATTGTCGGAGATAAGAGTTTTTTTTTTCATACAATAACGATGAAATAAAAACATAACACATTTTCTGCCAAACTACTGAAAAAATCGTTGTCAAAATATCAAGTATCAACTATCATTCAGATTGACTAAAACAGCAATGAAAAGCAAATCTAAATCGAAAAAAACTAAGATTGACGAAGATAAGAGATTTTTTTTCATACAATAATGATGATATAAAAAAATAACACATTTTCTGCCAAAGTACTGAAAAAATCGTTGTCAAAATATCAAGTATCAAGTATCATTCAGATTGACTAAAACAGCAATGAAAAGCAAATCTAAATCGAAAAAAACTAAGATTGACGAAGATAAGAGATTTTTTTTCATACAATAACGATGATATAAAAAAATAACACATTTTCTGCCAAACTACTGAAAAATCGTTGACAAAGTATCAAGTAACAAGTATCATTCAGATTGACTAAAACAGCAATGAAAAGTAAATATAAATTTAAAAAAAAACTAAGATTGTCGGAGATAAGAGTTTTTTTTTTCATACAATAACGATGAAATAAAAACATAACACATTTTCTGCCAAACTACTGAAAAAATCGTTGTCAAAATATCAAGTATCAAGTATCATTCAGATTGACTAAAACAGCAATGAAAAGCAAATCTAAATCGAAAAAAACTAAGATTGACGAAGATAAGAGATTTTTTTTCATACAATAACGATGATATAAAAAAATAACACATTTTCTGCCAAACTACTGAAAAATCGTTGACAAAGTATCAAGTAACAAGTATCATTCAGATTGACTAAAACAGCAATGAAAACAAATCTTAATCGAAAAAAAATTAAGATTTACGGATTTAAGATATTTGTTTTTTTTCATACAATAACGATGAAATAAAAAAAACACATTTTCTGCCAAACATTTGAAAAAATCGTTGTCAGAGTATCAAGTATCAAGTATCATTCAGATTGACTAAAACAGCAATGAAAAGCAAATCTAAATTGAAAAAAACTAAGATTGACGAAGATAAGAGATTTTTTTTCATACAATAACTATGAAATAAAAATAACACATTTTCTGCCAAACATTTGAAAAAATCGTTGTCAGAGTATCAAGTATCAAGTATCATTCAGATTGACTAAAACAGCAATGAAAAGCAAATCTAAATCGAAAAAAACTAAGATTGACGGAGATAAGAAATTTTTTTTTTCATACAATAACGATGAAATTGAAAAAAATAACACATTTTCTGCCAAAGTATCAATATCTATTTAGATTGACTAAAACAGCAATGAAAACAAATCTAAATCGAAAAAAAATTAAGATTAACGGATTTAAGAGATTTGTTTTTTTTCATACAATAACTATGAAATAAAAAAAACACATTTTCTGCCAAACATTTGAAAAAATCGTTGTCAGAGTATCAAGTATCAAGTATCATTCAGATTGACTAAAACAGCAATGAAAAGCAAATCTAAATCGAAAAAAATTAAGATTGACGAAGATAAGAGATTTTTTTTCATACAATAACGATGATATAAAAAAATAACACATTTTCTGCCAAACTACTGAAAAATCGTTGACAAAGTATCAAGTAACAAGTATCATTCAGATTGACTAAAACAGCAATGAAAAGTAAATATAAATTTAAAAAAAAATTAAGATTAACGGATTTAAGAGATTTGTTTTTTCATACAATAACGATGAAATATAAAAATAACACATTTTCTGCCAAACTACTGAAAAAATCGTTGTCAATGTATCAAGTATCATTCATTTTGACTAAAACAACAATAAAAAGCAAATCTAAATCGAAAAAAACTAAGATTGATGGAGATAAGAAATTTTTTTTTTCATACAATAACGATGAAATTGGAAAAAAACACACTTTCTACTAAAGTATCAATATCTATTTAGATTGACTAAAACAGCAATGAAAACAAATCTTAATCGAAAACAAATTAAGATTAACGGATTTAAGCGATTTGTTTTTTTCATACAATAACTATGAAATAAAAAAAACACATTTTCTGTCAAACATTTGAAAAAACCGTTGTCAGAGTATCAAGTATCAAGTATCATTCAGATTGACTAAAACAACAATAAAAAGCAAATCTAAATCGAAAAAAACCAAGATTGATGGAGATAAGAAATTTTTTTTTTCATACAATAACGATGAAATTGGAAAAAAACACACTTTCTGCTAAAGTATCAATATCTATTTAGATCGACTAAAACAGCAATGAAAAGCAAATCTAAATCGAAAAAAAATTAAGATTAACGGATTAAAGAGATTTGTTTTTTTCATACAATAACTATGAAATAAAAAAAACACATTTTCTGTCAAACATTTGAAAAAATCGTTGTCAGAGTATCAAGTATCATTCAGATTGACTAAAACAGCAATGAAAAGCAAATCTTAATCGAAAAAAACTAAGATTGACGGAGATAAGAGATTTTTTTTTCATACAATAACGATGAAATTGAAAAAAAAAACACATTTTCTGCCAAAGTATCAATACCTAATTAGATTGACTAAAACAGCAATGAAAACAAATCTTAATCGAAAAAAAATTAAGATTAACGGATTTAAGAGATTTGTTTTTTTCATACAATAACTATGAAATAAAAAAAACACATTTTCTGCCAAACATTTAAAAAAATCGTTGTCAGAGTATCAAGTATCAAGTATCATTCAGATTGACTAAAACAGCAATGAAAAGCAAATCTAAATTGAAAAAAACTAAGATTGACGAAGATAAGAGATTTTTTTTCATACAATAACTATGAAATAAAAAAAACACATTTTCTGCCAAACATTTGAAAAAATCGTTGTCAGAGTATCAAGTATCAAGTATCATTCAGATTGACTAAAACAGCAATGAAAAGCAAATCTAAATCGAAAAAAACTAAGATTGACGAAGATAAGAGATTTTTTTTCATACAATAACGATGATATAAAAAAATAACACATATTCTGCCAAACTACTGAAAAAATCGTTGTCAAAGTATCAAGTATCAAGTATCATTCAGATTGACTAAAACAGCAATGAAAAGCAAATCTTAATCGAAAAAAACTAAGATTGACGGAGATAAGTGATTTGTTTTTTTCATACAATAACTATGAAATAAAAAAAACACATTTTCTGCCAAACATTTGAAAAAATCGTTGTCAGAGTATCAAGTATCATTCAGATTGACTAAAACAGCAATGAAAAGCAAATCTAAATCGAAAAAAACTAAGATTGACGAAGATAAGAGATTTTTTTTCATACAATAACGATGATATAAAAAAATAACACATATTCTGCCAAACTACTGAAAAAATCGTTGTCAAAGTATCAAGTATCAAGTATCATTCAGATTGACTAAAACAGCAATGAAAAGCAAATCTTAATCGAAAAAAACTAAGATTGACGGAGATAAGTGATTTGTTTTTTTCATACAATAACTATGAAATAAAAAAAACACATTTTCTGCCAAACATTTGAAAAAATCGTTGTCAGAGTATCAAGTATCAAGTATCATTCAGATTGACTAAAACAGCAATGAAAAGCAAATCTAAATCGAAAAAAACTAAGATTGACGAAGATAAGAGATTTTTTTTCATACAATAACGATGATATAAAAAAAAACACATATTCTGCCAAACTACTGAAAAAATCGTTGTCAAAGTATCAAGTATCATTCAGATTGACTAAAACAGCAATGAAAAGTAAATATAAATTTAAAAAAAAATTAAGATTGTCGGAGATAAGAGTTTTTTTTTTCATACAATAACGATGAAATAAAAACATAACACATTTTCTGCCAAAGTATCAATATCTATTAAGATTGACTAAAACAGCAATGAAAACAAATCTTAATCGAAAAAAAATTAAGATTAACGGATTTAAGAGATTTATTTTTTTCATACAATAACTATGAAATAAAAAAAACACATTTTCTGCCAAACATTTGAAAAAATCGTTGTCAGAGTATCAAGTATCAAGTATCATTCAGATTGACTAAAACAGCAATGAAAAGCAAATCTAAATCGAAAAAAACTAAGATTGACGAAGATAAGAATTTTTTTTTTCATACAATAATGATGATATAAAAAAATAACACATTTTCTGCCAAACTACTGAAAAATCGTTGACAAAGTATCAAGTAACAAGTATCATTCAGATTGACTAAAACAGCAATGAAAAGTAAATATAAATTTAAAAAAAAAGTAAGATTGTCGGAGATAAGAGATTTTTTTTTCATACAATAACGATGAAATAAAAAATTAACACATTTTCTGCCAAACTACTGAAAAAATCGTTGTCAAAATATCAAGTATCAAGTATCATTCAGATTGACTAAAACAGCAATGAAAAGCAAATCTAAATCGAAAAAAACTAAGATTGACGAAGATAAGAGATTTTTTTTCATACAATAACGATGATATAAAAAAATAACACATTTTCTGCCAAACTACTGAAAAATCGTTGACAAAATATCAAGTAACAAGTATCATTCAGATTGACTAAAACAGCAATGAAAAGTAAATATAAATTTAAAAAAAAATTAAGATTGTCGGAGATAAGAGTTTTTTTTTCATACAATAACGATGAAATAAAAACATAACACATTTTCTGCCAAAGTATCAATATCTATTAAGATTGACTAAAACAGCAATGAAAACAAATCTTAATCGAAAAAAAATTAAGATTAACGGATTTAAGAGATTTGTTTTTTTCATACAATAACTATGAAATAAAAACATAACACATTTTCTGACAAACTACTGAAAAAAACGTTGTCAGAGTATCAAGTATCAAGTATCATTCAGATTGACTAAAACAGCAATGAAAAGCAAATCTAAATCGAAAAAAACTAAGATTGACGAAGATAAGAGATTTTTTTTCATACAATAATGATGATATAAAAAAATAACACATTTTCTGCCAAACTACTGAAAAATCGTTGACAAAGTATCAAGTAACAAGTATCATTCAGATTGACTAAAACAGCAATAAAAAGTAAATATAAATTTAAAAAAAAACTAAGATTGTCGGAGATAAGAGTTTTTTTTTTCATACAATAACGATGAAATAAAAACATAACACATTTTCTGCCAAACTACTGAAAAAATCGTTGTCAAAATATCAAGTATCAAGTATCATTCAGATTAACTAAAACAGCAATGAAAAGCAAATCTAAATCGAAAAAAACTAAGATTGACGAAGATAAGAGATTTTTTTTCATACAATAACAATGATATAAAAAAATAACACATTTTCTGCCAAACTACTGAAAAATCGTTGACAAAGTATCAAGTAACAAGTATCATTCAGATTGACTAAAACAGCAATGAAAAGTAAATATAAATTTAAAAAAAAACTAAGATTGTCATAGATAAGAGTTTTTTTTTTCATACAGTAACAATGAAATAAAAAAATAACACATTTTCTGCCAAAATACTGAAAAAATCGTTGTCAAAGTATCAAGTATCAAGTATCATTCAGATTGACTAAAACAGCAATGAAAAGCAAATCTTAATCGAAAAAAACTAAGATTGACGAAGATAAGAGATTTTTTTTCATACAATAACGATGATATAAAAAAATAACACATTTTCTGCCAAACTACTGAAAAATCGTTGACAAAGTATCAAGTAACAAGTATCATTCAGATTGACTAAAACAGCAATGAAAAGCAAATCTAAATCGAAAAAAACTAAGATTGACGAAGATAAGAGATTTGTTTTTTCATACAATAACGATGAAATAAAAAAATAACACATTTTCTGCCAAACATTTGAAAAAATCGTTGTCAGATTATCAAGTATCAAGTATCATTCAGATTGACTAAAACAGCAATGAAAAGCAAATCTAAATCGAAAAAAACTAAGATTGACGAAGATAAGAGATTTTTTTTCATACAATAATGATGATATAAAAAAATAACACATTTTCTGCCAAACTACTGAAAAATCGTTGACAAAGTATCAAGTAACAAGTATCATTCAGATTGACTAAAACAGCAATGAAAAGTAAATATAAATTTAAAAAAAAACTAAGATTGTCGGAGATAAGAGTTTTTTTTTTCATACAATAACGATGAAATAAAAACATAACACATTTTCTGCCAAACTACTGAAAAAATCGTTGTCAAAATATCAAGTATCAAGTATCATTCAGATTGACTAAAACAGCAATGAAAAGCAAATCTAAATCGAAAAAAACTAAGATTGACGAAGATAAGAGATTTTTTTTCATACAATAACGATGATATAAAAAAATAACACATTTTCTGCCAAACTACAGAAAAATCGTTGACAAAGTATCAAGTAACAAGTATCATTCAGATTGACTAAAACAGCAATGAAAAGCAAATCTCAATCGAAAAAAACTAAGATTGACAAAGATAAGAGATTTGTTTTTTCATACAATAAAGATGAAATAAAAAAATAACACATTTTCTGCCAAACTACTGAAAAAATCGTTGTCAAAGTATCAAGTATCATTCATTTTGACTAAAACAACAATAAAAAGCAAATCTAAATCGAAAAAAATTAAGATTGATTGAGATAAGAGATTTTTTTTTTCATACAATAACGATGAAATTGAAAAAAAAACACATTTTCTGCCAAAACATCAATATCTATTTAGATTGACTAAAACAGCAATGAAAACAAATCTTAATCGAAAAAAAAATTAAGATTAACGGATTTAAGAGATTTGTTTTTTTCATACAATAACTATGAAATAAAAAAAACACATTTTCTGCCAATCATTTGAAAAAATCATTGTCAGAGTATCAAGTATCAAGTATCATTCAGATTGACTAAAACAGCAATGAAAAGCAAATCTAAATTGAAAAAAACTAAGATTGACGAAGATAAGAGATTTTTTTTCATACAATAACGATGATATAAAACAAATAACATATATTCTGCCAAACTACTGAAAAAATCGTTGTCAAAGTATCAAGTATCAAGTATCATTCAGATTGACTAAAACAGCAATGAAAAGCAAATCTTAATCGAAAAAAACTAAGATTGACGGAGATAAGAGATTTTTTTTTTCATACAATAACGATGAAATTGAAAAAAAAAACACATTTTCTGCCAAAGTATCAATATCTATTTAGATTGACTAAAACAGCAATGAAAACAAATCTTAATCGAAAAAAAATTAAGATTAACGGATTTAAGAGATTTGTTTTTTTTCATACAATAACTATGAAATAAAAAAAACACATTTTCTGCCAAACATTTGAAAAAATCGTTGTCAGAGTATCAAGTATCATTCAGATTGACTAAAACAGCAATGAAAAGCAAATCTAAATTAAAAAAACTAAGATTGACGAAGATAAGAGATTTTTTTTCATACAATAACTATGAAATAAAAAAACACATTTTCTGCCAAACATTTGAAAAAATCGTTGTCAGAGTATCAAGTAACAAGTATCATTCAGATTGACTAAAACAGCAATGAAAAGCAAATCTAAATCGAAAAAAACTAAGATTGACGAAGATAAGAGATTTGTTTTTTCATACAATAACGATGAAATAAAAAAATAACACATTTTCTGCCAAACATTTGAAAAAATCGTTGTCAGATTATCAAGTATCAAGTATCATTCAGATTGACTAAAACAGCAATGAAAAGCAAATCTAAATCGAAAAAAACTAAGATTGACGAAGATAAGAGATTTTTTTTCATACAATAATGATGATATAAAAAAATAACACATTTTCTGCCAAACTACTGAAAAATCGTTGACAAAGTATCAAGTAACAAGTATCATTCAGATTGACTAAAACAGCAATGAAAAGTAAATATAAATTTAAAAAAAAACTAAGATTGTCGGAGATAAGAGTTTTTTTTTTCATACAATAACGATGAAATAAAAACATAACACATTTTCTGCCAAACTACTGAAAAAATCGTTGTCAAAATATCAAGTATCAAGTATCATTCAGATTGACTAAAACAGCAATGAAAAGCAAATCTAAATCGAAAAAAACTAAGATTGACGAAGATAAGAGATTTTTTTTCATACAATAACGATGATATAAAAAAATAACACATTTTCTGCCAAACTACAGAAAAATCGTTGACAAAGTATCAAGTAACAAGTATCATTCAGATTGACTAAAACAGCAATGAAAAGCAAATCTCAATCGAAAAAAACTAAGATTGACAAAGATAAGAGATTTGTTTTTTCATACAATAAAGATGAAATAAAAAAATAACACATTTTCTGCCAAACTACTGAAAAAATCGTTGTCAAAGTATCAAGTATCATTCATTTTGACTAAAACAACAATAAAAAGCAAATCTAAATCGAAAAAAATTAAGATTGATTGAGATAAGAGATTTTTTTTTTCATACAATAACGATGAAATTGAAAAAAAAACACATTTTCTGCCAAAACATCAATATCTATTTAGATTGACTAAAACAGCAATGAAAACAAATCTTAATCGAAAAAAAAATTAAGATTAACGGATTTAAGAGATTTGTTTTTTTCATACAATAACTATGAAATAAAAAAAACACATTTTCTGCCAATCATTTGAAAAAATCATTGTCAGAGTATCAAGTATCAAGTATCATTCAGATTGACTAAAACAGCAATGAAAAGCAAATCTAAATTGAAAAAAACTAAGATTGACGAAGATAAGAGATTTTTTTTCATACAATAACGATGATATAAAACAAATAACATATATTCTGCCAAACTACTGAAAAAATCGTTGTCAAAGTATCAAGTATCAAGTATCATTCAGATTGACTAAAACAGCAATGAAAAGCAAATCTTAATCGAAAAAAACTAAGATTGACGGAGATAAGAGATTTTTTTTTTCATACAATAACGATGAAATTGAAAAAAAAAACACATTTTCTGCCAAAGTATCAATATCTATTTAGATTGACTAAAACAGCAATGAAAACAAATCTTAATCGAAAAAAAATTAAGATTAACGGATTTAAGAGATTTGTTTTTTTTCATACAATAACTATGAAATAAAAAAAACACATTTTCTGCCAAACATTTGAAAAAATCGTTGTCAGAGTATCAAGTATCATTCAGATTGACTAAAACAGCAATGAAAAGCAAATCTAAATTAAAAAAACTAAGATTGACGAAGATAAGAGATTTTTTTTCATACAATAACTATGAAATAAAAAAACACATTTTCTGCCAAACATTTGAAAAAATCGTTGTCAGAGTATCAAGTAACAAGTATCATTCAGATTGACTAAAACAGCAATGAAAAGCAAATCTAAATCGAAAAAAACTAAGATTGACGGAGATAAGAATTTTTTTTTTTCATACAATAACGATGAAATTGAAAAAAAAACACATTTTCTGCCAAAGTATCAATATCTATTTAGATTGACTAAAACAGCAATGAAAACAAATCTTAATCGAAAAAAAAATTAAGATTAACGGATTTAAGAGATTTGTTTTTTTTCATACAATAACTATGAAATAAAAAAAACACATTTTCTGCCAAACATTTGAAAAAATCGTTGTCAGAGTATCAAGTATCATTCAGATTGACTAAAACAGCAATGAAAAGAAAATTTAAATTAAAAAAAACTAAGATTGACGAAGATAAGAAATTTTTTTTTTTCATACAATAACGATGAAATTGAAAAAAAACAAATTTTATGCCAAAGTATCAATATCTATTAAGATTGACTAAAACAGCAATGAAAACAAATCTTAATCGAAAAAAAATTAAGATTAACGGATTTAAGAGATTTGTTTTTTTCATACAATAACTATGAAATAAAAAAAACACATTTTCTGCCAAACTACTGAAAAAATCGTTGTCAGAGTATCAAGTATCAAGTATCATTCAGATTGACTAAAACAGCAATGAAAAGCAAATCTAAATTGAAAAAAAACTAAGATTGACGAAGATAAGAGATTTTTTTTTTTCATACAATAACGATGAAATTGAAAAAAAAACACATTTTATGCCAAAGTATCAATATCTATTAAGATTGACTAAAACAGCAATGAAAACAAATCTTAATCGAAAAAAAATTAAGATTAACGGATTAAAGAGATTTGTTTTTTTCATACAATAACTATGAAATAAAAAAAACACATTTTCTGTCAAACATTTGAAAAAATCGTTGTCAGAGTATCAAGTATCATTCAGATTGACTAAAACAGCAATGAAAAGCA
Source organism: Ptychoptera albimana (assembly GCA_961205885.1). Taxonomy (NCBI): domain Eukaryota; kingdom Metazoa; phylum Arthropoda; class Insecta; order Diptera; family Ptychopteridae; genus Ptychoptera; species Ptychoptera albimana. Next base: position 48,315,012 of record OY540801.1, read on the forward strand.
AATTTAAATTAAAAAAAACTAAGATTGACGAAGATAAGAAATTTTTTTTTTCATACAATAACGATGAAATTGAAAAAAAAACACATTTTATGCCAAAGTATCAATATCTATTAAGATTGACTAAAACAGCAATGAAAACAAATCTTAATCGAAAAAAAATTAAGATTAACGGATTTAAGAGATTTGTTTTTTTCATACAATAACTATGAAATAAAAAAAACACATTTTCTGCCAAACATTTAAAAAAATCGTTGTCAGAGTATCAAGTATCAAGTATCATTCAGATTGACTAAAACAGCAATGAAAAGCAAATCTAAATTGAAAAAAAACTAAGATTGACGAAGATAAGAGATTTTTTTTTTTCATACAATAACGATGAAATTGAAAAAAAAAACACATTTTATGCCAAAGTATCAATATCTATTAAGATTGACTAAAACAGCAATGAAAACAAATCTTAATCGAAAAAAAATTAAGATTAACGGATTAAAGAGATTTTTTTTTTTCATACAATAACTATGAAATAAAAAAACACATTTTCTGTCAAACATTTGAAAAAATCGTTGTCAGAGTATCAAGTATCATTCAGATTGACTAAAACAGCAATGAAAAGCAAATCTTAATCGAAAAAAACTAAGATTGACGGAGATAAGAGATTTTTTTTTCATACAATAACGATGAAATTGAAAAAAAAAACACATTTTCTGCCAAAGTATCAATACCTATTTAGATTGACTAAAACAGCAATGAAAACAAATCTTAATCGAAAAAAAATTAAGATTAACGGATTTAAGAGATTTGTTTTTTTCATACAATAACTATGAAATAAAAAAAACACATTTTCTGCCAAACATTTAAAAAAATCGTTGTCAGAGTATCAAGTATCAAGTATCAAGTATCATTCAGATTGACTAAAACAGCAATGAAAAGCAAATCTAAATTGAAAAAAACTAAGATTGACGAAGATAAGAGATTTTTTTTCATACAATAACTATGAAATAAAAACATAACACATTTTCTGCCAAACATTTTAAAAAATCGTTGTCAGAGTATCAAGTATCAAGTATCATTCAGATTGACTAAAACAGCAATGAAAAGCAAATCTAAATCGAAAAAAACTAAGATTGACGGAGATAAGAAATTTTTTTTTTCATACAATAACGATGAAATTGAAAAAAATAACACATTTTCTGCCAAAGTATCAATATCTATTTAGATTGACTAAAACAGCAATGAAAACAAATCTTAATCGAAAAAAAATTAAGATTAACGGATTTAAGAGATTTGTTTTTTTTCATACAATAACTATAAAATAAAATAAACACATATTCTGCCAAACATTTGAAAAAATCGTTGTCAAAGTATCAAGTATCATTCAGATTGACTAAAACAGCAATGAAAAGCAAATCTAAATCGAAAAAAACTAAGATTGACGAAGATAAGAGATTTTTTTTCATACAATAACGATGATATAAAAAAATAACACATATTCTGCCAAACTACTGAAAAAATCGTTGTCAAAGTATCAAGTATCAAGTATCATTCAGATTGACTAAAACAGCAATGAAAAGCAAATCTTAATCGAAAAAAACTAAGATTGACGGAGATAAGTGATTTGTTTTTTTCATACAATAACTATGAAATAAAAAAAACACATTTTCTGCCAAACATTTGAAAAAATCGTTGTCAGAGTATCAAGTATCAAGTATCATTCAGATTGACTAAAACAGCAATGAAAAGCAAATCTAAATCGAAAAAAACTAAGATTGACGAAGATAAGAGATTTTTTTTCATACAATAACGATGATATAAAAAAAAACACATATTCTGCCAAACTACTGAAAACATCGTTGTCAAAGTATCAAGTATCATTCAGATTGACTAAAACAGCAATGAAAAGTAAATATAAATTAAAAAAAAATTAAGATTGTCGGAGATAAGAGTTTTTTTTTTCATACAATAACGATGAAATAAAAACATAACACATTTTCTGCCAAAGTATCAATATCTATTAAGATTGACTAAAACAGCAATGAAAACAAATCTTAATCGAAAAAAAATTAAGATTAACGGATTAAAGAGATTTGTTTTTTTCATACAATAACTATGAAATAAAAAAAACACATTTTCTGTCAAACATTTGAAAAAATCGTTGTCAGAGTATCAAGTATCATTCAGATTGACTAAAACAGCAATGAAAAGCAAATCTTAATCGAAAAAAACTAAGATTGACGGAGATAAGAGATTTTTTTTTCATACAATAACGATGAAATTGAAAAAAAAAACACATTTTCTGCCAAAGTATCAATACCTATTTAGATTGACTAAAACAGCAATGAAAACAAATCTTAATCGAAAAAAAATTAAGATTAACGGATTTAAGAGATTTGTTTTTTTCATACAATAACTATGAAATAAAAAAAACACATTTTCTGCCAAACATTTAAAAAAATCGTTGTCAGAGTATCAAGTATCAAGTATCATTCAGATTGACTAAAACAGCAATGAAAAGCAAATCTAAATTGAAAAAAACTAAGATTGACGAAGATAAGAGATTTTTTTTCATACAATAACTATGAAATAAAAACATAACACATTTTCTGCCAAACATTTGAAAAAATCGTTGTCAGAGTATCAAGTATCAAGTATCATTCAGATTGACTAAAACAGCAATGAAAAGCAAATCTAAATAAAAAAAAACTAAGATTGACGGAGATAAGAAATTTTTTTTTTCATACAATAACGATGAAATTGAAAAAAATAACACATTTTCTGCCAAAGTATCAATATCTATTTAGATTGACTAAAACAGCAATGAAAACAAATCTTAATCGAAAAAAAATTAAGATTAACGGATTTAAGAGATTTGTTTTTTTTCATACAATAACTATAAAATAAAATAAACACATATTCTGCCAAACATTTGAAAAAATCGTTGTCAAAGTATCAAGTATCATTCAGATTGACTAAAACAGCAATGAAAAGCAAATCTAAATCGAAAAAAACTAAGATTGACGAAGATAAGAGATTTTTTTTCATACAATAACGATGATATAAAAAAATAACACATATTCTGCCAAACTACTGAAAAAATCGTTGTCAAAGTATCAAGTATCAAGTATCATTCAGATTGACTAAAACAGCAATGAAAAGCAAATCTTAATCGAAAAAAACTAAGATTGACGGAGATAAGTGATTTGTTTTTTTCATACAATAACTATGAAATAAAAAAAACACATTTTCTGCCAAACATTTGAAAAAATCGTTGTCAGAGTATCAAGTATCAAGTATCATTCAGATTGACTAAAACAGCAATAAAAAGCAAATCTAAATCGAAAAAAACTAAGATTGACGAAGATAAGAGATTTTTTTTCATACAATAACGATGATATAAAAAAAAACACATATTCTGCCAAACTACTGAAAAAATCATTGTCAAAGTATCAAGTATCATTCAGATTGACTAAAACAGCAATGAAAAGTAAATATAAATTTAAAAAAAAATTAAGATTGTCGGAGATAAGAGTTTTTTTTTTCATACAATAACGATGAAATAAAAACATAACACATTTTCTGCCAAAGTATCAATATCTATTAAGATTGACTAAAACAGCAATGAAAACAAATCTTAATCGAAAAAAAATTAAGATTAACGGATTTAAGAGATTTATTTTTTTCATACAATAACTATGAAATAAAAAAAACACATTTTCTGCCAAACATTTGAAAAAATCGTTGTCAGAGTATCAAGTATCATTCAGATTGACTAAAACAGCAATGAAAAGCAAATCTAAATCGAAAAAAACTAAGATTGACGGAGATAAGAGATTTTTTTTTCATACAATAACGATGAAATTGAAAAAAAAACACATTTTCTGCCAAAGTATCAATACCTATTTAGATTGACTAAAACAGCAATGAAAACAAATCTTAATCGAAAAAAACTAAGATTGACGGAGATAAGAAATTTTTTTTTTCATACAATAACGATGAAATTGAAAAAAATAACACATTTTCTGCCAAAGTATCAATATCTATTTAGATTGACTAAAACAGCAATGAAAACAAATCTTAATCGAAAAAAAATTAAGATTAACGGATTAAAGAGATTTGTTTTTTTCATACAATAACTATGAAATAAAAAAAACACATTTTCTGTCAAACATTTGAAAAAATCGTTGTCAGAGTATCAAGTATCAAGTATCATTCAGATTGACTAAAACAGCAATGAAAAGCAAATCTAAATCGAAAAAAACTAAGATTGACGGAGATAAGAAATTTTTTTTTTCATACAATAACGATGAAATTGAAAAAAATAACACATTTTCTGCCAAAGTATCAATATCTATTTAGATTGACTAAAACAGCAATGAAAACAAATCTTAATCGAAAAAAAATTAAGATTAACGGATTTAAGAGATTTGTTTTTTTTCATACAATAACTATAAAATAAAATAAACACATATTCTGCCAAACATTTGAAAAAATCGTTGTCAGAGTATCAAGTATCAAGTATCATTCAGATTGACTAAAACAGCAATGAAAAGCAAATCTAAATCGAAAAAAACTAAGATTGACGGAGATAAGAGATTTTTTTTTCATACAATAACGATGAAATTGAAAAAAAAAACACATTTTCTGCCAAAGTATCAATACCTATTTAGATTGACTAAAACAGCAATGAAAACAAATCTTAATCGAAAAAAACTAAGATTGACGGAGATAAGAAATTTTTTTTTTCATACAATAACGATGAAATTGAAAAAAATAACACATTTTCTGCCAAAGTATCAATATCTATTTAGATTGACTAAAACAGCAATGAAAACAAATCTTAATCGAAAAAAAATTAAGATTAACGGATTAAAGAGATTTGTTTTTTTCATACAATAACTATGAAATAAAAAAAACACATTTTCTGTCAAACATTTGCAAAAATCGTTGTCAGAGTATCAAGTATCATTCAGATTGACTAAAACAGCAATGAAAAGCAAATGTAAATCGAAAAAAACTAAGATTGACGAAGATAAGAGATTTTTTTTCATACAATAACGATGATATAAAAAAATAACACATATTCTGCCAAACTACTGAAAAAATCGTTGTCAAAGTATCAAGTATCAAGTATCATTCAGATTGACTAAAACAGCAATGAAAAGCAAATCTTAATCGAAAAAAACTAAGATTGACGGAGATAAGTGATTTGTTTTTTTCATACAATAACTATGAAATAAAAAAAACACATTTTCTGCCAAACATTTGAAAAAATCGTTGTCAGAGTATCAAGTATCAAGTATCATTCAGATTGACTAAAACAGCAATGAAAAGCAAATCTAAATCGAAAAAAACTAAGATTGACGAAGATAAGAGATTTTTTTTCATACAATAACGATGATATAAAAAAAAACACATATTCTGCCAAACTACTGAAAAAATCGTTGTCAAAGTATCAAGTATCATTCAGATTGACTAAAACAGCAATGAAAAGTAAATATAAATTTAAAAAAAAATTAAGATTGTCGGAGATAAGAGTTTTTTTTTTCATACAATAACGATGAAATAAAAACATAACACATTTTCTGCCAAAGTATCAATATCTATTAAGATTGACTAAAACAGCAATGAAAACAAATCTTAATCGAAAAAAAATTAAGATTAACGGATTTAAGAGATTTATTTTTTTCATACAATAACTATGAAATAAAAAAAACACATTTTCTGCCAAACATTTGAAAAAATCGTTGTCAGAGTATCAAGTATCAAGTATCATTCAGATTGACTAAAACAGCAATGAAAAGCAAATCTAAATCGAAAAAAACTAAGATTGACGAAGATAAGAGATTTTTTTTCATACAATAATGATGATATAAAAAAATAACACATTTTCTGCCAAACTACTGAAAAATCGTTGACAAAGTATCAAGTATCAAGTATCATTCAGATTGACTAAAACAGCAATGAAAAGTAAATATAAATTTAAAAAAAAACTAAGATTGTCGGAGATAAGAGATTTTTTTTTCATACAATAACGATGAAATAAAAACATAACACATTTTCTGCCAAACTACTGAAAAAATCGTTGTCAAAATATCAAGTATCAAGTATCATTCAGATTGACTAAAACAGCAATGAAAAGCAAATCTAAATCGAAAAAAACTAAGATTGACGAAGATAAGAGATTTTTTTTCATACAATAACGATGATATAAAAAAATAACTCATTTTCTGCCAAACTACTGAAAAATCGTTGACAAAATATCAAGTAACAAGTATCATTCAGAATGACTAAAACAGCAATGAAAAGTAAATATAAATTTAAAAAAAAACTAAGATTGTCGGAGATAAGAGATTTTTTTTCATACAATAACGATGAAATAAAAACATAACACATTTTCTGCCAAACTACTGAAAAAATCGTTGTCAAAATATCAAGTATCAAGTATCATTCAGATTGACTAAAACAGCAATGAAAAGTAAATATAAATTTAAAAAAAAACTAAGATTGTCATAGATAAGAGTTTTTTTTTTCATACAGTAACAATGAAATAAAAAAATAACACATTTTCTGCCAAAATACTGAAAAAATCGTTGTCAAAGTATCAAGTATCAAGTATCATTCAGATTGACTAAAACAGCAATGAAAAGCAAATCTTAATCGAAAAAAACTAAGATTGACGGAGATAAGTGATTTGTTTTTTTCATACAATAACTATGAAATAAAAAAAACACATTTTCTGCCAAACATTTGAAAAAATCGTTGTCAGAGTATCAAGTATCAAGTATCATTCAGATTGACTAAAACAGCAATGAAAAGCAAATCTAAATCGAAAAAAACTAAGATTGACGAAGATAAGAGATTTTTTTTCATACAATAACGATGATATAAAAAAAAACACATATTCTGCCAAACTACTGAAAAAATCGTTGTCAAAGTATCAAGTATCATTCAGATTGACTAAAACAGCAATGAAAAGTAAATATAAATTTAAAAAAAAATTAAGATTGTCGGAGATAAGAGTTTTTTTTTTCATACAATAACGATGAAATAAAAACATAACACATTTTCTGCCAAAGTATCGATATCTATTAAGATTGACTAAAACAGCAATGAAAACAAATCTTAATCGAAAAAAAATTAAGATTAACGGATTAAAGAGATTTGTTTTTTTCATACAATAACTATGAAATAAAAAAAACACATTTTCTGTCAAACATTTGAAAAAATCGTTGTCAGAGTATCAAGTATCATTCAGATTGACTAAAACAGCAATGAAAAGCAAATCTTAATCGAAAAAAACTAAGATTGACGGAGATAAGAGATTTTTTTTTCATACAATAACGATGAAATTGAAAAAAAAAACACATTTTCTGCCAAAGTATCAATACCTATTTAGATTGACTAAAACAGCAATGAAAACAAATCTTAATCGAAAAAAAATTAAGATTAACGGATTTAAGAGATTTGTTTTTTTCATACAATAACTATGAAATAAAAAAAACACATTTTCTGCCAAACATTTAAAAAAATCGTTGTCAGAGTATCAAGTATCAAGTATCATTCAGATTGACTAAAACAGCAATGAAAAGCAAATCTAAATTGAAAAAAACTAAGATTGACGAAGATAAGAGATTTTTTTTCATACAATAACTATGAAATAAAAACATAACACATTTTCTGCCAAACATTTGAAAAAATCGTTGTCAGAGTATCAAGTATCAAGTATCATTCAGATTGACTAAAACAGCAATGAAAAGCAAATCTAAATCGAAAAAAACTAAGATTGACGGAGATAAGAAATTTTTTTTTTCATACAATAACGATGAAATTGAAAAAAATAACACATTTTCTGCCAAAGTATCAATATCTATTTAGATTGACTAAAACAGCAATGAAAACAAATCTTAATCGAAAAAAAATTAAGATTAACGGATTTAAGAGATTTGTTTTTTTTCATACAATAACTATAAAATAAAATAAACACATATTCTGCCAAACATTTGAAAAAATCGTTGTCAAAGTATCAAGTATCATTCAGATTGACTAAAACAGCAATGAAAAGCAAATCTAAATCGAAAAAAACTAAGATTGACGAAGATAAGAGATTTTTTTTCATACAATAACGATGATATAAAAAAATAACACATATTCTGCCAAACTACTGAAAAAATCGTTGTCAAAGTATCAAGTATCAAGTATCATTCAGATTGACTAAAACAGCAATGAAAAGCAAATCTTAATCGAAAAAAACTAAGATTGACGGAGATAAGTGATTTGTTTTTTTCATACAATAACTATGAAATAAAAAAAACACATTTTCTGCCAAACATTTGAAAAAATCGTTGTCAGAGTATCAAGTATCAAGTATCATTCAGATTGACTAAAACAGCAATGAAAAGCAAATCTAAATCGAAAAAAACTAAGATTGACGAAGATAAGAGATTTTTTTTCATACAATAACGATGATATAAAAAAAAACACATATTCTGCCAAACTACTGAAAAAATCGTTGTCAAAGTATCAAGTATCATTCAGATTGACTAAAACAGCAATGAAAAGTAAATATAAATTTAAAAAAAAATTAAGATTGTCGGAGATAAGAGTTTTTTTTTTCATACAATAACGATGAAATAAAAACATAACACATTTTCTGCCAAAGTATCAATATCTATTAAGATTGACTAAAACAGCAATGAAAACAAATCTTAATCGAAAAAAAATTAAGATTAACGGATTTAAGAGATTTATTTTTTTCATACAATAACTATGAAATAAAAAAAACACATTTTCTGCCAAACATTTGAAAAAATCGTTGTCAGAGTATCAAGTATCAAGTATCATTCAGATTGACTAAAACAGCAATGAAAAGCAAATCTAAATCGAAAAAAACTAAGATTGACGAAGATAAGAGATTTTTTTTTCATACAATAATGATGATATAAAAAAATAACACATTTTCTGCCAAACTACTGAAAAATCGTTGACAAAGTATCAAGTATCAAGTATCATTCAGATTGACTAAAACAGCAATGAAAAGTAAATATAAATTTAAAAAAAAACTAAGATTGTCGGAGATAAGAGATTTTTTTTTCATACAATAACGATGAAATAAAAACATAACACATTTTCTGCCAAACTACTGAAAAAATCGTTGTCAAAATATCAAGTATCAAGTATCATTCAGATTGACTAAAACAGCAATGAAAAGCAAATCTAAATCGAAAAAAACTAAGATTGACGAAGATAAGAGATTTTTTTTCATACAATAACGATGATATAAAAAAATAACTCATTTTCTGCCAAACTACTGAAAAATCGTTGACAAAATATCAAGTAACAAGTATCATTCAGATTGACTAAAACAGCAATGAAAAGTTAATATAAATTTAAAAAAAAACTAAGATTGTCGGAGATAAGAGATTTTTTTTTCATACAATAACGATGAAATAAAAACATAACACATTTTCTGCCAAACTACTGAAAAAATCGTTGTCAAAATATCAAGTATCAAGTATCATTCAGATTGACTAAAACAGCAATGAAAAGTAAATATAAATTTAAAAAAAAACTAAGATTGTCATAGATAAGAGTTTTTTTTTTCATACAGTAACAATGAAATAAAAAAATAACACATTTTCTGCCAAAATACTGAAAAAATCGTTGTCAAAGTATCAAGTATCAAGTATCATTCAGATTGACTAAAACAGCAATGAAAAGCAAATCTTAATCGAAAAAAACTAAGATTGACGAAGATAAGAGATTTTTTTTCATACAATAACGATGATATAAAAAAATAACACATTTTCTGCCAAACTACTGAAAAATCGTTGACAAAATATCAAGTATCATTCAGATTGACTAAAACAGCAATGAAAAGTAAATATAAATTTAAAAAAAAACTAAGATTGTAGGAGATAAGAGTTTTTTTTTTCATACAATAACGATGAAATAAAAACATAACACATTTTCTGCCAAACTACTGAAAAAATCGTTGTCAAAATATCAAGTATCAAGTATCATTCAGATTAACTAAAACAGCAATGAAAAGCAAATCTAAATCGAAAAAAACTAAGATTGACGAAGATAAGAGATTTTTTTTCATACAATAACTATGAAATAAAAAAATAACACATATTCTGCCAAACTACTGAAAAAATCGTTGTCAAAGTATCAAGTATCATTCAGATTGACTAAAACAGCAATGAAAAGTAAATATAAATTTAAAAAAAAATTAAGATTGTCGGAGATAAGAGTTTTTTTTTTCATACAATAACGATGAAATAAAAACATAACACATTTTCTGCCAAAGTATCAATATCTATTAAGATTGACTAAAACAGCAATGAAAACAAATCTTAATCGAAAAAAAATTAAGATTAACGGATTTAAGAGATTTATTTTTTTCATACAATAACTATGAAATAAAAAAAACACATTTTCTGCCAAACATTTGAAAAAATCGTTGTCAGAGTATCAAGTATCAAGTATCATTCAGATTGACTAAAACAGCAATGAAAAGCAAATCTAAATCGAAAAAAACTAAGATTGACGAAGATAAGAATTTTTTTTTTCATACAATAATGATGATATAAAAAAATAACACATTTTCTGCCAAACTACTGAAAAAATCGTTGTCAAAATATCAAGTATCAAGTATCATTCAGATTGACTAAAACAGCAATGAAAAGCAAATCTAAATCGAAAAAAACTAAGATTGACGAAGATAAGAGATTTTTTTTCATACAATAACGATGAAATAAAAACATAACACATTTTCTGCCAAACTACTGAAAAAATCGTTGTCAAAATATCAAGTATCAAGTATCATTCAGATTGACTAAAACAGCAATGAAAAGCAAATCTAAATCGAAAAAAACTAAGATTGACGAAGATAAGAGATTTTTTTTCATACAATAACGATGATATAAAAAAATAACACATATTCTGCCAAACTACTGAAAAAATCGTTGTCAAAGTATCAAGTATCATTCAGATTGACTAAAACAGCAATGAAAAGTAAATATAAATTTAAAAAAAAATTAAAATTGTCGGAGATAAGAATTTTTTTTTTCATACAATAACGATGAAATAAAAACATAACACATTTTCTGCCAAAGTATCAATATCTATTAAGATTGACTAAAACAGCAATGAAAACAAATCTTAATCGAAAAAAAATTAAGATTAACGGATTTAAGAGATTTATTTTTTTCATACAATAACTATGAAATAAAAAAAACACATTTTCTGCCAAACATTTGAAAAAATCGTTGTCAGAGTATCAAGTATCAAGTATCATTCAGATTGACTAAAACAGCAATGAAAAGCAAATCTAAATCGAAAAAAACTAAGATTGACGAAGATAAGAATTTTTTTTTTCATACAATAATGATGATATAAAAAAATAACACATTTTCTGCCAAACTACTGAAAAATCGTTGACAAAGTATCAAGTATCAAGTATCATTCAGATTGACTAAAACAGCAATGAAAAGTAAATATAAATTTAAAAAAAAACTAAGATTGTCGGAGATAAGAGATTTTTTTTTCATACAATAACGATGAAATAAAAACATAACACATTTTCTGCCAAACTACTGAAAAAATCGTTGTCAAAATATCAAGTATCAAGTATCATTCAGATTGACTAAAACAGCAATGAAAAGCAAATCTAAATCGAAAAAAACTAAGATTGACGAAGATAAGAGATTTTTTTTCATACAATAACGATGAAATAAAAACATAACACATTTTCTGCCAAACTACTGAAAAAATCGTTGTCAAAATATCAAGTATCAAGTATCATTCAGATTGACTAAAACAGCAATGAAAAGCAAATCTAAATCGAAAAAAACTAAGATTGACGAAGATAAGAGATTTTTTTTCATACAATAACGATGATATAAAAAAATAACACATATTCTGCCAAACTACTGAAAAAATCGTTGTCAAAGTATCAAGTATCATTCAGATTGACTAAAACAGCAATGAAAAGTAAATATAAATTTAAAAAAAAATTAAGATTGTCGGAGATAAGAATTTTTTTTTTCATACAATAACGATGAAATAAAAACATAACACATTTTCTGCCAAAGTATCAATATCTATTAAGATTGACTAAAACAGCAATGAAAACAAATCTTAATCGAAAAAAAATTAAGATTAACGGATTTAAGAGATTTATTTTTTTCATACAATAACTATGAAATAAAAAAAGCACATTTTCTGCCAAACATTTGAAAAAATCGTTGTCAGAGTATCAAGTATCAAGTATCATTCAGATTGACTAAAACAGCAATGAAAAGCAAATCTAAATCGAAAAAAACTAAGATTGACGAAGATAAGAATTTTTTTTTTCATACAATAATGATGATATAAAAAAATAACACATTTTCTGCCAAACTACTGAAAAATCGTTGACAAAGTATCAAGTATCAAGTATCATTCAGATTGACTAAAACAGCAATGAAAAGTAAATATAAATTTAAAAAAAAACTAAGATTGTCGGAGATAAGAGATTTTTTTTTCATACAATAACGATGAAATAAAAACATAACACATTTTCTGCCAAACTACTGAAAAAATCGTTGTCAAAATATCAAGTATCAAGTATCATTCAGATTGACTAAAACAGCAATGAAAAGCAAATCTAAATCGAAAAAAACTAAGATTGACGAAGATAAGAGATTTTTTTTCATACAATAACGATGAAATAAAAACATAACACATTTTCTGCCAAACTACTGAAAAAATCGTTGTCAAAATATCAAGTATCAAGTATCATTCAGATTGACTAAAACAGCAATGAAAAGCAAATCTAAATCGAAAAAAACTAAGATTGACGAAGATAAGAGATTTTTTTTCATACAATAACGATGATATAAAAAAATAACACATATTCTGCCAAACTACTGAAAAAATCGTTGTCAAAGTATCAAGTATCATTCAGATTGACTAAAACAGCAATGAAAAGTAAATATAAATTTAAAAAAAAATTAAGATTGTCGGAGATAAGAGTTTTTTTTTTCATACAATAACGATGAAATAAAAACATAACACATTTTCTGCCAAAGTATCAATATTTATTAAGATTGACTAAAACAGCAATGAAAACAAATCTTAATCGAAAAAAAATTAAGATTAACGGATTTAAGAGATTTATTTTTTTCATACAATAACTATGAAATAAAAAAAACACATTTTCTGCCAAACATTTGAAAAAATCGTTGTCAGAGTATCAAGTATCAAGTATCATTCAGATTGACTAAAACAGCAATGAAAAGCAAATCTAAATCGAAAAAAACTAAGATTGACGAAGATAAGAGATTTTTTTTCATACAATAATGATGATATAAAAAAATAACACATTTTCTGCCAAACTACTGAAAAATCGTTGACAAAGTATCAAGTATCAAGTATCATTCAGATTGACTAAAACAGCAATGAAAAGTAAATATAAATTTAAAAAAAAACTAAGATTGTCGGAGATAAGAGATTTTTTTTTCATACAATAACGATGAAATAAAAACATAACACATTTTCTGCCAAACTACTGAAAAAATCGTTGTCAAAGTATCAAGTATCATTCAGATTGACTAAAACAGCAATGAAAAGCAAATCTTAATCGAAAAAAACTAAGATTGACGAAGATAAGAGATTTTTTTTCATACAATAACGATGAAATAAAAACATAACACATTTTCTGCCAAACTACTGAAAAAATCGTTGTCAAAATATCAAGTATCAAGTATCATTCAGATTGACTAAAACAGCAATGAAAAGCAAATCTAAATCGAAAAAAACTAAGATTGACGAAGATAAGAGATTTTTTTTCATACAATAACGATGATATAAAAAAATAACACATATTCTGCCAAACTACTGAAAAAATCGTTGTCAAAGTATCAAGTATCATTCAGATTGACTAAAACAGCAATGAAAAGTAAATATAAATTTAAAAAAAAATTAAGATTGTCGGAGATAAGAGTTTTTTTTTTCATACAATAACGATGAAATAAAAACATAACACATTTTCTGCCAAAGTATCAATATCTATTAAGATTGACTAAAACAGCAATGAAAACAAATCTTAATCGAAAAAAAATTAAGATTAACGGATTTAAGAGATTTATTTTTTTCATACAATAACTATGAAATAAAAAAAACACATTTTCTGCCAAACATTTGAAAAAATCGTTGTCAGAGTATCAAGTATCAAGTATCATTCAGATTGACTAAAACAGCAATGAAAAGCAAATCTAAATCGAAAAAAACTAAGATTGACGAAGATAAGAGATTTTTTTTCATACAATAATGATGATATAAAAAAATAACACATTTTCTGCCAAACTACTGAAAAATCGTTGACAAAGTATCAAGTATCAAGTATCATTCAGATTGACTAAAACAGCAATGAAAAGTAAATATAAATTTAAAAAAAAACTAAGATTGTCGGAGATAAGAGATTTTTTTTTCATACAATAACGATGAAATAAAAACATAACACATTTTCTGCCAAACTACTGAAAAAATCGTTGTCAAAGTATCAAGTATCATTCAGATTGACTAAAACAGCAATGAAAAGCAAATCTTAATCGAAAAAAACTAAGATTGACGGTGATAAGTGATTTGTTTTTTTCATACAATAACTATGAAATAAAAAAAACACATTTTCTGCCAAACATTTGAAAAAATCGTTGTCAGAGTATCAAGTATCATTCAGATTGACTAAAACAGCAATGAAAAGCAAATCTAAATCGAAAAAAACTAAGATTGACGAAGATACGAGATTTTTTTTCATACAATAACGATGATATAAAAAAATAACACATTTTCTGCCAAACTACTGAAAAATCGTTGACAAAATATCAAGTAACAAGTATCATTCAGATTGACTAAAACAGCAATGAAAAGTAAATATAAATTTAAAAAAAAATTAAGATTGTCGGAGATAAGAGTTTTTTTTTTTCATACAATAACGATGAAATAAAAACATAACACATTTTCTGCCAAAGTATCAATATCTATTAAGATTGACTAAAACAGCAATGAAAACAAATCTTAATCGAAAAAAAATTAAGATTAACGGATTTAAGAGATTTGTTTTTTTCATACTATAACTATGAAATAAAAACATAACACATTTTCTGACAAACTACTGAAAAAAACGTTGTCAGAGTATCAAGTATCAAGTATCATTCAGATTGACTAAAACAGCAATGAAAAGCAAATCTAAATCGAAAAAAACTAAGATTGACGAAAATAAGAGATTTTTTTTCATACAATAATGATGATATAAAAAAATAACACATTTTCTGCCAAACTACTGAAAAATCGTTGACAAAGTATCAAGTAACAAGTATCATTCAGATTGACTAAAACAGCAATGAAAAGTAAATATAAATTTAAAAAAAAACTAAGATTGTCGGAGATAAGAGTTTTTTTTTTCATACAATAACGATGAAATAAAAACATAACACATTTTCTGCCAAACTACTGAAAAAATCGTTGTCAAAATATCAAGTATCAAGTATCATTCAGATTAACTAAAACAGCAATGAAAAGCAAATCTAAATCGAAAAAAACTAAGATTGACGAAGATAAGAGATTTTTTTTCATACAATAACAATGATATAAAAAAATAACACATTTTCTGCCAAACTACTGAAAAATCGTTGACAAAGTATCAAGTAACAAGTATCATTCAGATTGACTAAAACAGCAATGAAAAGTAAATATAAATTTAAAAAAAACTAAGATTGTCATAGATAAGAGTTTTTTTTTTCATACAGTAACAATGAAATAAAAAAATAACACATTTTCTGCCAAAATACTGAAAAAATCGTTGTCAAAGTATCAAGTATCAAGTATCATTCAGATTGACTAAAACAGCAATGAAAAGCAAATCTTAATCGAAAAAAACTAAGATTGACGAAGATAAGAGATTTTTTTTCATACAATAACGATGATATAAAAAAATAACACATTTTCTGCCAAACTACTGAAAAATCGTTGACAAAGTATCAAGTAACAAGTATCATTCAGATTGACTAAAACAGCAATGAAAAGCAAATCTAAATCGAAAAAAACTAAGATTGACGAAGATAAGAGATTTGTTTTTTCATACAATAACGATGAAATAAAAAAATAACACATTTTCTGCCAAACATTTGAAAAAATCGTTGTCAGATTATCAAGTATCAAGTATCATTCAGATTGACTAAAACAGCAATGAAAAGCAAATCTAAATCGAAAAAAACTAAGATTGACGAAGATAAGAGATTTTTTTTCATACAATAATGATGATATAAAAAAATAACACATTTTCTGCCAAACTACTGAAAAATCGTTGACAAAGTATCAAGTAACAAGTATCATTCAGATTGACTAAAACAGCAATGAAAAGTAAATATAAATTTAAAAAAAAACTAAGATTGTCGGAGATAAGAGATTTTTTTTTCATACAATAACGATGAAATAAAAACATAACACATTTTCTGCCAAACTACTGAAAAAATCGTTGTCAAAATATCAAGTATCAAGTATCATTCAGATTGACTAAAACAGCAATGAAAAGCAAATCTAAATCGAAAAAAACTAAGATTGACGAAGATAAGAGATTTTTTTTCATACAATAACGATGATATAAAAAAATAACACATTTTCTGCCAAACTACAGAAAAATCGTTGACAAAGTATCAAGTAACAAGTATCATTCAGATTGACTAAAACAGCAATGAAAAGCAAATCTAAATCGAAAAAAACTAAGATTGACGAAGATAAGAGATTTTTTTCATACAATAACGATGATATAAAAAAATAACACATTTTCTGCCAAACAACTGAAAAATCGTTGACAAAATATCAAGTATCAAGTATCATTCAGATTGACTAAAACAGCAATGAAAAGTAAATATAAATTTAAAAAAAAACTAAGATTGTCGGAGATAAGAGTTTTTTTTTTTCATATAATAACGATGAAATAAAAACATAACACATTTTCTGCCAAACTACTGAAAAAATCGTTGTCAAAATATCAAGTATCAAGTATCATTCAGATTAACTAAAACAGCAATGAAAAGCAAATCTAAATCGAAAAAAACTAAGATTGACGAAGATAAGAGATTTTTTTTCATACAATAACAATGATATAAAAAAATAACACATTTTCTGCCAAACTACTGAAAAATCGTTGACAAAGTATCAAGTATCAAGTATCATTCAGATTGACTAAAACAGCAATGAAAAGTAAATATAAATTTAAAAAAAAACTAAGATTGGCGGAGATAAGAGATTTTTTTTTCATACAATAACGATGAAATAAAAACATAACACATTTTCTGCCAAACTACTGAAAAAATCGTTGTCAAAATATCAAGTATCAAGTATCATTCAGATTGACTAAAACAGCAATGAAAAGCAAATCTAAATCGAAAAAAACTAAGATTGACGAAGATAAGAGATTTTTTTTCATACAATAACGATGAAATAAAAACATAACACATTTTCTGCCAAACTACTGAAAAAATCGTTGTCAAAATATCAAGTATCAAGTATCATTCAGATTGACTAAAACAGCAATGAAAAGCAAATCTAAATCGAAAAAAACTAAGATTGACGAAGATAAGAGATTTTTTTTCATACAATAACGATGATATAAAAAAATAACACATATTCTGCCAAACTACTGAAAAAATCGTTGTCAAAGTATCAAGTATCATTCAGATTGACTAAAACAGCAATGAAAAGTAAATATAAATTTAAAAAAAAACTAAGATTGTCGGAGATAAGAGTTTTTTTTTTCATACAATAACGATGAAATAAAAACATAACACATTTTCTGCCAAAGTATCAATATCTATTAAGATTGACTAAAACAGCAATGAAAACAAATCTTAATCGAAAAAAAATTAAGATTAACGGATTTAAGAGATTTATTTTTTTCATACAATAACTATGAAATAAAAAAAACACATTTTCTGCCAAACATTTGAAAAAATCGTTGTCAGAGTATCAAGTATCAAGTATCATTCAGATTGACTAAAACAGCAATGAAAAGCAAATCTAAATCGAAAAAAACTAAGATTGACGAAGATAAGAATTTTTTTTTTCATACAATAATGATGATATAAAAAAATAACACATTTTCTGCCAAACTACTGAAAAATCGTTGACAAAGTATCAAGTATCAAGTATCATTCAGATTGACTAAAACAGCAATGAAAAGTAAATATAAATTTAAAAAAAAACTAAGATTGTCGGAGATAAGAGATTTTTTTTTCATACAATAACGATGAAATAAAAACATAACACATTTTCTGCCAAACTACTGAAAAAATCGTTGTCAAAATATCAAGTATCAAGTATCATTCAGATTGACTAAAACAGCAATGAAAAGCAAATCTAAATCGAAAAAAACTAAGATTGACGAAGATAAGAGATTTGTTTTTTCATACAATAACGATGAAATAAAAAAATAACACATTTTCTGCCAAACTACTGAAAAAATCGTTGTCAAAGTATCAAGTATCATTCATTTTGACTAAAACAACAATAAAAAGCAAATCTAAATCGAAAAAAATTAAGATTGATGAAGATAAGAGATTTTTTTTTTCATACAATAACGATGAAATTGAAAAAAAAACACATTTTCTGCCAAAGTATCAATATCTATTTAGATTGACTAAAACAGCAATGAAAACAAATCTTAATCGAAAAAAAAATTAAGATTAACGGATTTAAGAGATTTGTTTTTTTCATACAATAACTATGAAATAAAAAAAACAAATTTTCTGCCAAACATTTGAAAAAATCATTGTCAGAGTATCAAGTATCAAGTATCATTCAGATTGACTAAAACAGCAATGAAAAGCAAATCTAAATTGAAAAAAACTAAGATTGACGAAGATAAGAGATTTTTTTTCATACAATAACGATGATATAAAACAAATAACACATAGTCTGCCAAACTACTGAAAAAATCGTTGTCAAAGTATCAAGTATCAAGTATCATTCAGATTGACTAAAACAGCAATGAAAAGCAAATCTTAATCGAAAAAAACTAAGATTGACGGAGATAAGAGATTTTTTTTTTCATACAATAACGATGAAATTGAAAAAAATAACACATTTTCTGCCAAAGTATCAATATCTATTTAGATTGACTAAAACAGCAATGAAAACAAATCTTAATCGAAAAAAAATTAAGATTAACGGATTTAGGAGATATGTTTTTTTTCATACAATAACTATGAAATAAAAAAAAACACATTTTCTGCCAAATATTTGAAAAAATCGTTGTCAGAGTATCAAGTATCATTCAGATTGACTAAAACAGCAATGAAAAGCAAATCTAAATTAAAAAAAACTAAGATTGACGAAGATAAGAGATTTTTTTTCATACAATAACTATGAAATAAAAAAACACATTTTCTGCCAAACATTTGAAAAAATCGTTGTCAGAGTATCAAGTAACAAGTATCATTCAGATTGACTAAAACAGCAATGAAAAGCAAATCTAAATCGAAAAAAACTAAGATTGACGGAGATAAGAAATTTTTTTTTTCATAAAATAACGATGAAATTGAAAAAAAAACACATTTTATGCCAAAGTATCAATATCTATTAAGATTGACTAAAACAGCAATGAAAACAAATCTAAATCGAAAAAAATTAAGATTAACGGTTATCGTTGTCAAAATATCAAGTATCAAGTATTATTCAGATTGACTAAAACAGCAATGAAAAGCAAATCTAAATAGAAAAAAACTAAGATTGACGAAGATAAGAGATTTTTTTTCATACAATAACGATGATATAAAAAAATAACACATTTTCTGCCAAACTACTGAAAAAATCGTTGTCAAAGTATCAAGTATCATTCAGATTGACTAAAACAGCAATGAAAAGTAAATATAAATTGAAAAAAAATTAAGATTAACGGATTTAAGAGATTTGTTTTTTTTATACAATAACTATGAAATAAAAAAAACACATTTTCTGCCAAACATTTAAAAAAATTGTTGTCAGAGTATCAAGTATCATTCAGATTGACTAAAACAGCAATGAAAAGCAAATCTCAATTGAAAAAAAATTAAGATTGAAGGAGTAAAGAGTTTTTTTTTATATAAAAAAAAAACATATTTTCTGCCAAACTACTGAAAAAATCGTTGTCAGAGTATCAAGTATCATTCGGATTGACTAAAACAGCAATGAAAAGCAAATCTAAATCGAAAAAAACTACGATTGACGGAGATAAGAGATTTTTTTTTCATACAATAACGATGAAATAATAAAATAACACATTTTCTGCCAAACTACTGAAAAAATCGTTGTCGAAGTATCAAGTATCATTCATATTGACTAAAACAGCAATAAAAAGCAAATCTTAATTGAAAAATAATTAAGATTAACGGATTTAAGAGATTTGTTTTTTTCATACAATAACTATGAAATAAAAAAAACACATTTTCTGCCAAACTACTGAAAAAATCGTTGTCGAAGTATCAAGTATGAATTAACATTCAGATTGACTAAAACCGCAATGAAAAGCAAATCTAAATCGAAAAAAATTAAGAATAAAGGAGTAAAGAAATTGTTTTTAAATAAAAAAATAACACATTTTCAGCCAAACTACTGAAAAAATCGTTGTCGAAGTATCAAATATCATTCAGATTGACTAAAACAGCAATGAAAAGCAAATCTAAATCGAAAAAAACTAAGATTGACAAAGATAAGAGATTTTTTTTCATACAATAACTATGAAATAAAAAAATAACACATTTTCTGCCAAACTACTAAAAAAACGTTTTCAAAATATCAAGTATCATTCAGATTGACTAAAACAGCAATGAAAAGCAAATCTAAATCGAAAAAAACTAAGATTGACGGAGATAAGAGATTTTTTTTTTCATACAATAACGATGAAATAAAAAAATGACACATTTTCTGCCAAACTACTGAAAAAATCGTTGTCAAAGTATCAAATATCATTCAGATTGACTAAATCAGAAATGAAAAGTAAATCTAAATTGAAAAAAATTAAGATTGAAGGAGTAAAGAGTTTGTTTTTAAATAAAAAAATAACACATTTTCAGCCAAACTACTAAAAAAAATCGTTGTCAAAATATCAAGTATCAAGTATCATTCAGATTGACTAAAACAGCAATGAAAAGCAAATCTAAGTTGAAAAAAAATTAAGATTGAAGGAGATAAGAGTTTTTTTTTTTATTCAATAACGATGAAATAAAAAAAAAAACACATTTTCTGCCAAACTTCTGAAAAAATCGTTGTCAAAATATCAAGTATCAAGTATTATTCAGATTGACTAAAACAGCAATGAAAAGCAAATCTAAATTGAAAAAAATTAAGATTGGAGGAGTTAAGAGTTTTTTTTAAAATAAAATAATAACACATTTTCTGCCAAACAGTTGAAAAAATCGTTGTCAGAGTATCAAGTATCATTCAGATTGACTAAAACAGCAATGAAAAGCAAATCTAAATCGAAAAAAAACTAAGATTGACGGAGATAAGATTTTTTTTTTCATACAATAACGATGAAATTGAAAAAAAAAAAACATTTTCTGCCAAAGTATCAATATCTATTAAGATTGACTAAAACAGCAATGAAAACAAATCTTAATCGAAAAAAATTAAGATTAACGGATTTAGGAGATTTGTTTTTTTCATACAATAACTATGAAATAAAAAAAACACATTTTCTGCCAAACATTTAAAAAAATTGTTGTCAGAGTATCAAGTATCATTCAGATTGACTAAAACAGCAATGAAAAGCAAATCTCAATTGAAAAAAAATTAAGTTTGAAGGAGTAAAGAGTTTTTTTTTCTATAAAAAAAAAACACATTTTCTGCCAAACTACTGAAAAAATCGTTGTCAGAGTATCAAGTATCAAGTATCTTTCAGATTGACTAAAACAGCAATGAAAAGCAAATCTAAATCGAAAAAAACTAAGATTGACGGAGATAAGAAATTTTTTTTTTCATACAATAACGATGAAATAAAAAAAATACATTTTCTGCCAAAGTATCAATATCTATTAAGATTGACTAAAACAGCAATGAAAACAAATCTTAATCGAAAAAAAACTAAGATTGACGAAGATAAGAGATTTTTTTTCATACAGTAACAATGAAATAAAAAAATAACACATTTTCTGCCAAACTACTGAAAAAATCGTTGTCAAAGTATCAAGTATCATTCAGATTGACTAAAACAGCAATGAAAAGTAAATCTAAATTGAAAAAAAATTAAGATTGGAGGAGTTAAGAGTTTTTTTTAAATAAAAAAATAACACATTTTCTGCCAAACTACTGAAAAAATCGTTGTCAAAGTATCAAGTATCATTCAGATTGACTAAAACAGCAATGAAAAGCAAATCTAAATTGAAAAAAAAACTAAGATTGACGAAGACAAGAGATTTTTTTTCATACAGTAACAATGAAATAAAAAAATAACACATTTTCTGCCAAACTACTGAAAAAATCGTTGTCAAAGTATCAAGTATCATTCAGATTGACTAAAACAGCAATGAAAAGTAAATCTAAATTAAAAAAATTAAGATTGGAGGAGTTAAGAGTTTTTTTTAAATAAACAAATAACATATTTTCAGCCAAACTACTGAAAAAATCGTTGTCAAAATATCAAGTATCAAGTATTATTCAGATTGACTAAAACAGCAATGAAAAGCAAATCTAAATTGAAAAAAAATTAAGATTGGAGGAGTTAAGAGTTTTTTTAAAAATAAAATAATAACACATTTTCTGCCAAACAGTTAAAAAAATCGTTGTCAGAGTATCAAGTATCATTCAGATTGACTAAAACAGCAATGAAAAGCAAATCTAAATCGAAAAAAACTAAGATTGACGGAGATAAGATTTTTTTTTTCATACAATAACGATGAAATTGAAAAAAAAAAACATTTTCTGCCAAAGTCTCAATATCTATTAAGATTGACTAAAACAGCAATGAAAACAAATCTTAATCGAAAAAAATTAAGATTAACGGATTTAAGAGATTTGTTTTTTTCATACAATAACTATGAAATAAAAAAAACACATTTTCTGCCAAACATTTAAAAAAATCGTTGTAAGAGTATCAAGTATCATTCAGATTGACTAAAACAGCAATGAAAAGCAAATCTCAATTGAAAAAAAATTAAGATTGAAGGAGTAAAGAGTTTTTTTTTATATAAAAAAAAAACACATTTTCTGCCAAACTACTGAAAAAATCGTTGTCAAAGTATCAAGTATCAAGTATCATTCAGATTGACTAAAACAGCAATGAAAAGCAAATCTAAATCGAAAAAAACTACGATTGACGGAGATAAGAGATTTTTTTTTCATACAATAACGATGAAATAATAAAATAACACATTTTCTGCCAAACTACTGAAAAAATCGTTGTCGAAGTATCAAGTATCATTCATATTGACTAAAACAGCAATAAAAAGAAAATCTTAATTGAAAAATAATTAAGATTGGAGGAGTTAAGAGTTTTTTTTAAAATAAAATAATAACACATTTTCTGCCAAACAGTTAAAAAAATCGTTGTCAGAGTATCAAGTATCATTCAGATTGACTAAAACAGCAATGAAAAGCAAATCTAAATCGAAAAAAACTAAGATTGACGGAGATAAGATTTTTTTTTTCATACAATAACGATGAAATTGAAAAAAAAAAACATTTTCTGCCAAAGTCTCAATATCTATTAAGATTGACTAAAACAGCAATGAAAACAAATCTTAATCGAAAAAAATTAAGATTAACGGATTTAAGAGATTTGTTTTTTTCATACAATAACTATGAAATAAAAAAAACACATTTTCTGCCAAACATTTAAAAAAATTGTTGTCAGAGTATCAAGTATCATTCAGATTGACTAAAACAGCAATGAAAAGCAAATCTAAATCGAAAAAAACTAAGATTGACGGAGATAAGATTTTTTTTTTCATACAATAACGATGAAATTGAAAAAAAAAAACATTTTCTGCCAAAGTCTCAATATTTATTAAGATTGACTAAAACAGCAATGAAAACAAATCTTAATCGAAAAAAATTAAGATTAACGGATTTAAGAGATTTGTTTTTTTCATACAATAACTATGAAATAAAAAAAACACATTTTCTGCCAAACATTTAAAAAAATTGTTGTCAGAGTATCAAGTATCATGCAGATTGACTAAAACAGCAATGAAAAGCAAATCTCAATTGAAAAAAAATTAAGTTTGAAGGAGTAAAGAGTTTTTTTTAAAATAAAATAATAACACATTTTCTGCCAAACAGTTAAAAAAATCGTTGTCAGAGTATCAAGTATCATTCAGATTGACTAAAACAGCAATTAAAAGCAAATCTAAATCGAAAAAAACTAAGATTGACGGAGATAAGATTTTTTTTTTCATACAATAACGATGAAATTGAAAAAAAAAAACATTTTCTGCCAAAGTCTCAATATTTATTAAGATTGACTAAAACAGCAATGAAAACAAATCTTAATCGAAAAAAATTAAGATTAACGGATTTAAGAGATTTGTTTTTTTCATACAATAACTATGAAATAAAAAAAACACATTTTCTGCCAAACATTTAAAAAAATTGTTGTCAGAGTATCAAGTATCATGCAGATTGACTAAAACAGCAATGAAAAGCAAATCTCAATTGAAAAAAAATTAAGTTTGAAGGAGTAAAGAGTTTTTTTTAAAATAAAATAATAACACATTTTCTGCCAAACAGTTAAAAAAATCGTTGTCAGAGTATCAAGTATCATTCAGATTGACTAAAACAGCAATTAAAAGCAAATCTAAATCGAAAAAAACTAAGATTGACGGAGATAAGATTTTTTTTTTCATACAATAACGATGAAATTGAAAAAAAAAAACATTTTCTGCCAAAGTCTCAATATTTATTAAGATTGACTAAAACAGCAATGAAAACAAATCTTAATCGAAAAAAATTAAGATTAACGGATTTAAGAGATTTGTTTTTTTCATACAATAACTATGAAATAAAAAAAACACATTTTCTGCCAAACATTTAAAAAAATTGTTGTCAGAGTATCAAGTATCATGCAGATTGACTAAAACAGCAATGAAAAGCAAATCTCAATTGAAAAAAAATTAAGTTTGAAGGAGTAAAGAGTTTTTTTTTCTATAAAAAAAAAACACATTTTCTGCCAAACTACTGAAAAAATCGTTGTCAGAGTATCAAGTATCAAGTATCTTTCAGATTGACTAAAACAGCAATGAAAAGCAAATCTCAATTGAAAAAAAATTAAGATTGAAGGAGTAAAGAGTTTTTTTTTATATAAAAAAAAAACACATTTTCTGCCAAACTACTGAAAAAATCGTTGTCAGAGTATCAAGTATCATTAAGATTGACTAAAACAGCAATGAAAGCAAATCTAAATCGAAAAAAACTAAGATTGACGGAGATAAGAAATTTTTTTTTTCAAACAATAACGATGAAATTGAAAAAAAAACACATTTTCTGCCAAAGTATCAATATCTATTAAGATTGACTAAAACATCAATGAAAACAAATCTTAATCGAAAAAAAACTAAGATTGACGAAGATAAGAGATTTTTTTTCATACAGTAACAATGAAATAAAAAAATAACACATTTTCTGCCAAATTACTGAAAAAATCGTTGTCAAACTATCAAGTATCATTCA
The DNA here is from genome assembly GCA_961205885.1 of Ptychoptera albimana. Taxonomy (NCBI): domain Eukaryota; kingdom Metazoa; phylum Arthropoda; class Insecta; order Diptera; family Ptychopteridae; genus Ptychoptera; species Ptychoptera albimana. The sequence goes on from OY540801.1 coordinate 48,340,695, forward strand.
GATTGACTAAAACAGCAATGAAAAGTAAATCTAAATTGAAAAAAAATTAAGATTGGAGGAGTTAAGAGTTTTTTTTAAATAAACAAATAACACATTTTCTGCCAAACTACTGAAAAAATCGTTGTCAAAGTATCAAGTATCAAGTATCATTCAGATTGACTAAAACAGCAATGAAAAGCAAATCTAAATTGAAAAAAAAACTAAGATTGACGAAGATAAGAGATTTTTTTTCATACAGTAACAATGAAATAAAAAAATAACACATTTTCTGCCAAACTACTGAAAAAATCGTTGTCAAAGTATCAAGTATCATTCAGATTGACTAAAACAGCAATGAAAAGTAAATCTAAATTGAAAAAAAATTAAGATTGGAGGAGTTAAGAGTTTTTTTTAAATAAACAAATAACACATTTTCAGCCAAGCTACTGAAAAAATCGTTGTCAAAATATCAAGTATCAAGTATTATTCAGATTGACTAAAACAGCAATGAAAAGCAAATCTAAATTGAAAAAAAAATTAAGATTGGAGGAGTTAAGAGTTTTTTTTTATATAAAAAAAAACACATTTTCTGCCAAACTACTGAAAAAATCGTTGTCAGAGTATCAAGTATCATTCAGATTGACTAAAACAGCAATGAAAAGCAAATCTAAATCGAAAAAAACTACGATTGACGGAGATAAGAGATTTTTTTTTCATACAATAACGATGAAATAATAAAATAACACATTTTCTGCCAAACTACTGAAAAAATCGTTGTCGAAGTATCAAGTATCATTCATATTGACTAAAACAGCAATAAAAAGCAAATCTTAATTGAAAAATAATTAAGATTAACGGATTTAAGAGATTTGTTTTTTTCATACAATAACTATGAAATAAAAAAACACATTTTCTGCCAAACATTTAAAAAAATTGTTGTCAGAGTATCAAGTATCATGCAGATTGACTAAAACAGCAATGAAAAGCAAATCTCAATTGAAAAAAAATTAAGTTTGAAGGAGTAAAGAGTTTTTTTTTCTATAAAAAAAAAACACATTTTCTGCCAAACTACTGAAAAAATCGTTGTCAGAGTATCAAGTATCAAGTATCTTTCAGATTGACTAAAACAGCAATGAAAAGCAAATCTAAATCGAAAAAAACTAAGATTGACGAAGATAAGAGATTTTTTTTCATACAATAACGATGATATAAAAAAATAACACATTTTCTGCCAAACTACTGAAAAATCGTTGACAAAGTATCAAGTAACAAGTATCATTCAGATTGACTAAAACAGCAATGAAAAGTAAATATAAATTTAAAAAAAAATTAAGATTGACGGATTTAAGAGATTTGTTTTTTCATACAATAACGATGAAATATAAAAATAACACATTTTCTGCCAAACTACTGAAAAAATCGTTGTCAAAGTATCAAGTATCATTCATTTTGACTAAAACAACAATAAAAAGCAAATCTAAATCGAAAAAAACTAAGATTGACGGAGATAAGAAATTTTTTTTTCATACAATAACGATGAAATTGAAAAAAAACACATTTTCTGCCAAAGTATCAATATCTATTAAGATTGACTAAAACAGCAATGAAAACAAATCTTAATCGAAAAAAAACTAAGATTGACGAAGATAAGAGATTTTTTTTCATACAGTAACAATGAAATAAAAAAATAACACATTTTCTGCCAAACTACTGAAAAAATCGTTGTCAAAGTATCAAGTATCATTCAGATTGACTAAAACAGCAATGAAAAGTAAATCTAAATTGAAAAAAAATTAAGATTGGAGGAGTTAAGAGTTTTTTTTAAATAAACAAATAACACATTTTCAGCCAAACTACTGAAAAAATCGTTGTCAAAATATCAAGTATCAAGTATTATTCAGATTGACTAAAACAGCAATGAAAAGTAAATCTAAATTGAAAAAAAATTAAGATTGGAGGAGTTAAGAGTTTTTTTTAAATAAACAAATAACACATTTTCTGCCAAACTACTGAAAAAATCGTTGTCAAAGTATCAAGTATCAAGTATCATTCAGATTGACTAAAACAGCAATGAAAAGCAAATCTAAATCGAAAAAAACTACGATTGACGGAGATAAGAGATTTTTTTTTCATACAATAACGATAAAATAATAAAATAACACATTTTCTGCCAAACTACTGAAAAAATCGTTGTCGAAGTATCAAGTATCATTCATATTGACTAAAACAGCAATAAAAAGAAAATCTTAATTGAAAAATAATTAAGATTGGAGGAGTTAAGAGTTTTTTTTAAAATAAAATAATAACACATTTTCTGCCAAACAGTTAAAAAAATCGTTGTCAGAGTATCAAGTATCATTCAGATTGACTAAAACAGCAATGAAAAGCAAATCTAAATCGAAAAAAACTAAGATTGACGGAGATAAGATTTTTTTTTTCATACAATAACGATGAAATTGAAAAAAAAAAACATTTTCTGCCAAAGTCTCAATATCTATTAAGATTGACTAAAACAGCAATGAAAACAAATCTTAATCGAAAAAAATTAAGATTAACGGATTTAAGAGATTTGTTTTTTTCATACAATAACTATGAAATAAAAAAAACACATTTTCTGCCAAACATTTAAAAAAATTGTTGTCAGAGTATCAAGTATCATTCAGATTGACTAAAACAGCAATGAAAAGCAAATCTAAATCGAAAAAAACTAAGATTGACGGAGATAAGATTTTTTTTTTCATACAATAACGATGAAATTGAAAAAAAAAAACATTTTCTGCCAAAGTCTCAATATTTATTAAGATTGACTAAAACAGCAATGAAAACAAATCTTAATCGAAAAAAATTAAGATTAACGGATTTAAGAGATTTGTTTTTTTCATACAATAACTATGAAATAAAAAAAACACATTTTCTGCCAAACATTTAAAAAAATTGTTGTCAGAGTATCAAGTATCATGCAGATTGACTAAAACAGCAATGAAAAGCAAATCTCAATTGAAAAAAAATTAAGTTTGAAGGAGTAAAGAGTTTTTTTTAAAATAAAATAATAACACATTTTCTGCCAAACAGTTAAAAAAATCGTTGTCAGAGTATCAAGTATCATTCAGATTGACTAAAACAGCAATTAAAAGCAAATCTAAATCGAAAAAAACTAAGATTGACGGAGATAAGATTTTTTTTTTCATACAATAACGATGAAATTGAAAAAAAAAAACATTTTCTGCCAAAGTCTCAATATTTATTAAGATTGACTAAAACAGCAATGAAAACAAATCTTAATCGAAAAAAATTAAGATTAACGGATTTAAGAGATTTGTTTTTTTCATACAATAACTATGAAATAAAAAAAACACATTTTCTGCCAAACATTTAAAAAAATTGTTGTCAGAGTATCAAGTATCATGCAGATTGACTAAAACAGCAATGAAAAGCAAATCTCAATTGAAAAAAAATTAAGTTTGAAGGAGTAAAGAGTTTTTTTTAAAATAAAATAATAACACATTTTCTGCCAAACAGTTAAAAAAATCGTTGTCAGAGTATCAAGTATCATTCAGATTGACTAAAACAGCAATGAAAAGCAAATCTAAATCGAAAAAAACTAAGATTGACGGAGATAAGATTTTTTTTTTCATACAATAACGATGAAATTGAAAAAAAAAAACATTTTCTGCCGAAGTCTCAATATCTATTAAGATTGACTAAAACAGCAATGAAAACAAATCTTAATCGAAAAAAATTAAGATTAACGGATTTAAGAGATTTGTTTTTTTCATACAATAACTATGAAATAAAAAAAACACATTTTCTGCCAAACATTTAAAAAAATTGTTGTCAGAGTATCAAGTATCATGCAGATTGACTAAAACAGCAATGAAAAGCAAATCTCAATTGAAAAAAAATTAAGTTTGAAGGAGTAAAGAGTTTTTTTTTCAATAAAAAAAAACACATTTTCTGCCAAACTACTGAAAAAATCGTTGTCAGAGTATCAAGTATCAAGTATCTTTCAGATTGACTAAAACAGCAATGAAAAGCAAATCTCAATTGAAAAAAAATTAAGATTGAAGGAGTAAAGAGTTTTTTTTTATATAAAAAAAAAACACATTTTCTGCCAAACTACTGAAAAAATCGTTGTCAGAGTATCAAGTATCATTCAGATTGACTAAAACAGCAATGAAAAGCAAATCTAAATCGAAAAAAACTACGATTGACGGAGATAAGATATTTTTTTTTCATACATTAACGATGAAATAATAAAATAACACATTTTCTGCCAAACTACTGAAAAAATCGTTGTCGAAGTATCAAGTATCATTCATATTGACTAAAACAGCAATAAAAAGCAAATCTTAATTGAAAAATAATTAAGATTAACGGATTTAAGAGATTTGTTTTTTTCATACAATAACTATGAAATAAAAAAACACATTTTCTGCCAAACATTTAAAAAAATTGTTGTCAGAGTATCAAGTATCATGCAGATTGACTAAAACAGCAATGAAAAGCAAATCTCAATTGAAAAAAAATTAAGTTTGAAGGAGTAAAGAGTTTTTTTTTCTATAAAAAAAAAACACATTTTCTGCCAAACTACTGAAAAAATCGTTGTCAGAGTATCAAGTATCAAGTATCTTTCAGATTGACTAAAACAGCAATGAAAAGCAAATCTAAATCGAAAAAAACTAAGATTGACGAAGATAAGAAATTTTTTTTTTCATACAATAACGATGAAATAAAAAAAATACATTTTCTGCCAAAGTATCAATATCTATTAAGATTGACTAAAACAGCAATGAAAACAAATCTTAATCGAAAAAAAACTAAGATTGATGAAGATAAGAGATTTTTTTTCATACAGTAACAATGAAATAAAAAAAAAACACATTTTCTGCCAAACATTAAAAAAATTGTTGTCAGAGTATCAAGTATCATTCAGATTGACTAAAACAGCAATAAAAAGCAAATCTCAATTGAAAAAAAATTAAGATTGAAGGAGTAAAGAGTTTTTTTTTATATAAAAAAAAACACATTTTCTGCCAAACTACTGAAAAAATCGTTGTCAGAGTATCAAGTATCATTCAGATTGACTAAAACAGCAATGAAAAGCAAATCTAAATCGAAAAAAACTACGATTGACGGAGATAAGAGATTTGTTTTTTTCATACAATAACTATGAAATAAAAAAACACATTTTCTGCCAAACATTTAAAAAAATTGTTGTCAGAGTATCAAGTATCATGCAGATTGACTAAAACAGCAATGAAAAGCAAATCTCAATTGAAAAAAAATTAAGTTTGAAGGAGTAAAGAGTTTTTTTTTCTATAAAAAAAAAACACATTTTCTGCCAAACTACTGAAAAAATCGTTGTCAGAGTATCAAGTATCTTTCAGATTGACTAAAACAGCAATGAAAAGCAAATCTAAATCGAAAAAAACTAAGATTGACGGAGATAAGAAATTTTTTTTTTCATACAATAACGATGAAATAAAAAAAATAACACATTTTCTGCCAAACTACTGAAAAAATCGTTGTCAGAGTATCAAGTATCATTAAGATTGACTAAAACAGCAATGAAAGCAAATCTAAATCGAAAAAAACTAAGATTGACGGAGATAAGAAATTTTTTTTTTCAAACAATAACGATGAAATTGAAAAAAAAACACATTTTCTGCCAAAGTATCAATATCTATTAAGATTGACTAAAACATCAATGAAAACAAATCTTAATCGAAAAAAAACTAAGATTGACGAAGATAAGAGATTTTTTTTCATACAGTAACAATGAAATAAAAAAATAACACATTTTCTGCCAAACTACTGAAAAAATCGTTGTCAAAGTATCAAGTATCATTCAGATTGACTAAAACAGCAATGAAAAGTAAATCTAAATTGAAAAAAAATTAAGATTGGAGGAGTTAAGAGTTTTTTTTAAATAAACAAATAACACATTTTCTGCCAAACTACTGAAAAAATCGTTGTCAAAGTATCAAGTATCAAGTATCATTCAGATTGACTAAAACAGCAATGAAAAGCAAATCTAAATTGAAAAAAAAACTAAGATTGACGAAGATAAGAGATTTTTTTTCATACAGTAACAATGAAATAAAAAAATAACACATTTTCTGCCAAACTACTGAAAAAATCGTTGTCAAAGTATCAAGTATCATTCAGATTGACTAAAACAGCAATGAAAAGTAAATCTAAATTGAAAAAAAATTAAGATTGGAGGAGTTAAGAGTTTTTTTTAAATAAACAAATAACACATTTTCAGCCAAACTACTGAAAAAATCGTTGTCAAAATATCAAGTATCAAGTATTATTCAGATTGACTAAAACAGCAATGAAAAGCAAATCTAAATTGAAAAAAAAATTAAGATTGGAGGAGTTAAGAGTTTTTTTTTATATAAAAAAAAACACATTTTCTGCCAAACTACTGAAAAAATCGTTGTCAGAGTATCAAGTATCATTCAGATTGACTAAAACAGCAATGAAAAGCAAATCTAAATCGAAAAAAACTACGATTGACGGAGATAAGAGATTTTTTTTTCATACAATAACGATGAAATAATAAAATAACACATTTTCTGCCAAACTACTGAAAAAATCGTTGTCGAAGTATCAAGTATCATTCATATTGACTAAAACAGCAATAAAAAGCAAATCTTAATTGAAAAATAATTAAGATTAACGGATTTAAGAGATTTGTTTTTTTCATACAATAACTATGAAATTGAAAAAAAAACACATTTTCTGCCATAGTATCAATATCTATTAAGATTGACTAAAACAGCAATGAAAACAAATCTTAATCGAAAAAAATTAAGATTAACGGATTTAAGAGATTTGTTTTTTTCATACAATAACTATGAAATAAAAAAAACACATTTTCTGCCAAACATTTAAAAAAATTGTTGTCAGAGTATCAAGTATCATTCAGATTGACTAAAACAGCAATAAAAAGCAAATCTCAATTGAAAAAAAATTAAGATTGAAGGAGTAAAGAGTTTTTTTTTTATATAAAAAAAAACACATTTTCTGCCAAACTACTGAAAAAATCGTTGTCAGAGTATCAAGTATCATTCAGATTGACTAAAACAGCAATGAAAAGCAAATCTAAATCGAAAAAAACTACGATTGACGGAGATAAGAGATTTTTTTTTCATACAATAACGATGAAATAATAAAATAACACATTTTCTGCCAAACTACTGAAAAAATCGTTGTCGAAGTATCAAGTATCATTCATATTGACTAAAACAGCAATAAAAAGCAAATCTTAATTGAAAAATAATTAAGATTAACGGATTTAAGAGATTTGTTTTTTTCATACAATAACTATGAAATAAAAAAACACATTTTCTGCCAAACTACTGAAAAAATCGTTGTCAAAGTATCAAGTATCATTCAGATTGACTAAAACAGCAATGAAAAGTAAATCTAAATTGAAAAAAAATTAAGATTGGAGGAGTTAAGAGTTTTTTTTAAATAAACAAATAACACATTTTCTGCCAAACTACTGAAAAAATCGTTGTCAAAGTATCAAGTATCAAGTATCATTCAGATTGACTAAAACAGCAATGAAAAGCAAATCTAAATTGAAAAAAAAACTAAGATTGACGAAGATAAGAGATTTTTTTTCATACAGTAACAATGAAATAAAAAAATAACACATTTTCTGCCAAACTACTGAAAAAATCGTTGTCAAAGTATCAAGTATCATTCAGATTGACTAAAACAGCAATGAAAAGTAAATCTAAATTGAAAAAAAATTAAGATTGGAGGAGTTAAGAGTTTTTTTTAAATAAACAAATAACACATTTTCAGCCAAACTACTGAAAAAATCGTTGTCAAAATATCAAGTATCAAGTATTATTCAGATTGACTAAAACAGCAATGAAAAGCAAATCTAAATCGAAAAAAACTACGATTGACGGAGATAAGAGATTTTTTTTTCATACAATAACGATGAAATAATAAAATAACACATTTTCTGCCAAACTACTGAAAAAATCGTTGTCGAAGTATCAAGTATCATTCATATTGACTAAAACAGCAATAAAAAGCAAATCTTAATTGAAAAATAATTAAGATTAACGGATTTAAGAGATTTGTTTTTTTCATACAATAACTATGAAATAAAAAAAACACATTTTCTGCCAAACATTTAAAAAAATTGTTGTCAGAGTATCAAGTATCATTCAGATTGACTAAAACAGCAATAAAAAGCAAATCTCAATTGAAAAAAAATTAAGATTGAAGGAGTAAAGAGTTTTTTTTTTATATAAAAAAAAACACATTTTCTGCCAAACTACTGAAAAAATCGTTGTCAGAGTATCAAGTATCATTCAGATTGACTAAAACAGCAATGAAAAGCAAATCTAAATCGAAAAAAACTACGATTGACGGAGATAAGAGATTTTTTTTTCATACAATAACGATGAAATAATAAAATAACACATTTTCTGCCAAACTACTGAAAAAATCGTTGTCGAAGTATCAAGTATCATTCATATTGACTAAAACAGCAATAAAAAGCAAATCTTAATTGAAAAATAATTAAGATTAACGGATTTAAGAGATTTGTTTTTTTCATACAATAACTATGAAATAAAAAAACACATTTTCTGCCAAACTACTGAAAAAATCGTTGTCAAAGTATCAAGTATCATTCAGATTGACTAAAACAGCAATGAAAAGTAAATCTAAATTGAAAAAAAATTAAGATTGGAGGAGTTAAGAGTTTTTTTTAAATAAACAAATAACACATTTTCTGCCAAACTACTGAAAAAATCGTTGTCAAAGTATCAAGTATCAAGTATCATTCAGATTGACTAAAACAGCAATGAAAAGCAAATCTAAATTGAAAAAAAAACTAAGATTGACGAAGATAAGAGATTTTTTTTCATACAGTAACAATGAAATAAAAAAATAACACATTTTCTGCCAAACTACTGAAAAAATCGTTGTCAAAGTATCAAGTATCATTCAGATTGACTAAAACAGCAATGAAAAGTAAATCTAAATTGAAAAAAAATTAAGATTGGAGGAGTTAAGAGTTTTTTTTAAATAAACAAATAACACATTTTCAGCCAAACTACTGAAAAAATCGTTGTCAAAATATCAAGTATCAAGTATTATTCAGATTGACTAAAACAGCAATGAAAAGCAAATCTAAATCGAAAAAAACTACGATTGACGGAGATAAGAGATTTTTTTTTCATACAATAACGATGAAATAATAAAATAACACATTTTCTGCCAAACTACTGAAAAAATCGTTGTCGAAGTATCAAGTATCATTCATATTGACTAAAACAGCAATAAAAAGCAAATCTTAATTGAAAAATAATTAAGATTAACGGATTTAAGAGATTTGTTTTTTTCATACAATAACTATGAAATAAAAAAAACACATTTTCTGCCAAACATTTAAAAAAATTGTTGTCAGAGTATCAAGTATCATTCAGATTGACTAAAACAGCAATAAAAAGCAAATCTCAATTGAAAAAAAATTAAGATTGAAGGAGTAAAGAGTTTTTTTTTTATATAAAAAAAAACACATTTTCTGCCAAACTACTGAAAAAATCGTTGTCAGAGTATCAAGTATCATTCAGATTGACTAAAACAGCAATGAAAAGCAAATCTAAATCGAAAAAAACTACGATTGACGGAGATAAGAGATTTTTTTTTCATACAATAACGATGAAATAATAAAATAACACATTTTCTGCCAAACTACTGAAAAAATCGTTGTCGAAGTATCAAGTATCATTCATATTGACTAAAACAGCAATAAAAAGCAAATCTTAATTGAAAAATAATTAAGATTAACGGATTTAAGAGATTTGTTTTTTTCATACAATAACTATGAAATTGAAAAAAAAACACATTTTCTGCCATAGTATCAATATCTATTAAGATTGACTAAAACAGCAATGAAAACAAATCTTAATCGAAAAAAATTAAGATTAACGGATTTAAGAGATTTGTTTTTTTCATACAATAACTATGAAATAAAAAAAACACATTTTCTGCCAAACATTTAAAAAAATTGTTGTCAGAGTATCAAGTATCATTCAGATTGACTAAAACAGCAATAAAAAGCAAATCTCAATTGAAAAAAAATTAAGATTGAAGGAGTAAAGAGTTTTTTTTTTATATAAAAAAAAACACATTTTCTGCCAAACTACTGAAAAAATCGTTGTCAGAGTATCAAGTATCATTCAGATTGACTAAAACAGCAATGAAAAGCAAATCTAAATCGAAAAAAACTACGATTGACGGAGATAAGAGATTTTTTTTTCATACAATAACGATGAAATAATAAAATAACACATTTTCTGCCAAACTACTGAAAAAATCGTTGTCGAAGTATCAAGTATCATTCATATTGACTAAAACAGCAATAAAAAGCAAATCTTAATTGAAAAATAATTAAGATTAACGGATTTAAGAGATTTGTTTTTTTCATACAATAACTATGAAATAAAAAAACACATTTTCTGCCAAACATTTAAAAAAATTGTTGTCAGAGTATCAAGTATCATGCAGATTGACTAAAACAGCAATGAAAAGCAAATCTCAATTGAAAAAAAATTAAGTTTGAAGGAGTAAAGAGTTTTTTTTTCTATAAAAAAAAAACACATTTTCTGCCAAACTACTGAAAAAATCGTTGTCAGAGTATCAAGTATCAAGTATCTTTCAGATTGACTAAAACAGCAATGAAAAGCAAATCTAAATCGAAAAAAACTAAGATTGACGGAGATAAGAAATTTTTTTTTTCATACAATAACGATGAAATAAAAAAAATAACACATTTTCTGCCAAACTACTGAAAAAATCGTTGTCAGAGTATGAAGTATCATTAAGATTGACTAAAACAGCAATGAAAAGCAAATCTAAATCGAAAAAAACTACGATTGACGGAGATAAGAGATTTTTTTTTCATACAATAACGATGAAATAATAAAATAACACATTTTCTGCCAAACTACTGAAAAAATCGTTGTCGAAGTATCAAGTATCATTCATATTGACTAAAACAGCAATAAAAAGCAAATCTTAATTGAAAAATAATTAAGATTAACGGATTTAAGAGATTTGTTTTTTTCATACAATAACTATGAAATTGAAAAAAAAACACATTTTCTGCCATAGTATCAATATCTATTAAGATTGACTAAAACAGCAATGAAAACAAATCTTAATCGAAAAAAATTAAGATTAACGGATTTAAGAGATTTGTTTTTTTCATACAATAACTATGAAATAAAAAAAACACATTTTCTGCCAAACATTTAAAAAAATTGTTGTCAGAGTATCAAGTATCATTCAGATTGACTAAAACAGCAATAAAAAGCAAATCTCAATTGAAAAAAAATTAAGATTGAAGGAGTAAAGAGTTTTTTTTTCTATAAAAAAAAACACATTTTCTGCCAAACTACTGAAAAAATCGTTGTCAGAGTATCAAGTATCTTTCAGATTGACTAAAACAGCAATGAAAAGCAAATCTAAATCGAAAAAAACTAAGATTGACGGAGATAAGAAATTTTTTTTTTCATACAATAACGATGAAATAAAAAAAATAACACATTTTCTGCCAAACTACTGAAAAAATCGTTATCAAAGTATCAAGTATCATTCAGATTGACTAAAACAGCAATGAAAAGTAAATCTAAATTGAAAAAAAATTAAGATTGGAGGAGTTAAGAGTTTTTTTTAAATAAACAAATAACACATTTTCAGCCAAACTACTGAAAAAATCGTTGTCAAAATATCAAGTATCAAGTATTATTCAGATTGACTAAAACAGCAATGAAAAGCAAATCTAAATTGAAAAAAAAATTAAGATTGGAGGAGTTAAGAGTTTTTTTTTATATAAAAAAAAACACATTTTCTGCCAAACTACTGAAAAAATCGTTGTCAGAGTATCAAGTATCATTCAGATTGACTAAAACAGCAATGAAAAGCAAATCTAAATCGAAAAAAACTACGATTGACGGAGATAAGAGATTTTTTTTTCATACAATAACGATGAAATAATAAAATAACACATTTTCTGCCAAACTACTGAAAAAATCGTTGTCGAAGTATCAAGTATCATTCATATTGACTAAAACAGCAATAAAAAGCAAATCTTAATTGAAAAATAATTAAGATTAACGGATTTAAGAGATTTGTTTTTTTCATACAATAACTATGAAATTGAAAAAAAAACACATTTTCTGCCATAGTATCAATATCTATTAAGATTGACTAAAACAGCAATGAAAACAAATCTTAATCGAAAAAAATTAAGATTAACGGATTTAAGAGATTTGTTTTTTTCATACAATAACTATGAAATAAAAAAAACACATTTTCTGCCAAACATTTAAAAAAATTGTTGTCAGAGTATCAAGTATCATTCAGATTGACTAAAACAGCAATAAAAAGCAAATCTCAATTGAAAAAAAATTAAGATTGAAGGAGTAAAGAGTTTTTTTTTTATATAAAAAAAAACACATTTTCTGCCAAACTACTGAAAAAATCGTTGTCAGAGTATCAAGTATCATTCAGATTGACTAAAACAGCAATGAAAAGCAAATCTAAATCGAAAAAAACTACGATTGACGGAGATAAGAGATTTTTTTTTCATACAATAACGATGAAATAATAAAATAACACATTTTCTGCCAAACTACTGAAAAAATCGTTGTCGAAGTATCAAGTATCATTCATATTGACTAAAACAGCAATAAAAAGCAAATCTTAATTGAAAAATAATTAAGATTAACGGATTTAAGAGATTTGTTTTTTTCATACAATAACTATGAAATAAAAAAACACATTTTCTGCCAAACATTTAAAAAAATTGTTGTCAGAGTATCAAGTATCATGCAGATTGACTAAAACAGCAATGAAAAGCAAATCTCAATTGAAAAAAAATTAAGTTTGAAGGAGTAAAGAGTTTTTTTTTCTATAAAAAAAAAACACATTTTCTGCCAAACTACTGAAAAAATCGTTGTCAGAGTATCAAGTATCAAGTATCTTTCAGATTGACTAAAACAGCAATGAAAAGCAAATCTAAATCGAAAAAAACTAAGATTGACGGAGATAAGAAATTTTTTTTTTCATACAATAACGATGAAATAAAAAAAATAACACATTTTCTGCCAAACTACTGAAAAAATCGTTGTCAGAGTATGAAGTATCATTAAGATTGACTAAAACAGCAATGAAAGCAAATCTAAATCGAAAAAAACTAAGATTGACGGAGATAAGAAATTTTTTTTTTCAAACAATAACGATGAAATTGAAAAAAAAACACATTTTCTGCCAAAGTATCAATATCTATTAAGATTGACTAAAACATCAATGAAAACAAATCTTAATCGAAAAAAAACTAAGATTGACGAAGATAAGAGATTTTTTTTCATACAGTAACAATGAAATAAAAAAATAACACATTTTCTGCCAAACTACTGAAAAAATCGTTGTCAAAGTATCAAGTATCATTCAGATTGACTAAAACAGCAATGAAAAGTAAATCTAAATTGAAAAAAAATTAAGATTGGAGGAGTTAAGAGTTTTTTTTAAATAAACAAATAACACATTTTCTGCCAAACTACTGAAAAAATCGTTGTCAAAGTATCAAGTATCATTCAGATTGACTAAAACAGCAACGAAAAGCAAATCTAAATTGAAAAAAAAACTAAGATTGACGAAGATAAGAGATTTTTTTTCATACAGTAACAATGAAATAAAAAAATAACACATTTTCTGCCAAACTACTGAAAAAATCGTTGTCAAAGTATCAAGTATCATTCATATTGACTAAAACAGCAATAAAAAGCAAATCTTAATTGAAAAATAATTAAGATTAACGGATTTAAGAGATTTGTTTTTTTCATACAATAACTATGAAATAAAAAAACACATTTTCTGCCAAACATTTAAAAAAATTGTTGTCAGAGTATCAAGTATCATGCAGATTGACTAAAACAGCAATGAAAAGCAAATCTCAATTGAAAAAAAATTAAGTTTGAAGGAGTAAAGAGTTTTTTTTTCTATAAAAAAAAAACACATTTTCTGCCAAACTACTGAAAAAATCGTTGTCAGCGTATCAAGTATCAAGTATCTTTCAGATTGACTAAAACAGCAATGAAAAGCAAATCTAAATCGAAAAAAACTAAGATTGACGGAGATAAGAAATTTTTTTTTTCATACAATAACGATGAAATAAAAAAAATAACACATTTTCTGCCAAACTACTGAAAAAATCGTTGTCAGAGTATGAAGTATCATTAAGATTGACTAAAACAGCAATGAAAGCAAATCTAAATCGAAAAAAACTAAGATTGACGGAGATAAGAAATTTTTTTTTTCAAACAATAACGATGAAATTGAAAAAAAAAACACATTTTCTGCCAAAGTATCAATATCTATTAAGATTGACTAAAACATCAATGAAAACAAATCTTAATCGAAAAAAAACTAAGATTGACGAAGATAAGAGATTTTTTTTCATACAGTAACAATGAAATAAAAAAATAACACATTTTCTGCCAAACTACTGAAAAAATCGTTGTCAAAGTATCAAGTATCATTCAGATTGACTAAAACAGCAATGAAAAGTAAATCTAAATTGAAAAAAAATTAAGATTGGAGGAGTTAAGAGTTTTTTTTAAATAAACAAATAACACATTTTCTGCCAAACTACTGAAAAAATCGTTGTCAAAGTATCAAGTATCATTCAGATTGACTAAAACAGCAACGAAAAGCAAATCTAAATTGAAAAAAAAACTAAGATTGACGAAGATAAGAGATTTTTTTTCATACAGTAACAATGAAATAAAAAAATAACACATTTTCTGCCAAACTACTGAAAAAATCGTTGTCAAAGTATCAAGTATCATTCAGATTGACTAAAACAGCAATGAAAAGTAAATCTAAATTGAAAAAAAATTAAGATTGGAGGAGTTAAGAGTTTTTTTTAAATAAACAAATAACACATTTTCAGCCAAACTACTGAAAAAATCGTTGTCAAAATATCAAGTATCAAGTATTATTCAGATTGACTAAAACAGCAATGAAAAGCAAATCTAAATTGAAAAAAAAATTAAGATTGGAGGAGTTAAGAGTTTTTTTTTATATAAAAAAAAAACACATTTTCTGCCAAACTACTGAAAAAATCGTTGTCAGAGTATCAAGTATCATTCAGATTGACTAAAACAGCAATGAAAAGCAAATCTAAATCGAAAAAAACTACGATTGACGGAGATAAGAGATTTTTTTTTCATACAATAACGATGAAATAATAAAATAACACATTTTCTGCCAAACTACTGAAAAAATCGTTGTCGAAGTATCAAGTATCATTCATATTGACTAAAACAGCAATAAAAAGCAAATCTAAATTGAAAAATAATTAAGATTAACGGATTTAAGAGATTTGTTTTTTTCATACAATAACTATGAAATTGAAAAAAAAACACATTTTCTGCCATAGTATCAATATCTATTAAGATTGACTAAAACAGCAATGAAAACAAATCTTAATCGAAAAAAATTAAGATTAACGGATTTAAGAGATTTGTTTTTTTCATACAATAACTATGAAATAAAAAAAACACATTTTCTGCCAAACTACTGAAAAAATCGTTATCAAAGTATCAAGTATCATTCAGATTGACTAAAACAGCAATAAAAAGCAAATCTCAATTGAAAAAAAATTAAGATTGAAGGAGTAAAGAGTTTTTTTTTATATAAAAAAAAAACACATTTTCTGCCAAACTACTGAAAAAATCGTTGTCAGAGTATCAAGTATCATTCAGATTGACTAAAACAGCAATGAAAAGCAAATCTAAATAGAAAAAAACTACGATTGACGGAGATAAGAGATTTTTTTTTCATACAATAACGATGAAATAATAAAATAACACATTTTCTGCCAAACTACTGAAAAAATCGTTGTCGAAGTATCAAGTATCATTCATATTGACTAAAACAGCAATGAAAAGCAAATCTTAATTGAAAAATAATTAAGATTAACGGATTTAAGAGATTTGTTTTTTTCATACAATAACTATGAAATAAAAAAACACATTTTCTGCCAAACATTTAAAAAAATTGTTGTCAGAGTATCAAGTATCATGCAGATTGACTAAAACAGCAATGAAAAGCAAATCTCAATTGAAAAAAAATTAAGTTTGAAGGAGTAAAGAGTTTTTTTTTCTATAAAAAAAACACATTTTCTGCCAAACTACTGAAAAAATCGTTGTCAGAGTATCAAGTATCTTTCAGATTGACTAAAACAGCAATGAAAAGCAAATCTAAATCGAAAAAAACTAAGATTGACGGAGATAAGAAATTTTTTTTTTCATACAATAACGATGAAATAAAAAAAATAACACATTTTCTGCCAAACTACTGAAAAAATCGTTGTCAGAGTATCAAGTATCATTAAGATTGACTAAAACAGCAATGAAAGCAAATCTAAATCGAAAGAAACTAAGATTGACGGAGATAAGAAATTTTTTTTTTCAAACAATAACGATGAAATTGAAAAAAAAACACATTTTCTGCCAAAGTATCAATATCTATTAAGATTGACTAAAACATCAATGAAAACAAATCTTAATCGAAAAAAAACTAAGATTGACGAAGATAAGAGATTTTTTTTCATACAGTAACAATGAAATAAAAAAATAACACATTTTCTGCCAAACTACTGAAAAAATCGTTGTCAAAGTATCAAGTATCATTCAGATTGACTAAAACAGCAATGAAAAGTAAATCTAAATTGAAAAAAAATTAAGATTGGAGGAGTTAAGAGTTTTTTTTAAATAAACAAATAACACATTTTCTGCCAAACTACTGAAAAAATCGTTGTCAAAGTATCAAGTATCAAGTATCATTCAGATTGACTAAAACAGCAATGAAAAGCAAATCTAAATTGAAAAAAAAACTAAGATTGACGAAGATAAGAGATTTTTTTTCATACAGTAACAATGAAATAAAAAAATAACACATTTTCTGCCAAACTACTGAAAAAATCGTTGTCAAAGTATCAAGTATCATTCAGATTGACTAAAACAGCAATGAAAAGTAAATCTAAATTGAAAAAAAATTAAGATTGGAGGAGTTAAGAGTTTTTTTTAAATAAACAAATAACACATTTTCTGCCAAACTACTGAAAAAATCGTTGTCAAAGTATCAAGTATCAAGTATCATTCAGATTGACTAAAACAGCAATGAAAAGCAAATCTAAATTGAAAAAAAAATTAAGATTGACGAAGATAAGAAATTTTTTTTTTCATACAATAACGATGAAATAAAAAAAATAACACATTTTCTGCCAAACTACTGAAAAAATCGTTGTCAGAGTATCAAGTATCATTAAGATTGACTAAAACAGCAATGAAAGCAAATCTAAATCGAAAGAAACTAAGATTGACGGAGATAAGAAATTTTTTTTTTCAAACAATAACGATGAAATTGAAAAAAAAACACATTTTCTGCCAAAGTATCAATATCTATTAAGATTGACTAAAACATCAATGAAAACAAATCTTAATCGAAAAAAAACTAAGATTGACGAAGATAAGAGATTTTTTTTCATACAGTAACAATGAAATAAAAAAATAACACATTTTCTGCCAAACTACTGAAAAAATCGTTGTCAGAGTATCAAGTATCATTAAGATTGACTAAAACAGCAATGAAAGCAAATCTAAATCGAAAGAAACTAAGATTGACGGAGATAAGAAATTTTTTTTTTTCATACAATAACGATGAAATTGAAAAAAAAACACATTTTCTGCCAAAGTATCAATATCTATTAAGATTGACTAAAACAGCAATGAAAACAAATCTTAATCGAAAAAAAACTAAGATTGACGAAGATAAGAGATTTTTTTTCATACAGTAACAATGAAATAAAAAAATAACACATTTTCTGCCAAACTACTGAAAAAATCGTTATCAAAGTATCAAGTATCATTCAGATTGACTAAAACAGCAATGAAAAGTAAATCTAAATTGAAAAAAAATTAAGATTGGAGGAGTTAAGAGTTTTTTTTAAATAAACAAATAACACATTTTCTGCCAAACTACTGAAAAAATCGTTGTCAAAGTATCAAGTATCAAGTATCATTCAGATTGACTAAAACAGCAATAAAAAGCAAATCTCAATAGAAAAAAAATTAAGATTGAAGGAGTAAAGAGTTTTTTTTTAAATAAAAAAAAAACACATTTTCTGCCAAACTACTGAAAAAATCGTTGTCAGAGTATCAAGTATCAAGTATCATTAAGATTGACTAAAACAGCAATGAAAAGCAAATCTAAATCGAAAAAAACTAAGATTGACGGAGATAAGAAATTTTTTTTTTCATACAATAACGATGAAATAAATAAAAAATAACACATTTTCTGCCAAACTACTGAAAAAATCGTTGTCAGAGTATCAAGTATCATTCAGATTGACTAAAACAGCAATGAAAAGCAAATCTCAATTGAAAAAAAATTAAGATTGAAGGAGTAAAGAGTTTTTTTTTAAATAAAAAAAAACACATTTTCTGCCAAACTACTGAAAAAATCGTTGTCAGAGTATCAAGTATCAAGTATCATTAAGATTGACTAAAACAGCAATGAAAAGCAAATCTAAATCGAAAAAAACTAAGATTGACGGAGATAAGAAATTTTTTTTTTCATACAATAACGATGAAATAAAAAAAATAACACATTTTCTGCCAAACTACTGAAAAAATCGTTGTCAGAGTATCAAGTATCATTCAGATTGACTAAAACAGCAATGAAAGCAAATCTACATTGAAAAAAATTAAGATTGACGGAGATAAGAAATTTTTTTTTTCAAACAATAACGATGAAATTGAAAAAAAAAACACATTTTCTGCCAAAGTATCAATATCTATTAAGATTGACTAAAACAGCAATGAAAACAAATCTTAATGGAAAAAAAACTAAGATTGACGAAGATAAGAGATTTTTTTTCATACAGTAACAATGAAATAAAAAAATAACACATTTTCTGCCAAACTACTGAAAAAATCGTTGTCAAAGTATCAAGTATCATTCAGATTAACTAAAACAGCAATGAAAAGTAAATCTAAATTGAAAAAAAATTAAGATTGGAGGATTTAAGAGTTTTTTTTAAATAAACAAATAACACATTTTCTGCCAAACTACTGAAAAAATCGTTGTCAAAGTATCAAGTATCATTCAGATTGACTAAAACAGCAATGAAAACAAATCTAAATCGAAAAAAAAACTAAGATTGACGAAGATAAGAGATTTTTTTTCATACAGTAACAATGAAATAAAAAAATAACACATTTTCTGCCAAACTACTGAAAAAATCGTTGTCAAAGTAACAAGTATCATTCAGATTGACTAAAACAGCTATGAAAAGCAAATTTCAATGGAAAAAAAATTAAGATTGAAGGAGTAAAGAGTTTTTTTTTTAAATAAAAAAAAAACACATTTTCTGCCAAACTACTGAAAAAATCGTTGTCAGAGTATTAAGTATCAAGTATCATTCAGATTGACTAAAACAGCAATGAAAAGCAAATCTAAATAGAAAAAAACTAAGATTGACGAAGATAAGATTTTTTTTTCATACAATAACGATGAAATAAAAAAAATAACACATTTTCTGCCAAACTACTGAAAAAATCGTTGTCAGAGTATCAAGTATCATTAAGATTGACTAAAACAGCAATGAAAGCAAATCTCAATTGAAAAAAATTAAGATTGAAGGAGTAAAGAGTTTTTTTTTTAAATAAAAAAAAAACACATTTTCTGCCAAACTACTGAAAAAATCGTTGTCAGAGTATCAAGTATCAAGTATCATTCAGATTGAATAAAACAGCAATGAAAAGCAAATCTAAATCGAAAAAAACTAAGATTGACGGAGATAAGAAATTTTTTTTTTCATACAATAACGATGAAATAAAAAAAATAACACATTTTCTGCCAAACTACTGAAAAAATCGTTGTCAGAGTATCAAGTATCATTAAGATTGACTAAAACAGCAATGAAAAGTAAATCTAAATTGAAAAAAAATTAAGATTGGAGGAGTTAAGAGTTTTTTTTTTTTAAATAAAAAAATAACACATTTTCTGCCAAACTACTGAAAAAATCGTTGTCAAAGTATCAAGTATCATTCAGACTAACTAAAATAGCAATGAAAAGCTAATCTAAATTGAAAAAAAATAAGATTGACGGAGATAAGATTTTTTTTTCATACAATAACGATGAAATAAAAAAATAACACATTTTCTGCCAAACATTTGAAAAAATCGTTGTCAAAGTATCAAGTATCAAGTATCATTCAGATTGACTAAAACAGCAATAAAAAGCAAATCTAAATCGAAAAAAACTAAGATTGACGGAGATAAGAAATTTTTTTTTTCATACAATAACGATGAAATAAAAAAAATAACACATTTTCTGCCAAACTACTGAAAAAATCGTTGTCAGAGTATCAAGTATCATTCAGATTGACTAAAACAGCAATGAAAGCAAATCTACATCGAAAAAAATTAAGATTGACGGAGATAAGAAATTTTTTTTTTCAAACAATAACGATGAAATTGAAAAAAAAACACATTTTCTGCCAAAGTATCAATATCTATTAAGATTGACTAAAACAGCAATGAAAACAAATCTTAATCGAAAAAAAACTAAGATTGACGAAGATAAGAGATTTTTTTTCATACAGTAACAATGAAATAAAAAAATAACACATTTTCTGCCAAACTACTGAAAAAATCGTTGTCAAAGTATCAAGTATCATTCAGATTAACTAAAACAGCAATGAAAAGTAAATCTAAATTGAAAAAAATTAAGATTGGAGGAGTTAAGAGTTTTTTTTAAATAAACAAATAACACATTTTCTGCCAAACTACTGAAAAAATCGTTGTCAAAGTATCAAGTATCAAGTATCATTCAGATTGACTAAAACAGCAATGAAAACAAATCTTAATCGAAAAAAAAACTAAGATTGACGAAGATAAGAGATTTTTTTTCATACAGTAACAATGAAATAAAAAAATAACACATTTTCTGCCAAACTACTGAAAAAATCGTTGTCAAAGTATCAAGTATCATTTAGATTGACTAAAACAGCAATGAAAAGTAAATCTAAATTGAAAAAAAATTAAGATTGGAGGAGTTAAGAGTTTTTTTTTTAAATAAAAAAAAAACACATTTTCTGCCAAACTACTGAAAAAATCGTTGTCAGAGTATTAAGTATCAAGTATCATTCAGATTGACTAAAACAGCAATGAAAAGCAAATCTAAATAGAAAAAAACTAAGATTGACGAAGATAAGATTTTTTTTTTCATACACTAACGATGAAATAAAAAAATTAACACATTTTCTGCCAAACTACTGGAAAAATCGTTGTCAAAGTATCAAGTATCATTCAGATTGACTAAAACAGCAATGAAAAGCAAATCTCAATTGAAAAAAAATTAAGATTGAAGGAGTAAAGAGTTTTTTTTTAAATAAAAAAAAAACATTTTCTGCCAAACTACTGAAAAAATCGTTGTCAGAGTATCAAGTATCAAGTATCATTCAGATTGACTAAAACAGCTATGAAAAGCAAATCTCAATTGAAAAAAAATTAAGATTGAAGGAGTAAAGAGTTTTTTTTTAAATAAAAAAAAAACACATTTTCTGCCAAACTACTGAAAAAATCGTTGTCAGAGTATTAAGTATCAAGTATCATTCAGATTGACTAAAACAGCAATAAAAAGCAAATCTAAATCGAAAAAAACTAAGATTGACGGAGATAAGAAATTTTTTTTTTCATACAATAACGATGAAATAAAAAAAATAACACATTTTCTGCCAAACTACTGAAAAAATCGTTGTCAGAGTATCAAGTATCATTCAGATTGACTAAAACAGCAATGAAAGCAAATCTACATCGAAAAAAATTAAGATTGACGGAGATAAGAAATTTTTTTTTTCAAACAATAACGATGAAATTGAAAAAAAAACACATTTTCTGCCAAAGTATCAATATCTATTAAGATTGACTAAAACAGCAATGAAAACAAATCTTAATCGAAAAAAAACTAAGATTGACGAAGATAAGAGATTTTTTTTCATACAGTAACAATGAAATAAAAAAATAACACATTTTCTGCCAAACTACTGAAAAAATCGTTGTCAAAGTATCAAGTATCATTCAGATTAACTAAAACAGCAATGAAAAGTAAATCTAAATTGAAAAAAAATTAAGATTGGAGGAGTTAAGAGTTTTTTTTAAATAAACAAATAACACATTTTCTGCCAAACTACTGAAAAAATCGTTGTCAAAGTATCAAGTATCAAGTATCATTCAGATTGACTAAAACAGCAATGAAAACAAATCTAAATCGAAAAAAAAACTAAGATTGACGAAGATAAGAGATTTTTTTTCATACAGTAACAATGAAATAAAAAAATAACACATTTTCTGCCAAACTACTGAAAAAATCGTTGTCAAAGTATCAAGTATCATTTAGATTGACTAAAACAGCAATGAAAAGTAAATCTAAATTGAAAAAAAATTAAGATTGGAGGAGTTAAGAGTTTTTTTTTTAAATAAAAAAAAAACACATTTTCTGCCAAACTACTGAAAAAATCGTTGTCAGAGTATTAAGTATCAAGTATCATTCAGATTGACTAAAACAGCAATGAAAAGCAAATCTAAATAGAAAAAAACTAAGATTGACGAAGATAAGATTTTTTTTTTCATACACTAACGATGAAATAAAAAAATTAACACATTTTCTGCCAAACTACTGAAAAAATCGTTGTCAAAGTATCAAGTATCATTCAGATTGACTAAAACAGCAATGAAAAGCAAATCTCAATTGAAAAAAAATTAAGATTGAAGGAGTAAAGAGTTTTTTTTTAAATAAAAAATAACACATTTTCTGCCAAACTACTGAAAAAATCGTTGTCAGAGTATCAAGTATCAAGTATCATTCAGATTGACTAAAACAGCTATGAAAAGCAAATCTCAATTGAAAAAAAATTAAGATTGAAGGAGTAAAGAGTTTTTTTTTAAATAAAAAAAAAACACATTTTCTGCCAAACTGCTGAAAAAATCGTTGTCAGAGTATTAAGTATCAAGTATCATTCAGATTGACTAAAACAGCAATGAAAAGCAAATCTAAATAGAAAAAAACTAAGATTGACGAAGATAAGATTTTTTTTTCATACAATAACGATGAAATAAAAAAAATAACACATTTTCTGCCAAACTACTGAAAAAATCGTTGTCAGAGTATCAAGTATCATTAAGATTGACTAAAACAGCAATGAAAGCAAATCTCAATTGAAAAAAAATTAAGATTGAAGGAGTAAAGAGTTTTTTTTTTAAATAAAAAAAAAACACATTTTCTGCCAAACTACTGAAAAAAATCGTTGTCAGAGTATCAAGTATCAAGTATCATTCAGATTGACTAAAACAGCAATGAAAAGCAAATCTAAATTGAAAAAAACTAAGATTGACGGAGATAAGAAATTTTTTTTTTCATACAATAACGATGAAATAAAAAAAATAACACATTTTCTGCCAAACTACTGAAAAAATCGTTGTCAGAGTATCAAGTATCATTAAGATTGACTAAAACAGCAATGAAAGCAAATCTAAATCGAAAAAAACTAAGATTGACGGAGATAAGTAATTTTTTTTTTCAAACAATAACGATGAAATTGAAAAAAAAAACACATTTTCTGCCAAAGTATCAATATCTATTAAGATTGACTAAAACAGCAATGAAAACAAATCTTAATCGAAAAAAAACTAAGATTGACGAAGAGAAGAGATTTTTTTTCATACAGTAACAATGAAATAAAAAAATAACACATTTTCTGCCAAACTACTGAAAAAATCGTTGTCAAAGTATCAAGTATCATTCAGATTGACTAAAACAGCAATGAAAAGTAAATCTAAATTGAAAAAAAATTAAGATTGGAGGAGTTAAGAGTTTTTTTTTTTTAAATAAAAAAATAACACATTTTCTGCCAAACTACTGAAAAAATCGTTGTCAAAGTATCAAGTATCATTCAGACTAACTAAAACAGCAATGAAAAGCTAATCTAAATTGAAAAAAAATAAGATTGACGGAGATAAGATTTTTTTTTCATACAATAACGATGAAATAAAAAAATAACACATTTTCTGCCAAACATTTGAAAAAATCGTTGTCAAAGTATCAAGTATCAAGTATCATTCAGATTGACTAAAACAGCAATAAAAAGCAAATCTAAATCGAAAAAAACTAAGATTGACGGAGATAATTTTAGATTTTTTTTCATACAATAACGATGAAATAAAAAAAATAACACATTTTCTGCCAAACTACTGAAAAAATCGTTGTCAGAGTATCAAGTATCATTCAGATTGACTAAAACAGCAATGAAAGCAAATCTACATCGAAAAAAATTAAGATTGACGGAGATAAGAAATTTTTTTTTTCAAACAATAACGATGAAATTGAAAAAAAAACACATTTTCTGCCAAAGTATCAATATCTATTAAGATTGACTAAAACAGCAATGAAAACAAATCTTAATCGAAAAAAAACTAAGATTGACGAAGATAAGAGATTTTTTTTCATACAGTAACAATGCAATAAAAAAATAACACATTTTCTGCCAAACTACTGAAAAAATCGTTGTCAAAGTATCAAGTATCATTCAGATTAACTAAAACAGCAATGAAAAGTAAATCTAAATTGAAAAAAAATTAAGATTGGAGGAGTTAAGAGTTTTTTTTAAATAAACAAATAACACATTTTCTGCCAAACTACTGAAAAAATCGTTGTCAAAGTATCAAGTATAAAGTATCATTCAGATTGACTAAAACAGCAATGAAAACAAATCTAAATCGAAAAAAAAACTAAGATTGACGAAGATAAGAGATTTTTTTTCATACAGTAACAATGAAATAAAAAAATAACACATTTTCTGCCAAACTACTGAAAAAATCGTTGTCAAAGTATCAAGTATCATTTAGATTGACTAAAACAGCAATGAAAAGTAAATCTAAATTGAAAAAAAATTAAGATTGGAGGAGTTAAGAGTTTTTTTTTTAAATAAAAAAAAAACACATTTTCTGCCAAACTACTGAAAAAATCGTTGTCAAAGTATCAAGTATCATTCAGACTAACTAAAATAGCAATGAAAAGCTAATCTAAATTGAAAAAAAATAAGATTGACGGAGATAAGATTTTTTTTTCATACAATAACGATGAAATTGAAAAAAAAACACATTTTCTGCCAAAGTATCAATATCTATTAAGATTGACTAAAACAGCAATGAAAACAAATCTTAATCGAAAAAAAACTAAGATTGACGAAGATAAGAGATTTTTTTTCATACAATAACGATGATATAAAAAAATAACACATTTTCTGCCAAACTACTGAAAAATCGTTGACAAAGTATCAAGTAACAAGTATCATTCAGATTGACTAAAACAGCAATGAAAAGTAAATATAAATTTAAAAAAAAATTAAGATTGACGGATTTAAGAGATTTGTTTTTTCATACAATAACGATGAAATATAAAAATAACACATTTTCTGCCAAACTACTGAAAAAATCGTTGTCAAAGTATCAAGTATCATTCATTTTGACTAAAACAACAATAAAAAGCAAATCTAAATCGAAAAAAACTAAGATTGACGGAGATAAGAAATTTTTTTTTCATACAATAACGATGAAATTGAAAAAAAACACATTTTCTGCCAAAGTATCAATATCTATTAAGATTGACTAAAACAGCAATGAAAACAAATCTTAATCGAAAAAAAACTAAGATTGACGAAGATAAGAGATTTTTTTTCATACAGTAACAATGCAATAAAAAAATAACACATTTTCTGCCAAACTACTGAAAAAATCGTTGTCAAAGTATCAAGTATCATTCAGATTAACTAAAACAGCAATGAAAAGTAAATCTAAATTGAAAAAAAATTAAGATTGACGGATTTAAGAGATTTGTTTTTTCATACAATAACGATGAAATAAACAAATAACACATTTTCTGCCAAACTACTGAAAAAATCGTTGTCAAAGTATCAAGTATAAAGTATCATTCAGATTGACTAAAACAGCAATGAAAACAAATCTAAATCGAAAAAAAAACTAAGATTGACGAAGATAAGAGATTTTTTTTCATACAGTAACAATGAAATAAAAAAATAACACATTTTCTGCCAAACTACTGAAAAAATCGTTGTCAAAGTATCAAGTATCATTTAGATTGACTAAAACAGCAATGAAAAGTAAATCTAAATTGAAAAAAAATTAAGATTGGAGGAGTTAAGAGTTTTTTTTTTAAATAAAAAAAAAACACATTTTCTGCCAAACTACTGAAAAAATCGTTGTCAAAGTATCAAGTATCATTCAGACTAACTAAAATAGCAATGAAAAGCTAATCTAAATTGAAAAAAAATAAGATTGACGGAGATAAGATTTTTTTTTCATACAATAACGATGAAATTGAAAAAAAAACACATTTTCTGCCAAAGTATCAATATCTATTAAGATTGACTAAAACAGCAATGAAAACAAATCTTAATCGAAAAAAAACTAAGATTGACGAAGATAAGAGATTTTTTTTCATACAATAACGATGATATAAAAAAATAACACATTTTCTGCCAAACTACTGAAAAATCGTTGACAAAGTATCAAGTAACAAGTATCATTCAGATTGACTAAAACAGCAATGAAAAGTAAATATAAATTTAAAAAAAAATTAAGATTGACGGATTTAAGAGATTTGTTTTTTCATACAATAACGATGAAATATAAAAATAACACATTTTCTGCCAAACTACTGAAAAAATCGTTGTCAAAGTATCAAGTATCATTCATTTTGACTAAAACAACAATAAAAAGCAAATCTAAATCGAAAAAAACTAAGATTGACGGAGATAAGAAATTTTTTTTTCATACAATAACGATGAAATTGAAAAAAAACACATTTTCTGCCAAAGTATCAATATCTATTAAGATTGACTAAAACAGCAATGAAAACAAATCTTAATCGAAAAAAAACTAAGATTGACGAAGATAAGAGATTTTTTTTCATACAGTAACAATGAAATAAAAAAAAAACACATTTTCTGCCAAACTACTGAAAAAATCGTTGTCAAAGTATCAAGTATCATTCAGACTAACTAAAATAGCAATGAAAAGCTAATCTAAATTGAAAAAAAATAAGATTGACGGAGATAAGATTTTTTTTTCATACAATAACGATGAAATAAAAAAATAACACATTTTCTGCCAAACATTTGAAAAAATCGTTGTCAAAGTATCAAGTATCAAGTATCATTCAGATTGACTAAAACAGCAATAAAAAGCAAATCTAAATCGAAAAAAACTAAGATTGACGGAGATAAGAAATTTTTTTTTTCATACAATAACGATGAAATAAAAAAAATAACACATTTTCTGCCAAACTACTGAAAAAATCGTTGTCAGAGTATCAAGTATCATTCAGATTGACTAAAACAGCAATGAAAGCAAATCTACATCGAAAAAAATTAAGATTGACGAAGATAAGAATTTTTTTTTTTCAAACAATAACGATGAAATTGAAAAAAAAACACATTTTCTGCCAAAGTATCAATATCTATTAAGATTGACTAAAACAGCAATGAAAACAAATCTTAATCGAAAAAAAACTAAGATTGACGAAGATAAGAGATTTTTTTTCATACAGTAACAATGAAATAAAAAAATAACACATTTTCTGCCAAACTACTGAAAAAATCGTTGTCAAAGTATCAAGTATCATTCAGATTAACTAAAACAGCAATGAAAACAAATCTAAATCGAAAAAAAAACTAAGATTGACGAAGATAAGAGATTTTTTTTCATACAGTAACAATGAAATAAAAAAATAACACATTTTCTGCCAAACTACTGAAAAAATCGTTGTCAAAGTATCAAGTATCATTTAGATTGACTAAAACAGCAATGAAAAGTAAATCTAAATTGAAAAAAAATTAAGATTGGAGGAGTTAAGAGTTTTTTTTTTAAATAAAAAAAAAACACATTTTCTGCCAAACTACTGAAAAAATCGTTGTCAAAGTATCAAGTATCATTCAGACTAACTAAAATAGCAATGAAAAGCAAATCTAAATTGAAAAGAAATAAGATTGACGGAGATAAGATTTTTTTTTCATACAATAACGATGAAATTGAAAAAAAAACACATTTTCTGCCAAAGTATCAATATCTATTAAGATTGACTAAAACAGCAATGAAAACAAATCTTAATCGAAAAAAAACTAAGATTGACGAAGATAAGAGATTTTTTTTCATACAGTAACAATGAAATAAAAAAATAACACATTTTCTGCCAAACTACTGAAAAAATCGTTGTCAAAGTATCAAGTATCATTCAGATTGACTAAAACAGCAATGAAAAGTAAATCTAAATTGAAAAAAAATTAAGATTGGAGGAGTTAAGAGTTTTTTTTTTTTATATAAAAAAATAACACATTTTCTGCCAAACTACTGAAAAAATCGTTGTCAAAGTATCAAGTATCATTCAGACTAACTAAAATAGCAATGAAAAGCTAATCTAAATTGAAAAAAAATAAGATTGACGGAGATAAGATTTTTTTTTCATACAATAACGATGAAATAAAAAAATAACACATTTTCTGCCAAACATTTGAAAAAATCGTTGTCAAAGTATCAAGTATCAAGTATCATTCAGATTGACTAAAACAGCAATAAAAAGCAAATATAAATCGAAAAAAACTAAGATTGACGGAGATAATTTTAGATTTTTTTTCATACAATAACGATGAAATAAAAAAAATAACACATTTTCTGCCAAACTACTGAAAAAATCGTTGTCAGAGTATCAAGTATCATTCAGATTGACTAAAACAGCAATGAAAGCAAATCTACATCGAAAAAAATTAAGATTGACGGAGATAAGAATTTTTTTTTTTCAAACAATAACGATGAAATTGAAAAAAAAACACATTTTCTGCCAAAGTATCAATATCTATTAAGATTGACTAAAACAGCAATGAAAACAAATCTTAATCGAAAAAAAACTAAGATTGACGAAGATAAGAGATTTTTTTTCATACAGTAACAATGCAATAAAAAAATAACACATTTTCTGCCAAACTACTGAAAAAATCGTTGTCAAAGTATCAAGTATCATTCAGATTAACTAAAACAGCAATGAAAAGTAAATCTAAATTGAAAAAAAATTAAGATTGGAGGAGTTAAGAGTTTTTTTTAAATAAACAAATAACACATTTTCTGCCAAACTACTGAAAAAATCGTTGTCAAAGTATCAAGTATCAAGTATCATTCAGATTGACTAAAACAGCAATGAAAACAAATCTAAATCGAAAAAAAAACTAAGATTGACGAAGATAAGAGATTTTTGTTCATACAGTAACAATGAAATAAAAAAATAACACATTTTCTGCCAAACTACTGAAAAAATCGTTGTCAAAGTATCAAGTATCATTCAGATTAACTAAAACAGCAATGAAAAGTAAATCTAAATTGAAAAAAAATTAAGATTGGAGGAGTTAAGAGTTTTTTTTTTAAATAAAAAAAAAACACATTTTCTGCCAAACTACTGAAAAAATCGTTGTCAAAGTATCAAGTATCATTCAGACTAACTAAAATAGCAATGAAAAGCTAATCTAAATTGAAAAAAAAATAAGATTGACGGAGATAAGATTTTTTTTTCATACAATAACGATGAAATTGAAAAAAAAACACATTTTCTGCCAAAGTATCAATATCTATTAAGATTGACTAAAACAGCAATGAAAACAAATCTTAATCGAAAAAAAACTAAGATTGACGAAGATAAGAGATTTTTTTTCATACAATAACGATGATATAAAAAAATAACACATTTTCTGCCAAACTACTGAAAAATCGTTGACAAAGTATCAAGTAACAAGTATCATTCAGATTGACTAAAACAGCAATGAAAAGTAAATATAAATTTAAAAAAAAATTAAGATTGACGGATTTAAGAGATTTGTTTTTTCATACAATAACGATGAAATATAAAAATAACACATTTTCTGCCAAACTACTGAAAAAATCGTTGTCAAAGTATCAAGTATCATTCATTTTGACTAAAACAACAATAAAAAGCAAATCTAAATCGAAAAAAACTAAGATTGACGGAGATAAGAAATTTTTTTTTCATACAATAACGATGAAACTGAAAAAAAACACATTTTCTGCCAAAGTATCAATATCTATTAAGATTGACTAAAACAGCAATGAAAACAAATCTTAATCGAAAAAAAACTAAGATTGACGAAGATAAGAGATTTTTTTTCATACAGTAACAATGAAATAAAAAAATAACACATTTTCTGCCAAACTACTGAAAAAATCGTTGTCAAAATATCAAGTATCATTCAGATTGACTAAAAAAGCAATGAAAAGTAAATCTAAATTGAAAAAAAATTAAGATTGGAGGAGTTAAGAGTTTTTTTTTTTTAAATAAAAAAATAACACATTTTCTGGCAAACTACTGAAAAAATCGTTGTCAAAGTATCAAGTATCATTCAGACTAACTAAAATAGCAATGAAAAGCTAATCTAAATTGGAAAAAAATAAGATTGACGGAGATAAGATTTTTTTTTCATACAATAACGATGAAATAAAAAAATAACACATTTTCTGCCAAACATTTGAAAAAATCGTTGTCAAAGTATCAAGTATCAAGTATCATTCAGATTGACTAAAACAGCAATAAAAAGCAAATCTAAATCGAAAAAAACTAAGATTGACGGAGATAAGAAATTTTTTTTTTCATACAATAACGATGAAATAAAAAAAATAACACATTTTCTGCCAAACTACTGAAAAAATCGTTGTCAGAGTATCAAGTATCATTCAGATTGACTAAAACAGCAATGAAAGCAAATCTACATCGAAAAAAATTAAGATTGACGGAGATAAGAAATTTTTTTTTTCAAACAATAACGATGAAATTGAAAAAAAAACACATTTTCTGCCAAAGTATCAATATCTATTAAGATTGACTAAAACAGCAATGAAAACAAATCTTAATCGAAAAAAAACTAAGATTGACGAAGATAAGAGATTTTTTTTCATACAGTAACAATGAAATAAAAAAATAACACATTTTCTGCCAAACTACTGAAAAAATCGTTGTCAGAGTATCAAGTATCATTTAAATTGACTAAAACAGCAATGAAAGCAAATCTAAATCGAAAAAAACTAAGATTGACGGAGATAAGAAATTTTTTTTTTCATACAATAACGATGAAATTGAAAAAAAACACATTTTCTGCCAAAGTATCAATATCTATTAAGATTGACTAAAACAGCAATGAAAACAAATCTTAATCGAAAAAAATTAAGATTAACGGTAATCGTCGTCAAAATATCAAGTATCATTCAGATTGACTAAAACAGCAATGAAAAGCAAATCTAAATCGAAAAAAACTAAGATTGACGAAGATAAGAGATTTTTTTCATACAATAACGATGATATAAAAAAATAACACATTTTCTGCCAAACTACTGAAAAAATCGTTGTCAAAGTATCAAGTATCATTCAGATTGACTAAAAAAGCAATGAAAAGTAAATCTAAATTGAAAAAAAATTAAGATTGAAGGAGTTAAGAGTTTTTTTTTAAATAAAAAAATAACACATTTTCTGCCAAACTACTGAAAAATCGTTGCCAAAGTATCAAGTATCATTCAGATTGACTAAAACAGCAATGAAAAGCTAATCTAAATTGAAAAAAAATAAGATTGACGGAGATACGATTTTTTTTTCATACAATAACGATGAAATAAAAAAATTAACACATTTTCAGCCAAACTACTGGAAAAATCGTTGTCAAAGTATCAAGTAACAAGTATCATTCAGATTGACTAAAACAGCAATGAAAAGTAAATCTAAATTGAAAAAAAATTAAGATTGGAGGAGTTAAGAGTTTTTTTTTTAAATAAAAAAATAACACATTTTCTGCCAAACTTCTGAAAAATCGTTGTCAAAGTATCATGTATCGAGTATCAGGTATCATTCAGATTGACTAAAACAGCAATGAAAAGCAAATCTAAATTGAAAAAAAATTAAGATTGACGGTGATAAGATTTTTTTTTTCATACTATAACGATGAAATAAAAAAATTAACACATTTTCTGCCAAACTACTGGAAAAATCGTTGTCAAAGTATCAAGTATCATTCAGATTGACTAAAACAGCAATGAAAAGTAAATCTAAATTGAAAAAAAATTAAGATTGGAGGAGTTAAGAGTTTTTTTTTTAAATAAAAAAATAACACATTTTCTGCCAAACTTCTGAAAAAATCTTTGTCAAAGTATCATGTATCGAGTATCAGGTATCATTCAGATTGACTAAAACAGCAATGAAAAGCAAATCTAAATTGAAAAAAAATTAAGATTGACGGTGATAAGATTTTTTTTTTCATACAATAACGATGAAATAAAAAAAATAACACATTTTCTGCCAAACTACTGGAAAAATTGTTGTCAAAGTATCAAGTATCATTCAGATTGACTAAAACAGCAATGAAAAGCAAATCTTAATTGAAAAAAAATTAAGATTGGAGGAGTTAAGAGTTTTTTTTAAATAAACAAATAACACATTTTCTGCCAAACTAGTGAAAAAATCGTTGTCAAAGTATCAAGTATCATTCAGATTGACTAAAACAGCAATGAAAAGCAAATCTCAATTGAAAAAAAATTAAGATTGAAGGAGTAAAGAGTTTTTTTTTTTAAATAAAAAAAAAACACATTTTCTGCCAAACTACTGAAAAAATCGTTGTCAGAGTATCAAGTATCAAGTATCATTCAGATTGACTAAAACAGCTATGAAATGCAAATCTCAATTGAAAAAAAATTAAGATTGAAGGAGTAAAGAGTTTTTTTTTTAAATAAAAAAAAAACACATTTTCTGCCAAACTACTGAAAAAATCGTTGTCAGAGTATTAAGTATCAAGTATCATTCAGATTGACTAAAACAGCAATGAAAAGCAAATCTAAATAGAAAAAAAAACTAAGATTGACGAAGATAAGATTTTTTTTTTCATACACTAACGATGAAATAAAAAAATAACACATTTTCTGCCAAACTACTGGAAAAATCGTTGTCAAAGTATCAAGTATCGTTCAGATTGACTAAAACAGCAATGAAAAGCAAATCTCAATTGAAAAAAAATTAAGATTGAAGGAGTAAAGAGTTTTTTTTTTTAAATAAAAAAAAAACACATTTTCTGCCAAACTACTGAAAAAATCGTTGTCAAAGTATCATGTATCGAGTATCAGGTATCATTCAGATTGACTAAAACAGCAATGAAAAGCAAATCTAAATTGAAAAAAAATTAAGATTGACGAAGATAAGAGTTTTTTTTTCATACAATAACGATGAAATAAAAAATATAACACATTTTCTGCCAAACTACTGAAAAAATCGTTGTCAAAGTATCAAGTATCATTCAGATTGACTAAAACAGCAATGAAAAGCAAATCTAAATTGAAAAAAAATTAAGATTGGAGGAGTTAAGAGTTTTTTTTAAATAAACAAATAACACATTTTCTGCCAAACTACTGAAAAAATCGTTGTCAAAGTATCAAGTATCATTCAGATTGACTAAAACAGCAATGAAAAGCACATCTTAATCGAAAAAAAAAACTAAGATTGACGAAGATAAGAGATTTTTTTTCATACAGTAACAATGAAATAAAAAAATAACACATTTTCTGCCAAACTACTGAAAAAATCGTTGTCAAAGTATCAAGTATCATTCAGATTGACTAAAACAGCAATGAAAAGTAAATCTAAATTGAAAAAAAATTAAGATTGGAGGACTTAAGAGTTTTTTTTAAATAAACAAATAACACATTTTCTGCCAAACTACTGAAAAAATCGTTGTCAAAGTATCAAGTATCAAGTATCATTCAGATTGACTAAAACAGCAATGAAAAGCAAATTTCAATTGAAAAAAAATTAAGATTGAAGGAGTAAAGAGTTTTTTTTTTAAATTAAAAAAAACACATTGTCTGCCAAACTACTGAAAAAATCGTTGTCAGAGTATCAAGTATCATTCAGATTGACTAAAACAGCTATGAAAAGCAAATCTCAATTGAAAAAAAATTAAGATTGAAGGAGTAAAGAGTTTTTTTTTAAATAAAAAAAAAACACATTTTCTGCCAAACTACTGAAAAAATCGTTGTCAGAGTATTAAGTATAAAGTATCATTCAGATTGACTAAAACAGCAATGAAAAGCAAATCTAAATAGGAAAAAACTAAGATTGACGAAGATAAGATTTTTTTTTTCATACACTAACGATGAAATAAAAAAATTAACACATTTTCTGACAAACTACTGGAAAAATCGTTTTCAAAGTATCAAGTATCATTCAGATTGACTAAAACAGCAATGAAAAGCAAATCTCAATTGAAAAAAAATTAAGATTGAAGGAGTAAAGAGTTTTTTTTTAAATAAAAAAAAAACACATTTTCTGCCAAACTACTGAAAAAATCGTTGTTAGAGTATCAAGTATCAAGTATCATTCAGATTGACTAAAACAGCAATGAAAAGCAAATCTAAATCGAAAAAAACTAAGATTGACGGAGATAAGAAATTTTTTTTTTCATACAATAACGATGAAATAAAAAAATAACACATTTTCTGCCAAACTACTGAAAAAATCGTTGTCAAAGTATCAAGTATCATTCAGATTAACTAAAATAGCAATGAAAAGCTAATCTAAATTGAAAAAAAATAAGATTGACGGAGATAAGATTTTTTTTTCATACAATAACGATGAAATAAAAAAATTAACACATTTTCTGACAAACTACTGGAAAAATCGTTGTCAAAGTATCAAGTATCATTCAGATTGACTAAAACAGCAATGAAAAGCAAATCTCAATTGAAAAAAAATTAAGATTGAAGGAGTAAAGAGTTTTTTTTTAAATAAAAAAATAACACATTTTCTGCCAAACTACTGAAAAAATCGTTGTCAGAGTATCAAGTATCAAGTATCATTCAGATTGACTAAAACAGCAATGAAAAGCAAATCTCATTTGAAAAAAAATTAAGATTGAAGGAGTAAAGAGTTTTTTTTTAAATAAAAAAAAAACACATTTTCTGCCAAACTACTGAAAAAATCGTTGTCAAAGTATCAAGTATCAAGTATCAGATATCATTCAGATTGACTAAAACAGCAATGAAAAGCAAATCTAAATTGAAAAAAATTAAGATTGACGGTGATAAGAGTTTTTTTTTCATACAATAACGATGAAATAAAAAAATAACACATTTTCTGCCAAACATTTGAAAAAATCGTTGTCAAAGTATCAAGTATCAAGTATCATTCAGATTGACTAAAACAGCAATAAAAAGCAAATCTAAATCGAAATAAACTAAGATTGACGGAGATAAGATTTTTTTTTTTCATACAATAACGATGAAATAAAAAAAAACCCATTTTCTGCCAAACTACTGAAAAAATCGTTGTCAGAGTATTAAGTATAAAGTATCATTCAGATTGACTAAAACAGCAATGAAAAGCAAATCTAAATAGAAAAAAACTAAGATTGACGAAGATAAGATTTTTTTTTTCATACACTAACGATGAAATAAAAAAATTAACACATTTTCTGCCAAACTACTGGAAAAATCGTTGTCAAAGTATCAAGTATCATTCAGATTGACTAAAACAGCAATGAAAAGCAAATCTCAATTGAAAAAAAATTAAGATTGAAGGAGTAAAGAGTTTTTTTTTAAATAAAAAAATAACACATTTTCTGCCAAACTACTGAAAAAATCGTTGTCAGAGTATCAAGTATCAAGTATCATTCAGATTGACTAAAACAGCAATGAAAAGCAAATCTCAATTGAAAAAAAATTAAGATTGAAGGAGTAAAGAGTTTTTTTTTAAATAAAAAAAAAACACATTTTCTGCCAAACTACTGAAAAAATCGTTGTCAAAGTATCAAGTATCAAGTATCAGATATCATTCAGATTGACTAAAACAGCAATGAAAAGCAAATCTAAATTGAAAAAAATTAAGATTGACGGTGATAAGAGTTTTTTTTTCATACAATAACGATGAAATAAAAAAATAACACATTTTCTGCCAAACATTTGAAAAAATCGTTGTCAAAGTATCAAGTATCAAGTATCATTCAGATTGACTAAAACAGCAATAAAAAGCAAATCTAAATCGAAATAAACTAAGATTGACGGAGATAAGATTTTTTTTTTTCATACAATAACGATGAAATAAAAAAAAACCCATTTTCTGCCAAACTACTGAAAAAATCGTTGTCAGAGTATTAAGTATAAAGTATCATTCAGATTGACTAAAACAGCAATGAAAAGCAAATCTAAATAGAAAAAAACTAAGATTGACGAAGATAAGATTTTTTTTTTCATACACTAACGATGAAATAAAAAAATTAACACATTTTCTGCCAAACTACTGGAAAAATCGTTGTCAAAGTATCAAGTATCATTCAGATTGACTAAAACAGCAATGAAAAGCAAATCTCAATTGAAAAAAAATTAAGATTGAAGGAGTAAAGAGTTTTTTTTTAAATAAAAAAAAAACACATTTTCTGCCAAACTACTGAAAAAATCGTTGTCAGAGTATCAAGTATCAAGTATCATTCAGATTGACTAAAACAGCAATGAAAAGCAAATCTAAATCGAAAAAAACTAAGATTGACGGAGATAAGAA
Organism: Ptychoptera albimana; assembly: GCA_961205885.1. Taxonomy (NCBI): domain Eukaryota; kingdom Metazoa; phylum Arthropoda; class Insecta; order Diptera; family Ptychopteridae; genus Ptychoptera; species Ptychoptera albimana. Next base: position 48,377,449 of record OY540801.1, read on the forward strand.
ATTTTTTTTTTCATACAATAACGATGAAATAAAAAAATAACACATTTTCTGCCAAACTACTGAAAAAATCGTTGTCAGAGTATCAAGTATCATTTAAATTGACTAAAACAGCAATGAAAGCAAATCTAAATCGAAAAAAACTAAAACTGACGGAGATAAGAAATTTTTTTTTTCATACAATAACGATGAAATTGAAAAAAAAACACATTTTCTGCCAAAGTATCAATAGCTATTAAGATTGACTAAAACAGCAATGAAAACAAATCTTAATCGAAAAAAAATAAGATTAACGGTAATCGTTGTCAAAATATCAAGTATCAAGTATTATTCAGATTGACTAAAACAGCAATGAAAAGCAAATCTAAATCGAAAAAAACTAAGATTGACGAAGATAAGAGATTTTTTTCATACAATAACGATGATATAAAAAAATTAACACATTTTCTGACAAACTACTGGAAAAATCGTTGCCAAAGTATCAAGTATCATTCAGATTAACTAAAACAGCAATGAAAAGCAAATCTCAATTGAAAAAAAATAAGATTGACGGAGATAAGATTTTTTTTTCATACAATAACGATGAAATAAAAAAATTAACACATTTTCAGCCAAACTACTGGAAAAATCGTTGTCAAAGTATCATGTATGGAGTATCAGGTATCATTCAGATTGACTAAAACAGCAATGAAAAGCAAATCTAAATTGAAAAAAAATTAAGATTGACGGTGATAAGATTTTTTTTTTCATACAATAACGATGAAATAAAAAAATTAACACATTTTCTGCCAAACTACTGAAAAAATCGTTGCCAAAGTATCAAGTATCATTCAGATTAACTAAAACAGCAATGATAAGCTAATCTAAATTGAAAAAATATAAGATTGACGGAGATAAGATTTTTTTTTCATACAATAACGATTAAATTAAAAAATTTACACATTTTCTGCCAAACTACTGGAAAAATCCTTGTCAAAGTATCAAGTATCATTCAGATTGACTAAAACAGCAATGAAAAGTAAATCTAAATTAAAAAAAAAATTAAGATTGGAGGAGTTAAGAGTTTTTTTTTAAATAAAAAAATAACACATTTTCTGCCAAACTTCTGAAAAAATCGTTGTCAAAGTATCAAGTATCAGATATCATTCAGATTGACTAAAACAGCAATGAAAAGCAAATCTAAATTGAAAAAAATTAAGATTGACGGTGATAAGAGTTTTTTTTTCATACAATAACGATGAAATAAAAAAATAACACATTTTCTGCCAAACATTTGAAAAAATCGTTGTCAAAGTATCAAGTATCAAGTATCATTCAGATTGACTAAAACAGCAATAAAAAGCAAATCTAAATCGAAATAAACTAAGATTGACGGAGATAAGAAATTTTTTTTTTCATACAATAACGATGAAATAAAAAAAAAACACATTTTCTGCCAAACTACTGAAAAAATCGTTGTCAGAGTATTAAGTATAAAGTATCATTCAGATTGACTAAAACAGCAATGAAAAGCAAATCTAAATAGAAAAAAACTAAGATTGACGAAGATAAGATTTTTTTTTTCATACACTAACGATGAAATAAAAAAAACACATTTTCTGCCAAACATTTGAAAAAATCGTTGTCAGAGTATCATGTATCAAGTATCATTCAGATTGACTAAAACAGCAATGAAAAGCAAATCTCAATTGAAAAAAAATTAAGATTGAAGGAGTAAAGAGTTTTTTTTTAAATAAAAAAAAAACACATTTTCTGCCAAACTACTGAAAAAATCGTTGTCAGAGTATCAAGTATCAAGTATCATTCAGATTGACTAAAACAGCAATGAAAAGCAAATCTAAATCGAAAAAAACTAAGATTGACGGAGATAAGAAATTTTTTTTTTCATACAATAACGATGAAATAAAAAAATAACACAATTTCTGCCAAACTACTGAAAAAATCGTTGTCAGAGTATCAAGTATCATTTAAATTGACTAAAACAGCAATAAAAGCAAATCTAAATCGAAAAAAACTAAGACTGACGGAGATAAGAAATTTTTTTTTTCATACAATAACGATGAAATTGAAAAAAAAACACATTTCCTGCCAAAGTATCAATAGTTATTAAGATTGACTAAAACAGCAATGAAAACAAATCTTAATCGAAAAAAAATAAGATTAACGGTAATCGTTGTCAAAATATCAAGTATCAAGTATTATTCAGATTGACTAAAACAGCAATGAAAAGCAAATCTAAATCGAAAAAAACTAAGATTGACGAAGATAAGAGATTTTTTTCATACAATAACGATGATATAAAAAAATAACACATTTTCTGCCAAACTACTGAAAAAATCGTTGCCAAAGTATCAAGTATCATTCAGATTAACTAAAACAGCAATGATAAGCTAATCTAAATTGAAAAAAAATAAGATTGACGGAGATAAGATTTTTTTTTCATACAATAACGATGAAATAAAAAAATTAACACATTTTCAGCCAAACTACTGGAAAAATCGTTGTCAAAGTATCATGTATCGAGTATCAGGTATCATTCAGATTGACTAAAACAGCAATGAAAAGCAAATCTAAATTGAAAAAAAATTAAGATTGACGGTGATAAGATTTTTTTTTTCATACAATAACGATGAAATAAAAAAATTAACACATTTTCTGCCAAACTACTGAAAAAATCGTTGCCAAAGTATCAAGTATCATTCAGATTAACTAAAACAGCAATGATAAGCTAATCTAAATTGAAAAAAAATAAGATTGACGGAGATAAGATTTTTTTTTCATACAATAACGATGAAATAAAAAAATTAACACATTTTCAGCCAAACTACTGGAAAAATCGTTGTCAAAGTATCATGTATCGAGTATCAGGTATCATTCAGATTGACTAAAACAGCAATGAAAACAAATCTTAATCGAAAAAAATTAAGATTAACGGTAATCGTTGTCAAAATATCAAGTATCAAGTATTATTCAGATTGACTAAAACAGCAATGAAAAGCAAATCTAAATCGAAAAAAACTAAGATTGACGAAGATAAGAGATTTTTTTCATACAATAACGATGATATAAAAAAATAACACATTTTCTGCCAAACTACTGAAAAAATCGTTGCCAAAGTATCAAGTATCATTCAGATTAACTAAAACAGCAATGATAAGCTAATCTAAATTGAAAAAAAATAAGATTGACGGAGATAAGATTTTTTTTTCATACAATAACGATGAAATAAAAAAATTAACACATTTTCTGCCAAACTTCTGAAAAAATCGTTGTCAAAGTATCATGTATCGAGTATCAGGTATCATTCAGATTGACTAAAACAGCAATGAACAGCAAATCTAAATTGAAATAAAATTAAGATTGACGGTGATAAGATTTTTTTTTTCATACAATAACGATGAAATAAAAAAATTAACACATTTTCTGCCAAACTACTGGAAAAATCGTTGTTAAAGTATCAAGTATCATTCAGGTTGACTAAAACAGCAATGAAAAGTAAATCTAAATTGAAAAAAAATTAAGATTGGAGGAGTTAAGAGTTTTTTTTTTAAATAAAAAAATAACACATTTTCTGCCAAACTTCTGAAAAAATCGTTGTCAAAGTATTATGTATCGAGTATCAGATATCATTCAGATTGACTAAAACAGCAATGAAAAGCAAATCTAAATTGAAAAAAAATTAAGATTGACGGTGATAAGATTTTTTTTTTCATACAATAACGATGAAATAAAAAAATTAACACATTTTCTGCCAAACTACTGGAAAAATCGTTGTCAGAGTATCAAGTATCATTTAAATTGACTAAAACAGCAATGAAAGCAAATCTAAATCGAAAAAAACTAAGATTGACGGAGATAAGAAATTTTTTTTTTCATACAATAACGATGAAATAAAAAAATAACACATTTTCTGCCAAACTACTGAAAAAATCGTTGTCAAAGTATCAAGTATCATTCAGATTAACTAAAATAGCAATGAAAAGCTAATCTAAATTGAAAAAAAATAAGATTGACGGAGATAAGATTTTTTTTTCATACAATAACGATGAAATAAAAAAATAACACATTTTCTGCCAAACTACTGGAAAAATCGTTGTTAAAGTATCAAGTCTCATTCAGGTTGACTAAAACAGCAATGAAAAGTAAATCTAAATTGAAAAAAAATTAAGATTGGAGGAGTTAAGAGTTTTTTTTTTAAATAAAAAAATAACACATTTTCTGCCAAACTTCTGAAAAAATCGTTGTCAAAGTATCATGTATCGAGTATCAGGTATCATTCAGATTGACTAAAACAGCAATGAAAAGCAAATCTAAATTGAAAAAAAATTAAGATTGACGGTGATAAGATTTTTTTTTTCATACAATAACGATGAAATAAAAAAATTAACACATTTTCTGCCAAACTACTGGAAAAATCGTTGTTAAAATATCAAGTATCATTCAGGTTGACTCAAACAGCAATGAAAAGTAAATCTAAATTGAAAAAAAATTAAGATTGGAGGAGTTAAGAGTTTTTTTTTTAAATAAAAAAATAACACATTTTCTGCCAAACTTCTGAAAAAATCGTTGTCAAAGTATCATGTATCGAGTATCAGATATCATTCAGATTGACTAAAACAGCAATGAAAAGCAAATCTAAATTGAAAAAAAATTAAGATTGACGGTGATAAGATTTTTTTTTTCATACAATAACGATGAAATAAAAAAATTAACACATTTTCTGCCAAACTACTGGAAAAATTGTTGTCAAAGTATCAAGTATCATTCATATTGACTAAAACAGCAATGAAAAGTAAATCTAAATTGAAAAAAAATTAAGATTGGAGGAGTTAAGAGTTTTTTTTTAAATAAAAAAATAACACATTTTCTGCCAAACTATTGGAAAAATCGTTGTCAAAGTATCAAGTATCATTCAGATTGACTAAAACAGCAATGAAAAGCAAATCTAAATTGAAAAAAAATTAAGATTGACGGAGATAAGAGTTTTTTTTTTTTCATACAGTAACAATGAAATAAAAAAATAACACATTTTCTGCCAAACTACTGATAAAATCGTTGTCAAAATATCAAGTATCAAGTATCATTCAGATTGACTAAAACAGCAATGAAAAGCAAATCTCAATTGAAACAAAATTAAGATTGAAGGAGATAACAGTTTTTTTTTAAATAAAACAATTAAACATTTTCTGCCAAACTACTGAAAAAATCGTTGTCAGAGTATCCAGTATCAAGTATCATTCAGATTGACTAAAACAGCAATGAAAAGCAAATCTAAATCGAAAATAACTAAGTTTGATGAAGATAAGAGATTTTTTTTCATACAATAACGATGATATAAAAAAAATAACACATTTTCTGCCAAACTACTGAAAAAATCGTTGTCAAAGTATCAAGTATCATTAAGATTGACTAAAACAGCAATGAAAACAAATCTTAATCGAAAAAAATTAAGATTAACGGTAATCGTTGTCAAAATATCAAGTATCAAGTATTATTCAGATTGACTAAAACAGCAATGAAAAGTAAATCTAAATTGAAAAAAAATTAAGATTGGAGGAGTTAAGAGTTTTTTTTTAAATAAAAAAATAACACATTTTCTGCCAAACTACTGAAAAAATCGTTGTCAAAGTATCAAGTATCAGGTATCATTCAGATTGACTAAAACAGCAATGAAAAGCAAATCTAAATTGAAAAAAAATTAAGATTGACTGTGATAAGCGTTTTTTTTTCAAACAATATCGATGAAATAAAAAAATAACACATTTTCTGCCAAACTACTGAAAAATCGTTGTCAAAGTATCAAGTATCATTCAGATTGACTTAAACAGCAATGAAAAGCAACTCTTAATCGAAAAAAACTAAGATTGACGGAGATAAGAGATTTTTTTTTCATACAATAACGATGAAATAAAAAAAATAACACATTTTCTGCCAAACTACTGAAAAAATCGTTGTCAAAGTATCAAGTATCATTAAGATTGACTAAAACAGCAATGAAAGCAAATCTAAATCGAAAAAAACTAAGATTGACGGATATAAGAAATTTTTTTTTTCATACAATAACTATGAAATAAAAAAAATAACACATTTTCTGCCAAACTACTGAAAAAATCGTTGCCAAAGTATCAATATCTATTAAGATTGACTAAAACAGCAATGAAAACAAATCTTAATCGAAAATAACTAAGTTTGATGAAGATAAGAGATTTTTTTTCATACAATAACGATGATATAAAAAAAATAACACATTTTCTGCCAAACTACTGAAAAAATCGTTGTCAAAGTATCAAGTATCATTAAGATTGACTAAAACAGCAATGAAAACAAATCTTAATCGAAAAAAATTAAGATTAACGGTAATCGTTGTCAAAATATCAAGTATCAAGTATTATTCAGATTGACTAAAACAGCAATGAAAAGCAAATCTAAATCAAAAAAACTAAGATTGACGAAGATAAGAGATTTTTTTTCATACAATAACGATGATATAAAAAAATAACACATTTTCTGCCAAACTACTGAAAAAATCGTTGTCAAATTATCAAGTATCATTCAGATTGACTAAAACAGCAATGAAAAGTAAATCTAAATTGAAAAAAAATTAAGATTGGAGGAGTTAAGAGTTTTTTTTTAAATAAAAAAATAACACATTTTCTGCCAAACTACTGAAAAAATCGTTGTCAAAGTATCAAGTATCAGGTATCATTCAGATTGACTAAAACAGCAATGAAAAGCAAATCTAAATTGAAAAAAAATTAAGATTGACTGTGATAAGCGTTTTTTTTCAAACAATATCGATGAAATAAAAAAATAACACATTTTCTGCCAAACTACTGAAAAATCGTTGTCAAAGTATCAAGTATCATTCAGATTGACTTAAACAGCAATGAAAAGCAACTCTTAATCGAAAAAAACTAAGATTGACGGAGATAAGAGATTTTTTTTTCATACAATAACGATGAAATAAAAAAAATAACACATTTTCTGCCAAACTACTGAAAAAATCGTTGTCAAAGTATCAAGTATCATTCAGATTGACTAAAACAGCAATGAAAACAAATCTTATTCGAAAAAAATTAAGATTAACGGATTTAAGAGATTTGTTTTTTTCATACAATAACATGAAATAAAAAAAACACATTTTCTGCCAAACATTTGAAAAAATCGTTGTCAAAGTATCAAGTATCATTCAGATTGACTAAAACAGCAATGAAAAGTAAATCTAAATTGAAAAAAAATTAAGATTGGAGGAGTTAAGAGTTTTTTTTAAATAAAAAAATAACACATTTTCTGCCAAACTACTGAAAAAATCGTTGTCAAAGTATCAAGAATTATTCAGATTGACTAAAACAGCAATGAAAAGTAAATCTAAATTGAAAAAAAATTAAGAGTGGAGGAGTTAAGAGTTTTTTTTTAAATAAAAAAATAACACATTTTCTGCTAAACTACTGAAAAAATCGTAGTCAAAGTATCAAGTAACAAGTATCATTCAGATTGACTAAAACAGCAATGAAAACAAATCTTATTCGAAAAAAAATTAAGATTAACGGATTTAAGAGATTTGTTTTTTCCATACAATAACATGAAATAAAAAAAATACATTTTCTGCCAAACATTTGAAAAAATCGTTGTCAAAGTATCAAGTATCATTCAGATTGACTAAAACAGCAATGAAAAGTAAATCTAAATTGAAAAAAAATTAAGATTGGAGGAGTTAAGAGTTTTTTTTTAAATGAAAAAATAACACATTTTCTGCCAAACTACTGAAAAAATCGTTGTCAAAGTATCAAGAATTATTCAGATTGACTAAAACAGCAATGAAAAGTAAATCTAAATTGAAAAAAAATTAAGATTGGAGGAGTAAAGAGTTTTTTTTTTAAATAAAAAAATAACACATTTTCTGCCAAACTACTGAAATAATCGTTGTCAAAGTATCAAGTATCATTCAGATTAACTAAAACAGCAATGAAAAGCTAATCTAAATTGAAAAAAAATTAAGATTGACGGAGATAAGATTTTTTTTTTCATACAATAACGATGAAATAAAAAAATAACACATTTTCTGCCAAACTACTGAAAAAATCGTTGTCAAAGTATCAAGTATCATTCATATTGACTAAAACAGCAATGAAAAGTAAATCTAAATTGAAAAAAAATTAAGATTGGAGGAGTTAAGAGTTTTTTTTTAAATAAAAAAATAACACATTTTCTGCCAAACTACTGAAAAAATCGTTGTCAAAGTATCAAGTATCATTCATATTGACTAAAACAGCAATAAAAAGCAAATCTTAATTGAAAAATAATTAAGATTGACGGAGATAAGCAATTTTTTTTTCATACAATAACGATGAAATAAAAAAACACATTTTCTGCCAAACTACTGAAAAAATCGTTGTCATAGTATCAAGTATGAATTAACATTCAGATGGACTAAAACAGCAATGAAAAGTAAATCTAAATCGAAAAAAACTAAGATTGACGAAGATAAGAGATTTTTTTTCATACAATAACTATGAAATAAAAAAAACACATTTTCTGCCAAACTACTGACAAACCGTTGACAAAGTATCAAGTAACAAGTATCATTCAGATTGACTAAAACAGCAATGAAAAGTAAATATAAATTTTAAAAAAATTAAGATTGTCGGAGATAAGAGTTTTTTTTTCATACAATAACGATAAAATAAAAACATAACACATTTTCTGCCAAACTACTGAAAAAATCGTTGTCATAGTATCAAGTATGAATTAACATTCAGATGGACTAAAACAGCAATGAAAAGTAAATCTAAATCGAAAAAAACTAAGATTGACGAAGATAAGAGATTTTTTTTCATACAATAACTATGAAATAAAAAAAACACATTTTCTGCCAAACTACTGACAAACCGTTGACAAAGTATCAAGTATCAAGTATCATTCAGATTGACCAAAACAGCAATGAAAAGCAAATCTAAATCGAAAAAAACTAAGATTGACGGAGATAAGAGATTTTTTTTTTCATACAATAACGATGAAATAAAAAAATAACACATTTTCAGCCAAACTACTGAAAAAATCGTTGTCAAAGTAGCAAGTATCATTCAGATTGACTAAAACAGGAATGAAAAGTAAATTTAAATTGAAAAAAAATTAAGATTGAAGGAGTAAAAAGTTTGTTTTTAAATAAAAAAATAACACATTTTCAGCCAAACTACTGAAAAAATCGTTGTCATAGTATCAAGTATCATTCAGATTGACTAAAACAGCAATGAAAAGCAAATATAAATTGAAAAAAAATTAAGATTGTCGGAGATAAGAGATTTTTTTTTCATACAAAGCAATGAAATAAAAAAATAACACATATTCTGCCAAACTACTGAAAAAATCGTTGTCAAAGTATAAAGTATCAAGTATCATTCAGATTGACTAAAACAGCAATGAAAAGCAAATCTAAAACGAAAAAAACTAAGATTGACGAAGATAAGATATTTTTTTTCATACAATAACTATGAAATAAAAAAATAACACATTTTCTGCCAAACTACTGAAAAAATCGTTGTCAAAGTATCAAGTATCAAGTATCATTCAGATTGACTAAAACAGCAATGAAAAGTAAATCTAAATTGAAAAAAAATTAAGATTGGAGGAGTTAGGAGATTTTTTTTTAAATAAAAAAATAACACATTTTCTGCCAAACTACTGAAAAAATCGTTGTCAAAGTATCAAGTATCAAGTATCAGGTATCATTCAGATTTACTAAAACAGCAATGAAAAGCAAATCTAAATCGAAAAAAATTAAGATTGACGGAGATAAGAGATTTTTTTTTTCATACAATAACGATGAAATAAAAAAATAACACATTTTCAGCCAAACATTTGAAAAAATCGTTGTCATAGTATCAAGTATCAAGTATCATTCAGATTGACTAAAACAGCAATGAAAAGCAAATCTAAATCGAAAAAAACTAAGATTGACGAAGATAAGAGATTTTTTTTCATACAATAACTATGAAATAAAAAAAACACATTTTCTGCCAAACTACTGACAAACCGTTGACAAAGTATCAAGTAACAAGTATCATTCAGATTGACTAAAACAGCAATGAAAAGTAAATATAAATTTTAAAAAAATTAAGATTGTCGGAGATAAGAGTTTTTTTTTCATACAATAACGATAAAATAAAAACATAACACATTTTCTGCCAAACTACTGAAAAAATCGTTGTCATAGTATCAAGTATGAATTAACATTCAGATGGACTAAAACAGCAATGAAAAGTAAATCTAAATCGAAAAAAACTAAGATTGACGAAGATAAGAGATTTTTTTTCATACAATAACTATGAAATAAAAAAAACACATTTTCTGCCAAACTACTGACAAACCGTTGACAAAGTATCAAGTATCAAGTATCATTCAGATTGACCAAAACAGCAATGAAAAGCAAATCTAAATCGAAAAAAACTAAGATTGACGGAGATAAGAGATTTTTTTTTTCATACAATAACGATGAAATAAAAAAATAACACATTTTCAGCCAAACTACTGAAAAAATCGTTGTCAAAGTAGCAAGTATCATTCAGATTGACTAAAACAGGAATGAAAAGTAAATTTAAATTGAAAAAAAATTAAGATTGAAGGAGTAAAAAGTTTGTTTTTAAATAAAAAAATAACACATTTTCAGCCAAACTACTGAAAAAATCGTTGTAATAGTATCAAGTATCATTCAGATTGACTAAAACAGCAATGAAAAGCAAATATAAATTGAAAAAAAATTAAGATTGTCGGAGATAAGAGATTTTTTTTTCATACAATAACAATGAAATAAAAAAATAACACATATTCTGCCAAACTACTGAAAAAATCGTTGTCAAAGTATAAAGTATCAAGTATCATTCAGATTGACTAAAACAGCAATAAAAGCAAATCTAAAACGAAAAAAACTAAGATTGACGAAGATAAGATATTTTTTTTCATACAATAACTATGAAATAAAAAAATAACACATTTTCTGCCAAACTACTGAAAAAATCGTTGTCAAAGTATCAAGTATCAAGTATCATTCAGATTGACTAAAACAGCAATGAAAAGTAAATCTAAATTGAAAAAAAATTAAGATTGGAAGAGTTAGGAGATTTTTTTTTAAATAAAAAAATAACACATTTTCTGCCAAACTTCTGAAAAAATCGTTGTCAAAGTATCATGTATCATTCAGGTTGACTCAAACAGCAATGAAAAGTAAATCTAAATTGAAAAAAAATTAAGATTGGAGGAGTTAAGAGTTTTTTTTTTAAATAAAAAAATAACACATTTTCTGCCAAACTTCTGAAAAAATCGTTGTCAAAGTATCATGTATCGAGTATCAGATATCATTCAGATTGACTAAAACAGCAATGAAAAGCAAATCTAAATTGAAAAAAAATTAAGATTGACGGTGATAAGATTTTTTTTTTCATACAATAACGATGAAATAAAAAAATTAACACATTTTCTGCCAAACTACTGGAAAAATTGTTGTCAAAGTATCAAGTATCATTCAGATTGACTAAAACAGCAATGAAAAGTAAATCTAAATTGAAAAAAAATTAAGATTGGAGGAGTTAAGAGTTTTTTTTTAAATAAAAAAATAACACATTTTCTGCCAAACTATTGGAAAAATCGTTGTCAAAGTATCAAGTATCATTCAGATTGACTAAAACAGCAATGAAAAGCAAATCTAAATTGAAAAAAAATTAAGATTGACGGAGATAAGAGTTTTTTTTTTTTCATACAGTAACAATGAAATAAAAAAATAACACATTTTCTGCCAAACTACTGAAAAAATCGTTGTCAAAATATCAAGTATCAAGTATCATTCAGATTGACTAAAACAGCAATGAAAAGCAAATCTCAATTGAAACAAAATTAAGATTGAAGGAGATAACAGTTTTTTTTTAAATAAAACAATAAAACATTTTCTGCCAAACTACTGAAAAAATCGTTGTCAGAGTATCCAGTATCAAGTATCATTCAGATTGACTAAAACAGCAATGAAAAGCAAATCTAAATCGAAAATAACTAAGTTTGATGAAGATAAGAGATTTTTTTTCATACAATAACGATGATATAAAAAAAATAACACATTTTCTGCCAAACTACTGAAAAAATCGTTGTCAAAGTATCAAGTATCATTAAGATTGACTAAAACAGCAATGAAAACAAATCTTAATCGAAAAAAATTAAGATTAACGGTAATCGTTGTCAAAATATCAAGTATCAAGTATTATTCAGATTGACTAAAACAGCAATGAAAAGCAAATCTAAATCAAAAAAACTAAGATTGACGAAGATAAGAGATTTTTTTTCATACAATAACGATGATATAAAAAAATAACACATTTTCTGCCAAACTACTGAAAAAATCGTTGTCAAAGTATCAAGTATCAGGTATCATTCAGATTGACTAAAACAGCAATGAAAAGCAAATCTAAATTGAAAAAAAATTAAGATTGACTGTGATAAGCGTTTTTTTTTCAAACAATATCGATGAAATAAAAAAATAACACATTTTCTGCCAAACTACTGAAAAATCGTTGTCAAAGTATCAAGTATCATTCAGATTGACTTAAACAGCAATGAAAAGCAACTCTTAATCGAAAAAAACTAAGATTGACGGAGATAAGAGATTTTTTTTTCATACAATAACGATGAAATAAAAAAAATAACACATTTTCTGCCAAACTACTGAAAAAATCGTTGTCAAAGTATCAAGTATCATTAAGATTGACTAAAACAGCAATGAAAGCAAATCTAAATCGAAAAAAACTAAGATTGACGGAGATAAGAAATTTTTTTTTTCATACAATAACGATGAAATAAAAAAAATAACACATTTTCTGCCAAACTACTGAAAAAATCGTTGCCAAAGTATCAATATCTATTAAGATTGACTAAAACAGCAATGAAAACAAATCTTAATCGAAAATAACTAAGTTTGATGAAGATAAGAGATTTTTTTTCATACAATAACGATGATATAAAAAAAATAACACATTTTCTGCCAAACTACTGAAAAAATCGTTGTCAAAGTATCAAGTATCATTAAGATTGACTAAAACAGCAATGAAAACAAATCTTAATCGAAAAAATTAAGATTAACGGTAATCGTTGTCAAAATATCAAGTATCAAGTATTATTCAGATTGACTAAAACAGCAATGAAAAGCAAATCTAAATCAAAAAAACTAAGATTGACGAAGATAAGAGATTTTTTTTCATACAATAACGATGATATAAAAAAATAACACATTTTCTGCCAAACTACTGAAAAAATCGTTGTCAAATTATCAAGTATCATTCAGATTGACTAAAACAGCAATGAAAAGTAAATCTAAATTGAAAAAAAATTAAGATTGGAGGAGTTAAGAGTTTTTTTTTAAATAAAAAAATAACACATTTTCTGCCAAACTACTGAAAAAATCGTTGTCAAAGTATCAAGTATCAGGTATCATTCAGATTGACTAAAACAGCAATGAAAAGCAAATCTAAATTGAAAAAAAATTAAGATTGACTGTGATAAGCGTTTTTTTTTCAAACAATATCGATGAAATAAAAAAATAACACATTTTCTGCCAAACTACTGAAAAATCGTTGTCAAAGTATCAAGTATCATTCAGATTGACTTAAACAGCAATGAAAAGCAACTCTTAATCGAAAAAAACTAAGATTGACGGAGATAAGAGATTTTTTTTTCATACAATAACGATGAAATAAAAAAAATAACACATTTTCTGCCAAACTACTGAAAAAATCGTTGTCAAAGTATCAAGTATCATTCAGATTGACTAAAACAGCAATGAAAACAAATCTTATTCGAAAAAAATTAAGATTAACGGATTTAAGAGATTTGTTTTTTTCATACAATAACATGAAATAAAAAAAACACATTTTCTGCCAAACATTTGAAAAAATCGTTGTCAAAGTATAAAGTATCATTCAGATTGACTAAAACAGCAATGAAAAGTAAATCTAAATTGAAAAAAAATTAAGATTGACTGTGATAAGAGATTTTTTTTCATACAATAACGATGATATAAAAAAATAACACATTTTCTGCCAAACTACTGAAAAAATCGTTGTCAAATTGTCAAGTATCATTCAGATTGACTAAAACAGCAATGAAAAGTAAATCTAAATTGAAAAAAAATTAAGATTGGAGGAGTTAAGAGTTTTTTTTTAAATAAAAAAATAACACATTTTCTGCCAAACTACTGAAAAAATCGTTGTCAAAGTATCAAGTATCAGGTATCATTCAGATTGACTAAAACAGCAATGAAAAGCAAATCTAAATTGAAAAAAAATTAAGATTGACTGTGATAAGCGTTTTTTTTTCAAACAATATCGATGAAATAAAAAAATAACACATTTTCTGCCAAACTACTGAAAAATCGTTGTCAAAGTATCAAGTATCATTCAGATTGACTTAAACAGCAATGAAAAGCAACTCTTAATCGAAAAAAACTAAGATTGACGGAGATAAGAGATTTTTTTTTCATACAATAACGATGAAATAAAAAAAATAACACATTTTCTGCCAAACTACTGAAAAAATCGTTGTCAAAGTATCAAGTATCATTCAGATTGACTAAAACAGCAATGAAAACAAATCTTATTCGAAAAAAATTAAGATTAACGGATTTAAGAGATTTGTTTTTTTCATACAATAACATGAAATAAAAAAAACACATTTTCTGCCAAACATTTGAAAAAATCGTTGTCAAAGTATCAAGTATCATTCAGATTGACTAAAACAGCAATGAAAAGTAAATCTAAATTGAAAAAAAATTAAGATTGGAGGAGTTAAGAGTTTTTTTTAAATAAAAAAATAACACATATTCTGCCAAACTACTGAAAAAATCGTTGTCAAAGTATCAAGAATTATTCAGATTGACTAAAACAGCAATGAAAAGTAAATCTAAATTGAAAAAAAATTAAGAGTGAATGAGTTAAGAGTTTTTTTTTAAATAAAAAAATAACACATTTTCTGCTAAACTACTGAAAAAATCGTAGTCAAAGTATCAAGTAACAAGTATCATTCAGATTGACTAAAACAGCAATGAAAACAAATCTTATTCGAAAAAAAATTAAGATTAACGGATTTAAGAGATTTGTTTTTTCCATACAATAACATGAAATAAAAAAAATACATTTTCTGCCAAACATTTGAAAAAATCGTTGTCAAAGTATCAAGTATCATTCAGATTGACTAAAACAGCAATGAAAAGTAAATCTAAATTGAAAAAAAATTAAGATTGGAGGAGTTAAGAGTTTTTTTTTAAATGAAAAAATAACACATTTTCTGCCAAACTACTGAAAAAATCGTTGTCAAAGTATCAAGAATTATTCAGATTGACTAAAACAGCAATGAAAAGTAAATCTAAATTGAAAAAAAATTAAGATTGGAGGAGTAAAGAGTTTTTTTTTTAAATAAAAAAATAACACATTTTCTGCCAAACTACTGAAATAATCGTTGTCAAAGTATCAAGTATCATTCAGATTAACTAAAACAGCAATGAAAAGCTAATCTAAATTGAAAAAAAATTAAGATTGACGGAGATAAGATTTTTTTTTTCATACAATAACGATGAAATAAAAAAATAACACATTTTCTGCCAAACTACTGAAAAAATCGTTGTCAAAGTATCAAGTATCATTCATATTGACTAAAACAGCAATGAAAAGTAAATCTAAATTGAAAAAAAATTAAGATTGGAGGAGTTAAGAGTTTTTTTTTAAATAAAAAAATAACACATTTTCTGCCAAACTACTGAAAAAATCGTTGTCAAAGTATCAAGTATCATTCATATTGACTAAAACAGCAATAAAAAGCAAATCTTAATTGAAAAATAATTAAGATTGACGGAGATAAGCAATTTTTTTTTCATACAATAACGATGAAATAAAAAAACACATTTTCTGCCAAACTACTGAAAAAATCGTTGTCATAGTATCAAGTATGAATTAACATTCAGATGGACTAAAACAGCAATGAAAAGTAAATCTAAATCGAAAAAAACTAAGATTGACGAAGATAAGAGATTTTTTTTCATACAATAACTATGAAATAAAAAAAACACATTTTCTGCCAAACTACTGACAAACCGTTGACAAAGTATCAAGTAACAAGTATCATTCAGATTGACTAAAACAGCAATGAAAAGTAAATATAAATTTTAAAAAAATTAAGATTGTCGGAGATAAGAGTTTTTTTTTCATACAATAACGATAAAATAAAAACATAACACATTTTCTGCCAAACTACTGAAAAAATCGTTGTCATAGTATCAAGTATGAATTAACATTCAGATGGACTAAAACAGCAATGAAAAGTAAATCTAAATCGAAAAAAACTAAGATTGACGA
The DNA here is from genome assembly GCA_961205885.1 of Ptychoptera albimana. Classification (NCBI taxonomy): domain Eukaryota; kingdom Metazoa; phylum Arthropoda; class Insecta; order Diptera; family Ptychopteridae; genus Ptychoptera; species Ptychoptera albimana. The sequence goes on from OY540801.1 coordinate 48,393,828, forward strand.
AGATAAGAGATTTTTTTTCATACAATAACTATGAAATAAAAAAAACACATTTTCTGCCAAACTACTGACAAACCGTTGACAAAGTATCAAGTATCAAGTATCATTCAGATTGACCAAAACAGCAATGAAAAGCAAATCTAAATCGAAAAAAACTAAGATTGACGGAGATAAGAGATTTTTTTTTTCATACAATAACGATGAAATAAAAAAATAACACATTTTCAGCCAAACTACTGAAAAAATCGTTGTCAAAGTAGCAAGTATCATTCAGATTGACTAAAACAGGAATGAAAAGTAAATTTAAATTGAAAAAAAATTAAGATTGAAGGAGTAAAAAGTTTGTTTTTAAATAAAAAAATAACACATTTTCAGCCAAACTACTGAAAAAATCGTTGTCATAGTATCAATTATCATTCAGATTGACTAAAACAGCAATGAAAAGCAAATATAAATTGAAAAAAAATTAAGATTGTCGGAGATAAGAGATTTTTTTTTCATACAATAACAATGAAATAAAAAAATAACACATATTCTGCCAAACTACTGAAAAAATCGTTGTCAAAGTATAAAGTATCAAGTATCATTCAGATTGACTAAAACAGCAATGAAAAGCAAATCTAAAACGAAAAAAACTAAGATTGACGAAGATAAGATATTTTTTTTCATACAATAACTATGAAATAAAAAAATAACACATTTTCTGCCAAACTACTGAAAAAATCGTTGTCAAAGTATCAAGTATCAAGTATCATTCAGATTGACTAAAACAGCAATGAAAAGTAAATCTAAATTGAAAAAAAATTAAGATTGGAGGAGTTAGAAGATTTTTTTTTAAATAAAAAAATAACACATTTTCTGCCAAACTACTGAAAAAATCGTTGTCAAAGTATCAAGTATCAAGTATCAGGTATCATTCAGATTTACTAAAACAGCAATGAAAAGCAAATCTAAATCGAAAAAAATTAAGATTGACGGAGATAAGAGATTTTTTTTTTCATACAATAACGATGAAATAAAAAAATAACACATTTTCAGCCAAACATTTGAAAAAATCGTTGTCATAGTATCAAGTATCAAGTATCATTCAGATTGACTAAAACAGCAATGAAAAGCAAATCTAAATCGAAAAAAACTATGATTGACGAAGATAAGAGATTTTTTTTCATACAATAACTATGAAATAAAAAAAAACACATTTTCTGCCAAACTACTGACAAACCGTTGACAAAGTATCAAGTATCAAGTATCATTCAGATTGACCAAAACAGCAATGAAAAGCAAATCTAAATCGAAAAAAACTAAGATTGACGGAGATAAGAGATTTTTTTTTCATAAAATAACGATGAAATAAAAAAATAACACATTTTCAGCCAAACTACTGAAAAAATCGTTGTCAAAGTAGCAAGTATCATTCAGATTGACTAAAACAGGAATGAAAAGTAAATTTAAATTGAAAAAAAATTAAGATTGAAGGAGTAAAGAGTTTGTTTTTAAATAAAAAAATAACACATTTTCAGCCAAACTACTGAAAAAATCGTTGTCATAGTATCAAGTATCATTCAGATTGACTAAAACAGCAATGAAAAGCAAATATAAATTGAAAAAAAATTAAGATTGTCGGAGATAAGAGATTTTTTTTTCATACAATAACGATGATATAAAAAAATAAAACATATTCTGCCAAACTACTGAAAAAATCGTTGTCAAAGTATCAAGTATCATTCAGATTGACTAAAACAGCAATTAAAAGAAAATCTAAATTGAAAAAAAATTAAGATTGACGAAGATAAGAGATTTTTTTTTCATACAATAACGATGAAATAAAAAAATAACACATTTTTTGCCAAACTACTGAAAAAATCGTTGTCAAAGTATCAAGTATCATTCAGATTCACAAAAACAGCAATGAAAAGTAAATCTAAATTGAAACAAAATTAAGATTGGAGGAGTTAAGAGTTTTTTTTTAAATAAAAAAATAACACATATTCTGCCAAACATTTGAAAAAATCGTTGTCAAAGTATCAAGTATCAAGTATCAGGTATCATTCAGATTTACTAAAACAGCAATGAAAAGCAAATCTAAATCGAAAAAAATTAAGATTGACGGAGATAAGAGATTTTTTTTTTCATACAATAACGATGAAATAAGAAAATAACACATTTTCAGCCAAACTACTGAAAAAATCGTTGTCAAAATATCAAGTATCAAGTATCATTCAGATTGACTAAAACAGCAATGAAAAGCAAATCTAAATCGAAAAAAACTAAGATTGATGGAGATAAGAAATTTTTTTTCATACAATAACGATGATATAAAAAAATAACACATATTCTGCCAAACTACTGAAAAAATCGTTGTCAAAGTATCAAGTATCATTCAGATTGACTAAAACAGCAATGAAAAGCAAATCTAAATCGAAAAAAGCTAAGATTGATGGAGATAAGAATTTTTTTTTTTCATACAATAACGATGAAATTGAAAAAAAAAACACATTTTCTGCCAAAGTATCAATATCTATTTAGATCGACTAAAACAGCAATGAAAACAAATCTTAATCGAAAAAAAATTAAGATTAACGGAGTTAAGAGATTTGTTTTTTTCATACAATAACTATGAAATAAAAAAACACATTTTCTGCCAAACATTTGAAAAAATCGTTGTCAGAGTATCAAGTATCAAGTATCATTCAGATTGACTAAAACAGCAATGAAAAGCAAATCTAAATCGAAAAAAACTAAGATTGACGAAGATAAGAGATTTTTTTTCATACAATAACGATGATATAAAAAAATAACACATATTCTGCCAAACTACTGAAAAAATCGTTGTCAAAGTATCAAGTATCAAGTATCATTCAGATTGACTAAAACAGCAATGAAAAGCAAATCTAAATCGAAAAAAGCTAAGATTGACGGAGATAAGAATTTTTTTTTTTCATACAATAACGATGAAATTGAAAAAAAAAACACATTTTCTGCCAAAGTATCAATACCTATTTAGATTGACTAAAACAGCAATGAAAACAAATCTTAATCGAAAAAAAATTAAGATTAACGGATTTAAGAGATTTGTTTTTTTTCATACAATAACTATGAAATAAAAAAAATACATTTTCTGCCAAACATTTGAAAAAATCGTTGTCAGAGTATCAAGTATCAAGTATCATTCAGATTGACTAAAACAGCAATGAAAAGCAAATCTAAATTGAAAAAAGCTAAGATTGACGGAGATAAGAATTTTTTTTTTTCATACAATAACGATGAAATTGAAAAAAAAAACACATTTTCTGCCAAAGTATCAATATCTATTTAGATTGACTAAAACAGCAATGAAAACAAATCTTAATCGAAAAAAAATTAAGATTAACGGAGTTAAGAGATTTGTTTTTTTCATACAATAACTATGAAATAAAAAAAACACATTTTCTGCCAAACTACTGAAAAATCGTTGTCAGAGTATCAAGTATCAAGTATCATTCAGATTGACTAAAACAGCAATGAAAAGCAAATCTTAATCGAAAAAAACTAAGATTGACGAAGATAAGAGATTTTTTTTCATACACTAACGATGATATAAAAAAATAACACATATTCTGCCAAACTACTGAAAAAATCGTTGTCATAGTATCAAGTATCATTCAGATTGACTAAAACAGCAATGAAAAGCAAATATAAATTGAAAAAAAATTAAGATTGTCGGAGATAAGAGATTTTTTTTTCATACAATAACAATGAAATAAAAAAATAACACATATTCTGCCAAACTACTAAAAAAATCGTTGTCAAAGTATAAAGTATCAAGTATCATTCAGATTGACTAAAACAGCAATGAAAAGCAAATCTAAAACGAAAAAAACTAAGATTGACGAAGATAAGATATTTTTTTTCATACAATAACTATGAAATAAAAAAATAACACATTTTCTGCCAAACTACTGAAAAAATCGTTGTCAAAGTATCAAGTATCAAGTATCATTCAGATTGACTAAAACAGCAATGAAAAGTAAATCTAAATTGAAAAAAAATTAAGATTGGAGGAGTTAGGAGTTTTTTTTTAAATAAAAAAATAACACATTTTCTGCCAAACTACTGAAAAAATCGTTGTCAAAGTATCAAGTATCAAGTATCAGGTATCATTCAGATTTACTAAAACAGCAATGAAAAGCAAATCTAAATCGAAAAAAATTAAGATTGACGGAGATAAGAGATTTTTTTTTTCATACAATAACGATGAAATAAAAAAATAACACATTTTCAGCCAAACATTTGAAAAAATCGTTGTCATAGTATCAAGTATCAAGTATCATTCAGATTGACCAAAACAGCAATGAAAAGCAAATCTAAATCGAAAAAAACTAAGATTGACGGAGATAAGAGATTTTTTTTTTCATACAATAACGATGAAATAAAAAAAAAACACATTTTCTGCCAAACTACTGAAAAAATCGTTGTCAAAGTATCAAGTATCAAGTATCAGGTATCATTCAGATTTACTAAAACAGCAATGAAAAGCAAATCTAAATCGAAAAAAACTATGATTGACGAAGATAAGAGATTTTTTTTCATACAATAACTATGAAATAAAAAAAACACATTTTCTGCCAAACTACTGACAAACCGTTGACAAAGTATCAAGTATCAAGTATCATTCAGATTGACCAAAACAGCAATGAAAAGCAAATCTAAATCGAAAAAAACTAAGATTGACGGAGATAAGAGATTTTTTTTTTCATACAATAACGATGAAATAAAAAAATAACACATTTTCAGCCAAACTACTGAAAAAATCGTTGTCAAAGTAGCAAGTATCATTCAGATTGACTAAAACAGGAATGAAAAGTAAATTTAAATTGAAAAAAAATTAAGATTGAAGGAGTAAAGAGTTTGTTTTTAAATAAAAAAATAACACATTTTCAGCCAAACTACTGAAAAAATCGTTGTCATAGTATCAAGTATCATTCAGATTGACTAAAACAGCAATGAAAAGCAAATATAAATTGAAAAAAAATTAAGATTGAAGGAGTAAAGAGTTTGTTTTTAAATAAAAAAATAACACATTTTCAGCCAAACTACTGAAAAAATCGTTGTCATAGTATCAAGTATCAAGTATCATTCAGATTGACCAAAACAGCAATGAAAAGCAAATCTAAATCGAAAAAAACTAAGATTGACGGAGATAAGAGATTTTTTTTTTCATACAATAACGATGAAATAAAAAAATAACACATTTTCTGCCAAACTACTGAAAAAATCGTTGTCAAAGTATCAAGTATCAAGTATCAGGTATCATTCAGATTTACTAAAACAGCAATGAAAAGCAAATCTAAATCGAAAAAAATTAAGATTGACGGAGATAAGAGATTTTTTTTTTCATACAATAACGATGAAATAAAAAAATAACACATTTTCTGCCAAACTACTGAAAAAATCGTTGTCAAAGTATCAAGTATCAAGTATCAGGTATCATTCAGATTTACTAAAACAGCAATGAAAAGCAAATCTAAATCGAAAAAAACTATGATTGACGAAGATAAGAGATTTTTTTTCATACAATAACTATGAAATAAAAAAAACACATTTTCTGCCAAACTACTGACAAACCGTTGACAAAGTATCAAGTATCAAGTATCATTCAGATTGACCAAAACAGCAATGAAAAGCAAATCTAAATCGAAAAAACTAAGATTGACGGAGATAAGAGATTTTTTTTTTCATACAATAACGATGAAATAAAAAAATAACACATTTTCAGCCAAACTACTGAAAAAATTGTTGTCAAAGTAGCAAGTATCATTCAGATTGACTAAAACAGGAATGAAAAGTAAATTTAAATTGAAAAAAAATTAAGATTGAAGGAGTAAAGAGTTTGTTTTTAAATAAAAAAATAACACATTTTCAGCCAAACTACTGAAAAAATCGTTGTCATAGTATCAAGTATCATTCAGATTGACTAAAACAGCAATGAAAAGCAAATATAAATTGAAAAAAAATTAAGATTGTCGGAGATAAGAGATTTTTTTTTCATACAATAACGATGATATAAAAAAATAAAACATATTCTGCCAAACTACTGAAAAAATCGTTGTCAAAGTATCAAGTATCATTCAGATTGACTAAAACAGCAATTAAAAGAAAATCTAAATTGAAAAAAAAATTAAGATTGTCGGAGATAAGAGATTTTTTTTTCATACAATAACGATGAAATAAAAAAATAACACATTTTTTGCCAAACTACTGAAAAAATGGTTGTCAAAGTATCAAGTATCATTCAGATTCACAAAAACAGCAATGAAAAGTAAATCTAAATTGAAACAAAATTAAGATTGGAGGAGTTAAGAGTTTTTTTTTAAATAAAAAAATAACAAATATTCTGCCAAACATTTGAAAAAATCGTTGTCAAAGTATCAAGTATCAAGTATCAGGTATCATTCAGATTTACTAAAACAGCAATGAAAAGCAAATCTAAATCGAAAAAAATTAAGATTGACGGAGATAAGAGATTTTTTTTTTCATACAATAACGATGAAATAAGAAAATAACACATTTTCAGCCAAACTACTGAAAAAATCGTTGTCAAAATATCAAGTATCAAGTATCATTCAGATTGACTAAAACAGCAATGAAAAGCAAATCTAAATCGAAAAAAACTAAGATTGATGGAGATAAGAAATTTTTTTTCATACAATAACGATGATATAAAAAAATAACACATATTCTGCCAAACTACTGAAAAAATCGTTGTCAAAGTATCAAGTATCAAGTATCATTCAGATTGACTAAAACAGCAATGAAAAGCAAATCTAAATCGAAAAAAGCTAAGATTGATGGAGATAAGAATTTTTTTTTTTCATACAATAACGATGAAATTGAAAAAAAAAACACATTTTCTGCCAAAGTATCAATATCTATTTAGATCGACTAAAACAGCAATGAAAACAAATCTTAATCGAAAAAAAATTAAGATTAACGGAGTTAAGAGATTTGTTTTTTTCATACAATAACGATGAAATAAAAAAAAAAAATTTCTGCCAAACATTTGAAAAAATCGTTGTCAGAGTATCAAGTATCAAGTATCATTCAGATTGACTAAAACAGCAATGAAAAGCAAATCTAAATCGAAAAAAACTAAGATTGACGAAGATAAGAGATTTTTTTTCATACAATAACGATGATATAAAAAAATAACACATATTCTGCCAAACTACTGAAAAAATCGTTGTCAAAGTATCAAGTATCATTCAGATTGACTAAAACAGCAATGAAAAGCAAATCTAAATCGAAAAAAGCTAAGATTGACGGAGATAAGAATTTTTTTTTTTCATACAATAACGATGAAATTGAAAAAAAAAACACATTTTCTGCCAAAGTATCAATATCTATTTAGATCGACTAAAACAGCAATGAAAACAAATCTTAATCGAAAAAAAATTAAGATTAACGGAGTTAAGAGATTTGTTTTTTTCATACAATAACTATGAAATAAAAAAACACATTTTCTGCCAAACATTTGAAAAAATCGTTGTCAGAGTATCAAGTATCAAGTATCATTCAGATTGACTAAAACAGCAATGAAAAGCAAATCTAAATCGAAAAAAACTAAGATTGACGAAGATAAGAATTTTTTTTTTCATACAATAACGATGAAATTGAAAAAAAAAACACATTTTCTGCCAAAGTATCAATATCTATTTAGATCGACTAAAATAGCAATGAAAACAAATCTTAATCGAAAAAAAATTAAGATTAACGGAGTTAAGAGATTTTTTTTTTTCATACAATAACTATGAAATAAAAAAAACACATTTTCTGCCAAACTACTGAAAAATCGTTGTCAGAGTATCAAGTATCAAGTATCATTCAGATTCACTAAAACAGCAATGAAAAGCAAATCTTAATCGAAAAAAACTAAGATTGACGAAGATAAGAGATTTTTTTTCATACACTAACGATGATATAAAAAAATAACACATATTCTGCCAAACTACTGAAAAATCGTTGTCAGAGTATCAAGTATCAAGTATCATTCAGATTGACTAAAACAGCAATGAAAAGCAAATCTAAATCGAAAAAAACTAAGATTGACGAAGATAAGAGATTTTTTTTCATACAATAACGATGATATAAAAAAATAACACATTTTCTGCCAAACTACTGAAAAATCGTTGACAAAGTATCAAGTAACAAGTATCATTCAGATTGACTAAAACAGCAATGAAAATCAAATCTAAATCGAAAAAAACTAAGATTGATGGAGATAAGAAATTTTTTTTCATACAATAACGATGATATAAAAAAATAACACATATTCTGCCAAACTACTGAAAAAATCGTTTTTAAAGTATCAAGTATCAAGTATCATTCAGATTGACTAAAACAGCAATGAAAAGCAAATCTAAATCGAAAAAAGCTAAGATTGACGGAGATAAGAATTTTTTTTTTTCATACAATAACGATGAAATTGAAAAAAAAAACACATTTTCTGCCAAAGTATCAATATCTATTTAAATCGACTAAAACAGCAATGAAAACAAATCTTAATCGAAAAAAAATTAAGATTAACGGAGTTAAGAGATTTGTTTTTTTCATACAATAACTATGAAATAAAAAAACACATTTTCTGCCAAACATTTGAAAAAATCGTTGTCAGAGTATCAAGTATCAAGTATCATTCAGATTGACTAAAACAGCAATGAAAAGCAAATCTAAATCGAAAAAAACTAAGATTGACGAAGATAAGAGATTTTTTTTCATACACTAACGATGATATAAAAAAATAACACATATTCTGCCAAACTACTGAAAAAATCGTTGTCAAAGTATCAAGTATCATTCAGATTGACTAAAACAGCAATGAAAAGCAAATCTAAATCGAAAAAAGCTAAGATTGACGGAGATAAGAATTTTTTTTTTTTTCATACAATAACGATGAAATTGAAAAAAAAAACACATTTTCTGCCAAAGTATCAATATCTATTTAGATCAACTAAAACAGCAATGAAAACAAATCTTAATCGAAAAAAAATTAAGATTAACGGATTTAAGAGATTTGTTTTTTTCATACAATAACTATGAAATAAAAAAAACACATTTTCTGCCAAACTACTGAAAAATCGTTGTCAGAGTATCAAGTATCAAGTATCATTCAGATTGACTAAAACAGCAATGAAAAGCAAATCTTAATCGAAAAAAACTAAGATTGACGAAGATAAGAGATTTTTTTTCATACACTAACGATGATATAAAAAAATAACACATATTCTGCCAAACTACTGAAAAATCGTTGTCAAAGTATCAAGTATCATTCAGATTGACTAAAACAGCAATGAAAAGCAAATCTAAATCGAAAAAAACTAAGATTGACGAAGATAAGAGATTTTTTTTCATACAATAACGATGATATAAAAAAATAACACATTTTCTGCCAAACTACTGAAAAATCGTTGACAAAGTATCAAGTAACAAGTATCATTCAGATTGACTAAAACAGCAATGAAACGTAAATATAAATTTAAAAAAAAATTAAGATTGACGGATTTAAGAGATTTGTTTTTTCATACAATAACGATGAAATATAAAAAACACATTTTCTGCCAAACATTTGAAAAAATCGTTGTCAGAGTATCAAGTATCAAGTATCATTCAGATTGACTAAAACAGCAATGAAAAGCAAATCTAAATCGAAAAAAACTAAGATTGACGAAGATAAGAGATATTTTTCATACAATAACGATGATATAAAAAAATAACACATTTTCTGCCAAACTACTGAAAAATCGTTGACAAAGTATCAAGTAACAAGTATCATTCAGATTGACTAAAACAGCAATGAGAAGTAAATATAAATTTAAAAAAAAATTAAGATTGACGGATTTAAGAGATTTGTTTTTTCATACAATAACGATGAAATATAAAAAACACATTTACTGCCAAACATTTGAAAAAATCGTTGTCAGAGTATCAAGTATCAAGTATCATTCAGATTGACTAAAACAGCAATGAAAAGCAAATCTAAATCGAAAAAAACTGAGATTGACGAAGATAAGAGATTTTTTTTCATACAATAACGATGATATAAAAAAATAACACATTTTCTGCCAAACTACTGAAAAATCGTTGACAAAGTATCAAGTAACAAGTATCATTCAGATTGACTAAAACAGCAATGAAAAGTAAATATAAATTTAAAAAAAAATTAAGATTGACGGATTTAAGAGATTTGTTTTTTCATACAATAACGATGAAATAAAAACATAACACATTTTCTGCCAAAGTATCAATATCTATTAAGATTGACTAAAACAGCAATGAAAACAAATCTTAATCGAAAAAAAATTAAGATTAACGGATTTAAGAGATTTGTTTTTTTCATACAATAACTATGAAATAAAAAAAACACATTTTCTGCCAAACATTTGAAAAAATCGTTGTCAGAGTATCAAGTATCAAGTATCATTCAGATTGACTAAAACAGCAATGAAAAGCAAATCTAAATCGAAAAAAACTAAGATTGACGAAGATAAGAGATTTTTTTTCATACAATAACGATGATATAAAAAAATAACACATTTTCTGCCAAACTACTGAAAAATCGTTGACAAAGTATCAAGTAACAAGTATCATTCAGATTGACTAAAACAGCAATGAAAAGTAAATATAAATTTAAAAAAAAATTAAGATTGACGGATTTAAGAGATTTGTTTTTTCATACAATAACGATGAAATATAAAAAACACATTTTCTGCCAAACATTTGAAAAAATCGTTGTCAGAGTATCAAGTATCAAGTATCATTCAGATTGACTAAAACAGCAATGAAAAGCAAATCTAAATCGAAAAAAACTAAGATTGACGAAGATAAGAGATTTTTTTTCATACAATAACGATGATATAAAAAAATAACACATTTTCTGCCAAACTACTGAAAAATCGTTGACAAAGTATCAAGTAACAAGTATCATTCAGATTGACTAAAACAGCAATGAGAAGTAAATATAAATTTAAAAAAAAATTAAGATTGACGGATTTAAGAGATTTGTTTTTTCATACAATAACGATGAAATATAAAAAACACATTTACTGCCAAACATTTGAAAAAATCGTTGTCAGAGTATCAAGTATCAAGTATCATTCAGATTGACTAAAACAGCAATGAAAAGCAAATCTAAATCGAAAAAAACTTAAATTGACGAAGATAAGAGATTTTTTTTCATACAATAACGATGATATAAAAAAATAACACATTTTCTGCCAAACTACTGAAAAATCGTTGACAAAGTATCAAGTAACAAGTATCATTCAGATTGACTAAAACAGCAATGAAAAGTAAATATAAATTTAAAAAAAATTAAGATTGACGGATTTAAGAGATTTGTTTTTTCATACAATAACGATGAAATAAAAACATAACACATTTTCTGCCAAAGTATCAATATCTATTAAGATTGACTAAAACAGCAATGAAAACAAATCTTAATCGAAAAAAAATTAAGATTAATGGATTTAAGAGATTTGTTTTTTTCATACAATAACTATGAAATAAAAAAAACACATTTTCTGCCAAACATTTGAAAAAGTCGTTGTCAGAGTATCAAGTATCAAGTATCATTCAGATTGACTAAAACAGCAATGAAAAGCAAATCTAAATCGAAAAAAACTTAAATTGACGAAGATAAGAGATTTTTTTTCATACAATAACGATGATATAAAAAAATAACACATTTTCTGCCAAACTACTGAAAAATCGTTGACAAAGTATCAAGTAACAAGTATCATTCAGATTGACTAAAACAGCAATGAAAAGTAAATATAAATTTAAAAAAAATTAAGATTGACGGATTTAAGAGATTTGTTTTTTCATACAATAACGATGATATAAAAAAATAACACATTTTCTGCCAAACTACTGAAAAATCGTTGACAAAGTATCAAGTAACAAGTATCATTCAGATTGACTAAAACAGCAATGAAAAGTAAATATAAATTTAAAAAAAAATTAAGATTGACGGATTTAAGAGATTTGTTTTTTCATACAATAACGATGAAATATAAAAATAACACATTTTCTGCCAAACTACTGAAAAAATCGTTGTCAAAGTATCAAGTATCATTCATTTAAACTAAAACAACAATAAAAAGCAAATCTAAATCGAAAAAAACTAAGATTGACGGAGATAAGAAATTTTTTTTTCATACAATAACGATGAAATTGAAAAAAAACACACTTTCTGCCAAAGTATCAATATCTATTTAGATTGACTAAAACAGCAATGAAAACAAATCTAAATCGAAAAAAAATTAAGATTAACGGATTTAAGAGATTTGTTTTTTTCATACAATAACTATGAAATAAAAAATAACACATTTTCTGCCAAACTACTGAAAAAATCGTTGTCAAAATATCAAGTATCAAGTATCATTCAGATTGACTAAAACAGCAATGAAAAGCAAATTTAAATCGAAAAAAGCTAAGATTGACGGAGATAAGAATTTTTTTTTTCATACAATAACGACGAAATTGAAAAAAAAAACACATTTTCTGCCAAAGTATCAATATCTATTTAGATTGACTAAAACAGCAATGAAAACAAATCTTAATCGAAAAAAAATTAAGATTAACGGAGTTAAAAGATTTGTTTTTTTCATACAATAACTATGAAATAAAAAAAACACATTTTCTGCCAAACTACTGAAAAATCGTTGTCAGAGTATCAAGTATCATTCAGATTGACTAAAACAGCAATGAAAAGCAAATCTTAATCGAAAAAAACTAAGATTGACGAAGATAATAGATTTTTTTTCATACACTAACGATGATATAAAAAAATAACACATATTCTGCCAAACTACTGAAAAATCGTTGTCAAAGTATCAAGTATCATTCAGATTGACTAAAACAGCAATGAAAAGTAAATATAAATTTAAAAAAAAATTAAGATTGTCGGAGATAAGAGTTTTTTTTTCATACAATAACGATGAAATAAAAACATAACACATTTTCTGCCAAAGTATCAATATCTATTAAGATTGACTAAAACAGCAATGAAAACAAATCTTAATCGAAAAAAATTAAGATTAACGGATTTAAGAGATTTGTTTTTTTCATACAATAACTATGAAATAAAAAATAACACATATTCTGCCAAACTACTGAAGAAATCGTTGTCAAAGTATCAAGTATCATTTAGATTGACTAAAACAGCAATGAAAGCAAATCTTAATCGAAAAAAACTAAGATTGACGGAGATAAGAGATTTTTTTTTTCATACAATAACGATGAAATTGAAAAAAAAAACACATTTTCTGCCAAAGTATCAATACCTATTTAGATTGACTAAAACAGCAATGAAAACAAATCTTAATCGAAAAAAAATTAAGATTAACGGATTTAAGAGATTTGTTTTTTTTCATACAATAACTATGAAATAAAAAAAATACATTTTCTGCCAAACATTTGAAAAAATCGTTGTCAGAGTATCAAGTATCAAGTATCATTCAGATTGACTAAAACAGCAATGAAAAGCAAATCTAAATTGAAAAAAGCTAAGATTGACGGAGATAAGAATTTTTTTTTTTCATACAATAACGATGAAATTGAAAAAAAAAACACATTTTCTGCCAAAGTATCAATATCTATTTAGATTGACTAAAACAGCAATGAAAACAAATCTTAATCGAAAAAAAATTAAGATTAACGGAGTTAAGAGATTTGTTTTTTTCATACAATAACTATGAAATAAAAAAAACACATTTTCTGCCAAACTACTGAAAAATCGTTGTCAGAGTATCAAGTATCATTCAGATTGACTAAACCAGCAATGAAAAGCAAATCTTAATCGAAAAAAACTAAGATTGACGAAGATAAGAGATTTTTTTTCATACACTAACGATGATATAAAAAAATAACACATATTCTGCCAAACTACTGAAAAATCGTTGTCAAAGTATCAAGTATCATTCAGATTGACTAAAACAGCAATAAAAAGCAAATCTTAATCGAAAAAAACTAAGATTGACGGAGATAAGAGATTTGTTTTTTTCATACAATAACTATGAAATAAAAAAAACACATTTTCTGCCAAACATTTTAAAAAAAATTGTTGTCAGAGTATCAAGTATCAAGTATCATTCAGATTGACTAAAACAGCAATGAAAAGCAAATCTAAATCGAAAAAAACTAAGATTGACGAAGATAAGAGATTTTTTTTTTATACAATAACGATGATATAAAAATATAACACATTTTCTGCCAAACTACTGAAAAATCGTTGACGAAATATCAAGTAACAAGTATCATTCAGATTGACTAAAACAGCAATGAAAAGTAAATATAAATTTAAAAAAAAATTAAGATTGTCGGAGATAAGAGTTTTTTTTTCATACAATAACGATGAAATAAAAACATAACACATTTTCTGCCAAAGTATCAATATCTATTAAGATTGACTAAAACAGCAATGAAAACAAATCTTAATCGAAAAAAAATTAAGATTAACGGATTTAAGAGATTTGTTTTTTTTCATAGAATAACTATGAAATAAAAAAAACACATTTTCTGCCAAACATTTGAAAAAACTGTTGTCAGAGTATCAAGTATCAAGTATCATTCAGATTGACTAAAACAGCAATGAAAAGCAAATCTAAATCGAAAAAAACTAAGATTGACGAAGATAAGAGATTTTTTTTCATACAATAACGATGATATAAAAAAATAACACATTTTCTGCCAAACTACTGAAAAATCGTTGTCAAAGTATCAAGTATCATTCATTTAAACTAAAACAGCAATGAAAAGCAAATCTAAATCGAAAAAAACTAAGATTGACGGAGATAAGAAATTTTTTTTTCATACAATAACGATGAAATTGAAAAAAAACACACTTTCTGCCAAAGTATCAATATCTATTTAGATTGACTAAAACAGCAATGAAAACAAATCTAAATCGAAAAAAAATTAAGATTAACGGATTTAAGAGATTTGTTTTTTTCATACAATAACTATGAAATAAAAAATAACACATTTTCTGCCAAACTACTGAAAAAATCGTTGTCAAAATATCAAGTATCAAGTATCATTCAGATTGACTAAAACAGCAATGAAAAGCAAATTTAAATCGAAAAAAGCTAAGATTGACGGAGATAAGAATTTTTTTTTTCATACAATAACGACGAAATTGAAAAAAAAAACACATTTTCTGCCAAAGTATCAATATCTATTTAGATTGACTAAAACAGCAATGAAAACAAATCTTAATCGAAAAAAAATTAAGATTAACGGAGTTAAAAGATTTGTTTTTTTCATACAATAACTATGAAATAAAAAAAACACATTTTCTGCCAAACTACTGAAAAATCGTTGTCAGAGTATCAAGTATCATTCAGATTGACTAAAACAGCAATGAAAAGCAAATCTTAATCGAAAAAAACTAAGATTGACGAAGATAAGAGATTTTTTTTCATACACTAACGATGATATAAAAAAATAACACATATTCTGCCAAACTACTGAAAAATCGTTGTCAAAGTATCAAGTATCATTCAGATTGACTAAAACAGCAATGAAAAGTAAATATAAATTTAAAAAAAAATTAAGATTGTCGGAGATAAGAGTTTTTTTTTCATACAATAACGATGAAATAAAAACATAACACATTTTCTGCCAAAGTATCAATATCTATTAAGATTGACTAAAACAGCAATGAAAACAAATCTTAATCGAAAAAAATTAAGATTAACGGATTTAAGAGATTTGTTTTTTTCATACAATAACTATGAAATAAAAAATAACACATATTCTGCCAAACTACTGAAAAAATCGTTGTCAAAGTATCAAGTATCATTTAGATTGACTAAAACAGCAATGAAAGCAAATCTTAATCGAAAAAAACTAAGATTGACGGAGATAAGAGATTTTTTTTTTCATACAATAACGATGAAATTGAAAAAAAAAACACATTTTCTGCCAAAGTATCAATACCTATTTAGATTGACTAAAACAGCAATGAAAACAAATCTTAATCGAAAAAAAATTAAGATTAACGGATTTAAGAGATTTGTTTTTTTTCATACAATAACTATGAAATAAAAAAAATACATTTTCTGCCAAACATTTGAAAAAATCGTTGTCAGAGTATCAAGTATCAAGTATCATTCAGATAGACTAAAACAGCAATGAAAAGCAAATCTAAATTGAAAAAAGCTAAGATTGACGGAGATAAGAATTTTTTTTTTCATACAATAACGATGAAATTGAAAAAAAAAACACATTTTCTGCCAAAGTATCAATATCTATTTAGATTGACTAAAACAGCAATGAAAACAAATCTTAATCGAAAAAAAATTAAGATTAACGGAGTTAAGAGATTTGTTTTTTTCATACAATAACTATGAAATAAAAAAAACACATTTTCTGCCAAACTACTGAAAAATCGTTGTCAGAGTATCAAGTATCAAGTATCATTCAGATTGACTAAAACAGCAATGAAAAGCAAATCTTAATCGAAAAAAACTAAGATTGACGAAGATAAGAGATTTTTTTTCATACACTAACGATGATATAAAAAAATAACACATATTCTGCCAAACTACTGAAAAATCGTTGTCAAAGTATCAAGTATCATTCAGATTGACTAAAACAGCAATGAAAAGCAAATCTTAATCGAAAAAAACTAAGATTGACGGAGATAAGAGATTTGTTTTTTTCATACAATAACTATGAAATAAAAAAAACACATTTTCTGCCAAACATTTTAAAAAAAATTGTTGTCAGAGTATCAAGTATCAAGTATCATTCAGATTGACTAAAACAGCAATGAAAAGCAAATCTAAATCGAAAAAAACTAAGATTGACGAAGATAAGAGATTTTTTTTCATACAATAACGATGATATAAAAATATAACACATTTTCTGCCAAACTACTGAAAAATCGTTGACAAAATATCAAGTAACAAGTATCATTCAGATTGACTAAAACAGCAATGAAAAGTAAATATAAATTTAAAAAAAAATTAAGATTGTCGGAGATAAGAGTTTTTTTTTCATACAATAACGATGAAATAAAAACATAACACATTTTCTGCCAAAGTATCAATATCTATTAAGATTGACTAAAACAGCAATGAAAACAAATCTTAATCGAAAAAAAATTAAGATTAACGGATTTAAGAGATTTGTTTTTTTCATACAATAACTATGAAATAAAAAAAACACATTTTCTGCCAAACATTTGAAAAAATCGTTGTCAGAGTATCAAGTATCAAGTATCATTCAGATTGACTAAAACAGCAATGAAAAGCAAATCTAAATCGAAAAAAACTAAGATTGACGAAGATAAGAGATTTTTTTTCATACAATAACGATGATATAAAAAAATAACACATTTTCTGCCAAACTACTGAAAAATCGTTGACAAAGTATCAAGTAACAAGTATCATTCAGATTGACTAAAACAGCAATGAAAAGTAAATATAAATTTAAAAAAAAATTAAGATTGACGGATTTAAGAGATTTGTTTTTTCATACAATAACGATGAAATATAAAAATAACACATTTTCTGCCAAACTACTGAAAAAATCGTTGTCAAAGTATCAAGTATCATTCATTTTGACTAAAACAACAATAAAAAGCAAATCTAAATCTAAAAAAACTAAGATTGACGGAGATAAGAAATTTTTTTTTCATACAATAACGATGAAATTGAAAAAAAACACACTTTCTGCCAAAGTATCAATATCTATTTAGATTGACTAAAACAGCAATGAAAACAAATCTTAATCGAAAAAAATTAAGATTAACGGATTTAAGAGATTTGTTTTTTTCATACAATAACTATGAAATAAAAAATAACACATATTCTGCCAAACTACTGAAAAAATCGTTGTCAAAGTATCAAGTATCATTCAGATTGACTAAAACAGCAATGAAAAGCAAATCTTAATCGAAAAAAACTAAGATTGACGGAGATAAGAGATTTTTTTTTTCATACAATAACGATGAAATTGAAAAAAAAAACACATTTTCTGCCAAAGTATCAATACCTATTAAGATTGACTAAAACAGCAATGAAAACAAATCTTAATCGAAAAAAAATTAAGATTAACGGATTTAAGAGATTTGTTTTTTTTCATAGAATAACTATGAAATAAAAAAAACACATTTTCTGCCAAACATTTGAAAAAACTGTTGTCAGAGTATCAAGTATCAAGTATCATTCAGATTGACTAAAACAGCAATGAAAAGCAAATCTAAATTGAAAAAAACTAAGATTGACGAAGATAAGAGATTTTTTTTCATACAATAACTATGAAATAAAAAAAACACATTTTCTGCCAAACATTTGAAAAAATCGTTGTCAGAGTATCAAGTATCAAGTATCATTCAGATTGACTAAAACAGCAATGAAAAGCAAATCTAAATCGAAAAAAACTAAGATTGACGGAGATAAGAAATTTTTTTTTCATACAATAACGATGAAATTGAAAAAAATAACACATTTTCTGCCAAAGTATCAATATCTATTTAGATTGACTAAAACAGCAATGAAAACAAATCTTAATCGAAAAAAAATTAAGATTAACGGATTTAAGAGATTTGTTTTTTTTCATACAATAACTATGAAATAAAAAAAACACATTTTCTGCCAAACATTTGAAAAAATCGTTGTCAGAGTATCAAGTATCAAGTATCATTCAGATTGACTAAAACAGCAATGAAAAGTAAATCTAAATCGAAAAAAACTAAGATTGACGAAGATAAGAGATTTTTTTTCATACAATAACGATGATATAAAAAAATAACACATATTCTGCCAAACTACTGAAAAAATCGTTGTCAAAGTATCAAGTATCAAGTATCATTCAGATTGACTAAAACAGCAATGAAAAGCAAATCTTAATCGAAAAAAACTAAGATTGACGGAGATAAGTGATTTGTTTTTTTCATACAATAACTATGAAATAAAAAAAACACATTTTCTGCCAAACATTTGAAAAAATCGTTGTCAGAGTATCAAGTATCAAGTATCATTCAGATTGACTAAAACAGCAATGAAAAGCAAATCTAAATCGAAAAATACGAAGATTGACGAAGATAAGACATTTTTTTTCATACAATAACGATGATATAAAAAAATAACACATATTCTGCCAAACATTTGAAAAAATCGTTGTCAAAGTAACAAGTATCATTCAGATTGACTAAAACAGCAATGAAAAGCAAATCTAAATCGAAAAAAACTAAGATTGACGGAGATAAGTGATTTGTTTTTTTCATACAATAACTATGAAATAAAAAAAACACATTTTCTGCCAAACATTTGAAAAAATCGTTGTCAGAGTATCAAGTATCAAATATCATTCAGATTGACTAAAACAGCAATGAAAAGCAAATTTAAATCGAAAAAAACTAAGATTGACGAAGATAAGAGATTTTTTTTCATACAATAACGATGATATAAAAATATAACACATTTTCTGCCAAACTACTGAAAAATCGTTGACAAAATATCAAGTAACAAGTATCATTCAGATTGACTAAAACATCAATGAAAAGTAAATATAAATTTAAAAAAAAATTAAGATTGTCGGAGATAAGAGTTTTTTTTTCATACAATAACGATGAAATAAAAACATAACACATTTTCTGCCAAAGTATCAATATCTATTAAGATTGACTAAAACAGCAATGAAAACAAATCTTAATCGAAAAAAAATTAAGATTAACGGATTTAAGAGATTTGTTTTTTTCATACAATAACTATGAAATAAAAAAAACACATTTTCTGCCAAACATTTGAAAAAATCGTTGTCAGAGTATCAAGTATCAAGTATCATTCAGATTGACTAAAACAGCAATGAAAAGCAAATCTAAATCGAAAAAAACTAAGATTGACGAAGATAAGAGATTTTTTTTCATACAACAACGATGATATAAAAAAATAACACATTTTCTGCCAAACTACTGAAAAATCGTTGACAAAGTATCAAGTAACAAGTATCATTCAGATTGACTAAAACAGCAATGAAAAGTAAATATAAATTTAAAAAAAAATTAAGATTGACGGATTTAAGAGATTTGTTTTTTCATACAATAACGATGAAATATAAAAATAACACATTTTCTGCCAAACTACTGAAAAAATCGTTGTCAAAGTATCAAGTATCATTCATTTTGACTAAAACAGCAATGAAAACAAATCTTAATCGAAAAAAAATTAAGATTAACGGATTTAAGAGATTTGTTTTTTTTCATACAATAACTATGAAATAAAAAAAACACATTTTCTGCCAAACATTTGAAAAAATCGTTGTCAGAGTATCAAGTATCAAGTATCATTCAGATTGACTAAAACAGCAATGAAAAGCAAATCTTAATCGAAAAAAACTAAGATTGACGAAGATAAAATTTTTTTTCATACAATAACGATGATATAAAAAAATAACACATATTCTGCCAAACTACTGAAAAAATCGTTGTCAAAGTATCAAGTATCATTCAGATTGACTAAAACAGCAATGAAAAGCAAATCTTAATCGAAAAAAACTAAGATTGACGGAGATAAGTGATTTGTTTTTTTCATACAATAACTATGAAATAAAAACAACACATTTTCTGCCAAACATTTGAAAAAATCGTTGTCAGAGTATCAAGTATCAAGTATCATTCAGATTGACTAAAACAGCAATGAAAAGCAAATCTAAATCGAAAAAAACTAAGATTGACGGAGATAAGAAATTTTTTTTTTCATACAATAACGATGAAATTGAAAAAAATAACACATTTTCTGCCAAAGTATCAATATCTATTTAGATTGACTAAAACAGCAATGAAAACAAATCTTAATCGAAAAAAAATTAAGATTAACGGATTTAAGAGATTTGTTTTTTTTCATAGAATAACTATGAAATAAAAAAAACACATTTTCTGCCAAACATTTGAAAAAACTGTTGTCAGAGTATCAAGTATCAAGTATCATTCAGATTGACTAAAACAGCAATGAAAAGCAAATCTAAATTGAAAAAAACTAAGATTGACGAAGATAAGAGATTTTTTTTCATACAATAACTATGAAATAAAAAAAACACATTTTCTGCCAAACATTTGAAAAAATCGTTGTCAGAGTATCAAGTATCAAGTATCATTCAGATTGACTAAAACAGCAATGAAAAGCAAATCTAAATCGAAAAAAACTTAGATTGACGGAGATAAGAAATTTTTTTTTCATACAATAACGATGAAATTGAAAAAAAACACACTTTCTGCCAAAGTATCAATATCTATTTAGATTGACTAAAACAGCAATGAAAACAAATCTTAATCGAAAAAAATTAAGATTAACGGATTTAAGAGATTTGTTTTTTTCATACAATAACTATGAAATAAAAAATAACACATATTCTGCCAAACTACTGAAAAAATCGTTGTCAAAGTATCAAGTATCATTCAGATTGACTAAAACAGCAATGAAAAGCAAATCTTAATCGAAAAAAACTAAGATTGACGGAGATAAGAGATTTTTTTTTTCATACAATAACGATGAAATTGAAAAAAAAAACACATTTTCTGCCAAAGTATCAATACCTATTAAGATTGACTAAAACAGCAATGAAAACAAATCTTAATCGAAAAAAAATTAAGATTAACGGATTTAAGAGATTTGTTTTTTTTCATAGAATAACTATGAAATAAAAAAAACACATTTTCTGCCAAACATTTGAAAAAACTGTTGTCAGAGTATCAAGTATCAAGTATCATTCAGATTGACTAAAACAGCAATGAAAAGCAAATCTAAATTGAAAAAAACTAAGATTGACGAAGATAAGAGATTTTTTTTCATACAATAACGATGATATAAAAATATAACACATTTTCTGCCAAACTACTGAAAAATCGTTGACAAAATATCAAGTAACAAGTATCATTCAGATTGACTAAAACATCAATGAAAAGTAAATATAAATTTAAAAAAAAATTAAGATTGTCGGAGATAAGAGTTTTTTTTTCATACAATAACGATGAAATAAAAACATAACACATTTTCTGCCAAAGTATCAATATCTATTAAGATTGACTAAAACAGCAATGAAAACAAATCTTAATCGAAAAAAAATTAAGATTAACGGATTTAAGAGATTTGTTTTTTTTCATAGAATAACTATGAAATAAAAAAAACACATTTTCTGCCAAACATTTGAAAAAACTGTTGTCAGAGTATCAAGTATCAAGTATCATTCAGATTGACTAAAACAGCAATGAAAAGCAAATCTAAATTGAAAAAAACTAAGATTGACGAAGATAAGAGATTTTTTTTCATACAACAACGATGATATAAAAAAATAACACATTTTCTGCCAAACTACTGAAAAATCGTTGACAAAGTATCAAGTAACAAGTATCATTCAGATTGACTAAAACAGCAATGAAAAGTAAATATAAATTTAAAAAAAAATTAAGATTGACGGATTTAAGAGATTTGTTTTTTCATACAATAACGATGAAATATAAAAATAACACATTTTCTGCCAAACTACTGAAAAAATCGTTGTCAAAGTATCAAGTATCATTCATTTTGACTAAAACAACAATAAAAAGCAAATCTAAATCGAAAAAAACTAAGATTGACGGAGATAAGAAATTTTTTTTTTCATACAATAACGATGAAATTGAAAAAAATAACACATTTTCTGCCAAAGTATCAATATCTATTTAGATTGACTAAAACAGCAATGAAAACAAATCTTAATCGAAAAAAAATTAAGATTAACGGATTTAAGAGATTTGTTTTTTTTCATACAATAACTATGAAATAAAAAAAACACATTTTCTGCCAAACATTTGAAAAAATCGTTGTCAGAGTATCAAGTATCAAGTATCATTCAGAT
Source organism: Ptychoptera albimana (assembly GCA_961205885.1). Lineage (NCBI taxonomy): Eukaryota > Metazoa > Arthropoda > Insecta > Diptera > Ptychopteridae > Ptychoptera > Ptychoptera albimana. The sequence goes on from OY540801.1 coordinate 48,416,703, forward strand.
TGACTAAAACAGCAATGAAAAGCAAATCTTAATCGAAAAAAACTAAGATTGACGAAGATAAAATTTTTTTTCATACAATAACGATGATATAAAAAAATAACACATATTCTGCCAAACTACTGAAAAAATCGTTGTCAAAGTATCAAGTATCAAGTATCATTCAGATTGACTAAAACAGCAATGAAAAGCAAATCTTAATCGAAAAAAACTAAGATTGACGGAGATAAGTGATTTGTTTTTTTCATACAATAACTATGAAATAAAAAAAACACATTTTCTGCCAAACATTTGAAAAAATCGTTGTCAGAGTATCAAGTATCAAGTATCATTCAGATTGACTAAAACAGCAATGAAAAGCAAATCTAAATCGAAAAAAACTAAGATTGACGGAGATAAGAAATTTTTTTTTTCATACAATAACGATGAAATTGAAAAAAATAACACATTTTCTGCCAAAGTATCAATATCTATTTAGATTGACTAAAACAGCAATGAAAACAAATCTTAATCGAAAAAAAATTAAGATTAACGGATTTAAGAGATTTGTTTTTTTCATACAATAACTATGAAATAAAAAATAACACATATTCTGCCAAACTACTGAAAAAATCGTTGTCAAAGTATCAAGTATTATTCAGATTGACTAAAACAGCAATGAAAAGCAAATCTTAATCGAAAAAAACTAAGATTGACGGAGATAAGAGATTATTTTTTTTATACAATAACGATGAAATTGAAAAAAAAAACACATTTTCTGCCAAAGTATCAATACCTATTTAGATTGACTAAAACAGCAATGAAAACAAATCTTAATCGAAAAAAAATTAAGATTAACGGATTTAAGAGATTTGTTTTTTTCATACAATAACTATGAAATAAAAAATAACACATATTCTGCCAAACTACTGAAAAAATCGTTGTCAAAGTATCAAGTATTATTCAGATTGACTAAAACAGCAATGAAAAGCAAATCTTAATCGAAAAAAACTAAGATTGACGGAGATAAGAGATTATTTTTTTTATACAATAACGATGAAATTGAAAAAAAAAACACATTTTCTGCCAAAGTATCAATACCTATTTAGATTGACTAAAACAGCAATGAAAACAAATCTTAATCGAAAAAAAATTAAGATTAACGGATTTAAGAGATTTGTTTTTTTTCATACAATAACTATGAAATAAAAAAAACACATTTTCTGCCAAACATTTGAAAAAATCGTTGTCAGAGTATCAAGTATCATTCAGATTGACTAAAACAGCAATGAAAAGCAAATCTAAATTGAAAAAAACTAAGATTGACGAAGATAAGAGATTTTTTTTCATACAATAACTATGAAATAAAAAAACACATTTTCTGCCAAACATTTGAAAAAATCGTTGTCAGAGTATCAAGTATCAAGTATCATTCAGATTGACTAAAACAGCAATGAAAAGCAAATCTAAATCGAAAAAAACTAAGATTGACGGAGATAAGAAATTTTTTTTTTCATACAATAACGATGAAATTGAAAAAAATAACACATTTTCTGCCAAAGTATCAATATCTATTTAGATTGACTAAAACAGCAATGAAAACAAATCTTAATCGAAAAAAAATTAAGATTAACGGATTTAAGAGATTTGTTTTTTTTCATACAATAACTATGAAATAAAAAAAACACATTTTCTGCCAAACATTTGAAAAAATCGTTGTCAGAGTATCAAGTATCAAGTATCATTCAGATTGACTAAAACAGCAATGAAAAACAAATCTTAATCGAAAAAAACTAAGATTGACGAAGATAAAATTTTTTTTCATACAATAACGATGATATAAAAAAATAACACATATTCTGCCAAACTACTGAAAAAATCGTTGTCAAAGTATCAAGTATCATTCAGATTGACTAAAACAGCAATGAAAAGCAAATCTTAATCGAAAAAAACTAAGATTGACGGAGATAAGTGATTTGTTTTTTTCATACAATAACTATGAAATAAAAAAAACACATTTTCTGCCAAACATTTGAAAAAATCGTTGTCAGAGTATCAAGTATCAAGTATCATTCAGATTGACTAAAACAGCAATGAAAAGCAAATCTTAATCGAAAAAAACTAAGATTGACGAAGATAAAAGATTTTTTTTCATACAATAACGATGATATAAAAAAATAACACATATTCTGCCAAACATTTGAAAAAATCGTTGTCAAAGTATCAAGTATCATTCAGATTGACTAAAACAGCAATGAAAAGCAAATCTAAATCGAAAAAAACTAAGATTGACGGATATAAGTGATTTGTTTTTTTCATACAATAACTATGAAATAAAAAAAACACATTTTCTGCCAAACATTTGAAAAAATCGTTGTCAGAGTATCAAGTATCAAATATCATTCAGATTGACTAAAACAGCAATGAAAAGCAAAACTAAATCGAAAAAAACTAAGATTGACGAAGATAAGAGATTTTTTTTCATACAATAACGATGATATAAAAATATAACACATTTTCTGCCAAACTACTGAAAAATCGTTGACAAAATATCAAGTATCAAGTATCATTCAGATTGACTAAAACAGCAATAAAAAGCAAATCTAAATCGAAAAAAACTAAGATTGACGAAGATAAGAGATTTTTTTTCATACAACAACGATGATATAAAAAAATAACACATTTTCTGCCAAACTACTGAAAAATCGTTGACAAAGTATCAAGTAACAAGTATCATTCAGATTGACTAAAACAGCAATGAAAAGCAAATTTAAATCGAAAAAAACTAAGATTGACGAAGATAAAATTTTTTTTCATACAATAACGATGATATAAAAAAATAACACATATTCTGCCAAACTACTGAAAAAATCGTTGTCAAAGTATCAAGTATCAAGTATCATTCAGATTGACTAAAACAGCAATGAAAAGCAAATCTTAATCGAAAAAAACTAAGATTGACGGAGATAAGTGATTTGTTTTTTTCATACAATAACTATGAAATAAAAAAAACACATTTTCTGCCAAACATTTGAAAAAATCGTTGTCAGAGTATCAAGTATCATTCAGATTGACTAAAACAGCAATGAAAAGCAAATTTAAATCGAAAAAAACTAAGATTGACGAAGATAAGAGATTTTTTTTCATACAATAACGATGATATAAAAAAATAACACATTTTCTGCCAAACTACTGAAAAATCGTTGACAAAATATCAAGTATCAAGTATCATTCAGATTGACTAAAACAGCAATGAAAAGCAAATTTAAATCGAAAAAAACTAAGATTGACGAAGATAAGAGATTTTTTTTCATACAACAACGATGATATAAAAAAATAACACATATTCTGCCAAACTACTGAAAAATCGTTGACAAAGTATCAAGTAACAAGTATCATTCAGATTGACTAAAACAGCAATGAAAAGTAAATATAAATTTAAAAAAAATTAAGATTGACGGATTTAAGAGATTTGTTTTTTCATACAATAACGATGAAATATAAAAATAACACATTTTCTGCCAAACTACTGAAAAATTCGTTGTCAAAGTATCAAGTATCATTCATTTTGACTAAAACAACAATAAAAAGCAAATCTAAATCGAAAAAAACTAAGATTGACGGAGATAAGAATTTTTTTTTTTCATACAATAACGATGAAATTGGAAAAAAACACACTTTCTGCTAAAGTATCAATATCTATTTAGATTGACTAAAACAGCAATGAAAACAAATCTAAATCGAAAAAAAATTAAGATTAACGGATTTAAGAGATTTGTTTTTTTCATACAATAACTATGAAATAAAAAAAACACATTTTCTGTCAAACTACTGAAAAAATCGTTGTCAGAGTATCAAGTATCATTCAGATTGACTAAAACAGCAATGAAAAGCAAATCTTAATCGAAAAAAACTAAGATTGACGGAGATAAGAGATTTGTTTTTTTCATACAATAACTATGAAATAAAAAAAACACATTTTCTGCCAAACATTTGAAAAAATCGTTGTCAGAGTATCAAGTATCAAGTATCATTCAGATTGACTAAAACAGCAATGAAAAGCAAATCTAAATTGAAAAAAACTAAGATTGACGAAGATAAGAGATTTGTTTTTTTCATACAATAACTATGAAATAAAAAAAACACATTTTCTGCCAAACATTTGAAAAAATCGTTGTCAGAGTATCAAGTATCAAGTATCATTCAGATTGACTAAAACAGCAATGAAAAGCAAATCTAAATCGAAAAAAACTAAGATTGACGGAGATAAGAAATTTTTTTTTTCATACAATAACGATGAAATTGAAAAAAATAACACATTTTCTGCCAAAGTATCAATATCTATTTAGATTGACTAAAACAGCAATGAAAACAAATCTTAATCGAAAAAAAATTAAGATTAACGGATTTAAGAGATTTGTTTTTTTTCATACAATAACTATGAAATAAAAAAAACACATTTTCTGCCAAACATTTGAAAAAATCGTTGTCAGAGTATCAAGTATCAAGTATCATTCAGATTGACTAAAACAGCAATGAAAAGCAAATCTTAATCGAAAAAAACTAAGATTGACGAAGATAAAATTTTTTTTCATACAATAACGATGATATAAAAAAATAACACATATTCTGCCAAACTACTGAAAAAATCGTTGTCAAAGTATCAAGTATCAAGTATCATTCAGATTGACTAAAACAGCAATGAAAAGCAAATCTTAATCGAAAAAAACTAAGATTGACGGAGATAAGTGATTTGTTTTTTTCATACAATAACTATGAAATAAAAAAAACACATTTTCTGCCAAACATTTGAAAAAATCGTTGTCAGAGTATCAAGTATCATTCAGATTGACTAAAACAGCAATGAAAAGCAAATCTAAATCGAAAAAAACTAAGATTGACGGATATAAGTGATTTGTTTTTTTCATACAATAACTATGAAATAAAAAAAACACATTTTCTGCCAAACATTTGAAAAAATCGTTGTCAGAGTATCAAGTATCAAGTATCATTCAGATTGACTAAAACAGCAATGAAAAGCAAATCTAAATCGAAAAAAACTAAGATTGACGAAGATAAGAGATTTTTTTTCATACAATAACGATGATATAAAAAAATAACACATTTTCTGCCAAACTACTGAAAAATCGTTGACAAAATATCAAGTATCAAGTATCATTCAGATTGACTAAAACAGCAATGAAAAGCAAATCTAAATCGAAAAAAACTAAGATTGACGAAGATAAGAGATTTTTTTTCATACAACAACGATGATATAAAAAAATAACACATATTCTGCCAAACTACTGAAAAATCGTTGACAAAGTATCAAGTAACAAGTATCATTCAGATTGACTAAAACAGCAATGAAAAGTAAATATAAATTTAAAAAAAATTAAGATTGACGGATTTAAGAGATTTGTTTTTTCATACAATAACGATGAAATATAAAAATAACACATTTTCTGCCAAACTACTGAAAAATTCGTTGTCAAAGTATCAAGTATCATTCATTTTGACTAAAACAACAATAAAAAGCAAATCTAAATCGAAAAAAACTAAGATTGACGGAGATAAGAATTTTTTTTTTTCATACAATAACGATGAAATTGGAAAAAAACACACTTTCTGCTAAAGTATCAATATCTATTTAGATTGACTAAAACAGCAATGAAAACAAATCTAAATCGAAAAAAAATTAAGATTAACGGATTTAAGAGATTTGTTTTTTTCATACAATAACTATGAAATAAAAAAAACACATTTTCTGTCAAACTACTGAAAAAATCGTTGTCAGAGTATCAAGTATCATTCAGATTGACTAAAACAGCAATGAAAAGCAAATCTTAATCGAAAAAAACTAAGATTGACGGAGATAAGAGATTTGTTTTTTTCATACAATAACTATGAAATAAAAAAAACACATTTTCTGCCAAACATTTGAAAAAATCGTTGTCAGAGTATCAAGTATCAAGTATCATTCAGATTGACTAAAACAGCAATGAAAAGCAAATCTAAATTGAAAAAAACTAAGATTGACGAAGATAAGAGATTTTTTTTCATACAATAACTATGAAATAAAAAAAACACATTTTCTGCCAAACATTTGAAAAAATCGTTGTCAGAGTATCAAGTATCAAGTATCATTCAGATTGACTAAAACAGCAATGAAAAGCAAATCTAAATCGAAAAAAACTAAGATTGACGGAGATAAGAAATTTTTTTTTTCATACAATAACGATGAAATTGAAAAAAATAACACATTTTCTGCCAAAGTATCAATATCTATTTAGATTGACTAAAACAGCAATGAAAACAAATCTTAATCGAAAAAAAATTAAGATTAACGGATTTAAGAGATTTGTTTTTTTTCATACAATAACTATGAAATAAAAAAAACACATTTTCTGCCAAACATTTGAAAAAATCGTTGTCAGAGTATCAAGTATCAAGTATCATTCAGATTGACTAAAACAGCAATGAAAAGCAAATCTTAATCGAAAAAAACTAAGATTGACGAAGATAAAATTTTTTTTCATACAATAACGATGATATAAAAAAATAACACATATTCTGCCAAACTACTGAAAAAATCGTTGTCAAAGTATCAAGTATCATTCAGATTGACTAAAACAGCAATGAAAAGCAAATCTTAATCGAAAAAAACTAAGATTGACGGAGATAAGTGATTTGTTTTTTTCATACAATAACTATGAAATAAAAAAAACACATTTTCTGCCAAACATTTGAAAAAATCGTTGTCAGAGTATCAAGTATCAAGTATCATTCAGATTGACTAAAACAGCAATGAAAAGCAAATCTTAATCGAAAAAAACTAAGATTGACGAAGATAAGAGATTTTTTTTCATACAATAACGATGATATAAAAAAATAACACATATTCTGCCAAACATTTGAAAAAATCGTTGTCAAAGTATCAAGTATCATTCAGATTGACTAAAACAGCAATGAAAAGCAAATCTAAATCGAAAAAAACTAAGATTGACGGATATAAGTGATTTGTTTTTTTCATACAATAACTATGAAATAAAAAAAACACATTTTCTGCCAAACATTTGAAAAAATCGTTGTCAGAGTATCAAGTATCAAATATCATTCAGATTGACTAAAACAGCAATGAAAAGCAAATTTAAATCGAAAAAAACTAAGATTGACGAAGATAAGAGATTTTTTTTCATACAATAACGATGATATAAAAATATAACACATTTTCTGCCAAACTACTGAAAAATCGTTGACAAAATATCAAGTAACAAGTATCATTCAGATTGACTAAAACAGCAATGAAAAGTAAATATAAATTTAAAAAAAAATTAAGATTGTCTGAGATAAGAGTTTTTTTTTCATACAATAACGATGAAATAAAAACATAACACATTTTCTGCCAAAGTATCAATATCTATTAAGATTGACTAAAACAGCAATGAAAACAAATCTTAATCGAAAAAAAATTAAGATTAACGGATTTAAGAGATTTGTTTTTTTCATACAATAACTATGAAATAAAAAAAACACATTTTCTGCCAAACATTTGAAAAAATCGTTGTCAGAGTATCAAGTATCAAGTATCATTCAGATTGACTAAAACAGCAATGAAAAGCAAATCTAAATCGAAAAAAACTTAGATTGACGAAGATAAGAGATTTTTTTTCATACAACAACGATGATATAAAAAAATAACACATTTTCTGCCAAACTACTGAAAAATCGTTGACAAAGTATCAAGTAACAAGTATCATTCAGATTGACTAAAACAGCAATGAAAAGTAAATATAAATTTAAAAAAAATTAAGATTGACGGATTTAAGAGATTTGTTTTTTCATACAATAACGATGAAATATAAAAATAACACATTTTCTGCCAAACTACTGAAAAATTCGTTGTCAAAGTATCAAGTATCATTCATTTTGACTAAAACAACAATAAAAAGCAAATCTAAATCGAAAAAAACTAAGATTGACGGAGATAAGAATTTTTTTTTTTCATACAATAACGATGAAATTGGAAAAAAACACACTTTCTGCTAAAGTATCAATATCTATTTAGATTGACTAAAACAGCAATGAAAACAAATCTAAATCGAAAAAAAATTAAGATTAACGGATTTAAGAGATTTGTTTTTTTCATACAATAACTATGAAATAAAAAAAACACATTTTCTGCCAAACTACTGAAAAAATCGTTGTCAGAGTATCAAGTATCAAGTATCATTCAGATTGACTAAAACAGCAATGAAAAGCAAATCTTAATCGAAAAAAACTAAGATTGACGGAGATAAGAGATTTGTTTTTTTCATACAATAACTATGAAATAAAAAAAACACATTTTCTGCCAAACATTTGAAAAAATCGTTGTCAGAGTATCAAGTATCAAGTATCATTCAGATTGACTAAAACAGCAATGAAAAGCAAATCTAAATTGAAAAAAACTAAGATTGACGAAGATAAGAGATGTTTTTTCATACAATAACTATGAAATAAAAAAAACACATTTTCTGCCAAACATTTGAAAAAATCGTTGTCAGAGTATCAAGTATCAAGTATCATTCAGATTGACTAAAACAGCAATGAAAAGAAATCTTAATCGAAAAAAACTAAGATTGACGGAGATAAGAAATTTTTTTTTTCATACAATAACGATGAAATTGAAAAAAATAACACATTTTCTGCCAAAGTATCAATATCTATTTAGATTGACTAAAACAGCAATGAAAACAAATCTTAATCGAAAAAAAATTAAGATTAACGGATTTAAAAGATTTGTTTTTTTTCATACAATAACTATGAAATAAAAAAAACACATTTTCTGCCAAACATTTGAAAAATTCGTTGTCAGAGTATCAAGTATCAAGTATCATTCAGATTGACTAAAACAGCAATGAAAAGCAAATCTAAATTGAAAAAAACTAAGATTGACGAAGATAAGAGATTTTTTTTCATACAATAACTATGAAATAAAAAAAACACATTTTCTGCCAAACATTTGAAAAAATCGTTGTCAAGTATCATTCAGATTGACTAAAACAGCAATGAAAAGCAAATCTAAATCGAAAAAAGCTAAGATTGACGGAGATAAGAGATTTTTTTTCATACAATAACTATGAAATAAAAAAAACACATTTTCTGCCAAACATTTGAAAAAATCGTTGTCAAGTATCATTCAGATTGACTAAAACAGCAATGAAAAGCAAATCTAAATCGAAAAAAACTAAGATTGACGGAGATAAGAAATTTTTTTTTTCATACAATAACGATGAAATTGGAAAAAAACACACTTTCTGCTAAAGTATCAATATCTATTTAGATTGACTAAAACAGCAATGAAAACAAATCTTAATCGAAAAAAAATTAAGATTAACGGATTTAAGAGATTTGTTTTTTTTCATACAATAACTATGAAATAAAAAAAACACATTTTCTGCCAAACATTTGAAAAATTCGTTGTCAGAGTATCAAGTATCAAGTATCATTCAGATTGACTAAAACAGCAATGAAAAGCAAATCTAAATTGAAAAAAACTAAGATTGACGAAGATAAGAGATTTTTTTTCATACAATAACTATGAAATAAAAAAAACACATTTTCTGCCAAACATTTGAAAAAATCGTTGTCAAGTATCATTCAGATTGACTAAAACAGCGATGAAAAGCAAATCTAAATCGAAAAAAACTAAGATTGACGGAGATAAGAAATTTTTTTTTTCATACAATAACGATGAAATTGGAAAAAAACACACTTTCTGCTAAAGTATCAATATCTATTTAGATTGACTAAAACAGCAATGAAAACAAATCTTAATCGAAAAAAATTAAGATTAACGGATTTAAGAGATTTTTTTTCATACAATAACTATGAAATAAAAAAAACACATTTTCTGCCAAACATTTGAAAAAATCGTTGTCAGAGTATCAAGTATCAAGTATCATTCATTTTGACTAAAACAACAATAAAAAGCAAATCTAAATCGAAAAAAACTAAGATTGACGGAGATAAGAGATTTTTTTTTTTCATACAATAACGATGAAATTGAAAAAAAAAACACATTTTCTGCCAAAGTATCAATACCTATTTAGATTGACTAAAACAGCAATGAAAACAAATCTTAATCGAAAAAAAATTAAGATTAACGGATTTAAGAGATTTGTTTTTTTCATACAATAACTATGAAATAAAAAAAACACATTTTCTGCCAAACATTTGAAAAAATCGTTGTCAGAGTATCAAGTATCATTCATTTTGACTAAAACAACAATAAAAAGCAAATCTAAATCGAAAAAAACTAAGATTGACGGAGATAAGAGATTTTTTTTTTTCATACAATAACGATGAAATTGAAAAAAATAACTCATTTTCTGCCAAAGTATCAATATCTATTTAGATTGACTAAAACAGCAATGAAAACAAATCTTAATCGAAAAAAAATTAAGATTAACGGATTTAAGAGATTTGTTTTTTTTCATACAATAACTATGAAATAAAAAAAACACATTTTCTGCCAAACATTTGAAAAAATCGTTGTCAGAGTATCAAGTATCATTCAGATTGACTAAAACAGCAATGAAAAGCAAATCTTAATCGAAAAAAACTAAGATTGACGAAGATAAAATTTTTTTTCATACAATAACGATGATATAAAAAAATAACACATATTCTGCCAAACTACTGAAAAAATCGTTGTCAAAGTATCAAGTATCAAGTATCATTCAGATTGACTAAAACAGCAATGAAAAGCAAATCTTAATCGAAAAAAACTAAGATTGACGGAGATAAGTGATTTGTTTTTTTCATACAATAACTATGAAATAAAAAAAACACATTTTCTGCCAAACATTTGAAAAAATCGTTGTCAGAGTATCAAGTATCAAGTATCATTCAGATTGACTAAAACAGCAATGAAAAGCAAATCTTAATCGAAAAAAACTAAGATTGACGAAGATAAGAGATTTTTTTTCATACAATAACGATGATATAAAAAAATAACACATATTCTGCCAAACATTTGAAAAAATCGTTGTCAAAGTATCAAGTATCATTCAGATTGACTAAAACAGCAATGAAAAGCAAATCTAAATCGAAAAAAACTAAGATTGACGGATATAAGTGATTTGTTTTTTTCATACAATAACTATGAAATAAAAAAAACACATTTTCTGCCAAACATTTGAAAAAATCGTTGTCAGAGTATCAAGTATCAAATATCATTCAGATTGACTAAAACAGCAATGAAAAGCAAATTTAAATCGAAAAAAACTAAGATTGACGAAGATAAGAGATTTTTTTTCATACAATAACGATGATATAAAAATATAACACATTTTCTGCCAAACTACTGAAAAATCGTTGACAAAATATCAAGTAACAAGTATCATTCAGATTGACTAAAACAGCAATGAAAAGTAAATATAAATTTAAAAAAAAATTAAGATTGTCTGAGATAAGAGTTTTTTTTTCATACAATAACGATGAAATAAAAACATAACACATTTTCTGCCAAAGTATCAATATCTATTCAGATTGACTAAAACAGCAATGAAAACAAATCTTAATCGAAAAAAAATTAAGATTAACGGATTTAAGAGATTTGTTTTTTTCATACAATAACTATGAAATAAAAAAAACACATTTTCTGCCAAACATTTGAAAAAATCGTTGTCAGAGTATCAAGTATCATTCAGATTGACTAAAACAGCAATGAAAAGCAAATCTAAATCGAAAAAAACTTAGATTGACGAAGATAAGAGATTTTTTTTCATACAACAACGATGATATAAAAAAATAACACATTTTCTGCCAAACTACTGAAAAATCGTTGACAAAGTATCAAGTAACAAGTATCATTCAGATTGACTAAAACAGCAATGAAAAGTAAATATAAATTTAAAAAAAATTAAGATTGACGGATTTAAGAGATTTGTTTTTTCATACAATAACGATGAAATATAAAAATAACACATTTTCTGCCAAACTACTGAAAAATTCGTTGTCAAAGTATCAAGTATCATTCATTTTGACTAAAACAACAATAAAAAGCAAATCTAAATCGAAAAAAACTAAGATTGACGGAGATAAGAATTTTTTTTTTTCATACAATAACGATGAAATTGGAAAAAAACACACTTTCTGCTAAAGTATCAATATCTATTTAGATTGACTAAAACAGCAATGAAAACAAATCTAAATCGAAAAAAAATTAAGATTAACGGATTTAAGAGATTTGTTTTTTTCATACAATAACTATGAAATAAAAAAAACACATTTTCTGCCAAACTACTGAAAAAATCGTTGTCAGAGTATCAAGTATCAAGTATCATTCAGATTGACTAAAACAGCAATGAAAAGCAAATCTTAATCGAAAAAAACTAAGATTGACGGAGATAAGAGATTTGTTTTTTTCATACAATAACTATGAAATAAAAAAAACACATTTTCTGCCAAACATTTGAAAAAATCGTTGTCAGAGTATCAAGTATCAAGTATCATTCAGATTGACTAAAACAGCAATGAAAAGCAAATCTAAATTGAAAAAAACTAAGATTGACGAAGATAAGAGATTTTTTTTCATACAATAACTATGAAATAAAAAAAACACATTTTCTGCCAAACATTTGAAAAAATCGTTGTCAGAGTATCAAGTATCAAGTATCATTCAGATTGACTAAAACAGCAATGAAAAGAAATCTTAATCGAAAAAAACTAAGATTGACGGAGATAAGAAATTTTTTTTTTCATACAATAACGATGAAATTGAAAAAAATAACACATTTTCTGCCAAAGTATCAATATCTATTTAGATTGACTAAAACAGCAATGAAAACAAATCTTAATCGAAAAAAAATTAAGATTAACGGATTTAAGAGATTTGTTTTTTTTCATACAATAACTATGAAATAAAAAAAACACATTTTCTGCCAAACATTTGAAAAATTCGTTGTCAGAGTATCAAGTATCAAGTATCATTCAGATTGACTAAAACAGCAATGAAAAGCAAATCTAAATTGAAAAAAACTAAGATTGACGAAGATAAGAGATTTTTTTTCATACAATAACTATGAAATAAAAAAAACACATTTTCTGCCAAACATTTGAAAAAATCGTTGTCAAGTATCATTCAGATTGACTAAAACAGCAATGAAAAGCAAATCTAAATCGAAAAAAACTAAGATTGACGGAGATAAGAGATTTTTTTTCATACAATAACTATGAAATAAAAAAAACACATTTTCTGCCAAACATTTGAAAAAATCGTTGTCAGAGTATCAAGTATCAAGTATCATTCAGATTGACTAAAACAGCAATGAAAAGCAAATCTAAATCGAAAAAATCTAAGATTAACGAAGATAAGAGATTTTTTTTCATACAATAACGATGATATAAAAAATAACACATTTTCTGCCAAACTACTGAAAAATCGTTGACAAAATATCAAGTAACAAGTATCATTCAGATTGACTAAAACAGCAATGAAAAGTAAATATAAATTTAAAAAAAAATTAAGATTGACGGATTTAAGAGATTTGTTTTTTCATACAATAACGATGAAATATAAAAATAACACATTTTCTGCCAAACATTTGAAAAAATCGTTGTCAGAGTATCAAGTATCAAGTATCATTCAGATTGACTAAAACAGCAATGAAAAGCAAATCTAAATTGAAAAAAACTAAGATTGACGAAGATAAGAGATTTTTTTTCATACAATAACTATGAAATAAAAAAAACACATTTTCTGCCAAACATTTGAAAAAATCGTTGTCAAGTATCATTCAGATTGACTAAAACAGCAATGAAAAGCAAATCTAAATCGAAAAAAAATTAAGATTAACGGATTTAAGAGATTTGTTTTTTTTCATACAATAACTATGAAATAAAAAAAACACATTTTCTGCCAAACATTTGAAAAATTCGTTGTCAGAGTATCAAGTATCAAGTCAGTCTAAAACAGCAATGAAAAGCAAATCTAAATTGAAAAAAACTAAGATTAACGAAGATAAGAGATTTTTTTTCATACAATAACTATGAAATAAAAAAAACACATTTTCTGCCAAACATTTGAAAAAATCGTTGTCAAGTATCATTCAGATTGACTAAAACAGCAATGAAAAGCAAATCTAAATCGAAAAAAACTAAGATTGACGGAGATAAGAAATTTTTTTTTTCATACAATAACGATGAAATTGGAAAAAAACACACTTTCTGCTAAAGTATCAATATCTATTTAGATTGACTAAAACAGCAATGAAAACAAATCTTAATCGAAAAAAATTAAGATTAACGGATTTAAGAGATTTTTTTTCATACAATAACTATGAAATAAAAAAAACACATTTTCTGCCAAACATTTGAAAAAATCGTTGTCAGAGTATCAAGTATCAAGTATCATTCATTTTGACTAAAACAACAATAAAAAGCAAATCTAAATCGAAAAAAACTAAGATTGACGGAGATAAGAGATTTTTTTTTTTCATACAATAACGATGAAATTGAAAAAAAAAACACATTTTCTGCCAAAGTATCAATACCTATTTAGATTGACTAAAACAGCAATGAAAACAAATCTTAATCGAAAAAAAATTAAGATTAACGGATTTAAGAGATTTGTTTTTTTCATACAATAACTATGAAATAAAAAAAACACATTTTCTGCCAAACATTTGAAAAAATCGTTGTCAGAGTATCAAGTATCAAGTATCATTCATTTTGACTAAAACAACAATAAAAAGCAAATCTAAATCGAAAAAAACTAAGATTGACGGAGATAAGAGATTTTTTTTTTTCATACAATAACGATGAAATTGAAAAAAAAAACACATTTTCTGCCAAAGTATCAATACCTATTTAGATTGACTAAAACAGCAATGAAAACAAATCTTAATCGAAAAAAAATTAAGATTAACGGATTTAAGAGATTTGTTATTTTTCATACAATAACTATGAAATAAAAAAAACACATTTTCTGCCAAACATTTGAAAAATTCGTTGTCAGAGTATCAAGTATCGAGTATCATTCAGATTGACTAAAACAGCAATGAAAAGCAAATCTAAATTGAAAAAAACTAAGATTGACGAAGATAAGAGATTTTTTTTCATACAATAACTATGAAATAAAAAAAACACATTTTCTGCCAAACATTTGAAAAAATCGTTGTCAGAGTATCAAGTATCAAGTATCATTCAGATTGACTAAAACAGCAATGAAAAGAAATCTTAATCGAAAAAAACTAAGATTGACGGAGATAAGAAATTTTTTTTTTCATACAATAACGATGAAATTGAAAAAAATAACACATTTTCTGCCAAAGTATCAATATCTATTTAGATTGACTAAAACAGCAATGAAAACAAATCTTAATCGAAAAAAAATTAAGATTAACGGATTTAAGAGATTTGTTTATTTTCATACAATAACTATGAAATAAAAAAAACACATTTTCTGCCAAACATTTGAAAAAATCGTTGTCAGAGTATCAAGTATCAAGTATCATTCAGATTGACTAAAACAGCAATGAAAAGCAAATCTAAATCGAAAAAAACTAAGATTGACGGAGATAAGAAATTTTTTTTTTCATACAATAACGATGAAATTGGAAAAAAACACACTTTCTGCTAAAGTATCAATATCTATTTAGATTGACTAAAACAGCAATGAAAACAAATCTTAATCGAAAAAAAATTAAGATTAACGGATTTGAGAGATTTGTTTTTTTCATACAATAACTATGAAATAAAAAAAACACATTTTCTGCCAAACATTTGAAAAAATCGTTGTCAGAGTATCAAGTATCAAGTATCATTCAGATTGACTAAAACAGCAATGAAAAGCAAATCTAAATTGAAAAAAACTAAGATTGACGAAGATAAGAGATTTTTTTTCATACAATAACTATGAAATAAAAAAAACACATTTTCTGCCAAACATTTGAAAAAATCGTTGTCAGAGTATCAAGTATCAAGTATCATTCAGATTGACTAAAACAGCAATGAAAAGAAATCTTAATCGAAAAAAACTAAGATTGACGGAGATAAGAAATTTTTTTTTTCATACAATAACGATGAAATTGAAAAAAATAACACATTTTCTGCCAAAGTATTAATATCTATTTAGATTGACTAAAACAGCAATGAAAACAAATCTTAATCGAAAAAAAATTAAGATTAACGGATTTAAGAGATTTGTTTATTTTCATACAATAACTATGAAATAAAAAAAACACATTTTCTGCCAAACATTTGAAAAAATCGTTGTCAGAGTATCAAGTATCATTCAGATTGACTAAAACAGCAATGAAAAGCAAATCTAAATCGAAAAAAACTAAGATTGACGAAGATAAGAGATTTTTTTTCATAAACAACGATGATATAAAAAACTAACACATATTCTGCCATACTACTGAAAAAATCGTTGTCAAAGTATCAAGTATCAAGTATCATTCAGATTGACTAAAACAGCAATGAAAAGCAAATCTTAATCGAAAAAAACTAAGATTGACGGAGATAAGTGATTTGTTTTTTTCATACAATAACTATGAAATAAAAAAAACACATTTTCTGCCAAACATTTGAAAAAATCGTTGTCAGAGTATTAAGTATCAAGTATCATTCAAATTGACTAAAACAGCAATGAAAAGCAAATCTAAATCGAAAAAAACTAAGATTGACGAAGATAAGAGATTTTTTTTCATACAACAACGATGATATAAAAAAATAACACATTTTCTGCCAAACTACTGAAAAATCGTTGACAAAGTATCAAGTAACAAGTATCATTCAGATTGACTAAAACAGCAATGAAAAGTAAATATAAATTTAAAAAAAATTAAGATTGACAGATTTAAGAGATTTGTTTTTTCATACAATAACGATGAAATATAAAAATAACACATTTTCTGCCAAACTACTGAAAAAATCGTTGTCAAAGTATCAAGTATCATTCATTTTGACTAAAACAACAATAAAAAGCAAATATAAATCGAAAAAAACTAAGATTGACGGAGATAAGAGATTTTTTTTTCATACAATAACGATGAAATTGAAAAAAAAAACACATTTTCTGCCAAAGTATCAATACCTATTTAGATTGACTAAAACAGCAATGAAAACAAATCTTAATCGAAAAAAAATTAAGATTAACGGATTTAAGAGATTTGTTTTTTTTCATACAATAACTATGAAATAAAAAAAACACATTTTCTGCCAAACATTTGAAAAAATCGATGTCAGAGTATCAAGTATCAAGTATCATTCAGATTGACTAAAACAGCAATGAAAAGCAAATCTAAATTGAAAAAAACTAAGATTGACGAAGATAAGAGATTTTTTTTCATACAATAACTATGAAATAAAAAAAACACATTTTCTGCCAAACATTTAAAAAAATCGTTGTCAGAGTATCAAGTATCAAGTATCATTCAGATTGACTAAAACAGCAATGAAAAGCAAATCTAAATCGAAAAATACTAAGATTGACGGAGATAAGAAATTTTTTTTTTCATACAATAACGATGAAATTGAAAAAAAAAACACATTTTCTGCCAAAGTATCAATATCTATTCAGATTGACTAAAACAGCAATGAAAACAAATCTTAATCGAAAAAAAATTAAGATTAACGGATTTAAGAGATTTGTTTTTTTTCATACAATAACTATGAAATAAAAAAAACACATTTTCTGCCAAACATTTGAAAAATTCGTTGTCAGAGTATCAAGTATCAAGTATCATTCAGATTGACTAAAACAGCAATGAAAAGCAAATCTAAATTGAAAAAAACTAAGATTGACGAAGATAAGAGATTTTTTTTCATACAATAACTATGAAATAAAAAAAACACATTTTCTGCCAAACATTTGAAAAAATCGTTGTCAAGTATCATTCAGATTGACTAAAACAGCAATGAAAAGCAAATCTAAATCGAAAAAAACTAAGATTGACGGAGATAAGAAATTTTTTTTTTCATACAATAACGATGAAATTGGAAAAAAACACACTTTCTGCTAAAGTATCAATATCTATTTAGATTGACTAAAACAGCAATGAAAACAAATCTTAATCGAAAAAAAATTAAGATTAACGGATTTGAGAGATTTGTTTTTTTCATACAATAACTATGAAATAAAAAAAACACATTTTCTGCCAAACATTTGAAAAAATCGTTGTCAGAGTATCAAGTATCAAGTATCATTCAGATTGACTAAAACAGCAATGAAAAGCAAATCTAAATTGAAAAAACTAAGATTGACGAAGATAAGAGATTTTTTTTCATACAATAACGATGATATAAAAAAAAATAACACATATTCTGCCAAACTACTGAAAAAATCGTTGTCAAAGTATCAAGTATCAAGTATCATTCAGATTGACTAAAACAGCTATGGAAAGTAAATATAAATTTAAAAAAAAATTAAGATTGTCGGAGTTAAGAGATTTGTTTTTTTCATACAATAACTATGAAATAAAAACATAACACATTTTCTGCCAAAGTATCAATATCTATTAAGATTGACTAAAACAGCAATGAAAACAAATCTTAATCGAAAAAAAATTAAGATTAACGGATTTAAGAGATTTGTTTTTTTCATACAATAACTATGAAATAAAAAAAACACATTTTCTGCCAAACATTTGAAAAAATCGTTGTCAGAGTATCAAGTATCAAGTATCATTCAGATTGACTAAAACAGCAATGAAAAGCAAATCTAAATCGAAAAAATCTAAGATTAACGAAGATAAGAGATTTTTTTTCATACAATAACGATGATATAAAAAATAACACATTTTCTGCCAAACTACTGAAAAATCGTTGACAAAATATCAAGTAACAAGTATCATTCAGATTGACTAAAACAGCAATGAAAAGTAAATATAAATTTAAAAAAAAATTAAGATTGACGGATTTAAGAGATTTGTTTTTTCATACAATAACGATGAAATATAAAAATAACACATTTTCTGCCAAACATTTGAAAAAATCGTTGTCAGAGTATCAAGTATCAAGTATCATTCAGATTGACTAAAACAGCAATGAAAAGCAAATCTAAATTGAAAAAAACTAAGATTGACGAAGATAAGAGATTTTTTTTCATACAATAACTATGAAATAAAAAAAACACATTTTCTGCCAAACATTTGAAAAAATCGTTGTCAAGTATCATTCAGATTG
Organism: Ptychoptera albimana; assembly: GCA_961205885.1. Classification (NCBI taxonomy): domain Eukaryota; kingdom Metazoa; phylum Arthropoda; class Insecta; order Diptera; family Ptychopteridae; genus Ptychoptera; species Ptychoptera albimana. The sequence goes on from OY540801.1 coordinate 48,435,855, forward strand.
ACTAAAACAGCAATGAAAAGCAAATCTAAATCGAAAAAAACTAAGATTGACGGAGATAAGAAATTTTTTTTTTCATACAATAACGATGAAATTGGAAAAAAACACACTTTCTGCTAAAGTATCAATATCTATTTAGATTGACTAAAACAGCAATGAAAACAAATCTTAATCGAAAAAAACTAAGATTGACGGAGATAAGAAATTTTTTTTTTCATACAATAACGATGAAATTGGAAAAAAACACACTTTCTGCTAAAGTATCAATATCTATTTAGATTGACTAAAACAGCAATGAAAACAAATCTTAATCGAAAAAAAATTAAGATTAACGGATTTAAGAGATTTGTTTTTTTTTCATACAATAACTATGAAATAAAAAAAACACATTTTCTGCCAAACATTTGAAAAATTCGTTGTCAGAGTATCAAGTATCAAGTATCATTCAGATTGACTAAAACAGCAATGAAAAGCAAATCTAAATTGAAAAAAACTAAGATTGACGAAGATAAGAGATTTTTTTTCATACAATAACTATGAAATAAAAAAAACACATTTTCTGCCAAACATTTAAAAAAATCGTTGTCAGAGTATCAAGTATCAAGTATCATTCAGATTGACTAAAACAGCAATGAAAAGCAAATCTAAATCGAAAAATACTAAGATTGACGGAGATAAGAAATTTTTTTTTTCATACAATAACGATGAAATTGAAAAAAAAAACACATTTTCTGCCAAAGTATCAATATCTATTCAGATTGACTAAAACAGCAATGAAAACAAATCTTAATCGAAAAAAAATTAAGATTAACGGATTTAAGAGATTTGTTTTTTTTCATACAATAACTATGAAATAAAAAAAACACATTTTCTGCCAAACATTTGAAAAATTCGTTGTCAGAGTATCAAGTATCAAGTATCATTCAGATTGACTAAAACAGCAATGAAAAGCAAATCTAAATTGAAAAAAACTAAGATTGACGAAGATAAGAGATTTTTTTTCATACAATAACTATGAAATAAAAAAAACACATTTTCTGCCAAACATTTGAAAAAATCGTTGTCAAGTATCATTCAGATTGACTAAAACAGCAATGAAAAGCAAATCTAAATCGAAAAAAACTAAGATTGACGGAGATAAGAAATTTTTTTTTTCATACAATAACGATGAAATTGGAAAAAAACACACTTTCTGCTAAAGTATCAATATCTATTTAGATTGACTAAAACAGCAATGAAAAGCAAATCTAAATTGAAAAAACTAAGATTGACGAAGATAAGAGATTTTTTTTCATACAATAACGATGATATAAAAAAAAATAACACATATTCTGCCAAACTACTGAAAAAATCGTTGTCAAAGTATCAAGTATCAAGTATCATTCAGATTGACTAAAACAGCTATGGAAAGTAAATATAAATTTAAAAAAAAATTAAGATTGTCGGAGTTAAGAGATTTGTTTTTTTCATACAATAACTATGAAATAAAAACATAACACATTTTCTGCCAAAGTATCAATATCTATTAAGATTGACTAAAACAGCAATGAAAACAAATCTTAATCGAAAAAAAATTAAGATTAACGGATTTAAGAGATTTGTTTTTTTCATACAATAACTATGAAATAAAAAAAACACATTTTCTGCCAAACATTTGAAAAAATCGTTGTCAGAGTATCAAGTATCAAGTATCATTCAGATTGACTAAAAAAGCAATGAAAAGCAAATCTAAATCGAAAAAATCTAAGATTAACGAAGATAAGAGATTTTTTTTCATACAATAACGATGATATAAAAAATAACACATTTTCTGCCAAACTACTGAAAAATCGTTGACAAAATATCAAGTAACAAGTATCATTCAGATTGACTAAAACAGCAATGAAAAGTAAATATAAATTTAAAAAAAAATTAAGATTGACGGATTTAAGAGATTTGTTTTTTCATACAATAACGATGAAATATAAAAATAACACATTTTCTGCCAAACATTTGAAAAAATCGTTGTCAGAGTATCAAGTATCAAGTATCATTCAGATTGACTAAAACAGCAATGAAAAGCAAATCTAAATTGAAAAAAACTAAGATTGACGAAGATAAGAGATTTTTTTTCATACAATAACTATGAAATAAAAAAAACACATTTTCTGCCAAACATTTGAAAAAATCGTTGTCAAGTATCATTCAGATTGACTAAAACAGCAATGAAAAGCAAATCTAAATCGAAAAAAACTAAGATTGACGGAGATAAGAAATTTTTTTTTTCATACAATAACGATGAAATTGGAAAAAAACACACTTTCTGCTAAAGTATCAATATCTATTTAGATTGACTAAAACAGCAATGAAAACAAATCTTAATCGAAAAAAACTAAGATTGACGGAGATAAGAAATTTTTTTTTTCATACAATAACGATGAAATTGGAAAAAAACACACTTTCTGCTAAAGTATCAATATCTATTTAGATTGACTAAAACAGCAATGAAAACAAATCTTAATCGAAAAAAAATTAAGATTAACGGATTTAAGAGATTTGTTTTTTTTCATACAATAACTATGAAATAAAAAAAACACATTTTCTGCCAAACATTTGAAAAATTCGTTGTCAGAGTATCAAGTATCAAGTATCATTCAGATTGACTAAAACAGCAATGAAAAGCAAATCTAAATTGAAAAAAACTAAGATTGACGAAGATAAGAGATTTTTTTTCATACAATAACTATGAAATAAAAAAAACACATTTTCTGCCAAACATTTGAAAAAATCGTTGTCAAGTATCATTCAGATTGACTAAAACAGCAATGAAAAGCAAATCTAAATCGAAAAAAACTAAGATTGACGGAGATAAGAAATTTTTTTTTTCATACAATAACGATGAAATTGGAAAAAAACAGACTTTCTGCTAAAGTATCAATATCTATTTAGATTGACTAAAACAGCAATGAAAACAAATCTTAATCGAAAAAAAATTAAGATTAACGGATTTAAGAGATTTGTTTTTTTCATACAATAACTATGAAATAAAAAAAACACATTTTCTGCCAAACATTTGAAAAAATCGTTGTCAGAGTATCAAGTATCAAGTATCATTCATTTTGACTAAAACAACAATAAAAAGCAAATCTAAATCGAAAAAAACTAAGATTGACGGAGATAAGAGATTTTTTTTTTTCATACAATAACGATGAAATTGAAAAAAAAAACACATTTTCTGCCAAAGTATCAATACCTATTTAGATTGACTAAAACAGCAATGAAAACAAATCTTAATCGAAAAAAAATTAAGATTAACGGATTTAAGAGATTTGTTTTTTTTCATACAATAACTATGAAATAAAAAAAACACATTTTCTGCCAAACATTTGAAAAATTCGTTGTCAGAGTATCAAGTATCAAGTATCATTCAGATTGACTAAAACAGCAATGAAAAGCAAATCTAAATTGAAAAAAACTAAGATTGACGAAGATAAGAGATTTTTTTTCATACAATAACTATGAAATAAAAAAAACACATTTTCTGCCAAACATTTGAAAAAATCGTTGTCAAGTATCATTCAGATTGACTAAAACAGCAATGAAAAGCAAATCTAAATCGAAAAAAACTAAGATTGACGGAGATAAGAAATTTTTTTTTTCATACAATAACGATGAAATTGGAAAAAAACACACTTTCTGCTAAAGTATCAATATCTATTTAGATTGACTAAAACAGCAATGAAAACAAATCTTAATCGAAAAAAAATTAAGATTAACGGATTTGAGAGATTTGTTTTTTTCATACAATAACTATGAAATAAAAAAAACACATTTTCTGCCAAACATTTGAAAAAATCGTTGTCAGAGTATCAAGTATCAAGTATCAAGTATCATTCAGATTGACTAAAACAGCAATGAAAAGCAAATCTAAATTGAAAAAAACTAAGATTGACGAAGATAAGAGATTTTTTTTCATACAATAACTATGAAATAAAAAAAACACATTTTCTGCCAAACATTTGAAAAAATCGTTGTCAGAGTATCAAGTATCAAGTATCATTCAGATTGACTAAAACAGCAATGAAAAGAAATCTTAATCGAAAAAAACTAAGATTGACGGAGATAAGAAATTTTTTTTTTCATACAATAACGATGAAATTGAAAAAAATAACACATTTTCTGCCAAAGTATCAATATCTATTTAGATTGACTAAAACAGCAATGAAAACAAATCTTAATAGAAAAAAAATTAAGATTAACGGATTTAAGAGATTTGTTTATTTTCATACAATAACTATGAAATAAAAAAAACACATTTTCTGCCAAACATTTGAAAAAATCGTTGTCAGAGTATCAAGTATCAAGTATCATTCAGATTGACTAAAACAGCAATGAAAAGCAAATCTAAATCGAAAAAAACTAAGATTGACGAAGATAAGAGATTTTTTTTCATAAACAACGATGATATAAAAAAATAACACATATTCTGCCATACTACTGAAAAAATCGTTGTCAAAGTATCAAGTATCAAGTATCATTCAGATTGACTAAAACAGCAATGAAAAGCAAATCTTAATCGAAAAAAACTAAGATTGACGGAGATAAGTGATTTGTTTTTTTCATACAATAACTATGAAATAAAAAAAACACATTTTCTGCCAAACATTTGAAAAAATCGTTGTCAGAGTATTAAGTATCAAGTATCATTCAAATTGACTAAAACAGCAATGAAAAGCAAATCTAAATCGAAAAAAACTAAGATTGACGAAGATAAGAGATTTTTTTTCATACAACAACGATGATATAAAAAAATAACACATTTTCTGCCAAACTACTGAAAAATCGTTGACAAAGTATCAAGTAACAAGTATCATTCAGATTGACTAAAACAGCAATGAAAAGTAAATATAAATTTAAAAAAAATTAAGATTGACAGATTTAAGAGATTTGTTTTTTCATACAATAACGATGAAATATAAAAATAACACATTTTCTGCCAAACTACTGAAAAAATCGTTGTCAAAGTATCAAGTATCATTCATTTTGACTAAAACAACAATAAAAAGCAAATATAAATCGAAAAAAACTAAGATTGACGGAGATAAGAGATTTTTTTTTCATACAATAACGATGAAATTGAAAAAAAAAACACATTTTCTGCCAAAGTATCAATACCTATTTAGATTGACTAAAACAGCAATGAAAACAAATCTTAATCGAAAAAAAATTAAGATTAACGGATTTAAGAGATTTGTTTTTTTTCATACAATAACTATGAAATAAAAAAAACACATTTTCTGCCAAACATTTGAAAAAATCGATGTCAGAGTATCAAGTATCAAGTATCATTCAGATTGACTAAAACAGCAATGAAAAGCAAATCTAAATTGAAAAAAACTAAGATTGACGAAGATAAGAGATTTTTTTTCATACAATAACTATGAAATAAAAAAAACACATTTTCTGCCAAACATTTAAAAAAATCGTTGTCAGAGTATCAAGTATCAAGTATCATTCAGATTGACTAAAACAGCAATGAAAAGCAAATCTAAATCGAAAAATACTAAGATTGACGGAGATAAGAAATTTTTTTTTTCATACAATAACGATGAAATTGAAAAAAAAAACACATTTTCTGCCAAAGTATCAATATCTATTCAGATTGACTAAAACAGCAATGAAAACAAATCTTAATCGAAAAAAAATTAAGATTAACGGATTTAAGAGATTTGTTTTTTTTCATACAATAACTATGAAATAAAAAAAACACATTTTCTGCCAAACATTTGAAAAATTCGTTGTCAGAGTATCAAGTATCAAGTATCATTCAGATTGACTAAAACAGCAATGAAAAGCAAATCTAAATTGAAAAAAACTAAGATTGACGAAGATAAGAGATTTTTTTTCATACAATAACTATGAAATAAAAAAAACACATTTTCTGCCAAACATTTGAAAAAATCGTTGTCAAGTATCATTCAGATTGACTAAAACAGCAATGAAAAGCAAATCTAAATCGAAAAAAACTAAGATTGACGGAGATAAGAAATTTTTTTTTTCATACAATAACGATGAAATTGGAAAAAAACACACTTTCTGCTAAAGTATCAATATCTATTTAGATTGACTAAAACAGCAATGAAAACAAATCTTAATCGAAAAAAAATTAAGATTAACGGATTTAAGAGATTTGTTTATTTTCATACAATAACTATGAAATAAAAAAAACACATTTTCTGCCAAACATTTGAAAAAATCGTTGTCAGAGTATCAAGTATCAAGTATCATTCAGATTGACTAAAACAGCAATGAAAAGCAAATCTAAATCGAAAAAAACTAAGATTGACGAAGATAAGAGATTTTTTTTCATAAACAACGATGATATAAAAAAATAACACATATTCTGCCATACTACTGAAAAAATCGTTGTCAAAGTATCAAGTATCAAGTATCATTCAGATTGACTAAAACAGCAATGAAAAGCAAATCTTAATCGAAAAAAACTAAGATTGACGGAGATAAGTGATTTGTTTTTTTCATACAATAACTATGAAATAAAAAAAACACATTTTCTGCCAAACATTTGAAAAAATCGTTGTCAGAGTATTAAGTATCAAGTATCATTCAAATTGACTAAAACAGCAATGAAAAGCAAATCTAAATCGAAAAAAACTAAGATTGACGAAGATAAGAGATTTTTTTTCATACAACAACGATGATATAAAAAAATAACACATTTTCTGCCAAACTACTGAAAAATCGTTGACAAAGTATCAAGTAACAAGTATCATTCAGATTGACTAAAACAGCAATGAAAAGTAAATATAAATTTAAAAAAAATTAAGATTGACAGATTTAAGAGATTTGTTTTTTCATACAATAACGATGAAATATAAAAATAACACATTTTCTGCCAAACTACTGAAAAAATCGTTGTCAAAGTATCAAGTATCATTCATTTTGACTAAAACAACAATAAAAAGCAAATATAAATCGAAAAAAACTAAGATTGACGGAGATAAGAGATTTTTTTTTCATACAATAACGATGAAATTGAAAAAAAAAACACATTTTCTGCCAAAGTATCAATACCTATTTAGATTGACTAAAACAGCAATGAAAACAAATCTTAATCGAAAAAAAATTAAGATTAACGGATTTAAGAGATTTGTTTTTTTTCATACAATAACTATGAAATAAAAAAAACACATTTTCTGCCAAACATTTGAAAAAATCGATGTCAGAGTATCAAGTATCATTCAGATTGACTAAAACAGCAATGAAAAGCAAATCTAAATTGAAAAAAACTAAGATTGACGAAGATAAGAGATTTTTTTTCATACAATAACTATGAAATAAAAAAAACACATTTTCTGCCAAACATTTAAAAAAATCGTTGTCAGAGTATCAAGTATCAAGTATCATTCAGATTGACTAAAACAGCAATGAAAAGCAAATCTAAATCGAAAAATACTAAGATTGACGAAGATAAGAGATTTTTTTTCATAAACAACGATGATATAAAAAAATAACACATATTCTGCCATACTACTGAAAAAATCGTTGTCAAAGTATCAAGTATCAAGTATCATTCAGATTGACTAAAACAGCAATGAAAAGCAAATCTTAATCGAAAAAAACTAAGATTGACGGAGATAAGTGATTTGTTTTTTTCATACAATAACTATGAAATAAAAAAAACACATTTTCTGCCAAACATTTGAAAAAATCGTTGTCAGAGTATTAAGTATCAAGTATCATTCAAATTGACTAAAACAGCAATGAAAAGCAAATCTAAATCGAAAAAAACTAAGATTGACGAAGATAAGAGATTTTTTTTCATACAACAACGATGATATAAAAAAATAACACATTTTCTGCCAAACTACTGAAAAATCGTTGACAAAGTATCAAGTAACAAGTATCATTCAGATTGACTAAAACAGCAATGAAAAGTAAATATAAATTTAAAAAAAATTAAGATTGACAGATTTAAGAGATTTGTTTTTTCATACAATAACGATGAAATATAAAAATAACACATTTTCTGCCAAACTACTGAAAAAATCGTTGTCAAAGTATCAAGTATCATTCATTTTGACTAAAACAACAATAAAAAGCAAATATAAATCGAAAAAAACTAAGATTGACGGAGATAAGAGATTTTTTTTTCATACAATAACGATGAAATTGAAAAAAAAAACACATTTTCTGCCAAAGTATCAATACCTATTTAGATTGACTAAAACAGCAATGAAAACAAATCTTAATCGAAAAAAAATTAAGATTAACGGATTTAAGAGATTTGTTTTTTTTCATACAATAACTATGAAATAAAAAAAACACATTTTCTGCCAAACATTTGAAAAAATCGATGTCAGAGTATCAAGTATCATTCAGATTGACTAAAACAGCAATGAAAAGCAAATCTAAATTGAAAAAAACTAAGATTGACGAAGATAAGAGATTTTTTTTCATACAATAACTATGAAATAAAAAAAACACATTTTCTGCCAAACATTTAAAAAAATCGTTGTCAGAGTATCAAGTATCAAGTATCATTCAGATTGACTAAAACAGCAATGAAAAGCAAATCTAAATCGAAAAATACTAAGATTGACGGAGATAAGAAATTTTTTTTTTCATACAATAACGATGAAATTGAAAAAAAAAACACATTTTCTGCCAAAGTATCAATATCTATTCAGATTGACTAAAACAGCAATGAAAACAAATCTTAATCGAAAAAAAATTAAGATTAACGGATTTAAGAGATTTGTTTTTTTTCATACAATAACTATGAAATAAAAAAAACACATTTTCTGCCAAACATTTGAAAAATTCGTTGTCAGAGTATCAAGTATCAAGTATCATTCAGATTGACTAAAACAGCAATGAAAAGCAAATCTAAATTGAAAAAAACTAAGATTGACGAAGATAAGAGATTTTTTTTCATACAATAACTATGAAATAAAAAAAACACATTTTCTGCCAAACATTTGAAAAAATCGTTGTCAAGTATCATTCAGATTGACTAAAACAGCAATGAAAAGCAAATCTAAATCGAAAAAAACTAAGATTGACGGAGATAAGAAATTTTTTTTTTCATACAATAACGATGAAATTGGAAAAAAACACACTTTCTGCTAAAGTATCAATATCTATTTAGATTGACTAAAACAGCAATGAAAACAAATCTTAATCGAAAAAAAATTAAGATTAACGGATTTGAGAGATTTGTTTTTTTCATACAATAACTATGAAATAAAAAAAACACATTTTCTGCCAAACATTTGAAAAAATCGTTGTCAGAGTATCAAGTATCAAGTATCATTCAGATTGACTAAAACAGCAATGAAAAGCAAATCTAAATTGAAAAAACTAAGATTGACGAAGATAAGAGATTTTTTTTCATACAATAACGATGATATAAAAAAAAATAACACATATTCTGCCAAACTACTGAAAAAATCGTTGTCAAAGTATCAAGTATCAAGTATCATTCAGATTGACTAAAACAGCTATGGAAAGTAAATATAAATTTAAAAAAAAATTAAGATTGTCGGAGTTAAGAGATTTGTTTTTTTCATACAATAACTATGAAATAAAAACATAACACATTTTCTGCCAAAGTATCAATATCTATTAAGATTGACTAAAACAGCAATGAAAACAAATCTTAATCGAAAAAAATTAAGATTAACGGATTTAAGAGATTTGTTTTTTTCATACAATAACTATGAAATAAAAAAAACACATTTTCTGCCAAACATTTGAAAAAATCGTTGTCAGAGTATCAAGTATCATTCAGATTGACTAAAACAGCAATGAAAAGCAAATCTAAATCGAAAAAATCTAAGATTAACGAAGATAAGAGATTTTTTTTCATACAATAACGATGATATAAAAAATAACACATTTTCTGCCAAACTACTGAAAAATCGTTGACAAAATATCAAGTAACAAGTATCATTCAGATTGACTAAAACAGCAATGAAAAGTAAATATAAATTTAAAAAAAAATTAAGATTGACGGATTTAAGAGATTTGTTTTTTCATACAATAACGATGAAATATAAAAATAACACATTTTCTGCCAAACATTTGAAAAAATCGTTGTCAAAGTATCAAGTATCATTCATTTTGACTAAAACAACAATAAAAAGCAAATCTAAATCGAAAAAAACTAAGATTGACGGAGATAAGAGATTTTTTTTTTTCATACAATAACGATGAAATTGAAAAAAAAAACACATTTTCTGCCAAAGTATCAATACCTATTTAGATTGACTAAAACAGCAATGAAAACAAATCTTAATCGAAAAAAAATTAAGATTAACGGATTTAAGAGATTTGTTTTTTTTCATACAATAACTATGAAATAAAAAAAACACATTTTCTGCCAAACATTTGAAAAATTCGTTGTCAGAGTATCAAGTATCAAGTATCATTCAGATTGACTAAAACAGCAATGAAAAGCAAATCTAAATTGAAAAAAACTAAGATTGACGAAGATAAGAGATTTTTTTTCATACAATAACTATGAAATAAAAAAAACACATTTTCTGCCAAACATTTGAAAAAATCGTTGTCAAGTATCATTCAGATTGACTAAAACAGCAATGAAAAGCAAATCTAAATCGAAAAAAACTAAGATTGACGGAGATAAGAAATTTTTTTTTTCATACAATAACGATGAAATTGGAAAAAAACACACTTTCTGCTAAAGTATCAATATCTATTTAGATTGACTAAAACAGCAATGAAAACAAATCTTAATCGAAAAAAAATTAAGATTAACGGATTTGAGAGATTTGTTTTTTTCATACAATAACTATGAAATAAAAAAAACACATTTTCTGCCAAACATTTGAAAAAATCGTTGTCAGATTATCAAGTATCAAGTATCATTCAGATTGACTAAAACAGCAATGAAAAGCAAATCTAAATTGAAAAAACTAAGATTGACGAAGATAAGAGATTTTTTTTCATACAATAACGATGATATAAAAAAAAATAACACATATTCTGCCAAACTACTGAAAAAATCGTTGTCAAAGTATCAAGTATCAAGTATCATTCAGATTGACTAAAACAGCTATGGAAAGTAAATATAAATTTAAAAAAAAATTAAGATTGTCGGAGTTAAGAGATTTGTTTTTTTCATACAATAACTATGAAATAAAAACATAACACATTTTCTGCCAAAGTATCAATATCTATTAAGATTGACTAAAACAGCAATGAAAACAAATCTTAATCGAAAAAAAATTAAGATTAACGGATTTAAGAGATTTGTTTTTTTCATACAATAACTATGAAATAAAAAAAACACATTTTCTGCCAAACATTTGAAAAAATCGTTGTCAGAGTATCAAGTATCAAGTATCATTCAGATTGACTAAAACAGCAATGAAAAGCAAATCTAAATCGAAAAAATCTAAGATTAACGAAGATAAGAGATTTTTTTTCATACAATAACGATGATATAAAAAATAACACATTTTCTGCCAAACTACTGAAAAATCGTTGACAAAATATCAAGTAACAAGTATCATTCAGATTGACTAAAACAGCAATGAAAAGTAAATATAAATTTAAAAAAAAATTAAGATTGACGGATTTAAGAGATTTGTTTTTTCATACAATAACGATGAAATATAAAAATAACACATTTTCTGCCAAAAATTTGAAAAAATCGTTGTCAAAGTATCAAGTATCATTCATTTTGACTAAAACAACAATAAAAAGCAAATCTAAATCGAAAAAAACTAAGATTGACGGAGATAAGAGATTTTTTTTTTCATACAATAACGATGAAATTGAAAAAAAAAACACATTTTCTGCCAAAGTATCAATACCTATTTAGATTGACTAAAACAGCAATGAAAACAAATCTTAATCGAAAAAAAATTAAGATTAACGGATTTAAGAGATTTGTTTTTTTTCATACAATAACTATGAAATAAAAAAAACACATTTTCTGCCAAACATTTGAAAAAATCGATGTCAGAGTATCAAGTATCATTCAGATTGACTAAAACAGCAATGAAAAGCAAATCTAAATTGAAAAAAACTAAGATTGACGAAGATAAGAGATTTTTTTTCATACAATAACTATGAAATAAAAAAAACACATTTTCTGCCAAACATTTAAAAAAATCGTTGTCAGAGTATCAAGTATCAAGTATCATTCAGATTGACTAAAACAGCAATGAAAAGCAAATCTAAATTGAAAAAAACTAAGATTGACGGAGATAAGAAATTTTTTTTTTCATACAATAACGATGAAATTGAAAAAAAAACACATTTTCTGCCAAAGATTAATATCTATTCAGATTGACTAAAACAGCAATGAAAACAAATCTTAATCGAAAAAAATTAAGATTAACGGATTTAAGAGATTTGTTTTTTTTCATACAATAACTATGAAATAAAAAAAACACATTTTCTGCCAAACATTTGAAAAAATCGTTGTCAGAGTATCAAGTATCAAGTATCATTCAGATTGACTAAAACAGCAATGAAAAGCAAATCTAAATTGAAAAAAACTAAGATTGACGAAGATAAGAGATTTTTTTTCATACAATAACTATGAAATAAAAAAAACACATTTTCTGCCAAACATTTGAAAAAATCGTTGTCAGACTATCAAGTATCAAGTATCATTCAGATTGACTAAAACAGCAATGAAAAGCAAATCTAAATCGAAAAAAACTAAGATTGACGGAGATAAGAAATTTTTTTTTTCATACAATAACGATGAAATTGGAAAAAAACACACTTTCTGCTAAAGTATCAATATCTATTTAGATTGACTAAAACAGCAATGAAAACAAATCTTAATCGAAAAAAAATTAAGATTAACAGATTTAAGAGATTTGTTTTTTTCATACAATAACTATGAAATAAAAAAAACACATTTTCTGCCAAACATTTGAAAAAATCGTTGTCAGAGTATCAAGTATCAAGTATCATTCAGATTGACTAAAACAGCAATGAAAAGCAAATCTAAATTGAAAAAACTAAGATTGACGAAGATAAGAGATTTTTTTTCATACAATAACGATGATATAAAAAAATAACACATATTCTGCCAAACTACTGAAAAATCGTTGTCAAAGTATCAAGTATCATTCAGATTGACTAAAACAGCAATGAAAAGCAAATCTTAATCGAAAAAAACTAAGATTGACGGAGATAAGAGATTTTTTTTTTCATACAATAACGATGAAATTGAAAAAAAAAAACACATTTTCTGCCAAAGTATCAATACCTATTTAGATTGACTAAAACAGCAATGAAAACAAATCTTAATCGAAAAAAAATTAAGATTAACGGATTTAAGAGATTTGTTTTTTTTCATACAATAACTATGAAATAAAAAAAAACATTTTCTGCCAAACATTTGAAAAAATCGTTGTCAGAGTATCAAGAATCAAGTATCATTCAGATTGACTAAAACAGCAATGAAAAGCAAATCTAAATTGAAAAAACTAAGATTGACGAAGATAAGAGATTTTTTTTCATACAATAACTATGAAATAAAAAAAACACATTTTCTGCCAAACATTTAAAAAAATCGTTGTCAGAGTATCAATTATCAAGTATCATTCAGATTGACTAAAACAGCAATGAAAAGCAAATCTAAATCGAAAAAAACTAAGATTGACGGAGATAAGAAATTTTTTTTTTTCATACAATAACGATGAAATTGAAAAAAAAACACATTTTCTGCCAAAGTATCAATATCTATTCAGATTGACTAAAACAGCAATGAAAACAAATCTTAATCGAAAAAAAATTAAGATTAACGGATTTAAGAGATTTGTTTTTTTTCATACAATAACTATGAAATAAAAAAAACACATTTTCTGCCAAACATTTGAAAAAATCGTTGTCAGAGTATCAAGTATCATTCAGATTGACTAAAACAGCAATGAAAAGCAAATCTAAATTGAAAAAACTAAGATTGACGAAGATAAGAGATTTTTTTTCATACAATAACTATGAAATAAAAAAACACATTTTCTGCCAAACATTTGAAAAAATCGTTGTCAGAGTATCAAGTATCATTCAGATTGACTAAAACAGCAATGAAAAGCAAATCTAAATCGAAAAAAACTAAGATTGACGGAGATAAGAAATTTTTTTTTTCATACAATAACGATGAAATTGAAAAAAAAACACATTTTCTGCCAAAGTATCAATATCTATTTAGATTGACTAAAACAGCAATGAAAACAAATCTTAATCGAAAAAAAATTAAGATTAACGGATTTAAGAGATTTGTTTTTTTTCATACAATAACTATGAAATAAAAAAAACACATTTTCTGCCAAACATTTGAAAAAATCGTTGTCAGAGTATCAAGTATCATTCAGATTGACTAAAACAGCAATGAAAAGCAAATCTAAATCGAAAAAAATTAAGATTGACGAAGATAAGAGATTTTTTTTCATACAATAACGATGATATAAAAAAATAACACATTTCCTGCCAAACTACTGAAAAATCGTTGACAAAGTATCAAGTAACAAGTATCATTCAGATTGACTAAAACAGCAATGAAAAGTAAATATAAATTAAAAAAAAAATTAAGATTGACGGATTTAAGAGATTTGTTTTTTCATACAATAACGATGAAATATAAAAATAACACCTTTTCTGCCAAACTACTGAAAAAATCGTTGTCAATGTATCAAGTATCATTCATTTTGACTAAAACAACAATAAAAAGCAAATCTAAATTGAAAAAAACTAAGATTGATGGAGATAAGAAATTTTTTTTTTCATACAATAACGATGAAATTGGAAAAAAACACACTTTCTACTAAAGTATCAATATCTATTTAGATTGACTAAAACAGCAATGAAAACAAATCTTAACCGAAAAAAAATTAAGATTAACGGATTTAAGAGATTTGTTTTTTTCATACAATAACTATGAAATAAAAAAAACACATTTTCTGACAAACATTTGAAAAAATCGTTGTCAGAGTATCAAGTATCATTCAGATTGACTAAAACAGCAGTGAAAAGCAAATCTTAATAGAAAAAAACTAAGATTGACGGAGATAAGAGATTTTTTTTTTCATACAATAACGATGAAATTGAAAAAAAAAACACATTTTCTGCCAAAGTATCAATACCTATTTAGATTGACTAAAACAGCAATGAAAACAAATCTTAATCGAAAAAAAATTAAGATTAACGGATTTAAGAGATTTGTTTTGTTTCATACAATAACTATGAAATAAAAAAAACACATTTTCTGCCAAACATTTGAAAAAATCGTTGTCAGAGTATCAAGTATCAAGTATCATTCAGATTGACTAAAACAGCAATGAAAAGCAAATCTAAATTGAAAAAAACTAAGATTGACGAAGATAAGAGATTTTTTTTCATACAATAACTATGAAATAAAAAAAACACATTTTCTGCCAAACATTTGAAAAAATCGTTGTCAGAGTATCAAGTATCAAGTATCATTCAGATTGACTAAAACAGCAATGAAAAGCAAATCTAAATCGAAAAAAACTAAGATTGACGGAGATAAGAAATTTTTTTTTTCATACAATAACGATGAAATTGGAAAAAAACACACTTTCTGCTAAAGTATCAATATCTATTTAGATTGACTAAAACAGCAATGAAAACAAATCTTAATCGAAAAAAAATTAAGATTAACGGATTTAAGAGATTTGTTTTTTTCATACAATAACTATGAAATAAAAAAAACACATTTTCTGCCAAACATTCGAAAAAATCGTTGTCAGAGTATCAAGTATCAAGTATCATTCAGATTGACTAAAACAGCAATGAAAAGCAAATCTAAATTGAAAAAACTAAGATTGACGAAGATAAGAGATTTTTTTTCATACAATAACGATGATATAAAAAAAATAACACATATTCTGCCAAACTACTGAAAAAATCGTTGTCAAAGTATCAAGTATCAAGTATCATTCAGATTGACTAAAACAGCAATGAAAAGCAAATCTTAATCGAAAAAAACTAAGATTGACGGAGATAAGAGATTTTTTTTCATACAATAACGATGAAATTGAAAAAAAAACACATTTTCTGCCAAAGTATCAATACCTATTTAGATTGACTAAAACAGCAATGAAAACAAATCTTAATCGAAAAAAATTAAGATTAACGGATTTAAGAGATTTGTTTTTTTTCATACAATAACTATGAAATAAAAAAAACACATTTTCTGCCAAACATTTGAAAAAATCGATGTCAGAGTATCAAGTATCAAGTATCATTCAGATTGACTAAAACAGCAATGAAAAGCAAATCTAAATTGAAAAAAACTAAGATTGACGAAGATAAGAGATTTTTTTTCATACAATAACTATGAAATAAAAAAAACACATTTTCTGCCAAACATTTAAAAAAATCGTTGTCAGAGTATCAAGTATCATTCAGATTGACTAAAACAGCAATGAAAAGCAAATCTAAATCGAAAAAAACTAAGATTGACGGAGATAAGAAATTTTTTTTTCATACAATAACGATGAAATTGAAAAAAAAACACATTTTCTGCCAAAGTATCAATATCTATTCAGATTGACTAAAACAGCAATGAAAACAAATCTTAATCGAAAAAAAATTAAGATTAACGGATTTAAGAGATTTGTTTTTTTTCATACAATAACTATGAAATAAAAAAAACACATTTTCTGCCAAACATTTGAAAAAATCGTTGTCAGAGTATCAAGTATCAAGTATCATTCAGATTGACTAAAACAGCAATGAAAAGCAAATCAAAATTGAAAAAAACTAAGATTGACGAAGATAAGAGATTTTTTTTCATACAATAACTATGAAATAAAAAAAACACATTTTCTGCCAAACATTTGAAAAAATCGTTGTCAGAGTATCAAGTATCAAGTATCATTCAGATTGACTAAAACAGCAATGAAAAGCAAATCTAAATCGAAAAAAACTAAGATTGACGGAGATAAGAAATTTTTTTTTTCATACAATAACGATGAAATTGAAAAAAAAACACATTTTCTGCCAAAGTATCAATATCTATTTAGATTGACTAAAACAGCAATGAAAACAAATCTTAATCGAAAAAAAATTAAGATTAACGGATTTAAGAGATTTGTTTTTTTTCATACAATAACTATGAAATAAAAAAAACACATTTTCTGCCAAACATTTGAAAAAATCGTTGTCAGAGTATCAAGTATCATTCAGATTGACTAAAACAGCAATGAAAAGCAAATCTAAATCGAAAAAAATTAAGATTGACGAAGATAAGAGATTTTTTTTCATACAATAACGATGATATAAAAAAATAACACATTTTCTGCCAAACTACTGAAAAATCGTTGACAAAGTATCAAGTAACAAGTATCATTCAGATTGACTAAAACAGCAATGAAAAGTAAATATAAATTTAAAAAAAATTAAGATTGACGGATTTAAGAGATTTGTTTTTTCATACAATAACGATGAAATATAAAAATAACACATTTTCTGCCAAACTACTGAAAAAATCGTTGTCAATGTATCAAGTATCATTCATTTTGAATAAAACAACAATAAAAAGCAAATCTAAATCGAAAAAAACTAAGATTGATGGAGATAAGAAATTTTTTTTTTCATACAATAACGATGAAATTGGAAAAAAACACACTTTCTGCTAAAGTATCAATATCTATTTAGATTGACTAAAACAGCAATGAAAACAAATCTTAATCGAAAAAAAATTAAGATTAACGGATTTAAGAGATTTGTTTTTTTCATACAATAACTATGAAATAAAAAAAACACATTTTCTGTCAAACATTTGAAAAAATCGTTGTCAGAGTATCAAGTATCATTCAGATTGACTAAAACAGCAGTGAAAAGCAAATCTTAATCGAAAAAAACTAAGATTGACGAAGATAAGAGATTTTTTTTCATACAATAACTATGAAATAAAAAAAACACATTTTCTGCCAAACATTTGAAAAAATCGTTGTTAGAGTATCAAGTATCAAGTATCATTCAGATTGACTAAAACAGCAATGAAAAGAAAATCTAAATCGAAAAAAACTAAGATTGACGGAGATAAGAAATTTTTTTTTTCATACAATAACGATGAAATTGAAAAAAATAACACATTTTCTGCCAAAGTATCAATATCTATTTAGATTGACTAAAACAGCAATGAAAACAAATCTTAATCGAAAAAAAATTAAGATTAACGGATTTAAGAGATTTGTTTTGTTTCATACAATAACTATGAAATAAAAAAAACACATTTTCTGCCAAACATTTGAAAAAATCGTTGTCAGAGTATCAAGTATCAAGTATCATTCAGATTGACTAAAACAGCAATGAAAAGCAAATCTAAATTGAAAAAAACTAAGATTGACGAAGATAAGAGATTTTTTTTCATACAATAACTATGAAATAAAAAAAACACATTTTCTGCCAAACATTTGAAAAAATCGTTGTCAGAGTATCAAGTATCAAGTATCATTCAGATTGACTAAAACAGCAATGAAAAGAAAATCTAAATCGAAAAAAACTAAGATTGACGGAGATAAGAAATTTTTTTTTCATACAATAACGATGAAATTGGAAAGAAACACACTTTCTGCTAAAGTATCAATATCTATTTAGATTGACTAAAACAGCAATGAAAAGAAATCTTAATCGAAAAAAAATTAAGATTAACGGATTTAAGAGATTTGTTTTGTTTCATACAATAACTATGAAATAAAAAAAACACATTTTCTGCCAAACATTTGAAAAAATCGTTGTCAGAGTATCAAGTATCAAGTATCATTCAGATTGACTAAAACAGCAATGAAAAGCAAATCTAAATTGAAAAAAACTAAGATTGACGAAGATAAGAGATTTTTTTTCATACAATAACTATGAAATAAAAAAAACACATTTTCTGCCAAACATTTGAAAAAATCGTTGTCAGAGTATCAAGTATCAAGTATCATTCAGATTGACTAAAACAGCAATGAAAAGAAAATCTAAATCGAAAAAAACTAAGATTGACGGAGATAAGAAATTTTTTTTTTCATACAATAACGATGAAATTGAAAAAAATAACACATTTTCTGCCAAAGTATCAATATCTATTCAGATTGACTAAAACAGCAATGAAAACAAATCTTAATCGAAAAAAAATTAAGATTAACGGATTTAAGAGATTTGTTTTTTTTCATACAATAACTATAAAATAAAAAAAACACATATTCTGCCAAACATTTGAAAAAATCGTTGTCAGAGTATCAAGTATCATTAAGATTGACTAAAACAGCAATGAAAAGCAAATCTTAATCGAAAAAAACTAAGATTGACGGAGATAAGAGATTTTTTTTCATACAATAACGATTAAATTGAAAAAAAAAACACATTTTCTGCCAAAGTATCAATACCTATTTAGATTGACTAAAACAGCAATGAAAACAAATCCTAATCGAAAAAAATTAAGATTAACGGATTTAAGAGATTTGTTTTTTTCATACAATAACTATGAAATAAAAAAAACACATTTTCTGTCAAACATTTGAAAAAATCGTTGTCAGAGTATCAAGTATCATTCAGATTGACTAAAACAGCAGTGAAAAGCAAATCTTAATCGAAAAAAACTAAGATTGACGAAGATAAGAGATTTTTTTTCATACAATAACTATGAAATAAAAAAAAACACATTTTCTGCCAAATATTTGAAAAAATCGTTGTCAGAGTATCAAGTATCAAGTATCATTCAGATTGACTAAAACAGCAATGAAAAGAAAATCTTAATCGAAAAAAACTAAGATTGACAAAGATAAGTGATTTGTTTTGTTTCATACAATAACTATGAAATAAAAAAAACACATTTTCTGCCAAACATTTGAAAAAATCGTTGTCAAAGTATCAAGTATCAAGTATCATTCAGATTGACTAAAACAGCAATGAAAAGCAAATCTTAATCGAAAAAAACTAAGATTGACAAAGATAAGTGATTTGTTTTTTTCATACAATAACTATGAAATAAAAAAAACACATTTTCTGCCAAACATTTGAAAAAATCGTTGTCAGAGTATCAAGTATCAAGTATCATTCAGATTGACTAAAACAGCAATGAAAAGCAAATCTAAATCGAAAAAAAACTAAGATTGACGAAGATAAGAGATTTTTTTTCATACAATAACGATAATATAAAAAAATAACACATTTTCTGCCAAACTACTGAAAAATCGTTGACAAAATATCAAGTAACAAGTATCATTCAGATTGACTAAAACAGCAATGAAAAGTAAATATAAATTTAAAAAAAAATTAAGATTGTCGGAGATAAGAGTTTTTTTTTTCATACAATAACGATGAAATAAAAACATAACACATTTTCTGCCAAAGTATTAATACCTATTTAGATTGACTAAAACAGCAATGAAAACAAATCTTAATCGAAAAAAACTAAGATTGACGGAGATAAGTGATTTGTTTTTTTTCATACAATAACTATGAAATAAAAAAAACACATTTTCTGCCAAACATTTGAAAAAATCGTTGTCAGAGTATCAAGTATCAAGTATCATTCAGATTGACTAAAACAGCAATGAAAAGCAAATCTAAATCGAAAAAAAATAAGATTGACGAAGATAAGAGATTTTTTTTCATACAATAACGATGATATAAAAAAATAACACATATTCTGCCAAACTACTGAAAAAATCGTTGTCAAAGTATCAAGTATAAAGTATCATTAAGATTGACTAAAACAGCAATGAAAAGCAAATCTTAATCGAAAAAAACTAAGATTGACGGAGATAAGTGATTTGTTTTTTTCATACAATAACTATGAAATAAAAAAAACACATTTTCTGCCAAACATTTGAAAAAATCGTTGTCAGAGTATCAAGTATCAAGTATCATTCAGATTGACTAAAACAGCAATGAAAAGCAAATCTTAATCGAAAAAAACTAAGATTGACGAAGATAAGAGATTTTTTTTCATACAATAACGATGATATAAAAAAATAACACATATTCTGCCAAACTACTGAAAAAATCGTTGTCAGAGTATCAAGTATCAAGTATCATTCAGATTGACTAAAACAGCAATGAAAAGCAAATCTTAATCGAAAAAAACTAAGATTGACGGAGATAAGTGATTTGTTTTTTTCATACAATAACTATGAAATAAAAAAAACACATTTTCTGCCAAACATTTGAAAAAATCGTTGTCAGAGTATCAAGTATCATTCAGATTGACTAAAACAGCAATGAAAAGCAAATCTAAATCGAAAAAAACTAAGATTGACGAAGATAAGAGATTTTTTTTCATACAATAACGATGATATAAAAAAATAACACATTTTCTGCCAAACTACTGAAAAATCGTTGACAAAATATCAAGTAACAAGTATCATTCAGATTGACTAAAACAGCAATGAAAAGTAAATATAAATTTAAAAAAAAATTAAGATTGTCGGAGATAAGAGTTTTTTTTTTCATACAATAACGATGAAATAAAAACATAACACATTTTCTGCCAAGTATCAATATCTATTAAGATTGACTAAAACAGCAATGAAAACAAATCTTCATCGAAAAAAAATTAAGATTAACGGATTTAAGAGATTTGTTTTTTTCATACAATAACTATGAAATAAAAAAAACACATTTTCTGCCAAACATTTGAAAAAATCGTTGTCAGAGTATCAAGTATCAAGTATCATTCAGATTGACTAAAACAGCAATGAAAAGCAAATCTAAATCGGAAAAAACTAAGATTGACGAAGATAAGAAATTTTTTTTCATACAATAATGATGATATAAAAAAATAACACATTTTCTGCCAAACTACTGAAAAATCGTTGACAAAGTATCAAGTAACAAGTATCATTCAGATTGACTAAAACAGCAATGAAAAGTAAATATAAATTTAAACACAAACTAAGATTGTCGGAGATAAGAGATTTTTTTTTCATACAATAACGATGAAATAAAAACATAACACATTTTCTGCCAAACTACTGAAAAAATCGTTGTCAAAGTATCAAGTATCAAGTATCATTCAGATTGACTAAAACAGCATCGAAAAGCAAATCCAAATCGAAAAAAACTAAGATTGACGAAGATAAGAGATTTTTTTTCATACAATAACGATGATATAAAAAAATAACACATTTTCTGCCAAACTACTGAAAAATCGTTGACAAAATATCAAGTAATAAGTATCATTCAGATTGACTAAAACAGCAATGAAAAGTAAATATAAATTTAAAAAAAAATTAAGATTGTCGGAGATAAGAGTTTTTTTTTTCATACAATAACGATGAAATAAAAACATAACACATTTTCTGCCAAAGTATCAATATTTATTAAGATTGACTAAAACAGCAATGAAAACAAATCTTAATCGAAAAAAAATTAAGATTAACGGATTTAAGAGATTTGTTTTTTTCATACAATAACTATGAAATAAAAACATAACACATTTTCTGACAAACTACTGAAAAAAACGTTGTCAGAGTATCAAGTATCAAGAATCATTCAGATTGACTAAAACAGCAATGAAAAGCAAATCTAAATCGAAAAAAACTAAGATTGACGAAGATAAGAGATTTTTTTTCATACAATAACTATGAAATAAAAAAAACACATTTTCTGTCAAACATTTGAAAAAATCGTTGTCAGAGTATCAAGTATCATTCAGATTGACTAAAACAGCAGTGAAAAGCAAATCTTAATCGAAAAAAACTAAGATTGACGAAGATAAGAGATTTTTTTTCATACAATAACTATGAAATAAAAAAAAACACATTTTCTGCCAAACATTTGAAAAAATCGTTGTCAGAGTATCAAGTATCAAGTATCATTCAGATTGACTAAAACAGCAATGAAAAGAAAATCTAAATCGAAAAAAACTAAGATTGACGGAGATAAGAAATTTTTTTTTTCATACAATAACGATGAAATTGAAAAAAATAACACATTTTCTGCCAAAGTATCAATATCTATTCAGATTGACTAAAACAGCAATGAAAACAAATCTTAATCGAAAAAAAATTAAGATTAACGGATTTAAGAGATTTGTTTTTTTTCATACAATAACTATAAAATAAAAAAAACACATATTCTGCCAAACATTTGAAAAAATCGTTGTCAGAGTATCAAGTATCATTAAGATTGACTAAAACAGCAATGAAAAGCAAATCTTAATCGAAAAAAACTAAGATTGACGGAGATAAGAGATTTTTTTTCATACAATAACGATTAAATTGAAAAAAAAAACACATTTTCTGCCAAAGTATCAATACCTATTTAGATTGACTAAAACAGCAATGAAAACAAATCTTAATCGAAAAAAATTAAGATTAACGGATTTAAGAGATTTGTTTTTTTCATACAATAACTATGAAATAAAAAAAACACATTTTCTGTCAAACATTTGAAAAAATCGTTGTCAGAGTATCAAGTATCATTCAGATTGACTAAAACAGCAGTGAAAAGCAAATCTTAATCGAAAAAAACTAAGATTGACGAAGATAAGAGATTTTTTTTCATACAATAACTATGAAATAAAAAAAAACACATTTTCTGCCAAATATTTGAAAAAATCGTTGTCAGAGTATCAAGTATCATTCAGATTGACTAAAACAGCAGTGAAAAGCAAATCTAAATCGAAAAAAACTAAGATTGACGAAGATAAGAGATTTTTTTTCATACAATAACTATGAAATAAAAAAAACACATTTTCTGTCAAACATTTGAAAAAATCGTTGTCAGAGTATCAAGTATCATTCAGATTGACTAAAACAGCAGTGAAAAGCAAATCATAATCGAAAAAAACTAAGATTGACGAAGATAAGAGGTTTTTTTTCATACAATAACTATGAAATAAAAAAAAACACATTTTCTGCCAAACATTTGAAAAAATCGTTGTCAGAGTATCAAGTATCAAGTATCATTCAGATTGACTAAAACAGCAATGAAAAGAAAATCTAAATCGAAAAAAACTAAGATTGACGGAGATAAGAAATTTTTTTTTTCATACAATAACGATGAAATTGAAAAAAATAACACATTTTTTGCCAAAGTATCAATATCTATTCAGATTGACTAAAACAGCAATGAAAACAAATCTTAATCGAAAAAAATTAAGATTAACGGATTTAAGAGATTTGTTTTTTTCATACAATAACTATGAAATAAAAACATAACACATTTTCTGACAAACTACTGAAAAAAACGTTGTCAGAGTATCAAGTATCAAGAATCATTCAGATTGACTAAAACAGCAATGAAAAGCAAATCTAAATCGAAAAAAACTAAGATTGACGAAGATAAGAGATTTTTTTTCATACAATAACTATGAAATAAAAAAAACACATTTTCTGTCAAACATTTGAAAAAATCGTTGTCAGAGTATCAAGTATCATTCAGATTGACTAAAACAGCAGTGAAAAGCAAATCTTAATCGAAAAAAACTAAGATTGACGAAGATAAGAGATTTTTTTTCATACAATAACTATGAAATAAAAAAAAACACATTTTCTGCCAAACATTTGAAAAAATCGTTGTCAGAGTATCAAGTATCAAGTATCATTCAGATTGACTAAAACAGCAATGAAAAGAAAATCTAAATCGAAAAAAACTAAGATTGACGGAGATAAGAAATTTTTTTTTTCATACAATAACGATGAAATTGAAAAAAATAACACATTTTCTGCCAAAGTATCAATATCTATTCAGATTGACTAAAACAGCAATGAAAACAAATCTTAATCGAAAAAAAATTAAGATTAACGGATTTAAGAGATTTGTTTTTTTCATACAATAACTATGAAATAAAAACATAACACATTTTCTGACAAACTACTGAAAAAAACGTTGTCAGAGTATCAAGTATCAAGAATCATTCAGATTGACTAAAACAGCAATGAAAACAAATCTTAATCGAAAAAAATTAAGATTAACGGATTTAAGAGATTTGTTTTTTTCATACAATAACTATGAAATAAAAAAAACACATTTTCTGCCAAACATTTAAAAAAATCGTTGTCAGAGTATCAAGTATCATTCAGATTGACTAAAACAGCAGTGAAAAGCAAATCTTAATCGAAAAAAACTAAGATTGACGAAGATAAGAGATTTTTTTTCATACAATAACTATGAAATAAAAAAAAACACATTTTCTGCCAAATATTTGAAAAAATCGTTGTCAGAGTATCAAGTATCAAGTATCATTCAGATTGACTAAAACAGCAATGAAAAGAAAATCTTAATCGAAAAAAACTAAGATTGACAAAGATAAGTGATTTGTTTTGTTTCATACAATAACTATGAAATAAAAAAAACACATTTTCTGCCAAACATTTGAAAAAATCGTTGTCAAAGTATCAAGTATCAAGTATCATTCAGATTGACTAAAACAGCAATGAAAAGCAAATCTTAATCGAAAAAAACTAAGATTGACAAAGATAAGTGATTTGTTTTTTTCATACAATAACTATGAAATAAAAAAAACACATTTTCTGCCAAACATTTGAAAAAATCGTTGTCAGAGTATGAAGTATCAAGTATCATTCAGATTGACTAAAACAGCAATGAAAAGCAAATCTAAATCGAAAAAAAACTAAGATTGACGAAGATAAGAGATTTTTTTTCATACAATAACGATAATATAAAAAAATAACACATTTTCTGCCAAACTACTGAAAAATCGTTGACAAAATATCAAGTAACAAGTATCATTCAGATTGACTAAAACAGCAATGAAAAGTAAATATAAATTTAAAAAAAAATTAAGATTGTCGGAGATAAGAGTTTTTTTTTTCATACAATAACGATGAAATAAAAACATAACACATTTTCTGCCAAAGTATTAATACCTATTTAGATTGACTAAAACAGCAATGAAAACAAATCTTAATCGAAAAAAACTAAGATTGACGGAGATAAGTGATTTGTTTTTTTTCATACAATAACTATGAAATAAAAAAAACACATTTTCTGCCAAACATTTGAAAAAATCGTTGTCAGAGTATCAAGTATCAAGTATCATTCAGATTGACTAAAACAGCAATGAAAAGCAAATCTAAATCGAAAAAAACTAAGATTGACGAAGATAAGAGATTTTTTTTCATACAATAACGATGATATAAAAAAATAACACATATTCTGCCAAACTACTGAAAAAATCGTTGTCAAAGTATCAAGTATAAAGTATCATTAAGATTGACTAAAACAGCAATGAAAAGCAAATCTTAATCGAAAAAAACTAAGATTGACGGAGATAAGTGATTTGTTTTTTTCATACAATAACTATGAAATAAAAAAAACACATTTTCTGCCAAACATTTGAAAAAATCGTTGTCAGAGTATCAAGTATCAAGTATCATTCAGATTGACTAAAACAGCAATGAAAAGCAAATCTAAATCGAAAAAAACTAAGATTGACGAAGATAAGAGATTTTTTTTCATACAATAACGATGATATAAAAAAATAACACATTTTCTGCCAAACTACTGAAAAATCGTTGACAAAATATCAAGTAACAAGTATCATTCAGATTGACTAAAACAGCAATGAAAAGTAAATATAAATTTAAAAAAAAATTAAGATTGTCGGAGATAAGAGTTTTTTTTTTCATACAATAATGATGATATAAAAAAATAACACATTTTCTGCCAAACTACTGAAAAATCGTTGACAAAGTATCAAGTAACAAGTATCATTCAGATTGACTAAAACAGCATCGAAAAGCAAATCCAAATCGAAAAAAACTAAGATTGACGAAGATAAGAGATTTTTTTTCATACAATAACGATGATATAAAAAAATAACACATTTTCTGCCAAACTACTGAAAAATCGTTGTCAAAGTATCAAGTATCAAGTATCATTCAGATTGACTAAAACAGCATCGAAAAGCAAATCCAAATCGAAAAAAACTAAGATTGACGAAGATAAGAGATTTTTTTTCATACAATAACGATGATATAAAAAAATAACACATTTTCTGCCAAACTACTGAAAAATCGTTGACAAAATATCAAGTAACAAGTATCATTCAGATTGACTAAAACAGCAATGAAAAGTAAATATAAATTTAAACACAAACTAAGATTGTCGGAGATAAGAGATTTTTTTTTCATACAATAACGATGAAATAAAAACATAACACATTTTTTGCCAAACTACTGAAAAATCGTTGTCAAAGTATCAAGTATCAAGTATCATTCAGATTGACTAAAACAGCATCGAAAAGCAAATCTAAATCGAAAAAAACTAAGATTGACGAAGATAAGAGATTTTTTTTCATACAATAACGATGATATAAAAAAATAACACATTTTCTGCCAAACTACTGAAAAATCGTTGACAAAATATCAAGTAACAAGTATCATTCAGATTGACTAAAACAGCAATGAAAAGTAAATATAAATTTAAACACAAACTAAGATTGTCGGAGATAAGAGATTTTTTTTTCATACAATAACGATGAAATAAAAACATAACACATTTTCTGCCAAACTACTGAAAAAATCGTTGTCAAAGTATCAAGTATCAAGTATCATTCAGATTGACTAAAACAGCATCGAAAAGCAAATCCAAATCGAAAAAAACTAAGATTGACGAAGATAAGAGATTTTTTTTCATACAATAACGATGATATAAAAAAATAACACATTTTCTGCCAAACTACTGAAAAATCGTTGACAAAATATCAAGTAATAAGTATCATTCAGATTGACTAAAACAGCAATGAAAAGTAAATATAAATTTAAAAAAAAATTAAGATTGTCGGAGATAAGAGTTTTTTTTTTCATACAATAACGATGAAATAAAAACATAACACATTTTCTGCCAAAGTATCAATATTTATTAAGATTGACTAAAACAGCAATGAAAACAAATCTTAATCGAAAAAAAATTAAGATTAACGGATTTAAGAGATTTGTTTTTTTCATACAATAACTATGAAATAAAAACATAACACATTTTCTGACAAACTACTGAAAAATCGTTGACAAAGTATCAAGTAACAAGTATCATTCAGATTGACTAAAACAGCAATGAAAAGTAAATATAAATTTAAACACAAACTAAGATTGTCGGAGATAAGAGATTTTTTTTTCATACAATAACGATGAAATAAAAACATAACACATTTTCTGCCAAACTACTGAAAAAATCGTTGTCAAAGTATCAAGTATCAAGTATCATTCAGATTGACTAAAACAGCAATGAAAAGCAAATCTAAATCGAAAAAAACTAAGATTGACGAAGATAAGAGATTTTTTTTCATACAATAACTATGAAATAAAAAAAACACATTTTCTGTCAAACATTTGAAAAAATCGTTGTCAGAGTATCAAGTATCATTCAGATTGACTAAAACAGCAGTGAAAAGCAAATCTTAATCGAAAAAAACTAAGATTGACGAAGATAAGAGATTTTTTTTCATACAATAACTATGAAATAAAAAAAAACACATTTTCTGCCAAACATTTGAAAAAATCGTTGTCAGAGTATCAAGTATCAAGTATCATTCAGATTGACTAAAACAGCAATGAAAAGAAAATCTAAATCGAAAAAAACTAAGATTGACGGAGATAAGAAATTTTTTTTTTCATACAATAACGATGAAATTGAAAAAAATAACACATTTTCTGCCAAAGTATCAATATCTATTCAGATTGACTAAAACAGCAATGAAAACAAATCTTAATCGAAAAAAAATTAAGATTAACGGATTTAAGAGATTTGTTTTTTTCATACAATAACTATGAAATAAAAACATAACACATTTTCTGACAAACTACTGAAAAAAACGTTGTCAGAGTATCAAGTATCAAGAATCATTCAGATTGACTAAAACAGCAATGAAAACAAATCTTAATCGAAAAAAATTAAGATTAACGGATTTAAGAGATTTGTTTTTTTCATACAATAACTATGAAATAAAAAAAACACATTTTCTGTCAAACATTTGAAAAAATCGTTGTCAGAGTATCAAGTATCATTCAGATTGACTAAAACAGCAGTGAAAAGCAAATCTTAATCGAAAAAAACTAAGATTGACGAAGATAAGAGATTTTTTTTCATACAATAACTATGAAATAAAAAAAAACACATTTTCTGCCAAATATTTGAAAAAATCGTTGTCAGAGTATCAAGTATCATTCAGATTGACTAAAACAGCAATGAAAAGAAAATCTTAATCGAAAAAAACTAAGATTGACAAAGATAAGTGATTTGTTTTTTTCATACAATAACTATGAAATAAAAAAAACACATTTTCTGCCAAACATTTGAAAAAATCGTTGTCAGAGTATCAAGTATCAAGTATCATTCAGATTGACTAAAACAGCAATGAAAAGCAAATCTAAATCGAAAAAAAACTAAGATTGACGAAGATAAGAGATTTTTTTTCATACAATAACGATAATATAAAAAAATAACACATTTTCTGCCAAACTACTGAAAAATCGTTGACAAAATATCAAGTAACAAGTATCATTCAGATTGACTAAAACAGCAATGAAAAGTAAATATAAATTTAAAAAAAAATTAAGATTGTCGGAGATAAGAGTTTTTTTTTTCATACAATAACGATGAAATAAAAACATAACACATTTTCTGCCAAAGTATTAATACCTATTTAGATTGACTAAAACAGCAATGAAAACAAATCTTAATCGAAAAAAACTAAGATTGACGGAGATAAGTGATTTGTTTTTTTTCATACAATAACTATGAAATAAAAAAAACACATTTTCTGCCAAACATTTGAAAAAATCGTTGTCAGAGTATCAAGTATCAAGTATCATTCAGATTGACTAAAACAGCAATGAAAAGCAAATCTAAATCGAAAAAAACTAAGATTGACGAAGATAAGAGATTTTTTTTCATACAATAACGATGATATAAAAAAATAACACATATTCTGCCAAACTACTGAAAAAATCGTTGTCAAAGTATCAAGTATAAAGTATCATTAAGATTGACTAAAACAGCAATGAAAAGTAAATATAAATTTAAACACAAACTAAGATTGTCGGAGATAAGAGATTTTTTTTTCATACAATAACGATGAAATAAAAAAAACACATTTTCTGCCAAACATTTGAAAAAATCGTTGTCAGAGTATCAAGTATCAAGTATCATTCAGATTGACTAAAACAGCAATGAAAAGCAAATCGAAATCGAAAAAAACTAAGATTGACGAAGATAAGAGATTTTTTTTCATACAATAACGATGATATAAAAAAATAACACATATTCTGCCAAACTACTGAAAAATCGTTGACAAAGTATCAAGTAACAAGTATCATTCAGATTGACTAAAACAGCAATGAAAAGTAAATATAAATTTAAACACAAACTAAGATTGTCGGAGATAAGAGATTTTTTTTTCATACAATAACGATGAAATAAAAACATAACACATTTTCTGCCAAACTACTGAAAAAATCGTTGTCAAAGTATCAAGTATCAAGTATCATTCAGATTGACTAAAACAGCATCGAAAAGCAAATCCAAATCGAAAAAAACTAAGATTGACGAAGATAAGAGATTTTTTTTCATACAATAACGATGATATAAAAAAATAACACATTTTCTGCCAAACTACTGAAAAATCGTTGACAAAATATCAAGTAATAAGAATCATTCAGATTGACTAAAACAGCAATGAAAAGTAAATTTAAATTTAAAAAAAAATTAAGATTGTCGGAGATAAGAGTTTTTTTTTTCATACAATAACGATGAAATAAAAACATAACACATTTTCTGCCAAAGTATTAATACCTATTTAGATTGACTAAAACAGCAATGAAAACAAATCTTAATCGAAAAAAACTAAGATTGACGGAGATAAGTGATTTGTTTTTTTTCATACAATAACTATGAAATAAAAAAAACACATTTTCTGCCAAACATTTGAAAAAATCGTTGTCAGAGTATCAAGTATCAAGTATCATTCAGATTGACTAAAACAGCAATGAAAAGCAAATCTAAATCGAAAAAAACTAAGATTGACGAAGATAAGAGATTTTTTTTCATACAATAACGATGATATAAAAAAATAACACATATTCTGCCAAACTACTGAAAAATCGTTGACAAAGTATCAAGTAACAAGTATCATTCAGATTGACTAAAACAGCAATGAAAAGTAAATATAAATTTAAACACAAACTAAGATTGTCGGAGATAAGAGATTTTTTTTTCATACAATAACGATGAAATAAAAACATAACACATTTTCTGCCAAACTACTGAAAAAATCGTTGTCAAAGTATCAAGTATCAAGTATCATTCAGATTGACTAAAACAGCATCGAAAAGCAAATCCAAATCGAAAAAAACTAAGATTGACGAAGATAAGAGATTTTTTTTCATACAATAACGATGATATAAAAAAATAACACATTTTCTGCCAAACTACTGAAAAATCGTTGACAAAATATCAAGTAATAAGTATCATTCAGATTGACTAAAACAGCAATGAAAAGTAAATATAAATTTAAAAAAAAATTAAGATTGTCGGAGATAAGAGTTTTTTTTTTCATACAATAACGATGAAATAAAAACATAACACATTTTCTGCCAAAGTATCAATATTTATTAAGATTGACTAAAACAGCAATGAAAACAAATCTTAATCGAAAAAAAATTAAGATTAACGGATTTAAGAGATTTGTTTTGTTTCATACAATAACTATGAAATAAAAAAAACACATTTTCTGCCAAACATTTGAAAAAATCGTTGTCAGAGTATCAAGTATCAAGTATCATTCAGATTGACTAAAACAGCAATGAAAAGCAAATCTAAATTGAAAAAAACTAAGATTGACGAAGATAAGAGATTTTTTTTCATACAATAACTATGAAATAAAAAAAACACATTTTCTGCCAAACATTTGAAAAAATCGTTGTCAGAGTATCAAGTATCAAGTATCATTCAGATTGACTAAAACAGCAATGAAAAGAAAATCTAAATCGAAAAAAACTAAGATTGACGGAGATAAGAAATTTTTTTTTTCATACAATAACGATGAAATTGAAAAAAATAACACATTTTCTGCCAAAGTATCAATATCTATTCAGATTGACTAAAACAGCAATGAAAACAAATCTTAATCGAAAAAAAATTAAGATTAACGGATTTAAGAGATTTGTTTTTTTTCATACAATAACTATGAAATAAAAAAAACACATTTTCTGCCAAACATTTGAAAAAATCGTTGTCAAAGTATCAAGTATCAAGTATCATTCAGATTGACTAAAACAGCAATGAAAAGCAAATCTTAATCTAAAAAAACTAAGATTGACAAAGATAAGTGATTTGTTTTTTTCATACAATAACTATGAAATAAAAAAAACACATTTTCTGCCAAACATTTGAAAAAATCGTTGTCAGAGTATCAAGTATCATTCAGATTGACTAAAACAGCAATGAAAAGCAAATCTAAATCGAAAAAAAACTAAGATTGACGAAGATAAGAGATTTTTTTTCATACAATAACGATAATATAAAAAAATAACACATTTTCTGCCAAACTACTGAAAAATCGTTGACAAAATATCAAGTAACAAGTATCATTCAGATTGACTAAAACAGCAATGAAAAGTAAATATAAATTTAAAAAAAAATTAAGATTGTCGGAGATAAGAGTTTTTTTTTTCATACAATAACGATGAAATAAAAATATAACGCATTTTCTGCCAAAGTATTAATACCTATTTAGATTGACTAAAACAGCAATGAAAACAAATCTTAATCGAAAAAAACTAAGATTGACGGAGATAAGTGATTTGTTTTTTTTCATACAATAACTATGAAATAAAAAAAACACATTTTCTGCCAAACATTTGAAAAAATCGTTGTCAGAGTATCAAGTATCAAGTATCATTCAGATTGACTAAAACAGCAATGAAAAGCAAATCTAAATCGAAAAAAACTAAGATTGACGAAGATAAGAGATTTTTTTTCATACAATAACGATGATATAAAAAAATAACACATATTCTGCCAAACTACTGAAAAAATCGTTGTCAAAGTATCAAGTATAAAGTATCATTAAGATTGACTAAAACAGCAATGAAAAGTAAATATAAATTTAAACACAAACTAAGATTGTCGGAGATAAGAGATTTTTTTTTCATACAATAACTATGAAATAAAAAAAACACATTTTCTGCCAAACATTTGAAAAAATCGTTGTCAGAGTATCAAGTATCAAGTATCATTCAGATTGACTAAAACAGCAATGAAAAGCAAATCTAAATCGAAAAAAACTAAGATTGACGAAGATAAGAGATTTTTTTCATACAATAACGATGATATAAAAAAATAACACATATTCTGCCAAACTACTGAAAAATCGTTGACAAAGTATCAAGTAACAAGTATCATTCAGATTGACTAAAACAGCAATGAAAAGTAAATATAAATTTAAACACAAACTAAGATTGTCGGAGATAAGAGATTTTTTTTTCATACAATAACGATGAAATAAAAACATAACACATTTTCTGCCAAACATTTGAAAAAATCGTTGTCAAAGTATCAAGTATCAAGTATCATTCAGATTGACTAAAACAGCAATGAAAAGCAAATCTTAATCGAAAAAAACTAAGATTGACAAAGATAAGTGATTTGTTTTTTTCATACAATAACTATGAAATAAAAAAAACACATTTTCTGCCAAACATTTGAAAAAATCGTTGTCAGAGTATCAAGTATCAAGTATCATTCAGATTGACTAAAACAGCAATGAAAAGCAAATCTAAATCGAAAAAAAACTAAGATTGACGAAGATAAGAGATTTTTTTTCATACAATAACGATAATATAAAAAAATAACACATTTTCTGCCAAACTACTGAAAAATCGTTGACAAAATATCAAGTAACAAGTATCATTCAGATTGACTAAAACAGCAATGAAAAGTAAATATAAATTTAAAAAAAAATTAAGATTGTCGGAGATAAGAGTTTTTTTTTTCATACAATAACGATGAAATAAAAACATAACACATTTTCTGCCAAAGTATTAATACCTATTTAGATTGACTAAAACAGCAATGAAAACAAATCTTAATCGAAAAAAACTAAGATTGACGGAGATAAGTGATTTGTTTTTTTTCATACAATAACTATGAAATAAAAAAAACACATTTTCTGCCAAACATTTGAAAAAATCGTTGTCAGAGTATCAAGTATCAAGTATCATTCAGATTGACTAAAACAGCAATGAAAAGCAAATCTTAATCGAAAAAAACTAAGATTGACGAAGATAAGAGATTTTTTTTCATACAATAACGATGATATAAAAAAATAACACATATTCTGCCAAACTACTGAAAAAATCGTTGTCAGAGTATCAAGTATCAAGTATCATTCAGATTGACTAAAACAGCAATGAAAAGCAAATCTTAATCGAAAAAAACTAAGATTGACGGAGATAAGTGATTTGTTTTTTTCATACAATAACTATGAAATAAAAAAAACACATTTTCTGCCAAACATTTGAAAAAATCGTTGTCAGAGTATCAAGTATCATTCAGATTGACTAAAACAGCAATGAAAAGCAAATCTAAATCGAAAAAAACTAAGATTGACGAAGATAAGAGATTTTTTTTCATACAATAACGATGATATAAAAAAATAACACATTTTCTGCCAAACTACTGAAAAATCGTTGACAAAATATCAAGTAACAAGTATCATTCAGATTGACTAAAACAGCAATGAAAAGTAAATATAAATTTAAAAAAAAATTAAGATTGTCGGAGATAAGAGTTTTTTTTTTCATACAATAACGATGAAATAAAAACATAACACATTTTCTGCCAAGTATCAATATCTATTAAGATTGACTAAAACAGCAATGAAAACAAATCTTCATCGAAAAAAAATTAAGATTAACGGATTTAAGAGATTTGTTTTTTTCATACAATAACTATGAAATAAAAACATAACACATTTTCTGACAAACTACTGAAAAAAACGTTGTCAGAGTATCAAGTATCAAGAATCATTCAGATTGACTAAAACAGCAATGAAAAGCAAATCTAAATCGAAAAAAACTAAGATTGACGAAGATAAGAGATTTTTTTTCATACAATAATGATGATATAAAAAAATAACACATTTTCTGCCAAACTACTGAAAAATCGTTGACAAAGTATCAAGTAACAAGTATCATTCAGATTGACTAAAACAGCAATGAAAAGTAAATATAAATTTAAAAAAAAACTAAGATTGTCGGAGATAAGAGTTTTTTTTTCATACAATAACGATGAAATAAAAACATAACACATTTTCTGCCAAACTACTGAAAAAATCGTTGTCAAAATATCAAGTATCAAGTATCATTCAGATTGACTAAAACAGCATCGAAAAGCAAATCCAAATCGAAAAAAACTAAGATTGACGAAGATAAGAGATTTTTTTTCATACCATTACGATGATATAAAAAAATAACACATTTTCTGCCAAACTACTGAAAAATCGTTGACAAAATATCAAGTAATAAGTATCATTCAGATTGACTAAAACAGCAATGAAAAGTAAATATAAATTTAAAAAAAAATTAAGATTGTCGGAGATAAGAGTTTTTTTTTTCATACAATAACGATGAAATAAAAACATAACACATTTTCTGCCAAAGTATCAATATTTATTAAGATTGACTAAAACAGCAATGAAAACAAATCTTAATCGAAAAAAAATTAAGATTAACGGATTTAAGAGATTTGTTTTTTTCATACAATAACTATGAAATAAAAACATAACACATTTTCTGACAAACTACTGAAAAAAACGTTGTCAGAGTATCAAGTATCAAGAATCATTCAGATTGACTAAAACAGCAATGAAAAGCAAATCTAAATCGAAAAAAACTAAGATTGACGAAGATAAGAGATTTTTTTTCATACAATAATGATGATATAAAAAAATAACACATTTTCTGCCAAACTACTGAAAAATCGTTGACAAAGTATCAAGTAACAAGTATCATTCAGATTGACTAAAACAGCAATGAAAAGTAAATATAAATTTAAAAAAAAACTAAGATTGTCGGAGATAAGAGTTTTTTTTTCATACAATAACGATGAAATAAAAACATAACACATTTTCTGCCAAACTACTGAAAAAATCGTTGTCAAAATATCAAGTATCAAGTATCATTCAGATTGACTAAAACAGCAATGAAAAGCAAATCTAAATCGAAAAAAACTAAGATTGACGAAGATAAGAGATTTTTTTTCATACAATAACGATGATATAAAAAAATAACACATTTTCTGCCAAACTACTGAAAAATCGTTGACAAAGTATCAAGTAACAAGTATCATTCAGATTGACTAAAACAGCAATGAAAAGTAAATATAAATTTAAAAAAAAACTAAGATTGTCGGAGATAAGAGTTTTTTTTTTCATACAATAACGATGAAATAAAAACATAACACATTTTCTGCCAAACTACTGAAAAAATCGTTGTCAAAGTATCAAGTATCAAGTATCATTCAGATTGACTAAAACAGCAATGAAAAGCAAATCTAAATCGAAAAAAACTAAGATTGACGAAGATAAGAGATTTTTTTTCATACAATAACGATGATATAAAAAAATAACACATTTTCTGCCAAACTACTGAAAAATCGTTGACAAAGTATCAAGTAACAAGTATCATTCAGATTGACTAAAACAGAAATGAAAAGCAAATCTAAATCGAAAAAAACTAAGATTGACGAAGATAAGAGATTTGTTTTTTCATACAATAACGATGAAATAAAAAAATAACACATTTTCTGCCAAACATTTGAAAAAATCGTTGTCAGAGTATCAAGTATCAAGTATCATTCAGATTGACTAAAACAGCAATGAAAAGCAAATCTAAATCGAAAAAAACTAAGATTGACGAAGATAAGAGATTTTTTTTCATACAATAATGATGATATAAAAAAATAACACATTTTCTGCCAAACTACTGAAAAATCGTTGACAATGTATAGTGTAACAAGTATCATTCAGATTGACTAAAACAGCAATGAAAAGTAAATATAAATTAAAAAAAAAACTAAGATTGTCGGAGATAAGAGTTTTTTTTTTCATACAATAACGATGATATAAAAAAATAACACATTTTCTGCCAAACTACTGAAAAATCGTTGACAAAGTATCAAGTAACAAGTATCATTCAGATTGACTAAAACAGCAATGAAAACAAATCTTAATCGAAAAAAAATTAAGATTAACGGCTTTAAGAGATTTGTTTTTTTTCATACAATAACTATGAAATAAAAAAAACACATTTTCTGCCAAACATTTGAAAAAATCGTTGTCAGAGTATCAAGTATCAAGTATCATTCAGATTGACTAAAACAGCAATGAAAAGCAAATCTAAATTGAAAAAAACTAAGATTGACGAAGATAAGAGATTTTTTTTCATACAATAACTATGAAATAAAAAAAACACATTTTCTGCCAAACTACTGAAAAAATCGTTGTCAAAATATCAAGTATCAAGTATCATTCAGATTGACTAAAACAGCAATGAAAAGCAAATCTAAATCGAAAAAAACTAAGATTGACGAAGATAAGAGATTTTTTTTCATACAATAACGATGATATAAAAAAATAACACATTTTCTGCCAAACTACTGAAAAATTGTTGACAAAGTATCAAGTAACAAGTATCATTCAGATTGACTAAAACAGCAATGAAAAGCAAATCTAAATCGAAAAAAACTAAGATTGACGAAGATAAGAGATTTTTTTTCATACAATAACGATGATATAAAAAAATAACACATTTTCTGCCAAACTACTGAAAAATCGTTGACAAAGTATCAAGTAACAAGTATCATTCAGATTGACTAAAACAGCAATGAAAACAAATCTTAATCGAAAAAAAATTAAGATTAACGGATTTAAGAGATTTGTTTTTTTTCATACAATAACTATGAAATAAAAAAAACACATTTTCTGCCAAACATTTGAAAAAATCGTTGTCAGAGTATCAAGTATCAAGTATCATTCAGATTGACTAAAACAGCAATGAAAAGCAAATCTAAATTGAAAAAAACTAAGATTGACGAAGATAAGAGATTTTTTTTCATACAATAACTATGAAATAAAAAAAACACATTTTCTGCCAAACATTTGAAAAAATCGTTGTCAGAGTATCAAGTATCAAGTATCATTCAGATTGACTAAAACAGCAATGAAAAGCAAATCTAAATCGAAAAAAACTAAGATTGACGGAGATAAGAAATTTTTTTTTTCATACAATAACGATGAAATTGAAAAAAATAACACATTTTCTGCCAAAGTATCAATATCTATTTAGATTGACTAAAACAGCAATGAAAACAAATCTAAATCGAAAAAAAATTAAGATTAACGGATTTAAAAGATTTGTTTTTTTTCATACAATAACTATGAAATAAAAAAAACACATTTTCTGCCAAACATTTGAAAAAATCGTTGTCAGAGTATCAAGTATCAAGTATCATTCAGATTGACTAAAACAGCAATGAAAAGCAAATCTAAATCGAAAAAAATTAAGATTGACGAAGATAAGAGATTTTTTTTCATACAATAACGATGATATAAAAAAATAACACATTTTCTGCCAAACTACTGAAAAATCGTTGTCAATGTATCAAGTATCATTCATTTTGACTAAAACAACAATAAAAAGCAAATCTAAATCGAAAAAAACTAAGATTGATGGAAATAAGAATTTTTTTTTTTAATACAATAACGATGAAATTGGAAAAAAACACACTTTCTACTAAAGTATCAATATCTATTTAGATTGACTAAAACAGCAATGAAAACAAATCTTAATCGAAAAAAAATTAAGATTAACGGATTTAAGAGATTTGTTTTTTTCATACAATAACTATGAAATAAAAATAACACATTTTCTGTCAAACATTTGAAAAAATCGTTGTCAGAGTATCAAGTATCATTCAGATTGACTAAAACAGCAATGAAAAGCAAATCTTAATCGAAAAAAACTAAGATTGACGGAGATAAGAGATTTTTTTTTCATACAATAACGATGAAATTGAAAAAAAAAACACATTTTCTGCCAAAGTATCAATACCTTTTTAGATTGACTGAAACAGCAATGAAAACAAATCTTAATCGAAAAAAATTTTAGATTAACGGATTTAAGAGATTTGTTTTTTTCATACAATAACTATGAAATAAAAAAAACACATTTTCTGCCAAACATTTAAAAAAATCGTTGTCAGAGTATCAAGTATCAAGTATCATTCAGATTGACTAAAACAGCAATGAAAAGCAAATCTAAATTGAAAAAAACTAAGATTGACGAAGATAAGAGATTTTTTTTCATACAATAACTATGAAATAAAAAAAACACATTTTCTGCCAAACATTTGAAAAAATCGTTGTCAGAGTATCAAGTATCAAGTATCATTCAGATTGACTAAAACAGCAATGAAAAGCAAATCTAAATCGAAAAAAACTAAGATTGACGGAGATAAGAAATTTTTTTTTTCATACAATAACGATGAAATTGAAAAAAATAACACATTTTCTGCCAAAGTATCAATATCTATTTAGATTGACTAAAACAGCAATGAAAACAAATCTAAATCGAAAAAAAATTAAGATTAACGGATTTAAAAGATTTGTTTTTTTTCATACAATAACTATGAAATAAAAAAAACACATTTTCTGCCAAACATTTGAAAAAATCGTTGTCAGAGTATCAAGTATCAAGTATCATTCAGATTGACTAAAACAGCAATGAAAAGCAAATCTAAATCGAAAAAAATTAAGATTGACGAAGATAAGAGATTTTTTTTCATACAATAACGATGATATAAAAAAATAACACATTTTCTGCCAAACTACTGAAAAATCGTTGACAAAGTATCAAGTAACAAGTATCATTCAGATTGACTAAAACAGCAATGAAAAGTAAATATAAATTTAAAAAAAAATTAAGATTGACAGATTTAAGAGATTTGTTTTTTCATACAATAACGATGAAATATAAAAATAACACATTTTCTGCCAAACTACTGAAAAAATCGTTGTCAATGTATCAAGTATCATTCATTTTGACTAAAACAACAATAAAAAGCAAATCTAAATCGAAAAAAACTAATATTGATGGAAATAAGAATTTTTTTTTTCATACAATAACGATGAAATTGGAAAAAAACATACTTTCTACTAAAGTATCAATATCTATTTAGATTGAGTAAAACAGCAATGAAAACAAATCTTAATCGAAAAAAAATTAAGATTAACGGATTTAAGAGATTTGTTTTTTTCATACAATAACTATGAAATAAAAAAAACACATTTTCTGTCAAACATTTGAAAAAATCGTTGTCAGAGTATCAAGTATCATTCAGATTGACTAAAACAGCAATGAAAAGCAAATCTTAATCGAAAAAAACTAAGATTGACGGAGATAAGAGATTTTTTTTTCATACAATAACGATGAAATTGAAAAAAAAAACACATTTTCTGCCAAAGTATCAATACCTATTTAGATTGACTGAAACAGCAATGAAAACAAATCTTAATCGAAAAAAATTTTAGATTAACGGATTTAAGAGATTTGTTTTTTTCATACAATAACTATGAAATAAAAAAAACACATTTTCTGCCAAACATTTAAAAAAATCGTTGTCAGAGTATCAAGTATCAAGTATCATTCAGATTGACTAAAACAGCAATGAAAAGCAAATCTAAATTGAAAAAAACTAAGATTGACGAAGATAAGAGATTTTTTTTCATACAATAACTATGAAATAAAAAAAACACATTTTCTGCCAAACATTTGAAAAAATCGTTGTCAGAGTATCAAGTATCATTCAGATTGCTAAAACAGCAATGAAAAGCAAATCTAAATCGAAAAAAACTAAGAATGACGGAGATAAGAAATTTTTTTTTTCATACAATAACGATGAAATTGAAAAAAAATACACATTTTCTGCCAAAGTATCAATATCTATTCAGATTGACTAAAACAGCAATGAAAACAAATCTAAATCGAAAAAAAATTAAGATTAACGGAGTTAAGAGATTTGTTTTTTTCATACAATAACTATGAAATAAAAAAAACACATTTTCTGCCAAACATTTGAAAAAATCGTTGTTAGTGTATCAAGTATCAAGTATCATTCAGATTGACTAAAACAGCAATGAAAAGCAAATTTAAATTAAAAAAAACTAAGATTGACGAAGATAAGAGATTTTTTTTCATACAATAACGATGAAATAAAAACATAACACATTTTCTGCCAAACATTTGAAAAAATCGTTGTCAGAGTATCAAGTATCATTCAGATTGACTAAAACAGCAATGAAAAGCAAATCTAAATCGAAAAAAACTAAGATTGACGGAGATAAGAAATTTTTTTTCATACAATAACGATGATATAAAAAAAAAACACATATTCTGCCAAACTACTGAAAAAATCGTTGTCAAAGTATCAAGTATCATTCAGATTGACTAAAACAGCAATGAAAAGTAAATATAAATTTAAAAAAAAATTAAGATTGTCGGAGATAAGAGTTTTTTTTTTCATACAATAACGATGAAATAAAAACATAACACATTTTCTGCCAAAGTATCAATATCTATTAAGATTGACTAAAACAGCAATGAAAACAAATCTTAATCGAAAAAAAATTAAGATTAACGGATTAAAGAGATTTGTTTTTTCATACAATAACTATGAAATAAAAAAAACACATATTCTGCCAAACATTTGAAAAAATCGTTGTCAAAGTATCAAGTATCATTCAGATTGACTAAAACAGCAATGAAAAGCAAATCTAAATCGAAAAAAACTAAGATTGACGAAGATAAGAGATTTTTTTTCATACAATAACGATGATATAAAAAAATAACACATATTCTGCCAAACTACTGAAAAAATCGTTGTCAAAGTATCAAGTATCAAGTATCATTCAGATTGACTAAAACAGCAATGAAAAGCAAATCTTAATCGAAAAAAACTAAGATTGACGGAGATAAGTGATTTGTTTTTTTCATACAATAACTATGAAATAAAAAAAACACATTTTCTGCCAAACATTTGAAAAAATCGTTGTCAGAGTATCAAGTATCAAGTATCATTCAGATTGACTAAAACAGCAATGAAAAGCAAATCTAAATCGAAAAAAACTAAGATTGACGAAGATAAGAGATTTTTTTTCATACAATAACGATGATATAAAAAAAAAACACATATTCTGCCAAACTACTGAAAAAATCGTTGTCAAAGTATCAAGTATCATTCAGATTGACTAAAACAGCAATGAAAAGTAAATATAAATTTAAAAAAAAATTAAGATTGTCGGAGATAAGAGTTTTTTTTTTCATACAATAACGATGAAATAAAAACATAACACATTTTCTGCCAAAGTATCAATATCTATTAAGATTGACTAAAACAGCAATGAAAACAAATCTTAATCGAAAAAAAATTAAGATTAACGGATTAAAGAGATTTGTTTTTTCATACAATAACTATGAAATAAAAAAAACACATTTTCTGTCAAACATTTGAAAAAATCGTTGTCAGAGTATCAAGTATCATTCAGATTGACTAAAACAGCAATGAAAAGCAAATCTTAATCGAAAAAAACTAAGATTGACGGAGATAAGAGATTTTTTTTTCATACAATAACGATGAAATTGAAAAAAAAAACACATTTTCTGCCAAAGTATCAATACCTATTTAGATTGACTAAAACAGCAATGAAAACAAATCTTAATCGAAAAAAAATTAAGATTAACGGATTTAAGAGATTTGTTTTTTTCATACAATAACTATGAAATAAAAAAAACACATTTTCTGCCAAACATTTAAAAAAATCGTTGTCAGAGTATCAAGTATCAAGTATCATTCAGATTGACTAAAACAGCAATGAAAAGCAAATCTAAATTGAAAAAAACTAAGATTGACGAAGATAAGAGATTTTTTTTCATACAATAACTATGAAATAAAAAAAACACATTTTCTGCCAAACATTTGAAAAAATCGTTGTCAAAGTATCAAGTATCAAGTATCATTCAGATTGACTAAAACAGCAATGAAAAGCAAATCTTAATCGAAAAAAAATAAGATTGACGGAGATAAGTGATTTGTTTTTTTCATACAATAACTATGAAATAAAAAAAACACATTTTCTGCCAAACATTTGAAAAAATCGTTGTCAGAGTATCAAGTATCATTCAGATTGACTAAAACAGCAATGAAAAGCAAATCTAAATCGAAAAAAACTAAGATTGACGGAGATAAGAGATTTTTTTTTTCATACAATAACGATGAAATTGAAAAAAAAAACACATTTTCTGCCAAAGTATCAATACCTATTTAGATTGACTAAAACAGCAATGAAAACAAATCTAAATCGAAAAAAAATTAAGATTAACGGATTTAAAAGATTTGTTTTTTTTCATACAATAACTATGAAATAAAAAAAACACATTTTCTGCCAAACATTTGAAAAAATCGTTGTCAGAGTATCAAGTATCAAGTATCATTCAGATTGACTAAAACAGCAATGAAAAGCAAATCTAAATTGAAAAAAACTAAGATTGACGAAGATAAGAGATTTTTTTTCATACAATAACTATGAAATAAAAAAAACACATTTTCTGCCAAACATTTGAAAAAATCGTTGTCAAAGTATCAAGTATCAAGTATCATTCAGATTGACTAAAACAGCAATGAAAAGCAAATCTAAATTGAAAAAAACTAAGATTGACGAAGATAAGAGATTTTTTTTCATACAATAACGATGATATAAAAAAATAACACATTTTCTGCCAAACTACTGAAAAATCGTTGACAAAGTATC
The DNA here is from genome assembly GCA_961205885.1 of Ptychoptera albimana. Taxonomy (NCBI): domain Eukaryota; kingdom Metazoa; phylum Arthropoda; class Insecta; order Diptera; family Ptychopteridae; genus Ptychoptera; species Ptychoptera albimana. Next base: position 48,479,686 of record OY540801.1, read on the forward strand.
AAGTAACAAGTATCATTCAGATTGACTAAAACAGCAATGAAAACAAATCTTAATCGAAAAAAAATTAAGATTAACGGATTTAAGAGATTTGTTTTTTTTCATACAATAACTATGAAATAAAAAAAACACATTTTCTGCCAAACATTTGAAAAAATCGTTGTCAGAGTATCAAGTATCATTCAGATTGACTAAAACAGCAATGAAAAGCAAATCTAAATCGAAAAAAACTAAGATTGACGGAGATAAGAGATTTTTTTTTTCATACAATAACGATGAAATTGAAAAAAAAAACACATTTTCTGCCAAAGTATCAATACCTATTTAGATTGACTAAAACAGCAATGAAAACAAATCTAAATCGAAAAAAAATTAAGATTAACGGATTTAAAAGATTTGTTTTTTTTCATACAATAACTATGAAATAAAAAAAACACATTTTCTGCCAAACATTTGAAAAAATCGTTGTCAGAGTATCAAGTATCAAGTATCATTCAGATTGACTAAAACAGCAATGAAAAGCAAATCTAAATTGAAAAAAACTAAGATTGACGAAGATAAGAGATTTTTTTTCATACAATAACTATGAAATAAAAAAAACACATTTTCTGCCAAACATTTGAAAAAATCGTTGTCAGAGTATCAAGTATCAAGTATCATTCAGATTGACTAAAACAGCAATGAAAAGCAAATCTAAATCGAAAAAAACTAAGATTGACGGAGATAAGAAATTTTTTTTTTCATACAATAACGATGAAATTGAAAAAAATAACACATTTTCTGCCAAAGTATCAATATCTATTTAGATTGACTAAAACAGCAATGAAAACAAATCTAAATCGAAAAAAAATTAAGATTAACGGATTTAAAAGATGTGTTTTTTTTTCATACAATAACTATGAAATAAAAAAAACACATTTTCTGCCAAACATTTGAAAAAATCGTTGTCAGAGTATCAAGTATCAAGTATCATTCAGATTGACTAAAACAGCAATGAAAAGCAAATCTAAATCGAAAAAAACTAAGATTGACGAAGATAAGAGATTTTTTTTCATACAATAACGATGATATAAAAAAATAACACATTTTCTGCCAAACTACTGAAAAATCGTTGACAAAGTATCAAGTAACAAGTATCATTCAGATTGACTAAAACAGCAATGAAAAGTAAATATAAATTAAAAAAAAAACTAAGTTTGTCAGAGATAAGAGTTTTTTTTTTCATACAATAACGATGAAATAAAAACATAACACATTTTCTGCCAAACTACTGAAAAAATCGTTGTCAAAGTATCAAGTATCAAGTATCATTCAGATTGACTAAAACAGCAATGAAAAGCAAATCTAAATCGAAAAAAACTAAGATTGACGAAGATAAGAGATTTTTTTTCATACAATAACGATGATATAAAAAAATAACACATTTTCTGCCAAACTACTGAAAAATCGTTGACAAAGTATCAAGTAACAAGTATCATTCAGATTGACTAAAACAGAAATGAAAAGCAAATCTAAATCGAAAAAAACTAAGATTGACGAAGATAAGAGATTTTTTTTCATACAATAACGATGATATAAAAAAATAACACATATTCTGCCAAACTACTGAAAAAATCGTTGTCAAAGTATCAAGTATCAAGTATCATTCAGATTGACTAAAACAGCAATGAAAAGCAAATCTTAATCGAAAAAAACTAAGATTGACGGAGATAAGTGATTTGTTTTTTTCATACAATAACTATGAAATAAAAAAAACACATTTTCTGCTAAACATTTGAAAAAATCGTTGTCAGAGTATCAAGTATCAAGTATCATTCAGATTGACTAAAACAGCAATGAAAAGCAAATCTAAATCGAAAAAAACTAAGATTGACGAAGATAAGAGATTTTTTTTCATACAATAACGATGATATAAAAAAAAAACACATATTCTGCCAAACTACTGAAAAAATCGTTGTCAAAGTATCAAGTATCATTCAGATTGACTAAAACAGCAATGAAAAGTAAATATAAATTTAAAAAAAAATTAAGATTGTCGGAGATAAGAGTTTTTTTTTTCATACAATAACGATGAAATAAAAACATAACACATTTTCTGCCAAAGTATCAATATCTATTAAGATTGACTAAAACAGCAATGAAAACAAATCTTAATCGAAAAAAAATTAAGATTAACGGATTAAAGAGATTTGTTTTTTTCATACAATAACTATGAAATAAAAAAAACACATTTTCTGTCAAACATTTGAAAAAATCGTTGTCAGAGTATCAAGTATCATTCAGATTGACTAAAACAGCAATGAAAAGCAAATCTTAATCGAAAAAAACTAAGATTGACGGAGATAAGAGATTTTTTTTTCATACAATAACGATGAAATTGAAAAAAAAAACACATTTTCTGCCAAAGTATCAATACCTATTTAGATTGACTAAAACAGCAATGAAAACAAATCTTAATCGAAAAAAAATTAAGATTAACGGATTTAAGAGATTTGTTTTTTTCATACAATAACTATGAAATAAAAAAAACACATTTTCTGCCAAACATTTAAAAAAATCGTTGTCAGAGTATCAAGTATCAAGTATCATTCAGATTGACTAAAACAGCAATGAAAAGCAAATCTAAATTGAAAAAAACTAAGATTGACGAAGATAAGAGATTTTTTTTCATACAATAACTATGAAATAAAAAAAACACATTTTATGCCAAACATTTGAAAAAATCGTTGTCAGAGTATCAAGTATCATTCAGATTGACTAAAACAGCAATGAAAAGCAAATCTAAATCGAAAAAAACTAAGATTGACGAAGATAAGAGATTTTTTTTCATACAATAACGATGATATAAAAAAATAACACATATTCTGCCAAACTACTGAAAAAATCGTTGTCAAAGTATCAAGTATCAAGTATCATTCAGATTGACTAAAACAGCAATGAAAAGCAAATCTTAATCGAAAAAAACTAAGATTGACGGAGATAAGTGATTTGTTTTTTTCATACAATAACTATGAAATAAAAAAAACACATTTTCTGCCAAACATTTGAAAAAATCGTTGTCAGAGTATCAAGTATCAAGTATCATTCAGATTGACTAAAACAGCAATGAAAAGCAAATCTAAATCGAAAAAAACTAAGATTGACGAAGATAAGAGATTTTTTTTCATACAATAACGATGATATAAAAAAATAACACATTTTCTGCCAAACTACTGAAAAATCGTTGACAAAGTATCAAGTAACAAGTATCATTCAGATTGACTAAAACAGCAATGAAAACAAATCTTAATCGAAAAAAAATTAAGATTAACGGATTTAAGAGATTTGTTTTTTTTCATACAATAACTATGAAATAAAAAAAACACATTTTCTGCCAAACATTTGAAAAAATCGTTGTCAGAGTATCAAGTATCATTCAGATTGACTAAAACAGCAATGAAAAGCAAATCTAAATCGAAAAAAACTAAGATTGACGGAGATAAGAGATTTTTTTTTCATACAATAACGATGAAATTGAAAAAAAAAACACATTTTCTGCCAAAGTATCAATACCTATTTAGATTGACTAAAACAGCAATGAAAACAAATCTAAATCGAAAAAAAATTAAGATTAACGGATTTAAAAGATTTGTTTTTTTTCATACAATAACTATGACATAAAAAAAACACATTTTCTGCCAAACATTTGAAAAAATCGTTGTCAGAGTATCAAGTATCATTCAGATTGACTAAAACAGCAATGAAAAGCAAATCTAAATTGAAAAAAACTAAGATTGACGAAGATAAGAGATTTTTTTTCATACAATAACTATGAAATAAAAAAAACACATTTTCTGCCAAACATTTGAAAAAATCGTTGTCAGAGTATCAAGTATCAAGTATCATTCAGATTGACTAAAACAGCAATGAAAAGCAAATCTAAATCGAAAAAAACTAAGATTGACGGAGATAAGAAATTTTTTTTTTCATACAATAACGATGAAATTGAAAAAAATAACACATTTTCTGCCAAAGTATCAATATCTATTTAGATTGACTAAAACAGCAATGAAAACAAATCTAAATCGAAAAAAAATTAAGATTAACGGATTTAAAAGATGTGTTTTTTTTTCATACAATAACTATGAAATAAAAAAAACACATTTTCTGCCAAACATTTGAAAAAATCGTTGTCAGAGTATCAAGTATCAAGTATCATTCAGATTGACTAAAACAGCAATGAAAAGCAAATCTAAATCGAAAAAAACTAAGATTGACGAAGATAAGAGATTTTTTTTCATACAATAACGATGATATAAAAAAATAACACATTTTCTGCCAAACTACTGAAAAATCGTTGACAAAGTATCAAGTAACAAGTATCATTCAGATTGACTAAAACAGCAATGAAAAGTAAATATAAATTTAAAAAAAAACTAAGATTGTCGGAGATAAGAGTTTTTTTTTCATACAATAACGATGAAATAAAAACATAACACATTTTCTGCCAAACTACTGAAAAAATCGTTGTCAAAATATCAAGTATCAAGTATCATTCAGATTGACTAAAACAGCAATGAAAAGCAAATCTAAATCGAAAAAAACTAAGATTGACGAAGATAAGAGATTTTTTTTCATACAATAACGATGATATAAAAAAATAACACATTTTCTGCCAAACTACTGAAAAATCGTTGACAAAGTATCAAGTAACAAGTATCATTCAGATTGACTAAAACAGCAATGAAAAGTAAATATAAATTTAAAAAAAAACTAAGATTGTCAGAGATAAGAGTTTTTTTTTTCATACAATAACGATGAAATAAAAACATAACACATTTTCTGCCAAACTACTGAAAAAATCGTTGTCAAAGTATCAAGTATCAAGTATCATTCAGATTGACTAAAACAGCAATGAAAAGCAAATCTAAATCGAAAAAAACTAAGATTGACGAAGATAAGAGATTTTTTTTCATACAATAACGATGATATAAAAAAATAACACATTTTCTGCCAAACTACTGAAAAATCGTTGACAAAGTATCAAGTAACAAGTATCATTCAGATTGACTAAAACAGAAATGAAAAGCAAATCTAAATCGAAATAAACTAAGATTGACGAAGATAAGAGATTTTTTTTCATACAATAATGATGATATAAAAAAATAACACATTTTCTGCCAAACTACTGAAAAATCGTTGACAATGTATCAAGTAACAAGTATCATTCAGATTGACTAAAACAGCAATGAAAAGTAAATATAAATTAAAAAAAAAACTAAGATTGTCGGAGATAAGAGTTTTTTTTTTCATACAATAACGATGATATAAAAAAATAACACATTTTCTGCCAAACTACTGAAAAATCGTTGACAAAGTATCAAGTAACAATTATCATTCAGATTGACTAAAACAGCAATGAAAACAAATCTTAATCGAAAAAAAATTAAGATTAACGGCTTTAAGAGATTTGTTTTTTTTCATACAATAACTATGAAATAAAAAAAACACATTTTCTGCCAAACATTTGAAAAAATCGTTGTCAGAGTATCAAGTATCAAGTATCATTCAGATTGACTAAAACAGCAATGAAAAGCAAATCTAAATTGAAAAAAACTAAGATTGACGAAGATAAGAGATTTTTTTTCATACAATAACTATGAAATAAAAAAAACACATTTTCTGCCAAACTACTGAAAAAATCGTTGTCAAAATATCAAGTATCAAGTATCATTCAGATTGACTAAAACAGCAATGAAAAGCAAATCTAAATCGAAAAAAACTAAGATTGACGAAGATAAGAGATTTTTTTTCATACAATAACGATGATATAAAAAAATAACACATTTTCTGCCAAACTACTGAAAAATCGTTGACAAAGTATCAAGTAACAAGTATCATTCAGATTGACTAAAACAGCAATGAAAAGCAAATCTAAATCGAAAAAAACTAAGATTGACGAAGATAAGAGATTTTTTTTCATACAATAACGATGATATAAAAAAATAACACATTTTCTGCCAAACTACTGAAAAATCGTTGTCAAAATATCAAGTATCAAGTATCATTCAGATTGACTAAAACAGCAATGAAAACAAATCTTAATCGAAAAAAAATTAAGATTAACGGATTTAAGAGATTTGTTTTTTTTCATACAATAACTATGAAATAAGAAAAACACATTTTCTGCCAAACATTTGAAAAAATCGTTGTCATAGTATCAAGTATCATTCAGATTGACTAAAACAGCAATGAAAAGCAAATCTAAATTGAAAAAAACTAAGATTGACGAAGATAAGAGATTTTTTTTCATACAATAACTATGAAATAAAAAAAACACATTTTCTGCCAAACATTTGAAAAAATCGTTGTCAGAGTATCAAGTATCAAGTATCATTCAGATTGACTAAAACAGCAATGAAAAGCAAATCTAAATCGAAAAATACTAAGATTGACGGAGATAAGAAATTTTTTTTTTCATACAATAACGATGAAATTGAAAAAAATAACACATTTTCTGCCAAAGTATCAATATCTATTTAGATTGACTAAAACAGCAATGAAAATAAATCTAAATCGAAAAAAAATTAAGATTAACGGATTTAAAAGATTTGTTTTTTTTCATACAATAACTATGAAATAAAAAAAACACATTTTCTGCCAAAAATTTGAAAAAATCGTTGTCAGAGTATCAAGTATCAAGTATCATTCAGATTGACTAAAACAGCAATGAAAAGCAAATCTAAATCGAAAAAAATTAAGATTGACGAAGATAAGAGATTTTTTTTCATACAATAACGATGATATAAAAAAATAACACATTTTCTGCCAAACTACTGAAAAATCGTTGACAAAGTATCAAGTAACAAGTATCATTCAGATTGACTAAAACAGCAATGAAAAGTAAATATAAATTTAAAAAAAAATTAAGATTGACGGATTTAAGAGATTTGTTTTTTCATACAATAACGATGAAATATAAAAATAACACATTTTCTGCCAAACTACTGAAAAAATCGTTGTCAATGTATCAAGTATCATTCATTTTGACTAAAACAACAATAAAAAGCAAATCTAAATCGAAAAAAACTAAGATTGATGGAAATAAGAATTTTTTTTTTTCATACAATAACGATGAAATTGGAAAAAAACACACTTTCTACTAAAGTATCAATATCTATTTAGATTGACTAAAACAGCAATGAAAACAAATCTTAATCGAAAAAAAATTAAGATTAACGGATTTAAGAGATTTGTTTTTTTCATACAATAACTATGAAATAAAAAAAACACATTTTCTGTCAAACATTTGAAAAAATCGTTGTCAGAGTATCAAGTATCAAGTATCATTCAGATTGACTAAAACATCAATAAAAAGCAAATCTAAATCGAAAAAAACCAAGATTGATGGAGATAAGAAATTTTTTTTTTCATACAATAACGATGAAATTGGAAAAAAACACACTTTTTGCTAAAGTATCAATATCTATTTAGATTGACTAAAACAGCAATGAAAACAAATCTTAATCGAAAAAAAATTAAGATTAACGGATTAAAGAGATTTGTTTTTTTCATACAATAACTATGAAATAAAAAAAACACATTTTCTGTCAAACATTTGAAAAAATCGTTGTCAGAGTATCAAGTATCATTCAGATTGACTAAAACAGCAATGAAAAGCAAATCTTAATCGAAAAAAACTAAGATTGACGGAGATAAGAGATTTTTTTTTCATACAATAACGATGAAATTGAAAAAAAAAACACATTTTCTGCCAAAGTATCAATACCTATTTAGATTGACTGAAACAGCAATGAAAACAAATCTTAATCGAAAAAAATTTTAGATTAACGGATTTAAGAGATTTGTTTTTTTCATACAATAACTATAAAATAAAAAAAACACATTTTCTGCCAAACATTTAAAAAAATCGTTGTCAGAATATCAAGTATCAAGTATCATTCAGATTGACTAAAACAACAATGAAAAGCAAATCTAAATTGAAAAAAACTAAGATTGACGAAGATAAGAGATTTTTTTTCATACAATAACTATGAAATTGAAAAAAAAAACACATTTTCTGCCAAAGTATCAATATCTATTCAGATTGACTAAAACAGCAATGAAAACAAATCTAAATCGAAAAAAAATTAAGATTAACGGAGTTAAGAGATTTGTTTTTTTCATACAATAACTATGAAATAAAAAAAACACATTTTCTGCCAAACATTTGAAAAAATCGTTGTCAGTGTATCAAGTATCATTCAGATTGACTAAAACAGCAATGAAAAGCAAATTTAAATTAAAAAAAACTAAGATTGACGAAGATAAGAGATTTTTTTTCATACAATAACGATGAAATAAAAACATAACACATTTTCTGCCAAACATTTGAAAAAATCGTTGTCAGAGTATCAAGTATCATTCAGATTGATAAAACAGCAATGAAAAGCAAATCTAAATCGAAAAAAACTAAGATTGACGGAGATAAGAAATTTTTTTTTTCATACAATAACGATGAAATTGAAAAAAATAACACATTTTCTGCCAAAGTATCAATATCTATTTAGATTGACTAAAACAGCAATGAAAACAAATCTTAATCGAAAAAAAATTAAGATTAACGGATTTAAGAGATTTGTTTTTTTTCATACAATAACTATAAAATAAAATAAACACATATTCTGCCAAACATTTGAAAAAATCGTTGTCAGAGTATCAAGTATCATTCAGATTGACTAAAACAGCAATGAAAAGCAAATCTAAATCGAAAAAAACTAAGATTGACGAAGATAAGAGATTTTTTTTCATACAATAACGATGATATAAAAAAATAACACATATTCTGCCAAACTACTGAAAAAATCGTTGTCAAAGTATCAAGTATCAAGTATCATTCAGATTGACTAAAACAGCAATGAAAAGCAAATCTTAATCGAAAAAAACTAAGATTGACGGAGATAAGTGATTTGTTTTTTTCATACAATAACTATGAAATAAAAAAAACACATTTTCTGCCAAACATTTGAAAAAATCGTTGTCAGAGTATCAAGTATCAAGTATCATTCAGATTGACTAAAACAGCAATGAAAAGCAAATCTAAATCGAAAAAAACTAAGATTGACGAAGATAAGAGATTTTTTTTCATACAATAACGATGATATAAAAAAATAACACATTTTCTGCCAAACTACTGAAAAATCGTTGACAAAGTATCAAGTAACAAGTATCATTCAGATTGACTAAAACAGCAATGAAAACAAATCTTAATCGAAAAAAAATTAAGATTAACGGATTTAAGAGATTTGTTTTTTTTCATACAATAACTATGAAATAAAAAAAACACATTTTCTGCCAAACATTTGAAAAAATCGTTGTCAGAGTATCAAGTATCATTCAGATTGACTAAAACAGCAATGAAAAGCAAATCTAAATCGAAAAAAACTAAGATTGACGGAGATAAGAGATTTTTTTTTTCATACAATAACGATGAAATTGAAAAAAAAAACACATTTTCTGCCAAAGTATCAATACCTATTTAGATTGACTAAAACAGCAATGGAAACAATTCTAAATCGAAAAAAAATTAAGATTAACGGATTTAAAAGATTTGTTTTTTCATACAATAACTATGAAATAAAAAAAACACATTTTCTGCCAAACATTTGAAAAAATCGTTGTCAGAGTATCAAGTATCAAGTTTCATTCAGATTGACTAAAACAGCAATGAAAAGCAAATCTAAATTGAAAAAAACTAAGATTGACGAAGATAAGAGATTTTTTTTCATACAATAACTATGAAATAAAAAAAACACATTTTCTGCCAAACATTTGAAAAAATCGTTGTCAGAGTATCAAGTATCAAGTATCATTCAGATTGACTAAAACAGCAATGAAAAGCAAATCTAAATCGAAAAAAACTAAGATTGACGGAGATAAGAAATTTTTTTTTTCATACAATAACGATGAAATTGAAAAAAATAACACATTTTCTGCCAAAGTATCAATATCTATTTAGATTGACTAAAACAGCAATGAAAATAAATCTAAATCGAAAAAAAATTAAGATTAACGGATTTGAAAGATTTGTTTTTTTTTCATACAATAACTATGAAATAAAAAAAACACATTTTCTGCCAAACATTTGAAAAAATCGTTGTCAGAGTATCAAGTATCAAGTATCATTCAGATTGACTAAAACAGCAATGAAAAGCAAATCTAAATCGAAAAAAATTAAGATTGACGAAGATAAGAGATTTTTTTTCATACAATAACGATGATATAAAAAAATAACACATTTTCTGCCAAACTACTGAAAAATCGTTGACAAAGTATCAAGTAACAAGTATCATTCAGATTGACTAAAACAGCAATGAAAAGTAAATATAAATTTAAAAAAAAATTAAGATTGACGGATTTAAGAGATTTGTTTTTTCATACAATAACGATGAAATATAAAAATAACACATTTTCTGCCAAACTACTGAAAAAATCGTTGTCAATGTATCAAGTATCATTCATTTTGACTAAAACAACAATAAAAAGCAAATCTAAATCGAAAAAAACTAAGATTGATGGAGATAAGAATTTTTTTTTTTCATACAATAACGATGAAATTGGAAAAAAACACACTTTCTACTAAAGTATCAATATCTATTTAGATTGACTAAAACAGCAATGAAAACAAATCTTAATCGAAAAAAAATTAAGATTAACGGATTTAAGAGATTTGTTTTTTTCATACAATAACTATGAAATAAAAAAAACACATTTTCTGTCAAACATTTGAAAAAATCGTTGTCAGAGTATCAAGTATCAAGTATCATTCAGATTGACTAAAACAGCAATGAAAAGCAAATCTAAATTGAAAAAACTAAGATTGACGAAGATAAGAGATTTTTTTCATACAATAACGATGATATAAAAAAAATAACACATATTCTGCCAAACTACTGAAAAAATCGTTGTCAAAGTATCAAGTATCAAGTATCATTCAGATTGACTAAAACAACAATAAAAAGCAAATCTAAATCGAAAAAAACCAAGATTGATGGAGATAAGAAATTTTTTTTTTCATACAATAACGATGAAATTGGAAAAAAACACACTTTCTGCTAAAGTATCAATATCTATTTAGATTGACTAAAACAGCAATGAAAACAAATCTTAATCGAAAAAAAATTAAGATTAACGGATTAAAGAGATTTGTTTTTTTCATACAATAACTATGAAATAAAAAAAACACATTCTCTGTCAAACATTTGAAAAAATCGTTGTCAGAGTATCAAGTATCATTCAGATTGACTAAAACAGCAATGAAAAGCAAATCTTAATCGAAAAAAACTAAGATTGACGAAGATAAGAGATTTTTTTTCATACAATAACTATGAAATAAAAAAAACACATTTTCTGCCAAACATTTGAAAAAATCGTTGTCAGAGTATCAAGTATCATTCAGATTGACTAAAACAGCAATGAAAAGCAAATCTAAATCGAAAAAAACTAAGATTGACGGAGATAAGAAATTTTTTTTTTCATACAATATGTATGAAATTGAAAAAAAAAATACATTTTCTTCCAAAGTATCAATATCTATTCAGATTGACTAAAACAGCAATGAAAACAAATCTTAATCGAAAAAAAATTAAGATTAACGGAGTTAAGAGATTTGTTTTTTTCATACAATAACTATGAAATAAAATAAACACATATTCTGCCAAACATTTGAAAAAATCGTTGTCAGAGTATCAAGTATCATTCAGATTGACTAAAACAGCAATGAAAAGCAAATCTAAATCGAAAAAAACTAAGATTGACGGAGATAAGAAATTTTTTTTTTCATACAATAACGATGAAATTGAAAAAAATAACACATTTTCTGCCAAAGTATCAATATCTATTTAGATTGACTAAAACAGCAATGAAAACAAATCTAAATCGAAAAAAAATTAAGATTAACGGATTTAAAAGATTTGTTTTTTTTTCATACAATAACTATGAAATAAAAAAAACACATTTTCTGCCAAACATTTGAAAAAATCGTTGTCAGAGTATCAAGTATCAAGTATCATTCAGATTGACTAAAACAGCAATGAAAAGCAAATCGAAATCGAAAAAAATTAAGATTGACGAAGATAAGAGATTTTTTTTCATACAATAACGATGATATAAAAAAATAACACATTTTCTGCCAAACTACTGAAAAATCGTTGACAAAGTATCAAGTAACAAGTATCATTCAGATTGACTAAAACAGCAATGAAAAGTAAAAATAAATTTAAAAAAAAATTAAGATTGACGGATTTAAGAGATTTGTTTTTTCATACAATAACGATGAAATATAAAAATAACACATTTTCTGCCAAACTACTGAAAAAATCGTTGTCAATGTATCAAGTATCATTCATTTTGACTAAAACAACAATAAAAAGCAAATCTAAATCGAAAAAAACTAAGATTGATGGAGATAAGAATTTTTTTTTTTCATACAATAACGATGAAATTGGAAAAAAACACACTTTCTACTAAAGTATCAATATCTATTTAGATTGACTAAAACAGCAATGAAAACAAATCTTAATCGAAAAAAAATTAAGATTAACGGATTTAAGAGATTTGTTTTTTTCATACAATAACTATGAAATAAAAAAAACACATTTTCTGCCAAACATTTGAAAAAATCGTTGTCAGAGTATCAAGTATCAAGTATCATTCAGATTGACTAAAACAGCAATGAAAAGCAAATCTAAATCGAAAAAAATTAAGATTGACGAAGATAAGAGATTTTTTTTCATACAATAACGATGATATAAAAAAATAACACATTTTCTGCCAAACTACTGAAAAATCGTTGACAAAGTATCAAGTAACAAGTATCATTCAGATTGACTAAAACAGCAATGAAAAGTAAATATAAATTTAAAAAAAAATTAAGATTGACGGATTTAAGAGATTTGTTTTTTCATACAATAACGATGAAATATAAAAATAACACATTTTCTGCCAAACTACTGAAAAAATCGTTGTCAATGTATCAAGTATCATTCATTTTGACTAAAACAACAATAAAAAGCAAATCTAAATCGAAAAAAACTAAGATTGATGGAGATAAGAATTTTTTTTTTTCATACAATAACGATGAAATTGGAAAAAAACACACTTTCTACTAAAGTATCAATATCTATTTAGATTGACTAAAACAGCAATGAAAACAAATCTTAATCGAAAAAAAATTAAGATTAACGGATTTAAGAGATTTGTTTTTTTCATACAATAACTATGAAATAAAAAAAACACATTTTCTGTCAAACATTTGAAAAAATCGTTGTCAGAGTATCAAGTATCAAGTATCATTCAGATTGACTAAAACAGCAATGAAAAGCAAATCTAAATTGAAAAAACTAAGATTGACGAAGATAAGAGATTTTTTTCATACAATAACGATGATATAAAAAAAATAACACATATTCTGCCAAACTACTGAAAAAATCGTTGTCAAAGTATCAAGTATCAAGTATCATTCAGATTGACTAAAACAACAATAAAAAGCAAATCTAAATCGAAAAAAACCAAGATTGATGGAGATAAGAAATTTTTTTTTTCATACAATAACGATGAAATTGGAAAAAAACACACTTTCTGCTAAAGTATCAATATCTATTTAGATTGACTAAAACAGCAATGAAAACAAATCTTAATCGAAAAAAAATTAAGATTAACGGATTAAAGAGATTTGTTTTTTTCATACAATAACTATGAAATAAAAAAAACACATTCTCTGTCAAACATTTGAAAAAATCGTTGTCAGAGTATCAAGTATCATTCAGATTGACTAAAACAGCAATGAAAAGCAAATCTTAATCGAAAAAAACTAAGATTGACGAAGATAAGAGATTTTTTTTCATACAATAACTATGAAATAAAAAAAACACATTTTCTGCCAAACATTTGAAAAAATCGTTGTCAGAGTATCAAGTATCATTCAGATTGACTAAAACAGCAATGAAAAGCAAATCTAAATCGAAAAAAACTAAGATTGACGGAGATAAGAAATTTTTTTTTTCATACAATATGTATGAAATTGAAAAAAAAAATACATTTTCTTCCAAAGTATCAATATCTATTCAGATTGACTAAAACAGCAATGAAAACAAATCTTAATCGAAAAAAAATTAAGATTAACGGAGTTAAGAGATTTGTTTTTTTCATACAATAACTATGAAATAAAATAAACACATATTCTGCCAAACATTTGAAAAAATCGTTGTCAGAGTATCAAGTATCATTCAGATTGACTAAAACAGCAATGAAAAGCAAATCTAAATCGAAAAAAACTAAGATTGACGGAGATAAGAAATTTTTTTTTTCATACAATAACGATGAAATTGAAAAAAATAACACATTTTCTGCCAAAGTATCAATATCTATTTAGATTGACTAAAACAGCAATGAAAACAAATCTAAATCGAAAAAAAATTAAGATTAACGGATTTAAAAGATTTGTTTTTTTTTCATACAATAACTATGAAATAAAAAAAACACATTTTCTGCCAAACATTTGAAAAAATCGTTGTCAGAGTATCAAGTATCAAGTATCATTCAGATTGACTAAAACAGCAATGAAAAGCAAATCGAAATCGAAAAAAATTAAGATTGACGAAGATAAGAGATTTTTTTTCATACAATAACGATGATATAAAAAAATAACACATTTTCTGCCAAACTACTGAAAAATCGTTGACAAAGTATCAAGTAACAAGTATCATTCAGATTGACTAAAACAGCAATGAAAAGTAAAAATAAATTTAAAAAAAAATTAAGATTGACGGATTTAAGAGATTTGTTTTTTCATACAATAACGATGAAATATAAAAATAACACATTTTCTGCCAAACTACTGAAAAAATCGTTGTCAATGTATCAAGTATCATTCATTTTGACTAAAACAACAATAAAAAGCAAATCTAAATCGAAAAAAACTAAGATTGATGGAGATAAGAATTTTTTTTTTTCATACAATAACGATGAAATTGGAAAAAAACACACTTTCTACTAAAGTATCAATATCTATTTAGATTGACTAAAACAGCAATGAAAACAAATCTTAATCGAAAAAAAATTAAGATTAACGGATTTAAGAGATTTGTTTTTTTCATACAATAACTATGAAATAAAAAAAACACATTTTCTGTCAAACATTTGAAAAAATCGTTGTCAGAGTATCAAGTATCAAGTATCATTCAGATTGACTAAAACAGCAATGAAAAGCAAATCTAAATTGAAAAAACTAAGATTGACGAAGATAAGAGATTTTTTTCATACAATAACGATGATATAAAAAAAATAACACATATTCTGCCAAACTACTGAAAAAATCGTTGTCAAAGTATCAAGTATCAAGTATCATTCAGATTGACTAAAACAACAATAAAAAGCAAATCTAAATCGAAAAAAACCAAGATTGATGGAGATAAGAAATTTTTTTTTTCATACAATAACGATGAAATTGGAAAAAAACACACTTTCTGCTAAAGTATCAATATCTATTTAGATTGACTAAAACAGCAATGAAAACAAATCTTAATCGAAAAAAAATTAAGATTAACGGATTAAAGAGATTTGTTTTTTTCATACAATAACTATGAAATAAAAAAAACACATTCTCTGTCAAACATTTGAAAAAATCGTTGTCAGAGTATCAAGTATCATTCAGATTGACTAAAACAGCAATGAAAAGCAAATCTTAATCGAAAAAAACTAAGATTGACGAAGATAAGAGATTTTTTTTCATACAATAACTATGAAATAAAAAAAACACATTTTCTGCCAAACATTTGAAAAAATCGTTGTCAGAGTATCAAGTATCATTCAGATTGACTAAAACAGCAATGAAAAGCAAATCTAAATTGAAAAAAACTAAGATTGACGGAGATAAGAAATTTTTTTTTTCATACAATATGTATGAAATTGAAAAAAAAAATACATTTTCTTCCAAAGTATCAATATCTATTCAGATTGACTAAAACAGCAATGAAAACAAATCTTAATCGAAAAAAAATTAAGATTAACGGAGTTAAGAGATTTGTTTTTTTCATACAATAACTATGAAATAAAATAAACACATATTCTGCCAAACATTTGAAAAAATCGTTGTCAGAGTATCAAGTATCATTCAGATTGACTAAAACAGCAATGAAAAGCAAATCTAAATCGAAAAAAACTAAGATTGACGGAGATAAGAAATTTTTTTTTTCATACAATAACGATGAAATTGAAAAAAATAACACATTTTCTGCCTAAGAACCAATATCTATTTAGATTGACTAAAACAGCAATGAAAACAAATCTTAATCGAAAAAAAATTAAGATTAACGGATTTAAGAGATTTGTTTTTTTTCATACAATAACTATAAAATAAAATAAACACATATTCTGCCAAACATTTGAAAAAATCGTTGTCAGAGTATCAAGTATCATTCAGATTGACTAAAACAGCAATGAAAAGCAAATCTAAATCGAAAAAAACTAAGACTGACGAAGATAAGAGATTTTTTTTCATACAATAATGATGATATAAAAAAATAACACATTTTCTGCCAAACTACTGAAAAATCGTTGACAAAGTATCAAGTAACAAGTATCATTCAGATTGACTAAAACAGCAATGAAAAGTAAATATAAATTTAAAAAAAAACTAAGATTGTCGGAGATAAGAGTTTTTTTTTCATACAATAACGATGAAATAAAAAAATAACACGTTTTCTGCCAAACTACTGAAAAAATCGTTGTCAAAGTATCAAGTATCAAGTATCATTCAGATTGACTAAAATAGCAATGAAAAGCAAATCTAAATCGAAAAAAACTAAGATTGACGAAGACAAGAGATTTTTTTTCATACAATAACGCTGATATAAAAAAATAAAACATATTCTGCCAAACTACTGAAAACATCGTTGTCAGAGTATCAAGTATCAAGTATCATTCAGATTGACTAAAACAGCAATGAAAAGCAAATCTAAATCGAAAA
This sequence comes from Ptychoptera albimana, assembly GCA_961205885.1. Taxonomy (NCBI): domain Eukaryota; kingdom Metazoa; phylum Arthropoda; class Insecta; order Diptera; family Ptychopteridae; genus Ptychoptera; species Ptychoptera albimana. Next base: position 48,496,688 of record OY540801.1, read on the forward strand.
AAACTAAGATTGACGAAGATAAGAGATTTTTTTTCATACAATAACGATGATATAAAAAAAACACATATTCTACCAAACTACTGAAAAAATCGTTGTCAAAGTATCAAGTATCAAGTATCATTCAGATTGACTAAAACAGCAATGAAAAGCAAATCTTAATCGAAAAAAACTAAGATTGACGGAGATAAGTGATTTGTTTTTTTCATACAATAACTATGAAATAAATAAAACACATTTTCTGCCAAACATTTGAAAAAATCGTTGTCAGAGTATCAAGTATCAAGTATCATTCAGATTGACTAAAACAGCAATGAAAAGCAAATCTAAATCGAAAAAAACTAAGATTGACGAAGATAAGAGATTTTTTTTCATACAATAACGATGATATAAAAAAAAACACATATTCTGCCAAACTACTGAAAAAATCGTTGTCAAAGTATCAAGTATCAAGTATCATTCAGATTGACTAAAACAGCAATGAAAAGCAAATCTTAATCGAAAAAAACTAAGATTGACGGAGATAAGTGATTTGTTTTTTTCATACAATAACTATGAAATAAAAAAAACACATTTTCTGCCAAACATTTGAAAAAATCGTTGTCAGAGTATCAAGTATCATTCAGATTGACTAAAACAGCAATGAAAAGCAAATCTAAATCGAAAAAAACTAAGATTGACGGAGATAAGAAATTTTTTTTTTTCATACAATAACGATGAAATTGAAAAAAATAACACATTTTCTGCCAAAGTATCAATATCTATTTAGATTGACTAAAACAGCAATGAAAACAAATCTAAATCGAAAAAAAATTAAGATTAACGGATTTAAAAGATTTGTTTTTTTTTCATACAATAACTATGAAATAAAAAAAACACATTTTCTGCCAAACATTTGAAAAAATCGTTGTCAGAGTATCAAGTATCAAGTATCATTCAGATTGACTAAAACAGCAATGAAAAGCAAATCTAAATCGAAAAAAATTAAGATTGACGAAGATAAGAGATTTTTTTTCATACAATAACGATGATATAAAAAAATAACACATTTTCTGCCAAACTACTGAAAAATCGTTGACAAAGTATCAAGTAACAAGTATCATTCAGATTGACTAAAACAGCAATGAAAAGTAAATATAAATTTAAAAAAAAATTAAGATTGACGGATTTAAGAGATTTGTTTTTTCATACAATAACGATGATATATAAAAATAACACATTTTCTGCCAAACTACTGAAAAAATCGTTGTCAATGTATCAAGTATCATTCATTTTGACTAAAACAACAATAAAAAGCAAATCTAAATCGAAAAAAACTAAGATTGATGGAGATAAGAATTTTTTTTTTCATACAATAACGATGAAATTGGAAAAAAACACACTTTCTACTAAAGTATCAATATCTATTTAGATTGACTAAAACAGCAATGAAAACAAATCTTAATAGAAAAAAAATTAAGATTAACGGATTTAAGAGATTTGTTTTTTTCATACAATAACTATGAAATAAAAAAAACACATTTTCTGTCAAACATTTGAAAAAATCGTTGTCAGAGTATCAAGTATCATTCAGATTGACTAAAACAGCAATGAAAAGCAAATCTAAATTGAAAAAACTAAGATTGACGAAGATAAGAGATTTTTTTCATACAATAACGATGATATAAAAAAAATAACACATATTCTGCCAAACTACTGAAAAAATCGTTGTCAAAGTATCAAGTATCAAGTATCATTCAGATTGACTAAAACAACAATAAAAAGCAAATCTAAATCGAAAAAAACCAAGATTGATGGAGATAAGAAATTTTTTTTTTCATACAATAACGATGAAATTGGAAAAAAACACACTTTCTGCTAAAGTATCAATATCTATTTAGATTGACTAAAACAGCAATGAAAACAAATCTTAATCGAAAAAAAATTAAGATTAACGGATTAAAGAGATTTGTTTTTTTCATACAATAACTATGAAATAAAAAAAACACATTCTCTGTCAAACATTTGAAAAAATCGTTGTCAGAGTATCAAGTATCATTCAGATTGACTAAAACAGCAATGAAAAGCAAATCTTAATCGAAAAAAACTAAGATTGACGAAGATAAGAGATTTTTTTTCATACAATAACTATGAAATAAAAAAAACACATTTTCTGCCAAACATTTGAAAAAATCGTTGTCAGAGTATCAAGTATCATTCAGATTGACTAAAACAGCAATGAAAAGCAAATCTAAATTGAAAAAAACTAAGATTGACGGAGATAAGAAATTTTTTTTTCCATACAATATGTATGAAATTGAAAAAAAAAATACATTTTCTTCCAAAGTATCAATATCTATTCAGATTGACTAAAACAGCAATGAAAACAAATCTTAATCGAAAAAAAATTAAGATTAACGGAGTTAAGAGATTTGTTTTTTTCATACAATAACTATGAAATAAAATAAACACATATTCTGCCAAACATTTGAAAAAATCGTTGTCAGAGTATCAAGTATCATTCAGATTGACTAAAACAGCAATGAAAAGCAAATCTAAATCGAAAAAAACTAAGATTGACGGAGATAAGAAATTTTTTTTTTCATACAATAACGATGAAATTGAAAAAAATAACACATTTTCTGCCAAAGAATCAATATCTATTTAGATTGACTAAAACAGCAATGAAAACAAATCTTAATCGAAAAAAAATTAAGATTAACGGATTTAAGAGATTTGTTTTTTTTCATACAATAACTATAAAATAAAATAAACACATATTCTGCCAAACATTTGAAAAAATCGTTGTCAGAGTATCAAGTATCATTCAGATTGACTAAAACAGCAATGAAAAGCAAATCTAAATCGAAAAAAACTAAGATTGACGAAAATAAGAGATTTTTTTTCATACAATAATGATGATATAAAAAAATAACACATTTTCTGCCAAACTACTGAAAAATCGTTGACAAAGTATCAAGTAACAAGTATCATTCAGATTGACTAAAACAGCAATGAAAAGTAAATATAAATTTAAAAAAAAACTAAGATTGTCGGAGATAAGAGTTTTTTTTTTCATACAATAACGATGAAATAAAAAAATAACACGTTTTCTGCCAAACTACTGAAAAAATCGTTGTCAAAGTATCAAGTATCAAGTATCATTCAGATTGACTAAAACAGCAATGAAAAGCAAATCTAAATCGAAAAAAACTAAGATTGACGAAGATAAGAGATTTTTTTTCATACAATAACGATGATATAAAAAAAAACACATATTCTGCCAAACTACTGAAAAAATCGTTGTCAAAGTATCAAGTATCAAGTATCATTCAGATTGACTAAAACAGCAATGAAAAGCAAATCTTAATCGAAAAAAACTAAGATTGACGGAGATAAGTGATTTGTTTTTTTCATACAATAACTATGAAATAAAAAAAACACATTTTCTGCCAAACATTTGAAAAAATCGTTGTCAGAGTATCAAGTATCATTCAGATTGACTAAAACAGCAATGAAAAGCAAATCTAAATCGAAAAAAACTAAGATTGACGAAGATAAGAGATTTTTTTTCATACAATAACGATGATATAAAAAAATAACACATTTTCTGCCAAACTACTGAAAAATCGTTGACAAAATATCAAGTAACAAGTATCATTCAGATTGACTAAAACAGCAATGAAAAGTAAATATAAATTTAAAAAAAAATTAAGATTGTCGGAGATAAGAGTTTTTTTTTTCATACAATAACGATGAAATAAAAACATAACACATTTTCTGCCAAAGTATCAATATCTATTAAGATTGACTAAAACAGCAATGAAAACAAATCTTAATCGAAAAAAACTAAGATTGACGGAGATAAGTGATTTGTTTTTTTCATACAATAACTATGAAATAAAAAAAACACATTTTCTGCCAAACATTTGAAAAAATCGTTGTCAGAGTATCAAGTATCAAGTATCATTCAGATTGACTAAAACAGCAATGAAAAGCAAATTTAAATTAAAAAAAACTAAGATTGACGAAGATAAGAGATTTTTTTTCATACAATAACTATGAAATAAAAAAATAACACATTTTCTGCCAAACATTTGAAAAAATCGTTGTCAAAGTATCAAGTATCAAGTATCATTCAGATTGACTAAAACAGCAATGAAAAGCAAATTTAAATTAAAAAAAACTAAGATTGACGAAGATAAGAAATTTTTTTTTTCATACAATAACGATGAAATTGAAAAAAATAACACATTTTCTGCCAAAGTATCAATATCTATTTAGATTGACTAAAACAGCAATGAAAACAAATCTTAATCGAAAAAAAATTAAGATTAACGGATTTAAGAGATTTGTTTTTTTTCATACAATAACTATAAAATAAAATAAACACATTTTCTGTCAAACATTTGAAAAAATCGTTGTCAGAGTATCAAGTATCATTCAGATTGACTAAAACAGCAATGAAAAGCAAATCTAAATTGAAAAAAACTAAGATTGACGAAGATAAGAGATTTTTTTTCATACAATAACTATGAAATAAAAAAAACACATTTTCTGCCAAACATTTGAAAAAATCGTTGTCAGAGTATCAAGTATCATTCAGATTGACTAAAACAGCAATGAAAAGCAAATCTAAATCGAAAAAAACTAAGATTGACGGAGATAAGAAATTTTTTTTTTCATACAATAACGATGAAATTGAAAAAAAAAACACATTTTCTGCCAAAGTATCAATATCTATTCAGATTGACTAAAACAGCAATGAAAACAAATCTTAATCGAAAAAAAATTAAGATTAACGGAGTTAAGAGATTTGTTTTTTTCATACAATAACTATGAAATAAAAAAAACACATTTTCTGCCAAACATTTGAAAAAATCGTTGTCAGTGTATCAAGTATCAATCAGATTGACTAAAACAGCAATGAAAAGCAAATTTAAATTAAAAAAAACTAAGATTGACGAAGATAAAGGATTTTTTTTCATACAATAACGATGAAATAAAAACATAACACATTTTCTGCCAAACATTTGAAAAAATCGTTGTCAGAGTATCAAGTATCATTCAGATTGACTAAAACAGCAATGAAAAGCAAATCTAAATCGAAAAAAACTAAGATTGACGGAGATAAGAAATTTTTTTTTTCATACAATAACGATGAAATTGAAAAAAATAACACATTTTCTGCCAAAGTATCAATATCTATTTAGATTGACTAAAACAGCAATGAAAACAAATCTTAATCGAAAAAAAATTAAGATTAACGGATTTAAGAGATTTGTTTTTTTTCATACAATAACTATAAAATAAAATAAACACATATTCTGCCAAACATTTGAAAAAATCGTTGTCAGAGTATCAAGTATCATTCAGATTGACTAAAACAGCAATGAAAAGCAAATCTAAATCGAAAAAAACTAAGATTGACGAAGATAAGAGATTTTTTTTCATACAATAACGATGATATAAAAAAATAACACATATTCTGCCAAACTACTGAAAAAATCGTTGTCAAAGTATCAAGTATCAAGTATCATTCAGATTGACTAAAACAGCAATGAAAAGCAAATCTTAATCGAAAAAAACTAAGATTGACGGAGATAAGTGATTTGTTTTTTTCATACAATAACTATGAAATAAAAAAAACACATTTTCTGCCAAACATTTTAAAAAATCGTTGTCAGAGTATCAAGTATCAAGTATCATTCAGATTGACTAAAACAGCAATGAAAAGCAAATCTAAATCGAAAAAAACTAAGATTGACGAAGATAAGAGATTTTTTTTCATACAATAACGATGATATAAAAAAAAACACATATTCTGCCAAACTACTGAAAAAATCGTTGTCAAAGTATCAAGTATCAAGTATCATTCAGATTGACTAAAACAGCAATGAAAAGCAAATCTTAATCGAAAAAAACTAAGATTGACGGAGATAAGTGATTTGTTTTTTTCATACAATAACTATGAAATAAAAAAAATACATTTTCTGCCAAACATTTGAAAAAATCGTTGTCAGAGTATCAAGTATCAAGTATCATTCAGATTGACTAAAACAGCAATGAAAAGCAAATCTAAATCGAAAAAAACTAAGATTGACGAAGATAAGAGATTTTTTTTCATACAATAACGATGATATAAAAAAATAACACATTTTCTGCCAAACTACTGAAAAATCGTTGACAAAATATCAAGTAACAAGTATCATTCAGATTGACTAAAACAGCAATGAAAAGTAAATATAAATTTTAAAAAAAATTAAGATTGTCGGAGATAAGAGTTTTTTTTTTCATACAATAACGATGAAATAAAAACATAACACATTTTCTGCCAAAGTATCAATATCTATTAAGATTGACTAAAACAGCAATGAAAACAAATCTTAATCGAAAAAAACTAAGATTGACGGAGATAAGTGATTTGTTTTTTTCATACAATAACTATGAAATAATTAAAACACATTTTCTGCCAAACATTTGAAAAAATCGTTGTCAGAGTATCAAGTATCAAGTATCATTCAGATTGACTAAAACAGCAATGAAAAGCAAATTTAAATTAAAAAAAACTAAGATTGACGAAGATAAGAGATTTTTTTTCATACAATAACTATGAAATAAAAAAATAACACATTTTCTGCCAAACATTTAAAAAAATCGTTGTCAGAGTATCAAGTATCAAGTATCATTCAGATTGACTAAAACAGCAATGAAAAGCAAATCTAAATCGAAAAAAACTAAGATTGACGAAGATAAGAAATTTTTTTTTTCATACAATAACGATGAAATTGAAAAAAATAACACATTTTCTGCCAAAGTATCAATATCTATTAAGATTGACTAAAACAGCAATGAAAACAAATCTTAATCGAAAAAAAATTAAGATTAACGGATTTAAGAGATTTGTTTTTTTTCATACAATAACTATAAAATAAAATAAACACATATTCTGCCAAACATTTGAAAAAATCGTTGTCAGAGTATCAATTATCATTCAGATTGACTAAAACAGCAATGAAAAGCAAATCTAAATCGAAAAAAACTAAGATTGACGAAGATAAGAGATTTTTTTTCATACAATAACGATGATATAAAAAAATAACACATATTCTGCCAAACTACTGAAAAAATCGTTGTCAAAGTATCAAGTATCAAGTATCATTCAGATTGACTAAAACAGCAATGAAAAGCAAATCTTAATCGAAAAAAACTAAGATTGACGGAGATAAGTGATTTGTTTTTTTCATACAATAACTATGAAATAAAAATAACACATTTTCTGCCAAACATTTGAAAAAATCGTTGTCAGAGTATCAAGTATCAAGTATCATTCAGATTGACTAAAACAGCAATGAAAAGCAAATCTAAATCGAAAAAAACTAAGATTGACGAAGATAAGAGATTTTTTTTCATACAATAACGATGATATAAAAAAAAACACATATTCTGCCAAACTACTGAAAAAATCGTTGTCAAAGTATCAAGTATCAAGTATCATTCAGATTGACTAAAACAGCAATGAAAAGCAAATCTTAATCGAAAAAAACTAAGATTGACGGAGATAAGTGATTTGTTTTTTTCATACAATAACTATGAAATAAAAAAAACACATTTTCTGCCAAACATTTGAAAAAATCGTTGTCAGAGTATCAAGTATCATTCAGATTGACTAAAACAGCAATGAAAAGCAAATCTAAATCGAAAAAAACTAAGATTGACGAAGATAAGAGATTTTTTTTCATACAATAACGATGATATAAAAAAATAACACATTTTCTGCCAAACTACTGAAAAATCGTTGACAAAATATCAAGTAACAAGTATCATTCAGATTGACTAAAACAGCAATGAAAAGTAAATATAAATTTAAAAAAAAATTAAGATTGTCGGAGATAAGAGTTTTTTTTTTCATACAATAACGATGAAATAAAAACATAACACATTTTCTGCCAAAGTATCAATATCTATTAAGATTGACTAAAACAGCAATGAAAACAAATCTTAATCGAAAAAAACTAAGATTGACGGAGATAAGTGATTTGTTTTTTTCATACAATAACTATGAAATAAAAAAAACACATTTTCTGCCAAACATTTGAAAAAATCGTTGTCAGAGTATCAAGTATCAAGTATCATTCAGATTGACTAAAACAGCAATGAAAAGCAAATCTAAATCGAAAAAAACTAAGATTGACGAAGATAAGAAATTTTTTTTTTCATACAAAAACGATGAAATTGAAAAAAATAACACATTTTCTGCCAAAGTATCAATATCTATTTAGATTGACTAAAACAGCAATGAAAACAAATCTTAATCGAAAAAAAATTAAGATTAACGGATTTAAGAGATTTGTTTTTTTTCATACAATAACTATAAAATAAAATAAACACATATTCTGCCAAACATTTGAAAAAATCGTTGTCAGAGTATCAAGTATCATTCAGATTGACTAAAACAGCAATGAAAAGCAAATCTAAATCGAAAAAAACTAAGATTGACGAAGATAAGAGATTTTTTTTCATACAATAACGATGATATAAAAAAATAACACATTTTCTGCCAAACTACTGAAAAATCGTTGACAAAATATCAAGTAATAAGTATCATTCAGATTGACTAAAACAGCAATGAAAAGCAAATCTTAATCGAAAAAAACTAAGATTGACGGAGATAAGTGATTTGTTTTTTTCATACAATAACGATGAAATAAAAAAAACACATTTTCTGCCAAACATTTGAAAAAATCGTTGTCAAAGTATCAAGTATCATTCAGATTGACTAAAACAGCAATGAAAAGCAAATCTTAATCGAAAAAAACTAAGATTGACGGAGATAAGTGATTTGTTTTTTTCATACAATAACTATGAAATAAAAATAACACATTTTCTGCCAAACATTTGAAAAAATCGTTGTCAGAGTATCAAGTATCAAGTATCATTCAGATTGACTAAAACAGCAATGAAAAGCAAATCTAAATCGAAAAAAACTAAGATTGACGAAGATAAGAGATTTTTTTTCATACAATAACGATGATATAAAAAAAAACACATATTCTGCCAAACTACTGAAAAAATCGTTGTCAAAGTATCAAGTATCAAGTATCATTCAGATTGACTAAAACAGCAATGAAAAGCAAATCTTAATCGAAAAAAACTAAGATTGACGGAGATAAGTGATTTGTTTTTTTCATACAATAACTATGAAATAAAAAAAACACATTTTCTGCCAAACATTTGAAAAAATCGTTGTCAGAGTATCAAGTATCATTCAGATTGACTAAAACAGCAATGAAAAGCAAATCTAAATCGAAAAAAACTAAGATTGACGAAGATAAGAGATTTTTTTTCATACAATAACGATGATATAAAAAAATAACACATTTTCTGCCAAACTACTGAAAAATCGTTGACAAAATATCAAGTAACAAGTATCATTCAGATTGACTAAAACAGCAATGAAAAGTAAATATAAATTTAAAAAAAAATTAAGATTGTCGGAGATAAGAGTTTTTTTTTTCATACAATAACGATGAAATAAAAACATAACACATTTTCTGCCAAAGTATCAATATCTATTAAGATTGACTAAAACAGCAATGAAAACAAATCTTAATCGAAAAAAACTAAGATTGACGGAGATAAGTGATTTGTTTTTTTCATACAATAACTATGAAATAAAAAAAACACATTTTCTGCCAAACATTTGAAAAAATCGTTGTCAGAGTATCAAGTATCAAGTATCATTCAGATTGACTAAAACAGCAATGAAAAGCAAATCTAAATCGAAAAAAACTAAGATTGACGAAGATAAGAAATTTTTTTTTTCATACAAAAACGATGAAATTGAAAAAAATAACACATTTTCTGCCAAAGTATCAATATCTATTTAGATTGACTAAAACAGCAATGAAAACAAATCTTAATCGAAAAAAAATTAAGATTAACGGATTTAAGAGATTTGTTTTTTTTCATACAATAACTATAAAATAAAATAAACACATATTCTGCCAAACATTTGAAAAAATCGTTGTCAGAGTATCAAGTATCATTCAGATTGACTAAAACAGCAATGAAAAGCAAATCTAAATCGAAAAAAACTAAGATTGACGAAGATAAGAGATTTTTTTTCATACAATAACGATGATATAAAAAAATAACACATTTTCTGCCAAACTACTGAAAAATCGTTGACAAAATATCAAGTAATAAGTATCATTCAGATTGACTAAAACAGCAATGAAAAGCAAATCTTAATCGAAAAAAACTAAGATTGACGGAGATAAGTGATTTGTTTTTTTCATACAATAACGATGAAATAAAAAAAACACATTTTCTGCCAAACATTTGAAAAAATCGTTGTCAAAGTATCAAGTATCATTCAGATTGACTAAAACAGCAATGAAAAGCAAATCTTAATCGAAAAAAACTAAGATTGACGGAGATAAGTGATTTGTTTTTTTCATACAATAACTATGAAATAAAAATAACACATTTTCTGCCAAACATTTGAAAAAATCGTTGTCAGAGTATCAAGTATCAAGTATCATTCAGATTGACTAAAACAGCAATGAAAAGCAAATCTAAATCGAAAAAAACTAAGATTGACGAAGATAAGAAATTTTTTTTTTCATACAATAACGATGAAATTGAAAAAAATAACACATTTTCTGCCAAAGTATCAATATCTATTTAGATTGACTAAAACAGCAATGAAAACAAATCTTAATCGAAAAAAAACTAAGATTGACGAAGATAAGAGATTTTTTTTCATACAATAACGATGATATAAAAAAATAACACATATTCTGCCAAACATTTGAAAAAATCGTTGTCAGAGTATCAAGTATCATTCAGATTGACTAAAACAGCAATGAAAAGCAAATCTAAATCGAAAAAAACTAAGATTGACGAAGATAAGAGATTTTTTTTCATACAATAACGATGATATAAAAAAATAACACATATTCTGCCAAACTACTGAAAAAATCGTTGTCAAAGTATCAAGTATCAAGTATCATTCAGATTGACTAAAACAGCAATGAAAAGCAAATCTTAATCGAAAAAAACTAAGATTGACGGAGATAAGTGATTTGTTTTTTTCATACAATAACTATGAAATAAAAAAAACACATTTTCTGCCAAACATTTGAAAAAATCGTTGTCAGAGTATCAAGTATCAAGTATCATTCAGATTGACTAAAACAGCAATGAAAAGCAAATCTAAATCGAAAAAAACTAAGATTGACGAAGATAAGAGATTTATTTTCATACAATAACGATGATATAAAAAAAAACACATATTCTGCCAAACTACTGAAAAAATCGTTGTCAAAGTATCAAGTATCAAGTATCATTCAGATTGACTAAAACAGCAATGAAAAGCAAATCTTAATCGAAAAAAACTAAGATTGACGGAGATAAGTGATTTGTTTTTTTCATACAATAACTATGAAATAAAAAAAACACATTTTCTGCCAAACATTTGAAAAAATCGTTGTCAGAGTATCAAGTATCAAGTATCATTCAGATTGACTAAAACAGCAATGAAAAGCAAATCTAAATCGAAAAAAACTAAGATTGACGAAGATAAGAGATTTTTTTTCATACAATAACGATGATATAAAAAAATAACACATTTTCTGCCAAACTACTGAAAAATCGTTGACAAAATATCAAGTAACAAGTATCATTCAGATTGACTAAAACAGCAATGAAAAGTAAATATAAATTTAAAAAAAAATTAAGATTGTCGGACATAAGAGTTTTTTTTTTCATACAATAACGATGAAATAAAAACATAACACATTTTCTGCCAAAGTATCAATATCTATTAAGATTGACTAAAACAGCAATGAAAACAAATCTTAATCGAAAAAAACTAAGATTGACGGAGATAAGTGATTTGTTTTTTTCATACAATAACTATGAAATAAAAAAAACACATTTTCTGCCAAACATTTGAAAAAATCGTTGTCAGAGTATCAAGTATCAAGTATCATTCAGATTGACTAAAACAGCAATGAAAAGCAAATCTAAATCGAAAAAAACTAAGATTGACGAAGATAAGAGATTTTTTTCATACAATAACGATGATATAAAAAAATAACACATATTCTGCCAAACTACTGAAAAAATCGTTGTCAAAGTATCAAGTATCATTCAGATTGACTAAAACAGCAATGAAAAGCAAATCTTAATCGAAGAAAACTAAGATTGACGGAGATAAGTGATTTGTTTTTTTCATACAATAACGATGAAATAAAAAAAAAACATTTTCTGCCAAACATTTGAAAAAATCGTTGTCAGAGTATCAAGTATCAAGTATCATTCAGATTGACTAAAACAGCAATGAAAAGCAAATCTAAATCGAAAAAAACTAAGATTGACGAAGATAAGAGATTTTTTTTCATACAATAACGATGATATAAAAAAATAACACATTTTCTGCCAAACTACTGAAAAATCGTTGACAAAATATCAAGTAACAAGTATCATTCAGATTGACTAAAACAGCAATGAAAAGTAAATATAAATTTAAAAAAAAATTAAGATTGTCGGAGATAAGAATTTTTTTTTTTCATACAATAACGATGAAATAAAAACATAACACATTTTCTGCCAAAGTATCAATATCTATTAAGATTGACTAAAACAGCAATGAAAACAAATCTTAATCGAAAAAAAATTAAGATCAACGGATTTAAGAGATTTGTTTTTTTCATACAATAACTATGAAATAAAAAAAACACATTTTCTGCCAAACATTTGAAAAAATCGTTGTCAGAGTATCAAGTATCATTCAGATTGACTAAAACAGCAATGAAAACAAATCTAAATCGAAAAAAACTAAGATTGACGAAGATAAGAGATTTTTTTTCATACAATAACGATGATATAAAAAAATAACACATTTTCTGCCAAACTACTGAAAAAATCGTTGTCAAAATATCAAGTATCAAGTATCATTCAGATTGACTAAAACAGCAATGAAAAGCAAATCTAAATCGAAAAAAACTAAGATTGACGAAGATAAGAGATTTTTTTTCATACAATAACGATGATATAAAAAAATAACACATTTTCTGCCAAACTACTGAAAAATCGTTGACAAAATATCAAGTAACAAGTATCATTCAGATTGACTAAAACAGCAATGAAAAGTAAATATAAATTTAAAAAAAAATTAAGATTGTCGGAGATAAGAGTTTTTTTTTTCATACAATAACGATGAAATAAAAACATAACACATTTTCTGCCAAAGTATCAATATCTATTAAGATTGACTAAAACAGCAATGAAAACAAATCTTAATCGAAAAAAACTAAGATTGACGGAGATAAGTGATTTGTTTTTTTCATACAATAACTATGAAATAAAAAAAACACATTTTCTGCCAAACATTTGAAAAAATCGTTGTCAGAGTATCAAGTATCAAGTATCATTCAGATTGACTAAAACAGCAATGAAAAGCAAATCTAAATCGAAAAAAACTAAGATTGACGAAGATAAGAGATTTTTTTTCATACAATAACGATGATATAAAAAAATAACACATATTCTGCCAAACTACTGAAAAAATCGTTGTCAAAGTATCAAGTATCATTCAGATTGACTAAAACAGCAATGAAAAGCAAATCTTAATCGAAAAAAACTAAGATTGACGGAGATAAGTGATTTGTTTTTTTCATACAATAACGATGAAATAAAAAAAACACATTTTCTGCCAAACATTTGAAAAAATCGTTGTCAGAGTATCAAGTATCATGTATCATTCAGATTGACTAAAACAGCAATGAAAAGCAAATCTAAATCGAAAAAAACTAAGATTGACGAAGATAAGAAATTTTTTTTCATACAATAATGATGATATAAAAAAATAACACATTTTCTGCCAAACTACTGAAAAATCGTTGACAAAATATCAAGTAACAAGTATCATTCAGATTGACTAAAACAGCAATGAAAAGTAAATATAAATTTAAAAAAAAATTAAGATTGTCGGAGATAAGAATTTTTTTTTTCATACAATAACGATGAAATAAAAACATAACACATTTTCTGCCAAAGTATCAATATCTATTAAGATTGACTAAAACAGCAATGAAAACAAATCTTAATCGAAAAAAAATTAAGATTAACGGATTTAAGAGATTTGTTTTTTTTTCATACAATAACTATGAAATAAAAAAAACACATTTTCTGCCAAACATTTGAAAAAATCGTTGTCAGAGTATCAAGTATCAAGTATCATTCAGATTGACTAAAACAGCAATGAAAAGCAAATCTAAATCGAAAAAAACTAAGATTGACGAAGATAAGAAATTTTTTTTCATACAATAATGATGATATAAAAAAATAACACATTTTCTGCCAAACTACTGAAAAATCGTTGACAAAGTATCAAGTAACAAGTATCATTCAGATTGACTAAAACAGCAATGAAAAGTAAATATAAATTTAAAAAAAAATTAAGATTGTCGGAGATAAGAGTTTTTTTTTTCATACAATAACGATGAAATAAAAACATAACACATTTTCTGCCAAAGTATCAATATCTATTAAGATTGACTAAAACAGCAATGAAAACAAATCTTAATCGAAAAAAAATTAAGATTAACGGATTTAAGAGATTTGTTTTTTTCATACAATAACTATGAAATAAAAACATAACACATTTTCTGACAAACTACTGAAAAAAACGTTGTCAGAGTATCAAGTATCAAGTATCAATCAGATTGACTAAAACAGCAATGAAAAGCAAATCTAAATCGAAAAAAACTAAGATTGACGAAGATAAGAGATTTTTTTTCATACAATAACGATGATATAAAAAAATAACACATTTTCTGCCAAACTACTGAAAAATCGTTGACAAAATATCAAGTAACAAGTATCATTCAGATTGACTAAAACAGCAATGAAAAGTAAATATAAATTTAAAAAAAAATTAAGATTGTCGGAGATAAGAGTTTTTTTTTTCATACAATAACGATGAAATAAAAACATAACACATTTTCTGCCAAAGTATCAATATCTATTAAGATTGACTAAAACAGCAATGAAAACAAATCTTAATCGAAAAAAAATTAAGATTAACGGATTTAAGAGATTTGTTTTTTTTTCATACAATAACTATGAAATAAAAAAAACACATTTTCTGCCAAACTACTGAAAAAATCGTTGTCAAAATATCAAGTATCAAGTATCATTCAGATTGACTAAAACAGCAATGAAAAGCAAATCTAAATCGAAAAAAACTAAGATTGACGAAGATAAGAGATTTTTTTTCATACAATAACGATGATATAAAAAAATAACACATTTTCTGCCAAACTACTGAAAAATCGTTGACAAAATATCAAGTAACAAGTATCATTCAGATTGACTAAAACAGCAATGAAAAGTAAATATAAATTTAAAAAAAAATTAAGATTGTCGGAGATAAGAGTTTTTTTTTTCATACAATAACGATGAAATAAAAACATAACACATTTTCTGCCAAAGTATCAATATCTATTAAGATTGACTAAAACAGCAATGAAAACAAATCTTAATCGAAAAAAAATTAAGATTAACGGATTTAAGAGATTTGTTTTTTTCATACAATAACTATGAAATAAAAACATAACACATTTTCTGACAAACTACTGAAAAAATCGTTGTCAGAGTATCAAGTATCAAGTATCATTCAGATTGACTAAAACAGCAATGAAAAGCAAATCTAAATCGAAAAAAACTAAGATTGACGAAGATAAGAGATTTTTTTTCATACAATAACGATGATATAAAAAAATAACACATTTTCTGCCAAACTACTGAAAAATCGTTGACAAAGTATCAAGTAACAAGTATCATTCAGATTGACTAAAACAGCAATGAAAAGTAAATATAAATTTTAAAAAAAACTAAGATTGTCGGAGATAAGACTTTTTTTTTTCATACAATAACGATGAAATAAAAACATAACACATTTTCTGCCAAACTACTGAAAAAATCGTTGTCAAAATATCAAGTATCAAGTATCATTCAGATTGACTAAAACAGCAATGAAAAGCAAATCTAAATCGAAAAAAACTAAGATTGACGAAGATAAGAGATTTTTTTTCATACAATAATGATGATATAAAAAAATAACACATTTTCTGCCAAACTACTGAAAAATCGTTGACAAAGTATCAAGTAACAAGTATCATTCAGATTGACTAAAACAGCAATGAAAAGTAAATATAAATTTAAAAAAAAACTAAGATTGTCGGAGATAAGAGTTTTTTTTTTCATACAATAACGATGAAATAAAAACATAACACATTTTCTGCCAAACATTTGAAAAAATCGTTGTCAGAGTATCAAGTATCAAGTATCATTCAGATTGACTAAAACAGCAATGAAAAGCAAATCTAAATCGAAAAAAACTAAGATTGACGAAGATAAGAGATTTTTTTTCATACAATAATGATGATATAAAAAAATAACACATTTTCTGCCAAACTACTGAAAAATCGTTGACAAAGTATCAAGTAACAAGTATCATTCAGATTGACTAAAACAGCAATGAAAAGTAAATATAAATTTAAAAAAAAACTAAGATTGTCGGAGATAAGAGTTTTTTTTTTCATACAATAACGATGAAATAAAAACATAACACATTTTCTGCCAAACATTTGAAAAAATCGTTGTCAGAGTATCAAGTATCAAGTATCATTCAGATTGACTAAAACAGCAATGAAAAGCAAATCTAAATCGAAAAAAACTAAGATTGACGAAGATAAGAGATTTTTTTTCATACAATAACGATGATATAAAAAAATAACACATTTTCTGCCAAACTACTGAAAAATCGTTGACAAAATATCAAGTAACAAGTATCATTCAGATTGACTAAAACAGCAATGAAAAGTAAATATAAATTAAAAAAAAAAATTAAGATTGTCGGAGATAAGAATTTTTTTTTTCATACAATAACGATGAAATAAAAACATAACACATTTTCTGTCAAAGTATCAATATCTATTAAGATTGACTAAAACAGCAATGAAAACAAATCTTAATCGAAAAAAAATTAAGATTAACGGATTTAAGAGATTTGTTTTTTTCATACAATAACTATGAAATAAAAAAAACACATTTTCTGCCAAACATTTGAAAAAATCGTTGTCAGAGTATCAAGTATCAAGTATCATTCAGATTGACTAAAACAGCAATGAAAAGCAAATCTAAATCGAAAAAAACTAAGATTGACGAAGATAAGAAATTTTTTTTTATACAATAATGATGATATAAAAAAATAACACATTTTCTGCCAAACTACTGAAAAATCGTTGACAAAGTATCAAGTAACAAGTATCATTCAGATTGACTAAAACAGCAATGAAAAGTAAATATAAATTAAAAAAAAAACTAAGATTGTCGGAGATAAGAGATTTTTTTTTCATACAATAACGATGAAATAAAAACATAACACATTTTCTGCCAAAGTATCAATATCTATTAAGATTGACTAAAACAGCAATGAAAACAAATCTTAATCGAAAAAAAATTAAGATTAACGGATTTAAGAGATTTGTTTTTTTCATACAATAACTATGAAATAAAAAAAACACATTTTCTGCCAAACATTTGAAAAAATCGTTGTCAGAGTATCAAGTATCAAGTATCATTCAGATTGACTAAAACAGCAATGAAAAGCAAATCTAAATCGAAAAAAACTAAGATTGACGAAGATAAGAGATTTTTTTTCATACAATAACGATGATATAAAAAAATAACACATTTTCTGCCAAACTACTGAAAAATCGTTGACAAAATATCAAGTAACAAGTATCATTCAGATTGACTAAAACAGCAATGAAAAGTAAATATAAATTTAAAAAAAAATTAAGATTGTCGGAGATAAGAGTTTTTTTTTTCATACAATAACGATGAAATTAAAACATAACACATTTTCTGCCAAAGTATCAATATCTATTAAGATTGACTAAAACAGCAATGAAAACAAATCTTAATCGAAAAAAACTAAGATTGACGAAGATAAGAGATTTTTTTTCATACAATAATGATGATATAAAAAAATAACACATTTTCTGCCAAACTACTGAAAAATTGTTGACAAAGTATCAAGTAACAAGTATCATTCAGATTGACTAAAACAGCAATGAAAAGTAAATATAAATTTAAAAAAAAACTAAGATTGTCGGAGATAAGAGTTTTTTTTTTCATACAATAACGATGAAATAAAAACATAACACATTTTCTGCCAAACATTTGAAAAAATCGTTGTCAGAGTATCAAGTATCAAGTATCATTCAGATTGACTAAAACAGCAATGAAAAGCAAATCTTAATCGAAAAAAACTAAGATTGACGAAGATAAGAGATTTTTTTTCATACAATAACGATGATATAAAAAAATAACACATTTTCTGCCAAACTACTGAAAAATCGTTGACAAAGTATCAAGTAACAAGTATCATTCAGATTGACTAAAACAGCAATGAAAAGTAAATATAAATTTAAAAAAAAACTAAGATTGTCGGAGATAAGAGTTTTTTTTTTCATACAATAACGATGAAATAAAAAAATAACACATTTTCTGCCAAACATTTGAAAAAATCGTTGTCAGAGTATCAAGTATCAAGTATCATTCAGATTGACTAAAACAGCAATGAAAAGCAAATCTAAATCGAAAAAAACTAAGATTGACGAAGATAAGAGATTTGTTTTTTCATACAATAACGATGAAATAAAAAAATAACACATTTTCTGCCAAACATTTGAAAAAATCGTTGTCAGAGTATCAAGTATCAAGTATCATTCAGATTGACTAAAACAGCAATGAAAAGCAAATCTTAATCGAAAAAAACTAAGATTGACGAAGATAAGAGATTTTTTTTCATACAATAACGATGATATAAAAAAATAACACATTTTCTGCCAAACTACTGAAAAATCGTTGACAAAGTATCAAGTAACAAGTATCATTCAGATTGACTAAAACAGCAATGAAAAGCAAATCTAAATCGAAAAAAACTAAGATTGACGGAGATAAGAGATTTGTTTTTTCATACAATAACGATGAAATAAAAAAATAACACATTTTCTGCCAAACATTTGAAAAAATCGTTGTCAGAGTATCAAGTATCAAGTATCATTCAGATTGACTAAAACAGCAATGAAAAGCAAATCTAAATCGAAAAAAACTAAGATTGACGAAGATAAGAGATTTGTTTTTTCATACAATAACGATGAAATAAAAAAATAACACATTTTCTGCCAAACTACTGAAAAAATCGTTGTCAAAGTATCAAGTATCATTCATTTTGACTAAAACAACAATAAAAAGCAAATCTAAATCGAAAAAAATTAAGATTGACGGAGATAAGAGATTTTTTTTTCATACAATAACGATGAAATTGAAAAAAAAAAACATTTTCTGCCAAAGTATCAATATCTATTTAGATTGACTAAAACAGCAATGAAAACAAATCTTAATCGAAAAAAAATTAAGATTAACGGATTTAAGATATTTGTTTTTTTTCATACAATAACTATGAAATAAAAAAAACACATTTTCTGCCAAACATTTGAAAAAATCGTTGTCAGAGTATCAAGTAACAAGTATCATTCAGATTGACTAAAACAGCAATGAAAAGCAAATCTAAATCGAAAAAAACTAAGATTGACGGAGATAAGAAATTTTTTTTTTCATACAATAACGATGAAATTGAAAAAAAAACACATTTTCTGCCAAAGTATCAATATCTATTTAGATTGACTAAAACAGCAATGAAAACAAATCTTAATCGAAAAAAAATTAAGATTAACGGATTTAAGAGATTTGTTTTTTTATATACAATAACTATGAAATAAAAAAAAACACATTTTCTGCCAAACATTTGAAAAAATCGTTGTCAGAGTATCAAGTATCATTCAGATTGACTAAAACAGCAATGAAAAGCAAATCTTAATCGAAAAAAACTAAGATTGACGGAGATAAGAGATTTTTTTTTTCATACAATAACGATGAAATTGAAAAAAAAACACATTTTATGCCAAAGTATCAATATCTATTAAGATTGACTAAAACAGCAATGAAAACAAATCTTAATCGAAAAAAATTAAGATTAACGGTTATCGTTGTCAAAATATCAAGTATCAAGTATTATTCAGATTGACTAAAAAAGCAATGAAAAGCAAATCTAAATCGAAAAAAACTAAGATTGACGAAGATAAGAGATTTTTTTTCATACAATAACGATGATATAAAAAAATAACACATTTTCTGCCAAACTACTGAAAAATCGTTGACAAAGTATCAAGTAACAAGTATCATTCAGATTGACTAAAACAGCAATGAAAAGTAAATATAAATTTAAAAAAAAACTAAGATTGTCGGAGATAAGAGATTTTTTTTCATACAATAACGATGAAATAAAAACATAACACATTTTCTGCCAAACTACTGAAAAAATCGTTGTCAAAATATCAAGTATCAAGTATCATTCAGATTGATTAAAACAGCAATGAAAAGCAAATCTAAATCGAAAAAAACTAAGATTGACGAAGATAAGAGATTTTATTTCATACAATAACGATGATATAAAAAAATAACACATTTTCTGCCAAACTACTGAAAAATCGTTGACAAAATATCAAGTAACAAGTATCATTCAGATTGACTAAAACAGCAATGAAAAGTAAATATAAATTTAAAAAAAAATTAAGATTGTCGGAGATAAGAGTTTTTTTTTTCATACAATAACGATGAAATAAAAACATAACACATTTTCTGCCAAATTATCAATATCTATTAAGATTGACTAAAACAGCAATGAAAACAAATCTTAATCGAAAAAAAATTAAGATTAACGGATTTAAGAGATTTGTTTTTTTCATACAATAATGATGATATAAAAAAATAACACATTTTCTGCCAAACTACTGAAAAATCGTTGACAAAGTATCAAGTAACAAGTATCATTCAGATTGACTAAAACAGCAATGAAAAGTAAATATAAATTTAAAAAAAAACTAAGATTGTCGGAGATAAGAGTTTTTTTTTTCATACAATAACGATGAAATAAAAACATAACACATTTTCTGCCAAACATTTGAAAAAATCGTTGTCAGAGTATCAAGTATCAAGTATCATTCAGATTGACTAAAACAGCAATGAAAAGCAAATCTAAATCGAAAAAAACTAAGATTGACGAAGATAAGAGATTTTTTTTCATACAATAACAATGATATAAAAAAATAACACATTTTCTGCCAAACTACTGAAAAATCGTTGACAAAGTATCAAGTAACAAGTATCATTCAGATTGACTAAAACAGCAATGAAAAGTAAATATAAATTTAAAAAAAACTAAGATTGTCGGAGATAAGAGTTTTTTTTTTCATACAATAACGATGAAATAAAAACATAACACATTTTCTGCCAAACTACTGAAAAAATCGTTGTCAAAATATCAAGTATCATTCAGATTGACTAAAATAGCAATGAAAAGCAAATCTAAATCGAAAAAAACTAAGATTGACGAAGATAAGAGATTTTTTTTCATACAATAACGATGATATAAAAAAATGACACATTTTCTGCCAAACTACAGAAAAATCGTTGACAAAGTATCAAGTAACAAGTATCATTCAGATTGACTAAAACAGCAATGAAAAGCAAATCTAAATCGAAAAAAACTAAGATTGACGAAGATAAGAGATTTGTTTTTTCATACAATAACGATGAAATAAAAAAACAACACATTTCCGCCAAACATTTGAAAAAATCGTTGTCAGAGTATCAAGTATCAAGTATCATTCAGATTGACTAAAACAGCAATGAAAAGCAAATCTAAATCGAAAAAAACTAAGATTGACGAAGATAAGAGATTTTTTTTCATACAATAATGATGATATAAAAAAATAACACATTTTCTGCCAAACTACTGAAAAATCGTTGACAAAGTATCAAGTAACAAGTATCATTCAGATTGACTAAAACAGCAATGAAAAGTAAATATAAATTTAAAAAAAAACTAAGATTGTCGGAGATAAGAGTTATTTTTTTTCATACAATAACGATGAAATAAAAACATAACACATTTTCTGCCAAACTACTGAAAAAATCGTTGTCAAAATATCAAGTATCATTCAGATTGACTAAAATAGCAATGAAAAGCAAATCTAAATCGAAAAAAACTAAGATTGACGAAGATAAGAGATTTTTTTTCATACAATAACGATGATATAAAAAAATAACACATTTTCTGCCAAACTACAGAAAAATCGTTGACAAAGTATCAAGTAACAAGTTTCATTCAGATTGACTAAAACAGCAATGAAAAGCAAATCTAAATCGAAAAAAACTAAGATTGACGAAGATAATAGATTTGTTTTTTCATACAATAACGATGAAATTAAAAAATAACACATATTCTGCCAAACTACTGAAAAAGTCGTTGTCAAAGTATCAAGTATCATTCAGATTGACTAAAACAACAATAAAAAGCAAATCTAAATGGAAAAAAATTAAGATTGACGGAGATAAGAGATTTTTTTTTTCATACAATAACGATGAAATTGAAAAAAAAAACACATTTTCTGCCAAAGTATCAATATCTATTTAGATTGACTAAAACAGCAATGAAAACAAATCTTAATCGAAAAAAAAATTAAGATTAACGGATTTAAGAGATTTGTTTTTTTCATACAATAACTATGAAATAAAAAAAACACATTTTCTGCCAAACATTTGAAAAAATCATTGTCAGAGTATCAAGTATCAAGTATCATTCAGATTGACTAAAACAGCAATGAAAAGCAAATCTAAATTGAAAAAAACTAAGATTGACGAAGATAAGAGATTTTTTTTCATACAATAACGATGATATAAAACAAATAACACATATTCTGCCAAACTACTGAAAAAATCGTTGTCAAAGTATCAAGTATCATTCAGATTGACTAAAAAAGCAATGAAAAGCAAATCTTAATCGAAAAAAACTAAGATTGACGGAGATAAGAGATTTTTTTTTTCATACAATAACGATGAAATTGAAAAAAAAACACATTTTCTGCCAAAGTATCAATATCTATTTAGATTGACTAAAACAGCAATGAAAACAAATCTTAATCGAAAAAAAATTAAGATTAACGGATTTAAGAGATTTGTTTTTTTTCATACAATAACTATGAAATAAAAAAAACACATTTTCTGCCAAACATTTGAAAAAATCGTTGTCAGAGTATCAAGTATCATTCAGATTGACTAAAACAGCAATGAAAAGCAAATCTAAATTAAAAAAAACTAAGATTGACGAAGATAAGAGATTTTTTTTCATACAATAACTATGAAATAAAAAAAAACACATTTTCTGCCAAATATTTGAAAAAATCGTTGTCAGAGTATCAAGTAACAAGTATCATTCAGATTGACTAAAACAGCAATGAAAAGCAAATCTAAATCGAAAAAAAATAAGATTGACGGAGATAAGAAATTTTTTTTTTCATACAATAACGATGAAATTGAAAAAAAAAACACATTTTCTGCCAAAGTATCAATATCTATTTAGATTGACTAAAACAGCAATGAAAACAAATCTTAATCGAAAAAAAATTAAGATTAACGGATTTAAGAGATTTGTTTTTTTTCATACAATAACTATGAAATGAAAAAAACACATTTTCTGCCAAACATTTGAAAAAATCGTTGTCAGAGTATCAAGTATCATTCAGATTGACTAAAACAGCAATGAAAAGCAAATTTAAATTAAAAAAAACTAAGATTGACGAAGATAAGAAATTTTTTTTTTTCATACAATAACGATGAAATTGAAAAAAAAACACATTTTATGCCAAAGTATCAATATCTATTAAGATTGACTAAAACAGCAATGAAAACAAATCTTAATCGAAAAAAATTAAGATTAACGGTTATCGTTGTCAAAATATCAAATATCAAGTATTATTCAGATTGACTAAAACAGCAATGAAAAGCAAATCTAAATCGAAAAAAACTAAGATTGACGAAGATAAGAGATTTTTTTTCATACAATAACGATGATATAAAAAAATAACACATTTTCTGCCAAACTACTGAAAAAATCGTTGTCAAAGTATCAAGTATCATTCAGATTGACTAAAACAGCAATGAAAAGTAAATCTAAATTGAAAAAATATTAAGATTGGAGGAGTTAAGAGTTTTTTTTAAATAAAAAAATAACACATTTTCTGCCAAACTACTGAAAAAATCGTTGTCAAAGTATCAAGTATCAAGTATCAAGTATTATTCAGATTGACTAAAACAGCAATGAAAAGCAAATCTAAAATGAAAAAAAATTAAGATTGAGGGTGATAAGAGTTTTTTTTTTCATACAATATCGATGAAATAAAAAAAATTACACATTTTCTGCCAAACTACTGAAAAATCGTAGTCAAAGTATCAAGTATCATTCAGATTGACTAAAACAGCAATGAAAAGCAAATCTAAATCGAAAAAAACTAAGATTGACGGAGATAAGAAATTTTTTTTTTCATACAATAACGATGAAATAAAAAAATAACACATTTTCTGCCAAACTACTGAAAAAATCGTTGTCAAAGTATCAAGTATAATTCATATTGACTAAAACAGCAATAAAAAGCAAATCTTAATTGAATAAAACTAAGATTGACGGATTTCAGAGATTTGCTTTTTTCGTACAATAACGATGAAATAAAAACATAACACATTTTCTGACAAACTACTGAAAAAATCGTTGTCAAAGTATCAAGTAACAAGTATCATTCAGATTGACTAAAACAGCAATGAAAACAAATCTTAATCGAAAAAAATTAAGATTAACGGATTTAAGAGATTTGTTTTTTTCATACAATTACTATGAAATAAAAAAAACACATTTTCTGCCAAACATTTGAAAAAATCATTGTCAGAGTATCAAGTATCAAGTATCATTCAGATTGACTAAAACAGCAATGAAAAGCAAATCTAAATTGAAAAAAACTAAGATTGACGAAGATAAGAGATTTTTTTTCATACAATAACGATGATATAAAACAAATAACACATATTCTGCCAAACTACTGAAAAAATCGTTGTCAAAGTATCAAGTATCAAGTATCATTCAGATTGACTAAAACAGCAATGAAAAGCAAATCTTAATCGAAAAAAACTAAGATTGACGGAGATAAGAGATTTTTTTTTTCATACAATAACGATGAAATTGAAAAAAAAAACACATTTTCTGCCAAAGTATCAATATCTATTTAGATTGACTAAAACAGCAATGAAAACAAATCTTAATCGAAAAAAAATTAAGATTAACGGATTTAAGAGATTTGTTTTTTTTCATACAATAACTATGAAATAAAAAAAACACATTTTCTGCCAAACATTTGAAAAAATCGTTGTCAGAGTATCAAGAATCATTCAGATTGACTAAAACAGCAATGAAAAGCAAATCTAAATTAAAAAAAACTAAGATTGACGAAGATAAGAGATTTTTTTTCATACAATAACTATGAAATAAAAAAAACACATTTTCTGCCAAACATTTGAAAAAATCGTTGTCAGAGTATCAAGTAACAAGTATCATTCAGATTGACTAAAACAGCAATGAAAAGCAAATCTAAATCGAAAAAAACTAAGATTGACGGAGATAAGAAATTTTTTTTTTCATACAATAACGATGATATAAAAAAATAACACATTTTCTGTCAAACTACTGAAAAAATCGTTGTCAAAGTATCAAGTATCATTCAGATTGACTAAAACAGCAATGAAAAGTAAATCTAAATTGAAAAAATATTAAGATTGGAGGAGTTAAGAGTTTTTTTTTTCATACAATATCGATGAAATAAAAAAAATTACACATTTTCTGCCAAACTACTGAAAAATCGTAGTCAAAGTATCAAGTATCAAGTATCATTCAGATTGACTAAAACAGCAATGAAAAGCAAATCTTAATCGAAAAAAACTAAGATTGACGGAGATAAGAAATTTTTTTTTTCATACAATAACGATGAAATAAAAAAATAACACATTTTCTGCCAAACTACTGAAAAAATCGTTGTCAAAGTATCAAGTATAATTCATATTGACTAAAACAGCAATAAAAAGCAAATCTTAATTGAATAAAACTAAGATTGACGGATTTCAGAGATTTGCTTTTTTCGTACAATAACGATGAAATAAAAACATAACACATTTTCTGACAAACTACTGAAAAAATCGTTGTCAAAGTATCAAGTAACAAGTATCATTCAGATTGACTAAAACAGCAATGAAAACAAATCTTATTCGAAAAAAAATTAAGATTAACGGATTTAAGAAATTTTTTTTTTCCATACAATAACATGAAATAAAAAAAACACATTTTCTGTCAAACATTTGAAAAAATCGTTGTCAAAGTATCAAGTATCATTCAGATTGACTAAAACAGCAATGAAAAGTAAATCTAAATTGAAAAAAAATTAAGATTGGAGGAGTTAAGAGTTTTTTTTTAAATAAAAAAATAACACATTTTCTGCCAAACTACTGAAAAAATCGTTGTCAAAGTATCAAGTATCAAGTATCATTCAGATTAACTAAAACAGCTAATCTAAATTGAAAAAAAATTAAGATTGACGGAGATAAGATTTTTTTTTCATACAATAACGATGAAATAAAAAAATAACACATTTTCTGCCAAACTACTGAAAAAATCGTTGTCAAAGTATCAAGTATCATTCATATTGACTAAAACAGCAATGAAAAGTAAATCTAAATTGAAAAAAAATTAAGATTGGAGGAGTTAAGAGTTTTTTTTTAAATAAAAAAATAACACATTTTCTGCCAAACTACTG
Source organism: Ptychoptera albimana (assembly GCA_961205885.1). Classification (NCBI taxonomy): domain Eukaryota; kingdom Metazoa; phylum Arthropoda; class Insecta; order Diptera; family Ptychopteridae; genus Ptychoptera; species Ptychoptera albimana. The sequence goes on from OY540801.1 coordinate 48,523,501, forward strand.
AAAAAATCGTTGTCAAAGTATCAAGTATCATTCAGATTAACTTAAACAGCAATGAAAAGCCAATCTAAATTGAAAAAAAATTAAGATTTACGGAGATAAGAGATTTTTTTTTTCATACAATAACGATGAAATAAAAAAATAACACATTTTCTGCCAAACTACTGAAAAAATCGTTGTCAAAGTATCAAGTATCATTCATATTGACTAAAACAGCAATAAAAAGCAAATCTTAATTGAAAAATAATTAAGATTATCGGATATAAGAAATTTTTTTTTCATACAATAACGATGAAATTGAAAAAAAACACATTTTCTGCCAAAGTATCAATATCTATTAAGATTGACTAAAACAGCAATGAAAACAAATCTTAATCGAAAAAAAAATTAAGATTAACGGATTTAAGAGATTTGTTTTTTTCATACAATAACTATGAAATAAAAAAACACATTTTCTGCCAAACTACTGAAAAAATCGTTGCCATAGTATCAAGTATGAATTAACATTCAGATTGACTAAAACAGCAATGAAAGCAAATCTAAATCGAAAAAAACTAAGATTGACGGAGATAAGAGATTTTTTGTCATACAATAACGATAAAATAAAAAAATAACACATTTTCTGCCAAACTACTGAAAAAATTGATGTCAGAGTATCAAGTATCATTCAGATTGACTAAAACAGCAATGAAAAGTAAATCTAAATCGAAAAAAACTAAGATTGACGAAGATAAGAGATTTTTTTTCATACAATAACTATGAAATAAAAAAAACACATTTTCCGCCAAACTACTGACAAACCGTTGACAAAGTATCAAGTAACAAGTATCATTCAGATTGACTAAAACAGCAATGAAAAGTAAATATAAATTTAAAAAAAATTAAGATAATCGGAGATAAGAGTTTTTTTTTTCATACAATTACGATGAAATAAAAAAATAACACATTTTCAGTCAAACTACTGAAAAAATCGTTGTCAAAATATCAAGTATCAAGTATCATTCAGATTGACTAAAACAGCAATGAAAAGTAAATTTAAATTGAAAAAAAATTAAGATTGAAGGAGTAAAGAGTTTGTTTTTAAATAAAAAAATAACACATTTTCAGCCAAACTACTGAAAAAATCGTTGTCAAAGTATCAAGTATCATTCAGATTGACTAAAACAGCAATGAAAAGTAAATCTAAATTGAAAAAAAATTAAGATTGTCGGAGATAAGAGATTTTTTTTTCATACAATAACGATGAAATAAAAACAAAACACATTTTCTGACAAACTACTGAAAAAATCGTTGTCAAAGTATCAAGTATCAAGTAACAAGTATCATTCAGATTGACTAAAACAGCAATGAAAAGCAATTCTAAATCGAAAAAAACTAAGATTGACGAAGATAAGAGATTTTTTTTCATACAATAACTTTGAAATAAAAAAATAACACATTTTCTGCCAAACTACTGAAAAAATCGTTGTCAAAGTATCAAGTATCAAGTATCATTCAGATTGACTAAAACAGCAATGAAAAGCAAATCTTAATCGAAAAAAACTAAGATTGACGGAGATAAGAGATTTTTTTTTTCATACAATAACGATGAAATTGAAAAAAAAAACACATTTTCTGCCAAAGTATCAATATCTATTTAGATTGACTAAAACAGCAATGAAAACAAATCTTAATCGAAAAAAAATTAAGATTAACGGATTTAAGAGATTTGTTTTTTTTCATACAATAACTATGAAATAAAAAAAACACATTTTCTGCCAAACATTTGAAAAAATCGTTGTCAGAGTATCAAGTATCATTCAGATTGACTAAAACAGCAATGAAAAGTAAATCTAAATTGAAAAAAAATTAAGATTGTCGGAGATAAGAGATTTTTTTTTCATACAATAACGATGAAATAAAAACAAAACACATTTTCTGACAAACTACTGAAAAAATCGTTGTCAAAGTATCAAGTATCAAGTAACAAGTATCATTCAGATTGACTAAAACAGCAATGAAAAGCAATTCTAAATGAAAAAAAATTAAGATTGAGGGTGATAAGAGTTTTTTTTTTCATACAATTACGATGAAATAAAAAAATAACACATTTTCAGTCAAACTACTGAAAAAATCGTTGTCAAAATATCAAGTATCAAGTATCATTCAGATTGACTAAAACAGCAATGAAAAGTAAATTTAAATTGAAAAAAAATTAAGATTGAAGGAGTAAAGAGTTTGTTTTTAAATAAAAAAATAACACATTTTCAGCCAAACTACTGAAAAAATCGTTGTCAAAGTATCAAGTATCATTCAGATTGACTAAAACAGCAATGAAAAGTAAATCTAAATTGAAAAAAAATTAAGATTGTCGGAGATAAGAGATTTTTTTTTCATACAATAACGATGAAATAAAAACAAAACACATTTTCTGACAAACTACTGAAAAAATCGTTGTCAAAGTATCAAGTATCAAGTAACAAGTATCATTCAGATTGACTAAAACAGCAATGAAAAGCAATTCTAAATCGAAAAAAACTAAGATTGACGAAGATAAGAGATTTTTTTTCATACAATAACTTTGAAATAAAAAAATAACACATTTTCTGCCAAACTACTGAAAAAATCGTTGTCAAAGTATCAAGTATCATTCAGATTGACTAAAACAGCAATGAAAAGTAAATCTAAATTGAAAAAAAATTAATATTGGAGGAGTTAAGAGTTTTTTTTTAAATAAAAAAATAAAACATTTTCTGCCAAACTACTGAAAAAATCGTTGTCAAAGTATCAAGTATCAAGTATCAGGTATCATTCAGATTTACTAAAACAGCAATGAAAAGCAAATCTAAATCGAAAAAAATTAAGATTGACGGAGATAAGAGATTTTTTTTTTCATACAATAACGATGAAATAAGAAAATAACAAATTTTCAGACAAACTACTGAAAAAATCGTTGTCATAGTATCAAGTATCATTCAGATTGACTAAAACAGCAATGAAAAGCAAATCTAAATCGAAAAAAAATTAAGATTGACGGAGATAAGAGTTTTTTTTTCATACAATAACGATGAAATAAAAAAATAACACATTTTTTGCCAAACTACTGAAAAAATCGTTGTCAAAGTATCAAGTATCATTCAGATTCACAAAAACAGCAATGAAAAGAAAATCTAAATTGAAACAAAATTAAGATTGGAGGAGTTAAGAGTTTTTTTTTTATAAAAAAATAACACATTTTCTGCCAAACTACTGAAAAAATCGTTGTCAAAGTATCAAGTATCAAGTATCAGGTATCATTCAGATTTACTAAAACAGCAATGAAAAGCAAATCTAAATCGAAAAAAATTAAGATTGACGGAGATAAGAGATTTTTTTTTTCATACAATAACGATGAAATAAAAAAAACACATTTTCTGCCAAACTTCTTAAAAAATCGTTGTCAAAGTATCAAGTATCATTCAGATTGACTAAAACAGCAATGAAAAGCAAATCTAAATCGAAAAAAACTAAGATTGATGGAGATAAGAAATTTTTTTTTTTCATCCAATAACGATGAAATTGAAAAAAAAAACACATTTTCTGCCAAAGTATCAATATCTATTAAGATTGACTAAAACAGCAATGAAAACAAATCTTAATCGAAAAAAAAATAAAATTAACGGATTTAAGAGATTTGTTTTTTTCATACAATAACGATGATATAAAAAAATAACACATATTCTGCCAAACTACTGAAAAAATCGTTGTCAAAGTATCAAGTAACAAGTATCATTCAGATTGACTAAAACAGCAATGAAAACAAATCTTAATCGAAAAAAAAATTAAGATTAACGGATTTAAGAGATTTGTTTTTTTCATACAATAACTATGAAATAAAAAAAACACATTTTCTGCCAAACATTTGAAAAAATCATTGTCAGAGTATCAAGTATCAAGTATCATTCAGATTGACTAAAACAGCAATGAAAAGCAAATCTAAATTGAAAAAAACTAAGATTGACGAAGATAAGAGATTTTTTTTCATACAATAACGATGATATAAAACAAATAACACATATTCTGCCAAACTACTGAAAAAATCGTTGTCAAAGTATCAAGTATCAAGTATCATTCAGATTGACTAAAACAGCAATGAAAAGCAAATCTTAATCGAAAAAAACTAAGATTGACGGAGATAAGAGATTTTTTTTTTCATACAATAACGATGAAATTGAAAAAAAAAACACATTTTCTGCCAAAGTATCAATATCTATTTAGATTGACTAAAACAGCAATGAAAACAAATCTTAATCGAAAAAAAATTAAGATTAACGGATTTAAGAGATTTGTTTTTTTTCATACAATAACTATGAAATAAAAAAAACACATTTTCTGCCAAACATTTGAAAAAATCGTTGTCAGAGTATCAAGTATCATTCAGATTGACTAAAACAGCAATGAAAAGTAAATCTAAATTGAAAAAATATTAAGATTGGAGGAGTTAAGAGTTTTTTTTTAAATAAAAAAATAACACATATTCTGCCAAACTACTGAAAAAATCGTTGTCAAAGTATCAAGTATCAAGTATCAAGTATTATTCAGATTGACTAAAACAGCAATGAAAAGCAAATCTAAAATGAAAAAAAATTAAGATTGAGGGTGATAAGAGTTTTTTTTTTCATACAATATCGATGAAATAAAAAAAATTACACATTTTCTGCCAAACTACTGAAAAATCGTAGTCAAAGTATCAAGTATCAAGTATCATTCAGATTGACTAAAACAGCAATGAAAAGCAAATCTTAATCGAAAAAAACTAAGATTGACGGAGATAAGAAATTTTTTTTTTCATACAATAAAGATGAAATAAAAAAATAACACATTTTCTGCCAAACTACTGAAAAAATCGTTGTCAAAGTATCAAGTATAATTCATATTGACTAAAACAGCAATGAAAAGCAAATCTTAATCGAATAAAACTAAGATTGACGGATTTCAGAGATTTGCTTTTTTCGTACAATAACGATGAAATAAAAACATAACACATTTTCTGACAAACTACTGAAAAAATCGTTGTCAAAGTATCAAGTAACAAGTATCATTCAGATTGACTAAAACAGCAATGAAAACAAATCTTATTCGAAAAAAATTAAGATTAACGGATTTAAGAGATTTTTTTTTTTCCATACAATAACATGAAATAAAAAAAACACATTTTCTGCCAAACATTTGAAAAAATCGTTGTCAAAGTATCAAGTATCATTCAGATTGACTAAAACAGCAATGAAAAGTAAATCTAAATTGAAAAAAAATTAAGATTGACGGAGTTAAGAGTTTTTTTTTAAATAAAAAAATAACATATTTTCTGCTAAACTACTGAAAAAATCGTTGTCAAAGTATCAAGTATCAAGTATCATTCAGATTAACTAAAACAGCAATGAAAAGCTAATCTAAATTGAAAAAAAATTAAGATTGACGGAGATAAGATTTTTTTTTCATACAATAACGATGAAATAAAAAAATAACACATTTTCTGCCAAACTACTGAAAAAATCGTTGTCAAAGTATCAAGTATCATTCATATTGACTAAAACAGCAATGAAAAGTAAATCTAAATTGAAAAAAAATTAAGATTGGAGGAGTTAAGAGTTTTTTTTTAAATAAAAAAATAACACATTTTCTGCCAAACTACTGAAAAAATCGTTGTCAAAGTATCAAGTATCAAGTATCATTCAGATTAACTTAAACAGCAATGAAAAGCCAATCTAAATTGAAAAAAAATTAAGATTTACGGAGATAAGAGATTTTTTTTTTCATACAATAACGATGAAATAAAAAAATAACACATTTTCTGCCAAACTACTGAAAAAATCGTTGTCAAAGTATCAAGTATCATTCAGATTCACAAAAACAGCAATGAAAAGAAAATCTAAATTGAAACAAAATTAAGATTGGAGGAGTTAAGAGTTTTTTTTTTATAAAAAAATAACACATTTTCTGCCAAACTACTGAAAAAATCGTTGTCAAACTATCAAGTATCAAGTATCAGGTATCATTCAGATTTACTAAAACAGCAATGAAAAGCAAATCTAAATCGAAAAAAATTAAGATTGACGGAGATAAGAGATTTTTTTTTTCATACAATAACGATGAAATAAAAAAAACACATTTTCTGCCAAACTTCTGAAAAAATCGTTGTCAAAGTATCAAGTATCATTCAGATTGACTAAAACAGCAATGAAAAGCAAATCTAAATCGAAAAAAACTAAGATTGATGGAGATAAGAAATTTTTTTTTTTCATCCAATAACGATGAAATTGAAAAAAAAAACACATTTTCTGCCAAAGTATCAATATCTATTAAGATTGACTAAAACAGCAATGAAAACAAATCTTAATCGAAAAAAAAATAAGATTAACGGATTTAAGAGATTTGTTTTTTTCATACAATAACGATGATATAAAAAAATAACACATATTCTGCCAAACTACTGAAAAAATCGTTGTCAAAGTATCAAGTATCATTCATATTGACTAAAACAGCAATAAAAAGCAAATCTTAATTGAAAAATAATTAAGATTGACGGATTTAAGAGATTTGCTTTTTTCGTACAATAACGATGAAATAAAAACATAACACATTTTCTGACAAACTACTGAAAAAATCAATGTCAAAGTATCAAGTAACAAGTATCATTCAGAATTGACTAAAACAGCAATGAAAACAAATCTTATTCGAAAAAAAATTAAGATTAACGGATTTAAGAGATTTGTTTTTTCCATACAATAACATGAAATAAAAAAAACACATTTTCTGCCAAACATTTGAAAAAATCGTTGTCAAAGTATCAAGTATCATTCAGATTGACTAAAACAGCAATGAAAAGTAAATCTAAATTGAAAAAAAATTAAGATTGGAGGAGTTAAGAGTTTTTTTTTAAATAAAAAAATAAAACATTTTCTGCCAAACTACTGAAAAAATCGTTGTCAAAGTATCAAGTATCATTCAGATTGACTAAAAAAGCAATGAAAAGTAAATCTAAATTGAAAAAAAATTAAGATTGGAGGAGTTAAGAGTTTTTTTTTAAATAAAAAAATAAAACATTTTCTGCCAAACTACTGAAAAAATCGTTGTCAAAGTATCAAGTATCATTCAGATTGACTAAAAAAGCAATGAAAAGTAAATCTAAATTGAAAAAAAATTAAGATTGGAGGAGTTAAGATTTTTTTTTCATACAATAACGATGAAATAAAAAAATAACACATTTTCTGCCAAACTACTGAAAAAATCGTTGTCAAAGTATCAAGTATCATTTATATTGACTAAAACAGCAATGAAAAGTAAATCTAAATTGAAAATAAATTAAGATTGGAGGAGTTAAGAGTTTTTTTTTAAATAAAAAAATAAAACATTTTCTGCCAAACTACTGAAAAAATCGTTGTCAAAGTATCAAGTATCATTCAGATTGACTAAAAAAGCAATGAAAAGTAAATCTAAATTGAAAAAAAATTAAGATTGGAGGAGATAAGAGTTTTTTTTTCATACAATAACGATGAAATTGAAAAAAAACACATTTTCTGCCAAAGTATCAATATCTATTAAGATTGACTAAAACAGCAATGAAAAGAAAATCTAAATTGAAACAAAATTAAGATTGGAGGAGTTAAGAGTTTTTTTTTAAATAAAAAAATAACACATTTTCTGCCAAACATTTGAAAAAATCGTTGTCAAAGTATCAAGTATCAGGTATCATTCAGATTTACTAAAACAGCAATGAAAAGCAAATCTAAATCGAAAAAAATTAAGATTGACGGAGATAAGAGATTTTTTTTTTCATACAATAACGATGAAATAAAAATAACACATTTTCAGCCAAACTACTGAAAAAATCGTTGTCAAAGTATCAAGTATCATTTAGATTGACTAAAACAGCAATGAAAAGTAACTCTAGATTGAAAAAATATTAAGATTGAAGGAGTCAAGAGTTTGTTTTTAAATAAAAAAATAACACATTTTCAGCCAAACTACTGAAAAAATCGTTGTCAAAATATCAAGTATCAAGTATCATTCAGATTGACTAAAACAGCAATGAAAAGCAAATCTAAATTGAAAAAATATTAAGATTGGAGGAGATAAGAGTTTTTTTTTCATACAATAACGATGAAATTGAAAAAAAAAACACATTTTCTGCCAAAGTATCAAGATTATTAAGATTGACTAAAACAGCAATGAAAAGCAAATCTAAATTGAAAAAAAAATTAAGATTGGAGGAGTTAAGAGTTTTTTTTAAATAAAAAAATAACACATTTTCTGCCAAACTACTGAAAAAATCGTTGTCAAAATATCAAGTATCAAGTATCATTCAGATTGACTAAAACAGCAATGAAAAGCAAATCTAAATTGAAAAAATATTAAGATTGAAGGAGTCAAGAGTTTGTTTTTAAATAAAAAAATAACACATTTTCTGCCAAACTACTGGAAAAATCGTTGTCAAAGTATCAAGTATCATTCAGATTGACTAAAACAGCAATGAAAAGTAAATCTAAATTGAAAAAAAAATTAAGATTGGAGGAGTTAAGAGTTTTTTTTTAAATAAAAAAATAACACATTTTCTGCCAAACTTCTGAAAAAATCGTTGTCAAAGTATCAAGTATCATTCAGATTGACTAAAACAGCAATGAAAAGCAAATCTAAATCGAAAAAAACTAAGATTGATGGAGATAAGAAATTTTTTTTTTCATCCAATAACGATGAAATTGAAAAAAAAAACACATTTTCTGAAAGTATCAATATCTATTAAAATTGACTAAAACAGCAATGAAAACAAATCTTAATCGAAAAAAATTAAGATTAACGGATTTAAGAGATTTGTTTTTTTCATACAATAACGATGATATAAAAAAATTACACATATTCTGCCAAACTACTGAAAAAATCGTTGTCAAAGTATCAAGTATCAAGTATCATTCAGATTGACTAAAACAGCAATGAAAAACAAATCTAAATCGAAAAAAACTAAGATTGACGGAGATAAGAAATTTTTTTTTTCATACAATAACGATGAAATTGAAAAAAAACACATTTTCTGCCAAACTACTGAAAAAATCGTTGTCAAAGTATCAAGTATCATTCATATTGACTAAAACAGCAATAAAAAGCAAATCTTAATTGAAAAATAATTAAGATTGACGGATTTAAGAGATTTTTTTTTTTTCATACAATAACTATGAAATAAAAACATAACACATTTTCTGACAAACTACTGAAAAAATCGTTGTCAAAGTATCAAGTAACAAGTATCATTCAGATTGACTAAAACAGCAATGAAAACAAATCTTATTCGAAAAAAAATTAAGATTAACTGATTTAAGAGATTTGTTTTTTCCATACAATAACATGAAATAAAAAAAACACATTTTCTGCCAAACATTTGAAAAAATCGTTGTCAAAGTATCAAGTATCATTCAGATTGACTAAAACAGCAATGAAAAGTAAATCTAAATTGAAAAAAAATTAAGATTGGAGTAGTTAAGAGTTTTTTTTAAATAAAAAAATAACACATTTTCTGCCAAAATACTGAAAAAATCGTTGTCAAAGTATCAAGTATCATTCAGATTGACTAAAACAGCAATGAAAAGTAAATCTAAATTTAAAAAAAAATTAAGATTGGAGGAGTTAAGAGTTTTTTTTTAAATAAAAAAATAACACATTTTCTGCTAAACTACTGAAAAAATCGTTGTCAAAGTATCAAGTATCAGGTATCATTCAGATTAACTAAAACAGCAATGAAAAGCTAATCTAAATTGAAAAAAATTAAGATTGACGGAGATAAGATTATTTTTTCATACAATAACGATGAAATAAAAAAAACACATTTTCTGCCAAACATTTGAAAAAATCGTTGTCAAAGTATCAAGTATCATTCAGATTGACGAAAACAGCAATGAAAAGTAAATCTAATTTGAAAAAAAATTAAGATTGGAGGAGTTAAGAGTTTTTTTTAAATAAAAAAATAACACATTTTCTGCCAAACTACTGAAAAAATCGTTGTCAAAGTATCAAGTATCATTCAGATTGACTAAAACAGCAATGAAAAGTAAATCTAAATTGAAAAAAAATTAAGATTGGAGGAGTTAAGAGTTTTTTTTTAAATAAAAAAATAACACATTTTCTGCCAAACTACTGAAGAAATCGTTGTCAAAGTATCAAGTATCAAGTATCATTCATATTGACTAAAACAGCAATAAAAAGCAAATCTTAATTGAAAAATAATTAAGATTGACGGAGATAAGATTTTTTTTTCATACAATAACGATGAAATAAAAAAATAACACATTTTCTGCCAAACTACTGAAAAAATCGTTGTCAAAGTATCAAGTATCATTCAGATTGACTAAAACAGCAATGAAAAGTAAATCTAAATTGAAAAAAAATTAAGATTGGAGGAGTTAAGAGTTTTTTTTTAAATAAAAAAATAACACATTTTCTGCCAAACTACTGAAGAAATCGTTGTCAAAGTATCAAGTATCATTCAGATTGACTAAAACAGCAATGAAAAGTAAATCTAAATTGAAAAAAAATTAAGATTGGAGGAGTTAAGAGTTTTTTTTTAAATAAAAAAATAACACATTTTCTGCTAAACTACTGAAAAAATCGTTGTCAAAGTATCAAGTATCAAGTATCATTCAGATTAACTAAAACAGCAATGAAAAGTAAATCTAAATTGAAAAAAAATTAAGATTGGAGGAGTTAAGAGTTTTTTTTTAAATAAAAAAATAACACATTTTCTGCCAAAATACTGAAAAAATCGTTGTCAAAGTATCAAGTATCATTCAGATTGACTAAAACAGCAATGAAAAGTAAATCTAAATTTAAAAAAAAATTAAGATTGGAGGAGTTAAGAGTTTTTTTTTAAATAAAAAAATAACACATTTTCTGCTAAACTACTGAAAAAATCGTTGTCAAAGTATCAAGTATCAGGTATCATTCAGATTAACTAAAACAGCAATGAAAAGCTAATCTAAATTGAAAAAAATTAAGATTGACGGAGATAAGATTATTTTTTCATACAATAACGATGAAATAAAAAAAACACATTTTCTGCCAAACATTTGAAAAAATCGTTGTCAAAGTATCAAGTATCATTCAGATTGACGAAAACAGCAATGAAAAGTAAATCTAAATTGAAAAAAAATTAAGATTGGAGGAGTTAAGAGTTTTTTTTAAATAAAAAAATAACACATTTTCTGCCAAACTACTGAAAAAATCGTTGTCAAAGTATCAAGTATCATTCAGATTGACTAAAACAGCAATGAAAAGTAAATCTAAATTGAAAAAAAATTAAGATTGGAGGAGTTAAGAGTTTTTTTTTAAATAAAAAAATAACACATTTTCTGCTAAACTACTGAAAAAATCGTTGTCAAAGTATCAAGTATCAAGTATCATTCAGATTAACTAAAACAGCAATGAAAAGCTAATCTAAATTGAAAAAAATTAAGATTGACGGAGATAAGATTTTTTTTTCATACAATAACGATGAAATAAAAAAATAACACATTTTCTGCCAAACTACTGAAAAAATCGTTGTCAAAGTATCAAGTATCATTCATATTAACTAAAACAGCAATGAAAAGTAAATCCAAATTGAAAAAAAATTAAGATTGGAGGAGTTAAGAGTTTTTTTTTAAATAAAAAAATAACACATTTTCTGCCAAACTACTGAAGAAATCGTTGTCAAAGTATCAAGTATCAAGTATCATTCATATTGACTAAAACAGCAATAAAAAGCAAATCTTAATTGAAAAATAATTAAGATTAACGGATATAAGAAATTTTTTTTTCATACAATAACGATGAAACTGAAAAAAAACACATTTTCTGCAAAAGTATCAATATCTATTAAGATTTACTAAAACAGCAATGAAAACAAATCTTAATCGAAAAAAAATTAAGATTAACGGATTTAAGAGATTTGTTTTTTTCATACAATAACGATGATATAAAAAAATAACACATATTCTGCCAAACTACTGAAAAAATCGTTGTCAAAGTATCAAGTATCATTCAGATTGACTAAAACAGCAATGAAAAGTAAATCTAAATTGAAAAAAAATTAAGATTGGAGGAGTTAAGAGTTTTTTTTTAAATAAAAAAATAACACATTTTCTGCCAAACTACTGAAAAAATCGTTGTCAAAGTATCAAGTATCAAGTATCATTCAGATTGACTAAAACAGCAATGAAAAGCAAATCTTAATTGAAAAATAAATAAGATTAACGGATATAAGAAATTTTTTTTTCATACAATAACGATAAAACTGAAAAAAAAAACACATTTTCTGCCAAAGTATCAATATCTATTAAGATTGACTAAAACAGCAATGAAAACAAATCTTAATCGAAAAAAAATTAAGATTAACGGATTTAAGAGATTTGTTTTTTTCATACAATAACGATGATATAAAAAATAACACAAATTCTGCCAAACTACTGAAAAAATCGTTGTCAAAGTATCAAGTATCATTCAGATTGACTAAAACAGCAATGCAAAGTAAATATAAATTGAAAAAAAATTAAGATTGGAGGAGTTCTGCCAAACTACTGAAAAAATCGTTGTCAAAGTATCAAGTATCATTCAGATTGACTAAAACAGCAATGAAAAGCAAATCTAAATCGAAAAAAATTAAGATTGACGGAGATAAGAGATTTTTTTTTCATACAATAATGATGAAATAAAAAAATAACACATTTTCTGCCAAACTACTGAAAAAATCGTTGTCAAAGTATCAAGTATCATTCAGATTGACTAAAACAGCAATGAAAAGCTAATCTAAATCGAAAAAAACTAAGATTGACGGAGATAAGAAATTTTTTTTTTCATACAATAACGATGAAATTGAAAAAAAAACACATTTTCTGCCAAACTACTGAAAAAATCGTTGTCAAAGTATCAAGTATCGTTCAGATTGACTAAAACAGCAATGCAAAGTAAATATAAATTGAAAAAAAATTAAGATTGGAGGAGTTCTGCCAAACTACTGAAAAAATCGTTGTCAAAGTATCAAGTATCATTCAGATTGACTAAAACAGCAATGAAAAGCTAATCTAAATCGAAAAAAACTAAGATTGACGGAGATAAGAAATTTTTTTTTTCATACAATAACGATGAAATTGAAAAAAAAACACATTTTCTGCCAAACTACTGAAAAAATCGTTGTCAAAGTATCAAGTATCATTCAGATTGACTAAAACAGCAATGCAAAGTAAATATAAATTGAAAAAAAATTAAGATTGGAGGAGTTCTGCCAAACTACTGAAAAAATCGTTGTCAAAGTATCAAGTATCATTCAGATTGACTAAAACAGCAATGAAAAGTAAATCTAAATTTAAAAAAAAATTAAGATTGGAGGAGTTAAGAGTTTTTTTTTAAATAAAAAAATAACACATTTTCTGCTAAACTACTGAAAAAATCGTTGTCAAAGTATCAAGTATCAGGTATCATTCAGATTAACTAAAACAGCAATGAAAAGCTAATCTAAATTGAAAAAAATTAAGATTGACGGAGATAAGATTATTTTTTCATACAATAACGATGAAATAAAAAAAACACATTTTCTGCCAAACATTTGAAAAAATCGTTGTCAAAGTATCAAGTATCATTCAGATTGACGAAAACAGCAATGAAAAGTAAATCTAAATTGAAAAAAAATTAAGATTGGAGGAGTTAAGAGTTTTTTTTAAATAAAAAAATAACACATTTTCTGCCAAACTACTGAAAAAATCGTTGTCAAAGTATCAAGTATCATTCAGATTGACTAAAACAGCAATGAAAAGTAAATCTAAATTGAAAAAAAATTAAGATTGGAGGAGTTAAGAGTTTTTTTTTAAATAAAAAAATAACACATTTTCTGCCAAACTACTGAAGAAATCGTTTTAAAAGTATCAAGTATCAAGTATCATTCATATTGACTAAAACAGCAATAAAAAGCAAATCTTAATTGAAAAATAATTAAGATTGACGGAGATAAGATTTTTTTTTCATACAATAACGATGAAATAAAAAAATAACACATTTTCTGCCAAACTACTGAAAAAATCGTTGTCAAAGTATCAAGTATCATTCATATTAACTAAAACAGCAATGAAAAGTAAATCTAAATTGAAAAAAAATTAAGATTGGAGGAGTTAAGAGTTTTTTTTTAAATAAAAAAATAACACATTTTCTGCCAAACTACTGAAGAAATCGTTGTCAAAGTATCAAGTATCATTCAGATTGACTAAAACAGCAATGAAAAGTAAATCTAAATTGAAAAAAAATTAAGATTGGAGGAGTTAAGAGTTTTTTTTTAAATAAAAAAATAACACATTTTCTGCTAAACTACTGAAAAAATCGTTGTCAAAGTATCAAGTATCATTCAGATTGACTAAAACAGCAATGCAAAGTAAATATAAATTGAAAAAAAATTAAGATTGGAGGAGTTCTGCCAAACTACTGAAAAAATCGTTGTCAAAGTATCAAGTATCATTCAGATTGACTAAAACAGCAATGAAAAGTAAATCTAAATTTAAAAAAAAATTAAGATTGGAGGAGTTAAGAGTTTTTTTTTAAATAAAAAAATAACACATTTTCTGCTAAACTACTGAAAAAATCGTTGTCAAAGTATCAAGTATCAGGTATCATTCAGATTAACTAAAACAGCAATGAAAAGCTAATCTAAATTGAAAAAAATTAAGATTGACGGAGATAAGAGATTTTTTTTTCATACAATAATGATAAAATAAAAAAATAACACATTTTCTGCCAAACTACTGAAAAAATCGTTGTCAAAGTATCAAGTATCATTCAGATTGACTAAAACAGCAATGAAAAGCTAATCTAAATCGAAAAAAACTAAGATTGACGGAGATAAGAAATTTTTTTTTTCATACAATAACGATGAAATTGAAAAAAAAACACATTTTCTGCCAAACTACTGAAAAAATCGTTGTCAAAGTATCAAGTATCATTCAGATTGACTAAAACAGCAATGCAAAGTAAATATAAATTGAAAAAAAATTAAGATTGGAGGAGTTCTGCCAAACTACTGAAAAAATCGTTGTCAAAGTATCAAGTATCATTCAGATTGACTAAAACAGCAATGAAAAGCTAATCTAAATCGAAAAAAACTAAGATTGACGGAGATAAGAAATTTTTTTTTTCATACAATAACGATGAAATTGAAAAAAAAACACATTTTCTGCCAAACTACTGAAAAAATCGTTGTCAAAGTATCAAGTATCATTCAGATTGACTAAAACAGCAATGCAAAGTAAATATAAATTGAAAAAAAATTAAGATTGGAGGAGTTCTGCCAAACTACTGAAAAAATCGTTGTCAAAGTATCAAGTATCATTCAGATTGACTAAAACAGCAATGAAAAGCAAATCTAAATCGAAAAAAATTAAGATTGACGGAGATAAGATATTTTTTTTTCATACAATAATGATAAAATAAAAAAATAACACATTTTCTGCCAAACTACTGAAAAAATCGTTGTCAAAGTATCAAGTATCATTCAGATTGACTAAAACAGCAATGAAAAGCTAATCTAAATCGAAAAAAACTAAGATTGACGGAGATAAGAAATTTTTTTTTTCATACAATAACGATGAAATTGAAAAAAAAACACATTTTCTGCCAAACTACTGAAAAAATCGTTGTCAAAGTATCAAGTATCATTCAGATTGACTAAAACAGCAATGCAAAGTAAATATAAATTGAAAAAAAATTAAGATTGGAGGAGTTCTGCCAAACTACTGAAAAAATCGTTGTCAAAGTATCAAGTATCATTCAGATTGACTAAAACAGCAATGAAAAGCTAATCTAAATCGAAAAAAACTAAGATTGACGGAGATAAGAAATTTTTTTTTTCATACAATAACGATGAAATTGAAAAAAAAACACATTTTCTGCCAAACTACTGAAAAAATCGTTGTCAAAGTATCAAGTATCATTCAGATTGACTAAAACAGCAATGCAAAGTAAATATAAATTGAAAAAAAATTAAGATTGGAGGAGTTCTGCCAAACTACTGAAAAAATCGTTGTCAAAGTATCAAGTATCATTCAGATTGACTAAAACAGCAATGAAAAGTAAATCTAAATTTAAAAAAAAATTAAGATTGGAGGAGTTAAGAGTTTTTTTTTTAATTAAAAAAATAACACATTTTCTGCTAAACTACTAAAAAAATCGTTGTCAAAGTATCAAGTATCAGGTATCATTCAGATTAACTAAAACAGCAATGAAAAGCTAATCTAAATTGAAAAAAATTAAGATTGACGGAGATAAGATTATTTTTTCATACAATAACGATGAAATAAAAAAAACACATTTTCTGCCAAACATTTGAAAAAATCGTTGTCAAAGTATCAAGTATCATTCAGATTGACGAAAACAGCAATGAAAAGTAAATCTAAATTGAAAAAAAATTAAGATTGGAGGAGTTAAGAGTTTTTTTTAAATAAAAAAATAACACATTTTCTGCCAAACTACTGAAAAAATCGTTGTCAAAGTATCAAGTATCATTCAGATTGACTAAAACAGCAATGAAAAGTAAATCTAAATTGAAAAAAAATTAAGATTGGAGGAGTTAAGAGTTTTTTTTTAAATAAAAAAATAACACATTTTCTGCCAAACTACTGAAGAAATCGTTGTCAAAGTATCAAGTATCAAGTATCATTCATATTGACTAAAACAGCAATAAAAAGCAAATCTTAATTGAAAAATAATTAAGATTGACGGAGATAAGATTTTTTTTTCATACAATAACGATGAAATAAAAAAATAACACATTTTCTGCCAAACTACTGAAAAAATCGTTGTCAAAGTATCAAGTATCATTCATATTAACTAAAACAGCAATGAAAAGTAAATCTAAATTGAAAAAAAATTAAGATTGGAGGAGTTAAGAGTTTTTTTTTAAATAAAAAAATAACACATTTTCTGCCAAACATTTGAAAAAATCGTTGTCAAAGTATCAAGTATCATTCAGATTGACGAAAACAGCAATGAAAAGTAAATCTAAATCGAAAAAAAATTAAGATTGGAGGAGTTAAGAGTTTTTTTTAAATAAAAAAATAACACATTTTCTGCCAAACTACTGAAAAAATCGTTGTCAAAGTATCAAGTATCATTCAGATTGACTAAAACAGCAATGAAAAGTAAATCTAAATTGAAAAAAAATTAAGATTGGAGGAGTTAAGAGTTTTTTTTTAAATAAAAAAATAACACATTTTCTGCTAAACTACTGAAAAAATCGTTGTCAAAGTATCAAGTATCAAGTATCATTCAGATTAACTAAAACAGCAATGAAAAGCTAATCTAAATTGAAAAAAATTAAGATTGACGGAGATAAGATTTTTTTTTCATACAATAACGATGAAATAAAAAAATAACACATTTTCTGCCAAACTACTGAAAAAATCGTTGTCAAAGTATCAAGTATCATTCATATTAACTAAAACAGCAATGAAAAGTAAATCTAAATTGAAAAAAAATTAAGATTGGAGGAGTTAAGAGTTTTTTTTTTAAATAAAAAAATAACACATTTTCTGCCAAACTACTGAAGAAATCGTTGTCAAAGTATCAAGTATCAAGTATCATTCATATTGACTAAAACAGCAATAAAAAGCAAATCTTAATTGAAAAATAATTAAGATTAACGGATATAAGAAATTTTTTTTTCATACAATAACGATGAAACTGAAAAAAAACACATTTTCTGCAAAAGTATCAATATCTATTAAGATTTACTAAAACAGCAATGAAAACAAATCTTAATCGAAAAAAAATTAAGATTAACGGATTTAAGAGATTTGTTTTTTTCATACAATAACGATGATATAAAAAAATAACACATATTCTGCCAAACTACTGAAAAAATCGTTGTCAAAGTATCAAGTATCATTCAGATTGACTAAAACAGCAATGCAAAGTAAATCTAAATTGAAAAAAAATTAAGATTGGAGGAGTTAAGATTTTTTTTTTAAATAAAAAAATAACACATTTTCTGCCAAACTACTGAAAAAATCGTTGTCAAAGTATCAAGTATCAAGTATCATTCAGATTGACTAAAACAGCAATGAAAAGCAAATCTTAATTGAAAAATAATTAAGATTAACGGATATAAGAAATTTTTTTTTCATACAATAACGATAAAACTGAAAAAAAAACACATTTTCTGCCAAAGTATCAATATCTATTAAGATTGACTAAAACAGCAATGAAAACAAATCTTAATCGAAAAAAAATTAAGATTAACGGATTTAAGAGATTTGTTTTTTTCATACAATAACGATGATATAAAAAATAACACAAATTCTGCCAAACTACTGAAAAAATCGTTGTCAAAGTATCAAGTATCATTCAGATTGACTAAAACAGCAATGCAAAGTAAATATAAATTGAAAAAAAATTAAGATTGGAGGAGTTCTGCCAAACTACTGAAAAAATCGTTGTCAAAGTATCAAGTATCAGTCAGATTGACTAAAACAGCAATGAAAAGCAAATCTAAATCGAAAAAAATTAAGATTGACGGAGATAAGAGATTTTTTTTTCATACAATAATGATAAAATAAAAAAATAACACATTTTCTGCCAAACTACTGAAAAAATCGTTGTCAAAGTATCAAGTATCATTCAGATTGACTAAAACAGCAATGAAAAGCTAATCTAAATCGAAAAAAACTAAGATTGACGGAGATAAGAAATTTTTTTTTTCATACAATAACGATGAAATTGAAAAAAAAACACATTTTCTGCCAAACTACTGAAAAAATCGTTGTCAAAGTATCAAGTATCATTCAGATTGACTAAAACAGCAATGCAAAGTAAATATAAATTGAAAAAAAATTAAGATTGGAGGAGTTCTGCCAAACTACTCAAAAAATCGTTGTCAAAGTATCAAGTATCATTCAGATTGACTAAAACAGCAATGAAAAGCAAATCTAAATCGAAAAAAATTAAGATTGACGGAGATAAGAGATTTTTTTTTCATACAATAATGATAAAATAAAAAAATAACACATTTTCTGCCAAACTACTGAAAAAATCGTTGTCAAAGTATCAAGTATCATTCATATTGACTAAAACAGCAATAAAAAGCAAATCTTAATTGAAAAATAATTAAGATTAACGGATTTAAGAGATTTGCTTTTTTCGTACAATAACGATGAAATAAAAACATAACACATTTTCTGACAAACTACTGAAAAAATCGTTGTCAAAGTATCAAGTAACAAGTATCATTCAGATTGACTAAAACAGCAATGAAAACAAATCTTATTCGAAAAAAATTAAGATTAACGGATTTAAGAGATTTGTTTTTTCCATACAATAACATGAAATAAAAAAAACACATTTTCTGCCAAACATTTGAAAAAATCGTTGTCAAAGTATCAAGTATCATTCAGATTGACTAAAACAGCAATGAAAAGTAAATCTAAATTGAAAAAAAATTAAGATTGGAGTAGTTAAGAGTTTTTTTTAAATAAAAAAATAACACATTTTCTGCCAAAATACTGAAAAAATCGTTGTCAAAGTATCAAGTATCATTCAGATTGACTAAAACAGCAATGAAAAGTAAATCTAAATTTAAAAAAAAATTAAGATTGGAGGAGTTAAGAGTTTTTTTTTAAATAAAAAAATAACACATTTTCTGCTAAACTACTGAAAAAATCGTTGTCAAAGTATCAAGTATCAAGTATCATTCAGATTAACTAAAACAGCAATGAAAAGCTAATCTAAATTGAAAGAAATTAAGATTGACGGAGATAAGATTATTTTTTCATACAATAACGATGAAATAAAAAAAACACATTTTCTGCCAAACATTTGAAAAAATCGTTGTCAAAGTATCAAGTATCATTCAGATTGACGAAAACAGCAATGAAAAGTAAATCTAAATTGAAAAAAAATTAAGATTGGAGGAGTTAAGAGTTTTTTTTAAATAAAAAAATAACACATTTTCTGCCAAACTACTGAAAAAATCGTTGTCAAAGTATCAAGTATCATTCAGATTGACTAAAACAGCAATGAAAAGTAAATCTAAATTGAAAAAAAATTAAGATTGGAGGAGTTAAGAGTTTTTTTTTAAATAAAAAAATAACACATTTTCTGCTAAACTACTGAAAAAATCGTTGTCAAAGTATCAAGTATCAAGTATCATTCAGATTAACTAAAACAGCAATGAAAAGCTAATCTAAATTGAAAAAAATTAAGATTGACGGAGATAAGATTTTTTTTTCATACAATAACGATGAAATAAAAAAATAACACATTTTCTGCCAAACTACTGAAAAAATCGTTGTCAAAGTATCAAGTATCATTCATATTAACTAAAACAGCAATGAAAAGTAAATCTAAATTGAAAAAAAATTAAGATTGGAGGAGTTAAGAGTTTTTTTTTAAATAAAAAAATAACACATTTTCTGCCAAACTACTGAAGAAATCGTTGTCAAAGTATCAAGTATCATTCATATTGACTAAAACAGCAATAAAAAGCAAATCTTAATTGAAAAATAATTAAGATTAACGGATATAAGAAATTTTTTTTTCATACAATAACGATGAAACTGAAAAAAAACACATTTTCTGCAAAAGTATCAATATCTATTAAGATTTACTAAAACAGCAATGAAAACAAATCTTAATCGAAAAAAAATTAAGATTAACGGATTTAAGAGATTTGTTTTTTTCATACAATAACGATGATATAAAAAAATAACACATATTCTGCCAAACTACTGAAAAAATCGTTGTCAAAGTATCAAGTATCATTCAGATTGACTAAAACAGCAATGAAAAGTAAATCTAAATTGAAAAAAAATTAAGATTGGAGGAGTTAAGAGTTTTTTTTTAAATAAAAAAATAACACATTTTCTGCCAAACTACTGAAAAAATCGTTGTCAAAGAATCAAGTATCAAGTATCATTCATATTGACTAAAACAGCAATAAAAAGCAAATCTTAATTGAAAAATAATTAAGATTAACGGATATAAGAAATTTTTTTTTCATACAATAACGATGAAACTGAAAAAAAAAAACACATTTTCTGCCAAAGTATCAATATCTATTAAGATTGACTAAAACAGCAATGAAAACAAATCTTAATCGAAAAAAAATTAAGATTAACGGATTTAAGAGATTTGTTTTTTTCATACAATAACGATGATATAAAAAATAACACAAATTCTGCCAAACTACTGAAAAAATCGTTGTCAAAGTATCAAGTATCATTCAGATTGACTAAAACAGCAATGCAAAGTAAATATAAATTGAAAAAAAATTAAGATTGGAGGAGTTCTGCCAAACTACTGAAAAAATCGTTGTCAAAGTATCAAGTATCATTCAGATTGACTAAAACAGCAATGAAAAGCAAATCTAAATCGAAAAAAATTAAGATTGACGGAGATAAGAGATTTTTTTTTCATACAATAATGATAAAATAAAAAAATAACACATTTTCTGCCAAACTACTGAAAAAATCGTTGTCAAAGTATCAAGTATCATTCAGATTGACTAAAACAGCAATGAAAAGCTAATCTAAATCGAAAAAAACTAAGATTGACGGAGATAAGAAATTTTTTTTTTCATACAATAACGATGAAATTGAAAAAAAAACACATTTTCTGCCAAACTACTGAAAAAATCGTTGTCAAAGTATCAAGTATCATTCATATTGACTAAAACAGCAATGAAAAGCAAATCTTAATTGAAAAATAATTAAGATTAACGGATTTAAGAGATTTGCTTTTTTCATACAATAACGATGAAATAAAAACATAACACATTTTCTGACAAACTACTGAAAAAATCGTTGTCAAAGTATCAAGTAACAAGTATCATTCAGATTGACTAAAACAGCAATGAAAACAAATCTTATTCGAAAAAAAATTAAGATTAACGGATTTAAGAGATTTGTTTTTTCCATACAATAACATGAAATAAAAAAAACACATTTTCTGCCAAACATTTGAAAAAATCGTTGTCAAAGTATCAAGTATCATTCAGATTGACTAAAACAGCAATGAAAAGTAAATCTAAATTGAAAAAAAATTAAGATTGGAGGAGTTAAGAGTTTTTTTTTAAATAAAAAAATAACACATTTTCTGCCAAACTACTGAAAAAATCGTTGTCAAAGTATCAAGTATCATTCAGATTGACTAAAACAGCAATGAAAAGTAAATCTAAATTGAAAAAAAATTAAGATTGGAGGAGTTAAGAGTTTTTTTTTAAATAAAAAAATAACACATTTTCTGCTAAACTACTGAAAAAATCGTTGTCAAAGTATCAAGTATCAAGTATCATTCAGATTAACTAAAACAGCAATGAAAAGCTAATCTAAATTGAAAAAAAATTAAGATTGACGGAGATAAGATTTTTTTTTCATACAATAACGATGAAATAAAAAAATAACACATTTTCTGCCAAACTACTGAAAAAATCGTTGTCAAAGTATCAAGTATCATTCATATTGACTAAAACAGCAATGAAAAGTAAATCTAAATTGAAAAAAAATTAAGATTGGAGGAGTTAAGGGTTTTTTTTTAAATAAAAAAATAACACATTTTCTGCCAAACTACTGAAAAAATCGTTGTCAAAGTATCAGGTATCAAGTTTCATTCAGATTAACTAAAACAGCAATGAAAAGCTAATCTAAATTGAAAAAAAATTAAGATTGACGGAGATAAGAGATTTTTTTTTTTATACAATAACGATGAAATAAAAAAATAACACATTTTCTGCCAAACTACTGAAAAAATGGTTGTCAAAGTATCCAGTATCATTCATATTGACTAAAAGAGCAATAAAAAGCAAATCTAAATTGAAAAATAATTAAGATTAACGGATATAAGAAATTTTTTTTTCATACAATAACGATGAAATTGAAAAAAAAACACATTTTCTGCCAAAGTATCAATATCTATTAAGATTGACTAAAACAGCAATGAAAACAAATCTTAATCGAAAAAAAATTAAGATTAACGGATTTAAGAGATTTGTTTTTTTCATACAATAACTATGAAATAAAAAAACACATTTTCTGCCAAACTACTGAAAAAATCGTTGCCATAGTATCAAGTATGAATTAACATTCAGATTGACTAAAACAGCAATGAAAAGTAAATCTAAATCGAAAAAAACTAAGATTGACGGAGATAAGAGATTTTTTGTCATACAATAACGATGAAATAAAAAAATAATACATTTTCTGCCAAACTACTGAAAAAATTGATGTCAGAGTATCACGTATCATTCAGATTGACTAAAACAGCAATGAAAAGTAAATCTAAATCGAAAAAAACTAAGATTGACGAAGATAAGAGATTTTTTTTCATACAATAACTATGAAATAAAAAAAACACATTTTCTGCCAAAGTATCAATATCTATTAAGATTGACTAAAACAGCAATGAAAAGCAAATCTAAATCGAAAAAAACTAAGATTGACGAAGATAAGAGATTTTTTTTCATATAATAACGATGAAATAAAAAAATAACTCATTTTCTGCCAAAATACTGAAAAAATCGTTGTCAAAGTATCAAGTATCATTCAGATTGACTAAAACAGCAATGAAAAGTAAATCTAAATTGAAAAAAAATTAAGATTGGAGGAGTTAAGAGTTTTTTTTTAAATAAAAAAATAAAACATTTTCTGCCAAACTACTGAAAAAATCGTTGTCAAAGTATCAAGTATCAAGTATCATTCATATTGACTAAAACAGCAATAAAAAGCAAATCTTAATTGAAAAATAATTAAGATTAACGGAGATAAGAAATTTTTTTTTCATACAATAACGATGAAACTGAAAAAAAAACACATTTTCTGCCAAAGTATCAATATCTATTTAGATTGACTAAAACAGCAATGAAAACAAATCTTAATCGAAAAAAAATTAAGATTAACGGATTTAAGAGATTTGTTTTTTTCATACAATAACGATGATATAAAAAATAACACAAATTCTGCCAAACTACTGAAAAAATCGTTGTCAAAGTATCAAGTATCATTCAGATTGACTAAAACAGCAATGCAAAGTAAATATAAATTGAAAAAAAATTAAGATTGGAGGAGTTCTGCCAAACTACTGAAAAAATCGTTGTCAAAGTATCAAGTATCATTCAGATTGACTAAAACAGCAATGAAAAGCAAATCTAAATCGAAAAAAATTAAGATTGACGGAGATAAGAGATTTTTTTTTCATACAATAATGATAAAATAAAAAAATAACACATTTTCTGCCAAACTACTGAAAAAATCGTTGTCAAAGTATCAAGTATCATTCAGATTGACTAAAACAGCAATGAAAAGCTAATCTAAATAGAAAAAAACTAAGATTGACGGAGATAAGAAATTTTTTTTTTCATACAATAACGATGAAATTGAAAAAAAAACACATTTTCTGCCAAACTACTGAAAAAATCATTGTCAAAGTATCAAGTATCATTCATATTGACTAAAACAGCAATAAAAAGCAAATCTTAATTGAAAAATAATTAAGATTAACGGATTTAAGAGATTTGCTTTTTTCATACAATAACGATGAAATAAAAACATAACACATTTTCTGACAAACTACTGAAAAAATCGTTGTCAAAGTATCAAGTAACAAGTATCATTCAGATTGACTAAAACAGCAATGAAAACAAATCTTATTCGAAAAAAAATTAAGATTAACGGATTTAAGAGATTTGTTTTTTCCATACAATAACATGAAATAAAAAAAACACATTTTCTGCCAAACATTTGAAAAAATCGTTGTCAGAGTATCAAGTATCATTCAGATTGACTAAAACAGCAATGAAAAGTAAATCTAAATTGAAAAAAAATTAAGAATGGAGGAGTTAAGAGTTTTTTTTTAAATAAAAAAATAACACATTTTCTGCTAAACTACTGAAAAAATCGTTGTCAAAGTATCAAGTATCAAGTATCATTCAGATTAACTAAAACAGCAATGAAAAGCTAATCTAAATTGAAAAAAAAATAAGATTGACGGAGATAAGATTTTTTTTTCATACAATAACGATGAAATAAAAAAATAACACATTTTCTGCCAAACTACTGAAAAAATCGTTGTCAAAGTATCAGGTATCAAGTTTCATTCAGATTAACTAAAACAGCAATGAAAAGCTAATCTAAATTGAAAAAAAATTAAGATTGACGGAGATAAGAGATTTTTTTTTTTCATACAATAACGATGAAATAAAAAAATAACACATTTTCTGCCAAACTACTGAAAAAATCGTTGTCAAAGTATCCAGTATCATTCATATTGACTAAAACAGCAATAAAAAGCAAATCTTAATTGAAAAATAATTAAGATTAACGGATATAAGAAATTTTTTTTTCATACAATAACGATGAAATTGAAAAAAAAACACATTTTCTGCCAAAGTATCAATATCTATTAAGATTGACTAAAACAGCAATGAAAACAAATCTTAATCGAAAAAAAATTAAGATTAACGGATTTAAGAGATTTGTTTTTTTCATCCAATAACTATGAAATAAAAAAACACATTTTCTGCCAAACTACTGAAAAAATCGTTGCCATAGTATCAAGTATTAATTAACATTCAGATTGAGACATTAACAAACCGTTGACAAAGTATCAAGTAACAAGTATCATTCAGATTGACTAAAACAGCAATGAAAAGTAAATATAAATTTAAAAAAAGTTAAGATTGTCGGAGATAAGAGTTTTTTTTTTCATACAATAACTATGAAATAAAAAAAACACATTTTCTGCCAAACTACTGACAAACCGTTGACAAAGTATCAAGTAACAAGTATCATTCAGATTGACTAAAACAGCAATGAAAAGTAAATATAAATTTAAAAAAAATTAAGATTGTCGGAGATAAGAGTTTTTTTTTCATACAATTACGATGAAATAAAAAAATAACACATTTTCAGCCAAACTACTGAAAAAATCGTTGTCAAAGTAGCAAGTATCATTCAGATTGACTAAAACAGCAATGAAAAGTAAATTTAAATTGAAAAAAAATTAAGATTGAAGGAGTAAAGAGTTTGTTTTTAAATAAAAAAATAACACATTTTCAGCCAAACTACTGAAAAAATCGTTGTCAAAGTATCAAGTATCATTCAGATTGACTAAAACAGCAATGAAAAGTAAATCTAAATTGAAAAAAAATTAATATTGGAGGAGTTACGAGTTTTTTTTTAAATAAAAAAATAAAACATTTTCTGAAAAACTACTGAAAAAATCGTTGTCAAAGTATCAAGTATCAGGTATCATTCAGATTTACTAAAACAGTAATGAAAAGCAAATCTAAATCGAAAAAAATTAAGATTGACGGAGATAAGAGATTTTTTTTTTCATACAATAACGATGAAATAAGAAAATAACACATTTTTTGCCAAACTACTGAAAAAATCGTTGTAATAGTATCAAGTATCAAGTATCATTCAGATTGACTAAAACAGCAATGAAAAGCAAATCTAAATCGAAAAAAACTAAGATTGACGGAGATAAGAGTTATTTTTTTTCATAAAATAACGATGATATAAAAAAATAACACAAATTCTGCCAAACTACTGAAAAAATCGTTGTCAAAGTATCAAGTATCATTCAGATTGACTAAAACAGCAATGAAAAGAAAATCTTAATTGAAAAAAAATTAAGATTGACGGAGATAAGAGTTTTTTTTTTCATACAATAACGATGAAATAAAAAAATAACACATTTTTTGCCAAACTACTGAAAAAATCGTTGTCAAAGTATCAAGTATCATTCAGATTGACTAAAACAGCAATGAAAAGCAAATCTAAATTGAAAAAATATTAAGATTGGAGGAGATAAGAGTTTTTTTTTCATACAATAACCATGAAATAAAAAAATAACACATTTTCTGCCAAACTACTGAAAAAATCGTTGTCAAATTATCAAGTATCATTCAGATTGACTAAAACAGCAATGAAAAGCAAATCTAAATTGAAAAAATATTAAGATTGGAGGAGATAAGAGTTTTTTTTTCATACAATAACGATGAAATAAAAAAATAACACATTTTCTGCCAAACTTCTGAAAAAATCGTTCTCAAAGTATCAAGTATCATTCAGATTGACTAAAACACAATGAAAGCAAATCTAAATCGAAAAAAAATAAGATTGATGGAGATAAGAAAATTTTTTTTTTCAAACAATAACGATGAAATTTAAAAAAAAAACACATTTTCTGCCAAAGTATCAAGTATCATTCAGATTGACTAAAACAGCAATGAAAAGCAAATCTTAATCGAAAAAAATTAAGATTAACGGAGTTAAGAGATTTGTTTTTTTCATACAATAACTATGAAATAAAAAAAACACATTTTCTGCCAAACTACTGAAAAATCGTTGTCAGAGTATCAAGTATCAAGTATCATTCAGATTGACTAAAACAGCAATGAAAAGCAAATCTTAATCGAAAAAAACTAAGATTGACGGAGAGAAGAGATTTGTTTTTTTCATACAATAACTATGAAATAAAAAAAACATATTTTCTGCCAATTATTTGAAAAAATCGTTGTCAGAGTATCAAGTATCAAGTATCATTCAGATTGACTAAAACAGCAATGAAAAGCAAATCTAAATCGAAAAAAACTAAGATTGACGGAGATAAGAGATTTGTTTTTTTCATACAATAACAATGATATAAACAAATAACACATTTTCTGCCAAACTACTGAAAAATCGTTGACAAAATATCAAGTAACAAGTATCATTCAGATTGACTAAAACAGCAATGAAAAGTAAATATAAATTAAGAAAAAAAATTAAGATTGTCGGAGATAAGAGTTTTTTTTTCATACAATAACGATGAAATAAAAACATAACACATTTTCTGCCAAAGTATCAATATCTATTAAGATTGACTAAAACAGCAATGAAAACAAATCTTAATCGAAAAAAAATTAAGATTAACGGATTTAAGAGATTTGTTTTTTTCATACAATAACTATGAAATAAAAATAACACATTTTCTGCCAAACTACTGAAAAATCGTTGTCAGAGTATCAAGAATCAAGTATCATTCAGATTGACTAAAACAGCAATGAAAAGCAAATCTAAATCGAAAAAAACTAAGATTGACGAAGATAAGAGATTTTTTTTCATACAATAACAATGATATAAACAAATAACACATTTTCTGCCAAACTACTGAAAAATCGTTGACAAAATATCAAGTAACAAGTATCATTCAGATTGACTAAAACAGCAATGAAAAGTAAATATAAATTAAAAAAAAAAATTAAGATTGTCGGAGATAAGAGTTTTTTTTTCATACAATAACGATGAAATAAAAACATAACACATTTTCTGCCAAAGTATCAATATCTATTAAGATTGACTAAAACAGCAATGAAAAGCAAATCTAAATCGAAAAAAACTAAGATTGACGAAGATAAGAGATTTTTTTTCATATAATAACGATGAAATAAAAAAATAACTCATTTTCTGCCAAACTACTGAAAAAATCGTTGTCAAAGTATCAAGTATCAAGTATCAGGTATCATTCAGATTTACTAAAACAGCAATGAAAAGCAAATCTAAATCGAAAAAAATTAAGATTGACGGAGATAAGAGATTTTTTTTTTCATACAATAACGATGAAATAAGAAAATAACACATTTTTAGCCAAACTACTGAAAAAATCGTTGTAATAGTATCAAGTATCAAGTATCATTCAGATTGACTAAAACAGCAATGAAAAGCAAATCTAAATCGAAAAAAACTAAGATTGACGGAGATAAGAGTTATTTTTTTTCATAAAATAACGATGATATAAAAAAATAACACAAATTCTGCCAAACTACTGAAAAAATCGTTGTCAAAGTATCAAGTATCATTCAGATTGACTAAAACAGCAATGAAAAGAAAATCTTAATTGAAAAAAAATTAAGATTGACGGAGATAAGAGATTTTTTTTCATACAATAACGATGAAATAAAAAAATAACACATTTTTTGCCAAACTACTGAAAAAATCGTTGTCAAAGTATCAAGTATCATTCAGATTGACTAAAACAGCAATGAAAAGTAAATCTAAATTGAAAAAATTAAGATTGAAGGAGTAAAGAGTTTGTTTTTAAATAAAAAAATAACACATTTTCAGCCAAACTACTGAAAAAATCGTTGTCAAAATATCAAGTATCAAGTATCATTCAGATTGACTAAAACAGCAATGAAAAGCAAATCTAAATTGAAAAAATATTAAGATTGGAGGAGATAAGAGTTTTTTTTTCATACAATAACGATGAAATAAAAAAATAACACATTTTCTGCCAAACTACTGGAAAAATCGTTGTCAAAGTATCAAGTATCATTCAGATTGACTAAAACAGCAATGAAAAGTAAATCTAAATTGAAAAAAAAATTAAGATTGGAGGAGTTAAGAGTTTTTTTTTAAATAAAAAAATAACACATTTTCTGCCAAACTACTGAAAAATCGTTGTCAGAGTATCAAGAATCAAGTATCATTAAGATTGACTGAAACAGCAATGAAAAGCAAATCTAAATCGAAAAAAACTAAGATTGACGAAGATAAGAGATTTTTTTCATACAATAACGATGATATAAAAAAATAACACATATTCTGCCAAACTACTGAAAAAATCGTTGTCAAAGTATCAAGTATCAAGTATCATTCAGATTGACTAAAACAGCAATGAAAAGCAAATCTAAATCGAAAAAAACTAAGATTGACGGAGATAAGAGATTTTTTTTTTCATACAATAACGATGAAATTGAAAAAAAAACACATTTTCTGCCAAAGTATCAAGTATCATTCAGATTGACTAAAACAGCAATGAAAAGCAAATCTTAATCGAAAAAAAATTAAGATTAACGGAGTTAAGAGATTTGTTTTTTTCATACAATAACTATGAAATAAAAAAAACACATTTTCTGCCAAACTACTGAAAAATCGTTGTCAGAGTATCAAGTATCAAGTATCATTCAGATTGACTAAAACAGCAATGAAAAGCAAATCTTAATCGAAAAAAACTAAGATTGACGGAGATAAGAGATTTGCTTTTTTCATACAATAACTATGATATAAAAAAAACACATTTTCTGCCAAACATTTGAAAAAATCGTTGTCAATAACAATGATATAAACAAATAACACATTTTCTGCCAAACTACTGAAAAATCGTTGACAAAATATCAAGTAACAAGTATCATTCAGATTGACTAAAACAGCAATGAAAAGTAAATATAAATTAAAAAAAAAAATTAAGATTGTCGGAGATAAGAGTTTTTTTTTCATACAATAACGATGAAATAAAAACATAACACATTTTCTGCCAAAGTATCAATATCTATTAAGATTGACTAAAACAGCAATGAAAACAAATCTTAATCGAAAAAAAATTAAGATTAACGGATTTAAGAGATTTGTTTTTTTCATACAATAACTATGAAATGAAAATAACACATTTTCTGCCAAACTACTGAAAAATCGTTGTCAGAGTATCAAGAATCAAGTATCATTAAGATTGACTAAAACAGCAATGAAAAGCAAATCTAAATCGAAAAAAACTAAGATTGACGAAGATAAGAGATTTTTTTTCATACAATAACGATGATATAAAAAAATAACACATATTCAGCCAAACTACTGAAAAAATCGTTGTCAAAGTATCAAGTATCATTCAGATTGACTAAAACAGCAATGAAAAGCAAATCTAAATAGAAAAAAACTAAGATTGACGGAGATAAGAGATTTTTTTTTCATACAATAACGATGAAATTGAAAAAAAAACACATTTTCTGCCAAAGTATCAAGTATCATTCAGATTGACTAAAACAACAATGAAAAGACAATCTTAATCGAAAAAAAATTAAGATTAACGGAGTTAAGAGATTTGTTTTTTTCATACAATAACTATGAAATAAAAAAAACACATTTTCTGCCAAACTACTGAAAAATCGTTATCAGAGTATCAAGTATCAAGTATCATTCAGATTAACTAAAACAGCAATGAAAAGCAAATCTTAATCGAAAAAAACAAAGATTGACGGAGATAAGAGATTTGTTTTTTTCATACAATAACTATGAAATAAAAAAAACACATTTTCTGCCAAACATTTGAAAAAATCGTTGTCAGAGTATCAAGTATCAAGTATCATTCAGATTGACTAAAACAGCAATGAAAAGCAAATCTAAATCGAAAAAAACTAAGATTGACGAAGATAAGAGATTTTTTTTCATACAATAACAATGATATAAACAAATAACACATTTTCTGCCAAACTACTGAAAAATCGTTGACAAAATATCAAGTAACAAGTATCATTCAGATTGACTAAAACAGCAATGAAAAGTAAATATAAATTAAAAAAAAAATTAAGATTGTCGGAGATAAGAGTTTTTTTTTCATACAATAACGATGAAATAAAAACATAACACATTTTCTGCCAAAGTATCAATATCTATTAAGATTGACTAAAACAGCAATGAAAACAAATCTTAATCGAAAAAAAATTAAGATTAACGGATTTAAGAGATTTGTTTTTTTCATACAATAACTATGAAATAAAAAAAACACATTTTCTGCCAAACATTTGAAAAAATCGTTGTCAGAGTATCAAGTATCATTCAGATTGACTAAAACAGCAATGAAAAGCAAATCTAAATCGAAAAAAACTAAGATTGAAGAAGATAAGAGATTTTTTTTCATACAATAACGATGATATAAAAAAATAACACATTTTCTGCCAAACTACTGAAAAAATCGTTGACAAAATATAAAGTAACAAGTATCAATCAGATTGACTAAAACAGCAATGAAAAGTAAATATAAATTTAAAAAAAAATTAAGATTGTCGGAGATAAGAGTTTTTTTTTCATACAATAACGATGAAATAAAAACATAACACATTTTCTGCCAAAGTATCAATATCTATTAAGATTGACTAAAACAGCAATGAAAAGCAAATCTTAATCGAAAAAAAATTAAGATTAACGGATTTAAGAGATTTGTTTTTTTCATATAATAACTATGAAATAAAAAAAACACATTTTCTGCCAAACATTTGAAAAAATCGTTGTCAGAGTATCAAGTATCAAGTATCATTCAGATTGACTAAAACAGCAATGAAAAGCAAATCTAAATCGAAAAAAACTAAGATTGACGAAGATAAGAGATTTTTTTTCATACAATAACGATGATATAAAAAAATAACACATTTTCTGCCAAACTACTGAAAAATCGTTGACAAAGTATCAAGTTACAAGTATCATTCAGATTGACTAAAACAGCAATGAAAAGTAAATATAAATTTAAAAAAAAATTAAGATTGACGGATTTAAGAGATTTGTTTTTTCATACAATAACGATGAAATATAAAAATAACACATTTTCTGCCAAACTACTGAAAAAATCGTTGTCAAAGTATCAAGTATCATTCATTTTGACTAAAACAACAATAAAAAGCAAATCTAAATCGAAAAAAACTAAGATTGACGGAGATAAGAAATTTTTTTTTTCATACAATAACGATAAAATTGAAAAAAAACACACTTTCTGCCAAAGTATCAATATCTATTTAGATTGACTAAAACAGCAATGAAAACAAATCTTAATCGAAAAAAAATTAAGATTAACGGATTTAAAAGATTTGTTTTTTTCATACAATAACTATGAAATAAAAAAAACACATTTTCTGCCAAACATTTGAAAAATTCGTTGTCAGAGTATCAAGTATCATTCAGATTGACTAAAACAGCAATGAAAAGCAAATCTTAATCGAAAAAAACTAAGATTGACGAAGATAAGAGATTTTTTTTCATACAATAACTTTGAAATAAAAAAATAACACATTTTTTGCCAAACTACTGAAAAAATCGTTGTCAAAGTATCAAGTATCATTCAGATTGACTAAAACAGCAATGAAAAGTAAATCTAAATTGAAAAAATTAAGATTGAAGGAGTAAAGAGTTTGTTTTTAAATAAAAAAATAACACATTTTCAGCCAAACTACTGAAAAAATCGTTGTCAAAATATCAAGTATCAAGTATCATTCAGATTGACTAAAACAGCAATGAAAAGCAAATCTAAATTGAAAAAATATTAAGATTGGAGGAGATAAGAGTTTTTTTTTCATACAATAACGATGAAATAAAAAAATAACACATTTTCTGCCAAACTACTGGAAAAATCGTTGTCAAAGTATCAAGTATCATTCAGATTGACTAAAACAGCAATGAAAAGTAAATCTAAATTGAAAAAAAAATTAAGATTGGAGGAGTTAAGAGTTTTTTTTTAAATAAAAAAATAACACATTTTCTGCCAAACTTCTGAAAAAATCGTTGTCAAAGTATCAAGTATCATTCAGATTGACTAAAACAGCAATGAAAGCAAATCTAAATCGAAAAAAAACTAAGATTGATGGAGATAAGAAATTTTTTTTTTCATCCAATAACATGAAATTGAAAAAAAAAAACACATTTTCTGCCAAAGTATCAATATCTATTAAGATTGACTAAAACAGCAATGAAAACAAATCTTAATCGAAAAAAAATTAAGATTAACAGATTTAAGAGATTTGTTTTTTTCATACAATAACTATGAAATAAAAATAACACATTTTCTGCCAAACTACTGAAAAATCATTGCCAGTGTATCAAGAATCAAGTATCATTAAGATTGACTAAAACAGCAATGAAAAGCAAATCTAAATCGAAAAAAACTAAGATTGACGAAGTAAGAGATTTTTTTTCATACAATAACGATGATATAAAAAAATAACACATATTCTGCCAAACTACTGAAAAATCGTTGCCAAAGTATCAAGTATCAAGTATCATTCAGATTGACTAAAACAGCAATGAAAAGCAAATCTAAATCGAAAAAAACTAAGATTGACGGAGATAAGAGATTTTTTTTTTCATACAATAACGATGCAATTGAAAAAAAAACACATTTTCTGCCAAAGTATCAAGTATCATTCAGATTGACTAAAACAGCAATGAAAAGCAAATCTTAATCGAAAAAAAATTAAGATTAACGGAGTTAAGAGATTTGTTTTTTTTTTATACAATAACTATGAAATAAAAAAAAACACATTTTCTGCCAAACTACTGAAAAATCGTTGTCAGAGTATCAAGTATCAAGTATCATTCAGATTGACTAAAACAGCAATGAAAAGCAAATCTTAATCGAAAAAAACTAAGATTGACGGAGATAAGAGATTTGTTTTTTTCATACAATAACTATGAAATAAAAAAAACACATTTTCTGCCAAACATTTGAAAAAATCGTTGTCAGAGTATCAAGTATCATTCAGATTGACTAAAACAGCAATGAAAAGCAAATCTAAATCGAAAAAAACTAAGATTGACGAAGATAAGAGATTTTTTTTCATACAATAACGATGATATAAAAAAATAACACATTTTCTGCCAAACTACTGAAAAATCGTTGACAAAATATAAAGTAACAAGTATCATTCAGATTGACTAAAACAGCAATGAAAAGTAAATATAAATTTAAAAAAAAATTAAGATTGACGGATTTAAGAGATTTGTTTTTTCATACAATAACGATGAAATATAAAAATAACACATTTTCTGCCAAACTACTGAAAAAATCGTTGTCAAAGTATCAAGTATCATTCATTTTGACTAAAACAACAATAAAATCAAATCTAAATCGAAAAAAACTAAGATTGACGGAGATAAGAAATTTTTTTTTTCATACAATAACGATAAAATTTAAAAAAAACACACTTTCTGCCAAAGTATCAATATTTATTTAGATTGACTAAAACAGCAATGAAAACAAATCTTAATCGAAAAAAAATTAAGATTAACGGATTTAAGAGATTTGTTTTTTTCATACAATAACTATGAAATAAAAAAAACACATTTTCTGCCAAACATTTGAAAAAATCGTTGTCAGAGTATCAAGTATCAAGTATCATTCAGATTGACTAAAACAGCAATGAAAAGCAAATCTTAATCGAAAAAAACTAAGATTGACGGAGATAAGAGTTATTTTTTTTCATAAAATAACGATGATATAAAAAAATAACACAAATTCTGCCAAACTACTGAAAAATCGTTGTCAAAGTATCAAGTATCATTCAGATTGACTAAAACAGCAATGAAAAGAAAATCTTAATTGAAAAAAAATTAAGATTGTCGGAGATAAGAGTTTTTTTTTTCATACAATAACGATGAAATAAAAAAATAACACATTTTTTGCCAAACTACTGAAAAAATCGTTGTCAAAGTATCAAGTATCATTCAGATTGACTAAAACAGCAATGAAAAGTAAATCTAAATTGAAAAAATTAAGATTGAAGGAGTAAAGAGTTTGTTTTTAAATAAAAAAATAACACATTTTCAGCCAAACTACTGAAAAAATCGTTGTCAAAATATCAAGTATCAAGTATCAGTCAGATTGACTAAAACAGCAATGAAAAGCAAATCTAAATTGAAAAAATATTAAGATTGGAGGAGATAAGAGTTTTTTTTTCATACAATAACGATGAAATAAAAAAATAACACATTTTCTGCCAAACTACTGGAAAAATCTTTGTCAAAGTATCAAGTATCATTCAGATTGACTAAAACAGCAATGAAAAGTAAATCTAAATTGAAAAAAAAATTAAGATTGGAGGAGTTAAGAGTTTTTTTTTAAATAAAAAAATAACACATTTTCTGCCAAACTTCTAAAAAAATCGTTGTCAAAGTATCAAGTATCATTCAGATTGACTAAAACAGCAATGAAAGCAAATCTAAATCGAAAAAAACTAAGATTGATGGAGATAAGAAATTTTTTTTTTCATCCAATAACGATGAAATTGAAAAAAAAAACACATTTTCTGCCAAAGTATCAATATCTATTAAGATTGACTAAAACAGCAATGAAAACAAATCTTAATCGAAAAAAATTAAGATTAACGGATTTAAGAGATTTGTTTTTTTCATACAATAACTATGAAATAAAAATAACACATTTTCTGCCAAACTACTGAAAAATCATTGCCAGTGTATCAAGAATCAAGTATCATTAAGATTGACTAAAACAGCAATGAAAAGCAAATCTAAATCGAAAAAAACTAAGATTGACGAAGATAAGAGATTTTTTTTCATACAATAACGATGATATAAAAAAATAACACATATTCTGCCAAACTACTGAAAAATCGTTGCCAAAGTATCAAGTATCAAGTATCATTCAGATTGACTAAAACAGCAATGAAAAGCAAATCTAAATCGAAAAAAACTAAGATTGACGGAGATAAGAGATTTTTTTTTTCATACAATAACGATGCAATTGAAAAAAAAACACATTTTCTGCCAAAGTATCAAGTATCATTCAGATTGACTAAAACAGCAATGAAAAGCAAATCTTAATCGAAAAAAAATTAAGATTAACGGAGTTAAGAGATTTGTTTTTTTTTATACAATAACTATGAAATAAAAAAAAACACCTTTTCTGCCAAACTACTGAAAAATCGTTGTCAGAGTATCAAGTATCAAGTATCATTCAGATTGACTAAAACAGCAATGAAAAGCAAATCTTAATCGAAAAAAACTAAGATTGACGGAGATAAGAGATTTGTTTTTTTCATACAATAACGATGATATAAAAAAAACACATTTTCTGCCAAACATTTGAAAAAATCGTTGTCAGAGTATCAAGTATCATTCAGATTGACTAAAACAGCAATGAAAAGCAAATCTAAATCGAAAAAAACTAAGATTGACGAAGATAAGAGATTTTTTTTCATACAATAACGATGATATAAAAAAATAACACATTTTCTGCCAAACTACTGAAAAATCGTTGACAAAATATAAAGTAACAAGTATCATTCAGATTGACTAAAACAGCAATGAAAAGTAAATATAAATTTAAAAAAAAATTAAGATTGACGGATTTAAGAGATTTGTTTTTTCATACAATAACGATGAAATATAAAAATAACACATTTTCTGCCAAACTACTGAAAAAATCGTTGTCAAAGTATCAAGTATCATTCATTTTGACTAAAACAACAATAAAATCAAATCTAAATCGAAAAAAACTAAGATTGACGGAGATAAGAAATTTTTTTTTTCATACAATAACGATAAAATTGAAAAAAAACACACTTTCTGCCAAAGTATCAATATCTATTTAGATTGACTAAAACAGCAATGAAAACAAATCTTAATCGAAAAAAAATTAAGATTAACGGATTTAAGAGATTTGTTTTTTTCATACAATAACTATGAAATAAAAAAAACACATTTTCTGCCAAACATTTGAAAAAATCGTTGTCAGAGTATCAAGTATCAAGTATCATTCAGATTGACTAAAACAGCAATGAAAAGCAAATCTTAATCGAAAAAAACTAAGATTGACGGAGATAAGAGTTATTTTTTTTCATAAAATAACGATGATATAAAAAAATAACACAAATTCTGCCAAACTACTGAAAAATCGTTGTCAAAGTATCAAGTATCATTCAGATTGACTAAAACAGCAATGAAAAGAAAATCTTAATTGAAAAAAAATTAAGATTGTCGGAGATAAGAGTTTTTTTTTTCATACAATAACGATGAAATAAAAAAATAACACATTTTTTGCCAAACTACTGAAAAAATCGTTGTCAAAGTATCAAGTATCATTCAGATTGACTAAAACAGCAATGAAAAGTAAATCTAAATTGAAAAAATTAAGATTGAAGGAGTAAAGAGTTTGTTTTTAAATAAAAAAATAACACATTTTCAGCCAAACTACTGAAAAAATCGTTGTCAAAATATCAAGTATCAAGTATCAGTCAGATTGACTAAAACAGCAATGAAAAGCAAATCTAAATTGAAAAAATATTAAGATTGGAGGAGATAAGAGTTTTTTTTTCATACAATAACGATGAAATAAAAAAATAACACATTTTCTGCCAAACTACTGGAAAAATCTTTGTCAAAGTATCAAGTATCATTCAGATTGACTAAAACAGCAATGAAAAGTAAATCTAAATTGAAAAAAAAATTAAGATTGGAGGAGTTAAGAGTTTTTTTTTAAATAAAAAAATAACACATTTTCTGCCAAACTTCTAAAAAAATCGTTGTCAAAGTATCAAGTATCATTCAGATTGACTAAAACAGCAATGAAAGCAAATCTAAATCGAAAAAAACTAAGATTGATGGAGATAAGAAATTTTTTTTTTCATCCAATAACGATGAAATTGAAAAAAAAAACACATTTTCTGCCAAAGTATCAATATCTATTAAGATTGACTAAAACAGCAATGAAAACAAATCTTAATCGAAAAAAATTAAGATTAACGGATTTAAGAGATTTGTTTTTTTCATACAATAACTATGAAATAAAAATAACACATTTTCTGCCAAACTACTGAAAAATCATTGTCAGAGTATCAAGAATCAAGTATCATTAAGATTGACTAAAACAGCAATGAAAAGCAAATCTAAATCGAAAAAAACTAAGATTGACGAAGATAAGAGATTTTTTTTCATACAATAACGATGATATAAAAAAATAACACATATTCTGCCAAACTACTGAAAAAATCGTTGTCAGAGTATCAAGTATCATTCAGATTGACTAAAACAGCAATGAAAAGCAAATCTTAATCGAAAAAAACTAAGATTGACGGAGATAAGAGATTTGTTTTTTTCATACAATAACTATGAAATAAAAAAAACACATTTTCTGCCAAACATTTGAAAAAATCGTTGTCAGAGTATCAAGTATCAAGTATCATTCAGATTGACTAAAACAGCAATGAAAAGAAAATCTAAATCGAAAAAAACTAAGATTGACGAAGATAAGAGATTTTTTTTCATACAATAACAATGATATAAACAAATAACACATTTTCTGCCAAACTACTGAAAAATCGTTGACAAAATATCAAGTAACAAGTATCATTCAGATTGACTAAAACAGCAATGAAAAGTAAATATAAATTAAAAAAAAAATTAATATTGTCGGAGATAAGAGTTTTTTTTTCATACAATAACGATGAAATAAAAACATAACACATTTTCTGCCAAAGTATCAATATCTATTAAGATTGACTAAAACAGCAATGAAAACAAATCTTAATCGAAAAAAAATTAAGATTAACGGATTTAAGAGATTTGTTTTTTTCATACAATAACTATGAAATAAAAAAAACACATTTTCTGCCAAACATTTGAAAAAATCGTTGTCAGAGTATCAAGTATCAAGTATCATTCAGATTGACTAAAACAGCAATGAAAAGCAAATCTAAATCGAAAAAAACTAAGATTGACGAAGATAAGAGATTTTTTTTCATACAATAACGATAAAATTGAAAAAAAACACACTTTCTGCCAAAGTATCAATATCTATTTAGATTGACTAAAACAGCAATGAAAACAAATCTTAATCGAAAAAAAATTAAGATTAACGGATTTAAAAGATTTGTTTTTTTCATACAATAACTATGAAATAAAAAAAACACATTTTCTGCCAAACATTTGAAAAAATCGTTGTCAGAGTATCAAGTATCAAGTATCATTCAGATTGACTAAAACAGCAATGAAAAGCAAATCTAAATCGAAAAAAACTAAGATTGACGAAGATAAGAGATTTTTTTTCATACAATAACGATGATATAAAAAAATAACACATATTCTGCCAAACTACAGAAAAAATCGTTGTCAAAGTATCAAGTATCAAGTATCATTCAGATTGACTAAAACAGCAATGAAAAGCAAATCTAAATCGAAAAAAACTAAGATTGACGGAGATAAGAAATTTTTTTTTTCATACAATAACGATGAAATTGAAAAAAAAACACATTTTCTGCCAAAGTATCAAGTATCATTCAGATTGACTAAAACAGCAATGAAAAGCAAATCTTAATCGAAAAAAAATTAAGATTAACGGAGTTAAGAGATTTGTTTTTTTCATACAATAACTATGAAATAAAAAAAACACATTTTCTGCCAAACTACTGAAAAATCGTTGTCAGAGTATCAAGTATCAAGTATCATTCAGATTGACTAAAACAGCAATGAAAAGCAAATGTCAATCGAAAAAAACTAAGATTGACGGAGATAAGAGATTTGTTTTTTTCATACAATAACTATGAAATAAAAAAAACACATTTTCTGCCAAACATTTGAAAAAATCGTTGTCAGAGTATCAAGTATCATTCAGATTGACTAAAACAGCAATGAAAAGCAAATCTAAATCGAAAAAAACTAAGATTGACGAAGATAAGAGATTTTTTTTCATACAATAACGATGATATAAAAAAATAACACATTTTCTGCCAAACTACTGAAAAATCGTTGACAAAATATAAAGTAACAAGTATCATTCAGATTGACTAAAACAGCAATGAAAAGTAAATATAAATTTAAAAAAAAATTAAGATTGTCGGAGATAAGAGTTTTTTTTTCATACAATAACGATGAAATAAAAACATAACACATTTTCTGCCAAAGTATCAATATCTATTAAGATTGACTAAAACAGCAATGAAAACAAATCTTAATCGAAAAAAAATTAAGATTAACGGATTTAAGAGATTTGTTTTTTTCATACAATAACTATGAAATAAAAAAAACACATTTTCCGCCAAACATTTGAAAAAATCGTTGTCAGAGTATCAAGTATCATTCAGATTGACTAAAACAGCAATGAAAAGCAAATCTAAATCGAAAAAAACTAAGATTGACGAAGATAAGAGATTTTTTTTCATACAATAACGATGATATAAAAAAAATAACACATTTTCTGCCAAACTACTGAAAAATCGTTGACAAAATATAAAGTAACAAGTATCATTCAGATTGACTAAAACAGCAATGAAAAGTAAATATAAATTTAAAAAAAAATTAAGATTGTCGGAGATAAGAGTTTTTTTTTCATACAATAACGATGAAATAAAAACATAACACATTTTCCGCCAAAGTATCAATATCTATTAAGATTGACTAAAACAGCAATGAAAACAAATCTTAATCGAAAAAAAAT
The DNA here is from genome assembly GCA_961205885.1 of Ptychoptera albimana. Lineage (NCBI taxonomy): Eukaryota > Metazoa > Arthropoda > Insecta > Diptera > Ptychopteridae > Ptychoptera > Ptychoptera albimana. The sequence continues at coordinate 48,564,475 of OY540801.1, forward strand.
TAAGATTAACGGATTTAAGAGATTTGTTTTTTTCATACAATAACTATGAAATAAAAAAAACACATTTTCCGCCAAACATTTGAAAAAATCGTTGTCAGAGTATCAAGTATCATTCAGATTGACTAAAACAGCAATGAAAAGCAAATCTAAATCGAAAAAAACTAAGATTGACGGAGATAAGAAATTTTTTTTTTTCATACAATAACGATAAAATTGAAAAAAAACACACTTTCTGCCAAAGTATCAATATCTATTTAGATTGACTAAAACAGCAATGAAAACAAATCTTAATCGAAAAAAAATTAAGATTAACGGATTTAAAAGATTTGTTTTTTTCATACAATAACTATGAAATAAAAAAAACACATTTTCTGCCAAACATTTGAAAAAATCGTTGTCAGAGTATCAAGTATCAAGTATCATTCAGATTGACTAAAACAGCAATGAAAAGCAAATCTAAATCGAAAAAAACTAAGATTGACGAAGATAAGAAATTTTTTTTCATACAATAACGATGATATAAAAAAATAACACATATTCTGCCAAACTACAGAAAAAATCGTTGTCAAAGTATCAAGTATCATTCATTTTGACTAAAACAACAATAAAAAGCAAATCTAAATCGAAAAAAACTAAGATTGACGGAGATAAGAAATTTTTTTTTTTCATACAATAACGATAAAATTGAAAAAAAACACACTTTCTGCCAAAGTATCAATATCTATTTAGATTGACTAAAACAGCAATGAAAACAAATCTTAATCGAAAAAAAATTAAGATTAACGGATTTAAAAGATTTGTTTTTTTCATACAATAACTATGAAATAAAAAAAACACATTTTCTGCCAAACATTTGAAAAAATCGTTGTCAGAGTATCAAGTATCAAGTATCATTCAGATTGACTAAAACAGCAATGAAAAGCAAATCTAAATCGAAAAAAACTAAGATTGACGGAGATACGAAATTTTTTTTTTCATACAATAACGATGAAATGGAAAAAAAAACACATTTTCTGCCAAAGTATCAAGTATCATTCAGATTGACTAAAACAGCAATGAAAAGCAAATCTTAATCGAAAAAAAATTAAGATTAACGGAGTTAAGAGATTTTTTTTTTTCATACAATAACTATGAAATAAAAAAAACACATTTTCTGCCAAACTACTGAAAAATCGTTGTCAGAGTATCAAGTATCAAGTATCATTCAGATTGACTAAAACAGCAATGAAAAGCAAATCTCAATCGAAAAAAACTAAGATTGACGGAGATAAGAGATTTTTTTTCATACAATAACGATGAAATTGAAAAAAAAACACATTTTCTGCCAAAGTATCAATATCTATTTAGATTGACTAAAACAGCAATGAAAACAAATCTTAATCGAAAAAAAATTAAGATTAACGGATTTAAAAGATTTGTTTTTTTCATACAATAACTATGAAATAAAAAAAAAACATTTTCTGCCAAACTACTGAAAAATCGTTGTCAGAGTATCAAGTATCAAGTATCATTCAGATTGACTAAAACAGCAATGAAAAGCAAATCTCAATCGAAAAAAACTAAGATTGACGGAGATAAGAGATTTGTTTTTTTCATACAATAACTATGAAATAAAAAAAACACATTTTCTGCCAAACATTTGAAAAAATCGTTGTCAGAGTATCAAGTATCAAGTATCATTCAGATTGACTAAAACAGCAATGAAAAGCAAATCTAAATCGAAAAAAACTAAGATTGACGAAGATAAGAGATTTTTTTTCATACAATAACAATGATATAAACAAATAACACATTTTCTGCCAAACTACTGAAAAATCGTTGACAAAATATCAAGTAACAAGTATCATTCAGATTGACTAAAACAGCAATGAAAAGTAAATATAAATTAAAAAAAAAATTAAGATTGTCGGAGATAAGAGTTTTTTTTTCATACAATAACGATGAAATAAAAACATAACACATTTTCTGCCAAAGTATCAATATCTATTAAGATTGACTAAAACAGCAATGAAAACAAATCTTAATCGAAAAAAAATTAAGATTAACAGATTTAAGAGATTTGTTTTTTTCATACAATAACTATGAAATAAAAAAAACACATTTTCTGCCAAACATTTGAAAAAATCGTTGTCAGAGTATCAAGTATCAAGTATCATTCAGATTGACTAAAACAGCAATGAAAAGCAAATCTAAATCGAAAAAAACTAAGATTGACGAAGATAAGAGATTTTTTTTCATACAATAACGATGATATAAAAAAATAACACATTTTCTGCCAAACTACTGAAAAATCGTTGACAAAATATAAAGTAACAAGTATCATTCAGATTGACTAAAACAGCAATGAAAAGTAAATATAAATTTAAAAAAAAATTAAGATTGTCGGAGATAAGAGTTTTTTTTTCATACAATAACGATGAAATAAAAACATAACACATTTTCTGCCAAAGTATCAATATCTATTAAGATTGACTAAAACAGCAATGAAAACAAATCTTAATCGAAAAAAAATTAAGATTAACGGATTTAAGAGATTTGTTTTTTTCATACAATAACTATGAAATAAAAAAAACACATTTTCTGCCAAACATTTGAAAAAATCGTTGTCAGAGTATCAAGTATCAAGTATCATTCAGATTGACTAAAACAGCAATGAAAAGCAAATCTAAATCGAAAAAAACTAAGATTGACGAAGATAAGAGATTTTTTTTCATACAATAACGATGATATAAAAAAATAACACATATTCTGCCAAACTACTGAAAAATCGTTGACAAAGTATCAAGTAACAAGTATCATTCAGATTGACTAAAACAGCAATGAAAAGTAAATATAAATTTAGAAAAAAATTAAGATTGACGGATTTAATAGATTTGTTTTTTCATACAATAACGATGAAATATAAAAATAACACATTTTCTGCCAAACTACTGAAAAAATCGTTGTCAAAGTATCAAGTATCATTCATTTTGACTAAAACAGCAATAAAAAGCAAATCTAAATCGAAAAAAACTAAGATTGACGGAGATAAGAAATTTTTTTTTCATACAATAACGATAAAATTGAAAAAAAACACACTTTCTGCCAAAGTATCAATATCTATTTGATTGACTAAAACAGCAATGAAAACAAATCTTAATCGAAAAAAAATTAAGATTAACGGATTTAAAAGATTTGTTTTTTTCATACAATAACTATGAAATAAAAAAAAACACATTTTCTGCCAAACATTTGAAAAAATCGTTGTCAGAGTATCAAGTATCATTCAGATTGACTAAAACAGCAATGAAAAGCAAATCTAAATCGAAAAAAACTAAGATTGACGAAGATAAGAGATTTTTTTTCATACAATAACGATGATATAAAAAAATAACACATTTTCTGCCAAACTACTGAAAAATCGTTGACAAAATATCAAGTAACAAGTATCATTCAGATTGACTAAAACAGCAATGAAAAGTAAATATAAATTTAAAAAAAAAATAAGATTGTCGGAGATAAGAGTTTTTTTTTCATACAATAACGATGAAATAAAAACATAACACATTTTCTGCCAAAGTATCAATATCTATTAAGATTGACTAAAACAGCAATGAAAACCAATCTTAATCGAAAAAAAATTAAGATAAACGGATTAAGAGATTTGTTTTTTTCATACAATAACTATGAAATAAAAAAAACACATTTTCTGCCAAACATTTGAAAAAATCGTTGTCAGAGTATCAAGTATCATTCAGATTGACTAAAACAGCAATGAAAAGCAAATCTAAATCGAAAAAAACTAAGATTGACGAAGATAAGAGATTTTTTTTCATACAATAACGATGATATAAAAAAATAACACATTTTCTGCCAAACTACTGAAAAATCGTTGACAAAGTATCAAGTAACAAGTATCATTCAGATTGACTAAAACAGCAATGAAAAGTAAATATAAATTTAGAAAAAAATTAAGATTGACGGATTTAATAGATTTGTTTTTTCATACAATAACGATGAAATATAAAAATAACACATTTTCTGCCAAACTACTGAAAAAATCGTTGTCAAAGTATCAAGTATCATTCAGATTGACTAAAACAGCAATGAAAAGCAAATCTAAATCGAAAAAAACTAAGATTGACGGAGATAAGAAATTTTTTGTTCATACAATAACGATGAAATTGAAAAAAAAACACATTTTCTGCCAAACTACTGAAAAATCGTTGTCAGAGTATCAAGTATCAAGTATCATTCAGATTGACTAAAACAGCAATGAAAAGCAAATCTAAATCGAAAAAAACTAAGATTGACGAAGATAAGAGATTTTTTTTCATACAATAACGATGATATAAAAAAAATAACACATTTTCTGCCAAACTACTGAAAAATCGTTGACAAAATATAAAGTAACAAGTATCATTCAGATTGACTAAAACAGCAATGAAAAGCAAATCTAAATTGAAAAAAATTAAGATTGACGGAGATAAGAGTTTTATTTTTCATACAATAACGATGAAATAAAAAAATAACACATTTTCTGCCAAACTACTGGAAAAATCGTTGCCAAAGTATCAAGTATCATTCAGATTGACTAAAACAGCAATGAAAACAAATCTTAATCGAAAAAAAATTAAGATTAACGGATTTAAGAGATTTGTTTTTTTCATACAATAACTATGAAATAAAAAAAACACATTTTCTGCCAAACATTTGAAAAAATCGTTGTCAGAGTATCAAGTATCAAGTATCATTCAGATTGACTAAAACAGCAATGAAAAGCAAATCTAAATCGAAAAAAACTAAGATTGACGAAGATAAGAGATTTTTTTTCATACAATAACGATGATATAAAAAAATAACACATTTTCTGCCAAACTACTGAAAAATCGTTGACAAAGTATCAAGTAACAAGTATCATTCAGATTGACTAAAACAGCAATGAAAAGTAAATATAAATTTAAAAAAAAATTAAGATTGACGGATTTAATAGATTTGTTTTTTCATACAATAACGATGATATAAAAAAATAACACATATTCTGCCAAACTACTGAAAAAATCGTTGTCAAAGTATCAAGTATCATTCATTTTGACTAAAACAGCAATAAAAAGCAAATCTAAATCGAAAAAAACTAAGATTGACGGAGATAAGAAATTTTTTTTTCATACAATAACGATAAAATTGAAAAAAAACACACTTTCTGCCAAAGTATCAATATCTATTTAGATTGACTAAAACAGCAATGAAAACAAATCTTAATCGAAAAAAAATTAAGATTAACGGATTTAAAAGATTTGTTTTTTTCATACAATAACTATGAAATAAAAAAAACACATTTTCTGCCAAACTACTGAAAAATCGTTGTCAGAGTATCAAGTATCAAGTATCAAGTATCATTCAGATTGACTAAAACAGCAATGAAAAGCAAATCTCAATCGAAAAAAACTAAGATTGACGGAGATAAGAGATTTGTTTTTTTCATACAATAACTATGAAATAAAAAAAACACATTTTCTGCCAAACATTTGAAAAAATCGTTGTCAGAGTATCAAGTATCATTCAAATTGACTAAAACAGCAATGAAAAGCAAATCTAAATCGAAAAAAACTAAGATTGACGAAGATAAGAGATTTTTTTTCATACAATAACAAAGATATAAACAAATAACACATTTTCTGCCAAACTACTGAAAAATCGTTGACAAAATATCAAGTAACAAGTATCATTCAGATTGACTAAAACAGCAATGAAAAGTAAATATAAATTAAAAAAAAAATTAAGATTGTCGGAGATAAGAGTTTTTTTTTCATACAATAACGATGAAATAAAAACATAACACATTTTCTGCCAAAGTATCAATATCTATTAAGATTGACTAAAACAGCAATGAAAACAAATCTTAATCGAAAAAAAATTAAGATTAACGGATTTAAGAGATTTGTTTTTTTCATACAATAACTATGAAATAAAAAAAACACATTTTCTGCCAAACATTTGAAAAAATCGTTGTCAGAGTATCAAGTATCAAGTATCATTCAGATTGACTAAAACAGCAATGAAAAGCAAATCTAAATCGAAAAAAACTAAGATTGACGAAGATAAGAGATTTTTTTTCATACAATAACGATGATATAAAAAAATAACACATTTTCTGCCAAACTACTGAAAAATCGTTGACAAAATATAAAGTAACAAGTATCATTCAGATTGACTAAAACAGCAATGAAAAGTAAATATAAATTTAAAAAAAAATTAAGATTGTCGGAGATAAGAGTTTTTTTTTCATACAATAACGATGAAATAAAAACATAACACATTTTCTGCCAAAGTATCAATATCTATTAAGATTGACTAAAACAGCAATGAAAACAAATCTTAATCGAAAAAAAATTAAGATTAACGGATTCAAGAGATTTGTTTTTTTCATACAATAACTATGAAATAAAAAAAACACATTTTCTGCCAAACATTTGAAAAAATCGTTGTCAGAGTATCAAGTATCAAGTATCATTCAGATTGACTAAAACAGCAATGAAAAGCAAATCTAAATCGAAAAAAACTAAGATTGACGAAGATAAGAGATTTTTTTTCATACAATAACGATGATATAAAAAAATAACACATTTTCTGCCAAACTACTGAAAAATCGTTGACAAAGTATCAAGTAACAAGTATCATTCAGATTGACTAAAACAGCAATGAAAAGTAAATATAAATTTAGAAAAAAATTAAGATTGACGGATTTAATAGATTTGTTTTTTCATACAATAACGATGAAATATAAAAATAACACATTTTCTGCCAAACTACTGAAAAAATCGTTGTCAAAGTATCAAGTATCATTCATTTTGACTAAAACAGCAATAAAAAGCAAATCTAAATCGAAAAAAACTAAGATTGACGGAGATAAGAAATTTTTTTTTCATACAATAACGATAAAATTGAAAAAAAACACACTTTCTGCCAAAGTATCAATATCTATTTGATTGACTAAAACAGCAATGAAAACAAATCTTAATCGAAAAAAAATTAAGATTAACGCATTTAAAAGATTTGTTTTTTTCATACAATAACTATGAAATAAAAAAAACACATTTTCTGCCAAACATTTGAAAAAATCGTTGTCAGAGTATCAAGTATCAAGTATCATTCAGATTGACTAAAACAGCAATGAAAAGCAAATCTAAATCGAAAAAAACTAAGATTGACGAAGATAAGAGATTTTTTTTCATACAATAACGATGATATAAAAAAATAACACATATTCTGCCAAACTACAGAAAAAATCGTTGTCAAAGTATCAAGTATCAAGTATCATTCAGATTGACTAAAACAGCAATGAAAAGCAAATCTAAATCGAAAAAAACTAAGATTGACGGAGATAAGAAATTTTTTTTTTCATACAATAACGATGAAATTGAAAAAAAAACACATTTTCTGCCAAACTACTGAAAAATCGTTGTCAGAGTATCAAGTATCAAGTATCATTCAGATTGACTAAAACAGCAATGAAAAGCAAATCTTAATCGAAAAAAACTAAGATTGACGGAGATAAGAGATTTGTTTTTTTCATACAATAACGATGATATAAAAAAATAACACATTTTCTGCCAAACTACTGAAAAATCGTTGACAAAGTATCAAGTAACAAGTATCATTCAGATTGACTAAAACAGCAATGAAAAGTAAATATAAATTTAAAAAAAAATTAAGATTGACGGATTTAATAGATTTGTTTTTTCATACAATAACGATGATATAAAAAAATAACACATATTTTCTGCCAAACTACTGAAAAAATCGTTGTCAAAGTATCAAGTATCATTCATTTTGACTAAAACAGCAATGAAAAGCAAATCTAAATCGAAAAAAACTAAGATTGACGGAGATAAGAAATTTTTTTTTCATACAATAACGATAAAATTGAAAAAAAACACACTTTCTGCCAAAGTATCAATATCTATTTAGATTGACTAAAACAGCAATGAAAACAAATCTTAATCGAAAAAAAATTAAGATTAACGGATTTAAAAGATTTGTTTTTTTCATACAATAACTATGAAATAAAAAAAACACATTTTCTGCCAAACATTTGAAAAAATCGTTGTCAGAGTATCAAGTATCAAGTATCATTCAGATTGACTAAAACAGCAATGAAAAGCAAATCTAAATCGAAAAAAACTAAGATTGACGAAGATAAGAGATTTTTTTTCATACAATAACGATGATATAAAAAAATAACACATATTCTGCCAAACTACTGAAAAATCATTGACAAAATATCAAGTAACAAGTATCATTCAGATTGACTAAAACAGCAATGAAAAGTAAATATAAGTTTAAAAAAAAATTAAGATTGTCGGAGATAAGAGTTTTTTTTTCATACAATAACGATGAAATAAAAACATAACACATTTTCTGCCAAAGTATCAATATCTATTAAGATTGACTAAAACAACAATGAAAACAAATCTTAATCGAAAAAAAATTAAGATTAACGGATTTAAGAGATTTGTTTTTTTCATACAATAACTATGAAATAAAAAAAACACATTTTCTGCCAAACATTTGAAAAAATCGTTGTCAGAGTATCAAGTATCATTCAGATTGACTAAAACAGCAATGAAAAGCAAATCTAAATCGAAAAAAACTAAGATTGACGAAGATAAGAGATTTTTTTTCATACAATAACGATGATATAAAAAAATAACACATATTCTGCCAAACTACTGAAAAATCATTGACAAAATATCAAGTAACAAGTATCATTCAGATTGACTAAAACAGCAATGAAAAGTAAATATAAGTTTAAAAAAAAATTAAGATTGTCGGAGATAAGAGTTTTTTTTTCATACAATAACGATGAAATAAAAACATAACACATTTTCTGCCAAAGTATCAATATCTATTAAGATTGACTAAAACAACAATGAAAACAAATCTTAATCGAAAAAAAATTAAGATTAACGGATTTAAGAGATTTGTTTTTTTCATACAATAACTATGAAATAAAAAAAACACATTTTCTGCCAAACATTTGAAAAAATCGTTGTCAAAGTATCAAGTATCATTCATTTTGACTAAAACAGCAATAAAGAGCAAATCTAAATCGAAAAAAACTAAGATTGACGGAGATAAGAAATTTTTTTTTCATACAATAACGATAAAATTGAAAAAAAACACACTTTCTGCCAAAGTATCAATATCTATTTAGATTGACTAAAACAGCAATGAAAACAAATCTTAATCGAAAAAAAATTAAGATTAACGGATTTAAAAGATTTGTTTTTTTCATACAATAACTATGAAATAAAAAAAAAACATTTTCTGCCAAACTACTGAAAAATCGTTGTCAGAGTATCAAGTATCAAGTATCATTCAGATTGACTAAAACAGCAATGAAAAGCAAATCTCAATCGAAAAAAACTAAGATTGACGGAGATAAGAGATTTGTTTTTTTCATACAATAACTATGAAATAAAAAAAACACATTTTCTGCCAAACATTTGAAAAAATCGTTGTCAGAGTATCAAGTATCATTCAGATTGACTAAAACAGCAATGAAAAGCAAATCTAAATCGAAAAAAACTAAGATTGACGAAGATAAGAGATTTTTTTTCATACAATAACAATGATATAAACAAATAACACATTTTCTGCCAAACTACTGAAAAATCGTTGACAAAATATCAAGTAACAAGTATCATTCAGATTGACTAAAACAGCAATGAAAAGTAAATATAAATTAAAAAAAAAATTAAGATTGTCGGAGATAAGAGTTTTTTTTTCATACAATAACGATGAAATAAAAACATAACACATTTTCTGCCAAAGTATCAATATCTATTAAGATTGACTAAAACAGCAATGAAAAGCAAATCTAAATCGAAAAAAACTAAGATTGACGAAGATAAGAGATTTTTTTTCATACAATAACGATGATATAAAAAAATAACACATTTTCTGCCAAACTACTGAAAAATCGTTGACAAAATATAAAGTAACAAGTATCATTCAGATTGACTAAAACAGCAATGAAAAGTATATATAAATTAAAAAAAAAATTAAGATTGTCGGAGATAAGAGTTTTTTTTTCATACAATAACGATGAAATAAAAACATAACACATTTTCTGCCAAAGTATCAATATCTATTAAGATTGACTAAAACAGCAATGAAAACAAATCTTAATCGAAAAAAAATTAAGATTAACGGATTTAAGAGATTTGTTTTTTTCATACAATAACTATGAAATAAAAAAAACACATTTTCTGCCAAACATTTGAAAAAATCGTTGTCAGAGTATCAAGTATCAAGTATCATTCAGATTGACTAAAACAGCAATGAAAAGCAAATCTAAATCGAAAAAAACTAAGATTGACGAAGATAAGAGATTTTTTTTCATACAATAACGATGATATAAAAAAATAACACATTTTCTGCCAAACTACTGAAAAATCGTTGACAAAATATAAAGTAACAAGTATCATTCAGATTGACTAAAACAGCAATGAAAAGTAAATATAAATTTAAAAAAAAATTAAGATTGTCGGAGATAAGAGTTTTTTTTTCATACAATAACGTTGAAATAAAAACATAACACATTTTCTGCCAAAGTATCAATATCTATTAAGATTGACTAAAACAGCAATGAAAACAAATCTTAATCGAAAAAAAATTAAGATTAACGGATTTAAGAGATTTGTTTTTTTCATACAATAACTATGAAATAAAAAAAACACATTTTCTGCCAAACATTTGAAAAAATCGTTGTCAGAGTATCAAGTATCAAGTATCATTCAGATTGACTAAAACAGCAATGAAAAGCAAATCTAAATCGAAAAAAACTAAGATTGACGAAGATAAGAGATTTTTTTTCATAAACAACGATGATATAAAAAAATAACACATATTCTGCCATACTACTGAAAAAATCGTTGTCAAAGTATCAAGTATCAAGTATCATTCAGATTGACTAAAACAGCAATGAAAAGCAAATCTTAATCGAAAAAAACTAAGATTGACGGATTTAAGAGATTTGTTTTTTTCATACAATAACTATGAAATAAAAAAAACACATTTTCTGCCAAACATTTGAAAAAATCGTTGTCAGAGTATCAAGTATCAAGTATCATTCAGATTGACTAAAACAGCAATGAAAAGCAAATCTAAATCGAAAAAAACTAAGATTGACGAAGATAAGAGATTTTTTTTCATACAATAACGATGATATAAAAAAATAACACATATTCTGCCAAACTACAGAAAAAATCGTTGTCAAAGTATCAAGTATCAAGTATCATTCAGATTGACTAAAACAGCAATGAAAAGCAAATCTAAATCGAAAAAAACTAAGATTGACGGAGATAAGAAATTTTTTTTTTCATACAATAACGATGAAATTGAAAAAAAAACACATTTTCTGCCAAAGTATCAAGTATCATTCAGATTGACTAAAACAGCAATGAAAAGCAAATCTTAATCGAAAAAAAATTAAGATTAACGGAGTTAAGAGATTTGTTTTTTTCATACAATAACTATGAAATAAAAAAAACACATTTTCTGCCAAACTACTGAAAAATCGTTGTCAGAGTATCAAGTATCAAGTATCATTCAGATTGACTAAAACAGCAATGAAAAGCAAATCTTAATCGAAAAAAACTAAGATTGACGGAGATAAGAGATTTGTTTTTTTCATACAATAACTATGAAATAAAAAAAACACATTTTCTGCCAAACATTTGAAAAAATCGTTGTCAGAGTATCAAGTATCAAGTATCATTCAGATTGACTAAAACAGCAATGAAAAGCAAATCTAAATCGAAAAAAACTAAGATTGACGAAGATAAGAGATTTTTTTTCATACAATAATGATGATATAAACAAATAACACATTTTCTGCCAAACTACTGAAAAATCATTGACAAAATATCAAGTAACAAGTATCATTCAGATTGACTAAAACAGCAATGAAAAGTAAATATAAGTTTAAAAAAAAATTAAGATTGTCGGAGATAAGAGTTTTTTTTTCATACAATAACGATGAAATAAAAACATAACACATTTTCTGCCAAAGTATCAATATCTATTAAGATTGACTAAAACAACAATGAAAACAAATCTTAATCGAAAAAAAATTAAGATTAACGGATTTAAGAGATTTGTTTTTTTCATACAATAACTATGAAATAAAAAAAACACATTTTCTGCCAAACATTTGAAAAAATCGTTGTCAGAGTATCAAGTATCATTCAGATTGACTAAAACAGCAATGAAAAGCAAATCTAAATCGAAAAAAACTAAGATTGACGAAGATAAGAGATTTTTTTTTTCATACAATAACGATGAAATTGAAAAAAAAACACATTTTCTGCCAAAGTATCAAGTATCATTCAGATTGACTAAAACAGCAATGAAAAGCAAATCTTAATCGAAAAAAAATTAAGATTAACGGAGTTAAGAGATTTGTTTTTTTCATACAATAACTATGAAATAAAAAAAACACATTTTCTGCCAAACTACTGAAAAATCGTTGTCAGAGTATCAAGTATCAAGTATCATTCAGATTGACTAAAACAGCAATGAAAAGCAAATCTTAATCGAAAAAAACTAAGATTGACGGAGATAAGAGATTTGTTTTTTTCATACAATAACTATGAAATAAAAAAAACACATTTTCTGCCAAACATTTGAAAAAATCGTTGTCAGAGTATCAAGTATCAAGTATCATTCAGATTGACTAAAACAGCAATGAAAAGCAAATCTAAATCGAAAAAAACTAAGATTGACGAAGATAAGAGATTTTTTTTCATACAATAACGATGATATAAAAAAATAACACATTTTCTGCCAAACTACTGAAAAATCGTTGACAAAATATAAAGTAACAAGTATCATTCAGATTGACTAAAACAGCAATGAAAAGTATATATAAATTAAAAAAAAAATTAAGATTGTCGGAGATAAGAGTTTTTTTTTCATACAATAACGATGAAATAAAAACATAACACATTTTCTGCCAAAGTATCAATATCTATTAAGATTGACTAAAACAGCAATGAAAACAAATCTTAATCGAAAAAAAATTAAGATTAACGGATTTAAGAGATTTGTTTTTTTCATACAATAACTATGAAATAAAAAAAACACATTTTCTGCCAAACATTTGAAAAAATCGTTGTCAGAGTATCAAGTATCAAGTATCATTCAGATTGACTAAAACAGCAATGAAAAGCAAATCTAAATCGAAAAAAACTAAGATTGACGAAGATAAGAGATTTTTTTTCATACAATAACGATGATATAAAAAAATAACACATTTTCTGCCAAACTACTGAAAAATCGTTGACAAAATATAAAGTAACAAGTATCATTCAGATTGACTAAAACAGCAATGAAAAGTAAATATAAATTTAAAAAAAAATTAAGATTGTCGGAGATAAGAGTTTTTTTTTCATACAATAACGTTGAAATAAAAACATAACACATTTTCTGCCAAAGTATCAATATCTATTAAGATTGACTAAAACAGCAATGAAAACAAATCTTAATCGAAAAAAAATTAAGATTAACGGATTTAAGAGATTTGTTTTTTTCATACAATAACTATGAAATAAAAAAAACACATTTTCTGCCAAACATTTGAAAAAATCGTTGTCAGAGTATCAAGTATCAAGTATCATTCAGATTGACTAAAACAGCAATGAAAAGCAAATCTAAATCGAAAAAAACTAAGATTGACGAAGATAAGAGATTTTTTTTCATACAATAACGATGATATAAAAAAATAACACATATTCTGCCATACTACTGAAAAAATCGTTGTCAAAGTATCAAGTATCAAGTATCATTCAGATTGACTAAAACAGCAATGAAAAGCAAATCTTAATCGAAAAAAACTAAGATTGACGGATTTAAGAGATTTGTTTTTTTCATACAATAACTATGAAATAAAAAAAACACATTTTCTGCCAAACATTTGAAAAAATCGTTGTCAGAGTATCAAGTATCAAGTATCATTCAGATTGACTAAAACAGCAATGAAAAGCAAATCTAAATCGAAAAAAACTAAGATTGACGAAGATAAGAGATTTTTTTTCATACAATAACGATGATATAAAAAAATAACACATATTCTGCCAAACTACAGAAAAAATCGTTGTCAAAGTATCAAGTATCAAGTATCATTCAGATTGACTAAAACAGCAATGAAAAGCAAATCTAAATCGAAAAAAACTAAGATTGACGGAGATAAGAAATTTTTTTTTTCATACAATAACGATGAAATTGAAAAAAAAACACATTTTCTGCCAAAGTATCAAGTATCATTCAGATTGACTAAAACAGCAATGAAAAGCAAATCTTAATCGAAAAAAAATTAAGATTAACGGAGTTAAGAGATTTGTTTTTTTCATACAATAACTATGAAATAAAAAAAACACATTTTCTGCCAAACTACTGAAAAATCGTTGTCAGAGTATCAAGTATCAAGTATCATTCAGATTGACTAAAACAGCAATGAAAAGCAAATCTTAATCGAAAAAAACTAAGATTGACGGAGATAAGAGATTTGTTTTTTTCATACAATAACTATGAAATAAAAAAAACACATATTCTGCCAAACATTTGAAAAAATCGTTGTCAGAGTATCAAGTATCAAGTATCATTCAGATTGACTAAAACAGCAATGAAAAGCAAATCTAAATCGAAAAAAACTAAGATTGACGAAGATAAGAGATTTTTTTTCATACAATAATGATGATATAAACAAATAACACATTTTCTGCCAAACTACTGAAAAATCATTGACAAAATATCAAGTAACAAGTATCATTCAGATTGACTAAAACAGCAATGAAAAGTAAATATAAGTTTAAAAAAAAATTAAGATTGTCGGAGATAAGAGTTTTTTTTTCATACAATAACGATGAAATAAAAACATAACACATTTTCTGCCAAAGTATCAATATCTATTAAGATTGACTAAAACAACAATGAAAACAAATCTTAATCGAAAAAAAATTAAGATTAACGGATTTAAGAGATTTGTTTTTTTCATACAATAACTATGAAATAAAAAAAACACATTTTCTGCCAAACATTTGAAAAAATCGTTGTCAGAGTATCAAGTATCATTCAGATTGACTAAAACAGCAATGAAAAGCAAATCTAAATCGAAAAAAACTAAGATTGACGAAGATAAGAGATTTTTTTTCATACAATAACGATGATATAAAAAAATAACACATATTCTGCCAAACTACTGAAAAAATCGTTGTCAAAGTATCAAGTATCATTCATTTTGACTAAAACAGCAATAAAAAGCAAATCTAAATCGAAAAAAACTAAGATTGACGGAGATAAGAAATTTTTTTTTCATACAATAACGATAAAATTGAAAAAAAACACACTTTCTGCCAAAGTATCAATATCTATTTAGATTGACTAAAACAGCAATGAAAACAAATCTTAATCGAAAAAAAATTAAGATTAACGAATTTAAAAGATTTGTTTTTTTCATACAATAACTATGAAATAAAAAAAAAACATTTTCTGCCAAACTACTGAAAAATCGTTGTCAGAGTATCAAGTATCAAGTATCATTCAGATTGACTAAAACAGCAATGAAAAGCAAATCTCAATCGAAAAAAACTAAGATTGACGGAGATAAGAGATTTGTTTTTTTCATACAATAACTATGAAATAAAAAAAACACATTTTCTGCCAAACATTTGAAAAAATCGTTGTCAGAGTATCAAGTATCATTCAGATTGACTAAAACAGCAATGAAAAGCAAATCTAAATCGAAAAAAACTAAGATTGACGAAGATAAGAGATTTTTTTTCATACAATAACAATGATATAAACAAATAACACATTTTCTGCCAAACTACTGAAAAATCGTTGACAAAATATCAAGTAACAAGTATCATTCAGATTGACTAAAACAGCAATGAAAAGTAAATATAAATTAAAAAAAAAATTAAGATTGTCGGAGATAAGAGTTTTTTTTTCATACAATAACGATGAAATAAAAACATAACACATTTTCTGCCAAAGTATCAATATCTATTAAGATTGACTAAAACAGCAATGAAAACAAATCTTAATCGAAAAAAAATTAAGATTAACGGATTTAAGAGATTTGTTTTTTTCATACAATAACTATGAAATAAAAAAAACACATTTTCTGCCAAACATTTGAAAAAATCGTTGTCAGAGTATCAAGTATCAAGTATCATTCAGATTGACTAAAACAGCAATGAAAAGCAAATCTAAATCGAAAAAAACTAAGATTGACGAAGATAAGAGATTTTTTTTCATACAATAACGATGATATAAAAAAATAACACATTTTCTGCCAAACTACAGAAAAAATCGTTGTCAAAGTATCAAGTATCATTCAGATTGACTAAAACAGCAATGAAAAGCAAATCTAAATCGAAAAAAACTAAGATTGACGGAGATAAGAAATTTTTTTTTTCATACAATAACGATGAAATTGAAAAAAAAACACATTTTCTGCCAAACTACTGAAAAATCGTTGTCAGAGTATCAAGTATCATTCAGATTGACTAAAACAGCAATGAAAAGCAAATCTTAATCGAAAAAAACTAAGATTGACGGAGATAAGAGATTTGTTTTTTTCATACAATAACGATGATATAAAAAAATAACACATTTTCTGCCAAACTACTGAAAAATCGTTGACAAAGTATCAAGTAACAAGTATCATTCAGATTGACTAAAACAGCAATGAAAAGTAAATATAAATTTAAAAAAAAATTAAGATTGACGGATTTAATAGATTTGTTTTTTCATACAATAACGATGATATAAAAAAATAACACATATTCTGCCAAACTACTGAAAAAATCGTTGTCAAAGTATCAAGTATCATTCATTTTGACTAAAACAGCAATAAAAAGCAAATCTAAATCGAAAAAAACTAAGATTGACGGAGATAAGAAATTTTTTTTTCATACAATAACGATAAAATTGAAAAAAAACACACTTTCTGCCAAAGTATCAATATCTATTTAGATTGACTAAAACAGCAATGAAAACAAATCTTAATCGAAAAAAAATTAAGATTAACGGATTTAAAAGATTTGTTTTTTTCATACAATAACTATGAAATAAAAAAAACACATTTTCTGCCAAACTACTGAAAAATCGTTGTCAGAGTATCAAGTATCAAGTATCATTCAGATTGACTAAAACAGCAATGAAAAGCAAATCTTAATCGAAAAAAACTAAGATTGACGGAGATAAGAGATTTGTTTTTTTCATACAATAACTATGAAATAAAAAAAACACATTTTCTGCCAAACATTTGAAAAAATCGTTGTCAGAGTATCAAGTATCAAGTATCATTCAGATTGACTAAAACAGCAATGAAAAGCAAATCTAAATCGAAAAAAACTAAGATTGACGAAGATAAGAGATTTTTTTTCATACAATAATGATGATATAAACAAATAACACATTTTCTGCCAAACTACTGAAAAATCATTGACAAAATATCAAGTAACAAGTATCATTCAGATTGACTAAAACAGCAATGAAAAGTAAATATAAGTTTTAAAAAAAATTAAGATTGTCGGAGATAAGAGTTTTTTTTTCATACAATAACGATGAAATAAAAACATAACACATTTTCTGCCAAAGTATCAATATCTATTAAGATTGACTAAAACAACAATGAAAACAAATCTTAATCGAAAAAAAATTAAGATTAACGGATTTAAGAGATTTGTTTTTTTCATACAATAACTATGAAATAAAAAAAACACATTTTCTGCCAAACATTTGAAAAAATCGTTGTCAGAGTATCAAGTATCATTCAGATTGACTAAAACAGCAATGAAAAGCAAATCTAAATCGAAAAAAACTAAGATTGACGAAGATAAGAGATTTTTTTTCATACAATAACGATGATATAAAAAAATAACACATATTCTGCCAAACTACTGAAAAAATCGTTGTCAAAGTATCAAGTATCATTCAGATTGACTAAAACAGCAATGAAAAGCAAATCTAAATCGAAAAAAACTAAGATTGACGAAGATAAGAGATTTTTTTTCATACAATAACGATGATATAAAAAAATAACACATATTCTGCCAAACTACAGAAAAAATCGTTGTCAAAGTATCAAGTATCAAGTATCATTCAGATTGACTAAAACAGCAATGAAAAGCAAATCTAAATCGAAAAAAACTAAGATTGACGGAGATAAGAAATTTTTTTTTTCATACAATAACGATGAAATTGAAAAAAAAACACATTTTCTGCCAAAGTATCAAGTATCATTCAGATTGACTAAAACAGCAATGAAAAGCAAATCTTAATCGAAAAAAAATTAAGATTAACGGAGTTATGAGATTTGTTTTTTTCATACAATAACTATGAAATAAAAAAAACACATTTTCTGCCAAACTACTGAAAAATCGTTGTCAGAGTATCAAGTATCAAGTATCATTCAGATTGACTAAAACAGCAATGAAAAGCAAATCTTAATCGAAAAAAAACTAAGATTGACGGAGATAAGAGATTTGTTTTTTTCATACAATAACTATGAAATAAAAAAAACACATTTTCTGCCAAACATTTGAAAAAATCGTTGTCAGAGTATCAAGTATCATTCAGATTGACTAAAACAGCAATGAAAAGCAAATCTAAATCGAAAAAAACTAAGATTGACGAAGATAAGAGATTTTTTTTCATACAATAATGATGATATAAACAAATAACACATTTTCTGCCAAACTACTGAAAAATCATTGACAAAATATCAAGTAACAAGTATCATTCAGATTGACTAAAACAGCAATGAAAAGTAAATATAAGTTTAAAAAAAAATTAAGATTGTCGGAGATAAGAGTTTTTTTTTCATACAATAACGATGAAATAAAAACATAACACATTTTCTGCCAAAGTATCAATATCTATTAAGATTGACTAAAACAACAATGAAAACAAATCTTAATCGAAAAAAAATTAAGATTAACGGATTTAAGAGATTTGTTTTTTTCATACAATAACTATGAAATAAAAAAAACACATTTTCTGCCAAACATTTGAAAAAATCGTTGTCAGAGTATCAAGTATCATTCAGATTGACTAAAACAGCAATGAAAAGCAAATCTAAATCGAAAAAAACTAAGATTGACGAAGATAAGAGATTTTTTTTCATACAATAACGATGATATAAAAAAATAACACATATTCTGCCAAACTACTGAAAAAATCGTTGTCAAAGTATCAAGTATCATTCATTTTGACTAAAACAGCAATAAAAAGCAAATCTAAATCGAAAAAAACTAAGATTGACGGAGATAAGAAATTTTTTTTTCATACAATAACGATAAAATTGAAAAAAAACACACTTTCTGCCAAAGTATCAATATCTATTTAGATTGACTAAAACAGCAATGAAAACAAATC
Organism: Ptychoptera albimana; assembly: GCA_961205885.1. Classification (NCBI taxonomy): domain Eukaryota; kingdom Metazoa; phylum Arthropoda; class Insecta; order Diptera; family Ptychopteridae; genus Ptychoptera; species Ptychoptera albimana. The sequence continues at coordinate 48,583,906 of OY540801.1, forward strand.
TTAATCGAAAAAAAATTAAGATTAACGGATTTAAAAGATTTGTTTTTTTCATACAATAACTATGAAATAAAAAAAAAACATTTTCTGCCAAACTACTGAATAATAGTTGTCAGAGTATCAAGTATCAAGTATCATTCAGATTGACTAAAACAGCAATGAAAAGCAAATCTCAATCGAAAAAAACTAAGATTGACGGAGATAAGAGATTTGTTTTTTTCATACAATAACTATGAAATAAAAAAAACACATTTTCTGCCAAACATTTGAAAAAATCGTTGTCAGAGTATCAAGTATCATTCAGATTGACTAAAACAGCAATGAAAAGCAAATCTAAATCGAAAAAAACTAAGATTGACGAAGATAAGAGATTTTTTTTCATACAATAACAATGATATAAACAAATAACACATTTTCTGCCAAACTACTGAAAAATCGTTGACAAAATATCAAGTAACAAGTATCATTCAGATTGACTAAAACAGCAATGAAAAGTAAATATAAATTAAAAAAAAAATTAAGATTGTCGGAGATAAGAGTTTTTTTTTCATACAATAACGATGAAATAAAAACATAACACATTTTCTGCCAAAGTATCAATATCTATTAAGATTGACTAAAACAGCAATGAAAACAAATCTTAATCGAAAAAAAATTAAGATTAACGGATTTAAGAGATTTGTTTTTTTCATACAATAACTATGAAATAAAAAAAACACATTTTCTGCCAAACATTTGAAAAAATCGTTGTCAGAGTATCAAGTATCAAGTATCATTCAGATTGACTAAAACAGCAATGAAAAGCAAATCTAAATCGAAAAAAACTAAGATTGACGAAGATAAGAGATTTTTTTTCATACAATAACGATGATATAAAAAAATAACACATTTTCTGCCAAACTACTGAAAAATCGTTGACAAAATATAAAGTAACAAGTATCATTCAGATTGACTAAAACAGCAATGAAAAGTAAATATAAATTTAAAAAAAAATTAAGATTGTCGGAGATAAGAGTTTTTTTTTCATACAATAACGATGAAATAAAAACATAACACATTTTCTGCCAAAGTATCAATATCTATTAAGATTGACTAAAACAGCAATGAAAACAAATCTTAATCGAAAAAAAATTAAGATTAACGGATTTAAGAGATTTGTTTTTTTCATACAATAACTATGACATAAAAAAAACACAATTTCTGCCAAACATTTGAAAAAATCGTTGTCAGAGTATCAAGTATCAAGTATCATTCAGATTGACTAAAACAGCAATGAAAAGCAAATCTAAATCGAAAAAAACTAAGATTGACGAAGATAAGAGATTTTTTTTCATACAATAACGATGATATAAAAAAATAACACATTTTCTGCCAAACTACTGAAAAATCGTTGACAAAGTATCAAGTAACAAGTATCATTCAGATTGACTAAAACAGCAATGAAAAGTAAATATAAATTTAGAAAAAAATTAAGATTGACGGATTTAATAGATTTGTTTTTTCATACAATAACGATGAAATATAAAAATAACACATTTTCTGCCAAACTACTGAAAAAATCGTTGTCAAAGTATCAAGTATCATTCATTTTGACTAAAACAGCAATAAAAAGCAAATCTAAATCGAAAAAAACTAAGATTGACGGAGATAAGAAATTTTTTTTTCATACAATAACGATAAAATTGAAAAAAAACACACTTTCTGCCAAAGTATCAATATCTATTTAGATTGACTAAAACAGCAATGAAAACAAATCTTAATCGACAAAAAATTAAGATTAACGGATTTAAAAGATTTGTTTTTTTCATACAATAACTATGAAATAAAAAAAACACATTTTCTGCCAAACATTTGAAAAAATCGTTGTCAGAGTATCAAGTATCATTCAGATTGACTAAAACAGCAATGAAAAGCAAATCTAAATCGAAAAAAACTAAGATTGACGAAGATAAGAGATTTTTTTTCATACAATAACGATGATATAAAAAAATAACACATATTCTGCCAAACTACAGAAAAAATCGTTGTCAAAGTATCAAGTATCAAGTATCATTCAGATTGACTAAAACAGCAATGAAAAGCAAATCTAAATCGAAAAAAACTAAGATTGACGGAGATAAGAAATTTTTTTTTTCATACAATAACGATGAAATTGAAAAAAAAACACATTTTCTGCCAAACTACTGAAAAATCGTTGTCAGAGTATCAAGTATCAAGTATCATTCAGATTGACTAAAACAGCAATGAAAAGCAAATCTTAATCGAAAAAAACTAAGATTGACGGAGATAAGAGATTTGTTTTTTTCATACAATAACGATGATATAAAAAAATAACACATTTTCTGCCAAACTACTGAAAAATCGTTGACAAAGTATCAAGTAACAAGTATCATTCAGATTGACTAAAACAGCAATGAAAAGTAAATATAAATTTAAAAAAAAATTAAGATTGACGGATTTAATAGATTTGTTTTTTCATACAATAACGATGATATAAAAAAATAACACATATTCTGCCAAACTACTGAAAAAATCGTTGTCAAAGTATCAAGTATCATTCATTTTGACTAAAACAGCAATAAAAAGCAAATCTAAATCGAAAAAAACTAAGATTGACGGAGATAAGAAATTTTTTTTTCATACAATAACGATAAAATTGAAAAAAAACACACTTTCTGCCAAAGTATCAATATCTATTTAGATTGACTAAAACAGCAATGAAAACAAATCTTAATCGAAAAAAAATTAAGATTAACGGATTTAAAAGATTTGTTTTTTTCATACAATAACTATGAAATAAAAAAAACACATTTTCTGCCAAACATTTGAAAAAATCGTTGTCAGAGTATCAAGTATCAAGTATCATTCAGATTGACTAAAACAGCAATGAAAAGCAAATCTAAATCGAAAAAAACTAAGATTGACGAAGATAAGAGATTTTTTTTCATACAATAACGATGATATAAAAAAATAACACATTTTCTGCCAAACTACTGAAAAATCGTTGACAAAATATCAAGTAACAAGTATCATTCAGATTGACTAAAACAGCAATGAAAAGTAAATATAAATTTAAAAAAAAATTAAGATTGTCGGAGATAAGAGTTTTTTTTCATACAATAACGATGAAATAAAAACATAACACATTTTCTGCCAAAGTATCAATATCTATTAAGATTGACTAAAACAGCAATGAAAACAAATCTTAATCGAAAAAAAATTAAGATTAACGGATTTAAGAGATTTGTTTTTTTCATACAATAACTATGAAATAAAAAAAACACATTTTCTGCCAAACATTTGAAAAAATCGTTGTCAGAGTATCAAGTATCATTCAGATTGACTAAAACAGCAATGAAAAGCAAATCTAAATCGAAAAAAACTAAGATTGACGAAGATAAGAGATTTTTTTTCATACAATAACGATGATATAAAAAAATAACACATTTTCTGCCAAACTACTGAAAAATCGTTGACAAAGTATCAAGTAACAAGTATCATTCAGATTGACTAAAACAGCAATGAAAAGTAAATATAAATTTAAAAAAAAATTAAGATTGACGGATTTAAGAGATTTGTTTTTTCATACAATAACGATGAAATAAAAAAATAACACATTTTCTGCCAAACTACTGAAAAAATCGTTGTCAAAGTATCAAGTATCATTCATTTTGACTAAAACAGCAATGAAAAGCAAATCTAAATCGAAAAAAACTAAGATTGACGGAGATAAGAAATTTTTTTTTTTCATACAATAACGATAAAATTGAAAAAAAAACACACTTTCTGCCAAAGTATCAATATCTATTTAGATTGACTAAAACAGCAATGAAAACAAATCTTAATCGAAAAAAAATTAAGATTAAGGGATTTAAAAGATTTGTTTTTTTCATACAATAACTATGAAATAAAAAAAACACATTTTCTGCCAAACATTTGAAAAAATCGTTGTCAGAGTATCAAGTATCAAGTATCATTCAGATTGACTAAAACAGCAATGAAAAGCAAATCTAAATTGAAAAAAACTAAGATTGACGAAGATAAGAGATTTTTTTTCATACAATAACGATGATATAAAAAAATAACACATATTCTGCCAAACTACTGAAAAAATCGTTGTCAAAGTATCAATTATCAAGTATCATTCAGATTGACTAAAAAAGTAATGAAAAGCAAATCTTAATCGAAAAAAACTAAGATTGACGGAGATAAGAGATTTTTTTTTTCATACAATAACGATGAAATTGAAAAAAAACACATTTTCTGCCAAAGTATCAATATCTATTTAGATTGACTAAAACAGCAATGAAAACAAATCTTAATCGAAAAAAAATTAAGATTAACGGATTTAAGAGATTTGTTTTTTTTTCATACAATAACTATGAAATAAAAAAAACACATTTTCTGCCAAACTACTGAAAAATCGTTGTCAGAGTATCAAGTATCAAGTATCATTCAGATTGACTAAAACAGCAATGAAAAGCAAATCTAAATTGAAAAAAACTAAGATTGACGAAGATAAGAGATTTTTTTTCATACAATAACGATGAAATTGAAAAAAAAACACATTTTCTGCCAAAGTATCAATATCTATTTAGATTGACTAAAACAGTAATGAAAACAAATCTTAATCGAAAAAAAATTAAGATTAACAGATTTAAGAGATTTGTTTTTTTTTCATACAATAACTATGAAATAAAAAAAAACACATTTTCTGCCAAACATTTGAAAAAATCGTTGTCAGAGTATCAAGTATCAAGTATCATTCAGATTGACTAAAACAGCAATGAAAAGCAAATCTAAATCGAAAAAAACTAAGATTGACGAAGATAATAGATTTTTTTTCATACAATAACGATGATATAAAAAAATAACACATATTCTGCCAAACTACTGAAAAAATCGTTGTCAAAGTATCAAGTATCATTCAGATTGACTAAAACAGCAATGAAAAGAAAATCTAAATTGAAAAAAAATTAAGATTGACGGAGATAAGAGATTTTTTTTTTCATACAATAACGATGAAATAAGAAAATAACACATTTTCTGCCAAACTACTGAAAAAATCGTTGTCAAAGTATCAAGTATCATTCAGATTGACTAAAACAGCAATAAAAAGTAAATCTAAATTGAAAAAAAAATTAGGATTGGAGGAGTTAAGAGTTTTTTTTTAAATAAAAAAATAACACATTTTCTGCCAAACTTCTAAAAAAATCGTTGTCAAAATATCAAGTATCAAGTATCATTCAGATTGACTAAAACAGCAATGAAAAGCAAATCTAAATTGAAAAAATATTAAGATTGGAGGAGATAAGAGTTTTTTTTTTTCATACAATAACGATGAAATAAAAAAATAACACATTTTCTGCCAAACTACTGGAAAAATCGTTGTCAAAGTATCAAGTATCATTCAGATTGACTAAAACAGCAATGAAAAGTAAATCTAAATTGAAAAAAAAATTAAGATTGGAGGAGTTAAGAGTTTTTTTTTAAATAAAAAAATAACACATTTTCTGCCAAACTTCTAAAAAAATCGTTGTCAAAGTATCAAGTATCATTCAGATTGACTAAAACAGCAATGAGAAGCAAATCTAAATCGAAAAAAACTAAGATTGATGGAGATAAGAAATTTTTTTTTCATCCAATAACGATGAAATTAAAAAAAAAAAAACACATTTTCTGCCAAAGTATCAATATCTATTAAGATTGACTAAAACAGCAATGAAAACAAATCTTAATCGAAAAAAAATTAAGATTAACGGATTTAAGAGATTTGTTTTTTTCATACAATAACTATGAAATAAAAATAACACATTTTTTGCCAAACTACTGAAAAATCGTTGTCAGAGTATCAAGTATCAAGTATCATTCAGATTGACTAAAACAGCAATGAAAAGCAAATCTTAATCGAAAAAAACTAAGATTGACGAAGATAAGAGATTTTTTTTTCATACAATAACGATGATATAAACAAATAACACATTTTCTGCCAAACTACTGAAAAATCGTTGACAAAATATCAAGTAACAAGTATCATTCAGATTGACTAAAACAGCAATGAAAAGTAAATATAAATTTAAAAAAAAATTAAGATTGTCGGAGATAAGAGTTTTTTTTTCATACAATAACGATGAAATAAAAACATAACACATTTTCTGCCAAAGTATCAATATCTATTAAGATTGACTAAAACAGCAATGAAAACAAATCTTAATCGAAAAAAAATTAAGATTAACGGATTTAAGAGATTTGTTTTTTTCATACAATAACTATGATATAAAAAAACACATTTTCTGCCAAACATTTGAAAAAATCGTTGTCAGAGTATCAAGTATCAAGTATCATTCAGATTGACTAAAACAGCAATGAAAAGCAAATCTAAATCGAAAAAAACTAAGATTGTCGAAGATAAGAGATTTTTTTTCATACAATAACGATGATATAAAAAAATAACACATTTTCTGCCAAACTACTGAAAAATCGTTGACAAAGTATCAAGTAACAAGTATCATTCAGATTGACTAAAACAGCAATGAAAAGTAAATATAAATTTAAAAAAAAATTAAGATTGACGGATTTAAGAGATTTGTTTTTTCATACAATAACGATGAAATATAAAAATAACACATTTTCTGCCAAACTACTGAAAAAATCGTTGCCAAAGTATCAAGTATCATTCATTTTGACTAAAACAACAATAAAAAGCAAATCTAAATCGAAAAAAACTAAGATTGACGGAGATAAGAAATTTTTTTTTTCATACAATAACGATAAAATTGAAAAAATACACTTTCTGCCAAAGTATCAATATCTATTTAGATTGACTAAAACAGCAATGAAAACAAATCTTAATCGAAAAAAAAATAAGATTAACGGATTTAAAAGATTTGTTTTTTTCATACAATAACTATGAAATAAAAAAAACACATTTTCTGCCAAACATTTGAAAAAATCGTTGTCAGAGTATCAAGTATCATTCAGATTGACTAAAACAGCAATGAAAAGCAAATCTAAATTGAAAAAAACTAAGATTGACGAAGATAAGAGATTTTTTTTCATACAATAACGATGATATAAAAAAATAACACATATTCTGCCAAACTACTGAAAAAATCGTTGTCAAAGTATCAATTATCAAGTATCATTCAGATTGACTAAAAAAGTAATGAAAAGCAAATCTTAATCGAAAAAAACTAAGATTGACGGAGATAAGAGATTTTTTTTTTCATACAATAACGATGAAATTGAAAAAAAAACACATTTTCTGCCAAAGTATCAATATGTATTTAGATTGACTAAAACAGCAATGAAAACAAATCTTAATCGAAAAAAAATTAAGATTAACGGATTTAAGAGATTTGTTTTTTTCATACAATAACTATGAAATAAAAATAACACATTTTCTGCCAAACTACTGAAAAATCGTTGTCAGAGTATCAAGTATCAAGTATCATTCAGATTGACTAAAACAGCAATGAAAAGCAAATCTTAATCGAAAAAAACTAAGATTGACGAAGATAAGAGATTTTTTTTCATACAATAACGATGATATAAAAAAATAACACATTTTTTACCAAACTACTGAAAAAATCGTTGTCAAAGTATCAAGTATCATTCAGATTCACAAAAACAGCAATGAAAAGTAAATCTAAATTGAAACAAAATTAAGATTGGAGGAGTTAAGAGTTTTTTTTTAAATAAAAAAATAACACATTTTCTGCCAAACATTTGAAAAAATCGTTGTCAAAGTATCAAGTATCAAGTATCAGGTATCATTCAGATTTACTAAAACAGCAATGAAAAGCAAATCTAAATCGAACAAAATTAAGATTGACGGAGATAAGAGATTTTTTTTTCATACAATAACGATGAAATAAGAAAATAACACATTTTCTGCCAAACTACTGAAAAAATCGTTGTCCAAGTATCAAGTATCATTCAGATTGACTAAAACAGCAATGAAAAATAAATCTAAATTGAAAAAAAATTAATATTGATGGAGTAAAGAGTTTGTTTTTAAATAAAAAATAACACATTTTCAGCCAAACTACTGAAAAAATCGTTGTCAAAATATCAAGTATCAAGTATCATTCAGATTGACTAAAACAGCAATGAAAAATAAATCTAAATTGAAAAAAAATTAAGATTGGAGGAGTTAAGAGTTTTTTTTTTAAATAAAAAAATAACACAATTTCTGCCAAACTACTGAAAAAATCGTTGTCAAAGTATCAAGTATCATTCAGATTGACTAAAACAGCAATGAAAAGCAAATCTAAATCGAAAAAAACTAACATTGACGAAGATAATAGATTTTTTTTCATACAATAACGATGATATAAAAAAATAACACATTTTTTACCAAACTACTGAAAAAATCGTTGTCAAAGTATCAAGTATCATTCAGATTCACAAAAACAGCAATGAAAAGTAAATCTAAATTGAAACAAAATTAAGATTGGAGGAGTTAAGAGTTTTTTTTTAAATAAAAAAATAACACATTTTCTGCCAAACATTTGAAAAAATCGTTGTCAAAGTATCAAGTATCAAGTATCAGGTATCATTCAGATTTACTAAAACAGCAATGAAAAGCAAATCTAAATCGAACAAAATTAAGATTGACGGAGATAAGAGATTTTTTTTTTCATACAATAACGATGAAATAAGAAAATAACACATTTTCTGCCAAACTACTGAAAAAATCGTTGTCCAAGTATCAAGTATCATTCAGATTGACTAAAACAGCAATGAAAAATAAATCTAAATTGAAAAAAAATTAATATTGATGGAGTAAAGAGTTTGTTTTTAAATAAAAAATAACACATTTTCAGCCAAACTACTGAAAAAATCGTTGTCAAAATATCAAGTATCAAGTATCATTCAGATTGACTAAAACAGCAATGAAAAATAAATCTAAATTGAAAAAAAATTAAGATTGGAGGAGTTAAGAGTTTTTTTTTTAAATAAAAAAATAACACATTTTCTGCCAAACTACTGAAAAAATCGTTGTCAAAGTATCAAGTATCATTCAGATTGACTAAAACAGCAATGAAAAGCAAATCTAAATCGAAAAAAACTAAGATTGATGGAGATAAGAAATTTTTTTTTCATCCAATAACGATGAAATTGAAAAAAAAACACATTTTCTGCCAAAGTATCAATATCTATTAAGATTGACTAAAACAGCAATGAAAAGCAAAACTAAATCGAAAAAAAATTAATATTAACGGATTTAAAAGATTTGTTTTTTTCATACAATAACTATGAAATAAAAATAACACATTTTCTGCCAAACTACTGAAAAATCGTTGTCAGAGTATCAAGTATCAAGTATCATTCAGATTGACTAAAACAGCAATGAAAAGCAAATCTTAATCGAAAAAAACTAAGATTGACGAAGATAAGAGATTTTTTTTCATACAATAACTATGAAATAAAAAAAACACGTTTTCTGCCAAACTACTGAAAAATCGTTGACAAAATATCAAGTAACAAGTATCATTCAGATTGACTAAAACAGCAATGAAAAGTAAATATAAATTTAAAAAAAAATTAAGATTGTCGGAGATAAGAGTTTTTTTTTCATACAATAACGATGAAATAAAAACATAACACATTTTCTGCCAAAGTATCAATATCTATTAAGATTGACTAAAACAGCAATGAAAACAAATCTTAATCGAAAAAAAATTAAGATTAACGGATTTAAGAGATTTGTTTTTTTCATACAATAACTATGAAATAAAAAAAACACATTTTCTGCCAAACATTTGAAAAAATCGTTGTCAGAGTATCAAGTATCAAGTATCATTCAGATTGACTAAAACAGCAATGAAAAGCAAATCTAAATCGAAAAAAACTAAGATTGACGAAGATAAGAGATTTTTTTTCATACAATAACGATGATATAAAAAAATAACACATTTTCTGCCAAACTACTGAAAAATCGTTGACAAAGTATCAAATAACAAGTATCATTCAGATTGACTAAAACAGCAATGAAAAGTAAATATAAATTTAAAAAAAAATTAAGATTGACGGATTTAAGAGATTTGTTTTTTCATACAATAACGATGAAATATAAAAATAACACATTTTCTGCCAAACTACTGAAAAAATCGTTGTCAAAGTATCAAGTATCATTCATTTTGACTAAAACAACAATAAAAAGCAAATCTTAATCGAAAAAAACTAAGATTGACGGAGATAAGAAATTTTTTTTTTCATACAATAACGATAAAATTGAAAAAAAACACACTTTCTGCCAAAGTATCAATATCTATTAAGATTGACTAAAACAGCAATGAAAACAAATCTTAATCGAAAAAAAATTAATATTAACGGATTTAAGAGATTTGTTTTTTTCATACAATAACTATGAAATAAAAATAACACATTTTCTGCCAAACATTTGAAAAAATCGTTGTCAGAGTATCAAGTATCAAGTATCATTCAGATTGACTAAAACAGCAATGAAAAGCAAATCTAAATCGAAAAAAACTAAGATTGACGAAGATAAGAGATTTTTTTTCATACAATAACGATGATATAAAAAAATAACACATTTTCTGCCAAACTACTTAAAAATCGTTGACAAAGTATCAAGTAACAAGTATCATTCAGATTGACTAAAACAGCAATGAAAAGTAAATATAAATTTAAAAAAAAATTAAGATTGACGGATTTAAGAGATTTGTTTTTTCATACAATAACGATGAAATATAAAAATAACACATTTTCTGCCAAACTACTGAAAAAATCGTTGTCAAACTATCAAGTATCATTCATTTTGACTAAAACAACAATAAAAAGCAAATCTAATTAAAAAAAAACTAAGATTGAAGGAGATAAGAAATTTTTTTTTTATACAATAACGATAAAATTGAAAAAAAACACACTTTCTGCCAAAGTATCAATATCTATTTAGATTGACTAAAACAGCAATGAAAACAAATCTTAATCGAAAAAAAATTAAGATTAACGGATTTAAGAGATTTGTTTTTTTCATACAATAACTATGAAATAAAAAAAACACATTTTCTGCCAAACATTTGAAAAAATCGTTGTCAGAGTATCAAGTATCATTCATTTTGACTAAAACAGCAATGAAAAGCAAATCTAAATCGAAAAAAACTAAGATTGACGAAGATAAGAGATTTTTTTTCATACAATAACGATGATATAAAAAAATAAAACATATTCTGCCAAACTACTGAAAAAATCGTTGTCAAAGTATCAAGTATCAAGTATCATTCAGATTGACTAAAACAGCAATGAAAAGCAAATCTTAATCGAAAAAAACTAAGATTGACGGAGATAAGAGATTTGTTTTTTTCATACAATAACTATGAAATAAAAAAAAACACATTTTCTGCCAAACATTTGAAAAAATCGTTGTCAGAGTATCAAGTATCAAGTATTACTCAGATTGACTAAAACAGCAATGAAAAGCAAATCTAAATCGAAAAAAACTAAGATTGACGAAGATAAGAGATTTTTTTTCATACAATAACGATGATATAAAAAAATAACACATTTTTTGCCAAACATTTGAAAAAATCGTTGTCAGAGGATCAAGTATCAAGTATCATTCAGATTGACTAAAACAGCAATGAAAAGTAAATATAAATTTAAAAAAAAATTAAGATTGTCGGAGATAAGAGTTTTTTTTTCATACAATAACGATGAAATAAAAACATAACACATTTTCTGCCAAAGTATCAATATCTATTTAGATTGACTAAAACAGCAATGAAAACAAATCTTAATCGAAAAAAATTAAGATTAACGGATTTAAGAGATTTGTTTTTTTCATACAATAACTATGAAATAAAAAAAACACATTTCTGCCAAACATTTGAAAAAATCGTTGTCAGAGTATCAAGTATCAAGTATCATTCAGATTGACTAAAACAGCAATGAAAAGCAAATCTAAATCGAAAAAAACTAAGATTGACGAAGATAAGAGTTTTTTTTCATACAATAATGATGATATAAAAAAATAACACATTTTCGGCCAAACTACTGAAAAATCGTTGACAAAGTATCAAGTAACAAGTATCATTCATATTGACTAAAACAGCAATGAAAAGTAAATATAAATTTAAAAAAAAATTAAGATTGTAGGAGATAAGAGTTTTTTTTTTCATACAATAACGATGAAATAAAAACATAACACATTTTCTGCCAAACTACTGAAAAAATCGTTGTCAAAATATCAAGTATCAAGTATCATTCAGATTGACTAAAACAGCAATGAAAAGCAAATCTAAATCGAAAAAAACTAAGATTAACGAAGATAAGAGATTTTTTTTCATACAATAACGATGATATAAAAAAATAAAACATTTTCTGCCAAACTACTGAAAAATCGTTGACAAAGTATCAAGTAACAAGTATCATTCAGATTGACTAAAACAGCAATGAAAAGTAAATATAAATTTAAAAAAAAATTAAGATTGACGGATTTAAGAGATTTGTTTTTTCATACAATAACGATGAAATAAAAAAATAACACATTTTCTGCCAAACTACTGAAAAAATCGTTGTCAAAGTATCAATTATCATTCATTTTGACTAAAACAACAATAAAAAGCAAATCTTAATCGAAAAAAACAAAAATTGACGGAGATAAGAGATTTTTTTTTTCATACAATAACGATGAAATTGAAAAAAAAACACATTTTCTGCCAAAGTATCAATATCTATTTAGATTGACTAAAACAGCAATGAAAACAAATCATAATCGAAAAAAAATTAAGAATAACGGATTTAAGAGATTTGTTTTTTCATACAATAACTATGAAATAAAAAAAACACATTTTCTGCCAAACATTTGAAAAAATCGTTGTCAGAGTATCAAGTATCAAGTATCATTCAGATTGACTAAAACAGCAATGAAAAGCAAATCTAAATTGAAAAAAACTAAGATTGACGGAGATAAGAGTTTTTTTTTCATACAAAAACGATGAAATAAAAACATAACACATTTTCTGCCAAAGTATCAATATCTATTAAGATTGACTAAAACAGCAATGAAAACAAATCTTAATCGAAAAAAAATTAAGATTAACGGATTTAAGAGATTTGTTTTTTTCATACAATAACTATGAAATAAAAAAAAACACATTTTCTGCCAAACATTTGAAAAAATCGTTGTCAGAGTATCAAGTATCAAGTATCATTCAGATTGACTAAAATAGCAATGAAAAGCAAATCTAAATCGAAAAAAACTAAGATTGACGAAGATAAGAGATTTTTTTTCATACAATAATGATGATATAAAAAAATAAGACATTTTCTTCCAAACTACTGAAAAATCGTTGACAAAGTATCAAGTAACAAGTATCATTCATATTGACTAAAACAGCAATGAAAAGTAAATATAATTTAAAAAAAAAATTAAGATTGTAGGAGATAAGAGTTTTTTTTTTCATACAATAACGATGAAATAAAAACATAACACATTTTCTGCCAAACTACTGAAAAAATCGTTGTCAAAATATCAAGTATCAAGTATCATTCAGATTGACTAAAACAGCAATGAAAAGCAAATCTAAATCGAAAAAAACTAAGATTAACGAAGATAAGAGATTTTTTTTTTCATACAATAACGATGAAATTGAAAAAAAAACACATTTTCTGCCAAAGTATCAATATCTATTTAGATTGACTAAAACAGCAATGAAAACAAATCTTAATCGAAAAAAAATTAAGAATAACGGATTTAAGAGATTTGTTTTTTCATACAATAACTATGAAATAAAAAAAACACATTTTCTGCCAAACATTTGAAAAAATCGTTGTCAGAGTATCAAGTATCAAGTATCATTCAGATTGACTAAAACAGCAATGAAAAGCAAATCTAAATTGAAAAAAACTAAGATTGACGAAGATAAGAGATTTTTTTTCATACAATAACGATGATATAAAAAAATAAAACATTTTCTGCCAAACTACTGAAAAATCGTTGACAAAGTATCAAGTAACAAGTATCATTCAGATTGACTAAAACAGCAATGAAAAGTAAATATAAATTTAAAAAAAAATTAAGATTGACGGATTTAAGAGATTTGTTTTTTCATACAATAACGATGAAATAAAAAAATAACACATTTTCTGCCAAACTACTGAAAAAATCGTTGTCAAAGTATCAATTATCATTCATTTTGACTAAAACAACAATAAAAAGCAAATCTTAATCGAAAAAAACTAAGATTGACGGAGATAAGAGATTTTTTTTTCATACAATAACGATGAAATTGAAAAAAAAACACATTTTCTGCCAAAGTATCAATATCTATTTAGATTGACTAAAACAGCAATGAAAACAAATCTTAATCGAAAAAAAATTAAGAATAACGGATTTAAGAGATTTGTTTTTTCATACAATAACTATGAAATAAAAAAAACACATTTTCTGCCAAACATTTGAAAAAATCGTTGTCAGAGTATCAAGTATCAAGTATCATTCAGATTGACTAAAACAGCAATGAAAAGCAAATCTAAATTGAAAAAAACTAAGATTGACGAAGATAAGAGATTTTTTTTCATACAATAACTATGAAATAAAAAAAACACATTTTCTGCCAAACATTTGAAAAAATCGTTGTCAGAGTATCAAGTATCAAGTATCATTCAGATTGACTAAAACAGCAATGAAAAGCAAATCTAAATCGAAAAAAACTAAGATTGACGGAGATAAGAAATTTTTTTTTTCATACAATAACGATGAAATTGAAAAAAAAAACACATTTTCTTCCAAAGTATCAATATCTATTAAGATTGACTAAAACAGCAATGAAAACAAATCTTAATCGAATAAAAATTAAGATTAACGGATTTAAGAGATTTGTTTTTTTTCATACAATAACTATGAAATAAAAAAAACACATTTTCTGCCAAACATTTGAAAAAATCGTTGTCAGAGTATCAAGTATCAAGTGTCATTCAGATTGACTAAAATAGCAATGAAAAGCAAATCTAAATCGAAAAAAACTAAGATTGACGAAGATAAGAGATTTTTTTTCATACAATAATGATGATATAAAAAAATAAGACATTTTCTTCCAAACTACTGAAAAATCGTTGACAAAGTATCAAGTAACAAGTATCATTCATATTGACTAAAACAGCAATGAAAAGTAAATATAAATTTAAAAAAAATTAAGATTGTCGGAGATCAGTGTTTTTTTTTTCATACAATAACGATGAAATAAAAACATAACACATTTTCTGCCAAACTACTGAAAAAATCGTTGTCAAAATATCAAGTATCAAGTATCATTCAGATTGACTAAAACAGCAATGAAAAGCAAATCTAAATCGAAAAAAACTAAGATTGACGAAGATAAGAGATTTTTTTTCATACAATAACGATGATATAAAAAAATAACACATTTTCTGCCAAACTACTGAAAAAATCGTTGTCAAAATATCAAGTATCAAGTATCATTCAGATTGACTAAAACAGCAATGAAAAGCAAATCTAAATCGAACAAAACTAAGATTGACGAAGATAAGAGATTTTTTTTCATACAATAACGATGATATAAAAAAATAACACATTTTCTGCCAAACTACTGAAACAATCGTTGTCATAATATCAAGTATCAAGTATCATTCAGATTGACTAAAACAGCAATGAAAAGCAAATCTAAATCGAAAAAAACTAAGATTGACGAAGATAAGAGATTTTTTTTCATACAATAACGATGAAATTGAAAAAAAAACACATTTTCTGCCAAAGTATCAATATCTATTTAGATTGACTAAAACAGCAATGAAAACAAATCTTAATCGAAAAAAAATTAAGATTAACGGATTTAAGAGATTTGTTTTTTCATACAATAACTATGAAATAAAAAAAAAAAAATTTCTGCCAAACATTTGAAAAAATCGTTGTCAGAGTATCAAGTATCATTCAGATTGACTAAAACAGCAATGAAAAGCAAATCTAAATTGAAAAAAACTAAGATTGACGAAGATAAGAGATTTTTTTTCATACAATAATGATGATATAAAAAAAATAACACATATTCTGCCAAACTACTGAAAAAATCGTTGTCAAAGTATCAAGTATCATTCAGATTGACTAAAACAGCAATGAAAAGCAAATCTTAATCGAAAAAAACTAAGATTGACGGAGATAAGAGATTTTTTTTCATACAATAACGATGAAATTGAAAAAAAAACACATTTTCTGCCAAAGTATCAATATCTATTTAGATTGACTAAAACAGCAATGAAAACAAATCTTAATCGAAAAAAAATTAAGATTAACGGATTTAAGAGATTTGTTTTTTTTCATACAATAACTATGAAATAAAAAAAACACATTTTCTGCCAAACATTTGAAAAAATCGTTGTCAGAGTATCAAGTATCAAGTATCATTCAGATTGACTAAAACAGCAATGAAAAGCAAATCTAAATTGAAAAAAACTAAGATTGACGAAGATAAGAGATTTTTTTTCATACAATAACCATGAAATAAAAAAAACACATTTTCTGCCAAACATTTGAAAAAATCGTTGTCAGAGTATCAAGTATCAAGTATCATTCAGATTGACTAAAACAGCAATGAAAAGCAAATCTAAATCGAAAAAAACTAAGATTGACGGAGATAAGAAATTTTTTTTTTCATACAATAACGATGAAATTGAAAAAAAAAACACATTTTCTGCCAAAGTATCAAGTATCATTTAGATTGACTAAAACAGCAATGAAAAGCAAATCTTAATCGAAAAAAAATTAAGATTAACGGATATAAGAGATTTGTTTTTTTTTATACAATAACTATGAAATAAAAAAAACACATTTTCTGCCAAACATTTGAAAAAATCGTTGTCAGAGTATCAAGTATCAAGTATCATTCAGATTGACTAAAACAGCAATGAAAAGCAAATCTAAATCGAAAAAAACTAAGATTGACGAAGATAAGAGATTTTTTTTCATACAATAACGATGATATAAAAAAATAACACATATTCTGCCAAACTACTGAAAAAATCGTTGTCAAAGTATCAAGTATCAAGTATCATTTAGATTGACTAAAACAGCAATGAAAAGCAAATCTTAATCGAAAAAAAATTAAGATTAACGGATATAAGTGATTTGTTTTTTTTCATACAATAACGATGAAATTGAAAAAAAAAACACATTTTCTGCCAAAGTATCAAGTATCATTTAGATTGACTAAAACAGCAATGAAAAGCAAATCTTAATCGAAAAAAAATTAAGATTAACGGATATAAGAGATTTGTTTTTTTTTATACAATAACTATGAAATAAAAAAAACACATTTTCTGCCAAACATTTGAAAAAATCGTTGTCAGAGTATCAAGTATCAAGTATCATTCAGATTGACTAAAACAGCAATGAAAAGCAAATCTAAATCGAAAAAAACTAAGATTGACGGAGATAAGAAATTTTTTTTTTCATACAATAACGATGAAATTGAAAAAAAAAACACATTTTCTGCCAAAGTATCAAGTATCATTTAGATTGACTAAAACAGCAATGAAAAGCAAATCTTAATCGAAAAAAAATTAAGATTAACGGATATAAGAGATTTGTTTTTTTTTATACAATAACTATGAAATAAAAAAAACACATTTTCTGCCAAACATTTGAAAAAATCGTTGTCAGAGTATCAAGTATCAAGTATCATTCAGATTGACTAAAACAGCAATGAAAAGCAAATCTAAATCGAAAAAAACTAAGATTAACGGAGATAAGAAATTTTTTTTTTCATACAATAACGATGAAATTGAAAAAAAACACATTTTCTGCCAAAGTATCAATATCTATTTAGATTGACTAAAACAGCAATGAAAACAAATCTTAATCGAAAAAAAATTAAGATTAACGGATTTAAGAGATTTGTTTTTTTCATACAATAACTATGAAATAAAAAAAACACATTTTCTGCCAAACATTTGAAAAAATCGTTGTCAGAGTATCAAGTATCAAGTATCATTCAAATTGACTAAAACAGCAATGAAAAGCAAATCTAAATCGAAAAAGCTAAGATTGACGAAGATAAGAGATTTTTTTTCATACAATAACGATGATATAAAAAAATAACACATATTCTGCCAAACTACTGAAAAAATCGTTGTCAAAGTATCAAGTATCAAGTATCATTCAGATTGACTAAAACAGCAATGAAAAGCAAATCTTAATCGAAAAAAACTAAAAGATTGACGGAAATAAGAGACTTGTTTTTTTCATACAATAACTATGAAATAAAAACATAACACATTTTCTGCCAAACATTTGAAAAAATCGTTGTCAGAGTATCAAGTATCAAGTATCATTCAGATTGACTAAAACAGCAATGAAAAGCAAATCTAAATCGAAAAAAACTAAGATTGACGAAGATAAGAGATTTTTTTTCATACAATAACGATGATATAAAAAAATAACACATTTTCTGCCAAACTACTGAAAAATCGTTGACAAAGTATCAAGTAACAAGTATCATTCAGATTGACTAAAACAGCAATGAAAAGTAAATATAAGTTTAAAAAAAAATTAAGATTGTCGGAGATAAAAGTTTTTTTTTTTCATACAATAACGATGAAATAAAAACATAACACATTTTCTGCCAAACTACTGAAAAAATCGTTGTCAAAATATCAAGTATCAAGTATCATTCAGATTGACTAAAACAGCAATGATAAGCAAATCTAAATCGAAAAAAACTAAGATTGACGAAGATAAGAGATTTTTTTTCATACAATAACGATGAAATAAAAAAATAACACATTTTCTGCCAAACTACTGAAAAAATCGTTGTCAAAGTATCAAGTATCATTCAGATAAACTAAAACAGCAATGATAAGCAAATCTTAATTGAAAAGAAATTAAGATAAACGGATTTAAGAGATTTGTTTTTTTCATACAATAACGATGAAATAAAAAAAAACATTTTCTGCCAAACTACTGAAAAAATCGTTGTCAAAGTATCAAATAACAAGTATCATTCAGATTGACTAAAACAGCAATGAAAAGTAAATATAAATTTAAAAAAAAATTAAGATTGACGGATTTAAGAGATTTGTTTTTTCATACAATAACGATGAAATTGAAAAAAATAACACATTTTCTGCCAAACTACTGAAAAAATCGTTGTCAAAGTATCAAGTATCATTCATATTGACTAAAACAGCAATGAAATTCAAATCTTAATCGAAAAATAATTAAGATTAACGGATTTAAGAGTTTTGTTTTTTTCATACAATAACGATGAAATAAAAAAAACACATTTTCTGCCAAACTACTGAAAAAATCGTTGTCAAAGTATCAAGTAACAAGTATCATTCAGATTGACTAAAACAGCAATGAAAATTAAATATAATTTTAAAAAAAAATTAAGATTGGAGGAGATAAGAGATTTTTTTTTTCATACAATAACGATGAAATAAAAAATAACATATTTTCAGCCAAACTACTGAAAAAATCGTTGTCAAAGTATCAAGTATCAAGTATCATTCAGATTGACTAAAACAGTAATGAAAAGTAAATCTAAATAGAAAAAAAATTAAGAATGGAGGAGTAAGGAGTTTTGTTTTAATTAAAAAAATAACACATTTTCTGCCAAACTACTGAAAAAATCGCTGTCAAAATATCAAGTATCAAGTATCATTCAGATTGACTAAAACAGCAATGAAAAGCAAATCTAAATCGAAAAAAACTAAGATTGACGGAGATAAGAAATTTTTGTTTTCATACAATAACGATGAAATTGAAAAAAAACACATATTCTGCCAAACTACTGAAAAAATCGTTGTCAAAGTATCAAGTATCAAGTATCATTCAGATTGACTAAAACAGCAATGAAAAGCAAATCTAAATCGAAAAAGCTAAGATTGACGAAAATAAGAGATTTTTTTTCATACAATAACGATGATATAAAAAAATAACACATATTCTGCCAAACTACTGAAAAAATCGTTGTCAAAGTATCAAGTATCAAGTATCATTCAGATTGACTAAAACAGCAATGAAAAGCAAATCTTAATCGAAAAAAACTAAAAGATTGACGGAGATAAGAGACTTGTTTTTTTCATACAATAACTATGAAATAAAAACATAACACATTTTCTGCCAAACATTTTTAAAAAATCGTTGTCAGAGTATCAAGTATCAAGTATCATTCAGATTGACTAAAACAGCAATGAAAAGCAAATCTAAATCGAAAAAAACTAAGATTGACGAAGATAAGAGATTTTTTTTCATACAATAACTATGAAATAAAAAAAACACATTTTCTGCCAAACATTTGAAAAAATCGTTGTCAGAGTATCAAGTATCAAGTATCATTCAAATTGACTAAAACAGCAATGAAAAGCAAATCTAAATCGAAAAAGCTAAGATTGACGAAGATAAGAGATTTTTTTTCATACAATAACGATGATATAAAAAAATAACACATATTCTGCCAAACTACTGAAAAAATCGTTGTCAAAGTATCAAGTATCAAGTATCATTCAGATTGACTAAAACAGCAATGAAAAGCAAATCTTAATCGAAAAAAACTAAAAGATTGACGGAAATAAGAGACTTGTTTTTTTCATACAATAACTATGAAATAAAAACATAACACATTTTCTGCCAAACATTTGAAAAAATCGTTGTCAGAGTATCAAGTATCAAGTATCATTCAGATTGACTAAAACAGCAATGAAAAGCAAATCTAAATCGAAAAAAACTAAGATTGACGAAGATAAGAGATTTTTTTTCATACAATAACGATGATATAAAAAAATAACACATTTTCTGCCAAACTACTGAAAAATCGTTGACAAAGTATCAAGTAACAAGTATCATTCAGATTGACTAAAACAGCAATGAAAAGTAAATATAAGTTTAAAAAAAAATTAAGATTGTCGGAGATAAAAGTTTTTTTTTTTCATACAATAACGATGAAATAAAAACATAACACATTTTCTGCCAAACTACTGAAAAAATCGTTGTCAAAATATCAAGTATCAAGTATCATTCAGATTGACTAAAACAGCAATGATAAGCAAATCTAAATCGAAAAAAACTAAGATTGACGAAGATAAGAGATTTTTTTTCATACAATAACGATGAAATAAAAAAATAACACATTTTCTGCCAAACTACTGAAAAAATCGTTGTCAAAGTATCAAGTATCATTCAGATAAACTAAAACAGCAATGATAAGCAAATCTTAATTGAAAAGAAATTAAGATAAACGGATTTAAGAGATTTGTTTTTTTCATACAATAACGATGAAATAAAAAAAAACATTTTCTGCCAAACTACTGAAAAAATCGTTGTCAAAGTATCAAATAACAAGTATCATTCAGATTGACTAAAACAGCAATGAAAAGTAAATATAAATTTAAAAAAAAATTAAGATTGACGGATTTAAGAGATTTGTTTTTTCATACAATAACGATGAAATTGAAAAAAATAACACATTTTCTGCCAAACTACTGAAAAAATCGTTGTCAAAGTATCAAGTATCATTCATATTGACTAAAACAGCAATGAAATTCAAATCTTAATCGAAAAATAATTAAGATTAACGGATTTAAGAGTTTTGTTTTTTTCATACAATAACGATGAAATAAAAAAAACACATTTTCTGCCAAACTACTGAAAAAATCGTTGTCAAAGTATCAAGTAACAAGTATCATTCAGATTGACTAAAACAGCAATGAAAATTAAATATAATTTTAAAAAAAAATTAAGATTGGAGGAGATAAGAGATTTTTTTTTTCATACAATAACGATGAAATAAAAAATAACATATTTTCAGCCAAACTACTGAAAAAATCGTTGTCAAAGTATCAAGTATCAAGTATCATTCAGATTGACTAAAACAGTAATGAAAAGTAAATCTAAATAGAAAAAAAATTAAGAATGGAGGAGTAAGGAGTTTTGTTTTAATTAAAAAAATAACACATTTTCTGCCAAACTACTGAAAAAATCGCTGTCAAAATATCAAGTATCAAGTATCATTCAGATTGACTAAAACAGCAATGAAAAGCAAATCTAAATCGAAAAAAACTAAGATTGACGGAGATAAGAAATTTTTGTTTTCATACAATAACGATGAAATTGAAAAAAAACACATATTCTGCCAAACTACTGAAAAAATCGTTGTCAAAGTATCAAGTATCAAGTATCATTCAGATTGACTAAAACAGCAATGAAAAGCAAATCTAAATCGAAAAAGCTAAGATTGACGAAAATAAGAGATTTTTTTTCATACAATAACGATGATATAAAAAAATAACACATATTCTGCCAAACTACTGAAAAAATCGTTGTCAAAGTATCAAGTATCAAGTATCATTCAGATTGACTAAAACAGCAATGAAAAGCAAATCTTAATCGAAAAAAACTAAAAGATTGACGGAGATAAGAGACTTGTTTTTTTCATACAATAACTATGAAATAAAAACATAACACATTTTCTGCCAAACATTTTTAAAAAATCGTTGTCAGAGTATCAAGTATCAAGTATCATTCAGATTGACTAAAACAGCAATGAAAAGCAAATCTAAATCGAAAAAAACTAAGATTGACGAAGATAAGAGATTTTTTTTCATACAATAACGATGATATAAAAAAAAACACATTTTCTGAAAAGCTACTGAAAAAATGGTTGTCAAAATATCAAGTATCATTCAGATTGACTAAAACAGCAATGAAAATCAAATCTAAATCGAAAAAAACTAAGATTGACGAAGATAAGAGATTTTTTTTCATACAATAACGATGATATAAAAAAATAACACATTTTCTGCCAAACTACTGAAAAATCGTTGTTAAAGTATCAAGTAACAAGTATCATTCAGATTGACTAAAACAGCAATGAAAAGTAAATATAAATTTAAAAAAAAATTAAGATTGTCGGAGATAAAAGTTTTTTTTTTTAATACAATAACGATGAAATAAAAACATAACACATTTTCTGCCAAACTACTGAAAAAATCGTTGTCAAAATATCAAGTATCAAGTATCATTCAGATTGACTAAAACAGCAATGATAAGCAAATCTAAATCGAAAAAAACTAAGATTGACGAAGATAAGAGATTTTTTTTCATACAATAACGATGAAATAAAAAAATAACACATTTTCTGCCAAACTACTGAAAAAATCGTTGTCAAAGTATCAAGTATCATTCAGATAAACTAAAACAGCAATGATAAGCAAATCTTAATTGAAAAGAAATTAAGATAAACGGATTTAAGAGATTTGTTTTTTTCATACAATAACGATGAAATAAAAAAAAACATTTTCTGCCAAACTACTGAAAAAATCGTTGTCAAAGTATCAAGTATCATTCATATTGACTAAAACAGCAATGAAATTCAAATCTTAATCGAAAAATAATTAAGATTAACGGATTTAAGAGTTTTGTTTTTTTCATACAATAACGATGAAATAAAAAAAACACATTTTCTGCCAAACTACTGAAAAAATCGTTGTCAAAGTATCAAGTAACAAGTATCATTCAGATTGACTAAAACAGCAATGAAAATTAAATATAATTTTAAAAAAAAATTAAGATTGGAGGAGATAAGAGATTTTTTTTTTCATACAATAACGATGAAATAAAAAAATAACATATTTTCAGCCAAACTACTGAAAAAATCGTTGTCAAAGTATCAAGTAACAAGTATCATTCAGATTGACTAAAACAGCAATGAAAATTAAATATAATTTTAAAAAAAAATTAAGATTGGAGGAGATAAGAGATTTTTTTTTTCATACAATAACGATGAAATAAAAAAATAACATATTTTCAGCCAAACTACTGAAAAAATCGTTGTCAAAGTATCAAGTATCAAGTATCATTCAGATTGACTAAAACAGTAATGAAAAGTAAATATAAATAGAAAAAAAATTAAGAATGGAGGAGTAAGGAGTTTTTTTTTAATTAAAAAAATAACACATTTTCTGCCAAACTACTGAAAAAATCGCTGTCAAAATATCAAGTATCAAGTATCATTCAGATTGACGAAAACAGTAATGAAAAGCAAATCTAAATCGAAAAAAACTAAGATTGACGGAGATAAGAAATTTTTTTTTTCATACAATAACGATGAAATTGAAAAAAAAACACATTTTCTGCCAAAGTATCAATATCTATTAAGATTGACTAAAACAGCAATGAAAACAAATCTAAATCGAAAAAAAATTAAAATAAACGGTATTAAGAGATTTGTTTTTTTCATACAATAACTATGAAATAAAAAAAACACCTTTTCTGCCAAACATTTGAAAAAATCGTTGTCAGAGTATCAAGTATCAAGTATCATTCAGATTGACTAAACCAGCAATGAAAAGCAAACCTAAATAAAAAAAAACTAAGATTGACGAAGATAAGAAATTTTTTTTCATACAATAACGATGAAATTGAAAAAAAAAACACATTTTCTGCCAAAGTGTCAATATCTATTCAGATTGACTAAAACAGCAATGAAAAGCAAATCTAAATTGAAAAAAATTTAAGATAAACCGATTTAAGAGATTTGTTTTTTTCATACAATAACTATGAAATAAAAAAAACACATTTTCTGCCAAACATTTGAAAAAATCGTTGTCAAAGTATCAAGTATCAAGTATCATTCAGATTGACTAAAACAGCAATGAAAAGCAAATCTAAATCGAAAAAAACTAAGATTGACGGAGATAAGAAATATTTTTTTTCATACAATAACGATGAAATTGAAAAAAAAACACATTTTCTGCCAAAGTATCAATATCTATTAAGATTGACTAAAACAGCAATGAGAACAAATCTTAATCGAAAAATAAATTAAGATTAACGGATTTAAGAGATTTGTTTTTTTCATACAATAACTATGAAATAAAAAAAACACATTTTCTGCCAAACATTTGAAAAAATCGTTGTCAGAGTATCAAGTATCATTCAGATTGACTAAAACAGCAATGAAAAGCAAATCTAAATCGAAAAAAACTAAGATTGACGAAGATAAGAGATTTTTTTTCATACAATAAAGATGATATAAAAAAATAACACATATTCTGCCAAACTACTGAAAAAATCGTTGTCAAAGTATCAAGTTGCATTCAGATTGACTAAAACAGCAATGAAAAGTAAATCTAAATTAAAAAAAATTAAGATTGGAGGAGTAAAGAGTTATTTTTTAAATAAAATAATAACACATATTCTGCCAAACTACTGAAAAAATCGTTGTCAAAGTATCAAGTATCATTCAGATTGACTAAAACAGCAATGAAAAGTAAATCTAAATTGAAAAAAAATTAAGATTGGAGGAGTTAAGAGTTTTTTTTAAATAAAAAAATAACACATTTTCTGCCAAACTACTGAAAAAATCGTTGTCAAAATATCATGTATTCAGATTGACTAAAACAGCAATGAAAAGCAAATCTAAATTGAAAAAAAATTAATATTGGAGGAGTTAAGAGTTTTTTTTTAAATAAAAACATAACACATTTTCTGCCAAACTACTGAAAAAAACGTTGTCAAAGTATCAAGTATCATTCAGATTGACTAAAACAGCAATGAAAAGTAAATATAAATTGAAAAAAAATTAAGATTGGAGGAGTTAAGAGTTTTTTTTTAAATAAAAAAATAACACATTTTCTGCCAAACTACTGAAAAAATCGTTGTCAAAATATCATGTATCAAGTATCATTCAGATTGACTAAAACAGCAATGAAAAGCAAATCTTAATTGAAAAAAAAATTAAGATTGACGGAGATAAGAGTTTTTTTTTCATACAATAACGTCAATATAAAAAAATAACACATTTTCTGCAAACTACTGAAAAAATCGTTGTCAAAGTATCAAGTTGCATTCAGATTGACTAAAACAGCAATGAAAAGTAAATCTAAATTGAAAAAAAATTAAGATTGGAGGAGTAAAGAGTTATTTTTTAAATAAAATAATAACACATATTCTGCCAAACTACTAAAAAAATCGTTGTCAAAGTATCAAGTATCAAGTATCATTCAGATTGACTAAAACAGCAATGAAAAGTAAATCTAAATTGAAAAAAATTAAGATTGGAGGAGTTAAGAGTTTTTTTTTAAATAAAAAAATAACACATTTTCTGCCAAACTACTGAAAAAATCGTTGTCAAAATATCATGTATTCAGATTGACTAAAACAGCAATGAAAAGCAAATCTAAATTGAAAAAAAATTAAGATTGGAGGAGATAAGAGTTTTTTTTTTCATACAATAACGATGAAATACAAAAATAACACATTTTCTGCCAAACTTCTGAAAAAATCGTTGTCAAAGTATCACGTATCATTCAGATTGACTAAAACAGCAATGAAAAGTAAATCTAAATTGAAAAAAAATTAAGATTGGAGGAGTTAAGAGTTTTTTTTTAAATAAAAAAATAACACATTTTCTGCCAAACTTCTGAAAAAATCGTTGTCAAAGTATCAAGTATCAAGTATCATTCAGATTGACTAAAACAGCAATGAACAGTAAATCTAAATTGAAAAAAAATTAAGATTGACGGAGTAAAGAGTTTGTTTTTAAATAAAAAAATAACAAATATTCTGCCAAACTACTGAAAAAATCGTTGTCAAAGTATCAAGTATCATTCAGATTGACTAAAATAGCAATGAAAAGCAAATCTTAATCTAAAAAAAAATAAGATTGGAGGAGTTAAGAGTTTTTTTTTAAATAAAAAAATAACACATTTTCTGCCAAACTACTAAAAATAGTTGTCAAAGTATCTTGTATCAAGTATCATTCAGATTGACTAAAACAGCAATGAAAAGCAAATCTAAATTGAAAAAAAATTAAGATTGGAGGAGTTAAGAGTTATTTTTTTTTATACAATAACGATGAAATATAAAAATAACACATTTTCTGCCAAACTACTGACAAAATCGTTGTCAAAGTATCAAGTATCATTCAGATTGACTAAAACAGCAATGAAAAGCAAATCTAAATCGAAAAAAAAAAGATTGGAGGAGTTAAGAGTTTTTTTTTAAATAAAAAAATAACACATTTTCTGCCAAACTACTAAAAATAGTTGTCAAAGTATCTTGTATCACGTATCATTCAGATTGAATAAAACAGCAATGAAAAGCTAATCTAAATTCAAAAAAAATTAAGATTGGAGGAGTTAAGAGTTATTTTTTTCATACAATAACGATGAAATAAAAAAATAACACATTTTCTGCCAAACTACTGAAAAAATCGTTGTCAAAGTATCAAGTATCATTCAGATTGACTAAAACAGCAATGAAAAGCAAATCTAAATTGAAAAAAAATTAATATTGGAGGAGTTAAGAGTTTTTTTTTAAATAAAAAAATAACACATTTTCTGCCACACTACTAAAAATAGTTGTCAAAGTATCTTGTATCAAGTATCATTCAGATTGAATAAAACAGCAATGAAAAGCTAATCTTAATTCAAAAAAAATTAAGATTGGAGGAGTTAAGAGTTATTTTTTTCATACAATAACGATGAAATAAAATAACACATTTTCTGCCAAACTACTGAAAAAATAGTTGTCAAAGTATCACGTATAATTCAGATTGACTAAAACAGCAATGAAAAGCAAATCTAAATCGTAAAAAAAATTAAGATTGACAGAGTTAAGAGTTTTTTTTCATACAATAACGATGAAATAAAAATAACACATTTTCTGCCAAACTACTGAAAAAATCGTTGTCAAAGTATCATGTATCAAGTATCATTCCGATTGACTAACACAGCAATGAAAAGCAAATATAAATCGAAAAAAAAATTAAGATTGACAGAGTTAAGAGTTTTTTTTTCATACAATAACTATGAAATAAAAATAACACATTTTCTGCCAAACTTCTGAAAAAATCGTTGTCAAAGTATCATGTATCAAGTATCATTCAGATTGACTAAAACAGCAATGAAAAGTAAATCTAAATCGAAAAAAATAAGATTGGAGGAGTTAAGAGTTTTTTTTTATATAAAAAAATAACACATTTTCTGCCAAACTACTAAATATAGTTGTCAAAGTATCAAGTACTACGTATCATTCAGATTGACTAAAACAGCAATGAAAAGCAAATCTAAATTAAAAAAAATTAAGATTGGAGGAGTTAAGAGTTATTTTTTTCATACAATAACGATGAAATAAAAAAATAACACATTTTCTGCCAAACTACTGAAAAAATCGTTGTCAAAGTATCAAGTATCATTCAGATTGACTAAAACAGCAATGAAAAGCAAATCTAAATCGAAAAAAAAAAAGATTGGAGGAGTTAAGAGTTTTTTTTTAAATAAAAAAATAACACATTTTCTGCCAAACTACTAAAAATAGTTGTCAAAGTATCTTGTATCACGTATCATTCAGATTGAATAAAACAGCAATGAAAATCAAATCTAAATTCAAAAAAAATTAAGATTGGAGGAGTTAAGAGTTATTTTTTTCATACAATAACGATGAAATAAAAAAATAACACATTTTCTGCCAAACTACTGAAAAAATCGTTGTCAGAGTATCAAGTATCAAGTATCAAGTATCAAGTATCATTCAGATTGACTAAACCAGCAATGAAAAGCAAACCTAAATAAAAAAAAACTAAGATTGACGAAGATAAGAGATTTTTTTTCATACAATAACGATGAAATTGAAAAAAAAAACACATTTTCTGCCAAATGTCAATATCTATTCAGATTGACTAAAACAGCTATGAAAAGCAAATCTAAATTGAAAAAAAATTAAGATGAACGGATTTAAGAGATTTTTTTTTTTTCATACAATAACTATGAAATAAAAAAAACACATTTTCTGCCAAACATTTGAAAAAATCGTTGTCAAAGTATCAAGTATCAAGTATCATTCAGATTGACTAAAACAGCAATGAAAAGCAAATCTAAATCGAAAAAAACTAAGATTGACGTAGATAAGAAATATTTTTTTTCATACAATAACGATGAAATTGAAAAAAAATCACATTTTCTGCCAAAGTATCAATATCTATTAAGATTGACTAAAACAGCAATGAGAACAAATCTTAATCGAAAAATAAATTAAGATTAACGGATTTAAGAGATTTGTTTTTTTCATACAATAACTATGAAATAAAAAAAACACATTTTCTGCCAAACATTTGAAAAAATCGTTGTCAGAGTATCAAGTATCATTCAGATTGACTAAAACAGCAATGAAAAGCAAATCTAAATCGAAAAAAACTAAGATTGACGAAGATAAGAGATTATTATTCATACAATAAAGATGATATAAAAAAAAACACATATTCTGCCAAACTACTGAAAAAATCGTTGTCAAAGTATCAAGTTGCATTCAGATTGACTAAAACAGCAATGAAAAGTAAATCTAAATTAAAAAAAAATTAAGATTGGAGGAGTAAAGAGTTATTTTTTAAATAAAATAATAACACATATTCTGCCAAACTACTGAAAAAATCGTTGTCAAAGTATCAAGTATCAAGTATCATTCAGATTGACTAAAACAGCAATGAAAAGCAAATCTAAATTGAAAAAAAATTAATATTGGAGGAGTTAAGAGTTTTTTTTTAAATAAAAACATAACACATTTTCTGACAAACTACTGAAAAAATAGTTGTCAAAGTATCAAGTATCATTCAGATTGACTAAAACAGCAATGAAACGCAAATCTAAATTGAAAAAAAATTAAGATTGACGGAGATAAGATTTTTTTTTTTCATACAGTTACAATGAAATAAAAAAATAACACATTTTCTGCCAAACTACTGAAAAAATCGTTGTCAAAGTATCAAGTATCATTCAGATTGACTAAAACAGCAATGAAAAGTAAATCTAAATTAAAAAAAAATTAAGATTGGAGGAGTAAAGAGTTATTTTTTAAATAAAATAATAACACATATTCTGCCAAACTACTGAAAAAATCGTTGTCAAAGTATCAAGTATCAAGTATCATTCAGATTGACTAAAACAGCAATGAAAAGTAAATCTAAATTGAAAAAAAATTAAGATTGGAGGAGTTAAGAGTTTTTTTTTAAATAAAATAATAACACATATTCTGCCAAACTACTGAAAAAATCGTTGTCAAAGTATCAAGTATCAAGTATCATTCAGATTGACTAAAACAGCAATGAAAAGTAAATCTAAATTGAAAAAAAATTAAGATTGGAGGAGTTAAGAGTTTTTTTTTAAATAAAAAAATAACACATTTTCTGCCAATCTACTGAAAAAATCGTTGTCAAAATATCATGTATTCAGATTGACTAAAACAGCAATGAAAAGCAAATCTAAATTGAAAAAAAATTAAGATTGGAGGAGATAAGAGTTTTTTTTTTCATACAATAACGATGAAATAAAAAAATAACACATTTTCTGCAAAACTTCTGAAAAAATCGTTGTCAAAGTATCAAGTATCATTCAGATTGACTAAAACAGCAATGAAAAGCAAATCTAAATTGAAAAAAAATTAATATTGGAGGAGTTAAGAGTTTTTTTTTAAATAAAAAAATAACACATTTTCTGCCACACTACTAAAAATAGTTGTCAAAGTATCTTGTATCAAGTATCATTCAGATTGAATAAAACAGCAATGAAAAGCTTATCTAAATTCAAAAAAAATTAAGATTGGAGGAGTTAAGAGTTTTTTTTTTCATACAATAACGATGAAATAAAATAACACATTTTCTGCCAAACTACTGAAAAAGTAGTTGTCAAAGTATCACGTATAATTCAGATTGACTAAAACAGCAATGAAAAGCAAATCTAAATCGTAAAAAAAATTAAGATTGACAGAGTTAAGAGTTTTTTTTTCATACAATAACGATGAAATAAAAATAACACATTTTCTGTCAAACTACTGAAAAAATCGTTGTCAAAGTATCATGTATCAAGTATCATTCAGATTGACTAACACAGCAATGAAAAGCAAATCTAAATCGAAAAAAAAATTAAGATTGACAGAGTTAAGAGTTTTTTTTTCATACAATAACTATGAAATAAAAATAACACATTTTCTGCCAAACTTCTGAAAAAATCGTTGTCAAAGTATCATGTATCAAGTATCATTCAGATTGACTAAAACAGCAATGAAAAGTAAATCTAAATCGAAAAAAAATAAGATTGGAGGAGTTAATAGTTTTTTTTTATATAAAAAAATAACACATTTTCTGCCAAACTACTAAAAATAGTTGTCAAAGTATCAAGTACTACGTATCATTCAGATTGACTAAAACAGCAATGAAAAGCAAATCTAAATTAAAAAAAATTAAGATTGGAAGAGTTAAGAGTTATTTTTTTCATACAATAACGATGAAACAAAAAAATAACACATTTTCTGCCAAACTACTGAAAAAATCGTTGTCAAAGTATCAAGTATCATTCAGATTGACTAAAACAGCAATGAAAAGCAAATCTAAATCGAAAAAAAAAAAGATTGGAGGAGTTAAGAGTTTTTTTTTAAATAAAAAAATAACACATTTTCTGCCAAACTACTAAAAATAGTTGTCAAAGTATCTTGTATAACGTATCATTCAGATTGAATAAAACAGCAATGAAAAGCTAATCTAAATTCAAAAAAAATTAAGAGTTAAGAGTTATTTTTTTCATACAATAACGATGAAATAAAAAAATAACACATTTTCTGCCAAACTACTGAAAAAATCGTTGTCAAAGTATCAAGTATCATTCAGATTACTAAAACAGCAATGAAAAGTAAATTGAAATTGAAAAAAAATTAAGATTGGAGGAGTTAAGAGTTTTTTTTAAATAAAAAAATAACACATTTTCTGCCGAACTTCTGAAAAATCGTTGTCAAAGTATCATGTATCATTCAGATTGACTAAAACAGCAATAAAAAGTAAATCTAAATCGAAAAAAAATTAAGATTGGCGGAGTTAAGAGTTTTTTTTTAAATAAAAAAATAACACATCTTCTGCCAAACTACTAAAAATAGTTGTCAAAGTATCAAGTATCACGTATCATTCAGACTGACTAAAACAGCAATGAAATGCAAATCTAAATTAAAAAAAAATTAAGATTGAAGGAGTTAAGAGTTATTTTTTTCATACAATAACGATGAAATAAAAAAATAACACATTTTCTGCCAAACTACTGGAAAAATAGTTGTCAAAGTATCAAGTATAATTCAGATTGACTAAAACAGCAATGAAAAGCAAATCTAAATCGTAAAAAAATTAAGATTGACAGAGTTAAGAGTTTTTTTTTCATACAATAACGATGAAATAAAAATAACACATTTTCTGCCAAACTACTGAAAAAATCGTTGTCAAAGTATCATGTATCAAGTGTAATTCAGATTGACTAAAACAGCAATGAAAAGCAAATCTTAATCAAAAAAAAAATTAAGATTGACAGAGTTAAGAGTTTTTTTTTTCATACAATAACGATGAAATAAAAAAATAACACATTTTCTGCCAAACTACTGAAAAAATCGTTGTCAAAGTATCAAGTATCATTCAGATTGAATAAAACAGCAATGAAAAGCAAATCTAAATCGAAAAAAAAAAGATTGGAGGAGTTAAGAGTTTTTTTTTAAATAAAAAAATAACACATTTTCTGCCAAACTACTAAAAATAGTTGTCAAAGTATCTTGTATCACGTATCATTCAGATTGAATAAAACAGCAATGAAAAGCTAATCTAAATTCAAAAAAAATTAAGATTGGAGGAGTTAAGAGTTATTTTTTTCATACAATAACGATGAAATAAAAAAATAACACATTTTCTGCCAAACTACTGAAAAAATCGTTGTCAAAGTATCAAGTATCATTCAGATTGACTAAAACAGCAATGAAAAGCAAATCTAAATTGAAAAAAAATTAATATTGGAGGAGTTAAGAGTTTTTTTTTAAATAAAAAAATAACACATTTTCTGCCACACTACTAAAAATAGTTGTCAAAGTATCTTGTATCAAGTATCATTCAGATTGAATAAAACAGCAATGAAAAGCTTATCTAAATTCAAAAAAAATTAAGATTGGAGGAGTTAAGAGTTATTTTTTTCATACAATAACGATGAAATAAAATAACACATTTTCTGCCAAACTACTGAAAAAATAGTTGTCAAAGTATCACGTATAATTCAGATTGACTAAAACAGCAATGAAAAGCAAATCTAAATCGTAAAAAAAATTAAGATTGACAGAGTTAAGAGTTTTTTTTTCATACAATAACGATGAAATAAAAATAACACATTTTCTGTCAAACTACTGAAAAAATCGTTGTCAAAGTATCATGTATCAAGTATCATTCAGATTGACTAACACAGCAATGAAAAGCAAATCTAAATCGAAAAAAAAATTAAGATTGACAGAGTTAAGAGTTTTTTTTTCATACAATAACTATGAAATAAAAATAACACATTTTCTGCCAAACTTCTGAAAAAATCGTTGTCAAAGTATCATGTATCAAGTATCATTCAGATTGACTAAAACAGCAATGAAAAGTAAATCTAAATCGAAAAAAAATAAGATTGGAGGAGTTAAGAGTTTTTTTTTATATAAAAAAATAACACATTTTCTGCCAAACTACTAAAAATAGTTGTCAAAGTATCAAGTACTACGTATCTGTCAGATTGACTAAAACAGCAATGAAAAGCAAATCTAAATTAAAAAAAATTAAGATTGGAAGAGTTAAGAGTTATTTTTTTCATACAATAACGATGAAACAAAAAAATAACACATTTTCTGCCAAACTACTGAAAAAATCGTTGTCAAAGTATCAAGTATCATTCAGATTGACTAAAACAGCAATGAAAAGCAAATCTAAATCGAAAAAAAAAAAATTGGAGGAGTTAAGAGTTTTTTTTTAAATAAAAAAATAACACATTTTCTGCCAAACTACTAAAAATAGTTGTCAAAGTATCTTGTATAACGTATCATTCAGATTGAATAAAACAGCAATGAAAAGCTAATCTAAATTCAAAAAAAATTAAGATTGGAGGAGTTAAGAGTTATTTTTTTCATACAATAACGATGAAATAAAAAAATAACACATTTTCTGCCAAACTACTGAAAAAATCGTTGTCAAAGTATCAAGTATCATTCAGATTACTAAAACAGCAATGAAAAGTAAATTGAAATTGAAAAAAAATTAAGATTGGAGGAGTTAAGAGTTTTTTTTAAATAAAAAAATAACACATTTTCTGCCGAACTTCTGAAAAATCGTTGTCAAAGTATCATGTATCATTCAGATTGACTAAAACAGCAATAAAAAGTAAATCTAAATCGAAAAAAAATTAAGATTGGCGGAGTTAAGAGTTTTTTTTTAAATAAAAAAATAACACATCTTCTGCCAAACTACTAAAAATAGTTGTCAAAGTATCAAGTATCACGTATCATTCAGACTGACTAAAACAGCAATGAAATGCAAATCTAAATTAAAAAAAAATTAAGATTGAAGGAGTTAAGAGTTATTTTTTTCATACAATAACGATGAAATAAAAAAATAACACATTTTCTGCCAAACTACTGGAAAAATAGTTGTCAAAGTATCAAGTATAATTCAGATTGACTAAAACAGCAATGAAAAGCAAATCTAAATCGTAAAAAAATTAAGATTGACAGAGTTAAGAGTTTTTTTTTCATACAATAACGATGAAATAAAAATAACACATTTTCTGCCAAACTACTGAAAAAATCGTTGTCAAAGTATCATGTATCAAGTGTAATTCAGATTGACTAAAACAGCAATGAAAAGCAAATCTTAATCAAAAAAAAAATTAAGATTGACAGAGTTAAGAGTTTTTTTTTCATACAATAACGATAAAATAAAAATAACACATTTTCTGCCAAACTTCTGAAAAATCGTTGTCAAAGTATCAAGTATCATTCAGATTGACTAAAACAGCAATGAAAAGCAAATCTAAATCGAAAAAAAAAAAGATTGGAGGAGTTAAGAGTTTTTTTTTAAATAAAAAAATAACACATTTTCTGCCACACTACTAAAAAGAGTTGTCAAAGTATCTTGTATCAAGTATCATTCAGATTGAATAAAACAGCAATGAAAAGCTAATCTAAATTCAAAAAAAATTAAGATTGGAGGAGTTAAGAGTTATTTTTTTCATACAATAACGATGAAATAAAATAACACATTTTCTGCCAAACTACTGAAAAAATAGTTGTCAAAGTATCATGTAAAATTCAGATTGACTAAAACAGCAATGAAAAGCAAATCTAAATCGTAAAAAAAATTAAGATTGACAGAGTTAAGAGTTTTTTTTTCATACAATAACGATGAAATAAAAATAACACATTTTCTGCCAAACTACTGAAAAAATCGTTGTCAAAGTATCATGTATCAAGTATCATTCAGATTGACTAACACAGCAATGAAAAGCAAATCTAAATCGAAAAAAAAATTAAGATTGACAGAGTTAAGAGTTTTTTTTTCATACAATAACTATGAAATAAAAATAACACATTTTCTGCCAAACTTCTGAAAAAATCGTTGTCAAAGTATCATGTATCTAGTGTTATTCAGATTGACTAAAACAGCAATGAAAAGCAAATCTAAATCGAAAAAAAAATTAAGATTGACAGAGTTAAGAGTTTTTTTTTCATACAATAACGATGAAATAAAAATAACACATTTTCTGCCAAACTTCTGAAAAATCGTTGTCAAAGTATCAAGTATCATTCAGATTGACTAAAACAGCAATGAAAAGCAAATCTAAATCGAAAAAAAAAAGATTGGAGGAGTTAAGAGTTTTTTTTTAAATAAAAAAATAACACATTTTCTGCCACACTACTAAAAATAGTTGTCAAAGTATCTTGTATCAAGTATCATTCAGATTGAATAAAACAGCAATGAAAAGCTAATCTAAATTCAAAAAAAATTAAGATTGGAGGAGTTAAGAGTTATTTTTTTCATACAATAACGATGAAATAAAATAACACATTTTCTGCCAAACTACTGAAAAAATAGTTGTCAAAGTATCACGTAAAATTCAGATTGACTAAAATAGCAATAAAAAGTAAATTGAAATTGAAAAAAAATTAAGATTGGAGGAGTTAAGAGTTTTTTTTTAAATAAAAAAATAACACATTTTCTGCAACACTACTGAAAAAATTTTTGTCAAAGTATCAAGTATCATTCAGATTGAATAAAACAGCAATGAAAAGCTAATCTAAATTCAAAAAAAATTAAGATTGGAGGAGTTAAGAGTTATTTTTTTCATACAATAACGATGAAATAAAATAACACATTTTCTGCCAAACTTCTGAAAAAATCGTTGTCAAAGTATCATGTATCAAGTATCATTCAGATTGACTAAAACAGCAATGAAAAGTAAATCTAAATCGAAAAAAAATAAGATTGGAGGAGTTAAGAGTTTTTTTTTATATAAAAAAATAACACATTTTCTGCCAAACTACTAAAAATAGTTGTCAAAGTATCAAGTACTACGTATCATTCAGATTGACTAAAACAGCAATGAAAAGCAAATCTAAATTAAAAAAAATTAAGATTGGAGGAGTTAAGAGTTATTTTTTTCATACAATAACGATGAAATAAAAAAATAACACATTTTCTGCCAAACTACTGAAAAAATCGTTGTCAAAGTATCAAGTATCATTCAGATTGACTAAAACAGCAATGAAAAGCAAATCTAAATCGAAAAAAAAAAAGATTGGAGGAGTTAAGAGTTTTTTTTTAAATAAAAAAATAACACATTTTCTGCCAAACTACTAGAAATAGTTGTCAAAGTATCTTGTATCACGTATCATTCAGATTGAATAAAACAGCAATGAAAAGCAAATCTAAATTCAAAAAAAAATTAAGATTGGAGGAGTTAAGAGTTATTTTTTTCATACAATAACGATGAAATAAAAAAATAACACATTTTCTGCCAAACTACTGAAAAAATCGTTGTCAAAGTATCAAGTATCATTCAGATTACTAAAATAGCAATAAAAAGTAAATTGAAATTGAAAAAAAATTAAGATTGGAGGAGTTAAGAGTTTTTTTTAAATAAAAAAATAACACATTTTCTGCCACACTACTAAAAAAATTGTTGTCAAAGTATCAAGTATCATTCAGATTGACTAAAACAGCAATGAAAAGCAAATCTAAATTGAAAAAAAATAAAGACTGGAGGAGATAAGAGTTTTTTTTTCATACAATAACGATGAAATAAAATAACACATTTTCTGCCAAACTACTGAAAAAATCGTTGTCAAAGTATCACGTATCATTCAGATTGACTAAAACAGCAATGAAAAGCAAATCTTAATCGAAAAAAAATTAAGATTGACAGAGTTAAGAGTTTTTTTTTCATACAATAAAGATTAAATAAAATAACACATTTTCTGCCAAACTACTGAAAAAATCGTTGTCAAAGTATCACGTATCATTCAGATTGACTAAAACAGCAATGAAAAGCAAATCTAAATCGAAAAAAAAATAAGATTGGCGGAGTTAAGAGTTTTTTTTTAAATAAAAAAATAACACATCTTCTGCCAAACTACTAAAAATAGTTGTCAAAGTATCAAGTATCACGTATCATTCAGACTGAATAAAACAGCAATGAAATGCAAATCTAAATTAAAAAAAAATTAAGATTGAAGGAGTTAAGAGTTATTTTTTTCATACAATAACGATGAAATAAAAAAATAACACATTTTCTGCCAAACTACTGGAAAAATCGTTGTCAGAGTATCAAGTATCATTCAAATTGACTAAAACAGCAATGAAAAGCAAATCTAAATTGAAAAAAAATTAATATTGGAGGAGTTAAGAGTTTATTTTTTCATACAATAACGATGAAATAAAATAACACATTTCATGCCAAACTACTGAAAAAATCGTTGTCAAAGTATCAAGTATCAAGTATCATTTAGCTTGACTAAAACAGCAATGAAAAGCAAATCTAAATCGAAAAAAAAATTAAGATTGACAGAGTTAAGAGTTTTTTTTTCATACAATATCGGTGAAATAAAAATAACACATTTTCTGTCAAACTACTGAAAAAATCGTTCTCAGCAATGAAAAACAAAACTAAATCGAAAAAAAAACTAAGATTGACGGAGATAAGAAATTTTTTTTTGCATGCAATAACGATGAAATAAAAAAATAACACGTTTTCTGCCAAACTACTGAAAAAATCGTTGTCAAAGTATCAAGTATCAAGTATCATTCAGATTGACTAAAACAGCAATGAAAAGCAAATCTAAATCGAAAAAAACTAAGATTGACGAAGATAAAAGATTTTGTTTCATACAATAACGATGATATAAAAAAATAACACATATTCTGCCAAACTACTGGAAAAATCGTTGTCAAAGTATCAAGTATCATTCAGATTGACTAAAACAGCAATGAAAAGCAAATCTAAATCGAAAAAAAAAAAGATTGGAGGAGTTAAGAGTTTTTTTTTAAATAAAAAAATAACACATTTTCTGCCAAACTACTAAAAATAGTTGTCAAAGTATCTTGTATCACGTATCATTCAGATTGAATAAAACAGCAATGAAAAGCAAATCTAAATTCAAAAAAAATTAAGATTGGAGGAGTTAAGAGTTATTTTTTTCATACAATAACGATGAAATAAAAAAATAACACATTTTCTGCCAAACTACTGAAAAAATCGTTGTCAGAGTATCAAGTATCAAGTATCAAGTATCATTCAGATTGACTAAACCAGCAATGAAAAGCAAACCTAAATAAAAAAAAACTAAGATTGACGAAGATAAGAGATTTTTTTTCATACAATAACGATGAAATTGAAAAAAAAAACACATTTTCTGCCAAATGTCAATATCTATTCAGATTGACTAAAACAGCTATGAAAAGCAAATCTAAATTGAAAAAAAATTAAGATGAACGGATTTAAGAGATTTTTTTTTTTTCATACAATAACTATGAAATAAAAAAAACACATTTTCTGCCAAACATTTGAAAAAATCGTTGTCAAAGTATCAAGTATCAAGTATCATTCAGATTGACTAAAACAGCAATGAAAAGCAAATCTAAATCGAAAAAAACTAAGATTGACGTAGATAAGAAATATTTTTTTTCATACAATAACGATGAAATTGAAAAAAAATCACATTTTCTGCCAAAGTATCAATATCTATTAAGATTGACTAAAACAGCAATGAGAACAAATCTTAATCGAAAAATAAATTAAGATTAACGGATTTAAGAGATTTGTTTTTTTCATACAATAACTATGAAATAAAAAAAAACATTTTCTGCAAAACTTCTGAAAAAATCGTTGTCAAAGTATCACGTATCATTCAGATTGACTAAAACAGCAATGAAAAGTAAATCTAAATTGAAAAAAAATTAAGATTGGAGGAGTTAAGAGTTTTTTTTTAAATAAAAAAATAACACATTTTCTGCCAAACTACTGAAAAAATCATTGTCAAAGTATCAAGTATCATTCAGATTGACTAAAACAGCAATGAAAAGCAAATCTAAATCGAAAAAAAAATTAAGATTAGAGGAGTTAAGAGTTTTTTTTTAAATAAAAAAATAACACATTTTCTGCCAAACTACTAAAAATAGTTGTCAAAGTATCTTGTATCACGTATCATTCAGATTGACTAAAACAGAAATGAAAAGCAAATCAAAATTCAAAAAAAATTAAGATTGGAGGAGTTAAGAGTTATTTTTTTCATACAATAACGATGAAATAAAAAAATAACACATTTTCTGCCAAACTACTGAAAAAATCGTTGTCAAAGTATCAAGTATCATTCAGATTGACTAAAACAGCAATGAAAAGCAAATCTAAATTGAAAAAAAATTAATATTGGAGGAGTTAAGAGTTTTTTTTTAAATAAAAAAATAACACATTTTCTGCCACACTACTAAAAATAGTTGTCAAAGTATCTTGTATCACGTATCATTCAGATTGAATAAAACAGCAATGAAAAGCTAATCTAAATTCAAAAAAAATTAAGATTGGAGGAGTTAAGAATTATTTTTTTCATACAATAACGATGAAATAAAAAAATAACACATTTTCTGCCAAACTACTGAAAAAATCGTTGTCAAAGTATCAAGTATCATTCAGATTGAATAAAACAGCAATGAAAAGCAAATCTAAATCGAAAAAAAAAAGATTGGAGGAGTTAAGAGTTTTTTTTTAAATAAAAAAATAACACATTTTCTGCCAAACTACTAAAAATAGTTGTCAAAGTATCTTGTATCACGTATCATTCAGATTGAATAAAACAGCAATGAAAAGCTAATCTAAATTCAAAAAAAATTAAGATTGGAGGAGTTAAGAGTTATTTTTTTCATACAATAACGATGAAATAAAAAAATAACACATTTTCTGCCAAACTACTGAAAAAATCGTTGTCAAAGTATCAAGTATCATTCAGATTGACTAAAACAGCAATGAAAAGCAAATCTAAATTGAAAAAAAATTAATATTGGAGGAGTTAAGAGTTTTTTTTTAAATAAAAAAATAACACATTTTCTGCCACACTACTAAAAATAGTTGTCAAAGTATCTTGTATCAAGTATCATTCAGATTGAATAAAACAGCAATGAAAAGCTTATCTAAATTCAAAAAAAATTAAGATTGGAGGAGTTAAGAGTTTTTTTTTTCATACAATAACGATGAAATAAAATAACACATTTTCTGCCAAACTACTGAAAAAATAGTTGTCAAAGTATCACGTATAATTCAGATTGACTAAAACAGCAATGAAAAGCAAATCTAAATCGTAAAAAAAATTAAGATTGACAGAGTTAAGAGTTTTTTTTTCATACAATAACGATGAAATAAAAATAACACATTTTCTGTCAAACTACTGAAAAAATCGTTGTCAAAGTATCATGTATCAAGTATCATTCAGATTGACTAACACAGCAATGAAAAGCAAATCTAAATCGAAAAAAAAATTAAGATTGACAGAGTTAAGAGTTTTTTTTTCATACAATAACTATGAAATAAAAATAACACATTTTCTGCCAAACTTCTGAAAAAATCGTTGTCAAAGTATCATGTATCAAGTATCATTCAGATTGACTAAAACAGCAATGAAAAGTAAATCTAAATCGAAAAAAAATAAGATTGGAGGAGTTAAGAGTTTTTTTTTATATAAAAAAATAACACATTTTCTGCCAAACTACTAAAAATAGTTGTCAAAGTATCAAGTACTACGTATCATTCAGATTGACTAAAACAGCAATGAAAAGCAAATCTAAATTAAAAAAAATTAAGATTGGAAGAGTTAAGAGTTATTTTTTTCATACAATAACGATGAAACAAAAAAATAACACATTTTCTGCCAAACTACTGAAAAAATCGTTGTCAAAGTATCAAGTATCATTCAGATTGACTAAAACAGCAATGAAAAGCAAATCTAAATCGAAAAAAAAAAAGATTGGAGGAGTTAAGAGTTTTTTTTTAAATAAAAAAATAACACATTTTCTGCCAAACTACTAAAAATAGTTGTCAAAGTATCTTGTATAACGTATCATTCAGATTGAATAAAACAGCAATGAAAAGCTAATCTAAATTCAAAAAAAATTAAGATTGGAGGAGTTAAGAGTTATTTTTTTCATACAATAACGATGAAATAAAAAAATAACACATTTTCTGCCAAACTACTGAAAAAATCGTTGTCAAAGTATCAAGTATCATTCAGATTACTAAAACAGCAATGAAAAGTAAATTGAAATTGAAAAAAAATTAAGATTGGAGGAGTTAAGAGTTTTTTTTAAATAAAAAAATAACACATTTTCTGCCGAACTTCTGAAAAATCGTTGTCAAAGTATCATGTATCATTCAGATTGACTAAAACAGCAATAAAAAGTAAATCTAAATCGAAAAAAAATTAAGATTGGCGGAGTTAAGAGTTTTTTTTTAAATAAAAAAATAACACATCTTCTGCCAAACTACTAAAAATAGTTGTCAAAGTATCAAGTATCACGTATCATTCAGACTGACTAAAACAGCAATGAAATGCAAATCTAAATTAAAAAAAAATTAAGATTGAAGGAGTTAAGAGTTATTTTTTTCATACAATAACGATGAAATAAAAAAATAACACATTTTCTGCCAAACTACTGGAAAAATAGTTGTCAAAGTATCAAGTATAATTCAGATTGACTAAAACAGCAATGAAAAGCAAATCTAAATCGTAAAAAAATTAAGATTGACAGAGTTAAGAGTTTTTTTTTCATACAATAACGATGAAATAAAAATAACACATTTTCTGCCAAACTACTGAAAAAATCGTTGT
Source organism: Ptychoptera albimana (assembly GCA_961205885.1). NCBI lineage: Eukaryota > Metazoa > Arthropoda > Insecta > Diptera > Ptychopteridae > Ptychoptera > Ptychoptera albimana. The sequence continues at coordinate 48,626,075 of OY540801.1, forward strand.
CAAAGTATCATGTATCAAGTGTAATTCAGATTGACTAAAACAGCAATGAAAAGCAAATCTTAATCAAAAAAAAAATTAAGATTGACAGAGTTAAGAGTTTTTTTTTCATACAATAACGATAAAATAAAAATAACACATTTTCTGCCAAACTTCTGAAAAATCGTTGTCAAAGTATCAAGTATCATTCAGATTGACTAAAACAGCAATGAAAAGCAAATCTAAATCGAAAAAAAAAAAGATTGGAGGAGTTAAGAGTTTTTTTTTAAATAAAAAAATAACACATTTTCTGCCACACTACTAAAAAGAGTTGTCAAAGTATCTTGTATCAAGTATCATTCAGATTGAATAAAACAGCAATGAAAAGCTAATCTAAATTCAAAAAAAATTAAGATTGGAGGAGTTAAGAGTTATTTTTTTCATACAATAACGATGAAATAAAATAACACATTTTCTGCCAAACTACTGAAAAAATAGTTGTCAAAGTATCACGTAAAATTCAGATTGACTAAAACAGCAATGAAAAGCAAATCTAAATCGTAAAAAAAATTAAGATTGACAGAGTTAAGAATTTTTTTTTCATACAATAACGATGAAATAAAAATAACACATTTTCTGCCAAACTACTGAAAAAATCGTTGTCAAAGTATCATGTATCAAGTATCATTCAGATTGACTAACACAGCAATGAAAAGCAAATCTAAATCGAAAAAAAAATTAAGATTGACAGAGTTAAGAGTTTTTTTTTCATACAATAACTATGAAATAAAAATAACACATTTTCTGCCAAACTTCTGAAAAAATCGTTGTCAAAGTATCATGTATCTAGTGTTATTCAGATTGACTAAAACAGCAATGAAAAGCAAATCTAAATCGAAAAAAAAATTAAGATTGACAGAGTTAAGAGTTTTTTTTTCATACAATAACGATGAAATAAAAATAACACATTTTCTGCCAAACTTCTGAAAAATCGTTGTCAAAGTATCAAGTATCATTCAGATTGACTAAAACAGCAATGAAAAGCAAATCTAAATCGAAAAAAAAAAGATTGGAGGAGTTAAGAGTTTTTTTTTAAATAAAAAAATAACACATTTTCTGCCACACTACTAAAAATAGTTGTCAAAGTATCTTGTATCAAGTATCATTCAGATTGAATAAAACAGCAATGAAAAGCTAATCTAAATTCAAAAAAAATTAAGATTGGAGGAGTTAAGAGTTATTTTTTTCATACAATAACGATGAAATAAAATAACACATTTTCTGCCAAACTACTGAAAAAATAGTTGTCAAAGTATCACGTAAAATTCAGATTGACTAAAATAGCAATAAAAAGTAAATTGAAATTGAAAAAAAATTAAGATTGGAGGAGTTAAGAGTTTTTTTTTAAATAAAAAAATAACACATTTTCTGCAACACTACTGAAAAAATTTTTGTCAAAGTATCAAGTATCATTCAGATTGAATAAAACAGCAATGAAAAGCTAATCTAAATTCAAAAAAAATTAAGATTGGAGGAGTTAAGAGTTATTTTTTTCATACAATAACGATGAAATAAAATAACACATTTTCTGCCAAACTTCTGAAAAAATCGTTGTCAAAGTATCATGTATCAAGTATCATTCAGATTGACTAAAACAGCAATGAAAAGTAAATCTAAATCGAAAAAAAATAAGATTGGAGGAGTTAAGAGTTTTTTTTTATATAAAAAAATAACACATTTTCTGCCAAACTACTAAAAATAGTTGTCAAAGTATCAAGTACTACGTATCATTCAGATTGACTAAAACAGCAATGAAAAGCAAATCTAAATTAAAAAAAATTAAGATTGGAGGAGTTAAGAGTTATTTTTTTCATACAATAACGATGAAATAAAAAAATAACACATTTTCTGCCAAACTACTGAAAAAATCGTTGTCAAAGTATCAAGTATCATTCAGATTGACTAAAACAGCAATGAAAAGCAAATCTAAATCGAAAAAAAAAAAGATTGGAGGAGTTAAGAGTTTTTTTTTAAATAAAAAAATAACACATTTTCTGCCAAACTACTAGAAATAGTTGTCAAAGTATCTTGTATCACGTATCATTCAGATTGAATAAAACAGCAATGAAAAGCAAATCTAAATTCAAAAAAAAATTAAGATTGGAGGAGTTAAGAGTTATTTTTTTCATACAATAACGATGAAATAAAAAAATAACACATTTTCTGCCAAACTACTGAAAAAATCGTTGTCAAAGTATCAAGTATCATTCAGATTACTAAAATAGCAATAAAAAGTAAATTGAAATTGAAAAAAAATTAAGATTGGAGGAGTTAAGAGTTTTTTTTAAATAAAAAAATAACACATTTTCTGCCACACTACTAAAAAAATTGTTGTCAAAGTATCAAGTATCATTCAGATTGACTAAAACAGCAATGAAAAGCAAATCTAAATTGAAAAAAAATAAAGACTGGAGGAGATAAGAGTTTTTTTTTCATACAATAACGATGAAATAAAATAACACATTTTCTGCCAAACTACTGAAAAAATCGTTGTCAAAGTATCACGTATCATTCAGATTGACTAAAACAGCAATGAAAAGCAAATCTTAATCGAAAAAAAATTAAGATTGACAGAGTTAAGAGTTTTTTTTTCATACAATAAAGATTAAATAAAATAACACATTTTCTGCCAAACTACTGAAAAAATCGTTGTCAAAGTATCAAGTATCATTCAGATTGACTAAAACAGCAATAAAAAGTAAATCTAAATCGAAAAAAAAATAAGATTGGCGGAGTTAAGAGTTTTTTTTTAAATAAAAAAATAACACATCTTCTGCCAAACTACTAAAAATAGTTGTCAAAGTATCAAGTATCACGTATCATTCAGACTGACTAAAACAGCAATGAAATGCAAATCTAAATTAAAAAAAATTAAGATTGAAGGAGTTAAGAGTTATTTTTTTCATACAATAACGATGAAATAAAAAAATAACACATTTTCTGCCAAACTACTGGAAAAATCGTTGTCAGAGTATCAAGTATCATTCAAATTGACTAAAACAGCAATGAAAAGCAAATCTAAATTGAAAAAAAATTAATATTGGAGGAGTTAAGAGTTTATTTTTTCATACAATAACGATGAAATAAAATAACACATTTCATGCCAAACTACTGAAAAAATCGTTGTCAAAGTATCAAGTATCAAGTATCATTTAGCTTGACTAAAACAGCAATGAAAAGCAAATCTAAATCGAAAAAAAAATTAAGATTGACAGAGTTAAGAGTTTTTTTTTCAAACAATAACGATGAAATAAAAATAACACATTTCTTTCAAACTACTGAAAAAATCGTTCTCAGCAATGAAAAGCAAATCTAAATCGAAAAAAAAACTTAGATTGACGGAGATAAGAGATTTTTTTTTTCATACAATAACGATAAAATAAAAAAATAACACGTTTTCTGCCAAACTACTGAAAAAATCGTTGTCAAAGTATCAAGTATCAATTCAGATTGACTAAAACAGCAATGAAAAGCAAATCTTAATCGAAAAAAAATTAAGATTGACAGAGTTAAGAGTTTTTTTTTCATACAATATCGGTGAAATAAAAATAACACATTTTCTGTCAAACTACTGAAAAAATCGTTCTCAGCAATGAAAAACAAAACTAAATCGAAAAAAAAACTAAGATTGACGGAGATAAGAAATTTTTTTTTGCATGCAATAACGATGAAATAAAAAAATAACACGTTTTCTGCCAAACTACTGAAAAAATCGTTGTCAAAGTATCAAGTATCAAGTATCATTCAGATTGACTAAAACAGCAATGAAAAGCAAATCTAAATCGAAAAAAACTAAGATTGACGAAGATAAAAGATTTTGTTTCATACAATAACGATGATATAAAAAAATAACACATATTCTGCCAAACTACTGGAAAAATCGTTGTCAAAGTATCAAGTATCATTCAGATTGACTAAAACAGCAATGAAAAGCAAATCTAAATTGAAAAAAAATTAAGATTGGAGGAGATAAGAGTTTTTTTTTCATACAATAACGATGAAATAAAATAACTCATTTTCTGCCAAACTACTGAAAAAATCGTTGTCAAAGTATCAAGTATCATTCAGATTGACTAAAACAGCAATGAAAAGCAAATCTAAATCGAAAAAAAAATTAAGATTGACAGAGTTAAGAGTTTTATTTTTCATACAATAACGATGAAATAAAATAACACATTTTCTGCCAAACTACTGAAAAAATCGTTGTCAAAGTATCAAGTATCATTCAGATTGACTAAAACAGCAATGAAAAGCAAATCTAAATTAAAAAAAATTAAGATTGACGGAGATAAGAGTTTTATTTTTCATACAATAACGATGAAATAAAATGTAACACATTTTCTGCCAAACTACTGGAAAAATCGTTGTCAAAGTATCAAGTATCATTCAGATTGACTAAAACAGCAATGAAAAGCAAATCTTAATTGAAAAAAAATTAATATTGGAGGAGTTAAGAGTTTATTTTTTCATACAATAACGATGAAATAAAATAACACATTTTCTGCCAAACTACTGAAAAAATCGTTGTCAAAGTATCAAGTATCATTCAGATTGACTAAAACAGCAATGAAAAGCAAATCTAAATCGAAAAAAAATTAAGATTGACAGAGTTAAGAGTTTTTTTTTCATACAATAACGATGAAATAAAAATAACTCATTCTGTCAAACTACTGAAAAAATCGTTCTCAGCAATGAAAAGCAAATCTAAATCGAAAAAAAAACTAAGATTGACGCAGATAAGAGATTTTTTTTTTTCATACAATAACGATAAAATAAAAAAATAACACGTTTTCTGCCAAACTACTGAAAAAATCGTTGTCAAAGTATCAAGCATAATTTCAGATTGACTAAAACAGCAATGAAAAGCAAATCTAAATCGAAAAAAAATTAAGATTGACAGAGTTAATACTTTTTTTTCTTCATACAATAACGATGAAATAAAAAAATAACATGTTTTCTGCCAAACTACTGAAAAAATCGTTGTCAAAGTATCAAGTATCAATTCAGATTGACTAAAACAGCAATGAAAAGCAAATCTAAATCGAAAAAAAAATTAAGATTGACAGAGTTAAGAGTTTTTTTTTTCATACAATATCGGTAAAATAAAAATAACACATTTTCTGCCAAACTACTGTAAAAATCGTTGTCAAAGTATTAAGTATCAATTCAGATTGACTAAAACAGCAATGAAAAGCAAATCTAAATCGAAAAAAAAATTAAGATTGACAGAGTTAAGAGTTTTTTTTTTCATACAATAACGATGAAATAAAAAAATAACACGTTTTCTGCCAAACTACTGAAAAAATCGTTGTCAAAGTATCAAGTATCAATTCAGATTGACTAAAACAGCAATGAAAAGCAAATCTAAATCGAAAAAAAAATAAAATTGACAGAGTTAAGAGTTTTTTTTTCATACAATAACGATGAAATAAAAATAACACATTCTGTCAAACTACTGAAAAAATTGTTCTCAGCAATGAAAAGCAAATCTAAATCGAAAAAAAAACTAAGATTGACGGAGATAAGAGATTTTTTTTTTTCATACAATACCGATAAAATAAAAAAATAACACGTTTTCTGCCAAACTACTGAAAAAATCGTTGTCAAAGTATCTAGTATCAATTCAGATTGACTAAAACAACAATGAAAAGCAAATCTAAATCGAAAAAAAAATTAAGATTGACAGAGTTAAGACTTTTTTTTCTTCATACAATAACGATGAAATAAAAAAATAACACGTTTTCTGCCAAACTACTGAAAAAATCGTTGTCAAAGTATCAAGTATCAATTCAGATTGACTAAAACAGCAATGAAAAGCAAATCTAAATCGAAAAAAAATTAAGATTGACAGAGTTAATACTTTTTTTTCTTCATACAATAACGATGAAATAAAAAAATAACACATTTTCTGCCAAACTACTGAAAAAATCGTTGTCAAAGTATCAAGTATCATTCAGATTGACTAAAACAGCAATGAAAAGCAAATCTAAATTAAAAAAAATTAAGATTGACGGAGATAAGAGTTTTATTTTTCATACAATAACGATGAAATAAAAAAATAACACATTTTCTGCCAAACTACTGGAAAAATCGTTGTCAAAGTATCAAGTATCATTCAGATTGACTAAAACAGCAATGAAAAGCAAATCTTAATTGAAAAAAAATTAATATTGGAGGAGTTAAGAGTTTATTTTTTCATACAATAACGATGAAATAAAAATAACACATTCTGTCAAACTACTGAAAAAATCGTTCTCAGCAATGAAAAGCAAATCTAAATCGAAAAAAAAACTAAGATTGACGCAGATAAGAGATTTTTTTTTTCATACAATAACGATAAAATAAAAAAATAACACGTTTTCTGCCAAACTACTGAAAAAATCGTTGTCAAAGTATCAAGCATAATTTCAGATTGACTAAAACAGCAATGAAAAGCAAATCTAAATCGAAAAAAAATTAAGATTGACAGAGTTAATACTTTTTTTTCTTCATACAATAACGATGAAATAAAAAAATAACATGTTTTCTGCCAAACTACTGAAAAAATCGTTGTCAAAGTATCAAGTATCAATTCAGATTGACTAAAACAGCAATGAAAAGCAAATTTAAATCGAAAAAAAAATTAAGATTGACAGAGTTAAGAGTTTTTTTTTTCATACAATATCGGTAAAATAAAAATAACACATTTTCTGCCAAACTACTGTAAAAATCGTTGTCAAAGTATTAAGTATCAATTCAGATTGACTAAAACAGCAATGAAAAGCAAATCTAAATCGAAAAAAAAATTAAGATTGACAGAGTTAAGAGTTTTTTTTTTCATACAATAACGATGAAATAAAAAAATAACACGTTTTCTGCCAAACTACTGAAAAAATCGTTGTCAAAGTATCAAGTATCAATTCAGATTGACTAAAACAGCAATGAAAAGCAAATCTAAATCGAAAAAAAAATAAAATTGACAGAGTTAAGAGTTTTTTTTTCATACAATAACGATGAAATAAAAATAACACATTCTGTCAAACTACTGAAAAAATCGTTCTCAGCAATGAAAAGCAAATCTAAATCGAAAAAAAAACTAAGATTGACGCAGATAAGAGATTTTTTTTTTTCATACAATAACGATAAAATAAAAAAATAACACGTTTTCTGCCAAACTACTGAAAAAATCGTTGTCAAAGTATCAAGCATAATTTCAGATTGACTAAAACAGCAATGAAAAGCAAATCTAAATCGAAAAAAAATTAAGATTGACAGAGTTAATACTTTTTTTTCTTCATACAATAACGATGAAATAAAAAAATAACATGTTTTCTGCCAAACTACTGAAAAAATCGTTGTCAAAGTATCAAGTATCAATTCAGATTGACTAAAACAGCAATGAAAAGCAAATCTAAATCGAAAAAAAAATTAAGATTGACAGAGTTAAGAGTTTTTTTTTTCATACAATATCGGTAAAATAAAAATAACACATTTTCTGCCAAACTACTGTAAAAATCGTTGTCAAAGTATTAAGTATCAATTCAGATTGACTAAAACAGCAATGAAAAGCAAATCTAAATCGAAAAAAAAATTAAGATTGACAGAGTTAAGAGTTTTTTTTTTCATACAATAACGATGAAATAAAAAAATAACACGTTTTCTGCCAAACTACTGAAAAAATCGTTGTCAAAGTATCAAGTATCAATTCAGATTGACTAAAACAGCAATGAAAAGCAAATCTAAATCGAAAAAAAAATAAAATTGACAGAGTTAAGAGTTTTTTTTTCATACAATAACGATGAAATAAAAATAACACATTCTGTCAAACTACTGAAAAAATTGTTCTCAGCAATGAAAAGCAAATCTAAATCGAAAAAAAAACTAAGATTGACGGAGATAAGAGATTTTTTTTTTTCATACAATACCGATAAAATAAAAAAATAACACGTTTTCTGCCAAACTACTGAAAAAATCGTTGTCAAAGTATCTAGTATCAATTCAGATTGACTAAAACAACAATGAAAAGCAAATCTAAATCGAAAAAAAAATTAAGATTGACAGAGTTAAGACTTTTTTTTCTTCATACAATAACGATGAAATAAAAAAATAACACGTTTTCTGCCAAACTACTGAAAAAATCGTTGTCAAAGTATCAAGTATCAATTCAGATTGACTAAAACAGCAATGAAAAGCAAATCTAAATCGAAAAAAAATTAAGATTGACAGAGTTAATACTTTTTTTTCTTCATACAATAACGATGAAATAAAAAAATAACACATTTTCTGCCAAACTTCTGAAAAAATCGTTGTCAAAGTATCAAGTATCATTCAGATTGACTAAAACAGCAATGAAAAGCAAATCTAAATTAAAAAAAATTAAGATTGACGGAGATAAGAGTTTTATTTTTCATACAATAACGATGAAATAAAAAAATAACACATTTTCTGCCAAACTACTGGAAAAATCGTTGTCAAAGTATCAAGTATCATTCAGATTGACTAAAACAGCAATGAAAAGCAAATCTTAATTGAAAAAAAATTAATATTGGAGGAGTTAAGAGTTTATTTTTTCATACAATAACGATGAAATAAAAATAACACATTCTGTCAAACTACTGAAAAAATCGTTCTCAGCAATGAAAAGCAAATCTAAATCGAAAAAAAAACTAAGATTGACGCAGATAAGAGATTTTTTTTTTTCATACAATAAAGATAAAATAAAAAAATAACACGTTTTCTGCCAAACTACTGAAAAAATCGTTGTCAAAGTATCAAGCATAATTTCAGATTGACTAAAACAGCAATGAAAAGCAAATCTAAATCGAAAAAAAATTAAGATTGACAGAGTTAATACTTTTTTTTCTTCATACAATAACGATGAAATAAAAAAATAACATGTTTTCTGCCAAACTACTGAAAAAATCGTTGTCAAAGTATCAAGTATCAATTCAGATTGACTAAAACAGCAATGAAAAGCAAATCTAAATCGAAAAAAAAATTAAGATTGACAGAGTTAAGAGTTTTTTTTTTCATACAATATCGGTAAAATAAAAATAACACATTTTCTGCCAAACTACTGTAAAAATCGTTGTCAAAGTATTAAGTATCAATTCAGATTGACTAAAACAGCAATGAAAAGCAAATCTAAATCGAAAAAAAAATTAAGATTGACAGAGTTAAGAGTTTTTTTTTTCATACAATAACGATGAAATAAAAAAATAACACGTTTTCTGCCAAACTACTGAAAAAATCGTTGTCAAAGTATCAAGTATCAATTCAGATTGACTAAAACAGCAATGAAAAGCAAATCTAAATCGAAAAAAAAATAAAATTGACAGAGTTAAGAGTTTTTTTTTCATACAATAACGATGAAATAAAAATAACACATTCTGTCAAACTACTGAAAAAATTGTTCTCAGCAATGAAAAGCAAATCTAAATCGAAAAAAAAACTAAGATTGACGGAGATAAGAGATTTTTTTTTTTCATACAATACCGATAAAATAAAAAAATAACACGTTTTCTGCCAAACTACTGAAAAAATCGTTGTCAAAGTATCAAGTATCAATTCAGATTGACTAAAACAGCAATGAAAAGCAAATCTAAATCGAAAAAAAAATTAAGATTGACAGAGTTAAGAGTTTTTTTTTTCATACAATAACGATGAAATAAAAAAAAAACACGTTTTTTGCCAAACTACTGAAAAAATCGTTGTCAAAGTATCAAGTATCAAGTATCATTCAGATTGACTAAAACAGCAATGAAAAGCAAATCTAAATCGAAAAAAAAATAAAATTGACAGAGTTAAGAGTTTTTTTTTCATACAATAACGATGAAATAAAAATAACACATTCTGTCAAACTACTGAAAAAATTGTTCTCAGCAATGAAAAGCAAATCTAAATCGAAAAAAAAACTAAGATTGACGGAGATAAGAGATTTTTTTTTTTCATACAATACCGATAAAATAAAAAAATAACACGTTTTCTGCCAAACTACTGAAAAAATCGTTGTCAAAGTATCTAGTATCAATTCAGATTGACTAAAACAACAATGAAAAGCAAATCTAAATCGAAAAAAAAAATTAAGATTGACAGAGTTAAGACTTTTTTTTCTTCATACAATAACGATGAAATAAAAAAATAACACGTTTTCTGCCAAACTACTGAAAAAATCGTTGTCAAAGTATCAAGTATCAATTCAGATTGACTAAAACAGCAATGAAAAGCAAATCTAAATCGAAAAAAAAATTAAGATTGACAGAGTTAAGAGTTTTTTTTTTCATACAATAACGATGAAATAAAAAAAAAACACGTTTTTTGCCAAACTACTGAAAAAATCGTTGTCAAAGTATCAAGTATCAAGTATCATTCAGATTGACTAAAACAGCAATGAAAAGCAAATCTAAATCGAAAAAAACTAAGATTGACGAAGATAAGAGATTTTTTTTCATACAATAATGATGATATAAAAAAATAACACATTTTCTGCCAAACTACTGAAAAATCGTTGACAAAGTATCAAGTAACAAGTATCATTCAGATTGACTAAAACAGCAATGAAAAGTAAATATAAATTTAAAAAAAAACTAAGATTGTCGGAGATAAGAGTTTTTTTTTTCATACAATAACGATGAAATAAAAAAATAACACGTTTTCTGCCAAACTACTGAAAAAATCGTTGTCAAAGTATCAAGTATCAAGTATCATTCAGATTGACTAAAACAGCAATGAAAAGCAAATCTAAATCGAAAAAAACTAAGATTGACGAAGACAAGAGATTTTTTTTCATACAATAACGCTGATATAAAAAAATAAAACATATTCTGCCAAACTACTGAAAACATCGTTGTCAAAGTATCAAGTATCAATTCAGATTGACTAAAACAGCAATGAAAAGCAAATCTAAATCGAACAAAAAATTAAGATTGACAGAGTTAAGAGTTTTTTTTTTCATACAATAAGGATGAAATAAAAAAATAACACATTTTCTGCCAAACTACCGAAAAAATCATTGTCAAAGTATCAATATCTACTAAGATTGACTAAAACAGCAATGAAAAGTAAATCTAAATTGAAAAAAAATTTAGATTGAAGGAGTAAAGCGTTTGTTTTTAAATAAAAAAATAACACATTTTCAGCCAAACTACTGAAAAAATCGTTATCAAAGTATCATGTATCAAGTATCATTCAGATTGACTAAAACAGCAATGAAAAGCAAATCTAAATTGAAAAAAAATTAAGATTGGAGGAGTTAAGAGTTTTTTTTTTCATACAATAACGATGAAATTGAAAAAAATAACACATTTTCTGCCAAACTACTGAAAAAATCGTTGTCAAAGTATCACGTATCATTCAAATTGACTAAAACAGCAACGAAAAGCAAATCTAAATCGAAAAAAATATTAAGATTGACAGAGTTAAGAGTTTTTTTTTCATACAATAACGATGAAATAAAAATAACACATTTTCTGCCAAAATTCTGAAAAAATCGTTCTCAGCAATGAAAAGCAAATCTTAATCGAAAAAAAAAATAAGATTGACAGAGATAAGAGATTTATTTTTCATACAATAACGATGAAATAAAAAAATAAAACATTTTATGCCAAACTACTGGAAAAATCGTTGCCAAAGTATCAAGTATCATTCAGATTGACAAAAACAGCAATGAAAAGCAAATCTAAATCGAAAAAAAATTAAGATTGACAGAGTTAAGGGTTTTTTTTTCATACAATAACGATGAAATAAAAGAAACACATTCTGTCAAACTACTGAAAAAATCGTTCTCAGCAATGAAAAGCAAATCTAAATCGAAAAAAAAATTAAGATTGACGGAGATAAGAAATTTTTTTTTTCATACAATAACGATAAAATAAAAAAATAACACGTTTTCTGCCAAACTACCGAAAAAATCGTTGTCAAAGTATCAAGTATCAATTCAGATTGACTAAAACAACAATGAAAAGCAAATCTAAATCGAAAAAAAAATTAAGATTGACAGAGTTAATACTTTTTTTTCTTCATACAATAACGATGAAATAAAAAAATAACACATTTTCTGCCAAACTACTGAAAAAATCGTTGTCAAAGTATCAAGTATCAATTCAGATTGACTAAAACAGCAATGTAAAGCAAATCTAAATCGAAAAAAAATTAAGATTGACAGAGTTAAGAGTTTTTTTTTCATACAATAACGATGAAATAAAAATAACACATTTTCTGTCAAAATTCTGAAAAAATCGTTCTCAGCAATGAAAAGCAAATCTAAATCGAAAAAAAAATTAAGATTGACGGAGATAAGAAATTTTTTTTTTCATACAATAACGATAAAATAAAAAAATAACACGTTTTCTGCCAAACTACCGAAAAAATTGTTGTCAAAGTATCAAGTATCATTCAGATTGACTAAAACAGCAATGAAAAGCAAATCTAAATTGAAAAAAATTAAGATTGACGGAGATAAGAGTTTTATTTTTCATACAATAAAGCTGAAATAAAAAAATAACACATTTTCTGCCAAACTACTGGAAAAATCGTTGTCAAAGTATCAAGTATCATTCAGATTGACTAAAACAGCAATGAAAAGCAAATCTAAATTGAAAAAAAAATAAGATTGGAGGAGTTAAGAGTTTTTTTTCATGCAATAAAGATGAAATAAAATAACACATTTTCTGCCAAACTACTGAAAAAATCGTTGTCATAGTATCAAGTATCATTCAGCTTGACTAAAACAGCAATGAAAAGCAAATCTAAATCGAAAAAAAAATTAAGATTGACAGAGTTAAGAGTTTTTTTTTCATACAATAACGATGAAATAAAAATAACACATTCTGTCAAACTACTGAAAAAATCGTTCTCAGCAATGAAAAGCAAATCTAAATCGAAAAAAAAACTAAGATTGACGGAGATAAGAGATTTTTTTTTTCATACAATAACGATAAAATAAAAAAATAACACGTTTTCTGCCAAACTACTGAAAAAATCGTTGTCAAAGTATCAAGTATCAATTCAGATTGACTAAAACAACAATGAAAAGCAAATCTAAATCGAAAAAAAATTAAGATTGACAGAGTTAAGATTTTTTTTTTTCATACAATATCGGTGTAATAAAAATAACACATTTTCTGCCAAACTACTGAAAAAATCGTTGTCAAAGTATCAAGTATCAATTCAGATTGACTAAAACAGCAATGAAAAGCAAATCTAAATTGAAAAAAAATTAAGATTGGAGGAGTTAAGAGTTTTTTTTTCATACAATAACGATGAAATAAAAAAATAGCACATTTTCTGCCAAACTACTGAAAAAATCGTTGTCAAAGTATCAAGTATCATTCAGATTGACTAAAACAGCAATGAAAAGTAAATCTAAATTGAAAAAAAATTAAGATTGACAGAGTTAAGAGTTTTTTTTTCATACAATAACGATGAAATAAAAATAACACATTTTCTGCCAAAATTCTGAAAAAATCGTTCTCAGCAATGAAAAGCAAATCTTAATCGAAAAAAAAATTAAGATTGACACAGATAAGAGATTTTCTTTTTCATACAATAACGATGATATAAAAAAATAACACATTTTCTGCCAAACTTCTGAAAAAATCGTTGTCAAAGTATCAAGTATCATTCAGATTGACTAAAACAGCAATGAAAAGCAAATCTAAATTGAAAAAAATTAAGATTGACGGAGATAAGAGTTTTATTTTTACAATAACGATGAAATAAAAAAATAACACATTTTCTGCCAAACTACCGAAAAAATCGTTGTCAAAGTATCAAGTATCATTCAGATTGACTAAAACAGCAATGAAAAGCAAATCTAAATTGAAAAAAATTAAGATTGACGGAGATAAGAGTTTTATTTTTCATACAATAAAGCTGAAATAAAAAAATAACACATTTTCTGCCAAACTACTGGAAAAATCGTTGTCAAAGTATCAAGTATCATTCAGATTGACTAAAACAGCAATGAAAAGCAAATCTAAATTGAAAAAAAATTAATATTGGAGGAGTTAAGAGTTTTTTTTCATGCAATAACGATGAAATAAAATAACACATTTTCTGCCAAACTACTGAAAAAATCGTTGTCAAAGTATCAAGTATCATTCAGATTGACTAAAACAGCAATGAAAAGCAAATCTAAATTGAAAAAAAATTAATATTGGAGGAGTTAAGAGTTTTTTTTCATGCAATAACGATGAAATAAAATAACACATTTTCTGCCAAACTACTGAAAAAATCGTTGTCATAGTATCAAGTATCAAGTATCATGCAGCTTGACTAAAACAGCAATGAAAAGCAAATCTAAATCGAAAAAAAATTTAAGATTGGAGGAGTTAAGAGTTTTTTTTTTCATACAATAACGATGAAATTGAAAAAAATAGCACATTTTCTGCCAAACTACTGAAAAAATCGTTGTCAAAGTATCACGTATCATTCAAATTGACTAAAACAGCAATGAAAAGCAAATCTAAATCGAAAAAATATTAAGATTGACAGAGTTAAGAGTTTTTTTTTCATACAATAACGATGAATTAAAAATAACACATTTTCTGTCAAAATTCTGAAAAAATCGTTCTCAGCAATGAAAAGCAAATTTAATCGAAAAAAAAATTAAGATTGACAGAGATAAGAGATTTTCTTTTTCATACAATAACGATGATATAAAAAAATAAAACATTTTCTGCCAAACTTCTGAAAAAATCGTTGTCAAAGTATCAAGTATCATTCAGATTGACTAAAACAGCAATGAAAAGTAAATCTAAATTGAAAAAAAATTAAGATTGGAGGATTTAAGAGTTTTTTTTTAAATAAAAAAATAACACATTTTCTGCCAAACTACTGAAAAAATCGTTGTCAAAGTATCAAGTATCAAGTATCATTCAGATTGACTAAAACAGCAATGAAAAGCAAATCTAAATTGAAAAAAATTAAGATTGACGGAGATAAGAGTTTTATTTTTCATACAATAACGATGAAATAAAAAAATAACACATTTTCTGCCAAACTACTGGAAAAATCGTTGCCAAAGTATCAAGTATCATTCAGATTGACTAAAACAGCAATGAAAAGAAAATCTAAATCCAAAAAAAATTAAGATTGACAGAGTTAAGGGTTTTTTTTTTCATACAATAACGATGAAATAAAAATAACACATTCTGTCAAACTACTGAAAAAATCGTTCTCAGCAATGAAAAGCAAATCTAAATCGAAAAAAAAATTAAGATTGACGGAGATAAGAAATTTTTTTTTTCATACAATAACGATAAAATAAAAAAATAACACGTTTTCTGCCAAACTACCGAAAAAATCGTTGTCAAAGTATCAAGTATCAATTCAGATTGACTAAAACAACAATGAAAAGCAAATCTAAATCGAAAAAAAAATTAAGATTGACAGAGTTAATACTTTTTTTTCTTCATACAATAACGATGAAATAAAAAAATAACATGTTTTCTGCCAAACTACTGAAAAAATCGTTGTCAAAGTATCAAGTATCAATTCAGATTGACTAAAACAGCAATGAAAAGCAAATCTAAATTGAAAAAAATTAAGATTGACGGAGATAAGAGTTTTATTTTTCATACAATAAAGCTGAAATAAAAAAATAACACATTTTCTGCCAAACTACTGGAAAAATCGTTGTCAAAGTATCAAGTATCATTCAGATTGACTAAAACAGCAATGAAAAGCAAATCTAAATCGAAAAAAAAATTAAGATTGGAGGAGTTAAGAGTTTTTTTTTTCATACAATAACGATGAAATTAAAAAAAATAGCACATTTTCTGCCAAACTACTGAAAAAATCGTTGTCAAAGTATCACGTATCATTCAAATTGACTAAAACAGCAACGAAAAGCAAATCTAAATCGAAAAAAATATTAAGATTGACAGAGTTAAGAGTTTTTTTTTCATACAATAACGATGAAATAAAAATAACACATTTTCTGTCAAAATTCTGAAAAAATCGTTCTCAGCAATGAAAAGCAAATTTAATCGAAAAAAAAATTAAGATTGACAGAGATAAGAGATTTTCTTTTTCATACAATAACGATGATATAAAAAAATAAAACATTTTCTGCCAAACTTCTGAAAAAATCGTTGTCAAAGTATCAAGTATCATTCAGATTGACTAAAACAGCAATGAAAAGTAAATCTAAATTGAAAAAAATTAAGATTGACGGAGATAAGAGTTTTATTTTTCATACAATAACGATGAAATAAAAAAATAACACATTTCTGCCAAACTACTGGAAAAATCGTTGCCAAAGTATCAAGTATCATTCAGATTGACTAAAACAGCAATGAAAAGTAAATCTAAATCGAAAAAAAATTAAGATTGACAGAGTTAAGGGTTTTTTTTTTCATACAATAACGATGAAATAAAAATAACACATTCTGTCAAACTACTGAAAAAATCGTTCTCAGCAATGAAAAGCAAATCTAAATCGAAAAAAAAACTAAGATTGACGGAGATAAAGATTTTTTTTTTCATACAATAACGATAATATAAAAAAATAACACGTTTTCTGCCAAACTACTGAAAAAATCGTTGTCAAAGTATCAAGTATCAATTCAGATTGACTAAAACAACAATGAAAAGCAAATCTAAATTGAAAAAAAATTAATATTGGAGGAGTTAAGAGTTTTTTTTTTCATACAATAACGATGAAATAAAAAAATAGCACATTTTCTGCCAAACTACTGAAAAAATCGTTGTCAAAGTATCAAGTATCATTCAGATTGACTAAAACAGCAATGAAAAGTAAATCTAAATTGAAAAAAAATTAAGATTGACAGAGTTAAGAGTTTTTTTTTCATACAATAACGATGAAATAAAAATAACACATTTTCTGCCAAAATTCTGAAAAAATCGTTCTCAGCAATGAAAAGCAAATCTTAATCGAAAAAAAAATTAAGATTGACACAGATAAGAGATTTTCTTTTTCATACAATAACGATGATATAAAAAAATAACACATTTTCTGCCAAACTTCTGAAAAAATCGTTGTCAAAGTATCAAGTATCATTCAGATTGACTAAAACAGCAATGAAAAGCAAATCTAAATTGAAAAAAATTAAGATTGACGGAGATAAGAGTTTTATTTTTCATACAATAAAGCTGAAATAAAAAAATAACACATTTTCTGCCAAACTACTGGAAAAATCGTTGTCAAAGTATCAAGTATCATTCAGATTGACTAAAACAGCAATGAAAAGCAAATCTAAATTGAAAAAAAAATAATATTGGAGGAGTTAAGAGTTTTTTTTCATGCAATAACGATGAAATAAAATAACACATTTTCTGCCAAACTACTGAAAAAATCGTTGCCATAGTATCAAGTATCAAGTATCATTCAGCTTGACTAAAACAGCAATGAAAAGCAAATCTAAATCGAAAAAAAAATTAAGATTGACAGAGTTAAGAGTTTTTTTTTCATACAATAACGATGAAATAAAAATAACACATTCTGTCAAACTACTGAAAAAATCGTTCTCAGCAATGAAAAGCAAATCTAAATCGAAAAAAAAACTAAGATTGACGGAGATAAAGATTTTTTTTTTCATACAATAACGATAATATAAAAAAATAACACGTTTTCTGCCAAACTACTGAAAAAATCGTTGTCAAAGTATCAAGTATCAATTCAGATTGACTAAAACAACAATGAAAAGCAAATATAAATTGAAAAAAAATTAATATTGGAGGAGTTAAGAGTTTTTTTTTTCATACAATAACGATGAAATAAAAAAATAGCACATTTTCTGCCAAACTACTGAAAAAATCGTTGTCAAAGTATCAAGTATCATTCAGATTGACTAAAACAGCAATGAAAAGTAAATCTAAATTGAAAAAAAATTAAGATTGACAGAGTTAAGAGTTTTTTTTTCATACAATAACGATGAAATAAAAATAACACATTTTCTGCCAAAATTCTGAAAAAATCGTTCTCAGCAATGAAAAGCAAATCTTAATCGAAAAAAAAATTAAGATTGACACAGATAAGAGATTTTCTTTTTCATACAATAACGATGATATAAAAAAATAACACATTTTCTGCCAAACTTCTGAAAAAATCGTTGTCAAAGTATCAAGTATCATTCAGATTGACTAAAACAGCAATGAAAAGCAAATCTAAATTGAAAAAAATTAAGATTGACGGAGATAAGAGTTTTATTTTTCATACAATAACGATGAAATAAAAAAATAACACATTTTCTGCCAAACTACTGGAAAAATCGTTGCCAAAGTATAAAGTATCATTCAGATTGACTAAAACAGCAATGAAAAGCAAATCTAAATTGAAAAAAATTAAGATTGACGGATATAAGAGTTTTATTTTTTATACAATAACGATGAAATAAAAAAATAACACATTTTCTGCCAAACTACTGGAAAAATCGTTGTCAAAGTATCAAGTATCATTCAGATTGACTAAAACAGCAATGAAAAGCAAATCTAAATTGAAAAAAAATTAAGATTGGAGGAGATAAGAGTTTTTTTTTCATACAATAACGATGAAATAAAATAACACATTTTCTGCCAAACTACTGAAAAAATCGTTGTCAAAGTATCAAGTATCATTCAGATTGACTAAAACAGCAATGAAAAGCAAATCTAAATTGAAAAAAAATTAATATTGGAGGAGTTAAGAATTTTTTTTTCATGCAATAACGATGAAATAAAATAACACATTTTCTGCCAAACTACTGAAAAAATCGTTGTCATAGTATCAAGTATCAAGTATCATTCAGCTTGACTAAAACAGCAATGAAAAGCAAATCTAAATCGAAAAAAAAATTAAGATTGGAGTAGTTAAGAGTTTTTTTTTTCATACAATAACGATGAAATTGAAAAAAATAGCACATTTTCTGCCAAACTACTGAAAAAATCGTTGTCAAAGTATCACGTATCATTCAAATTGACTAAAACAGCAACGAAAAGCAAATCTAAATCGAAAAAAATATTAAGATTGACAGAGTTAAGAGTTTTTTTTTCATACAATAACGATGAAATAAAAATAACACATTTTCTGTCAAAATTCTGAAAAAATCGTTCTCAGCAATGAAAAGCAAATTTAATCGAAAAAAAAATTAAGATTGACAGAGATAAGAGATTTTCTTTTTCATACAATAACGATGATATAAAAAAATAAAACATTTTCTGCCAAACTTCTGAAAAAATCGTTGTCAAAGTATCAAGTATCATTCAGATTGACTAAAACAGCAATGAAAAGTAAATCTAAATTGAAAAAAATTAAGATTGACGGAGATAAGAGTTTTATTTTTAAATAAAAAAATAACACATTTTCTGCCAAACTACTGAAAAAATCGTTGTCAAAGTATCAAGTATCAAGTATCATTCAGATTGACTAAAACAGCAATGAAAAGCAAATCTAAATTGAAAAAAATTAAGATTGGCGGAGATAAGAGTTTTATTTTTCATACAATAACGATGAAATAAAAAAATAACATGTTTTCTGCCAAACTACCGAAAAAATCGTTGTCAAAGTATCAAGTATCAATTCAGATTGACTAAAACAACAATGAAAAGCAAATCTAAATCGAAAAAAAAATTAAGATTGACGGAGATAAGAATTTTTTTTTTTCATACAATAACGATAAAATAAAAAAATAACATGTTTTCTGCCAAACTACCGAAAAAATCGTTGTCAAAGTATCAAGTATCAATTCAGATTGACTAAAACAACAATGAAAAGCAAATCTAAATCGAAAAAAAAATTAAGATTGACAGAGTTAATACTTTTTTTTCTTCATACAATAACGATGAAATAAAAAAATAACACATTTTCTGCCAAACTACTGAAAAAATCGTTGTCAAAGTATCAAGTATCAATTCAGATTGACTAAAACAGCAATGTAAAGCAAATCTAAATCGAAAAAAAATTAAGATTGACAGAGTTAAGAGTTTTTTTTTCATACAATAACGATGAAATAAAAATAACACATTTTCTGCCAAAATTCTGAAAAAATTGTTCTCAGCAATGAAAAGCAAATCTTAATCGAAAAAAAAATTAAGATTGACGGAGATAAGAAATTTTTTTTTTCATACAATAACGATAAAATAAAAAAATAACACGTTTTCTGCCAAACTACCGAAAAAATCGTTGTCAAAGTATCAAGTATCATTCAGATTGACTAAAACAGCAATGAAAAGCAAATCTAAATTGAAAAAAATTAAGATTGACGGAGATAAGAGTTTTATTTTTCATACAATAAAGCTGAAATAAAAAAATAACACATTTTCTGCCAAACTACTGGAAAAATCGTTGTCAAAGTATCAAGTATCATTCAGATTGACTAAAACAGCAATGAAAAGCAAATCTAAATTGAAAAAAAATTAATATTGGAGGAGTTAAGAGTTTTTTTTCATGCAATAACGATGAAATAAAATAACACATTTTCTGCCAAACTACTGAAAAAATCGTTGTCAAAGTATCAAGTATCATTCAGATTGACTAAAACAGCAATGAAAAGCAAATCTAAATCGAAAAAAAATTAAGATTGGAGGAGATAAGAGTTTATTTTTCATACAATAACGATGAATTAAAATAACACATTTTCTGCCAAACTACTGAAAAAATCGTTGTCAAAGTATCAAATATCATTCAGATTGACTAAAACAGCAATGAAAAGCAAACCTAAATTGAAAAAAATTAAGATTGACGGAGATAAGAGTTTTTTTTTCATACAATAACGATGAAATAAAAATAACACATTTTCTGCCAAAATTCCGAAAAAATCGTTCTCAGCAATGAAAAGCAAATCTTAATCGAAAAAAAAATTAAGATTGACAGAGATAAGAGATTTTCTTTTTCATACAATAACGATGATATAAAAAAATAACACATTTTCTGCCAAACTTCTGAAAAAATCGTTGTCAAAGTATCAAGTATCATTCAGATTGACTAAAACAGCAATGAAAAGCAAATCTTAATCGAAAAAAAAATTAAGATTGACAGAGATAAGAGATTTTCTTTTTCATACAATAACGATGATATAAAAAAATAACACATTTTCTGCCAAACTTCTGAAAAAATCGTTGTCAAAGTATCAAGTATCATTCAGATTGACTAAAACAGCAATGAAAAGCAAATCTAAATTGAAAAAAATTAAGATTGACGGAGATTAGAGTTTTATTTTTCATACAATAACGATGAAATAAAAAAATAACACATTTTCTGCCAAACTACTGGAAAAATCGTTGCCAAAGTATCAAGTATCATTCAGATTGACTAAAACAGCAATGAAAAGCAAATCTAAATTGAAAAAAATTAAGATTGACGGAGATAAGAGTTTTATTTTTTATACAATAACGATGAAATAAAAAAATAACACATTTTCTGCCAAACTACTGGAAAAATCGTTGTCAAAGTATCAAGTATCATTCAGATTGACTAAAACAGCAATGAAAAGCAAATCTAAATTGAAAAAAAATTAAGATTGGAGGAGATAAGAGTTTTTTTTTCATACAATAACGATGAAATAAAATAACACATTTTCTGCCAAACTACTGAAAAAATCGTTGTCAAAGTATCAAATATCATTCAGATTGACTAAAACAGCAATGAAAAGCAAATCTAAATTGAAAAAAATTAAGATTGACGGAGATAAGAGTTTTATTTTTCATACAATAAAGCTGAAATAATAAAATAACACATTTTCTGCCAAACTACTGGAAAAATCGTTGTCAAAGTATCAAGTATCATTCAGATTGACTAAAACAGCAATGAAAAGCAAATCTAAATTGAAAAAAAAATAATATTGGAGGAGTTAAGAGTTTTTTTTCATGCAATAACGATGAAATAAAATAACACATTTTCTGCCAAACTACTGAAAAAATCGTTGTCATAGTATCAAGTATCAAGTATCATTCAGCTTGAACTTCAGCTTCACTAAAACAGCAATGAAAAGCAAATCTAAATCGAAAAAAAAATTAAGATTGACAGAGTTAAGAGTTTTTTTTTCATACAATAACGATGAAATAAAAATAACACATTCTGTCAAACTACTGAAAAAATCGTTCTCAGCAATGAAAAGCAAATCTAAATTGAAAAAAAAACAAAGATTGACAGAGATAAGAGATTTTTTTTTTCATACAATAACGATAAAATAAAAAAATAACACGTTTTCTGCCAAACTACTGAAAAAATCGTTGTCAAAGAATTAATATCTACTAAGATTGACTAAAACAGCAATGAAAAGTAAATCTAAATTGAAAAAAAATTAAGATTGAAGGAGTAAAGAGTTTGTTTTTAAATAAAAAAATAACACATTTTCAGCCAAACTACTGAAAAAATCGTTGTCAAAGTATCATGTATCAAGTATCATTCAGATTGACTAACACAGCAATGAAAAGCAAATCTAAATTGAAAAAAAATTAAGATTGGAGGAGTTAAGAGTTTTTTTTTTCATACAATAACGATAAAATAAAAAAAAGCACATTTTCTGCCAAACTACTGAAAAAATCGTTGTCAAAGTATCAATATCTACTAAGATTGACTAAAACAGCAATGAAAAGCAAATCTAAATTGAAAAAAATTAAGATTGACGGAGATAAGAGTTTTATTTTTCATACAATAAAGCTGAAATAAAAAAATAACACATTTTCTGCCAAACTACTGGAAAAATCGTTGTCAAAGTATCAAGTATCAAGTATCATTCAGCTTGACTAAAACAGCAATGAAAAGCAAATCTAAATCGAAAAAAAAATTAAGATTGACAGAGTTAAGAGTTTTTTTTTCATACAATAACGATGAAATAAAAATAACACATTCTGCCAAACTACCGAAAAAATCGTTGTCAAAGTATCAATATCTACTAAGATTGACTAAAACAGCAATGAAAAGTAAATCTAAATTGAAAAAAAAATTTAGATTGAAGGAGTAAAGCGTTTGTTTTTTAAAAAAAAAATAACACATTTTCAGCCAAACTACTGAAAAAATCGTTATCAAAGTATCATGTATCAAGTATCATGTATCAAGTATCATTCAGATTGACTAAAACAGCAATGAAAAGCAAATCTAAATTGAAAAAAAATTAAGATTGGAGGAGTTAAGAGTTTTTTTTTTCATACAATAACGATGAAATAAAAAAATAGCACATTTTCTGCCAAACAACTGAAAAAATCTTTGACAAAGTATCACGTATCATTCAAATTGACTAAAACAGCAACGAAAAGCAAATCTTAATCGAAAAAAATATTAAGATTGACAGAGTTAAGAGTTTTTTTTTCATACAATAACGATGAAATAAAAATAACACTTTTTCTGCCAAAATTCTGAAAAAATCGTTCTCAGCAATGAAAAGCAAATCTTAATCGAAAAAAAAATTAAGATTGACAGAGATAAGAGATTTTCTTTTTCATACAATAACGATGATATAAAAAAATAACACATTTTCTGCCAAACTTCTGAAAAAATCGTTGTCAAAGTATCAAGTATCATTCAGATTGACTAAAACAGCAATGAAAAGCAAATCTAAATTGAAAAAAATTAAGATTGACGGAGATAAGAGTTTTATTTTTCATACAATAACGATGAAATAAAAAAATAACACATTTTCTGCCAAACTACTGGAAAAATCGTTGCCAAAGTATCAAGTATCATTCAGATTGACTAAAACAGCAATGAAAAGCAAATCTAAATTGAAAAAAATTAAGATTGACGGAGATAAGAGTTTTATTTTTTATACAATAACGATGAAATAAAAAAATAACACATTTTCTGCCAAACTACTGGAAAAATCGTTGTCAAAGTATCAAGTATCATTCGGATTGACTAAAACAGCAATGAAAAGCAAAATCTAAATTGAAAAAAAATTAAGATTGAAGGAGATAAGAGTTTTTTTTTCATACAATAACGATGAAATAAAATAACACATTTTCTGCCAAACTACTGAAAAAATCGTTGTCAATGTATCAAATATCATTCAGATTGACTAAAACAGCAATGAAAAGCAAATCTAAATTGAAAAAAATTAAGATTGACGGAGATAAGAGTTTTATTTTTCATACAATAAAGCTGAAATAAAAAAATAACACATTTTCTGCCAAACTACTGGAAAAATCGTTGTCGAAGTATCATGTATCAAGTATCATTCAGATTGACTAAAACAGCAATGAAAAGCAAATCTAAATTGAAAAAAAAATAATATTGGAGGAGTTAAGAGTTTTTTTTCATGCAATAACGATGAAATAAAATAACACATTTTCTGCCAAACTACTGAAAAAATCGTTGTCATAGTATCAAGTATCAAGTATCAATCAGCTTGACTAAAACAGCAATGAAAAGCAAATCTAAATCGAAAAAAAAATTAAGATTGACAGAGTTAAGAGTTTTTTTTTCATACAATAACGATGAAATAAAAATAACACATTCTGTCAAACTACTGAAAAAATCGTTCTCAGCAATGAAAAGCAAATCTAAATTGAAAAAAAAACAAAGATTGACGGAGATAAGAGATTTTTTTTTTCATACAATAACGATAAAATAAAAAAATAACACGTTTTCTGCCAAACTACTGAAAAAATCGTTGTCAAATTATCAAGTATCAATTCAGATTGACTAAAACAACAATGAAAAGCAAATCTAAATCGAAAAAAAATTAAGATTGACAGAGTTAAGATTTTTTTTTTTCATACAATATCGGTGTAATAAAAATAACACATTTTCTGCCAAACTACTGAAAAAATCGTTGTCAAAGTATCAAGTATCAATTCAGATTGACTAAAACAGCAATGAAAAGCAAATATAAATCGAAAAAAAATTAAGATTGACAGAGTTAAGAGTTTTTTTTTTCATACAATAACGATGAAATAAAAAAATAACACGTTTTCTGCCAAACTACTGAAAAAATCGTTGTCAAAGAATTAATATCTACTAAGATTGACTAAAACAGCAATGAAAAGTAAATCTAAATTGAAAAAAAATTAAGATTGAAGGAGTAAAGAGTTTGTTTTTAAATAAAAAAATAACACATTTTCAGCCAAACTACTGAAAAAATCGTTGTCAAAGTATCATGTATCAAGTAACATTCAGATTGACTAACACAGCAATGAAAAGCAAATCTAAATTGAAAAAAAATTAAGATTGACAGAGTTAAGAGTTTTTTTTTTCATACAATAACGATGAAATAAAAAAATAACACGTTTTCTGCCAAACTACTGAAAAAATCGTTGTCAAAGTATCAATATCTACTAAGATTGACTAAAACAGCAATGAAAAGTAAATCTAAATTGAAAAAAAAATTTAGATTGAAGGAGTAAAGCGTTTGTTTTTAAAAAAAAAAATAACACATTTTCAGCCAAACTACTGAAAAAATCGTTATCAAAGTATCATGTATCAAGTATCATGTATCAAGTATCATTCAGATTGACTAAAACAGCAATGAAAAGCAAATCTAAATTGAAAAAAAATTAAGATTGGAGGAGTTAAGAGTTTTTTTTTTCATACAATAACGATGAAATAAAAAAATAGCACATTTTCTGCCAAACTACTGAAAAAATCTTTGTCAAAGTATCACGTATCATTCAAATTGACTAAAACAGCAACGAAAAGCAAATCTTAATCGAAAAAAATATTAAGATTGACAGAGTTAAGAGTTTTTTTTTCATACAATAACGATGAAATAAAAATAACACATTTTCTGCCAAAATTCTGAAAAAATCGTTCTCAGCAATGAAAAGCAAATCTTAATCGAAAAAAAAATTAAGATTGACAGAGATAAGAGATTTTCTTTTTCATACAATAACGATGATATAAAAAAATAACACATTTTCTGCCAAACTTCTGAAAAAATCGTTGTCAAAGTATCAAGTATCATTCAGATTGACTAAAACAGCAATGAAAAGCAAATCTAAATTGAAAAAAATTAAGATTGACGGAGATAAGAGTTTTATTTTTCATACAATAACGATGAAATAAAAAAATAACACATTTTCTGCCAAACTACTGGAAAAATCGTTGCCAAAGTATCAAGTATCATTCAGATTGACTAAAACAGCAATGAAAAGCAAATCTAAATTGAAAAAAATTAAGATTGACGGAGATAAGAGTTTTATTTTTTATACAATAACGATGAAATAAAAAAATAACACATTTTCTGCCAAACTACTGGAAAAATCGTTGTCAAAGTATCAAGTATCATTCGGATTGACTAAAACAGCAATGAAAAGCAAATCTAAATTGAAAAAAAATTAAGATTGAAGGAGATAAGAGTTTTTTTTTCATACAATAACGATGAAATAAAATAACACATTTTCTGCCAAACTACTGAAAAAATCGTTGTCAATGTATCAAATATCATTCAGATTGACTAAAACAGCAATGAAAAGCAAATCTAAATTGAAAAAAATTAAGATTGACGGAGATAAGAGTTTTATTTTTCATACAATAAAGCTGAAATAAAAAAATAACAAATTTTCTGCCAAACTACTGGAAAAATCGTTGTCAAAGTATCAAGTATCATTCAGATTGACTAAAACAGCAATGAAAAGCAAATCTAAATTGAAAAAAAAATAATATTGTAGGAGTTAAGAGTTTTTTTTCATGCAATAACGATGAAATAAAATAACACATTTTCTGCCAAACTACTGAAAAAATCGTTGTCATAGTATCAAGTATCAAGTATCAATTAGCTTGACTAAAACAGCAATGAAAAGCAAATCTAAATCGAAAAAAATATTAAGATTGACAGAGTTAAGAGTTTTTTTTTCATACAATAACGATGAAATAAAAATAACACATTCTGTCAAACTACTGAAAAAATCGTTCTCAGCAATGAAAAGCAAATCTAAATTGAAAAAAAAACAAAGATTGACGGAGATAAGAGATTTTTTTTTTCATACAATAACGATAAAATAAAAAAATAACACGTTTTCTGCCAAACTACTGAAAAAATCGTTGTCAAAGTATCAAGTATCAATTCAGATTGACTAAAACAACAATGAAAAGCAAATCTAAATCGAAAAAAAATTAAGATTGACAGAGTTAAGATTTTTTTTTTTCATACAATATCGGTGTAATAAAAATAACACATTTTCTGCCAAACTACTGAAAAAATCGTTGTCAAAGTATCAAGTATCAATTCAGATTGACTAAAACAGCAATGAAAAGCAAATCTAAATCGAAAAAAAATTAAGATTGACAGAGTTAAGAGTTTTTTTTTTCATACAATAACGATGAAATAAAAAAATAACACGTTTTCTGCCAAACTACTGAAAAAATCGTTGTCAAAGAATTAATATCTACTAAGATTGACTAAAACAGCAATGAAAAGTAAATCTAAATTGAAAAAAAATTAAGATTGAAGGAGTAAAGAGTTTGTTTTTAAATAAAAAAATAACACATTTTCAGCCAAACTACTGAAAAAATCGTTGTCAAAGTATCATGTATCAAGTAACATTCAGATTGACTAACACAGCAATGAAAAGCAAATCTAAATTGAAAAAAAATTAAGATTGACAGAGTTAAGAGTTTTTTTTTTTCATACAATAACGATAAAATAAAAAAAAGCACATTTTCTGCCAAACTACTGAAAAAATCATTGTCAAAGTATCAATATCTACTAAGATTGACTAAAACAGCAATGAAAAGTAAATCTAAATTGAAAAAAAATTAAGATTGAAGGAGTAAAGAGTTTGTTTTTAAATAAAAAAAATTACACATTTTCAGCCAAACTACTGAAAAAATTGTTGTCAAAGTATCATGTATCAAGTATCATTCAGATTGACTAGCACAGCAATGAAAAGCAAATCTAAATTGAAAAAAAATTAAGATTGGAGGAGTTAAGAGTTTTTTTTTTCATACAATAACGATAAAATAAAAAAAATAGCACATTTTCTGCCAAACTACTGAAAAAATCGTTGTCAAAGTATCACGTATCATTCAAATTGACTAAAACAGCAACGAAAAGCAAATCTTAATCGAAAAAAATATTAAGATTGACAGAGTTAAGAGTTTTTTTTTCATACAATAACGATGAAATAAAAATAACACATTTTCTGCCAAAATTCTGAAAAAATCGTTCTCAGCAATGAAAAGCAAATCTTAATCGAAAAAAAAATTAAGATTGACAGAGATAAGAGATTTTCTTTTTCATACAATAACGATGATATAAAAAAATAACACATTTTCTGCCAAACTTCTGAAAAAATCGTTGTCAAAGTATCAAGTATCATTCAGATTGACTAAAACAGCAATGAAAAGCAAATCTAAATTGAAAAAAAATTAAGATTGGAGGAGTTAAGAGTTTTTTTTTTCATACAATAACGATGAAATAAAAAAATAGCACATTTTCTGCCAAACTACTGAAAAAATCTTTGTCAAAGTATCACGTATCATTCAAATTGACTAAAACAGCAACGAAAAGCAAATCTTAATCGAAAAAAATATTAAGATTGACAGAGTTAAGAGTTTTTTTTTCATACAATAACGATGAAATAAAAATAACACATTTTCTGCCAAAATTCTGAAAAAATCGTTCTCAGCAATGAAAAGCAAATCTTAATCGAAAAAAAAATTAAGATTGACAGAGATAAGAGATTTTCTTTTTCATACAATAACGATGATATAAAAAAATAACACATTTTCTGCCAAACTACTGAAAAAATCGTTGTCAAAGTATCAAGTATCATTCAGATTGACTAAAACAGCAATGAAAAGCAAATCTAAATTGAAAAAAATTAAGATTGACGGAGATAAGAGTTTTATTTTTCATACAATAACGATGAAATAAAAAAATAACACATTTTCTGCCAAACTACTGAAAAAATCGTTGCAAAAGTATCAAGTATCATTCAGATTGACTAAAACAGCAATGAAAAGCAAATCTAAATTGAAAAAAATTAAGATTGACGGAGATAAGAGTTTTATTTTTTATACAATAACGATGAAATAAAAAAATAACACATTTTCTGCCAAACTACTGGAAAAATCGTTGTCAAAGTATCAAGTATCATTCGGATTGACTAAAACAGCAATGAAAAGCAAATCTAAATTAAAAAAAAATTAAGATTGAAGGAGATAAGAGTTTTTTTTTCATACAATAACGATGAAATAAAATAACACATTTTCTGCCAAACTACTGAAAAAATCGTTGTCAATGTATCAAATATCATTCAGATTGACTAAAACAGCAATGAAAAGCAAATCTAAATTGAAAAAAATTAAGATTGACGGAGATAAGAGTTTTATTTTTCATACAATAAAGCTGAAATAAAAAAATAACACATTTTCTGCCAAACTACTGGAAAAATCGTTGTCAAAGTATCAAGTATCATTCAGATTGACTAAAACAGCAATGAAAAGCAAATCTAAATTGAAAAAAAAAAAATATTGGAGGAGTTAAGAGTTTTTTTTCATGCAATAACGATGAAATAAAATAACACATTTTCTGCCAAACCTCTGAAAAAATCGTTGTCATAGTATCAAGTATCAAGTATCAATCAGCTTGACTAAAACAGCAATGAAAAGCAAATCTAAATCGAAAAAAAAAATTAAGATTGACAGAGTTAAGAGTTTTTTTTTCATACAATAACGATGAAATAAAAATAACACATTCTGTCAAACTACTGAAAAAATCGTTCTCAGCAATGAAAAGCAAATCTAAATTGAAAAAAAAACAAAGATTGACGGAGATAAGAGATTTTTTTTTTCATACAATAACGATAAAATAAAAAAATAACACGTTTTCTGCCAAACTACTGAAAAAATCGTTGTCAAAGTATCAAGTATCAATTCAGATTGACTAAAACAACAATGAAAAGCAAATCTAAATCGAAAAAAAATTAAGATTGACAGAGTTAAGATTTTTTTTTTTCATACAATATCGGTGTAATAAAAATAACACATTTTCTGCCAAACTACTGAAAAAATCGTTGTCAAAGTATCAAGTATCAATTCAGATTGACTAAAACAGCAATGAAAAGCAAATCTAAATCGAAAAAAAATTAAGATTGACAGAGTTAAGAGTTTTTTTTTTCATACAATAACGATGAAATAAAAAAATAACACGTTTTCTGCCAAACTACTGAAAAAATCGTTGTCAAAGAATTAATATCTACTAAGATTGACTAAAACAGCAATGAAAAGTAAATCTAAATTGAAAAAAAATTAAGATTGAAGGAGTAAAGAGTTTGTTTTTAAATAAAAAAATAACACATTTTCAGCCAAACTACTGAAAAAATCGTTGTCAAAGTATCATGTATCAAGTAACATTCAGATTGACTAACACAGCAATGAAAAGCAAATCTAAATTGAAAAAAAATTAAGATTGACAGAGTTAAGAGTTTTTTTTTTTCATACAGTGACGATGAAATAAAAAAAAGCACATTTTCTGCCAAACTACTGAAAAAATCGTTGTCAAAGTATCAATATCTACTAAGATTGACTAAAACAGCAATGAAAAGTAAATCTAAATTGAAAAAAAATTAAGATTGAAGGAGTAAAGAGTTTGTTTTTAAATAAAAAAAATTACACATTTTCAGCCAAACTACTGAAAAAATTGTTGTCAAAGTATCATGTATCAAGTATCATTCAGATTGACTAGCACAGCAATGAAAAGCAAATCTAAATTGAAAAAAAATTAAGATTGGAGGAGTTAAGAGTTTTTTTTTTCATACAATAACGATGAAATAAAAAAAATAGCACATTTTCTGCCAAACTACTGAAAAAATCGTTGTCAAAGTATCAATATCTACTAAGATTGACTAAAACAGCAATGAAAAGTAAATCTAAATTGAAAAAAAATTAATATTAGAGGAGTTAAGAGTTTTTTTTTCATGCAATAACGATGAAATAAAATAACACATTTTCTGCCAAACTACTGAAAAAATCGTTGTCATAGTATCAAGTATCATTCAGCTTGACTAAAACAGCAATGAAAAGCAAATCTAAATCGAAAAAAAAATTAAGATTGACAGAGTTAAGAGTTTTTTTTTCATACAATAACGATGAAATAAAAATAACACATTCTGCCAAACTACCGAAAAAATCGTTGTCAAAGTATCAATATCTACTAAGATTGACTAAAACAGCAATGAAAAGTAAATCTAAATTGAAAAAAAAATTTAGATTGAAGGAGTAAAGCGTTTGTTTTTAAATAAAAAAATAACACATTTTCAGCCAAACTACTGAAAAAATCGTTATCAAAGTATCATGTATCAAGTATCATTCAGATTGACTAAAACAGCAATGAAAAGCAAATCTAAATTGAAAAAAAATTAAGATTGGAGGAGTTAAGAGTTTTTTTTTTTATACAATAAGGATGAAATAAAAAAATAGCACATTTTCTGCCAAACTACTGAAAAAATCTTTGTCAAAGTATCACGTATCATTCAAATTGACTAAAACAGCAACGAAAAGCAAATCTTAATCGAAAAAAATATTAAGATTGACAGAGTTAAGAGTTTTTTTTTCATACAATAACGATGAAATAAAAATAACACATTTTCTGCCAAAATTCTGAAAAAATCGTTCTCAGCAATGAAAAGCAAATCTTAATCGAAAAAAAAATTAAGATTGACAGAGATAAGAGATTTTCTTTTTCATACAATAACGATGATATAAAAAAATAACACATGTTCTGCCAAACTTCTGAAAAAATCGTTGTCAAAGTATCAAGTATCATTCAGATTGACTAAAACAGCAATGAAAAGTAAATCTAAATTGAAAAAAAATTAAGATTGACGGAGATAAGAGTTTTATTTTTCATACAATAACGATGAAATAAAAAAATAACACATTTTCTGCCAAACTACTGGAAAAATCGTTGCCAAAGCATCAAGTATCATTCAGATTGACTAAAACAGCAATGAAAAGCAAATCTAAATTGAAAAAAATTAAGATTGGCGGAGATAAGAGTTTTATTTTTTATACAATAACGATGAAATAAAAAAATAACACATTTTCTGCCAAACTACTGGAAAAATCGTTGCCACAGCATCAAGTATCATTCAGATTGACTAAAACAGCAATGAAAAGCAAATCTAAATTGAAAAAAATTAAGATTGGCGGAGATAAGAGTTTTATTTTTTATACAATAACGATGAAATAAAAAAATAACACATTTTCTGCCAAACTACTGAAAAAATCGTTGTCAAAGTATCAAGTATCATTCAGATTGACTAAAACAGCAATGAAAAGCAAATCTAAATTGAAAAAAAATTAAGATTGGAGGAGATAAGAGTTTTTTTTTCATACAATAACGATGAAATAAAATAACACATTTTCTGCCAAACTACTGAAAAAATCTTTGTCAAAGTATCAAATATCATTCAGATTGACTAAAACAGCAATGAAAAGCAAATCTAAATTGAAAAAAATTAAGATTGACGGAGATAAGAGTTTTATTTTTCATACAATAAAGCTGAAATAAAAAAATAACACATTTTCTGCCAAACTACTGGAAAAATCGTTGTCAAAGTATCAAGTATCATTCAGATTGACTAAAACAGCAATGAAAAGCAAATCTTAATTGAAAAAAAATTAATATTGGAGGAGTTAAGAGTTTTTTTTTCATGCAATAACGATGAAATAAAATAACACATTTTCTGCCAAACTACTGGAAAAATCGTTGTCATAGTATCAAGTATCAAGTATCATTCAGCTTGACTAAAACAGCAATGAAAAGCAAATCTAAATCGAAAAAAAAATTAAGATTGACAGAGTTAAGAGTTTTTTTTCATACAATAACGATGAAATAAAAATAACACATTCTGTCAAACTACTGAAAAAATCGTTCTCAGCAATGAAAAGCAAATCTAAATCGAAAAAAAAACTAAGATTGACGGAGATAAGAGATTTTTTTTTTCATACAATAACGATAAAATAAAAAAATAACACGTTTTCTGCCAAACTACTGAAAAAATCGTTGTCAAAGTATCAAGTATCAATTCAGATTGACTAAAACAA
This sequence comes from Ptychoptera albimana, assembly GCA_961205885.1. NCBI lineage: Eukaryota > Metazoa > Arthropoda > Insecta > Diptera > Ptychopteridae > Ptychoptera > Ptychoptera albimana. The sequence continues at coordinate 48,659,016 of OY540801.1, forward strand.
CAATGAAAAGCAAATCTAAATCGAAAAAAAATTAAGATTGACAGAGTTAAGATTTTTTTTTTTCATACAATATCGGTGTAATAAAAATAACACATTTTCTGCCAAACTACTGAAAAAATCGTTGTCAAAGTATCAAGTATCAATTCAGATTGACTAAAACAGCAATGAAAAGCAAATCTAAATCGAAAAAAAATTAAGATTGACAGAGTTAAGAGTTTTTTTTTTCATACAATAACGATGAAATAAAAAAATAACACGTTTTCTGCCAAACTACTGAAAAAATCGTTGTCAAAGTATCAAGTATCAATCAGATTGACTAAAACAGCAATGAAAAGCAAATCTAAATCGAAAAAAAATTAAGATTGACAGAGTTAAGAGTTTTTTTTTCATACAATAACGATGAAATAAAAAAATAACACGTTTTCTGCCAAACTACTGAAAAAATCGTTGTCAAAGTATCAAGTATCATTCAGATTGACTAAAACAGCAATGAAAAGCAAATCTAAATTGAAAAAAAATTAAGATTGAGGGATATAAGAGTTTTTTTTTTTCATACAATAACAATGAAATAAAAAAATAACACATTTTCTGCCAAACTACTGAAAAAATCGTTGTCAAAGTATCAAGTATCATTCAGATTGACTAAAACAGCAATGAAAAGCAAATCTAAATTGAAAAAAAATTAAGATTGGAGGAGATAAGAGTTTTTTTTTCATACAATAACGATGAAATAAAATAACACATTTTCTGCCAAACTACTGAAAAAATCTTTGTCAAAGTATCAAATATCATTCAGATTGACTAAAACAGCAATGAAAAGCAAATCTAAATTGAAAAAAATTAAGATTGACGGAGATAAGAGTTTTAATTTTCATACAATAAAGCTGAAATAAAAAAATAACACATTTTCTGCCAAACTACTGGAAAAATCGTTGTCAAAGTATCAAGTATCATTCAGATTGACTAAAACAGCAATAAAGCAAATCTTAATTGAAAAAAAATTAATATTGGAGGAGTTAAGAGTTTTTTTTTCATGCAATAACGATGAAATAAAATAACACATTTTCTGCCAAACTACTGGAAAAATCGTTGTCATAGTATCAAGTATCAAGTATCATTCAGCTTGACTAAAACAGCAATGAAAAGCAAATCTAAATCGAAAAAAAAATTAAGATTGACAGAGTTAAGAGTTTTTTTTCATACAATAACGATGAAATAAAAATAACACATTCTGTCAAACTACTGAAAAAATCGTTCTCAGCAATGAAAAGCAAATCTAAATCGAAAAAAAAACTAAGATTGACGGAGATAAGAGATTTTTTTTTTGATACAATAACGATAAAATAAAAAAATAACACGTTTTCTGCCAAACTACTGAAAAAATCGTTGTCAAAGTATCAAGTATCAATTCAGATTGACTAAAACAACAATGAAAAGCAAATCTAAATCGAAAAAAAATTAAGATTGACAGAGTTAAGATTTTTTTTTTTCATACAATATCGGTGTAATAAAAATAACACATTTTCTGCCAAACTACTGAAAAAATCGTTGTCAAAGTATCAAGTATCAATTCAGATAGACTAAAACAGCAATGAAAAGCAAATCTAAATCGAAAAAAAATTAAGATTGACAGAGTTAAGAGTTTTTTTTTCATACAATAACGATGAAATAAAAAAATAACACGTTTTCTGCCAAACTACTGAAAAAATCGTTGTCAAAGTATCAAGTATCATTCAGATTGACTAAAACAGCAATGAAAAGCAAATCTAAATTGAAAAAAAATTAAGATTGAGGGATATAAGAGTTTTTTTTTTTCATACAATAACAATGAAATAAAAAAATAACACATATTCTGCCAAACTACTGAAAAAATCGTTGTCAAAGTATCAATTATCAAGTATCATTCAGATTGACTAAAACAGCAATGAAAAGCAAATCTTAATCGAAAAAAACTAAGATTGACGGAGTTAAGAGATTTTATTTTTCATACAATAACGATGAAATTGAAAAAAAAAACACATATTCTGCCAAAGTATCAATATCATTCAGATTGACTAAAACAGCAATGAAAAGCAAATCTAAATCGAAAAAAACTAAGATTGACGGAGATAAGAGATTTTTTTTCATACAATAACGATGAAATTGAAAAAAAAAACACATTTTCTGCCAAAGTATCAATATCATTCAGATTGACTAAAACAGCAATGAAAAGCAAATCTAAATCGAAAAAAACTAAGATTGACGGAGATAAGAGATTTTTTTTTTCATACAATAACGATGAAATTGAAAAAAAATAACACTTTTTCTGCCAAACTACTGAAAAAATCGTTGTCAAAGTATCAAGTATCATTCAAATTGACTAAAACAGCAATGAAAAGCAAATCTAAATTGAAAAAAAAATTAAGATTGAGGGATATAAGAGTTTTTTTTTTCATACAATAACAATGAAATAATAAAATAACACATATTCTGCCAAACTACTGAAAAAATCGTTGTCAAAGTATCAATTATCAAGTATCATTCAGATTGACTAAAACAGCAATGAAAAGCAAATCTTAATCGAAAAAAACTAAGATTGACGGAGTTAAGAGATTTTATTTTTCATACAATAACGATGAAATTGAAAAAAAAAACACATTTTCTGCCAAAGTATCAATATCATTCAGATTGACTAAAACAGCAATGAAAAGCAAATCTAAATCGAAAAAAACTAAGATTGACGGAGATAAGAGATTTTTTTTTCATACAATAACGATGAAATTGAAAAAAAAACACATTTTCTGCCAAACTACTGAAAAAATCGTTGTCAAAGTATCAAGTATCATTCAAATTGACTAAAACAGCTATGAAAAGCAAATCTAAATAAAAAAAAAAATTAAGATTAAAGGAGTTAACAGTTTTTTTTTAAATAAAAAAATAACACATTTTCTGCCAAACTACTGAAAAAATCGTTATCAAAGTATCATGTATCAAGTATCATTCAGATTGACTAAAACAGCAATAAAAAGCAAATCTAAATTGAAAAAAAATTAAGATTGGAGGAGTTAAGAGTTTTTTTTTTCATACAATAACGATAAAATAAAAAAATAGCACATTTTCTGCCAAACTACTGAAAAAATCGTTGTGAAAGTATCAATATCTACTAAGATTGACTATAACAGCAATGAAAAGTAAATCTAAATTGAAAAAAAATTAAGATTGAAGGAGTAAAGAGTTTGTTTTTAATAAAAAAAATTACACATTTTCAGCCAAACTACTGAAAAAATTGTTGTCAAAGTATCAAGTATCATTCAGATTGACTAAAACAGCAATGAAAAGCAAATCTAAATTGAAAAAAAATTAAGATTGAAGGAGTTAAGAGTTTTTTTTAAATAAAAAAATAATACATTTTCTGCCAAACTACTGAAAAAATCGTTGTCAAAGTATCAAGTATCATTCAAATTGACTAAAACAGCAATGAAAAGCAAATCTAAATCGAAAAAAAATTAAGATTGACGGAGATAAGAGTTTTATTTTTCATACAATAAAGCTGAAATAAAAAAATAACACATTTTCTGCCAAACTACTGGAAAAATCGTTGTCAAAGCATCAAGTATCATTCAGATTGACTAAAACAGCAATGAAAAGCAAATCTTAATTGAAAAAAAATTAATATTGGAGGAGTTAAGAGTTTTTTTTTCATGCAATAACGATGAAATAAAATAACACATTTTCTGCCAAACTACTGGAAAAATCGTTGTCATAGTATCAAGTATCAAGTATCATTCAGCTTGACTAAAACAGCAATGAAAAGCAAATCTAAATCGAAAAAAAAATTAAGATTGACAGAGTTAAGAGTTTTTTTTTCATACAATAACGATGAAATAAAAATAACACATTCTGTCAAACTACTGAAAAAATCGTTCTCAGCAATGAAAAGCAAATCTTAATCGAAAAAAAAACTAAGATTGACGGAGATAAGAGATTTTTTATTTCATACAATAACGATAAAATAAAAAAAAAACACGTTTTCTGCCAAACTACTGAAAAAATCGTTGTCAAAGTATCAAGTATCAATTCAGATTGACTAAAACAACAATGAAAAGCAAATCTAAATCGAAAAAAAATTAAGATTGACAGAGTTAAGATTTTTTTTTTTCATACAATATCGGTGTAATAAAAATAACACATTTTCTGCCAAACTACTGAAAAAATCGTTGTCAAAGTATCAAGTATCAATTCAGATTGACTAAAACAGCAATGAAAAGCAAATCTAAATCGAAAAAAAATTAAGATTGACAGAGTTAAGAGTTTTTTTTTTCATACAATAACGATGAAATAAAAAAATAACACGTTTTCTGCCAAACTACTGAAAAAATCGTTGTCAAAGTATCAAGTATCAATCAGATTGACTAAAACAGCAATGAAAAGCAAATCTAAATCGAAAAAAATTAAGATTGACAGAGTTAAGAGTTTTTTTTTCATACAATAACGATGAAATAAAAAAATAACACGTTTTCTGCCAAACTACTGAAAAAATCGTTGTCAAAGTATTAAAATCTACTAAGATTGACTAAAACAGCAATGAAAAGTAAATCTAAATTGAAAAAAAATTAAGATTGAAGGAGTAAAGAGTTTGTTTTTAAATAAAAAAATAACACATTTTCAGCCAAACTACTGAAAAAATCGTTGTCAAAGTATCATGTATCAAGTATCATTCAGATTGACTAACACAGCAATGAAAAGCAAATCTAAATTGAAAAAAAATTAAGATTGAAGGAGTAAAGAGTTTGTTTTTAAATAAAAAAAATTACACATTTTCAGCCAAACTACTGAAAAAATTGTTGTCAAAGTATCAAGTATCATTCAGATTGACTAAAACAGCAATGAAAAGCAAATCTAAATTGAAAAAAAATTAAGATTGAAGGAGTTAAGAGTTTTTTTTTAAATAAAAAAATAATACATTTTCTGCCAAACTACTGAAAAAATCGTTGTCAAAGTATCAAGTATCATTCAAATTGACTAAAACAGCAATGAAAAGCAAATCTAAATCGAAAAAAAATTAAGTTTAACGGAGATAAGAGTTATTTTTTTTCATACAATAACGATGAAATAAAAACATAACACATTTTCTGCCAAACTACTGAAAAAATTGTTGTCAAAGTATCAAGTATCATTCAGATTGACTAAAACAGCAATGAAAAGTAAATCTAAATTGAAAAAAAATTAAGCTTGAAGGAGTAAAGAGTTTGATTTTAAATAATAAAACAACACATTTTCAGCCAAACTACTGAAAAAATCGTTGTCAAAGTATCCATTAACAAGTATCATTCAGATTGACTAAAACAGCAATGAAAAGCAAATCTAAATCGAAAAAAACTAAGGTTGACGGAGATAAGAGATTTTTTTTTTCATACAATAACGATAAAATTGAAAAAAATAACACTTTTTCTGCCAAACTACTGAAAAAATCGTTGTCAAAGTATCAAGTATCATTCAAATTGACTAAAACAGCAATGAAAAGCAAATCTAAATTGAAAACAAAATTAAGATTGAGGGATATAAGAGTTTTTTTTTTTCATACAATAACAATGAAATAAAAAAATAACACATATTCTGCCAAACTACTGAAAAAATCGTTGTCAAAGTATCAATTATCAAGTATCATTCAGATTGACTAAAACAGCAATGAAAAGCAAATCTTAATCGAAAAAAACTAAGATTGATGGAGTTAAGAGATTTTATTTTTCATACAATAACGATGAAATTGAAAAAAAAAACACATTTTCTGCCAAGGTATCAATATCATTCAGATTGACTAAAACAGCAATGAAAAGCAAATCTAAATCGAAAAAAACTAAGATTGACGGAGATAAGAGATTTTTTTTTCATACAATAACGATGAAATTGAAAAAAAAACACATTTTCTGCCAAACTACTGAAAAAATCGTTGTCAAAGTATCAAGTATCATTCAAATTGACTAAAACAGCTATGAAAAGCAAATCTAAATAAAAAAAAAAATTAAGATTAAAGGAGTTAACAGTTTTATTTTAAATAAAAAAATAACACATTTTCTGCCAAACTACTGAAAATTCGTTGTCAAAGTATCAAGTATCAAGTATCATTCAGATTGACTAAAACAGCAATGAAACGCAAATCTAAATTGAAAAAAAATTAAGATTGACGGAGATAAGATTTTTTTTTTTCATACAGTAACAATGAAATAAAAAAATAACACATTTTCTGCCAAACTACTGAAAAAATCGTTGTCAAAGTATCAAGTATCATTCAGATTGACTAAAACAGCAATGAAAAGCAAATCTAAATTGAAAAAAAATTAAGATTAACGGATTTAAGAGATTTGTTTTTTTCATACAATAACTATGAAATAAAAAAATAACACATTTTCTGCCAAACAACTGAAAAATCGTTGTCAAAGTATCAAGTATCATTCAGATTGACTAAAACAGCAATGAAAAGCAAATCTAAATTGAAAAAAAATTAAGATTGACGGAGATAAGAGTTATTTTACATACAGTAACAATGAAATAAAAAAAGAACACATTTTTTGCCAAACAACTGAAAAATCGTTGTCAAAGTATCAAGTATCATTCAGATTGACTAAAACAGCAATGAAAAGTAAATCTAAATTGAAAAAAAATTAAGATTGACGGAGATAAGATTTTTTTTTCATACAGTAACAATGTAATAAAAAAATAACACATTTTCTGCCAAACTACTGAAAAAATCGTTGTCAAGGTATCAAGTATCATTCAGATTGACTAACACAGCAATGAAAAGCAAATCTAAATTGAAAAAAAAATAAGATTGGAGGAGTTAAGAGTTTTTTTTTTCATACAATAACGATGAAATAAAATAACACATTTTCTGCCAAACTACTGAAAAATCGTTGACAAAGTATCAATATCTACTAAGATTGACTAAAACAGCAATGGAAAGTAAATCTAAATTGAAAAAAAATTATGATTGAAGGAGTAAAGAGTTTGTTTTTAAATAAAAAAATAACACATTTTCAGCCAAACTACTGAAAAAATCGTTATCAAAGTATTATGTATCAAGTATCATTCAGATTGACTAAAACAGCAATGAAAAGCAAATCTAAATCGAAAAAAATTAAGATTGAAGGAGATAAGAGTTTTTTTTTTCATACAATAACGATGAAATAAAAAATAACACATTTTCTGCCAAACTACTGAAAAAATCGTTGTCAAAGTATCAAGTATCAAGTATCATTCAGATTAACTAAAACAGCAATGAAAAGTAAATCTAAATTGAAAAAAAATTAATATTGAAGGAGTAAAAATTTTGTTTTTAAATAAAAAAATAACACATTTTCAGCCAAACTACTGAAAAAATCGTTGTCAGAGTATCAAGTATGAATTATCTTTCAGATTGACTAAAACAGCAATGAAAAAGCAAATCTAAATTGAAAAAAAATTAAGATTGAAGGTGTAAAGAGTTTTTTTTTTCATACAATAACGATAAAATAAAAACATAACACATTTTCTGCCAAACTACTGAAAAAATTGTTGTCAAAGTATCAAGTATCATTCAGATTGACTAAAACAGCAATGAAAAGCAAATCTAAATTGAAAAAAAAATATGATTGAAGGAGTTAAGAGTTTTTTTTTAAAATAAAAAATAATACATTTTCTGCCAAACTACTCAAAAATCGTTGTCAAAGTATCAAGTATCATTAAAATTGACTAAAACAGCAATGAAAAGCAAATCTAAATTGAAAAAAAATTAAGATTAACGGAGATAAGAGTTATTTTTTTTCATACAATAACGATGAAATAAAAACATAACACATTTTCTGCCAAACTACTGAAAAAATTGTTGTCAAAGTATCAAGTATCAAGTATCATTCAGATTGACTAAAACAGCAATGAAAAGTAAATCTAAATTGAAAAAAAATTAAGCTTGAAGGAGTAAAGAGTTTGTTTTTAAATAATTAAATAACATATTTTCAGCCAAACTACTGAAAAAATCGTTGTCAAAGTATCCATTAACAAGTATCATTCAGATTGACTAAAACAGCAATGAAAAGCAAATCTAAATCGAAAAAAACTAAGATTGACGGAGATAAGAGATTTTTTTTTCATACAATAACGATGAAATTGAAAAAAAATAATACTTTTTCTGCCTAACTACTGAAAAAATCGTTGTCAAAGTATCAAGTATCATTCAAATTGACTAAAACAGCAATGAAAAGCAAATCTAAATTGAAAACAAAATTAAGATTGAGGGATATAAGAGTTATTTTTTTTCATACAATAACAATGAAATAAAAAAATAACACATTTTCTGCCAAACTACTGAAAAAATCGTTGTCAAAGTATCAAGTATCAAGTATCATTCAGACTGACTAAAACAGCAATGAAAAGCAAATCTAAATGGAAAAAAATTAATATTGACGGAGTTAAGAGATTTTATTTTTCATACAATAACGATGAAATTGAAAAAAAAACACATTTACTGTCATAGTATCAATATCATTCAGATTGACTAAAACAACAATGAAAAGCAAATCTAAATCGAAAAAAAATTAAGATTGACAGAGTTAAGATTTTTTTTTTTCATACAATATCGGTGTAATAAAAATAACACATTTTCTGCCAAACTACTGAAAAAATCGTTGTCAAAGTATCAAGTATCAATTCAGATTGACTAAAACAGCAATGAAAAGCAAATCTAAATCGAAAAAAAATTAAGATTGACAGAGTTAAGAGTTTTTTTTTTCATACAATAACGATGAAATAAAAAAATAACACGTTTTCTGCCAAACTACTGAAAAAATCATTGTCAAAGTATCAAGTATCAATCAGATTGACTAAAACAGCAATGAAAAGCAAATCTAAATCGAAAAAAAATTAAGATTGACAGAGTTAAGAGTTTTTTTTTTATACAATAACGATGAAATAAAAAAATAACACGTTTTCTGCCAAACTACTGAAAAAATCGTTGTCAAAGTATTAAAATCTACTAAGATTGACTAAAATAGCAATGAAAAGCAAATCTAAATTGAAAAAAAATTAAGATTGGAGGAGTTAAGAGTTTTTTTCTTCATACAATAACGATAAAATAAAAAAATAGTACATTTTCTGCCAAACTACTGAAAAAATCGTTGTCAGAGTATCTAGTATGAATTATCCTTCAGATTGACTAAAACAGCAATGAAAAAGTAAATCTAAATTGAAAAAAAATTAATATTGAAGGAGTAAAAAATTTGTTTTTAAATAAAAAAATAACACATTTTCAGCCAAACTACTGAAAAAATCGTTGTCAGAGTATCTAGTATGAATTATCCTTCAGATTGACTAAAACAGCAATGAAAAAGTAAATCTAAATTGAAAAAAATTAAGATTGAAGGAGTAAAGAGTTTTTTTTTTATACAATAACGATGAAATAAAAACATAACACATTTTCTGCCAAACTACTGAAAAAATCGTTGTCAAAGTATTAAAATCTACTAAGATTGACTAAAATAGCAATGAAAAGTAAATCTAAATTGAAAAAAAATTATGATTGACAGAGTTAAGAGTTTTTTTTTCATACAATAACGATGAAATAAAAATAACACATTTTCTGCCAAACTACTAAAAAAATCGTTGTCATAGTATCAAGTATCAAGTATCATTCAGATTGACTAAAACAGCAATGAAAAGCAAATCTAAATTGAAAAAAAATTAAGATTGACAGAGTTAAGAGTTTTTTTTTCATACAATAACGATGAAATAAAAATAACACATTCTGTCAAACTACTGAAAAAATCGTTCTCAGCAATGAAAAGCAAATCTAAATCGAAAAAAAAACTAAGATTGACGGAGATAAGAGATTTTTTTTTTCATACAATAACAATAAAATAAAAAAATAACACGTTTTCTGCCAAACTACTGGAAAAATCGTTGTCAAAGTATCAAGTATCAATTCAGATTGACTAAAACAAAAATGAAAAGCAAATCTAAATCGAAAAAAAATTAAGATTGACAGAGTTAAGATTTTTTTTTTTCATACAATATCGGTGTAATAAAAATAACACATTTTCTGCCAAACTACTGAAAAAATCGTTGTCAAAGTATCAAGTATCAATTCAGATTGACTAAAACAGCAATGAAAAGCAAATCTAAATCGAAAAAAAATTAAGATTGACAGAGTTAAGAGTTTTTTTTTTCATACAATAACGATGAAATAAAAAAATAACACGTTTTCTGCCAAACTACTGAAAAAATCGTTGTCAAAGTATTAAAATCTACTAAGATTGACTAAAACAGCAATGAAAAGCAAATCTAAATCGAAAAAAAATTAAGATTGACAGAGTTAAGAGTTTTTTTTTTATACAATAACGATGAAATAAAAAAATAACACGTTTTCTGCCAAACTACTGAAAAAATCGTTGTCAAAGTATTAAAATCTACTAAGATTGACTAAAATAGCAATGAAAAGTAAATCTAAATTGAAAAAAAATTATGATTGAAAGAGTAAAGAGTTTTTTTTTTCATACAATAACGATAAAATAAAAAAAAGCTTATTTTCTGCCAAACTACTGAAAAAATCGTTGTCAAAGTATCAATATCTACTAAGATTGACTAAAACAGCAATGAAAAGTAAATCTAAATTGAAAAAAAATTAAGATTGAAGGAGTAAAGAGTTTGTTTTTAAATAAAAAAATAACACATTTTCAGCGAAACTACTGAAAAAATCGTTATCAAAGTATCATGTATCAAGTATCATTCAGATTGACTAAAACAGCAATGAAAAGCAAATCTAAATTGAAAAAAAATTAAGCTTGAAGGAGTAAAGAGTTTGTTTTTAAATAATAAAACAAAACATTTTCAGCCAAACTACTGAAAAAATCGTTGTCAAAGTATCCATTAACAAGTATCATTCAGATTGACTAAAACAGCAATGAAAAGCAAATCTAAATCGAAAAAAACTAAGGTTGACAGAGATAAGAGATTTTTTTTTTCATACAATAATGATAAAATTGAAAAATTAAAACGTTTTCTGCCAAACTACTGGAAAAATCGTTGTCAAAGTATCAAGTATCAATTCAGATTGACTAAAACAACAATGAAAAGCAAATCTAAATCGAAAAAAAATTAAGATTGACAGAGTTATGATTTTTTTTTTTCATACAATATCGGTGTAATAAAAATAACACATTTTCTGCCAAACTACTGAAAAAATCGTTGTCAAAGTATCAAGTATCAATTCAGATTGACTAAAACAGCAATGAAAAGCAAATCTAAATCGAAAAAAAATTAAGATTGACAGAGTTAAGAGTTTTTTTTTTCATACAATAACGATGAAATAAAAAAATAACACATTTTCTGCCAAACTACTGAAAAAATCGTTGTCAAAGTATCAAGTATCAATCAGATTGACTAAAACAGCAATGAAAAGCAAATCTAAATCGAAAAAAAATTAAGATTGACAGAGTTAAGAGTTTTTTTTTTATACAATAACGATGAAATAAAAAAATAACACGTTTTCTGCCAAACTACTGAAAAAATCGTTGTCAAAGTATTAAAATCTACTAAGATTGACTAAAATAGCAATGAAAAGTAAATCTAAATTGAAAAAAAATTATGATTGAAAGAGTAAAGAGTTTTTTTTTTCATACAATAACGATAAAATAAAAAAAAGCTTATTTTCTGCCAAACTACTGAAAAAATCGTTGTCAAAGTATCAATATCTACTAAGATTGACTAAAACAGCAATGAAAAGTAAATCTAAATTGAAAAAAAATTAAGATTGAAGGAGTAAAGAGTTTGTTTTTAAATAAAAAAATAACACATTTTCAGCGAAACTACTGAAAAAATCGTTATCAAAGTATCATGTATCAAGTATCATTCAGATTGACTAAAACAGCAATGAAAAGTAAATCTAAATTGAAAAAAAATTAAGATTGAAGGAGTAAAGAGTTTGTTTTTAAATAAAAAAAATTACACATTTTCAGCCAAACTACTGAAAAAATTGTTGCCAAAGTATCATGTATCAAGTATCATTCAGATTGACTAGCACAGCAATGAAAAGCAAATCTAAATTGAAAAAAAATTAAGATTGGAGGAGTTAAGAGTTTTTTTTTTCATACAATAACGATGAAATAAAAACATAACACATTTTCTGCCAAACAACTGAAAAAATTGTTGTCAAAGTATCAAGTATCATTCAGATTGACTAAAACAGCAATGAAAAGTAAATCTAAATTGAAAAAAAATTAAGATTGAAGGAGTTAAGAGTTTTTTTTTAAATAAAAAAATAATACATTTTCTGCCAAACTACTGAAAAAATCGTTGTCAAAGTATCAAGTATCATTCAAATTGACTAAAACAGCAATGAAAAGCAAATCTAAATCGAAAAAAAATTAAGATTGGAGGACTTAAGAGTTTTTTTTTTCATACAATAACGATGAAATAAAAACATAACACATTTTCTGCCAAACTACTGAAAAAATCGTTGTCAAAGTATCAATATTTACTAAGATTGACTAAAACAGCAATGAAAAGTAAATCTAAATTGAAAAAAAATTAAGATTGAAGGAGTAAAGAGTTTGTTTTTAAATAAAAAAAATAACACATTTTCAGCGAAACTACTGAAAAAATCGTTACCAAAGTATCATGTATCAAGTATCATTCAGATTGACTAAAACAGCAATGAAAAGCAAATCTAAATTGAAAAAAAATTAAGATTGACGGAGATAAGATTTTTTTTTCATACAGTAACAATGTAATAAAAAAATAACACATTTTCTGCCAAACTACTGAAAAAATCGTTGTCAAAGTATCAAGTATCATTCAGATTGACTAACACAGCAATGAAAAGCAAATCTAAATTGAAAAAAAATTAAGATTGAAGGAGTAAAGAGTTTGTTTTTAAATAAAAAAATAACACATTTTCAGCCAAAATACTGAAAAAATCGTTACCAAAGTATCATGTATCAAGTATCATTCAGATTGACTAAAACAGCAATGAAAAGCAAATCTAAATTGAAAAAAAATTAAGATTGGAGGAGTTAAGAGTTTTTTTTTTCATACAATAACGATGAAATAAAAACATAACACATTTTCTGCCAAACTACTGAAAAAATTGTTGTCAAAGTATCAAGTATCATTCAGATTGACTAAAACAGCAATGAAAAGCAAATCTAAATTGAAAAAAAATTAAGATTGAAGGAGTTAAGAGTTTTTTTTTTAAATAAAAAAATAATACATTTTCTGCCAAACTACTGAAAAAATCGTTGTCAAAGTATCAAGTATCATTCAAATTGACTAAAACAGCAATGAAAAGCAAATCTAAATCGAAAAAAAATTAAGATTAACGGAGATAAGAGTTATTTTTATTCATACAATAACGATGAAATAAAAACATAACACATTTTCTGCCAAACTACTGAAAAAATTGTTGTCAAAGTATCAAGTATCAAGTATCATTCAGATTGACTAAAACAGCAATGAAAAGTAAATCTAAATTGAAAAAAAAATAATATTGAAGGAGTAAAAAATTTGTTTTTAAATAAAAAAATAACACATTTTCAGCCAAACTACTGAAAAAATCGTTGTCAGAGTATCTAGTATGAATTATCCTTCAGATTGACTAAAACAGCAATGAAAAAGCAAATCTAAATTGAAAAAAAATTAAGATTGAAGGAGTAAAGAGTTTTTTTTTATACAATAACGATGAAATAAAAACATAACACATTTTCTGCCAAACTACTGAAAAAATTGTTGTCAAAGTATCAAGTATCATTCAGATTGACTAAAACAGCAATGAAAAGCAAATATAAATTGAAAAAAAATTAAGATTGAAGGAGTTAAGAGTTTTTTTTTAAATAAAAAAATAATACATTTTCTGCCAAACTACTGAAAAAATCGTTGTCAAAGTATCAAGTATCATTCAAATTGACTAAAACAGCAATGAAAAGCAAATATAAATCGAAAAAAAATTAAGATTAACGGAGATAAGAGTTTTTTTTTTTCATACAATAAAGATAAAATAAAAAAAATAGTACATTTTCTGCCAAACTACTGAAAAAATCGTTGTCAAAGTATCAAGTATTAAGTATCATTCAGATTAACTAAAACAGCAATGAAAAGCAAATCTAAATGGAAAAAAATTAATATTGACGTTAAGAGATTTTATTTTTCATACAATAACGATGAAATTGAAAAAAAAAACACATTTTCTGCCAAAGTATCAATATCATTCAGATTGACTAAAACAGCAATGAAAAGCAAATCTAAATCGAAAAAAACTAAGATTGACGGAGATAAGAGATTTTTTTTTCATACAATAACGATGAAATTGAAAAAAAAACACATTTTCTGCCAAACTACTGAAAAAATCGTTGTCAAAGTATCAAGTATCATTCAAATTGACTAAAACAGCTATGAAAAGCAAATCTAAATAAAAAAAAAAATTAAGATTAAAGGAGTTAACAGATTTTTTTTTAAATAAAAAAATAACACATTTTCTGCCAAACTACTGAAAATTCGTTGTCAAAGTATCAAGTATCAAGTATCATTCAGATTGACTAAAACAGCAATGAAACGCAAATCTAAATTGAAAAAAAATTAAGATTGACGGAGATAAGATTTTTTTTTTTCATACAGTTACAATGAAATAAAAAAATAACACATTTTCTGCCAAACTACTGAAAAAATCGTTGTCAAAGTATCAAGTATCATTCAAATTGACTAAAACAGCAATGAAAAGCAAATCTAAATCGAAAAAAAATTAAGATTAACGGAGATAAGAGTTTTTTTTTTTCATACAATAACGATAAAATAAAAAAAATAGTACATTTTCTGCCAAACTACTGAAAAAATCGTTGTCAAAGTATCAAGTAATAAGTATCATTCAGATTAACTAAAACAGCAATGAAAAGCAAATCTAAATGGAAAAAAATTAATATTGACGGAGTTAAGAGATTTTATTTTTCATACAATAACGATGAAATTGAAAAAAAAAACACATTTTCTGCCAAAGTATCAATATCATTCAGATTGACTAAAACAGCAATGAAAAGCAAATCTAAATCGAAAAAAACTAAGATTGACGGAGATAAGAGATTTTTTTTTCATACAATAACGATGAAATTGAAAAAAAAACACATTTTCTGCCAAACTACTGAAAAAATCGTTGTCAAAGTATCAAGTATCATTCAAATTGACTAAAACAGCTATGAAAAGCAAATCTAAATAAAAATAAAAATTAAGATTAAAGGAGTTAACAGATTTTTTTTTAAATAAAAAAATAACACATTTTCTGCCAAACTACTGAAAATTCGTTGTCAAAGTATCAAGTATCAAGTATCATTCAGATTGACTAAAACAGCAATGAAACGCAAATCTAAATTGAAAAAAAATTAAGATTGACGGAGATAAGATTTTTTTTTTTCATACAGTTACAATGAAATAAAAAAATAACACATTTTCTGCCAAACTACTGAAAAAATTGTTGTCAAAGTATCATGTATCAAGTATCATTCAGATTGACTAAAACAGCAATGAAAAGCAAATCTAAATTGAAAAAAAATTAAGATTAACGGATTTAAGAGATTTGTTTTTTTCATACAATAACTATGAAATAAAAAAATAACACATTTTCTGCCAAACAACTGAAAAATCGTTGTCAAAGTATCAAGTATCATTCAGATTGACTAAAACAGCAATGAAAAGCAAATCTAAATTGAAAAAAAATTAATATTGAAGGAGTAAAAAATTTGTTTTTAAATAAAAAAATAACACATTTTCAGCCAAACTACTGAAAAAATCGTTGTCAGAGTATCTAGTATGAATTATCCTTCAGATTGACTAAAACAGCAATGAAAAAGCAAATCTAAATTGAAAAAAAATTAAGATTGAAGGAGTAAAGAGTTTTTTTTTTATACAATAACGATGAAATAAAAACATAACACATTTTCTGCCAAACTACTGAAAAAATTGTTGTCAAAGTATCAAGTATTATTCAGATTGACTAAAACAGCAATGAAAAGCAAATCTAAATTGAAAAAAAATTAAGATTGAAGGAGTTAAGAGTTTTTTTTAAATAAAAAAATAATACATTTTCTGCCAAACTACTGAAAAAATCGTTGTCAAAGTATCAAGTATCATTCAAATTGACTAAAACAGCAATGAAAAGCAAATCTAAATCGAAAAAAAATTAAGATTAACGGAGATAAGAGTTATTTTTTTTCATACAATAACGATGAAATAAAAACATAACACATTTTCTGCCAAACTACTGAAAAAATTGTTGTCAAAGTATCAAGTATCAAGTATCATTCAGATTGACTAAAACAGCAATGAAAAGTAAATCTAAAGTGTAAAAAAATTAAGCATGAAGGAGTAAAGAGTTTGTTTTTAAATTATAAAACAACACATTTTCAGCCTAACTACTGAAAAAATCGTTGTCAAAGTATCAAGTAACAAGTATCATTCAGATTGACTAAAACAGCAATGAAAAGCAAATCTAAATGGAAAAAAATTAATATTGACGGAGTTAAGAGATTTTATTTTTCATACAATAACGATGAAATTGAAAAAAAAAACACATTTTCTGCCAAAGTATCAATATCATTCAGATTGACTAAAACAGCAATGAAAAGCAAATCTAAATCGAAAAAAACTAAGATTGACGGAGATAAGAGATTTTTTTTTCATACAATAACGATGAAATTGAAAAAAAAACACATTTTCTGCCAAACTACTGAAAAAATCGTTGTCAAAGTATCAAGTATCATTCAAATTGACTAAAACAGCTATGAAAAGCAAATCTAAATAAAAAAAAAATTAAGATTAAAGGAGTTAACAGATTTTTTTTTAAATAAAAAAATAACACATTTTCTGCCAAACTACTGAAAATTCGTTGTCAAAGTATCAAGTATCAAGTATCATTCAGATTGACTAAAACAGCAATGAAACGCAAATCTAAATTGAAAAAAAATTAAGATTGACGGAGATAAGATTTTTTTTTTTCATACAGTTACAATGAAATAAAAAAATAACACATTTTCTGCCAAACTACTGAAAAAATCGTTGTCAAAGTATCAAGTATCATTCAGATTGACTAAAACAGCAATGAAAAGTAAATCTAAATTGAAAAAAAATTAAGATTGAAGGAGTTAAGAGTTTTTTTTTAAATAAAAAAATAATACATTTTCTGCCAAACTACTGAAAAAATCGTTGTCAAAGTATCAAGTATCATTCAAATTGACTAAAACAGCAATGAAAAGCAAATCTAAATCGAAAAAAAATTAAGATTGGAGGAGTTAAGAGTTTTTTTTTTCATACAATAACGATGAAATAAAAACATAACACATTTTCTGCCAAACTACTGAAAAAATTGTTGTCAAAGTATCAAGTATCATTCAGATTGACTAAAACAGCAATGAAAAGTAAATCTAAATTGAAAAAAAATTAAGATTGAAGGAGTTAAGAGTTTTTTTTTAAATAAAAAAATAATACATTTTCTGCCAAACTACTGAAAAAATCGTTGTCAAAGTATCAAGTATCATTCAAATTGACTAAAACAGCAATGAAAAGCAAATCTAAATCGAAAAAAAATTAAGATTGGAGGACTTAAGAGTTTTTTTTTTCATACAATAACGATGAAATAAAAACATAACACATTTTCTGCCAAACTACTGAAAAAATTGTTGTCAAAGTATCAAGTATCATTCAGATTGACTAAAACAGCAATGAAAAGCAAATCTAAATTGAAAAAAAATTAAGATTGAAGGAGTAAAGAGTTTGTTTTTAAATAAAAAAAATTACACATTTTCAGCCAAACTACTGAAAAAATTGTTGCCAAAGTATCATGTATCAAGTATCATTCAGATTGACTAGCACAGCAATGAAAAGCAAATCTAAATTGAAAAAAAATTAAGATTGGAGGAGTTAAGATTTTTTTTTTTCATACAGTTACAATGAAATAAAAAAATAACACATTTTCTGCCAAACTACTGAAAAAATTGTTGTCAAAGTATCATGTATCAAGTATCATTCAGATTGACTAAAACAGCAATGAAAAGCAAATCTAAATTGAAAAAAAATTAAGATTAACGGATTTAAGAGATTTGTTTTTTTCATACAATAACTATGAAATAAAAAAATAACACATTTTCTGCCAAACAACTGAAAAATCGTTGTCAAAGTATCAAGTATCATTCAGATTGACTAAAACAGCAATGAAAAGCAAATCTAAATTGAAAAAAAATTAATATTGAAGGAGTAAAAAATTTGTTTTTAAATAAAAAAATAACACATTTTCAGCCAAACTACTGAAAAAATCGTTGTCAGAGTATCTAGTATGAATTATCCTTCAGATTGACTAAAACAGCAATGAAAAAGCAAATCTAAATTGAAAAAAAATTAAGATTGAAGGAGTAAAGAGTTTTTTTTTTATACAATAACGATGAAATAAAAACATAACACATTTTCTGCCAAACTACTGAAAAAATTGTTGTCAAAGTATCAAGTATCATTCAGATTGACTAAAACAGCAATGAAAAGCAAATCTAAATTGAAAAAAAATTATGATTGAAGGAGTTAAGAGTTTGTTTTTAAATAAAAAAAATTACACATTTTCAGCCAAACTACTGAAAAAATTGTTGCCAAAGTATCATGTATCAAGTATCATTCAGATTGACTAGCACAGCAATGAAAAGCAAATCTAAATTGAAAAAAAATTAAGATTGGAGGAGTTAAGAGTTTTTTTTTTCATACAATAACGATGAAATAAAAACATAACACATTTTCTGCCAAACTACTGAAAAAATTGTTGTCAAAGTATCAAGTATCATTCAGATTGACTAAAACAGCAATGAAAAGTAAATCTAAATTGAAAAAAAATTAAGATTGAAGGAGTTAAGAGTTTTTTTTTAAATAAAAAAATAATACATTTTCTGCCAAACTACTGAAAAAATCGTTGTCAAAGTATCAAGTATCATTCAAATTGACTAAAACAGCAATGAAAAGCAAATCTAAATCGAAAAAAAATTAAGATTGGAGGACTTAAGAGTTTTTTTTTTCATACAATAACGATGAAATAAAAACATAACACATTTTCTGCCAAACTACTGAAAAAATCGTTGTCAAAGTATCAATATTTACTAAGATTGACTAAAACAGCAATGAAAAGTAAATCTAAATTGAAAAAAAATTAAGATTGAAGGAGTAAAGAGTTTGTTTTTAAATAAAAAAAATAACACATTTTCAGCGAAACTACTGAAAAAATCGTTACCAAAGTATCATGTATCAAGTATCATTCAGATTGACTAAAACAGCAATGAAAAGCAAATCTAAATTGAAAAAAAATTAAGATTGGAGGAGTTAAGAGTTTTTTTTTTCATACAATAATGATAAAATAAAAAAAAGCACATTTTCTGCCAAACTACTGAAAAAATCGTTGTCAAAGTATCAATATCTACTAAGATTGACTAAAACAGCAATTAAAAGTAAATCTAAATTGAAAAAAAATTAAGATTGAAGGAGTAAAGAGTTTGTTTTTAAATAAAAAAAATAACACATTTTCAGCGAAACTACTGAAAAAATCGTTACCAAAGTATCATGTATCAAGTATCATTCAGATTGACTAAAACAGCAATGAAAAGCAAATCTAAATTGAAAAAAAATTAAGATTGGAGGAGTTAAGAGTTTTTTTTTCATACAATAACGATAAAATAAAAAAAATAGCACATTTTCTGCCAAACTACTGAAAAAATCGTTGTCAAAGTATCAATATCTACTAAGATTGACTAAAACAGCAATGAAAAGTAAATCTAAATTGAAAAAAAATTAAGATTAAAGGAGTAAAGAGTTTGTTTTTAAATAAAAAAAATTACACATTTTCAGCCAAACTACTGAAAAAATTGTTGTCAAACTATCATGTATCAAGTATCATTCAGATTGACTAGCACAGCAATGAAAAGCAAATCTAAATTGAAAAAAAATTAAGATTGGAGGAGTTAAGAGTTTTTTTTTTCATACAATAACGATGAAATAAAAACATAACACATTTTCTGCCAAACTACTGAAAAAATTGTTGTCAAAGTATCAAGTATCATTCAGATTGACTAAAACAGCAATGAAAAGCAAATCTAAATTGAAAAAAAATTAAGATTGAAGGAGTTAAGAGTTTTTTTTTTAAATAAAAAAATAATACATTTTCTGCCAAACTACTGAAAAAATCGTTGTCAAAGTATCAAGTATCATTCAAATTGACTAAAACAGCAATGAAAAGCAAATCTAAATCGAAAAAAAATTAAGATTAACGGAGATAAGAGTTATTTTTTTTCATACAATAACGATGAAATAAAAACATAACACATTTTCTGCCAAACTACTGAAAAAATTGTTGTCAAAGTATCAAGTATCAAGTATCATTCAGATTGACTAAAACAGCAATGAAAAGTAAATCTAAATTGAAAAAAAAATAATATTGAAGGAGTAAAAAATTTGTTTTTAAATAAAAAAATAACACATTTTCAGCCAAACTACTGAAAAAATCGTTGTCAGAGTATCTAGTATGAATTATCCTTCAGATTGACTAAAACAGCAATGAAAAAGCAAATCTAAATTGAAAAAAAATTAAGATTGAAGGAGTAAAGAGTTTTTTTTTATACAATAACGATGAAATAAAAACATAACACATTTTCTGCCAAACTACTGAAAAAATTGTTGTCAAAGTATCAAGTATCATTCAGATTGACTAAAACAGCAATGAAAAGCAAATATAAATTGAAAAAAAATTAAGATTGAAGGAGTTAAGAGTTTTTTTTTAAATAAAAAAATAATACATTTTCTGCCAAACTACTGAAAAAATCGTTGTCAGAGTATCTAGTATGAATTATCCTTCAGATTGACTAAAACAGCAATGAAAAAGCAAATCTAAATTGAAAAAAAATTAAGATTGAAGGAGTAAAGAGTTTTTTTTTAAATAAAAAAATAACACATTTTCAGCCAAACTACTGAAAAAATCGTTGTCAGAGTATCAAGTATCATTCAAATTGACTAAAACAGCAATGAAAAGCAAATCTAAATCGAAAAAAAATTAAGATTAACGGAGATAAGAGTTATTTTTTTTCATACAATAACGATGAAATAAAAACATAACACATTTTCTGCCAAACTACTGAAAAAATTGTTGTCAAAGTATCAAGTATCAAGTATCATTCAGATTGACTAAAACAGCAATGAAAAGTAAATCTAAAGTGTAAAAAAATTAAGCATGAAGGAGTAAAGAGTTTGTTTTTAAATTATAAAACAACACATTTTCAGCCTAACTACTGAAAAAATCGTTGTCAAAGTATCAAGTATCAAGTATCATTCAGATTGACTAAAACAGCAATGAAAAGCAAATCTAAATGGAAAAAAATTAATATTGACGGAGTTAAGAGATTTTATTTTTCATACAATAACGATGAAATTGAAAAAAAAAACACATTTTCTGCCAAAGTATCAATATCATTCAGATTGACTAAAACAGCAATGAAAAGCAAATCTAAATCGAAAAAAACTAAGATTGACGGAGATAAGAGATTTTTTTTTCATACAATAACGATGAAATTGAAAAAAAAACACATTTTCTGCCAAACTACTGAAAAAATCGTTGTCAAAGTATCAAGTATCATTCAAATTGACTAAAACAGCTATGAAAAGCAAATCTAAATAAAAAAAAAATTAAGATTAAAGGAGTTAACAGATTTTTTTTTAAATAAAAAAATAACACATTTTCTGCCAAACTACTGAAAATTCGTTGTCAAAGTATCAAGTATCAAGTATCATTCAGATTGACTAAAACAGCAATGAAACGCAAATCTAAATTGAAAAAAAATTAAGATTGACGGAGATAAGATTTTTTTTTTTCATACAGTTACAATGAAATAAAAAAATAACACATTTTCTGCCAAACTACTGAAAAAATCGTTGTCAAAGTATCAAGTATCATTCAGATTGACTAAAACAGCAATGAAAAGCAAATCTAAATTGAAAAAAATTAAGATTAACGGATTTAAGAGATTTGTTTTTTTCATACAATAACTATGAAATAAAAAAATAACACATTTTCTGCCAAACAACTGAAAAATCGTTGTCAAAGTATCAAGTATCATTCAGATTGACTAAAACAGCAATGAAAAGCAAATCTAAATTGAAAAAAAATTAAGATTGACGGAGATAAGAGTTATTTTACATACAGTAACAATGAAATAAAAAAAGAACACATTTTTTGTCAAACAACTGAAAAATCGTTGTCAAAGTATCAAGTATCAAGTATCATTCAGATTGACTAAAACAGCAATGAAAAGCAAATCTAAATTGAAAAAAAATTAAGAGTGACGGAGATAAGATTTTTTTTTCATACAGTAACGATGAAATAAAAAAATAACACATTTTCTGCCAAACTACTGAAAAAATCGTTGTCAAAGTATCAAGTATCATTCAGATTGACTAACACAGCAATGAAAAGCAAATCTAAATTGAAAAAAAAATAAGATTGGAGGAGTTAAGAGTTTTTTTTTCATACAATAACGATGAAATAAAATAACACATTTTCTGCCAAACTACTGAAAAAATCGTTGACAAAGTATCAATATCTACTAAGATTGACTAAAACAGCAATGAAAAGTAAATCTAAATTGAAAAAAAATTAAGATTGAAGGAGTAAAGAGTTTGTTTTTAAATAAAAAAATAACACATTTTCAGCCAAACTACTGAAAAAATCGTTATCAAAGTATTATGTATCAAGTATCATTCAGATTGACTAAAACAGCAATGAAAAGCAAATCTAAAACGAAAAAAAATTAAGATTGAAGGAGATAAGAGTTTTTTTTTTCATACAATAACGATGAAATAAAAAAAAACACATTTTCTGCCAAACTACTGAAAAAATCGTTGTCAAAGTATCAAGTAACAAGTATCATTCAGATTAACTAAAACAGCAATGAAAAGTAAATCTAAATTGAAAAAAAATTTATATTGAAGGAGTAAAAAATTTGTTTTTAAATAAAAAAATAACACATTTTCTGCCAAACTACTGAAAAAATTGTTGTCAAAGTATCAAGTATCAAGTATCATTCAGATTGACTAAAACAGCAATGAAAAGTAAATCTAAATTGAAAAAAAATTAAGCTTGAAGGAGTAAAGAGTTTGTTTTTAAATAATAAAATAACATATTTTCAGCCAAACTACTGAAAAAATCGTTGTCAAAGTATCCATTAACAAGTATCATTCAGATTGACTAAAACAGCAATGAAAAGCAAATCTAAATCGAAAAAAACTAAGATTGACGGAGATAAGAGTTTTTTTTTTCATACAATAACGATGAAATTGAAAAAAAATAACACTTTTTCTGCCTAACTACTGAAAAAATCGTTGTCAAAGTATCAAGTATCATTCAAATTGACTAAAACAGCAATGAAAAGCAAATCTAAATTGAAAAAAATTAAGATTGAGTGATATAAGAGTTATTTGTTTTCATACAATAACAATGAAATAAAAAAATAACACATTTTCTGCCAAACTACTGAAAAAATCGTTGTCAAAGTATCAAGTATCAAGTATCATTCAGACTGACTAAAACAGCAATGAAAAGCAAATCTAAATGGAATAAAATTAATATTGACGGAGTTAAGAGATTTTATTTTTCATACAATAACGATGAAATTGAAAAAAAAACACATTTTCTGTCATAGTATCAATATCATTCAGATTGACTAAAACAGCAATGAAAAGCAAATCTAAATCGAAAAAAACTGAGATTGACGGAGATAAGAGATTTTTTTTTCATACAATAACGACGAAATTGAAAAAAAAACACATTTTCTGCCAAACTACTGAAAAAATCGTTGTCAAAGTATCAAGTATCATTCAAATTGACTAAAACAGCAATGAAAAGCAAATCTAAATTGAAAAAAATTAAGATTAAAGGAGTTAACAGTTTTTTTTTAAATAAAAAAATAACACATTTTCTGCCAAACTACTGAAAATTCGTTGTCAAAGTATCAAGTATCAAGTATCATTCAGATTGACTAAAACAGCAATGAAACGCAAATCTAAATTGAAAAAAAATTAAGATTGACGGAGATAAGATTTTTTTTTTTCATACAGTAACAATGAAATAAAAAAATAACTCATTTTCTGCCAAACTACTGAAAAAATCGTTGTCAAAGTATCAAGTATCATTCAGATTGACTAAAACAGCAATGAAAAGCAAATCTAAATTGAAAAAAAATTAAGATTACCGGATTTAAGAGATTTGTTTTTTTCATACAATAACTATGAAATAAAAAAATAACACATTTTCTGCCAAACAACTGAAAAATCGTTGTCAAAGTATCAAGTATCATTCAGATTGACTAAAACAGCAATGAAAAGCAAATCTAAATTGAAAAAAAATTAAGATTGACGGAGATAAGAGTTATTTTACATACAGTAACAATGAAATAAAAAAATAACACATTTTTTGCCAAACAACTGAAAAATCGTTGTCAAAGTATCAAGTATCAAGTATCATTCAGATTGACTAAAACAGCAATGAAAAGCAAATCTAAATTCAAAAAAAATTAAGATTAACGGCTTTGAGAGATTTGTTTTTTTCTTACAATAACTATGAAATAAAAAATTAAAAATTTTCTGCCAAACAACTGAAAAATCGTTGTCAAAGTATCAATATCTACTGAGATTGACTAAAACAGCAATGAAAAGTAAATCTAAATTGAAAAAAAATTAAGATTGAAGGAGTAAAGAGTTTGTTTTTAAATAAAAAAAATTACACATTTTCAGCCAAACTACTGAAAAAATTGTTGTCAAAGTATCATGTATCAAGTATCATTCAGATTGACTAGCACAGCAATGAAAAGCAAATCTAAATTGAAAAAAAATTAAGATTGAAGGAGATAAGAGTTTTTTTTTTCATACAATAACGATGAAATAAAAAATAACACATTTTCTGCCAAACTTCTGAAAAAATCGTTGTCAAAGTATCAAGTATCATTCAGATTGACTAAAACAGCAATGAAAAGCAAATCTAAATTGAAAAAAAATTAAGATTGACGGAGATAAGTTTTTTTTTTTCGTACAGTAACAATGAAATAAAAAAATAACACATTTTCTGCCAAACTACTGAAAAAATCGTTGTCAAAGTATCAAGTATCATTCAGATTGACTAAAACAGCAATGAAAAGCAAATCTAAATTGAAAAAAAATTAAGATTAACGGCTTTGAGAGATTTGTTTTTTTCTTACAATAACTATGAAATAAAAAATTAAACATTTTCTGCCAAACAACTGAAAAATCGTTGTCAAAGTATCAATATCTACTGAGATTGACTAAAACAGCAATGAAAAGTAAATCTAAATTGAAAAAAAATTAAGATTGAAGGAGTAAAGAGTTTGTTTTTAAATAAAAAAAATTACACATTTTCAGCCAAACTACTGAAAAAATTGTTGTCAAAGTATCATGTATCAAGTATCATTCAGATTGACTAGCACAGCAATGAAAAGCAAATCTAAATTGAAAAAAAATTAAGATTGAAGGAGATAAGAGTTTTTTTTTTCATACAATAACGATGAAATAAAAAATAACACATTTTCTGCCAAACTTCTGAAAAAATCGTTGTCAAAGTATCAAGTATCATTCAGATTGACTAAAACAGCAATGAAAAGCAAATCTAAATTGAAAAAAAATTAAGATTGACGGAGATAAGTTTTTTTTTTTCGTACAGTAACAATGAAATAAAAAAATAACACATTTTCTGCCAAACTACTGAAAAAATCGTTGTCAAAGTATCAAGTATCATTCAGATTGACTAAAACAGCAATGAAAAGCAAATCTAAATTGAAAAAAAATTAAGATTAACGGCTTTGAGAGATTTGTTTTTTTCTTACAATAACTATGAAATAAAAAATTAAACATTTTCTGCCAAACAACTGAAAAATCGTTGTCAAAGTATCAATATCTACTGAGATTGACTAAAACAGCAATGAAAAGTAAATCTAAATTGAAAAAAAAATAAGATTGAAGGAGTAAAGAGTTTGTTTTTAAATAAAAAAAATTACACATTTTCAGCCAAACTACTGAAAAAATTGTTGTCAAAGTATCATGTATCAAGTATCATTCAGATTGACTAGCACAGCAATGAAAAGCAAATCTAAATTGAAAAAAAATTAAGATTGAAGGAGATAAGAGTTTTTTTTTTCATACAATAACGATGAAATAAAAAAAAACACATTTTCTGCCAAACTACTGAAAAAATCGTTGTCAAAGTATCAAGTATCATTCAGATTAACTAAAACAGCAATGAAAAGTAAATCTAAATTGAAAAAAAATTAATATTGAAGGAGTAAAAAATTTGTTTTTAAATAAAAAAAATAACACATTTTCAGCCAAACTACTGAAAAAATCGTTGTCAGAGTATCAAGTATGAATTATCCTTCAGATTGACTAAAACAGCAATGAAAAAGCAAATCTAAATTGAAAAAAAATTAAGATTGAAGGTGTAAAGAGTTTTTTTTTTCATACAATAACGATGAAATAAAAACATAACACATTTTCTGCCAAACTACTGAAAAAATCGTTGTCAAAGTATCAAGTATCATTCAGATTGACTAAAACAGCAATGAAAAGCAAATCTAAATTGAAAAAAATTAAGATTAACGGATTTAAGAGATTTGTTTTTTTCATACAATAACTATGAAATAAAAAAATAACACATTTTCTGCCAAACAACTGAAAAATCGTTGTCAAAGTATCAAGTATCATTCAGATTGACTAAAACAGCAATGAAAAGCAAATCTAAATTGAAAAAAAATTAAGATTGACGGAGATAAGAGTTATTTTACATACAGTAACAATGAAATAAAAAAAGAACACATTTTTTGCCAAACAACTGAAAAATCGTTGTCAAAGTATCAAGTATCAAGTATCATTCAGATTGACTAAAACAGCAATGAAAAGCAAATCTAAATTGAAAAAAAATTAAGATTGACGGAGATAAGATTTTTTTTTCATACAGTAACAATGAAATAAAAAAATAACACATTTTCTGCCAAACTACTGAAAAAATCGTTGTCAAAGTATCAAGTATCATTCAGATTGACTAACACAGCAATGAAAAGCAAATCTAAATTGAAAAAAAAAAGATTGGAGGAGTTAAGAGTTTTTTTTTTCATACAATAACGATGAAATAAAATAACACATTTTCTGCCAAACTACTGAAAAAATCGTTGACAAAGTATCAATATCTACTAAGATTGACTAAAACAGCAATGAAAAGTAAATCTAAATTGAAAAAAAATTAAGATTGAAGGAGTAAAGAGTTTGTTTTTAAATAAAAAAATAACACAATTTCAGCCAAACTACTGAAAAAATCGTTATCAAAGTATTATGTAACAAGTATCATTCAGATTGACTACAACAGCAGTGAAAAGCAAATCGAAAACGAAAAAAAAATAAGATTGAAGGAGTTAAGAGTTTTTTTTTTCATACAATAACGATGAAATAAAAAATAACACATTTTCTGCCAAACTACTGAAAAAATCGTTGTCAAAGTATCAAGTATCAAGTATCATTCAGATTAACTAAAACAGCAATGAAAAGTAAATCTAAATTGAAAAAAAATTAATATTGAAGGAGTAAAAAATTTGTTTTTAAATAAAAAAATAACACATTTTCAGCCAAACTACTGAAAAAATCGTTGTCAGAGTATCAAGTATAAATTATCATTCAGATTGACTAAAACAGCAATGAAAAAGCAAATCTAAATTGAAAAAAAATTAAGATTGAAGGTGTAAAGAGTTTTTTTTTTCATACAATAACGATGAAATAAAAACATAACACATTTTCTGCCAAACAACTGAAAAAATTGTTGTCAAAGTATCAAGTATCATTCAGATTGACTAAAACAGCAATGAAAAGCAAATCTAAATTGAAAAAAAATTATGATTGAAGGAGTTAAGAGTTTTTTTTTTAAATAAAAAAATAATACATTTTCTGCCAAACTACTCAAAAATCGTTGTCAAAGTATCAAGTATCAAGTATATTCAAATTGACTAAAACAGCAATGGAAAGCAAATCTAAATCGAAAAAAAATTAAGATTAACGGAGATAAGAGTTATTTTTTTTCATACAATAACGATGAAATAAAAACATAACACTTTTTCTGCCTAACTACTGAAAAAATCGTTGTCAAAGTATCAAGTATCATTCAGATTGACTAAAACAGCAATGAAAAGCAAATCTAAATTGAAAAAAAATTAAGATTGACGGAGATAAGAGTTATTTTACATACAGTAACAATGAAATAAAAAAAGAACACATTTTTTGCCAAACAACTGAAAAATCGTTGTCAAAGTATCAAGTATCAAGTATCATTCAGATTGACTAAAACAGCAATGAAAAGCAAATCTAAATTGAAAAAAAATTAAGATTGACGGAGATAAGATTTTTTTTTCATACAGTAACAATGAAATAAAAAAATAACACATTTTCTGCCAAACTACTGAAAAAATCGTTGTCAAAGTATCAAGTATCATTCAGATTGACTAAAACAGCAATGAAAAGCAAATCTAAATTGAAAAAAAATTAAGATTGACGGAGATAAGAGTTATTTTACATACAGTAACAATGAAATAAAAAAAGAACACATTTTTTGCCAAACAACTGAAAAATCGTTGTCAAAGTATCAAGTATCAAGTATCATTCAGATTGACTAAAACAGCAATGAAAAGCAAATCTAAATTGAAAAAAAATTATGATTGAAGGAGTTAAGAGTTTTTTTTTTAAATAAAAAAATAATACATTTTCTGCCAAACTACTCAAAAATCGTTGTCAAAGTATCAAGTATCAAGTATCATTCAGATTAACTAAAACAGCAATGAAAAGTAAATCTAAATTGAAAAAAAATTAATATTGAAGGAGTAAAAAATTTGTTTTTAAATAAAAAAATAACACATTTTCAGCCAAACTACTGAAAAAATTGTTGTCAAAGTAACAAGTATCAAGTATCATTCAGATTGACTAAAACTGCAATGAAAAGTAAATCTAAATTGAAAAAAAATTAAGCTTGAAGGAGTAAAGAGTTTGTTTTTAAATAATAAAATAACATATTTTCAGCCAAACTACTGAAAAAATCGTTGTCAAAGTATCCATTAACAAGTATCATTCAGATTGACTAAAACAGCAATGAAAAGCAAATCTAAATCGAAAAAAACTAAGATTGACGGAGATAAGAGATTTTTTTTTCATACAATAACGATGAAATTGAAAAAAAATAACACTTTTTCTGCCTAACTACTGAAAAAATCGTTGTCAAAGTATCAAGTATCATTCAGATTGACTAAAACAGCAATGAAAAGCAAATCTAAATTGAAAAAAAATTAAGATTGACGGAGATAAGAGTTATTTTACATACAGTAACAATGAAATAAAAAAAGAACACATTTTTTGCCAAACAACTGAAAAATCGTTGTCAAAGTATCAAGTATCAAGTATCATTCAGATTGACTAAAACAGCAATGAAAAGCAAATCTAAATGGAAAAAAATTAATATTGACGGAGTTAAGAGATTTTATTTTTCATACAATAACGATGAAATTGAAAAAAAAACACATTTTCTGTCATAGTATCAATATCATTCAGATTGACTAAAACAGCAATGAAAAGCAAATCTAAATCGAAAAAAACTAAGATTGACGGAGATAAGAGATTTTTTTTCATACAATAACGACGAAATTGAAAAAAAAACACATTTTCTGCCAAACTACTGAAAAAATCGTTGTCAAAGTATCAAGTATCATTCAGATTGACTAAAACAGCAATGAAAAGCAAATCTAAATTGAAAAAAATTAAGATTAACGGATTTAAGAGATTTGTTTTTTTCATACAATAACTATGAAATAAAAAAATAACACATTTTCTGCCAAACAACTGAAAAATCGTTGTCAAAGTATCAAGTATCATTCAGATTGACTAAAACAGCAATGAAAAGCAAATCTAAATTGAAAAAAAATTAAGATTGACGGAGATAAGAGTTATTTTACATACAGTAACAATGAAATAAAAAAAGAACACATTTTTTGCCAAACAACTGAAAAATCGTTGTCAAAGTATCAAGTATCAAGTATCATTCAGATTGACTAAAACAGCAATGAAAAGCAAATCTAAATTGAAAAAAAATTAAGATTGACGGAGATAAGATTTTTTTTTCATACAGTAACAATGAAATAAAAAAATAACACATTTTCTGCCAAACTACTGAAAAAATCGTTGTCAAAGTATCAAGTATCATTCAGATTGACTAACACAGCAATGAAAAAGCAAATCTAAATTGAAAAAAAATAAGATTGGAGGAGTTAAGAGTTTTTTTTTTCATACAATAACGATGAAATAAAATAACACATTTTCTGCCAAACTACTTAAAAAATCGTTGACAAAGTATCAATATCTACTAAGATTGACTAAAACAGCAATGAAAAGTAAATCTAAATTGAAAAAAAATTAAGATTGAAGGAGTAAAGAGTTTGTTTTTAAATAAAAAAATAACACATTTTCAGCCAAACTACTGAAAAAATCGTTATCAAAGTATTATGTATCAAGTATCATTCAGATTGACTAAAACAGCAATGAAAAGCAAATCTAAATCGAAAAAAATAAGATTGGAGGAGTTAAGAGTTTTTTTTTTCATACAATAACGATGAAATAAAATAACACATTTTCTGCCAAACTACTTAAAAAATCGTTGACAAAGTATCAATATCTACTAAGATTGACTAAAACAGCAATGAAAAAGCAAATCTAAATTGAAAAAAAATTAAGATTGAAGGTGTAAAGAGTTTTTTTTTTCATACAATAACGATGAAATAAAAACATAACACATTTTCTGCCAAACTACTGAAAAAATTGTTGTCAAAGTATCAAGTATCATTCAGATTGACTAAAACAGCAATGAAAAGCAAATCTAAATTGAAAAAAAATTATGATTGAAGGAGTTAAGAGTTTTTTTTTTAAATAAAAAAATAATACATTTTCTGCCAAACTACTCAAAAATCGTTGTCAAAGTATCAAGTATCATTCAAATTGACTAAAACAGCAATGAAAAGCAAATCTAAATCGAAAAAAATTAAGATTAACGGAGATAAGAGTTATTTTTTTTCATACAATAACGATGAAATAAAAACATAACACATTTTCTGCCAAACTACTGAAAAAATTGTTGTCAAAGTAACAAGTATCAAGTATCATTCAGATTGACTAAAACAGCAATGAAAAGCAAATCTAATTGGAAAAAAATTAAGATTAAAGGAGTAAACAGTTTTTTTTAAATAAAAAAATAACACATTTTCTGCCAAACTAATGAAAAAATCGTTGTCAAAGTATCAAGTATCATTCAGATTGACTAAAACAGCAATGAAAAGCAAATATAAATTGAAAAAAAACTAAGATTGACTGATATAAGAGTTATTTTTTTTTCATACAATAACGATTAAATAAAAAAATAACACATTTTCTGCCAAACAACTGAAAAATCGTTGTCAAAGTATCAAGTATCATTCAGATTGATTAAAACAGCAATGAAAAGCAAATCTAAATTGAAAAAAATAAGATTAAAGGAGTAAGCAGTTTTTTTTAAATAAAAAAATAACACATTTTAAGCCGAACTACTGAAAAAATCGTTGTCAAAGTATCAAGTATCATTCAGATTGACTAAAACAGCAATGAAAAGCAAATCTAAATTGAAAAAAAATTAAGATTGACGGAGATAATATTTTTTTTTTTCATAAAGTAACAATGAAATAAAAAAATAACACATTTTCTGCCAAACTATTGAAAAAATCGTTGTCAAAGTATCAAGTATCATTCAGATTGACTAAAACAGCAATGAAAAGCAAATCTAAATTGACAAAAAAATTAAGATTAACGGATTTAAGAGATTTGTTTTTTTCATACAATAACTATGGAATAAAAAAAACACATATTCTGCCAAACTACTGAAAAAATTGTTGTCAAAGTATCAAGTAACAAATATCATTCAGATTGACTAAAACAGCAATGAAAAGCAAATCTTAATTGAAAAAAACTAAGATTGACGGACATAAGTGTTATTTTTTTTTTCATACAGTAATAATGAAATAAAAAAATAACATAATTTCTGCCAAACTACTGAAAAAATCGTTGTCAAAGTATCATGTATCAAGTATCATTCAGATTGACCAAAACAGCAATGAATAGTAAATATAAATTGAAAAAAAAACTAAGATTGACGGATTTAAGAGATTTGTTTTTTCATACAATAATTATGAAATAAAAAAAAACACATTTTCTGCCAAACAACTGAAAAATCGTTGTCAAAGTATCAAGTATCATTCAGATTGATTAAAACAGCAATGAAAAGCAAATCTAAATTGAAAAAAATAAGATTAAAGGAGTAAGCAGTTTTTTTTAAATAAAAAAATAACACATTTTAAGCCGAACTACTGAAAAAATCGTTGTCAAAGTATCAAGTATTATTCAGATTGACTAAATCAGCAATGAAAAGCAAATGTAAATCGAAAAAAACTAAAGTTGACGGAGATATAAGATTTTTTTTTTTCATACAATAACTATGAAATTGAAAAAAATAACACATTTTCTGCCAAAGTTTCAATATCTATTAAGATTGACTAAAACAGCAATGAAAACAAATTTTAATCGAAAAAAAAATTAAGATTGACGGATTTAAGAGATTTGTTTTTTCATACAATAACTATGAAATAAAAAAATAACACATTTTCTGCCAAAGTATCAATATCTATTAAGATTGGCTAAAACAGAAATGAAAAGCAAATCTAAATTGAAAAAAAATTAAGATTGTCGGAGATAAGAATTTTGTTTTCATACAATAACGATGAAATAAAAACATAACACATTTTCTGCCAAACTACTGAAAAAATCGTTGTCAAAGTATCAAGTAACAAGTATCATTCAGATTGACTAAAACAGCAGTGAAAAGCAAATCGTAATTGAAAAAAAAAGATTGACGGAGATAAGAGATTTTTTTTTCATACAATAACGATGAAATTGAAAAAAAACACATTTTCTGCCAAACTACTGAAAAAATCATTGTCAAAGTATCAAGTATCATTCAAATTGACTAAAACAGCAATGAAAAGCAAATCTAAATTGAAAAAAAATTTAGATTGACTGATATAAGAGTTTTTTTTTTTCATACAGTAACAATGAAATAAAAAAATAACATATTTTCTGCCAAACTACTGAAAAAATCGTTGTCAAAATATCAAGTAACAAGTATCATTCAGATTGACTAAAACAGCAATGAAAAGCAAATCGTAATTGAAAAAAAAAAGAATGACGGAGATAAGAGATGTTTTTTCATACAATAACGATGAAATTGAAAAAAAACACATTTTCTGCCAAACTACTGAAAAAATCGTTGTCAAAGTATCAAGTATCAAGTATCATTCAGATTGACTAAAACAGCAATGAAAAGCAAATCTAAATCGAAAAAATTAAAATTGACGTAGATAAGAGATTTTTTTTTTCATACAATAACTATGAAATAAAAAAAACACCTTTTCTGTCAAACTACTAAAAAAATCGTTGTCAAAGTATCAAGTAACAAGTATCATTCAGATTGACTAAATTAGCAATAAAAAGTAAATATAAATTGAAAAAAAATTAAGATTGTCGGAGATAAGAGTTTTGTTTTCATACAATAACGATGAAATAAAAACATAACACATTTTCTGCCAAACTACTGAAAAAATCGTTGTCAAAGTATCATTCAAATTGACTAAAACAGCAATGAAAAGCAAATCTAAATTGAAAAAAAATTTAGATTGACTGATATAAGAGTTATTTTTTTTTTCATACAGTAACAATGAAATAAAAAAATAACATATTTTCTGCCAATTTTCTGAAAAAATCGTTGTCAAAGTATCAAGTAACAAGTATCATTCAGATTGACTAAAACAGCAATGAAAAGTAAATATAAATTGAAAAAAACTAAGATTGACGGATTTAAGAGATTTTTTTTTTCATACAATAACGATGAAATAAAAAAAAAACACATTTTCTGCCAAACAACTGAAAAATCGTTGTCAAAGTATCAAGTATCAAATATCATTCAGATTGACTAAAACAGCAATGAAAAGCAAATCTAAATCGAAAAAAAATTAAGAAAAAAGGAGTAAACAGTTTTTTTTTAAATAAAAAAATAACACTTTTTCTGCCAAACTACTGAAAAAATCGTTGTCAAAGTATCAAGTATCATTCAGATTGACTAAAACAGCAATGAAAAGCAAATCTAAATTGAAAAAAAATTATGATTGAAGGAGTGAAGAGTTTATTTTAAATAAAAAAATAACACATTTTCTGCCAAACTACTGAAAAATCGTTGTCAAAGTATCAAGTATCAAGTATCATTCAGATTGACTAAAACAGCAATGAAAAGCAAATCTTAATCGAAAAAATTAAAATTGACGTAGATAAGAGATTTGTTTTTTCATACAATAACGATGAAATAAAAAAATAACACATTTTCTGCCAAACTACTGAAAAAATCGTTGTCAAAGTATCAAGTATCAAGTATCATTCAAATTGACTAAAACAGCAATGAAAAGCAAATCTAAATTGAAAAAAAATTTAGATTGACTGATATAAGAGTTATTTTTTTTTCATACAGTAACAATGAAATAAAAAAATAACATATTTACTGCCAAACTACTGAAAAAATCGTTGTCAAAGTATCAAGTAACAAGTATCATTCAGATTGACTAAAACAGCAATGAAAAGTAAATATAAATTGAAAAAAAACTAAGATTGACGGATTTAAGAGATTTGTTTTTTCATACAATAACGATGAAATAAAAAAATAACACATTTTCTGCCAAACAACTGAAAAATCGTTGTCAAAGTATCAAGTATCAAGTATCATTCAGATTGACTAAAACAGCAAATAAAAGCAAATCTAAATTGAAAAAAAATTTAGATTGACTGATATAAGAGTTATTTTTTTTTCATACAGTAACAATGAAATAAAATAATAACATATTTACTGCCAAACTACTGAAAAAATCGTTGTCAAAGTATCAAGTAACAAGTATCATTCAGATTGACTAAAACAGCAATGAAAAGTAAATATAAAATGAAAAAAAACTAAGATTGACGGATTTAAGAGATTTGTTTTTTCATACAATAACGATGAAATAAAAAAATAACACATTTTCTGCCAAACAACTGAAAAATCGTTGTCAAAGTATCAAGTATCAAGTATCATTCAGATTGACTAAAACAGCAATGAAAAGCAAATCTAAATTGAAAAAAAATTAAGAAAAAAGGAGTAAACAGTTTTTTTTTATATAAAAAAATATCACTTTTTCTGCCAAACTGCTGAAAAAATCGTTGTCAAAGTATCAAGTATCAGGTATCAATCAGATTGACTAAAACAGCAATGAAAAGCAAATCGAAATCGAAAAAAATTTAGATTGTCGGAGATAAGAGATTTTTTTTTTCATACAATAACTATGAAATAAAAAAATAACACATTTTCTGCCAAAGTATCAATATCTATTAAGATTGGCTAAAACAGAAATGAAAGCAATTCTTAATCGAAAAATTAAGATTGACGGATATAAGAGTTATTTTTTTTTCATACAATAACAACTGAAAAAATCGTTGTCAAAGTATCAAGTATCATTCAGATTGACTAAAACAGCAATGAAAAGCAAATCTAAATTGAAAAAAAATTAAGATTGACGGATATAAGAGTTATTTTGTTTTCATACAATAACGATGAAATAAAAACATAACACATTTTCTGCCAAACTTCTGAAAAAATCGTTGTCAAAGTATCAAGTATCATTCAGATTGACTAAAACAGCAATGAAAAGCAAATCTAAATTGAAAAAAAATTAAGATTGACAGAGATAAAAGTTTTTTTTTCATACAGTAACAATGAAATAAAAAAATAACACATTTTCTGCCAAACTACTGAAAAAATCGTTGTCCAAGTATCAAGTATCATTCAGATTGACTAAAACAGCAATGAAAAGCAAATTTAATCGAAAAAAAATAAGATTGACGGAGATAAGAGATTTTTTTTTTCATACAATAACTATGAAATTGAAAAAAAAACACATTTTCTGCCAAAGTATCAATATTATTAAGATTGACTAAAACAGCAATGAAAAGCAAATCTAAATTGAAAAAAAATTAAGATTGACGGATATAAGAGTTATTTTGTTTTCATACAATAACGATGAAATAAAAACATAACACATTTTCTGCCAAACTACTGAAAAAATCGTTGTCAAAGTATCAAGTATCATTCAGATTGACTAAAACAGCAATGAAAAGCAAATCTAAATTGACAAAAAATTAAGATTGAAGGAGTAAAGAGTTTTTTTTTTAAATAAAAAAATAACACATTTTCAGCCAAACTAATGAAAAAATCGTTGTCAAAGTATCAAGTATCAGGTATCATTCAGATTGACTAAAACAGCAATGAAAAGCAAATCGAAATCGAAAAAAATTTAGATTGTCGGAGATAAGATATTTTTTTTTTCATACAATAACTATGAAATTGAAAAAAAAAACATTTGCTGCCAAAGTATCAATATCTATTAAGATTGACTAAAACAGCAATGAAAAGCAAATCTAAATCGAAAAAAACTAAGATTGACGGAGATAAGAGATTTTTTTTTTCATACAATAACGATGAAATTGAAAAAAAAAAACAAATTTTCTGCCAAACTACTGAAAAAATCGTTGTCAAAGTATCAAGTATCAGGTATCATTCAGATTGACTAAAACAGCAATGAAAAGCAAATCGAAATAGAAAAAAATTTAGATTGACGGAGATAAGAGATTTTTTTTTTCATACAATAACTATGAAATTGAAAAAAAAACACATTTTCTGCCAAAGTATCAATATTATTAAGATTGACTAAAACAGCAATGAAAAGCAAATCTAAATTGAAAAAAAATTAAGATTGACGGATATAAGAGTTATTTTGTTTTCATACAATAACGATGAAATAAAAACATAACACATTTTCTGCCAAACTACTGAAAAAATCGTTGTCAAAGTATCAAGTATCATTCAGATTGACTAAAACAGCAATGAAAAGCAAATCTAAATTGTCAAAAAATTAATATTGAAGGGGTAAAGAGTTTTTTTTTAAATAAAAAAATAACACATTTTCAGCCAAACTAATGAAAAAATCGTTGTCAAAGTATCAAGTATCAGGTATCATTCAGATTGACTAAAACAGCAATGAAAAGCAAATCGAAATCGAAAAAAATTTAGATTGTCGGAGATAAGATATTTTTTTTTTCATACAATAACTATGAAATTGAAAAAAAAACATTTGCTGCCAAAGTATCAATATCTATTAAGATTGACTAAAACAGCAATGAAAAGCAAATCTTAATCGAAAAAAACTAAGATTGACGGAGATAAGAGATTTTTTTTTTCATACAATAACGATGAAATTGACAAAAATAACACATTTTCTGCCAAACTACTGAAAAAATCGTTGTCCAAGTATCAAGTATCAAGTATCATTCAGATTGACTAAAACAGCAATGAAAAGCAAATCTAAATCGAAAAAAAATAAGATTGACGGAGATAAGAGATTTTTTTTTTCATACAATAACTATGAAATTGAAAAAAAAACACATTTTCTGCCAAAGTATCAATATTATTAAGATTGACTAAAACAGCAATGAAAAGCAAATATAAATTGAAAAAAAATTAAGATTGACGGATATAAGAGTTATTTTGTTTTAATACAATAACGATGAAATAAAAACATAACACATTTTCTGCCAAACTACTGAAAAAATCGTTGTCAAAGTATCAAGTATCATTCAGATTGACTAAAACAGCAATGAAAAGCAAATCTAAATTGACAAAAAATTAAGATTGAAGGAGTAAAGAGTTTTTTTTTAAATAAAAAAATAACACATTTTCTGCCAAACTAATGAAAAAATCGTTATCAAAGTATCAAGTATCAGGTATCATTCAGATTGACTAAAACAGCAATGAAAAGCAAATCGAAATCGAAAAAAATTTAGATTGTCGGAGATAAGAGATTTTTTTTTTCATACAATAACTATGAAATTGAAAAAAAAAACATTTTCTGCCAAAGTATCAATATTATTAAGATTGACTAAAACAGCAATGAAAAGCAAATCTAAATCGAAAAAAAAAGATTGACGGAGATAAGAGATTTTTTTTTTCATACAATAACGATGAAATAAAAAAATAACACATTTCCTGCCAAACTACTGAAAAAATCGTTGTCAAAGTATCAAGTATCATTCAGATTGACTAAACAGCAATGAAAAGCAAATCTAAATTGACAAAAAATTAAGATTGAAGGAGTAAAGAGTTTTTTTTTAAATAAAAAAATAACACATTTTCAGCCAAACTAATGAAAAAATCGTTGTCAAAGTATCAAGTATCAGGTATCATTCAGATTGACAAAAACAGCAATGAAAAGCAAATCGAAATCGAAAAAAATTTAGATTGTCGGAGATAAGAGATTTTTTTTTTCATACAATAACTATGAAATTGAAAAAAAAAACATTTTCTGCCAAAGTATCAATATTATTAAGATTGACTAAAACAGCAATGAAAAGCAAATCTAAATTGAAAAAAAATTAAGATTGACGGATATAAGAGTTATTTTGTTTTCATACAATAACGATGAAATAAAAACATAACACATTTTCTGCCAAACTACTGAAAAAATCGTTGTCAAAGTATCAAGTATCATTCAGATTGACTAAAACAGCAATGAAAAGCAAATCTAAATTGTCAAAAAATTAATATTGAAGGAGTAAAGAGTTTTTTTTTAAATAAAAAAATAACACATTTTCAGCCAAACTAATGAAAAAATCGTTGTCAAAGTATCAAGTATCAGGTATCATTCAGATTGACTAAAACAGCAATGAAAAGCAAATCGAAATCGAAAAAAATTTAGATTGTCGGAGATAAGATATTTTTTTTTTCATACAATAACTATGAAATTGAAAAAAAAAACATTTGCTGCCAAAGTATCAATATCTATTAAGATTGACTAAAACAGCAATGAAAAGCAAATCTTAATCGAAAAAAACTAAGATTGACGGAGATAAGAGTTATTTTGTTTTCATACAATAACGATGAAATAAAAACATAACACATTTTCTGCCAAACTACTGAAAAAATCGTTGTCAAAGTATCAAGTATCATTCAGATTGACTAAAACAGCAATGAAAAGCAAATCTAAATCGAAAAAAAATAAGATTGACGGAGATAAGAGATTTTTTTTTTCATACAATAACTATGAAATTGAAAAAAAAACACATTTTCTGCCAAAGTATCAATATTATTAAGATTGACTAAAACAGCAATGAAAAGCAAATCTAAATTGAAAAAAAATTAAGATTGACGGATTTAAGAGTTATTTTGTTTTCATACAATAACGATGAAATAAAAACATAACACATTTTCTGCCAAACTACTGAAAAAATCGTTGTCAAAGTATCAAGTATCATTCAGATTGACTAAAACAGCAATGAAAAGCAAATCTAAATTGTCAAAAAATTAATATTGAAGGAGTAAAGAGTTTTTTTTTAAATAAAAAAATAACACATTTTCAGCCAAACTAATGAAAAAATCGTTGTCAAAGTATCAAGTATCAGGTATCATTCAGATTGACTAAAACAGCAATGAAAAGCAAATCGAAATCGAAAAAAATTTAGATTGTCGGAGATAAGATATTTTTTTTTTCATACAATAACTATGAAATTGAAAAAAAAAACATTTGCTGCCAAAGTATCAATATCTATTAAGATTGACTAAAACAGCAATGAAAAGCAAATCTTAATCGAAAAAAACTAAGATTGACGGAGATAAGAGATTTTTTTTTTTCATACAATAACGATGAAATTGAAAAAAATAACACATTTTCTGCCAAACTACTGAAAAAATCGTTGTCCAAGTATCAAGTATCAAGTATCATTCAGATTGACTAAAACAGCAATGAAAAGCAAATCTAAATCGAAAAAAAATAAGATTGACGGAGATAAGAGATTTTTTTTTTCATACAATAACTATGAAATTGAAAAAAAAACACATTTTCTGCCAAAGTATCAATATTATTAAGATTGACTAAAACAGCAATGAAAAGCAAATATAAATTGAAAAAAAATTAAGATTGACGGATATAAGAGTTATTTTGTTTTAATACAATAACGATGAAATAAAAACATAACACATTTTCTGCCAAACTACTGAAAAAATCGTTGTCAAAGTATCAAGTATCATTCAGATTGACTAAAACAGCAATGAAAAGCAAATCTAAATTGACAAAAAATTAAGATTGAAGGAGTAAAGAGTTTTTTTTTAAATAAAAAAATAACACATTTTCAGCCAAACTAATGAAAAAATCGTTATCAAAGTATCAAGTATCAGGTATCATTCAGATTGACTAAAACAGCAATGAAAAGCAAATCGAAATCGAAAAAAATTTAGATTGTCGGAGATAAGAGATTTTTTTTTTCATACAATAACTATGAAATTGAAAAAAAAAACATTTTCTGCCAAAGTATCAATATTATTAAGATTGACTAAAACAGCAATGAAAAGCAAATCTAAATCGAAAAAAAAAGATTGACGGAGATAAGAGATTTTTTTTTTCATACAATAACGATGAAATAAAAAAATAACACATTTTCTGCCAAACTACTGAAAAAATCGTTGTCAAAGTATCAAGTATCATTCAGATTGACTAAACAGCAATGAAAAGCAAATCTAAATTGACAAAAAATTAAGATTGAAGGAGTAAAGAGTTTTTTTTTAAATAAAAAAAAAACACATTTTCAGCCAAACTAATGAAAAAATCGTTGTCAAAGTATCAAGTATCAGGTATCATTCAGATTGACAAAAACAGCAATGAAAAGCAAATCGAAATCGAAAAAAATTTAGATTGTCGGAGATAAGAGATTTTTTTTTTCATACAATAACTATGAAATTGAAAAAAAAAACATTTTCTGCCAAAGTATCAATATTATTAAGATTGACTAAAACAGCAATGAAAAGCAAATCTAAATTGAAAAAAAATTAAGATTGACGGAGATAAAAGATTTTTTATTTCATACAATAACGATGAAATAAAAAAATAACACATTTTCTGCCGAACTACTGAAAAAATCGTTGTCA
The DNA here is from genome assembly GCA_961205885.1 of Ptychoptera albimana. Taxonomy (NCBI): domain Eukaryota; kingdom Metazoa; phylum Arthropoda; class Insecta; order Diptera; family Ptychopteridae; genus Ptychoptera; species Ptychoptera albimana. Next base: position 48,700,228 of record OY540801.1, read on the forward strand.
AAGTATCAAGTATCATTCAGATTTACTAAAACAGCAATGAAAAGCAAATCTAATTTGAAAAAAAATTAAGATTGATGGAGTAAAGAGCTTTTTTTTTAAATAAAAAAATAACACATTTTTTGAAAAAATACTGAAAAAATCGTTGTCAGAGTATCAAGTATCATTCAAATTGACTAAAACAGCAATGAAAAACAAATCTAAATCGAAAAAAACTAAGATTGACGGGGATAAGAGATTTTTTTTTCATACAATAACGATGAAATTGAAATAAAAATACATTTTCTGCCAAACTTCTGAAAAAAACGTTGTCAGATTATCAAGTATCATTTAAATTAACTAAAACAACGATAAAAAGGAAATCTAAATTGAAAAAAAATAAGATTGACGGAGATAAGAGTTATTTTTTTTTCATACAGTAACAATGAAATAAAAAAATAACACATTTTCTGCCAAACTACTGAAAAAATCGTTGTCAAAGTATCAAGTATCATTCAAATTGACTAAAACAGAAATGAAAAGCAAATCTAAATTGAAAAAAAATTAAGATTGACGGAGATAAAAGTTTTTTTTTTCATACAGTAACAATGAAATTGAAAAAAAATAACACATTTTTTGCCAAACTACTGAAAAAAACGTTGTCAGATTATCAAGTATCATTTAAATTAACTAAAACAGCAATGAAAAGCAAATCTTAATTGAAAAAAATTAAGATTAAAGGAGTAAAGAGTTTTTTTTTAAATAAAAAATTAACACATTTTCTGCCAAACTACTGAAAAAATCGTTGTCAAAGTATCAAGTATCAAGTATCATTCAAATTGACTAAAACTGAAATGAAAAGCAAATCTAAATTGAAAAAAAATTAAAATTGACGGAGATAAAAGTTTTTTTTTTCATACAGTAACAATGAAATAAAAAAATAACACATTTTCTGCCAAACTACTGAAAAAATCGTTGTCAAAGTATCAAGTATCATTCAGATTGACTAAAACAGCAATGAAAAGCAAATCTAAATTGACAAAAAATTAAGATTGAAGGAGTAAAGAGTTTTTTTTTGAAATAAAAAAATAACACATTTTCAGCCAAACTAATGAAAAAATCGTTGTCAAAGTATCAAGTATCAGGTATCATTCAGATTGACTAAAACAGCAATGAAAAGCAAATCGAAATCGAAAAAAATTTAGATTGTCGGAGATAAGATATTTTTTTTTTCATACAATAACTATGAAATTGAAAAAAAAAACATTTTCTGCCAAAGTATCAATATCTATTAAGATTGACTAAAACAGCAATGAAAAGCAAACCTAAATCAAAAAAAACTAAGATTGACGGAGATAAGAGAATTTTTTTTTCATACAATAACGATGAAATTGAAAAAAATAACACATTTTCTGCCAAACTACTGAAAAAATCGTTGTCCAAGTATCAAGTATCATTCAGATTAACTAAAACAGCAATGAAAAGCAAATTTAATCGAAAAAAAATAAGATTGACGGAGATAAGAGATTTTTTTTTTCATACAATAACTATGAAATTGAAAAAAAAACAAATTTTCTGCCAAAGTATCAATATTATTAAGATTGACTTAAACAGCAATGAAAAGCAAATCTAAATTGAAAAAAAATTAAGATTGACGGATATAAGAGTTATTTTGTTTTCATACAATAACGATGAAATAAAAACATAACACATTTTCTGCCAAACTACTGAAAAAATCGTTGTCAAAGTATCAAGTATCATTCAGATTGACTAAAACAGCAATGAAAAGCAAATCTAAATTAACAAAAAATTAAGATTGAAGGAGTAAAGAGTTTTTTTTTAAATAAAAAAATAACACATTTTCAGCCAAACTAATGAAAAAATCGTTGTCAAAGTATCAAGTATCAGGTATCATTCAGATTGACTAAAACAGCAATGAAAAGCAAATCGAAATCGAAAAAAATTTAGATTGTCGGAGATAAGAGATTTTTTTTTTCATACAATAACTATGAAATTGAAAAAAAACACACTTTCTGCCAAAGTATCAATATCTATTAAGATTGACTAAAACAGCAATGAAAAGCAAATCTAAATCGAAAAAAAAAGATTGACGGAGATAAGAGATTTTTTTTTTCATACAATAACGATGAAATTGAAAAAAAACACATTTTCTGCCAAACTACTGAAAAAATCGTTGTCAAAGTATCAAGTATTAAGTATCATTTAAGTTGACTAAAACAGCAATGGAAAGCAAATATAAATTGAAAAAAAATTAAGATTGACGGAGATAAGAGTTATTTTTTTTTCATACAGTAACAATGAAATAAAAAAATAACACATTTTCTGCCAATCTACTGAAAAAATCGTTGTCAAAGTATCAAGTATCATTCAGATTTACTAAAACAGCAATGAAAAGCAAATCTAAATTGATAAAAAATTAAGATTGATGGTGTAAAGAGCTTTTTTTTTAAATAAAAAAATAACACATTTTCTGCCAAACTACTGAAAAAATCGTTGTCAGAGTATCAAGTATCATTCAAATTGACTAAAACAGCAACGAAAAACAAATCTAAATCGAAAAAAACTAAGATTGACGGAGATAAGAGATTTTTTTTTCATACAATAACGATGAAATTGAAAAAAAAACACATTTTCTGCCAAACTTCTGAAAAAATCGTTGTCAAAGTATCAAGTATCATTCAGATTAACTAAAACAGCAATGAAAAGCAAATCTTAATTGAAAAAAAATTAAGATTAAAGGAGTAAAGAGTTTTTTTTTAAATAAAAAATTAACACATTTTCTGCCAAACTACTGAAAAAATCGTTGTCAAAGTATCAAGTATCATTCAGATTGACTAAAACAGAAATGAAAAGCAAATCTAAATTGAAAAAAAATTAAGATTGACGGAGATAAGAGTTATTTTTTTTTCATACAATAACGATGAAATAAAAAAATAACACATTTTCTGCCAAACTACTGAAAAAATCGTTGTCAAAGTATCAAGTATCAAGTATCATTCAGATTGACTAAAACAGCAATGAAAAGCAAATCTAAATTGTAAAAAAAATTAAGATTTAAGGAGTAAAGAGTTTTTTTTTCATACAATAACGATGAAATTGAAAAAAAAACACATTTTCTGCCAAACTTCTGAAAAAATCGTTGTCAAAGTATCAAGTTTCATTTAGATTAACTAAAACAGCAATGAAAAGCAAATCTTAATTAAAAAAAATTAAGATTAAAGGAGTAAAGAGTTTTTTTTTAAATAAAAAATTAACACATTTTCTGCCAAACTACTGAAAAAATCGTTGTCAAAGTATCAAGTATCAAGTATCATTCAAATTGACTAAAACTGAAATGAAAAGCAAATCTAAATTGAAAAAAAATTAAGATTGACAAAGATAAAAGTTTTTTTTTTCATACAGTAACAATGAAATAAAAAAATAACACATTTTTGCCAAACTACTGAAAAAATCGTTGTCAAAGTATCAAGTATCATTCAGATTGACTTAAACAGCAATGAAAAGCAAATCTAAATCGAAAAAAAATTAAGATTAAAGGAGTAAAGAGTTTTTTTTTTAAATTAAAAAATAACACGTTTTCTGAAAAACTACAGAAAAAATCGTTGCCAGAGTATCAAGTATCAATTATCAGGTATCATTCAGATTGACTAAAACAGCAATGAAAAGCAAATCTAAATCGAAAAAAATTAAGATTGACGGAGATAAAAGATTTTTTATTTCATACAATAACGATGAAATAAAAAAATAACACATTTTCTGCCGAACTACTGAAAAAATAGTTGTCAAAGTATCAAGTATCATTCAGATTTACTTAACCAGCAATGAAATGCAAATCGAAATCGAAAAAAAATTAAGATTGACGGAGTAAAGAGTTTTTTTTTAAATAAAAAAATAACACGTTTTCTGAAAAACTACTGAAAAAATCGTTGCCAGAGTATCAAGTATCAGGTATCATTCAGATTGACTAAAACAGCAATGAAAAGCAAATCTAAATTGAAAAAAAATTAATATTAAAGAAGTAAAGAGTTTTTTTTTAAATAAAAAAATAACACATTTTCTGCCAAACTACTGAAAAAATCGTTTTCAGAATATCAAGTATCAATTATCAGGTATCATTCAGATTGACTAAAACAGCAATGAAAAGCAAATCTAAATCGAAAAAAATTAAGATTGACGGAGATAAAAGATTTTTTATTTCATACAATAACGATGAAATAAAAAAATAACACATTTTCTGCCGAACTACTGAAAAAATCGTTGTCATAGTATCAAGTATCATTCAGATTTACTTAACCAGCAATGAAATGCAAATCTATATCGAAAAAAAATTAAGATTGACGGAGTAAAGAGTTTTTTTTTAAATAAAAAAATAACACGTTTTCTGAAAAACTACTGAAAAAATCGTTGCCAGAGTATCAAGTATCAGGTATCATTCAGTTTGACTAAAACAGCAATGAAAAGCAAATCTTAATTGAAAAAAAATTAAGATTGTCGGAGATAAGAGTTTTGTTTTCATACTTTAACGATAAAATAAAAACATAACACATTTTCTGCCAAACTACTGAAAAATCGTTGTCAAAGTATCAAGTAACAAGTATCATTCAGATTGACTAAAACAGCAATGAAAAGCAAATCTAAATCGAAAAAAAAAGATTGACGGAGATAAAAGATTTTTTTTTTCATACAATAACGATGAAATTGAAAAAAAAACACATTTTCTGCCAAACTACTGAAAAAATCGTTGTCAAAGTATCAAGTACCAAGTATCATTCAAATTGACTAAAACAGCAATGAAAAGCAAATCTAAATCGAAAAAAAATTAAGATTGACGGAGATAAGAGTTATTTTTTTTTCATACAGTAACAATGAAATAAAAAAATAACACATTTTCTGCCAATCTACTGAAAAAATCATTGTCAAAGTATTAAGTATCATTCAGATTTACTAAAACAGCAATGAAAAGCATATCTAAATTGATAAAAAATTAAGATTGATGGAGTAAAGAGTTTTTTTTTTAAATAAAAAAATAACACATTTTCTGCCAATCTACTGAAAAAATCGTTGTCAAAGTATCAAGTATCATTTAGATTGACTAAAACAGCAATGAAAGCAAATCTTAATCGAAAAAAATTAAGATTAACGGATTTAAGAGATTTGTTTTTTTCATACAATAACGATGAAATTGAAAAAAAACACATTTTCTGCCAAACTACTGAAAAATTCGTTGTCAGAGTATCAAGTATCATTCAAATTGACTAAAACAGCAATGAAAAGCAAATCTAAATTGAAAAAAACTAAGATTGACGGAGATAAGAGATTTTTTTTTCAAACAATTACGATGAAATTGAAAAAAAAAACACATTTTCTGCCAAACTTCTGAAAAAATCGTTGTCAAAGTATCAAGTAACAAGTATCATTCAGATTAACTAAAACAGCAATGAAAAGCAAATATTAATTGAAAAAAAATTAAGATTAAAGGAGTAAAGAGTTTTTTTTTAAATAAAAAATTAACACATTTTCTGCCAAACTACAGAAAAAATCGTTGTCAAAGTATCAAGTATCATTCAGATTAACTAAAACAGCAATGAAAAGCAAATCTTAATTGAAAAAAAATTAAGATTAAAGGAGTAAAGAGTTTTTTTTTAAATAAAAAATTAACACATTTTCTGCCAAACTACTGAAAAAATCGTTGTCAAAGTATCAAGTATCATTCAGATTGACTAAAACAGAAATGAAAAGCAAATCTAAATTGAAAAAAAATTAAGATTGACGGAGATAAGAGTTATTTTTTTTTCATACAATAACGATGAAATAAAAAAATAACACATTTTCTGCCAAACTACTGAAAAAATCGTTGTCAAAGTATCAAGTATCAAGTATCATTCAGATTGACTAAAACAGCAATGAAAAGCAAATCTAAATTGTAAAAAAAATTAAGATTTAAGGAGTAAAGAGTTTTTTTTTCATACAATAACGATGAAATTGAAAAAAAAACACATTTTCTGCCAAACTTCTGAAAAAATCGTTGTCAAAGTATCAAGTATCATTTAGATTAACTAAAACAGCAATGAAAAGCAAATCTTAATTAAAAAAAATTAAGATTAAAGGAGTAAAGAGTTTTTTTTTAAATAAAAAATTAACACATTTTCTGCCAAACTACTGAAAAAATCGTTGTCAAAGTATCAAGTATCAAGTATCATTCAAATTAACTAAAACTGAAATGAAAAGCAAATCTAAATTGAAAAAAAATTAAGATTGACAAAGATAAAAGTTTTTTTTTTCATACAGTAACAATGAAATAAAAAAATAACACATTTTTGCCAAACTACTGAAAAAATCGTTGTCAAAGTATCAAGTATCATTCAGATTGACTAAAACAGCAATGAAAAGCAAATCTAAATCGAAAAAAAATTAAGATTAAAGGAGTAAAGAGTTTTTTTTTTAAATTAAAAAATAACACGTTTTCTGAAAAACTACAGAAAAAATCGTTGCCAGAGTATCAAGTATCAATTATCAGGTATCATTCAGATTGACTAAAACAGCAATGAAAAGCAAATCTAAATCGAAAAAAATTAAGATTGACGGAGATAAAAGATTTTTTATTTCATACAATAACGATGAAATAAAAAAATAACACATTTTCTGCCGAACTACTGAAAAAATAGTTGTCAAAGTATCAAGTATCATTCAGATTTACTTAACCAGCAATGAAATGCAAATCGAAATCGAAAAAAAATTAAGATTGACGGAGTAAAGAGTTTTTTTTTAAATAAAAAAATAACACGTTTTCTGAAAAACTACTGAAAAAATCGTTGCCAGAGTATCAAGTATCAGGTATCATTCAGATTGACTAAAACAGCAATGAAAAGCAAATCTAAATTGAAAAAAAATTAATATTAAAGAAGTAAAGAGTTTTTTTTTAAATAAAAAAATAACACATTTTCTGCCAAACTACTGAAAAAATCGTTTTCAGAATATCAAGTATCAATTATCAGGTATCATTCAGATTGACTAAAACAGCAATGAAAAGCAAATCTAAATCGAAAAAAATTAAGATTGACGGAGATAAAAGATTTTTTATTTCATACAATAACGATGAAATAAAAAAATAACACATTTTCTGCCGAACTACTGAAAAAATCGTTGTCATAGTATCAAGTATCATTCAGATTTACTTAACCAGCAATGAAATGCAAATCTATATCGAAAAAAAATTAAGATTGACGGAGTAAAGAGTTTTTTTTTAAATAAAAAAATAACACGTTTTCTGAAAAACTACTGAAAAAATCGTTGCCAGAGTATCAAGTATCAGGTATCATTCAGTTTGACTAAAACAGCAATGAAAAGCAAATCTTAATTGAAAAAAAATTAAGATTGTCGGAGATAAGAGTTTTGTTTTCATACTTTAACGATAAAATAAAAACATAACACATTTTCTGCCAAACTACTGAAAAATCATTGTCAAAGTATCAAGTAACAAGTATCATTCAGATTGACTAAAACAGCAATGAAAAGCAAATCTAAATCGAAAAAAAAAGATTGACGGAGATAAAAGATTTTTTTTTTTCATACAATAACGATGAAATTGAAAAAAAAACACATTTTCTGCCAAACTACTGAAAAAATCGTTGTCAAAGTATCAAGTATCAAGTATCATTCAAATTGACTAAAACAGCAATGAAAAGCAAATCTAAATTGAAAAAAAATTAAGATTGACGGAGATAAGAGTTATTTTTTTTTCATACAGTAACAATGAAATAAAAAAATAACACATTTTCTGCCAATCTACTGAAAAAATCATTGTCAAAGTATTAAGTATCATTCAGATTTACTAAAACAGCAATGAAAAGCATATCTAAATTGATAAAAAATTAAGATTGATGGAGTAAAGAGTTTTTTTTTTTAAATAAAAAAATAACACATTTTCTGCCAATCTACTGAAAAAATCGTTGTCAAAGTATCAAGTATCATTTAGATTGACTAAAACAGCAATGAAAGCAAATCTTAATCGAAAAAAATTAAGATTAACGGATTTAAGAGATTTGTTTTTTTCATACAATAACAATGAAATTGAGAAAAACCACATTTTCTGCCAAACTACTGAAAAATTCGTTGTCAGAGTATCAAGTATCATTCAAATTGACTAAAACAGCAATGAAAATCAAATCTATATTGAAAAAAACTAAGATTGACGGAAATAAGAGATTTTTTTTTCAAACAATTACGATGAAATTGAAAAAAAACACATTTTCTGCCAAACTTCTGAAAAAATCGTTGTCAAAGTATCAAGTAACAAGTATCATTCAGATTAACTAAAACAGCAATGAAAAGCAAATCTTAATTGAAAAAAAATTAAGATTAAAGGAGTAAAGAGTTTTTTTTTAAATAAAAAATTAACACATTTTCTGCCAAACTACAGAAAAAATCGTTGTCAAAGTATCAAGTATCATTCAAATTGACTAAAACAGAAATGAAAAGCAAATCTAAATTGAAAAAAAATTAAGATTAAAGGAGTAAATAGTTTTTTTTTCATACAATAACGATGAAATTGAAAAAAAAACACATTTTCTGCCAAACTTCTGAAAAAATCGTTGTCAAAGTATCAAGTAACAAGTATCATTCAGATTAACTAAAACAGCAATGAAAAGCAAATCTTAATTGAAAAAAAATTAAGACTAAAGGAGTAAAGAGTTTTTTTTTAAATAAAAAATTTACACAATTTCTGCCAAACTACTGAAAAAATCGTTGTCAAAGTATCAAGTATCATTCAGATTGACTAAAACAGCAATGAAAAGCAAATCTAAATTGAAAAAAAATTAAGATTGACGGAGATAAAAGTTTTTTTTTCATACAGTAATAATGAAATAAAAAAATAACACATTTTCTGCCAAACTACTGAAAAAAACGTTGTCAGATTATCAAGTATCATTCAAATTGACTAAAACAGCAATTAAAAGCGAATCTAAATTGAAAAAAAATAAGATTGACGGAGATAAGAGTTTTTTTTTTTTTCATACAGTAACAATGCAATAAAAAAATAACACATTTTCTGCCAAACTACTGAAAAAATCGTTGTCAAAGTATCAAGTATCAAGTATCATTCAGATTGACTAAAACAGCAATGAAAAGCAAATCTAAATTGAAAAAAAATTAAGATTAAAGGAGTAAAGAGTTTTTTTTTCATACAATAACGATGAAATTGAAAAAAAAACACATTTTCTGCCAAACTTCTGAAAAAATCGTTGTCAAAGTATCAAGTAACAAGTATCATTCAGATTAACTAAAACAGCAATGAAAAGCAAATCTTAATTGAAAAAAAATTAAGATTAAAGGAGTAAAGAGTTTTTTTTTAAATAAAAAATTAACACATTTTCTGCCAAACTACAGAAAAAATCGTTGTCAAAGTATCAAGTATCATTCGAATTGACTTAAACAGAAATGAAAAGCAAATCTAAATTGAAAAAAAATTAAGATTGACGGAGATAAGAGATTTTTTTTTCATACAATTACGATGAAATTGAAAAAAAAACACATTTTCTGCCAAACTTCTGAAAAAATCGTTGTCAAAGTATCAAGTAACAAGTATCATTCAGATTAACTAAAACAGCAATGAAAAGCAAATCTTAATTGAAAAAAAATTAAGACTAAAGGAGTAAAGAGTTTTTTTTTAAATAAAAAATTTACACAATTTCTGCCAAACTACTGAAAAAATCGTTGTCAAAGTATCAAGTATCATTCAGATTGACTAAAACAGCAATGAAAAGCAAATCTAAATTGAAAAAAAATTAAGATTGACGGAGATAAAAGTTTTTTTTTCATACAGTAATAATGAAATAAAAAAATAACACATTTTCTGCCAAACTACTGAAAAAAACGTTGTCAGATTATCAAGTATCATTCAAATTGACTAAAACAGCAATTAAAAGCGAATCTAAATTGAAAAAAAATAAGATTGACGGAGATAAGAGTTATTTTTTTTTTCATACAGTAACAATGCAATAAAAAAATAACACATTTTCTGCCAAACTACTGAAAAAATCGTTGTCAAAGTATCAAGTATCAAGTATCATTCAGATTGACTAAAACAGCAATGAAAAGCAAATCTAAATTGAAAAAAAATTAAGATTAAAGGAGTAAAGAGTTTTTTTTTCATACAATAACGATGAAATTGAAAAAAAAACACATTTTCTGCCAAACTTCTGAAAAAATCATTGTCAAAATATCAAGTATCAAGTATCATTCAGATTAACTAAAACAGCAATGAAAAGCAAATCTTAATTGAAAAAAAATTAAGACTAAAGGAGTAAAGAGTTTTTTTTTAAATAAAAAATTAACACATTTTCTGCCAAACTACTGAAAAAATCGTTGTCAAAGTATCAAGTATCATTCAGATTGACTAAAACAGAAATGAAAAGCAAATCTAAATTGAAAAAAAATTAAGATTGACGGAGATAAAAGTTTTTTTTTTCATACAGTAATAATAAAATAAAAAAATAACACATTTTCTGCCAAACTACTGAAAAAAACGTTGTCAGATTATCAAGTATCATTCAAATTGACTAAAACAGCAATAAAAAGCAAATCTTAATTGAAAAAAAAATAAGATTGACGGAGATAAGAGTTTTTTTTTTTTCATACAGTAACAATGAAATAAAAAAATAACACATTTTCTGCCAATCTACTGAAAAAATCATTGTCAAAGTATTAAGTATCATTCAGATTTACTAAAACAGCAATGAAAAGCATATCTAAATTGATAAAAAATTAAGATTGATGGAGTAAAGAGTTTTTTTTTTTAAATAAAAAAATAACACATTTTCTGCCGAACTACTGAAAAAATCGTTGTCAAAGTATCAAGTATCATTTAGATTGACTAAAACAGCAATGAAAGCAAATCTTAATCGAAAAAAATTAAGATTAACGGATTTAAGAGATTTGTTTTTTTCATACAATAACAATGAAATTGAAAAAAACCACATTTTCTGCCAAACTACTGAAAAATTCGTTGTCAGAGTATCAAGTATCATTCAAATTGACTAAAACAGCAATAAAAAGCAAATCTAAATTGAAAAAAACTAAGATTGACGGAGATAAGAGATTTTTTTTTCATACAATTACGATGAAATTGAAAAAAAACACATTTTCTGCCAAACTTCTGAAAAAATCGTTGTCAAAGTATCAAGTAACAAGTATCATTCAGATTAACTAAAACAGCAATGAAAAGCAAATCTTAATTGAAAAAAAATTAAGATTAAAGGAGTAAAGAGTTTTTTTTTAAATAAAAAATTAACACATTTTCTGCCAAACTACAGAAAAAATCGTTGTCAAAGTATCAAGTATTATTCAAATTGACTAAAACAGAAATGAAAAGCAAATCTAAATTGAAAAAAAATTAAGATTAAAGGAGTAAATAGTTTTTTTTTCATACAATAACGATGAAATTGAAAAAAAAACACATTTTCTGCCAAACTTCTGAAAAAATCGTTGTCAAAGTATCAAGTAACAAGTATCATTCAGATTAACTAAAACAGCAATGAAAAGCAAATCTTAATTGAAAAAAAATTAAGACTAAAGGAGTAAAGAGTTTTTTTTTAAATAAAAAATTTACACAATTTCTGCCAAACTACTGAAAAAATCGTTGTCAAAGTATCAAGTATCATTCAGATTGACTAAAACAGCAATGAAAAGCAAATCTAAATTAAAAAAAAATTAAGATTGACGGAGATAAAAGTTTTTTTTTCATACAGTAATAATGAAATAAAAAAATAACACATTTTCTGCCAAACTACTGAAAAAAACGTTGTCAGATTATCAAGTATCATTCAAATTGACTAAAACAGCAATTAAAAGCGAATCTAAATTGAAAAAAAATAAGATTGACGGAGATAAGAGTTTTTTTTTTTTTTCATACAGTAACAATGCAATAAAAAAATAACACATTTTCTGCCAAACTACTGAAAAAATCGTTGTCAAAGTATCAAGTATCAAGTATCATTCAGATTGACTAAAACAGCAATGAAAAGCAAATCTAAATTGAAAAAAAATTAAGATTAAAGGAGTAAAGAGTTTTTTTTTCATACAATAACGATGAAATTGAAAAAAAAACACATTTTCTGCCAAACTTCTGAAAAAATCGTTGTCAAAGTATCAAGTAACAAGTATCATTCAGATTAACTAAAACAGCAATGAAAAGCAAATCTTAATTGAAAAAAAATTAAGATTAACGGAGTAAAGAGTTTTTTTTTAAATAAAAAATTAACACATTTTCTGCCAAACTACAGAAAAAATCGTTGTCAAAGTATCAAGTATCATTCGAATTGACTAAAACAGAAATGAAAAGCAAATCTAAATTGAAAAAAAATTAAGATTGACGGAGATAAGAGATTTTTTTTTCATACAATTACGATGAAATTGAAAAAAAAAACACATTTTCTGCCAAACTTCTGAAAAAATCGTTGTCAAAGTATCAAGTAACAAGTATCATTCAGATTAACTAAAACAGCAATGAAAAGCAAATCTTAATTGAAAAAAAATTAAGACTAAAGGAGTAAAGAGTTTTTTTTTAAATAAAAAATTTACACAATTTCTGCCAAACTACTGAAAAAATCGTTGTCAAAGTATCAAGTATCATTCAGATTGACTAAAACAGCAATGAAAAGCAAATCTAAATTGAAAAAAAATTAAGATTGACGGAGATAAAAGTTTTTTTTTCATACAGTAATAATGAAATAAAAAAATAACACATTTTCTGCCAAACTACTGAAAAAAACGTTGTCAGATTATCAAGTATCATTCAAATTGACTAAAACAGCAATTAAAAGCGAATCTAAATTGAAAAAAAATAAGATTGACGGAGATAAGAGTTATTTTTTTTTTCATACAGTAACAATGCAATAAAAAAATAACACATTTTCTGCCAAACTACTGAAAAAATCGTTGTCAAAGTATCAAGTATCAAGTATCATTCAGATTGACTAAAACAGCAATGAAAAGCAAATCTAAATTGAAAAAAAATTAAGATTAAAGGAGTAAAGAGTTTTTTTTTCATACAATAACGATGAAATTGAAAAAAAAACACATTTTCTGCCAAACTTCTGAAAAAATCATTGTCAAAATATCAAGTATCAAGTATCATTCAGATTAACTAAAACAGCAATGAAAAGCAAATCTTAATTGAAAAAAAATTAAGACTAAAGGAGTAAAGAGTTTTTTTTTAAATAAAAAATAACACATTTTCTGCCAAACTACTGAAAAAATCGTTGTCAAAGTATCAAGTATCATTCAGATTGACTAAAACAGAAATGAAAAGCAAATCTAAATTGAAAAAAATTAAGATTGACGGAGATAAAAGTTTTTTTTTTCATACAGTAATAATAAAATAAAAAAATAACACATTTTCTGCCAAACTACTGAAAAAAACGTTGTCAGATTATCAAGTATCATTCAAATTGACTAAAACAGCAATAAAAAGCAAATCTAAATTGAAAAAAAAATAAGATTGACGGAGATAAGAGTTTTTTTTTTTTTCATACAGTAACAATGAAATAAAAAAATAACACATTTTCTGCCAAACTACTGAAAAAATCGTTGTCAAAGTATCAAGTATCAAGTATCATTCAGATTAACTAAAACAGCAATGAAAAGCAAATCTAATTTGAAAAAAAATTAAGATTAAAGGAGTAAAGAGTTTTTTTTTCATACAATAACGATGAAATTGAAAAAAAAACACATTTTCTGCCAAACTTCTGAAAAAATCGTTGTCAAAGTATCAAGTAACAAGTATCATTCAAATTGACTAAAACAGCAATGAAAAGCAAATCTAAATCGAAAAAAAATTAAGATTGACGGAGTAAAGAGTTTTTTTTTTTAAATAAAAAAATAACACGTTTTCTGAAAAACTACTGAAAAAATCGTTGTCAGAGTATCAAGTATCAAGTATCAGGTATCATTCAGATTGACTAAAACAGCAATGAAAAGCAAATCTAAATTCAAAAAAAATTAAGATTAAAGGAGTAAAGAGTTTTTTTTTAAATAAAAAAATAACACATTTTCTGCCAAACTACTGAAAAAATCGTTGTCAGAGTATCAAGTATCAATTATCAGGTATCATTCAGATTGAGTAAAACAGCAATGAAAAGCAAATCTAAATCGAAAAAAATTAAGATTGACGGAGATAAAAGATTTTTTATTTCATACAATAACGATGAAATAAAAAAATAACACATTTTCTGCCGAACTACTGAAAAAATCGTTGTCAAAGTATCAAGTATCATTCAGATTGACTAAAACAGCAATGAAAAGCAAATCTAAATTGAAAAAAAATTAAGATTAAAGGAGTAAAGAGTTTTTTTTTTAAATTAAAAAATAACACATTTTCTGCCAAACTACTGAAAAAATTGTAGTCAAAGTATCAAGTATCATTCAGATTGACTTAACCAGCAATGAAAAGCAAATCTAAATCGAAAAAAAATTAAGATTGACGGAGTAAAGAGTTTTAAAAAAAAAAAATAAAATAACACATTTTCTGCCAAACTACTGAAAAAATCGTTGTCAGAGTATCAAGTATCAGGTATCATTCAGATTGACTAAAACAGCAATGAAAAGCAAATCTAAATCGAAAAAAAAAAGATTGACGGAAATAAAAGATTTTTTTTTTCATACAGTAACAATGAAATTGAAAAAAAAAACACATTTTCTGCCAAACTTCTGAAAAAATCGTTTTCAAAGTATCAAGTAACAAGTATCATTCAAATTGACTAAAACAGCAATGAAAAGCAAATCTAAATCGAAAAAAACTAAGATTGACGGAGATAAGAGATTTATTTTTCATACAATAACGATGAAATTGAAAAAAAAACACATTTTCTGCCAAAGTATCAATATTTATTAAAATTGACTAAAACAGCAATGAAAAGCAAATGTTAATCATAAAAAACTGAGATTGCCGGAAATACGAGATTTTTTTTTTCATACAATAACGATGAAATTGAAAAAAAAACACATTTACTGCCAAACTACTGAAAAAATCGTTGTCAAAGTATCAAGTATCAAGTATCATTCAAATTGACTAAAACAGCAATGAAAAGCAAATCTAAATCGAAAAAAAATTAAGATTGACGGAGATAAGTGTTATTTTTTTTTCATACAATAACGATGAAATTGAAAAAAAAATACATTTTTTGCCAAACTACTGAAATAATCGTTGTCAGATTATCAAGTTTCATTCAAATTGACTAAAACAGCAATGAAAAGCAAATCTAAATTGAAAAAAAATTAAGATTGAAGGAGATAAGAGTTATTTTTTTTTCATACAATAACGATGAAATAAAAAAAGAACACATTTTCTGTCAAACTACTAAAAAAAACGTTGTCAGATTATCAAGCATCATTCAAATTGACTAAAACAGCAATATACAGCATAAGAGTTATTTTTTTTTCATACAGTAACAATGAAATAAAAAAATAACACATTTTCTGCCAAACTACTGAATAAATCGATGTCAAAGTATCAAGTATCAAGTATCATTCAGAATGACTAAAACAGCAATAAAAAGTAAATATAAATTGAAAAAAATTAATATTGTCGGAGTTAAGAGTTTTGTATTCATAAAATAACGGTGAAATAAAAACATAACACATTTTCTGCCAAACTACTGAAAAAATCGTTGTCAAAGTATCAGGAATCATTCAAATTGACTAAAACAGCAATGAAAAGCAAATCTAAATCGAAAAAAAATTAAGATTGACGGAGATAAGTGTTATTTTTTTTTTCATACAATAACGATGAAATTGAAAAAAAAATACATTTTTTGCCAAACTACTGAAATAATCGTTGTCAGATTATCAAGTTTCATTCAAATTGACTAAAACAGCAATGAAAAGCAAATCTAAATTGAAAAAAAATTAAGATTAACGGAGATAATAGTTTTTTTTTTTTCATACAGTAACAATGAAATAAAAAAATATCACATTTTCTGCCAAACTACTAAAAAAAACGTTGTCAGATTAACAATTATCATTCAAATTGACTAAAACAGCAATGAAAAGCAAATCTAAATTGAAAAAAATTAAGATTAAAGGAGTAAAGAGTTTGTTTTTAAATAAAAAAATAGCACATTTTCTGCCAAACTACTGAAAAAATCGTTGTCAAAGTATCAAGTATCAAGTATCATTCAGATTGACTAAAACAGCAATGAAAAGCAAATCTAAATCGAAAAAAACTAAGATTGACGGAGATAAAAGATTTTTTTTCATAAAATAACGATGAAATAAAAATAATACAATTTCAGCAATATTATCAATATCTTAAAATATTGACTAAACCAGCAATGAAAAGCAAATCTAAATTGAAAAAACTAAGATTGACGGAGATAAGAAATTTTTTTTTTCATACAATAACGATGAAATTGAAAAAAAACACATTTTCTGCCAAAGTATCAATATCATTCAGATTGACTAAAACAGCAATGAAAAAAAAATCTTAATCGAAAAAAAAATTAAGATTAACGGATTTAAGAGATTTGTTTTTTTCATACAATAACGATGAAATTGAAAAAAACACATTTTCTGCCAAACTACTGAAAAATTCGTTGTCAAAGTATCAAGTATCATTCAAATTGACTAAAACAGCAATTAAAAGCAAATCTAAATTGAAAAAAATTAAGATTGATGGAGATAAGAGTTATTTTTTTAATTAAAAAATAACACATATTCTGCCAAACTACTGAAAAAATCGTTGTCAAAGTATCAAGTATCATTCAGATTTACTTAACCAGCAATGAAAAGCAAATCTAAATCGAAAAAAAATTAAGATTGAAGGAGTAAAGAGTTTTTTTTTTAAATAAAAAAATAACACGTTTTCTGAAAAACTACTGAAAAAATCGTTGTCAGAGTATCAAGTATCAAGTATCAGGTATCATTCAGATTGACTAAAACAGCAATGAAAAGCAAATCTAATTTGAAAAAAAATTAAGATTAAAGGAGTAAAGAGTTTTTTTTTAAATAAAAAAATAACACATTTTCTGCCAAACTACTGAAAAAATCGTTGTCAGAGTATCAAGTATCAATTATCAGGTATCATTCAGATTGACTAAAACAGCAATGAAAAGCAAATCTAAATCAAAAAAAATTAAGATTGAAGGAGATAAAAGATTTTTTATTTCATACAATAACGATGAAATAAAAAAATAACACATTTTCTGCCGAACTACTGAAAAAATCGTTGTCAAAGTATCAAGTATCATTCAGATTGACTAAAACAGCAATGAAAAGCAAATCTAAATTGAAAAAAAATTAAGATTAAAGGAGTAAAGAGTTTTTTTTTTAAATTAAAAAATAACACATTTTCTGCCAAACTACTGAAAAAATTGTAGTCAAAGTATCAAGTATCATTCAGATTGACTTAACCAGCAATGAAAAGCAAATCTAAATTGAAAAAATATAAAGATTAAAGGAGTAAAGAGTTTTAAAAAAAAAAAATAAAATAACACATTTTCTGCCAAACTACTGAAAAAATCGTTGTCAGAGTATCAAGTATCAGGTATCATTCAGATTGAATTAAACAGCAATGAAAAGCAAATCTAAATCGAAAAAAAAAAGATTGACGGAAATAAAAGATTTTTTTTTTTCATACAGTAACAATGAAATTAAAAAAAAAAACACATTTTCTGCCAAACTTCTGAAAAAATCGTTTTCAAAGTATCAGTAACAAGTATCATTCAAATTGACTAAAACAGCAATGAAAAGCAAATCTAAATCGAAAAAAACTAAGATTGACGGAGATAATAGATTTTTTTTTTCATACAATAACTATGAAATTGAAAAAAACACATTTTCTGCCAAAGTATCAATATTTATTAAAATTGACTAAAACAGCAATGAAAAGCAAATGTAAATCATAAAAAACTGAGATTGCCGGAAATACGAGATTTTTTTTTTCATACAATAACGATGAAATTGAAAAAAAAACACATTTACTGCCAAACTACTGAAAAAATCGTTGACAAAGTATCAAGTATCAAGTATCATTCAAATTGACTTAAACAGCAATGAAAAGCAAATCTAAATTGAAAAAAAATTAAGATTAACGGATTTAAAAGATTTGTTTTTTTATACAATAACTATGAAATAAAAAAATAACACATTTTCTGCCAAAGTATCAACATCTATTAAGATTGGCTTAAACAGAAATGAAAACAAATCTTAATCGAAAATAACATTAAGATTAACGGATTTAAGATATTTGTTTTTTTCATACAAAAACTATGAAATAAAAAAAACACATTTTCTGCTAAACTACTCAAAAAATCGTTATCAAAGTATCAAGTAACAAGTATCATTCAGATTGACTAAAACAGCAATAAAAAGTAAATATAAATTGAAAAAAATTAATATTGTCGGAGATAAGAGTTTTGTATTCATAAAATAACGGTGAAATAAAAACATAACACATTTTCTGCCAAACTACTGAAAAAATCGTTGTCAAAGTATCAGGAATCATTCAAATTGACTAAAACAGCAATGAAAAGCAAATCTAAATCGAAAAAAAATTAGGATTGACGGAGATAAGTGTTATTTTTTTTTTCATACAATAACGATGAAATTGAAAAAAAAATACATTTTTTGCCAAACTACTGAAATAATCGTTGTCAGATTATCAAGTATCATTCAAATTGACTAAAACAGCAATGAAAAGCAAATCTAAATTGAAAAAAAATTAAGATTGACGGAGATAAGAGTTATTTTTTTTTTCATACAATAACGATGAAATAAAAAAAGAACACATTTTCTGTCAAACTACTAAAAAAAACGTTGTCAGATTATCAAGCATCATTCAAATTGACTAAAACAGCAATATACAGCATAAGAGTTATTTTTTTTTCATACAGTAACAATGAAATAAAAAAATAACACATTTTCTGCCAAACTACTGAATAAATCGATGTCAAAGTATCAAGTATCAAGTATCATTCAGAATGACTAAAACAGCAATGAAAAGCAAAACTAAATCGAAAAAAAAATAAGATTGACGGAGATAATAGTTTTTTTTTTTTCATACAGTAACAATGAAATAAAAAAATATCACATTTTCTGCCAAACTACTAAAAAAAACGTTGTCAGATTAACAAGTATCATTCAAATTGACTAAAACAGCAATGAAAAGCATATCTAAATTGAAAAAAATTAAGATTAAAGGAGTAAAGAGTTTGTTTTTAAATAAAAAAATAACACATTTTCTGCCAAACTACTGAAAAAATCGTTGTCAAAGTATCAAGTATCAAGTATCATTCAGATTGACTAAAACAGCAATGAAAAGCAAATCTAAATCGAAAAAAACTAAGATTGACGGAGATAAAAGATTTTTTTTCATAAAATAACGATGAAATAAAAATAATACAATTTCAGCAATATTATCAATATCTTAAAATATTGACTAAACCAGCAATGAAAAGCAAATCTAAATTGAAAAAACTAAGATTGACGGAGATAAGAGATTTTTTTTTTCATACAATAACGATGAAATTGATAAAAAACACATTTTCTGCCAAAGTATCAATATCATTCAGATTGACTAAAACAGCAATGAAAAAAAAATCTTAATCGAAAAAAAATTAAGATTAACGGATTTAAGAGATTTGTTTTTTTCATACAATAACGATGAAATTGAAAAAAACACATTTTCTGCCAAACTACTGAAAAATTCGTTGTCAAAGTATCAAGTATCATTCAAATTGACTAAAACAGCAATTAAAAGCAAATCTAAATTGAAAAAAATTAAGATTGATGGAGATAAGAGTTATTTTTTTTTCATACAGTAACAATGAAATTAAAAAATTACACATTTTCTGCCAAACTACTGAAAAAATCGTTGTCAAAGTATCAAGTATCATTCAGATTGACTTAACCAGCTATGAAAAGCAAATCTAAATCGAAAAAAATTAAGATTGACGGAGATAAAAGATTTATTTTTCATACAATAACGATGAAATTGAAAAAAAAAAAAACATTTTCTGTCAAACTACTGAAAAAATCGTTTTCAAAGTATCAAGTATCATTCAAATTGACTAAAACAGCAATGAAAAGCAAATCTAAATCGAAAAAAACTAAGATTGACGGAGATAATAGATTTGTTTTTTTCATACAATAACTATGAAAAAAAAAATAACACATTTTCTGCCAAAGTATCAATATCTATTAAGATTTGCTTAAACAGAAATGAAAACAAATCTAAATCGAAAAAAAATTAAGATTAACGGATTTAAGAGATTTGTTTTTTTCACACAATAACTATGAAATAAAAAAAACACATTTTCTGCCAAACTACTCAAAAAATCGTTGTCAAAGTATCAAGTATCATTCAGATTGACTAAAACAGCAATAAAAAGTAAATATAAATGGAAAAAAATTAATATTGTCGGAGATAAGAGTTTTGTTTTCATAAAATAACGATGAAATAAAAACATAACACATTTTCTGCCAAACTACTGAAAAAATCGTTGTCAAAGTATCAAGTAACAAGTATCATTCAGATTGACTAAAACAGCAATGAAAAGCAAATCTAAATCGAAAAAAAAAAGATTGACGGAAATAAAAGATTTTTTTTTCATACAGTAACAATGAAATTGAAAAAAAAAACACATTTTCTGCCAAACTTCTGAAAAAATCGTTTTCAAAGTATCAAGTAACAAGTATCATTCAAATTGACTAAAACAGCAATGAAAAGCAAATCTAAATCGAAAAAAACTAAGATTGACGGAGATAAGAGATTTATTTTTCATACAATAACGATGAAATTGAAAAAAAAACACATTTTCTGCCAAAGTATCAATATTTATTAAAATTGACTAAAACAGCAATGAAAAGCAAATGTTAATCATAAAAAACTGAGATTGCCGGAAATACGAGATTTTTTTTTTCATACAATAACGATGAAATTGAAAAAAAAACACATTTACTGCCAAACTACTGAAAAAATCGTTGTCAAAGTATCAAGTATCAAGTATCATTCAAATTGACTAAAACAGCAATGAAAAGCAAATCTAAATCGAAAAAAAATTAAGATTGACGGAGATAAGTGTTATTTTTTTTTCATACAATAACGATGAAATTGAAAAAAAAATACATTTTTTGCCAAACTACTGAAATAATCGTTGTCAGATTATCAAGTTTCATTCAAATTGACTAAAACAGCAATGAAAAGCAAATCTAAATTGAAAAAAAATTAAGATTGAAGGAGATAAGAGTTATTTTTTTTTCATACAATAACGATGAAATAAAAAAAGAACACATTTTCTGTCAAACTACTAAAAAAAACGTTGTCAGATTATCAAGCATCATTCAAATTGACTAAAACAGCATTATACAGCATAAGAGTTATTTTTTTTTCATACAGTAACAATGAAATAAAAAAATAACACATTTTCTGCCAAACTACTGAATAAATCGATGTCAAAGTATCAAGTATCAAGTATCATTCAGAATGACTAAAACAGCAATAAAAAGTAAATATAAATTGAAAAAAATTAATATTGTCGGAGTTAAGAGTTTTGTATTCATAAAATAACGGTGAAATAAAAACATAACACATTTTCTGCCAAACTACTGAAAAAATCGTTGTCAAAGTATCAGGAATCATTCAAATTGACTAAAACAGCAATGAAAAGCAAATCTAAATCGAAAAAAAATTAAGATTGACGGAGATAAGTGTTATTTTTTTTTTCATACAATAACGATGAAATTGAAAAAAAAATACATTTTTTGCCAAACTACTGAAATAATCGTTGTCAGATTATCAAGTTTCATTCAAATTGACTAAAACAGCAATGAAAAGCAAATCTAAATTGAAAAAAAATTAAGATTAACGGAGATAATAGTTTTTTTTTTTTCATACAGTAACAATGAAATAAAAAAATATCACATTTTCTGCCAAACTACTAAAAAAAACGTTGTCAGATTAACAATTATCATTCAAATTGACTAAAACAGCACTGAAAAGCAAATCTAAATTGAAAAAAATTAAGATTAAAGGAGTAAAGAGTTTGTTTTTAAATAAAAAAATAGCACATTTTCTGCCAAACTACTGAAAAAATCGTTGTCAAAGTATCAAGTATCAAGTATCATTCAGATTGACTAAAACAGCAATGAAAAGCAAATCTAAATCGAAAAAAACTAAGATTGACGGAGATAAAAGATTTTTTTTCATAAAATAACGATGAAATAAAAATAATACAATTTCCGCAATATTATCAATATCTTAAAATATTGACTAAACCAGCAATGAAAAGCAAATCTAAATTGAAAAAACTAAGATTGACGGAGATAAGAAATTTTTTTTTTCATACAATAACGATGAAATTGAAAAAAAACACATTTTCTGCCAAAGTATCAATATCATTCAGATTGACTAAAACAGCAATGAAAAAAAAATCTTAATCGAAAAAAAAATTAAGATTAACGGATTTAAGAGATTTGTTTTTTTCATACAATAACGATGAAATTGAAAAAAACACATTTTCTGCCAAACTACTGAAAAATTCGTTGTCAAAGTATCAAGTATCATTCAAATTGACTAAAACAGCAATTAAAAGCAAATCTAAATTGAAAAAAATTAAGATTGATGGAGATAAGAGTTATTTTTTTAATTAAAAAATAACACATATTCTGCCAAACTACTGAAAAAATCGTTGTCAAAGTATCAAGTATCATTCAGATTTACTTAACCAGCAATGAAAAGCAAATCTAAATCGAAAAAAAATTAAGATTGAAGGAGTAAAGAGTTTTTTTTTTAAATAAAAAAATAACACGTTTTCTGAAAAACTACTGAAAAAATCGTTGTCAGAGTATCAAGTATCAAGTATCAGGTATCATTCAGATTGACTAAAACAGCAATGAAAAGCAAATCTAATTTGAAAAAAAATTAAGATTAAAGGAGTAAAGAGTTTTTTTTTAAATAAAAAAATAACACATTTTCTGCCAAACTACTGAAAAAATCGTTGTCAGAGTATCAAGTATCAATTATCAGGTATCATTCAGATTGACTAAAACAGCAATGAAAAGCAAATCTAAATCAAAAAAAATTAAGATTGACGGAGATAAAAGATTTTTTATTTCATACAATAACGATGAAATAAAAAAATAACACATTTTCTGCCGAACTACTGAAAAAATCGTTGTCAAAGTATCAAGTATCATTCAGATTGACTAAAACAGCAATAAAAAGCAAATCTAAATTGAAAAAAAATTAAGATTAAAGGAGTAAAGAGTTTTTTTTTTAAATTAAAAAATAACACATTTTCTGCCAAACTACTGAAAAAATTGTAGTCAAAGTATCAAGTATCATTCAGATTGACTTAACCAGCAATGAAAAGCAAATCTAAATTGAAAAAATATAAAGATTAAAGGAGTAAAGAGTTTTAAAAAAAAAAAATAAAATAACACATTTTCTGCCAAACTACTGAAAAAATCGTTGTCAGAGTATCAAGTATCAGGTATCATTCAGATTGAATTAAACAGCAATGAAAAGCAAATCTAAATCGAAAAAAAAAAGATTGACGGAAATAAAAGATTTTTTTTTTTCATACAGTAACAATGAAATTAAAAAAAAAACACATTTTCTGCCAAACTTCTGAAAAAATCGTTTTCAAAGTATCAGTAACAAGTATCATTCAAATTGACTAAAACAGCAATGAAAAGCAAATCTAAATCGAAAAAAACTAAGATTGACGGAGATAATAGATTTTTTTTTTCATACAATAACTATGAAATTGAAAAAAACACATTTTCTGCCAAAGTATCAATATTTATTAAAATTGACTAAAACAGCAATGAAAAGCAAATGTAAATCATAAAAAACTGAGATTGCCGGAAATACGAGATTTTTTTTTTCATACAATAACGATGAAATTGAAAAAAAAACACATTTACTGCCAAACTACTGAAAAAATCGTTGACAAAGTATCAAGTATCATTCAAATTGACTTAAACAGCAATGAAAAGCAAATCTAAATTGAAAAAAAATTAAGATTAACGGATTTAAAAGATTTGTTTTTTTATACAATAACTATGAAATAAAAAAAATAACACATTTTCTGCCAAAGTATCAACATCTATTAAGATTGGCTTAAACAGAAATGAAAACAAATATTAATCGAAAATAACATTAAGATTAACGGATTTAAGATATTTGTTTTTTTCATACAAAAACTATGAAATAAAAAAAACACATTTTCTGCTAAACTACTCAAAAAATCGTTATCAAAGTATCAAGTAACAAGTATCATTCAGATTGACTAAAACAGCAATAAAAAGTAAATATAAATTGAAAAAAATTAATATTGTCGGAGATAAGAGTTTTGTATTCATAAAATAACGGTGAAATAAAAACATAACACATTTTCTGCCAAACTACTGAAAAAATCGTTGTCAAAGTATCAGGAATCATTCAAATTGACTAAAACAGCAATGAAAAGCAAATCTAAATCGAAAAAAAATTAGGATTGACGGAGATAAGTGTTATTTTTTTTTTCATACAATAACGATGAAATTGAAAAAAAAAATACATTTTTTGCCAAACTACTGAAATAATCGTTGTCAGATTATCAAGTATCATTCAAATTGACTAAAACAGCAATGAAAAGCAAATCTAAATTGAAAAAAAATTAAGATTGACGGAGATAAGAGTTTTTTTTTTTTTCATACAATAACGATGAAATAAAAAAAGAACACATTTTCTGTCAAACTACTAAAAAAAACGTTGTCAGATTATCAAGCATCATTCAAATTGACTAAAACAGCAATATACAGCATAAGAGTTATTTTTTTTTCATACAGTAACAATGAAATAAAAAAATAGCACATTTTCTGCCAAACTACTGAATAAATCGATGTCAAAGTATCAAGTATCAAGTATCATTCAGAATGACTAAAACAGCAATGAAAAGCAAAACTAAATCGAAAAAAAAATAAGATTGACGGAGATAATAGTTTTTTTTTTTTCATACAGTAACAATGAAATAAAAAAATATCACATTTTCTGCCAAACTACTAAAAAAAACGTTGTCAGATTAACAAGTATCATTCAAATTGACTAAAACAGCAATGAAAAGCAAATCTAAATTGAAAAAAATTAAGATTAAAGGAGTAAAGAGTTTGTTTTTAAATAAAAAAATAACACATTTTCTGCCAAACTACTGAAAAAATCGTTGTCAAAGTATCAAGTATCAAGTATCATTCAGATTGACTAAAACAGCAATGAAAAGCAAATCTAAATCGAAAAAAACTAAGATTGACGGAGATAAAAGATTTTTTTTCATAAAATAACGATGAAATAAAAATAATACAATTTCAGCAATATTATCAATATCTTAAAATATTGACTAAACCAGCAATGAAAAGCAAATCTAAATTGAAAAAACTAAGATTGACGGAGATAAGAGATTTTTTTTTTCATACAATAACGATGAAATTGATAAAAAACACATTTTCTGCCAAAGTATCAATATCATTCAGATTGACTAAAACAGCAATGAAAAAAAAATCTTAATCGAAAAAAAATTAAGATTAACGGATTTAAGAGATTTGTTTTTTTCATACAGTAACAATGAAATTAAAAAATTACACATTTTCTGCCAAACTACTGAAAAAATCGTTGTCAAAGTATCAAGTATCATTCAGATTGACTTAACCAGCTATGAAAAGCAAATCTAAATCGAAAAAAACTAAGATTGACGGAGATAATAGATTTGTTTTTTTCATACAATAACTATGAAAAAAAAAATAACACATTTTCTGCCAAAGTATCAATATCTATTAAGATTTGCTTAAACAGAAATGAAAACAAATCTAAATCGAAAAAAAATTAAGATTAACGGATTTAAGAGATTTGTTTTTTTCACACAATAACTATGAAATAAAAAAAACACATTTTCTGCCAAACTACTCAAAAAATCGTTGTCAAAGTATCAAGTATCATTCAGATTGACTAAAACAGCAATAAAAAGTAAATATAAATGGAAAAAAATTAATATTGTCGGAGATAAGAGTTTTGTTTTCATAAAATAACGATGAAATAAAAACATAACACATTTTCTGCCAAACTACTGAAAAAATCGTTGTCAAAGTATCAAGTAACAAGTATCATTCAGATTGACTAAAACAGCAATGAAAAGCAAATCTAAATCGAAAAAAAATTATGATTGTCGGAGTAAAGAGTTATTTTTTTTTCATACAGTAACAATTAAATAAAAAAATAACACATTTTCTGCCAAACTACTGAAAAAATCGTTGTCAAAGTATCAAGTATCATTCAGATTGACTAAAACAGCAATGAAAAGCAAATCTAAATTGAAAAAAATTATGATTGTCGGAGTAAAGAGTTTTTATTTTTAAATAAAAAAATAACACATTTTCTGAAAAACTACTGAAAAAATCGTTGTCAAAGTATCAAGTATCATTCAGATTGACTAAAACAGCAATGAAAAGCAAATCTAAATTGATAAAAAATTATTATTGTCGGAGTAAAGAATTTTTATTTCTAAATAAAAAAATAACACATTTTCTGAAAAACTACTGAAAAAATCGTTGTCAAAGTATCAAGTATCATTCAAATTGTCTAAAACAGCAATGAAAAGCAAATCTAAATCGAAGAAAAATTAAGATTGACGGAGATAAGAGATTTATTTTTCATACAATAACGATGAAATTGAAAAAAAAACACATTTTCTGCCAAACTACTGAAAAAATCGTTGTCAAAGTATCAAGTATCAAGTATCATTTAAATTGACTAAAACAGCAATGAAAAGCAAATCTAAATTGAAAAAAAATTATGATTGTCGGAGTAAAGAGTTATTTTTTTTTTCATACAGTAACAATGAAATAAAAAAATAACACATTTTCTGCCAAACTACTGAAAAAATCGTTGTCAAAGTATCAAGTATCATTCAGATTGACTAAAACAGCAATGAAAAGCAAATCTAAATTGATAAAAAATTATGATTGTCGGAGTAAAGAGTTTTTATTTTTAAATAAAAAAATAACACATTTTCTGAAAAACTACTGAAAAAATCGTTGTCAAAGTATCAAGTATCATTCAGATTGACTAAAACAGCAATGAAAAGCAAATCTAAATTGATAAAAAATTATGATTGTCGGAATAAAGAGTTTTTATTTTTAAATAAAAAAATAACACATTTTCCGAAAAACTACTGAAAAAATCGTTGTCAAAGTATCAAGTATCATTCAGATTGACTAAAACAGCAATGAAAAGCAAATCTAAATCGAAAAAAACTAAGATTGACGGAGATAAGAGATTTATTTTTCATACAATAACGATGAAATTGAAAAAAAAACACATTTTCTGCCAAACTACTGAAAAAATCGTTGTCAAAGTATCAAGTATCATTCAAATTGACTAAAACAGCAATGAAAAGCAAATCTAAATTGAAAAAAAATTAAGATTGACCGAGATAAGAGTTATTTTTATTTTCATACAATAACGATGAAATTGAAAAAAAAACACATTTTCTGCAAAACTACTACTGAAAAAATCGTTGTCAAAGTATCAAGTATCATTCAAATTGACTAAAACAGCAATGAAAAGCAAATCTAAATTGAAAAAAACTAAGATTGACGGAGATAAGAGTTTTTTTTTTCATACAGTAACAATGAAATAAAAAAATAACACATTTTCTGCCAAACTACTGAAAAAATCGTTGTCAAAGTATCAAGTATCATTCAAATTGACTAAAACAGCAATGAAAAGCAAATCTAAATTGAAAAAAACTAAGATTGACGGAGATAAGAGTTTTTTTTTTCATACAGTAACAATGAAATAAAAAAATAACACATTTTCTGCCAAACTACTGAAAAAGTCGTTGTCAAAGTATCAAGTATCATTCAAATTGACTAAAACAGCAATGAAAAGCAAATCTAAATTGAAAAAAACTAAGATTGACGGAGATAAGAGTTTTTTTTTTCATACAGTAACAATGAAATAAAAAAATAACACATTTTCTGCCAAACTACTGAAAAAGTCGTTGTCAAAGTATCAAGTATCAAGTATCATTCAGATTGACTAAAACAGCAATGAAAAGCAAAACTAAATTGAAAAAAAATTAAGATTGACGGAGATAAGAGTTATTTTTATTTTCATACAGTAACAATGAAATAAAAAAATAACACATTTTCTGCCAAACTACTGAAAAAATCGTTGTCAAAGTATCAAGTATCATTCAAATTGACTAAAACAGCAATGAAAAGCAAATCTAAATTGAAAAAAAATTAAGATTGTCGGATTAAAGAGTTTTTATTTTTAAATAAAAAAATAACACATTTTCTGAAAAACTACTGAAAAAATCGTTGTCAAAGTATCAAGTATCATTCAGATTGACTAAAACAGCAATGAAAAGCAAATCTAAATCGAAAAAAACTAAGATTGACGGAGATAAGAGATTTATTTTTCATACAATAACGATGAAATTGAAAAAAAAACACATTTTCTGCCAAACTACTGAAAAAATCGTTGTCAAAGTATCAAGTATCAAGTATCATTCAAATTGACTAAAACAGCAATGAAAAGCAAATCTAAATTGAAAAAAAATTAAGATTGACGGAGATAAGAGATATTTTTTTTCATACAGTGACGATGAAATAAAAAAATAACACATTTTCTGCCAAACTACTTAAAAAATCGTTGTCAAAGTATCAAGTATCATTCAGATTGACTAAAACAGCAATGAAAAGCAAATCTAAATTGATAAAAAATTATGATTGGCGGAGTAAAGAGTTTTTATTTTTAAATAAAAGAATAACACATTTTCTAAAAAACTACTGAAAAAATCGTTGTCAAAGTATCAAGTATCATTCAAATTGACTAAAACAGCAATGAAAGCAAATCTTAATCGAAAAAAACTAAGATTGACGGAGATAAGAGATTTATTTTTCATACAATAACGATGAAATTGAAAAAAAAACACATTTTCTGCCAAACTACTGAAAAAATCGTTGTCAAAGTATCAAGTATCATTCAAATTGACTAAAACAGCAATGAAAAGCAAATCTAAATTGAAAAAAAATTAAGATTGACGGAGATAAGAGTTATTTTTTTTCATACAGTGACGATGAAATAAAAAAATAGCACATTTTCTGCCAAACTACTGAAAAAATCGTTGTCAGAGTATCAAGTATCAAGTATCATTCAGATTGACTAAAACAGCAATGAAAAGCAAAACTAAATTGAAAAAAAATTAAGATTGACGGAGATAAGAGTTATTTTTATTTTCATACAGTAACAATGAAATAAAAAAAATAACACATTTTCTGCCAAACTACTGAAAAAATCGTTGTCAAAGTATCAAGTATCATTCAAATTGACTAAAACAGCAATGAAAAGCAAATCTAAATCGAAAAAAACTAAGATTGACGGAGATAAGAGATTTATTTTTCATACAATAACGATGAAATTGAAAAAAAAATAACACATTTTCTGCCAAACTACTGAAAAAATCGTTGTCAAAGTATCAAGTATCATTCAAATTGACTAAAACAGCAATGAAAAGCAAATCTAAATTGAAAAAAAATTAAGATTGACGGAGATAAGAGTTATTTTTTTTCATACAGTGACGATGAAATAAAAAAATAACACATTTTCTGCCAAACTACTGAAAAAATCGTTGTCAGAGTATCAAGTATCAAGTATCATTCAGATTGACTAAAACAGCAATGAAAAGCAAAACTAAATTGAAAAAAAATTAAGATTGACGGAGATAAGAGTTATTTTTATTTTCATACAGTAACAATGAAATAAAAAAATAACACATTTTCTGCCAAACTACTGAAAAAGACGTTGTCAGATTATCAAGTATCATTCAAATTGACTAAAACAGCAATGAAAAGCAAATCTAAATTGAAAAAAACTAAGATTGACGGAGATAAGAGTTTTTTTTTTCATACAGTAACAATGAAATAAAAAAATAACACATTTTCTGCCAAACTAAAAGTATCAAGTATCATTCAGATTGACTAAAACAGAAATGAAAAGCAAATCTAAATTGAAAAAAAATTAAGATTGACGGAGATAAGAGTTTTTTTTTTTCATACAATAACGATGAAATAAAAAAATAACACATTTTCTGCCAAACTACTGAAAAAATCGTTGTCAAAGTATCAAGTATCAAGTATCATTCAGATTGACTAAAACTGCAATGAAAAGCAAAACTAAATTGAAAAAAAATTAAGATTGACGGAGATAAGAGTTTTTTTTTTTCATACAGTAACAATGAAATAAAAAAATAACACATTTTCTGCCAAACTACTGAAAAAATCGTTGTCAAAGTATCAAGTAACAAGTATCATTCAGATGGACTAAAACAGCAATGAAAAGCAAATCTAAATTGATAAAAAATTATGATTGTCGGAATAAAGAGTTTTTATTTTTAAATAAAAGAATAACACATTTTCTGCCAAACTACTGAAAAAGACGTTGTCAGATTATCAAGTATCATTCAAATTGACTAAAACAGCAATGAAAAGCAAATCTAAATTGAAAAAAACTAAGATTGACGGAGATAAGAGTTTTTTTTTTCATACAGTAACAATGAAATAAAAAAATAACACATTTTCTGCCAAACTAAAAGTATCAAGTATCATTCAGATTGACTAAAACAGAAATGAAAAGCAAATCTAAATTGAAAAAAAATTAAGATTGGCGGAGATAAGAGTTTTTTTTTTTCATACAATAACGATGAAATAAAAAAATAACACATTTTCTGCCAAATTACTGAAAAAATCGTTGTCAAAGTATCAAGTATCAAGTATCATTCAGATTGACTAAAACTGCAATGAAAAGCAAAACTAAATTGAAAAAAAATTAAGATTGACGGAGATAAGAGTTTTTTTTTTTCATACAGTAACAATGAAATAAAAAAATAACACATTTTCTGCCAAACTACTGAAAAAATCGTTGTCAAAGTATCAAGTATCAAGTATCATTCAGATTGACTAAAACTGCAATGAAAAGCAAAACTAAATTGAAAAAAAAAAGATTGACGGAGATAAGAGATTTTTTTTTTCGATTAATAACGATGAAATTGAAAAATAATATATTTTCTGCCAAACTACTGAAAAAATCGTTGTCAAAGTATCAAGTATCATTTAAATTGACTAAAACAGCAATGAAAAGCAAATCTAAATTGAAAAAAAATTAAGATTGACGGAGATAAGAGTTATTTTTTTTTCATACAGTAACAATGAAATAAAAAAATAACACATTTTCTGCCAAACTACTGAAAAAATCGTTGTCAAAGTATCAAGTATCATTCAGATTGACTAAAACAGCAATGAAAAGCAAATCTAAATTGATAAAAAATTATGATTGTCGGAATAAAGAGTTTTTATTTTTAAATAAAAGAATAACACATTTTCTAAAAACTACTGAAAAAATCGTTGTCAAAGTATCAAGTATCATTCAAATTGACTAAAACAGCAATGAAAAGCAAATCTAAATCGAAAAAAACTTAGATTGACGGAGATAAGAGATTTATTTTTCATACAATAACGATGAAATTGAAAAAAAAACACATTTTCTGCCAAACTACTGAAAAAATCGTTGTCAAAGTATCAAGTATCATTCAAATTGACTAAAACAGCAATGAAAAGCAAATCTAAATTGAAAAAAAATTAAGATTGACGGAGATAAGAGATATTTTTTTTCATACAGTGACGATGAAATAAAAAAATAACACATTTTCTGCCAAACTACTTAAAAAATCGTTGTCAAAGTATCAAGTATCATTCAGATTGACTAAAACAGCAATGAAAAGCAAATCTAAATTGATAAAAAATTATGATTGTCGGAGTAAAGAGTTTTTATTTTTAAATAAAAGAATAACACATTTTCTAAAAAACTACTGAAAAAATCGTTGTCAAAGTATCAAGTATCATTCAAATTGACTAAAACAGCAATGAAAAGCAAATCTAAATTGAAAAAAAATTAAGATTGACGGAGATAAGAGTTATTTTTTTTCATACAGTGACGATGAAATAAAAAAATAACACATTTTCTGCCAAACTACTGAAAAAATCGTTGTCAGAGTATCAAGTATCAAGTATCATTCAGATTGACTAAAACAGCAATGAAAAGCAAAACTAAATTGAAAAAAAATTAAGATTGACGGAGATAAGAGTTATTTTTATTTTCATACAGTAACAATGAAATAAAAAAATAACACATTTTCTGCCAAACTACTGAAAAAGACGTTGTCAGATTATCAAGTATCATTCAAATTGACTAAAACAGCAATGAAAAGCAAATCTAAATTGAAAAAAACTAAGATTGACGGAGATAAGAGTTTTTTTTATCATACAGTAACAATGAAATAAAAAAATAACACATTTTCTGCCAAACTAAAAGTATCAAGTATCATTCAGATTGACTAAAACAGAAATGAAAAGCAAATCTAAATTGAAAAAAAATTAAGATTGACGGAGATAAGAGTTTTTTTTTTTCATACAATAACGATGAAATAAAAAAATAACACATTTTCTGCCAAACTACTGAAAAAATCGTTGTCAAAGTATCAAGTATCAAGTATTCTTCAGATTGACTAAAACTGCAATGAAAAGCAAAACTAAATTGAAAAAAAATTAAGATTGACGGAGATAAGAGTTTTTTTTTTCATACAGTAACAATGAAATAAAAAAATAACACATTTTCTGCCAAACTACTGAAAAAATCGTTGTCAAAGTATCAAGTAACAAGTATCATTCAGATGGACTAAAACAGCAATGAAAAGCAACTCTAAATAGAAAAAAAAAAGATTGACGGAGATAAGAGATTTTTTTTTTCGATTAATAACGATGAAATTGAAAAATAATATATTTTCTGCCAAACTACTGAAAAAATCGTTGTCAAAGTATCAAGTATCAAGTATCATTTAA
The DNA here is from genome assembly GCA_961205885.1 of Ptychoptera albimana. Classification (NCBI taxonomy): domain Eukaryota; kingdom Metazoa; phylum Arthropoda; class Insecta; order Diptera; family Ptychopteridae; genus Ptychoptera; species Ptychoptera albimana. The sequence goes on from OY540801.1 coordinate 48,733,156, forward strand.
ATTGACTAAAACAGCAATGAAAAGCAAATCTAAATTGAAAAAAAATTAAGATTGACGGAGATAAGAGTTATTTTTTTTTCATACAGTAACAATGAAATAAAAAAATAACACATTTTCTGCCAAACTACTGAAAAAATCGTTGTCAAAGTATCAAGTATCATTCAGATTGACTAAAACAGCAATGAAAAGCAAATCTAAATTGATAAAAAATTATGATTGTCGGAATAAAGAGTTTTTATTTTTAAATAAAAGAATAACACATTTTCTAAAAACTACTGAAAAAATCGTTGTCAAAGTATCAAGTATCATTCAAATTGACTAAAACAGCAATGAAAAGCAAATCTAAATCGAAAAAAACTTAGATTGACGGAGATAAGAGATTTATTTTTCATACAATAACGATGAAATTGAAAAAAAAACACATTTTCTGCCAAACTACTGAAAAAATCGTTGTCAAAGTATCAAGTATCAAGTATCATTCAAATTGACTAAAACAGCAATGAAAAGCAAATCTAAATTGAAAAAAAATTAAGATTGACGGAGATAAGAGATATTTTTTTTCATACAGTGACGATGAAATAAAAAAATAACACATTTTCTGCCAAACTACTTAAAAAATCGTTGTCAAAGTATCAAGTATCATTCAGATTGACTAAAACAGCAATGAAAAGCAAATCTAAATTGATAAAAAATTATGATTGTCGGAGTAAAGAGTTTTTATTTTTAAATAAAAGAATAACACATTTTCTAAAAAACTACTGAAAAAATCGTTGTCAAAGTATCAAGTATCATTCAAATTGACTAAAACAGCAATGAAAAGCAAATCTAAATCGAAAAAAACTTAGATTGACGGAGATAAGAGATTTATTTTTCATACAATAACGATGAAATTGAAAAAAAAACACATTTTCTGCCAAACTACTGAAAAAATCGTTGTCAAAGTATCAAGTATCATTCAAATTGACTAAAACAGCAATGAAAAGCAAATCTAAATTGAAAAAAAATTAAGATTGACGGAGATAAGAGTTATTTTTTTTCAAACAGTGACGATGAAATAAAAAAATAACACATTTTCTGCCAAACTACTGAAAAAATCGTTGTCAGAGTATCAAGTATCAAGTATCATTCAAATTGACTAAAACAGCAATGAAAAGCAAAACTAAATTGAAAAAAAATTAAGATTGACGGAGATAAGAGTTATTTTTATTTTCATACAGTAACAATGAAATAAAAAAATAACACATTTTCTGCCAAACTACTGAAAAAGACGTTGTCAGATTATCAAGTATCATTCAAATTGACTAAAACAGCAATGAAAAGCAAATCTAAATTGAAAAAAACTAAGATTGACGGAGATAAGAGTTTTTTTTTTTCATACAGTAACAATGAAATAAAAAAATAACACATTTTCTGCCAAACTACTGAAAAAGTCGTTGTCAAAGTATCAAGTATCATTCAGATTGACTAAAACAGAAATGAAAAGCAAATCTAAATTGAAAAAAAATTAAGATTGACGGAGATAAGAGTTTTTTTTTTTCATACAATAACGATGAAATAAAAAAATAACACATTTTCTGCCAAACTACTGAAAAAATCGTTGTCAAAGTATCAAGTATCAAGTATCATTCAGATTGACTAAAACTGCAATGAAAAGCAAAACTAAATTGAAAAAAAATTAAGATTGACGGAGATAAGAGTTATTTTTTTTTCATACAGTAACAATGAAATAAAAAAATAACACATTTTCTGCCAAACTACTGAAAAAATCGTTGTCAAAGTATCAAGTAACAAGTATCATTCAGATTGACTAAAACAGCAATGAAAAGCAACTCTAAATCGAAAAAAAAAAGATTGACGGAGATAAGAGATTTTTTTTTTCGATTAATAACGATGAAATTGAAAAATAATATATTTTCTGCCAAACTACTGTAAAAATCGTTGTCAAAGTATCAAGTATCAAGTATCATTTAAATTGACTAAAACAGCAATGAAAAGCAAATCTAAATTGAAAAAAAATTAAGATTGACGGAGATAAGAGTTATTTTTTTTTCATACAGTAACAATGAAATAAAAAAATAACACATTTTCTGCCAAACTACTGAAAAAATCGTTGTCAAAGTATCAAATATCATTCAGATTGACTAAAACAGCAATGAAAAGCAAATCTAAATTGATAAAAAATTATGATTGTCGGAGTAAAGAGTTTTTATTTTTAAATAAAAGAATAACACATTTTCTAAAAAACTACTGAAAAAATCGTTGTCAAAGTATCAAGTATCATTCAAATTGACTAAAACAGCAATGAAAAGCAAATCTAAATCGAAAAAAACTTAGATTGACGGAGATAAGAGATTTATTTTTCATACAATAACGATGAAATTGAAAAAAAAAACACATTTTCTGCCAAACTACTGAAAAAATCGTTGTCAAAGTATCAAGTATCAAGTATCATTCAAATTGACTAAAACAGCAATGAAAAGCAAATCTAAATTGAAAAAAAATTAAGATTGACGGAGATAAGAGTTATTTTTTTTCATAAAGTGACGATGAAATAAAAAAATAACACATTTTCTGCCAAACTACTGAAAAAATCGTTGTCAGAGTATCAAGTATCAAGTATCATTCAGATTGACTAAAACAGCAATGAAAAGCAAAACTAAATTGAAAAAAAATTAAGATTGACGGAGATAAGAGTTATTTTTATTTTCATACAGTAACAATGAAATAAAAAAATAACACATTTTCTGCCAAACTACTGAAAAAAACGTTGTCAGATTATCAAGTATCATTCAAATTGACTAAAACAGCAATGAATAGCAAATCTAAATTGAAAAAAACTAAGATTGACGGAGATAAGCGTTTTTTTTTTCATACAGTAACAATCAGTATCAACATCCATCGGTGCAGCTATGCAGTCATAAAGCAAAAATTTTTTTTTTTTCTTTTGTGAGTGAAAAAAGTGAAAATAAGCAAGTATAGTTTTCTAAATAATAACTCGAAAATGGTTATACCCTTAAAATAAGTAAATATTAAGTGAAATTTAAGTTATTATTGTGTTACAGAAAACTGTGTAACTATTTAAAAACAATAAATATTAAAAAAAAAAAAAAAATTGACATTTCATAATTAAAAAATTTAGATATAAAAATAATCCACGTCATATACTGGATTATTCAGTGTCAACTTTAATTACAGTACTTTATGCTAATTAGTTCAATTGTTTAATTGCGTTAATTAGCGACAAAGCTACTTTGTAATAGATGGCACTACCAATGATAAAATAGATAAATTAATAATTATTTTATTTTATTTTATTAAAATTATTTTTGTCACACTGCTAAATTAGTGCAATGTTCATTATTCATAATAAAAAAACCTCTTCAGATTCAGAGGGTGAAAAAAGTACCTCATCATCAAGTACCTTTAAGAGGTGTTCTAAACTAAGTAGAACTCCTCCGCTCATAATTCGTAAAAGTATTTTAGAAAATAAAAATAAAACTGAGGACACATTTATGATGTCGGACTCATCAGACCAAAGCCACAAAGTACATAAGACAATAATGGTACCAACCGTAGATCCTGCGATAAGTATCATACCTGTCTCGAAAGAAATTCAAAGTACAAAACAGATAGAAGAAAAACTAAATTCCGTAGAGAAAGAGAGAGATAATCTTGCTTCCATGATCAAGAACTTAGAAACAAGAATCCTTGAATTAGAGAAAAAACTAGAAGAAACAAATAAAAAACCAACATACGAGACAGGCTCAGATGAGTTAGCCAGAGAGCACGCACAATTGTCCAATAAAGCAAAAGCAAATAAAAAAAGGAGAATGTACAAATCCCCAAAAATAGTGTCACCAGAAAATACCACCAGCCAGTGCGATGATCTGGCAATAATTGAAAAAAGCAATATTGAATTATTGAAAACAACTAATAAACCAGAGGTACCTTCAAGAGTGGAATATTTCACTGATGAAGACGAACTAGCAAAAGAAACTGAATGGATCCGAGTTTCTTCAGCCAACAAAAAGAGGAAAACGTCCTTAATCCTACAACATCAACCACAGACACGGGAAATTCAGGGTAAACCAGTTTATGTATCAAAAAAGACACTACAACCACCGCCTATAATTCTTGAAAGCATCAAAAACTTCAACGAATTGTATGATATATTAAAGGACAACCTTAAAAATGAACCATATAGTGCAAAATTAATTGGAAAAGATAATTTAAAAATTAATGTCCAAAGTGAAAGCTCTTACAGGCAGTTAATTAAATTAATCGAAACAAAGAATTGGGTATGGCATTCATACGAAAACAAACAAAATCGGCCAATTAGAGTTATGGCCAAAAATCTGCACCACACTTGTGACGCAGCCAAAGTTATACTAGACCTTAAAAATAAGGGTCTGAAAATTATAAGTGCCACTAATAAGTTAAGCTGGCGCAACAAACAGCCAATGGATATGTTTGTATTATCATTCGAAGGGGATGAAAATATAAACAAAATCTATGAAATAAAAAATGTCTTAAACTTTAAGGTTATAATAGAACCGTTAAAAAATCTTAATCTCATTCCACAGTGTAAGAAATGTCAAGGATATGGACACACACAAAATTATTGCGGAAGAGAACCAAGATGTGTGAAGTGCGCAGGAAAGCATCTCACACAAGAATGCAAAAAGCCAAGTTCAGCTTCTCCAAAATGCGTTCACTGTGGAGAAACCCACCCTGCCAACTATAGAGGATGTGTTGTCGCTAAGCAACTACAAAAAATAAGAAATAAGAAGGTGCAAAGCACTGCAATTAAAGACGGAAACCCAACCTTAAAAGAGGTAAATTCGAAAAAAATACAAAATGAAAAAAACTTACAAAAAACGATTCCTTTAAATCAAAAACCTGATAGTAATAAATTGCAATCTTCGAATAGTGAACAATTATTATTTTCGCAAGTAGTATCAGGCTTCAAACCAGCAAAAGTTGAAAAAAAAACTACTGAAGATTTGCAGCAAACTCTTCAACTAATCCTGACCAAACTTAACAAACAGGAAGTTATTATTAATAAAGTCATCAAACGAATGACTAAAATAGAAGCCAATAGCAGCAGAACTCGCTATATAAAATAAAAAGTTATGACCAGATTCCTAAAAATTTTTTCTTGGAACTCTAATGGACTGCTACGACATCAGCATGAACTGCAAGCAGTCCTCGACATAGAAAAAATAGACGTGTGTTTAATATCCGAAACTCACTTTACTAAACAGTCATATATCAGATTCAAGGGATACAAAGTATACCACACAATTCATCCAGATAACTCTGCTAGAGGGGGATCTGCAATCATAATAAAAGAGACCATTCATCATAACGAAATGCCAGACCATAGCACACAAGACATACAATCAACAGCTGTAGAAATAAAAACAAACAGATATCCTTTTCTTGTAGCTTCAATATATTCTCCACCGAGGCATAATATCAAGAAGGACCAGTACATAGAATTCTTACAAAAACAAGGACATAGATTCATAATTGGTGGTGACTTCAACGCTAAAAATACATACTGGGGTTCAAGACTTACCACGCCCAAAGGAAAAGAATTACTTAATGCAATTAATGAAGTTGGATGCCATGCGATATCAACAGGAAAACCTACATATTGGCCTTCTGATAGACAAAAGATACCTGATCTTATCGATTTCTTTTTATTAAAAAACATCTCTCCCAATTATGTAACTATAGAAGAAGGGAGTGATTTAAACTCAGATCATTCCCCGATTCTTCTTACAGTAAAAGACAAAATAACAGAAATTGAAAAAAATCCAATGCTAGTAAATCAACATACAGATTGGGAGGGCTTCCAATATGAAGTTTCAGAAATGATTGATTTTAAAGATTCAATCAAAAGTATAGATCAACTAGATCTAGAGGCAGAGAAGTTTATTGTTATTCTTCAACAAGCAGCTTGGAATAATTCTCCACCAATGAAAAATAATACGAAAAGTACCAGGTATCCGAAACAAATTGTAGATCTTATAGCCGAAAAACGTAAAATTAGGAAAAAATGGCAGCTAAGTAGATTTCCTGAATACGAAAATAAAATTAACAATCTTTCACAACGTATTACAAGAGAAATAAAAAAATACAAGAATAACACCTTTAATGCATTTCTTGAAGGATTATCAAATAAAAAAAATACTAGCTACTCTCTATGGAAGGCCACAAAAAACCTTAAAAGGCCAAATTCACAAATATCACCAATAAGAGACAATGAAGGAGGATGGGCAAGAACTAGTGAACAAAAAGTTGAACTTTTTGCAACACATCTAGAAAACATATTTCAACCAAATAATGGAGAAGAGATTCTACCAGCATTAACAAAACACCATGAAACGGGAACTATTAAATTAACATCTCCTACTGAAGTCAATAAAGAAATAAAAAATTAAATTAAGTCTAAAAAATCACCAGGATACGATCTAATTACTGGTGAAATACTAAAAAAACTACCAAAGAAAGCTGTAATAAAACTAACTAACATAATAAATGCTGCATTTAGACTTAAGTATGTACCATCATCCTGGAAATGTGCGGAAGTAATTATGATATTAAAACCAGGAAAACCATCCCAAGAAAAAACATCATACAGGCCAATTTCACTATTGCCAGTTATTTCCAAATTATTTGAAAAAATACTCTTAAAAAGGATTAAACCAATAATAGAAAAAAATAAGATAATCCCAGACCATCAATTTGGATTTCGAGAAAAGCACTCGACAATCGATCAGGTCCATAGAATCACAAATCTTATCGAAAAAACACTGGAAGAGAAAAAAATTTGCTCATCAATATTTCTAGATGTTGCACAAGCATTCGACAAAGTCTGGCATGAAGGATTAATTTTTAAACTTAAAACAATCCTACCTGCACAGTACTCAGAAATATTACAATCTTTTATCACCAATCGATATTTTAGAATAAAACATGATAATGTTTACTCTGAATTAAAAGAAATAAGAGCAGGGGTACCACAGGGAAGTGTGTTGGGTCCAGTCCTTTACCTACTATACACACATGACTTACCTGAGCTTGGAGATAACACTATTGCTACATTTGCTGATGATACATCAATATTGGCAACTGGAAAAAACAATGAAGATGCAGCTGAAAAACTACAATCTGCAATCACAGAAATATTCAATTGGACAAAAAAATGGCGTATCAAACTGAACGAAGCTAAATCAACTTACATTAACTTTACTAATAAAAAAATATCATACATCCCGGTATAACACATTTTCTAAAAACTACTGAAAAAATCGTTGTCAAAGTATCAAGTATCATTCAAATTGACTAAAACAGCAATGAAAAGCAAATCTAAATCGAAAAAAACTTAGATTGACGGAGATAAGAGATTTATTTTTCATACAATAACGATGAAATTGAAAAAAAAACACATTTTCTGCCAAACTACTGAAAAAATCGTTGTCAAAGTATCAAGTATCATTCAAATTGACTAAAACAGCAATGAAAAGCAAATCTAAATTGAAAAAAAATTAAGATTGACGGAGATAAGAGATATTTTTTTTCATACAGTGACGATGAAATAAAAAAATAACACATTTTCTGCCAAACTACTTAAAAAATCGTTGTCAAAGTATCAAGTATCATTCAGATTGACTAAAACAGCAATGAAAAGCAAATCTAAATTGAAAAAAAATTATGATTGTCGGAGTAAAGAGTTTTTATTTTTAAATAAAAGAATAACACATTTTCTAAAAAACTACTGAAAAAATCGTTGTCAAAGTATCAAGTATCATTCAAATTGACTAAAACAGCAATGAAAAGCAAATCTAAATTGAAAAAAAATTAAGATTGACGGAGATAAGAGTTATTTTTTTTCATACAGTGACGATGAAATAAAAAAATAACACATTTTCTGCCAAACTACTGAAAAAATCGTTGTCAGAGTATCAAGTATCAAGTATCATTCAGATTGACTAAAACAGCAATGAAAAGCAAAACTAAATTGAAAAAAAATTAAGATTGACGGAGATAAGAGTTATTTTTATTTTCATACAGTAACAATGAAATAAAAAAATAACACATTTTCTGCCAAACTACTGAAAAAGACGTTGTCAGATTATCAAGTATCATTCAAATTGACTAAAACAGCAATGAAAAGCAAATCTAAATTGAAAAAAACTAAGATTGACGGAGATAAGAGTTTTTTTTATCATACAGTAACAATGAAATAAAAAAATAACACATTTTCTGCCAAACTAAAAGTATCAAGTATCATTCAGATTGACTAAAACAGAAATGAAAAGCAAATCTAAATTGAAAAAAAATTAAGATTGACGGAGATAAGAGTTTTTTTTTTTCATACAATAACGATGAAATAAAAAAATAACACATTTTCTGCCAAACTACTGAAAAAATCGTTGTCAAAGTATCAAGTATCAAGTATCATTCAGATTGACTAAAACTGCAATGAAAAGCAAAACTAAATTGAAAAAAAATTAAGATTGACGGAGATAAGAGTTTTTTTTTTCATACAGTAACAATGAAATAAAAAAATAACACATTTTCTGCCAAACTACTGAAAAAATCGTTGTCAAAGTATCAAGTAACAAGTATCATTCAGATGGACTAAAACAGCAATGAAAAGCAACTCTAAATAGAAAAAAAAAAGATTGACGGAGATAAGAGATTTTTTTTTTCGATTAATAACGATGAAATTGAAAAATAATATATTTTCTGCCAAACTACTGAAAAAATCGTTGTCAAAGTATCAAGTATCAAGTATCATTTAAATTGACTAAAACAGCAATGAAAAGCAAATCTAAATTGAAAAAAAATTAAGATTGACGGAGATAAGAGTTATTTTTTTTTCATACAGTAACAATGAAATAAAAAAATAACACATTTTCTGCCAAACTACTGAAAAAATCGTTGTCAAAGTATCAAGTATCATTCAGATTGACTAAAACAGCAATGAAAAGCAAATCTAAATTGATAAAAAATTATGATTGTCGGAATAAAGAGTTTTTATTTTTAAATAAAAGAATAACACATTTTCTAAAAACTACTGAAAAAATCGTTGTCAAAGTATCAAGTATCATTCAAATTGACTAAAACAGCAATGAAAAGCAAATCTAAATCGAAAAAAACTTAGATTGACGGAGATAAGAGATTTATTTTTCATACAATAACGATGAAATTGAAAAAAAAACACATTTTCTGCCAAACTACTGAAAAAATCGTTGTCAAAGTATCAAGTATCATTCAAATTGACTAAAACAGCAATGAAAAGCAAATCTAAATTGAAAAAAAATTAAGATTGACGGAGATAAGAGATATTTTTTTTCATACAGTGACGATGAAATAAAAAAATAACACATTTTCTGCCAAACTACTTAAAAAATCGTTGTCAAAGTATCAAGTATCATTCAGATTGACTAAAACAGCAATGAAAAGCAAATCTAAATTGATAAAAAATTATGATTGTCGGAGTAAAGAGTTTTTATTTTTAAATAAAAGAATAACACATTTTCTAAAAAACTACTGAAAAAATCGTTGTCAAAGTATCAAGTATCATTCAAATTGACTAAAACAGCAATGAAAAGCAAATTTAAATCGAAAAAACTAAGATTGACGGAGATAAGAGATTTATTTTTTATACAATAACGATGAAATTGAAAAAAAAACACATTTTCTGCCAAACTACTGAAAAAATCGTTGTCAAAGTATCAAGTATCATTCAAATTGACTAAAACAGCAATGAAAAGCAAATCTAAATTGAAAAAAAATTAAGATTGACGGAGATAAGAGTTATTTTTTTTCAAACAGTGACGATGAAATAAAAAAATAACACATTTTCTGCCAAACTACTGAAAAAATCGTTGTCAGAGTATCAAGTATCAAGTATCATTCAAATTGACTAAAACAGCAATGAAAAGCAAATCTAAATTGAAAAAAAATTAAGATTGACGGCAATAAGAGTTATTTTTTTTCATACAGTGACGATGAAATAAAAAATAACACATTTTCTGCCAAACTACTGAAAAAATCGTTGTCAAAGTATCAAGTATCATTCAGATTGACTAAAACAGCAATGAAAAGCAAAACTAAATTGATAAAAAATTTTGATTGTCGGAGTAAAGAGTTTTTATTTTTAAATAAAAAAATAACACATTTTCTGAAAAACTACTGAAAAAATCGTTGTCAAAGTATCAAGTATCATTCAGATTGACTAAAACAGCAATGAAAAGCAAATCTAAATTGATAAAAAATTATGATTGTCGGAGTAAAGAGTTTTTATTTTTAAATAAAAGAATAACACATTTTCTAAAAAACTACTGAAAAAATCGTTGTCAAAGTATTAAGTATCATTAAAATTGACTAAAACAGCAATGAAAAGCAAATCTAAATCGAAAAAACAAAGATTGACGGAGATAAGAGATTTATTTTTCATACAATAACGATGAAATTGAAAAAAAAAAACATTTTCTGCCAAACTACTGAAAAAATCGTTGTCAAAGTATCAAGTATCATTCAAATTGACTAAAACAGCAATGAAAAGCAAAACTAAATCGAAAAAAACTTAGATTGACGGAGATAAGAGATTTATTTTTCATACAATAACGATGAAATTGAAAAAAAAACACATTTTCTGCCAAACTACTGAAAAAATCGTTGTCAAAGTATCAAGTATCATTCAAATTGACTAAAACAGCAATGAAAAGCAAATCTAAATTGAAAAAAAATTAAGATTGACGGAGATAAGATTTATTTTTTTTCATACAGTAACAATGAAATAAAAAAATAACACATTTTCTGCCAAACTACTGAAAAAATCGTTGTCAAAGTATCAAGTATCATTCAGATTGACTAAAACAGCAATAAAAAGCAAATCTAAATTGATAAAAAATTATGATTGTCGGAGTAAAGAGTTTTTATTTTTAAATAAAAAAATAACACATTTTCTGAAAAACTACTGAAAAAATCGTTGTCAAAGTATCAAGTATCATTCAAATTGACTAAAACAGCAATGAAAAGCAAATCTAAATCGAAAAAACAAAGATTGACGGAGATAAGAGATTTATTTTTCATACAATAACGATGAAATTGAAAAAAAAACACATTTTCTGCCAAACTACTGAAAAAATCGTTGTCAAAGTATCAAGTATCATTCAAATTGACTAAAACAGCAATGAAAAGCAAAACTAAATCGAAAAAAACTTAGATTGACGGAGATAAGAGATTTATTTTTCATACAATAACGATGAAATTGAAAAAAAAACACATTTTCTGCCAAACTACTGAAAAAATCGTTGTCAAAGTATCAAGTATCATTCAAATTGACTAAAACAGCAATGAAAAGCAAATCTAAATTGAAAAAAAATTAAGATTGACGGAGATAAGATTTATTTTTTTTTCATACAGTAACAATGAAATAAAAAAATAACACATTTTCTGCCAAACTACTGAAAAAATCGTTGTCAAAGTATCAAGTATCATTCAGATTGACTAAAACAGCAATGAAAAGCAAATCTAAATTGATAAAAAATTATGATTGTCGGAGTAAAGAGTTTTTATTTTTAAATAAAAAAATAACACATTTTCTGCCAAACTACTGAAAAAATCGTTGTCAAAGTATCAAGTATCATTCAAATTGACTAAAACAGCAATGAAAAGCAAATCTAAATTGAAAAAAAATTAAGATTGACGGAGATAAGAGTTATTTTTTTTCAAACAGTGACGATGAAATAAAAAAATAACACATTTTCTGCCAAACTACTGAAAAAATCGTTGTCAGAGTATCAAGTATCAAGTATCATTCAAATTGACTAAAACAGCAATGAAAAGCAAAACTAAATTGAAAAAAAATTAAGATTGACGGAGATAAGAGTTATTTTTATTTTCATACAGTAACAATGAAATAAAAAAATAACACATTTTCTGCCAAACTACTGAAAAAGACGTTGTCAGATTATCAAGTATCATTCAAATTGACTAAAACAGCAATGAAAAGCAAATCTAAATTGAAAAAAACTAAGATTGACGGAGATAAGAGTTTTTTTTTTTCATACAGTAACAATGAAATAAAAAAATAACACATTTTCTGCCAAACTACTGAAAAAGTCGTTGTCAAAGTATCAAGTATCATTCAGATTGACTAAAACAGAAATGAAAAGCAAATCTAAATTGAAAAAAAATTAAGATTGACGGAGATAAGAGTTTTTTTTTTTCATACAATAACGATGAAATAAAAAAATAACACATTTTCTGCCAAACTACTGAAAAAATCGTTGTCAAAGTATCAAGTATCAAGTATCATTCAGATTGACTAAAACTGCAATGAAAAGCAAAACTAAATTGAAAAAAAATTAAGATTGACGGAGATAAGAGTTATTTTTTTTTCATACAGTAACAATGAAATAAAAAAATAACACATTTTCTGCCAAACTACTGAAAAAATCGTTGTCAAAGTATCAAGTAACAAGTATCATTCAGATTGACTAAAACAGCAATGAAAAGCAACTCTAAATCGAAAAAAAAAAGATTGACGGAGATAAGAGATTTTTTTTTTCGATTAATAACGATGAAATTGAAAAATAATATATTTTCTGCCAAACTACTGAAAAAATCGTTGTCAAAGTATCAAGTATCATTCAAATTGACTAAAACAGCAATGAAAAGCAAATCTAAATTGAAAAAAAATTAAGATTGACGGAGATAAGAGTTATTTTTTTTCAAACAGTGACGATGAAATAAAAAAATAACACATTTTCTGCCAAACTACTGAAAAAATCGTTGTCAGAGTATCAAGTATCAAGTATCATTCAAATTGACTAAAACAGCAATGAAAAGCAAAACTAAATTGAAAAAAAATTAAGATTGACGGAGATAAGAGTTATTTTTATTTTCATACAGTAACAATGAAATAAAAAAATAACACATTTTCTGCCAAACTACTGAAAAAGACGTTGTCAGATTATCAAGTATCATTCAAATTGACTAAAACAGCAATGAAAAGCAAATCTAAATTGAAAAAAACTAAGATTGACGGAGATAAGAGTTTTTTTTTTTCATACAGTAACAATGAAATAAAAAAATAACACATTTTCTGCCAAACTACTGAAAAAGTCGTTGTCAAAGTATCAAGTATCATTCAGATTGACTAAAACAGAAATGAAAAGCAAATCTAAATTGAAAAAAAATTAAGATTGACGGAGATAAGAGTTTTTTTTTTTCATACAATAACGATGAAATAAAAAAATAACACATTTTCTGCCAAACTACTGAAAAAATCGTTGTCAAAGTATCAAGTATCAAGTATCATTCAGATTGACTAAAACTGCAATGAAAAGCAAAACTAAATTGAAAAAAAATTAAGATTGACGGAGATAAGAGTTATTTTTTTTTCATACAGTAACAATGAAATAAAAAAATAACACATTTTCTGCCAAACTACTGAAAAAATCGTTGTCAAAGTATCAAGTAACAAGTATCATTCAGATTGACTAAAACAGCAATGAAAAGCAACTCTAAATCGAAAAAAAAAAGATTGACGGAGATAAGAGATTTTTTTTTTCGATTAATAACGATGAAATTGAAAAATAATATATTTTCTGCCAAACTACTGTAAAAATCGTTGTCAAAGTATCAAGTATCAAGTATCATTTAAATTGACTAAAACAGCAATGAAAAGCAAATCTAAATTGAAAAAAAATTAAGATTGACGGAGATAAGAGTTATTTTTTTTTCATACAGTAACAATGAAATAAAAAAATAACACATTTTCTGCCAAACTACTGAAAAAATCGTTGTCAAAGTATCAAATATCATTCAGATTGACTAAAACAGCAATGAAAAGCAAATCTAAATTGATAAAAAATTATGATTGTCGGAGTAAAGAGTTTTTATTTTTAAATAAAAGAATAACACATTTTCTAAAAAACTACTGAAAAAATCGTTGTCAAAGTATCAAGTATCATTCAAATTGACTAAAACAGCAATGAAAAGCAAATCTAAATCGAAAAAAACTTAGATTGACGGAGATAAGAGATTTATTTTTCATACAATAACGATGAAATTGAAAAAAAAAACAAATTTTCTGCCCAACTACTGAAAAAATCGTTGTCAAACTATCAAGTATCAAGTATCATTCAAATTGACTAAAACAGCAATGAAAAGCAAATCTAAATTGAAAAAAAATTAAGATTGACGGAGATAAGAGTTATTTTTTTTCATAAAGTGACGATGAAATAAAAAAATAACACATTTTCTGCCAAACTACTGAAAAAATCGTTGTCAGAGTATCAAGTATCAAGTATCATTCAGATTGACTAAAACAGCAATGAAAAGCAAAACTAAATTGAAAAAAAATTAAGATTGACGGAGATAAGAGTTATTTTTATTTTCATACAGTAACAATGAAATAAAAAAATAACACATTTTCTGCCAAACTACTGAAAAAAACGTTGTCAGATTATCAAGTATCATTCAAATTGACTAAAACAGCAATGAATAGCAAATCTAAATTGAAAAAAACTAAGATTGACGGAGATAAGCGTTTTTTTTTTCATACAGTAACAATCAGTATCAACATCCATCGGTGCAGCTATGCAGTCATAAAGCAAAAATTTTTTTTTTTTCTTTTGTGAGTGAAAAAAGTGAAAATAAGCAAGTATAGTTTTCTAAATAATAACTCGAAAATGGTTATACCCTTAAAATAAGTAAATATTAAGTGAAATTTAAGTTATTATTGTGTTACAGAAAACTGTGTAACTATTTAAAAACAATAAATATTAAAAAAAAAAAAAAAATTGACATTTCATAATTAAAAAATTTAGATATAAAAATAATCCACGTCATATACTGGATTATTCAGTGTCAACTTTAATTACAGTACTTTATGCTAATTAGTTCAATTGTTTAATTGCGTTAATTAGCGACAAAGCTACTTTGTAATAGATGGCACTACCAATGATAAAATAGATAAATTAATAATTATTTTATTTTATTTTATTAAAATTATTTTTGTCACACTGCTAAATTAGTGCAATGTTCATTATTCATAATAAAAAAACCTCTTCAGATTCAGAGGGTGAAAAAAGTACCTCATCATCAAGTACCTTTAAGAGGTGTTCTAAACTAAGTAGAACTCCTCCGCTCATAATTCGTAAAAGTATTTTAGAAAATAAAAATAAAACTGAGGACACATTTATGATGTCGGACTCATCAGACCAAAGCCACAAAGTACATAAGACAATAATGGTACCAACCGTAGATCCTGCGATAAGTATCATACCTGTCTCGAAAGAAATTCAAAGTACAAAACAGATAGAAGAAAAACTAAATTCCGTAGAGAAAGAGAGAGATAATCTTGCTTCCATGATCAAGAACTTAGAAACAAGAATCCTTGAATTAGAGAAAAAACTAGAAGAAACAAATAAAAAACCAACATACGAGACAGGCTCAGATGAGTTAGCCAGAGAGCACGCACAATTGTCCAATAAAGCAAAAGCAAATAAAAAAAGGAGAATGTACAAATCCCCAAAAATAGTGTCACCAGAAAATACCACCAGCCAGTGCGATGATCTGGCAATAATTGAAAAAAGCAATATTGAATTATTGAAAACAACTAATAAACCAGAGGTACCTTCAAGAGTGGAATATTTCACTGATGAAGACGAACTAGCAAAAGAAACTGAATGGATCCGAGTTTCTTCAGCCAACAAAAAGAGGAAAACGTCCTTAATCCTACAACATCAACCACAGACACGGGAAATTCAGGGTAAACCAGTTTATGTATCAAAAAAGACACTACAACCACCGCCTATAATTCTTGAAAGCATCAAAAACTTCAACGAATTGTATGATATATTAAAGGACAACCTTAAAAATGAACCATATAGTGCAAAATTAATTGGAAAAGATAATTTAAAAATTAATGTCCAAAGTGAAAGCTCTTACAGGCAGTTAATTAAATTAATCGAAACAAAGAATTGGGTATGGCATTCATACGAAAACAAACAAAATCGGCCAATTAGAGTTATGGCCAAAAATCTGCACCACACTTGTGACGCAGCCAAAGTTATACTAGACCTTAAAAATAAGGGTCTGAAAATTATAAGTGCCACTAATAAGTTAAGCTGGCGCAACAAACAGCCAATGGATATGTTTGTATTATCATTCGAAGGGGATGAAAATATAAACAAAATCTATGAAATAAAAAATGTCTTAAACTTTAAGGTTATAATAGAACCGTTAAAAAATCTTAATCTCATTCCACAGTGTAAGAAATGTCAAGGATATGGACACACACAAAATTATTGCGGAAGAGAACCAAGATGTGTGAAGTGCGCAGGAAAGCATCTCACACAAGAATGCAAAAAGCCAAGTTCAGCTTCTCCAAAATGCGTTCACTGTGGAGAAACCCACCCTGCCAACTATAGAGGATGTGTTGTCGCTAAGCAACTACAAAAAATAAGAAATAAGAAGGTGCAAAGCACTGCAATTAAAGACGGAAACCCAACCTTAAAAGAGGTAAATTCGAAAAAAATACAAAATGAAAAAAACTTACAAAAAACGATTCCTTTAAATCAAAAACCTGATAGTAATAAATTGCAATCTTCGAATAGTGAACAATTATTATTTTCGCAAGTAGTATCAGGCTTCAAACCAGCAAAAGTTGAAAAAAAAACTACTGAAGATTTGCAGCAAACTCTTCAACTAATCCTGACCAAACTTAACAAACAGGAAGTTATTATTAATAAAGTCATCAAACGAATGACTAAAATAGAAGCCAATAGCAGCAGAACTCGCTATATAAAATAAAAAGTTATGACCAGATTCCTAAAAATTTTTTCTTGGAACTCTAATGGACTGCTACGACATCAGCATGAACTGCAAGCAGTCCTCGACATAGAAAAAATAGACGTGTGTTTAATATCCGAAACTCACTTTACTAAACAGTCATATATCAGATTCAAGGGATACAAAGTATACCACACAATTCATCCAGATAACTCTGCTAGAGGGGGATCTGCAATCATAATAAAAGAGACCATTCATCATAACGAAATGCCAGACCATAGCACACAAGACATACAATCAACAGCTGTAGAAATAAAAACAAACAGATATCCTTTTCTTGTAGCTTCAATATATTCTCCACCGAGGCATAATATCAAGAAGGACCAGTACATAGAATTCTTACAAAAACAAGGACATAGATTCATAATTGGTGGTGACTTCAACGCTAAAAATACATACTGGGGTTCAAGACTTACCACGCCCAAAGGAAAAGAATTACTTAATGCAATTAATGAAGTTGGATGCCATGCGATATCAACAGGAAAACCTACATATTGGCCTTCTGATAGACAAAAGATACCTGATCTTATCGATTTCTTTTTATTAAAAAACATCTCTCCCAATTATGTAACTATAGAAGAAGGGAGTGATTTAAACTCAGATCATTCCCCGATTCTTCTTACAGTAAAAGACAAAATAACAGAAATTGAAAAAAATCCAATGCTAGTAAATCAACATACAGATTGGGAGGGCTTCCAATATGAAGTTTCAGAAATGATTGATTTTAAAGATTCAATCAAAAGTATAGATCAACTAGATCTAGAGGCAGAGAAGTTTATTGTTATTCTTCAACAAGCAGCTTGGAATAATTCTCCACCAATGAAAAATAATACGAAAAGTACCAGGTATCCGAAACAAATTGTAGATCTTATAGCCGAAAAACGTAAAATTAGGAAAAAATGGCAGCTAAGTAGATTTCCTGAATACGAAAATAAAATTAACAATCTTTCACAACGTATTACAAGAGAAATAAAAAAATACAAGAATAACACCTTTAATGCATTTCTTGAAGGATTATCAAATAAAAAAAATACTAGCTACTCTCTATGGAAGGCCACAAAAAACCTTAAAAGGCCAAATTCACAAATATCACCAATAAGAGACAATGAAGGAGGATGAGCAAGAACTAGTGAACAAAAAGTTGAACTTTTTGCAACACATCTAGAAAACATATTTCAACCAAATAATGGAGAAGAGATTCTACCAGCATTAACAAAACACCATGAAACGGGAACTATTAAATTAACATCTCCTACTGAAGACAATAAAGAAATAAAAAATTAAATTAAGTCTAAAAAATCACCAGGATACGATCTAATTACTGGTGAAATACTAAAAAAACTACCAAAGAAAGCTGTAATAAAACTAACTAACATAATAAATGCTGCATTTAGACTTAAGTATGTACCATCATCCTGGAAATGTGCGGAAGTAATTATGATATTAAAACCAGGAAAACCATCCCAAGAAAAAACATCATACAGGCCAATTTCACTATTGCCAGTTATTTCCAAATTATTTGAAAAAATACTCTTAAAAAGGATTAAACCAATAATAGAAAAAAATAAGATAATCCCAGACCATCAATTTGGATTTCGAGAAAAGCACTCGACAATCGATCAGGTCCATAGAATCACAAATCTTATCGAAAAAACACTGGAAGAGAAAAAAATTTGCTCATCAATATTTCTAGATGTTGCACAAGCATTCGACAAAGTCTGGCATGAAGGATTAATTTTTAAACTTAAAACAATCCTACCTGCACAGTACTCAGAAATATTACAATCTTTTATCACCAATCGATATTTTAGAATAAAACATGATAATGTTTACTCTGAATTAAAAGAAATAAGAGCAGGGGTACCACAGGGAAGTGTGTTGGGTCCAGTCCTTTACCTACTATACACACATGACTTACCTGAGCTTGGAGATAACACTATTGCTACATTTGCTGATGATACATCAATATTGGCAACTGGAAAAAACAATGAAGATGCAGCTGAAAAACTACAATCTGCAATCACAGAAATATTCAATTGGACAAAAAAATGGCGTATCAAACTGAACGAAGCTAAATCAACTTACATTAACTTTACTAATAAAAAAATATCATACATCCCGGTATTCATGAATAACGTAGAAATACCGTATTCTAACAAAGCCAAATATTTAGGCATGACACTAGACACGAAGCTTCGCTGGAAAGCACACGTAAAGATAAAAAGAGAAGAACTCGGCATTCGTTACAGACATATGTACTGGCTGATTGGAAGAAATTCTTAACTATCAACATACAACAAATTGCTTCTCTATAAGCAAATCTTAAAACCCATTTGGACTTATGGTATTCAATTATGGGGATGTACTAAAAAAAGTAATGTGAAGATAATACAAACGTTTCAAAACAAAGTATTGAGGAATATAATTAATGCCCCATGGTACATCAAAAACACCAATACCCATAGGGACCTAAAGGTGGATATGGTACACACAGTAATTAAGAAATTTGCAGCTAGTCATGAACAAAGACTACAACAACACGTGAATATCGAGGCAATCCAGCTCCTTGATACCACAAATAGCATGCGTAGACTAAAACGTACAAAACCACATGAATTAGCATGTAGTTCGAACACAAATTAATATCATAAAACTAAAGTTAGAATAATTTAAGAAATAAGACTTAATCAATTCTTAATATAATGTAACCGTAGTAAATTAAAGATAGAAATAAATTGCTTATTGATCATATACTGACTAGATTGTAATAATAAAAAAAAAAAAAAAAAAAAAAAAAAAAAAAAAAATACAGTAACAATGAAATAAAAAAATAACACATTTTCTGCCAAACTACTGAAAAAGTCGTTGTCAAAGTATCAAGTATCATTTAAATTGACTAAAACAGCAATGAAAAGCAAATCTAAATTGAAAAAAAATTATGATTGTCGGAGTAAAGAGTTATTTTTTTTTCATACAGTAACAATGAAATAAAAAATAACACATTTTCTGCCAAACTACTGAAAAAATCGTTGTCAAAGTATCAAGTATCATTCAGATTGACTAAAACAGCAATGAAAAGCAAATCTAAATTGATAAAAAATTATGATTGTCGGAGTAAAGAGTTTTTATTTTTAAATAAAAAAATAACACATTTTCTAAAAAACTACTGAAAAAATCGTTGTCAAAGTATCAAGTATCATTCAAATTGACTAAAACAGCAATGAAAAGCAAATCTAAATCGAAAAAACTAAGATTGACGTAGATAAGAGATTTATTTTTCATACAATAACGATGAAATTGAAAAAAAAACACATTTTCTGCCAAACTACTGAAAAAATCGTTGTCAAAGTATCAAGTATCAAGTATCATTTAAATTGACTAAAACAGCAATGAAAAGCAAATCTAAATTGAAAAAAAATTATGATTGTCGGAGTAAAGAGTTTTTATTTTTAAATAAAAAAATAACACATTTTCTGCCAAACTACTGAAAAAATCGTTGTCAAAGTATCAAGTATCATTCAAATTGACTAAAACAGCAATGAAAAGCAAATCTAAATTGAAAAAAAATTAAGATTGACGGAGATAAGAGTTATTTTTTTTCATACAGTAACAATGAAATAAAAAAATAACACATTTTCTGCCAAACTACTGAAAAAGTCGTTGTCAAAGTATCAAGTATCAAGTATCATTTAGATTGACTAAAACAGAAATGAAAAGCAAATCTAAATTGAAAAAAAATTAAGATTGACGGAGATAAGAGTTTTTTTTTTTCATACAATAACGATGAAATAAAAAAATAACACATTTTCTGCCAAACTACTGAAAAAATCGTTGTCAAAGTATCAAGTATCATTCAGATTGACTAAAACTGCAATGAAAAGCAAAACTAAATTGAAAAACAATTAAGATTGACGGAGATAAGAGTTTTTTTTTTCATACAGTAACAATGAAATAAAAAAATAACACATTTTCTGCCAAACTACTGAAAAAATCGTTGTCAAAGTATCAAGTATCATTCAGATTGACTAAAACAGCAATGAAAAGCAACTCTAAATCGAAAAAAAAAAGATTGACGGAGATAAGAGATTTTTTTTTTCGATTAATAACGATGAAATTGAAAAATAATATATTTTCTGCCAAACTACTGAAAAAATCGTTGTCAAAGTATCAAGTATCAAGTATCATTTAAATTGACTAAAACAGCAATGAAAAGCAAATCTAAATTGAAAAAAAATTAAGATTGACGGAGATAAGAGTTATTTTTTTTTCATACAGTAACAATGAAATAAAAAAATAACACATTTTCTGCCAAACTACTGAAAAAATCGTTGTCAAAGTATCAAGTATCATTCAGATTGACTAAAACAGCAATGAAAAGCAAATCTAAATTGATAAAAAATTATGATTGTCGGAGTAAAGAGTTTTTATTTTTAAATAAAAGAATAACACATTTTCTAAAAAACTACTGAAAAAATCGTTGTCAAAGTATCAAGTATCATTCAAATTGACTAAAACAGCAATGAAAAGCAAATCTAAATCGAAAAAACTAAGATTGACGGAGATAAGAGATTTATTTTTTCGATTAATAACGATGAAATTGAAAAATAATATATTTTCTGCCAAACTACTGAAAAAATCGTTGTCAAAGTATCAAGTATCAAGTATCATTTAAATTGACTAAAACAGCAATGAAAAGCAAATCTAAATTGAAAAAAAATTAAGATTGACGGAGATAAGAGTTATTTTTTTTTCATACAGTAACAATGAAATAAAAAAATAACACATTTTCTGCCAAACTACTGAAAAAATCGTTGTCAAAGTATCAAGTATCATTCAGATTGACTAAAACAGCAATGAAAAGCAAATCTAAATTGATAAAAAATTATGATTGTCGGAGTAAAGAGTTTTTATTTTTAAATAAAAAAATAACACATTTTCTGCCAAACTACTGAAAAAATCGTTGTCAATGTATCAAGTATCATTCAAATTGACTAAAACAGCAATGGAAAGCAAATCTAAATTGAAAAAAAATTAAGATTGACGGAGATAAGAGTTATTTTTATTTTCATACAGTAACAATGAAATAAATAAATAACACATTTTCTGCCAAACTACTGAAAAAGACGTTGTCAGATTATCAAGTATCATTTAAATTGACTAAAACAGCAATGAAAAGCAAATCTAAATTGAAAAAAACTAAGATTGACGGAGATAAGAGTTTTTTTTTTCATACAGTAACAATGAAATAAAAAAATAACACATTTTCTGCCAAACTACTGAAAAAGTCGTTGTCAAAGTATCAAGTATCATTCAGATTGACTAAAACAGCAATGAAAAGCAAATCTAAATTGATAAAAAATTATGATTGTCGGAGTAAAGAGTTTTTATTTTTAAATAAAAAAATAACACATTTTCTGCCAAACTACTGAAAAAATCGTTGTCAATGTATCAAGTATCATTCAAATTGACTAAAACAGCAATGAAAAGCAAATCTAAATCGAAAAAACTAAGATTGACGGAGATAAGAGATTTATTTTTTCGATTAATAACGATGAAATTGAAAAATAATATATTTTCTGCCAAACTACTGAAAAAATCGTTGTCAAAGTATCAAGTATCATTTAAATTGACTAAAACAGCAATGAAAAGCAAATCTAAATTGAAAAAAAATTAAGATTGACGGAGATAAGAGTTATTTTTTTTCATACAGTGACGATGAAATAAAAAAATAACACATTTTCTGCCAAACTACTGAAAAAATCGTTGTCAGAGTATCAAGTATCAAGTATCATTCAGATTGACTAAAACAGCAATGAAAAGCAAAACTAAATTGAAAAAAAATTAAGATTGACGGAGATAAGAGTTATTTTTATTTTCATACAGTAACAATGAAATAAAAAAATAACACATTTTCTGCCAAACTACTGAAAAAGACGTTGTCAGATTATCAAGTATCATTCAAATTGACTAAAACAGCAATGAAAAGCAAATCTAAATTGAAAAAAACTAAGATTGACGGAGATAAGAGTTTTTTTTTTCATACAGTAACAATGAAATAAAAAAATAACACATTTTCTGCCAAACTACTGAAAAAGTCGTTGTCAAAGTATCAAGTATCAAGTATCATTTAGATTGACTAAAACAGAAATGAAAAGCAAATCTAAATTGAAAAAAAATTAAGATTGACGGAGATAAGAGTTTTTTTTTTTCATACAATAACGATGAAATAAAAAAATAACACATTTTCTGCCAAACTACTGAAAAAATCGTTGTCAAAGTATCAAGTATCATTCAGATTGACTAAAACTGCAATGAAAAGCAAATCTAAATTGAAAAAAAATTAAGATTGACGGAGATAAGAGTTATTTTTTTTTCATACAGTAATAATGAAATAAAAAAATAACACATTTTCTGCCAAACTACTGAAAAAGTCGTTGTCAAAGTATCAAGTATCAAGTATCATTTAAATTGACTAAAACAGCAATGAAAAGCAAATCTAAATTGAAAAAAAATTAAGATTGACGGAGATAAGAGTTATTTTTTTTTCATACAGTAACAATGAAATAAAAAAATAACACATTTTCTGCCAAACTACTGAAAAAATCGTTGTCAAAGTATCAAGTATCATTCAGATTGACTAAAACAGCAATGAAAAGCAAATCTAAATTGATAAAAAATTATGATTGTCGGAGTAAAGAGTTTTTATTTTTAAATAAAAAAATAACACATTTTCTGCCAAACTACTGAAAAAATCGTTGTCAATGTATCAAGTATCATTCAAATTGACTAAAACAGCAATGAAAAGCAAATCTAAATTGATAAAAAATTATGATTGTCGGAGTAAAGAGTTTTTATTTTTAAATAAAAGAATAACACATTTTCTAAAAAACTATTGAAAAAATCGTTGTCAAAGTATCAAGTATCATTCAAATTGACTAAAACAGCAATGAAAAGCAAATCTAAATCGAAAAAACTAAGATTGACGGAGATAAGAGATTTATTTTTTCGATTAATAACGATGAAATTGAAAAATAATATATTTTCTGCCAAACTACTGAAAAAATCGTTGTCAAAGTATCAAGTATCAAGTATCATTTAAATTGACTAAAACAGCAATGAAAAGCAAATCTAAATTGAAAAAAAATTAAGATTGACGGAGATAAGAGTTATTTTTTTTCATACAGTGACGATGAAATAAAAAAATAACACATTTTCTGCCAAACTACTGAAAAAATCGTTGTCAGAGTATCAAGTATCAAGTATCATTCAGATTGACTAAAACAGCAATGAAAAGCAAAACTAAATTGAAAAAAAATTAAGATTGACGGAGATAAGAGTTATTTTTATTTTCATACAGTAACAATGAAATAAAAAAATAACACATTTTCTGCCAAACTACTGAAAAAGACGTTGTCAGATTATCAAGTATCATTCAAATTGACTAAAACAGCAATGAAAAGCAAATCTAAATTGAAAAAAACTAAGATTGACGGAGATAAGAGTTTTTTTTTTTCATACAGTAACAATGAAATAAAAAAATAACACATTTTCTGCCAAACTACTGAAAAAGTCGTTGTCAAAGTATCAAGTATCAAGTATCATTTAGATTGACTAAAACAGAAATGAAAAGCAAATCTAAATTGAAAAAAAATTAAGATTGACGGAGATAAGAGTTTTTTTTTTTCATACAATAACGATGAAATAAAAAAATAACACATTTTCTGCCAAACTACTGAAAAAATCGTTGTCAAAGTATCAAGTATCATTCAGATTGACTAAAACTGCAATGAAAAGCAAAACTAAATTGAAAAAAAATTAAGATTGACGGAGATAAGAGTTTTTTTTTTCATACAGTAACAATGAAATAAAAAAATAACACATTTTCTGCCAAACTACTGAAAAAATCGTTGTCAAAGTATCAAGTATCATTCAGATTGACTAAAACAGCAATGAAAAGCAACTCTAAATCGAAAAAAAAAAGATTGACGGAGATAAGAGATTTTTTTTTTCGATTAATAACGATGAAATTGAAAAATAATATATTTTCTGCCAAACTACTGAAAAAATCGTTGTCAAAGTATCAAGTATCAAGTATCATTTAAATTGACTAAAACAGCAATGAAAAGCAAATCTAAATTGAAAAAAAATTAAGATTGACGGAGATAAGAGTTATTTTTTTTTCATACAGTAACAATGAAATAAAAAAATAACACATTTTCTGCCAAACTACTGAAAAAATCGTTGTCAAAGTATCAAGTATCATTCAGATTGACTAAAACAGCAATGAAAAGCAAATCTAAATTGATAAAAAATTATGATTGTCGGAGTAAAGAGTTTTTATTTTTAAATAAAAGAATAACACATTTTCTAAAAAACTACTGAAAAAATCGTTGTCAAAGTATCAAGTATCATTCAAATTGACTAAAACAGCAATAAAAAGCAAATCTAAATCGAAAAAACTAAGATTGACGGAGATAAGAGATTTATTTTTCATACAATAACGATGAAATTGAAAAAATAACACATTTTCTGCCAAACTACTGAAAAAGTCGTTGTCAAAGTATCAAGTATCATTCAGATTGATTAAAACAGAAATGAAAAGCAAATCTAAATTGAAAAAAAATTAAGATTGATGGAGATAAGAGTTATTTTTTTTTAATACAATAACGATGAAATAAAAAAATAACACATTTTCTGCCAAACTACAGAAAAAATCGTTGTCAAAGTATCAAGTATCAAGTATCATTCAGATTGACTAAAACAGCAATGAAAAGCAAAACTAAATTGAAAAAAAATTAAGATTGACGGAGATAAGAGTTTTATTTTTCATACAATAACGATGAAATAAAAAAATAACACATTTTCTGCCAAATTACTAAAAAAAACGTTGTCAGAGTATGAAGTATCATTCAAATTGAATAAAACAGCAATGAAAAGCAAATCTAAATTGAAAAAAAATTAAGATTGACGGAGATAAGAGTTATTTTTTTTTCATACAATAACGATGAAATAAAAAAATAACACATTTTCTGCCAAACTACTGAAAAAATCGTTGTCAAAGTATCAAGTATCAAGTATCATTCAGATTGACTAAAACAGCAATGAAAAGCAAAACTAAATTGAAAAAAAATTAAGATTGACGGAGATAAGAGTTTTATTTTTCATACAATAACGATGAAATAAAAAAATAACACATTTTCTGCCAAATTACTGATAAAATCGTTGTCAAAATATCAAGTATCAAGTATCATTCAGATTGACTAAAACAGCAATGAAAAGCAAATCTAAATTGAAAAAAAATTAAGATGAAAGGAGTAAAGAGTTTTTTTTCATACAATAACGATGAAATTGAAAAAAAAAACATTTTCTGCCAAACTTCTGAAAAAATCGTTGTCAAAGTATCAAGTAACAAGTATCATTCAAATTGACAAAACCAGCAATGAAAAGCAAATCTAAATCGAAAAAAACTAAGATTGACGGAGATAATAGATTTTTTTTTCATACAATAACTATGAAATTGAAAATAAACACATTTTCTGCCAAAGTATCAATATCTATTAAAATTGACTAAAACAGCAATGAAAAGCAAATCTAACTCGAAAAAAACTAAGATTGCCGGAAATACGAGATTTTTTTTTTCATACAATAACGATGAAATTGAAAAAAAAAACACATTTTCTGCCAAACTACTGAAAAAATCGTTGTCAAAGTATTAAGTATCAAGTATCATTCAGATTGACTAAAACAGCAATGAAAAGCAAATCTAAATTGAAAAAAACTAAGATTGACGGAGATAAGAGTTTTTTTTTTTCATACAGTAACAATGAAATAAAAAAATAACACATTTTCTGCCAAACTACTGATAAAATCGTTGTCAAAGTATCAAGTATCAAGTATCATTCAGATTGACTAAAACAGCAATGAAAAGCAAATCTAAATTGAAAAAAATTAAGATTAAAGGAGTAAAGAGTTTTTTTACAATACAATAACGATGAAATTGAAAAAAAAACACATTTTCTGCCAAACTTCTGAAAAAATCGTTGTCAAAGTATCAAGTAACAAGTATCATTTAAATTGACAAAAACAGCAATGAAAAGCAAATCTAAATCGAAAAAAACTAAGATTGACGGAGATAATAGATTTTTTTTTTCATACAATAACGATGAAATTGAAAAAAATTAAGATTTTCGGCCAAATTTCTGAAAAAATCGTTGTCAAAGTATCAAGTAACAAGTATCATTCAAATTGACTAAAACAGCAATGAAAAGCAAATCTAAATTGAAAAAAACTAAGATTGACGGAGATAAGAGTTTTTTTTTTTCATACAGTAACTATGAAATAAAAAAATAACACATTTTCTGCCAAACTACTAAAAAAGTCGTTGTCAAAGTATCAAGTATCAAGTATCATTCAGATTGACTAAAACAGCAATGAAAAGCAAAACTAAATTGAAAAAAAATTAAGATTGACGGAGATAAGAGTTTTTTTTTTTTCATACAATAACGATGAAATAAAAATATAACACATTTTCTGCCAAATTACTAAAAAAAAACGTTGTCAGAGTATGAAGTATCATTCAAATTGACTAAAACAGCAATGAAAAGCAAATCTAAATTGAAAAAAAATTAAGATTGACGGAGATAAGAGTTTTTTTTTTTTCATACAGTAACTATGAAATAAAAAAATAACACATTTTCTGCCAAACTACTAAAAAAAACGTTGTCAGATTATCAAGTATCATTCAAATTGACTAAAACAGCAATGAAAAGCAAATCTAAATTGAAAAAAACTAAGATTGACGGAGATAAGAGTTTTTTTTTTTCATACAGTAACTATGATATAAAAAAATAACACATTTTCTGCCAAACTACTAAAAAAGTCGTTGTCAAAGTATCAAGTATCAAGTATCATTCAGATTGACTAAAACAGAAATGAAAAGCAAATGTAAATTGAAAAAAAATTAAGATTGACGGAGATAAGAGTTATTTTTTTTTTCATACAATAACGATGAAATAAAAAAATAACACATTTTCTACCAAACTACTGAAAAAATCGTTGTCAAAGTATCAAGTATCATTCAGATTGACTAAAACAGCAATGAAAAGCAAATCTAAATTGAAAAAAAATTAAGATTGACGGAGATAAGAGTTTTTTTTTTTTCATACAGTAACAATGAAATAAAAAAATAACACATTTTCTGCCAAACTACTGAAAAAATCGTTGTCTAAGTATCAAGTATCATTCAGATTGACTAAAACAGCAATGAAAAGCAAATCTAAATCGAAAAAAACTAAGATTGACGGAGATAATAGATTTTTTTTTTCATACAATAACGATGAAATTGAAAAAAATTAAGATTTTCGGCCAAACTTCTGAAAAAATCGTTGTCAAAGAATCAAGTAACAAGTATCATTCAGATTGACTAAAACAGCAATGAAAAGCAAATCTAAATTGAAAAAAATTAAGATTAAAGGAGTAAAGAGTTTTTTTACAATACAATAACGATGAAATTGAAAAAAAAACACATTTTCTGCCAAACTTCTGAAAAAATCGTTGTCAAAGTATCAAGTAACAAGTATCATTCAAATTGACAAAAACAGCAATGAAAAGCAAATCTAAATCGAAAAAAAATAAGATTGACGGAGATAATAGATTTTTTTTTTCATACAATAACGATGAAATTGAAAAAAATTAAGATTTTCGGCCAAACTTCTGAAAAAATCGTTGTCAAAGTATCAAGTAACAAGTATCATTCAAATTGACTAAAACAGCAATGAAAAGCAAATCTAAATTGAAAAAAACTAAGATTGACGGAGATAAGAGTTTTTTTTTTTCATACAGTAACTATGAAATAAAAAAATAACACATTTTCTGCCAAACTACTAAAAAAGTCGTTGTCAAAGTATCAAGTATCATTCAGATTGACTAAAACAGCAATCAAAAGCAAAACTAAATTGAAAAAAAATTAAGATTGACGGAGATAAGAGTTTTTTTTTTTTCATACAATAACGATGAAATAAAAATATAACACATTTTCTGCCAAATTACTAAAAAAAACGTTGTCAGAGTATGAAGTATCATTCAAATTGACTAAAACAGCAATGAAAAGCAAATCTAAATTGAAAAAAAATTAAGATTGACGGAGATAAGAGTTATTTTTTTTTTCATACAATAACGATGAAATAAAAAAATAACACATTTTCTACCAAACTACTGAAAAAATCGTTGTCAAAGTATCAAGTATCATTCAGATTGACTAAAACAGCAATGAAAAGCAAAACTAAATTGAAAAAAAATTAAGATTGACGGAGATAAGAGTTTTTTTTTTTTCATACAATAACGATGAAATAAAAAAATAACACATTTTCTGCCAAATTACTAAAAAAAAACGTTGTCAGAGTATGAAGTATCATTCAAATTGACTAAAACAGCAATGAAAAGCAAATCTAAATTGAAACAAAATTAAGATTGACGGAGATAAGAGTTATTTTTTTTACATACAGTAACAATGATATTAAAAAATAACACATTTTCTGCTAAACTACTGAAAAAATCGTTTTAAAAGTATTAAGTATCAAGTATCATTCAAATTGACTAAAACAGCAATGAAAAGCAAAACTAAATTGAAAAAAAATTAAGATTGACGGAGATAAGAGTTTTTTTTTTTTCATACAATAACGATGAAATAAAAAAATAACACATTTTCTGCCAAACTACTGATAAAATCGTTGTCAAAGTATCAAGTATCAAGTATCATTCAGATTGACTAAAACAGCAATGAAAAGCAAATCTAAATTGAAAAAAAATTAAGATTAAAGGAGTAAAGAGTTTTTTTTCATACAATAACGATAAAATTGAAAAAAAAAACATTTTCTGCCAAACTTCTGAAAAAATCGTTGTCAAAGTATCAAGAAACAAGTATCATTCAAATTGACTAAAACAGCAATAAAAAGCAAATCTAAATCGAAAAAAACTAAGATTGACGGAGATAATAGATTTTTTTTTTCATACAATAACGATGAAATTGAAAAAAATTAAGATTTTCGGCCAAACTTCTGAAAAAATCGTTGTCAAAGTATCAAGTAACAAGTATCATTCAAATTGACTAAAACAGCAATGAAAAGCAAATCTAAATTGAAAAAAACTAAGATTGACGGAGATAAGAGTTTTTTTTTTTCATACAGTAACTATGAAATAAAAAAATAACACATTTTCTGCCAAACTACTAAAAAAGTCGTTGTCAAAGTATCAAGTATCAAGTATCATTCAGATTGACTAAAACAGCAATGAAAAGCAAAACTAAATTGAAAAAAAATTAAGATTGACGGAGATAAGAGTTATTTTTTTTTTCATACAATAACGATGAAATAAAAAAATAACACATTTTCTACCAAACTACTGAAAAAATCGTTGTCAAAGTATCAATTATCATTCAGATTGACTAAAACAGCAATGAAAAGCAAAACTAAATTGAAAAAAAATTAAGATTGACGGAGATAAGAGTTTTTTTTTTTTCATACAATAACGATGAAATAAAAAAATAACACATTTTCTGCCAAATTACTAAAAAAAAACGTTGTCAGAGTATGAAGTATCATTCAAATTGACTAAAACAGCAATGAAAAGCAAATCTAAATTGAAACAAAATTAAGATTGACGGAGATAAGAGTTATTTTTTTTACATACAGTAACAATGATATATAAAAATAACACATTTTCTGCTAAACTACTGAAAAAATCGTTTTAAAAGTATTAAGTATCAAGTATCATTCAGATTGACTAAAACAGCAATGAAAAGCAAAACTAAATTGAAAAAAAATTAAGATTGACGGAGATAAGAGTTTTTTTTTTTTCATACAATAACGATGAAATAAAAAAATAACACATTTTCTGCCAAACTACTGATAAAATCGTTGTCAAAGTATCAAGTATCAAGTATCATTCAGATTGACTAAAACAGCAATGAAAAGCAAATCTAAATTGAAAAAAAATTAAGATTAAAGGAGTAAAGAGTTTTTTTTCATACAATAACAATAAAATTGAAAAAAAAAAAATTTTCTGCCAAACTTCTGAAAAAATCGTTGTCAAAGTATCAAGAAACAAGTATCATTCAAATTGACTAAAACAGCAATAAAAAGCAAATCTAAATCGAAAAAAACTAAGAATGTCGGAGATAATAGATTTTTTTTTTCATACAATAACTATGAAATTGAAAATAAACACATTTTCTGCCAAAGTATCAATATCTATTAAAATTGACTAAAACAGCAATGAAAAGCAAATCTAAATCGAAAAAAACTAAGTATGCCGGAAATACGAGATTTGTTTTTTTTCATACAATAACGATGAAATTGAAAAAAATTAAGATTTTCGGCCAAACTTCTGAAAAAATCGTTTTCAAAGTATTAAGTATCAAGTATCATTCAAATTGACTAAAACAGCAATGAAAAGCAAATCTAAATTAAAAAAAAATTAAGATTGACGGAGATAAGAGTTATTTTTTTTCATACAGTGACGATGAAATAAAAAAATAACACATTTTCTGCCAAATTACTAAAAAAAAACGTTGTCAGAGTATGAAGTATCATTCAAATTGACTAAAACAGCAATGAAAAGCAAATCTAAATTGAAAAAAAATTAAGATTGACGGAGATAAGAGTTATTTTTTTTTCATACAGTAACTATGAAATAAAAAAATAACACATTTTCTGCCAAACTACTAAAAAACGTTGTCAGATTATCAAGTATCATTCAAATTGACTAAAACAGCAATGAAAAGCAAATCTAAATTGAAAAAAACTAAGATTGACGGAGATAAGAGTTATTTTTTTTTTCATACAGTAACTATGATATAAAAAAATAACACATTTTCTGCCAAACTACTAAAAAAGTCGTTGTCAAAGTATCAAGTATCAAGTATCATTCAGATTGACTAAAACAGAAATGAAAAGCAAATGTAAATTGAAAAAAAATTAAGATTGACGGAGATAAGAGTTATTTTTTTTTTCATACAATAACGATGAAATAAAAAAATAACACATTTTCTGCAAAACTACTGAAAAAATCGTTGTCAAAGTATCAAGTATCATTCAGATTGACTAAAACAGCAATAAAAAGCAAAACTAAATTGAAAAAAAATTAAGATTGACGGAGATAAGAGTTATTTTTTTTTCATACAGTAACAATGAAATAAAAAAATAACACATTTTCTGCCAAACTACTGAAAAAATCGTTGTCTAAGTATCAAGTATCAAGTATCATTCAGATTGACTAAAACAGCAATGAAAAGCAAAACTAAATTGAAAAAAAATTAAGATTGACGGAGATAAGAGTTTTTTTTTTTTCATACAGTAACAATGAAATAAAAAAATAACACATTTTCTGCCAAACTACTGAAAAAATCGTTGTCTAAGTATCAAGTATCAAGTATCATTCAGATTGACTAAAACAGCAATGAAAAGCAAAACTAAATTGAAAAAAAATTAAGATTGACGGAGATAAGAGTTTTTTTTTTTCATACAATAACGATGAAATAAAAAAATAACACATTTTCTGCCAAATTACTAAAAAAAAACGTTGTCAGAGTATGAAGTATCATTCAATTTGACTAAAACAGCAATGAAAAGCAAATCTAAATTGAAAAAAACTAAGATTGACGGAGATAAGAGTTATTTTTTTTTTCATACAGTAACTATGATATAAAAAAATAACACATTTTCTGCCAAACTACTAAAAAAGTCGTTGTCAAAGTATCAAGTATCAAGTATCATTCAGATTGACTAAAACAGAAATGAAAAGCAAATGTAAATTGAAAAAAAATTAAGATTGACGGAGATAAGAGTTATTTTTTTTTTCATACAATAACGATGAAATAAAAAAATAACACATTTTCTGCAAAACTACTGAAAAAATCGTTGTCAAAGTATCAAGTATCATTCAGATTGACTAAAACAGCAATAAAAAGCAAAACTAAATTGAAAAAAAATTAAGATTGACGGAGATAAGAGTTATTTTTTTTTCATACAGTAACAATGAAATAAAAAAATAACACATTTTCTGCCAAACTACTGAAAAAATCGTTGTCTAAGTATCAAGTATCAAGTATCATTCAGATTGACTAAAACAGCAATGAAAAGCAAAACTAAATTGAAAAAAAATTAAGATTGACGGAGATAAGAGTTTTTTTTTTTTCATACAGTAACAATGAAATAAAAAAATAACACATTTTCTGCCAAACTACTGAAAAAATCGTTGTCTAAGTATCAAGTATCAAGTATCATTCAGATTGACTAAAACAGCAATGAAAAGCAAAACTAAATTGAAAAAAAATTAAGATTGACGGAGATAAGAGTTTTTTTTTTTCATACAATAACGATGAAATAAAAAAATAACACATTTTCTGCCAAATTACTAAAAAAAAACGTTGTCAGAGTATGAAGTATCATTCAAATTGACTAAAACAGCAATGAAAAGCAAATCTAAATTGAAAAAAAATTAAGATTGACGGAGATAAGAGTTATTTTTTTTACATACAGTAACAATGAAATATAAAAATAACACATTTTCTGCCAAACTACTGAAAAAATCGTTTTAAAAGTATTAAGTATAAAGTATCATTCAGATTGACTAAAACAGCAATGAAAAGCAAAACTAAATTGAAAAAAAATTAAGATTGACGGAGATAAGAGTTTTTTTTTTTTTTTCATACAATAACGATGAAATAAAAAAATAACACATTTTCTGCCAAACTACTGATAAAATCGTTGTCAAAGTATCAAGTATCAAGTATCATTCAGATTGACTAAAACAGCAATGAAAAGCAAATCTAAATTGAAAAAAAATTAAGATTAAAGGAGTAAAGAGTTTTTTTTTCATACAATAACGATAAAATTGAAAAAAAAAACATTTTCTGCCAAACTTCTGAAAAAATCGTTGTCAAAGTATCAAGCAACAAGTATCATTCAAATTGACTAAAACAGCAATAAAAAGCAAATCTAAATCGAAAAAAACTAAGATTGTCGGAGATAATAGATTTTTTTTTTCATACAATAACTATGAAATTGAAAATAAACACATTTTCTACCAAAGTATCAATATCTATTAAAATTGACTAAAACAGCAATGAAAAGCAAATCTAAATCGAAAAAAACTAAGATTGCCGGAAATACGAGATTTGTTTTTTTTTATACAATAACGATGAAATTGAAAAAAAACACATTTTCTGCCAAACTACTGAAAAAATCGTTTTCAAAGTATTAAGTATCAAGTATCATTCAAATTGACTAAAACAGCAATGAAAAGCAAATCTAAATTGAAAAAAAATTAAGATTGACGGAGATAAGAGTTATTTTTTTTCATACAGTGACGATGAAATAAAAAAATAACACATTTTCTGCCAAACTACTGATAAAATCGTTGTCAAAATATCAAGTATCATTCAAATTGACTAAAACAGCAATGAAAAGCAAAACTAAATTGAAAAAAAATTAAGATTGACGGAGATAAGAGTTTTTTTTTTTTCATACAGTAACGATGAAATAAAAAAATAACACATTTTCTGCCAAAATACTAAAAAAACGTTGTCAGAGTATGAAGTATCATTCAAATTGACTAAAACAGCAATGAAAAGCAAATCTAAATTGAAAAAAAATTAAGATTGACGGAGATAAGAGTTATTTTTTTTCATACAGTGACGATGAAATAAAAAAATAACATATTTTCTGCCAAACTACTGATAAAATCGTTGTCAAAGTATCAAGTATCAAGTATCATTCAAATTGACTAAAACAGCAATGAAAAGCAAATCTAAATTGAAAAAAACTAAGATTGACGGAGATAAGAGTTTTTTTTTTTCATACAGTAACAATGAAATAAAAAATAACACATTTTCTGCCAAACTACTGAAAAAATCGTTGTCAGAGTATCAAGTATCATTCAGATTGACTAAAACAGCAATGAAAAGTAAAACTAAATTGAAAAAAAATTAAGATTGACGGAGATAAGAGTTATTTTTATTTTCATACAGTAACAATGAAATAAAAAAATAAAACATTTTCTGCCAAACTACTAAAAAAAACGTTGTCAGATTATCAAGTATCATTCAAATTGTCTAAAACAGCAATGAAAAGCAAATCTAAATTGAAAAAAACTAAGAAACTGACGGAGATAAGAGTTTTTTTTTTCATACAGTAACAATGAAATAAAAAAATAACACATTTTCTGCCAAACTACTGAAAAAGTCGTTGTCAAAGTATCAAGTATCAAGTATCATTCAGATTGACTAAAACAGCAATGAAAAGCAAAACTAAATTGAAAAAAAACTAAGATTGACGGAGATAAGAGTTATTTTTTTTTCATACAGTAACAATGAAATAAAAAAATAACACATTTTCTGCCAAACTACTGAAAAAATCGTTGTCTAAGTATCAAGTATCAAGTATCATTCAGATTGACTAAAACAGCAATGAAAAGCAAAACTAAATTGAAAAAAAATTAAGATTAAAGGAGTAAAGAGTTTTTTTTTTTTCATACAATAACGATGAAATAAAAAAATAACACATTTTCTGCCAAACTACTGATAAAATCGTTGTCAAAGTATCAAGTATCAAGTATCATTCAGATTGACTAAAACAGCAATGAAAAGCAAATCTAAATTGAAAAAAATTAAGATTAAAGGAGTAAAGAGTTTTTTTTCATACAATAACGATGAAATTGAAAAAAAAACACATTTTCTGCCAAACTTCTGAAAAAATCGTTGTCAAAGTATCAAGAAACAAGTTTCATTCAGATTGACAAAAACAGCAATGAAAAGCAAATCTAAATCGAAAAAAAATAAGATTGACGGAGATAATAGATTTTTTTTTCATACAATAACTATGAAATTGAAAATAAACACATTTTCTGCCAAAGTATCAATATCTATTAAAATTGACTAAAACAGCAATGAAAAGCAAATCTAAATTGAAAAAAAATTAAGATTGACGGAGATAAGAGTTATTTTTTTTCATACAGTGACGATGAAATAAAAAAATAACACATTTTCTGCCAAACTACTGAAAAAATCGTTGTCAAAGTATCAAGTAACAAGTATCATTCAAATTGACAAAACCAGCAATGAAAAGCAAATCTAAATCGAAAAAAACTAAGATTGACGGAGATAATAGATTTTTTTTTCATACAATAACTATGAAATTGAAAATAAACACATTTTCTGCCAAAGTATCAATATCTATTAAAATTGACTAAAACAGCAATGAAAAGCAAATCTAACTCGAAAAAAACTAAGATTGCCGGAAAAACGAGATTTTTTTTTTCATACAATAACGATGAAATTGAAAAAAAAACACATTTTCTGCCAAACTACTGAAAAAATCGTTGTCAAAGTATCAAGTATCAAGTATCATTCAGATTGACTAAAACAGCAATGAAAAGCAAATCTAAATTGAAAAAAACTAAGATTGACGGAGATAAGAGTTTTTTTTTTCATACAGTAACAATGAAATAAAAAAATAACACATTTTTTGCCAAACTACTGAAAAAATCGTTGTCAGAGTATCAAGTATCAAGTATCATTCAGATTGACTAAAACAGCAATGAAAAGCAAAACTAAATTGAAAAAAAATTAAGATTAAAGGAGTAAAGAGTTTTTTTTTTTTTCATACAATAACGATGAAATAAAAAAATAACACATTTTCTGCCAAACTACTGATAAAATCGTTGTCAAAGTATCAAGTATCAAGTATCATTCAGATTGACTAAAACAGCAATGAAAAGCAAAACTAAATTGAAAAAAATTAAGATTAAAGGAGTAAAGAGTTTTTTTTCATACAATAACGATGAAATTGAAAAAAAAACACATTTTCTGCCAAACTTCTGAAAAAATCGTTGTCAAAGTATCAAGTAACAAGTATCATTCCGATTGAGAAAAACAGCAATGAAAAGCAAATCTAAATCGAAAAAAAATAAGAGTGAGGAAGATAATAGATTTTTTTTTCATACAATAACTATGAAATTGAAAATAAACACATTTTCTGCCAAAGTATCAATATCTATTAAAATTGACTAAAACAGCAATGAAAAGCAAATCTAAATTGAAAAAAAATTAAGATTGACGGAGATAAGAGTTATTTTTTTTCATACAGTGACGATGAAATAAAAAAATAACACATTTTCTGCCAAACTACTGAAAAAATCGTTGTCAAAGTATCAAGTATCATTCAGATTGACTAAAACAGCAATGAAAAGCAAATCTAAATTGAAAAAAACTAAGATTGACGGAGATAATAGATTTTTTTTTCATACAATAACTATGAAATTGAAAATAAACACATTTTCTGCCAAAGTATCAATATCTATTAAAATTGACTAAAACAGCAATGAAAAGCAAATCTAAATTGAAAAAAAATTAAGATTGACGGAGATAAGAGTTATTTTTTTTCATACAGTGACGATGAAATAAAAAAATAACACATTTTCTGCCAAACTACTGAAAAAATCGTTGTCATAGTATCAAGTATCAAGTATCATTCAGATTGACTAAAACAGCAATGAAAAGCAAATCTAAATTGAAAAAAACTAAGATTGACGGAGATAAGAGTTTTTTTTTTTCATACAGTAACAATGAAATAAAAAAATAACACATTTTCTGCCAAACTACTGAAAAAATCGTTGTCAGAGTATCAAGTATCATTCAGATTGACTAAAACAGCAATGAAAAGCAAAACTAAATTGAAAAAAAAAATAAGATTAAAGGAGTAAAGAGTTTTTTTTCATACAATAACGATGAAATTGAAAAAAAAAAACATTTTCTGCCAAACTTCTGAAAAAATCGTTGTCAAAGTATCAAGTAACAAGTATCATTCAAATTGACTAAAACAGCAATGAAAAGCAAATCTAAATTGAAAAAAACTAAGATTGACGGAGATAAGAGTTTTTTTTTTTTTATACAGTAACTATGAAATAAAAAAAGTAACACATTTTCTGCCAAACTACTAAAAAAGTCGTTGTCAAAGCATCAAGTATCATTCAGATTGACTAAAACAGCAATGAAAAGCAAAACTAAATTGAAAAAAAAATTAAGATTGACGGAGATTAGAGTTTTTTTTTTTTCATACAATAACGATGAAATAAAAAAATAACACATTTTCTGCCAAATTACTAAAAAAAAAGTTGTCAGAGTATGAAGTATCATTCAAATTGACTAAAACAGCAATGAAAAGCAAATCTAAATTGAAAAAAAATTAAGATTGACGGAGATAAGAGTTTATTTTTTTTCATACAGTAACTATGAAATAAAAAAATAACACATTTTCTGCCAAACTACTAAAAAAAACGTTGTCAGATTATCAAGTATCATTCAAATTGACTAAAACAGCAATGAAAAGCAAATCTAAATTGAAAAAAACTAAGATTGACGGAGATAAGAGTTTTTTTTTTTCATACAGTAACTATGATATAAAAAAATAACACATTTTCTGCCAAACTACTAAAAAAGTCGTTGTCAAAGTATCAAGTATTAAGTATCATTCAGATTGACTAAAACAGCAATGAAAAGCAATCCTTAATCGAAAAAAATTAAGATTGACTGAGATAAGAGATTTGTTTTTTCATACAATAACG
The DNA here is from genome assembly GCA_961205885.1 of Ptychoptera albimana. Classification (NCBI taxonomy): domain Eukaryota; kingdom Metazoa; phylum Arthropoda; class Insecta; order Diptera; family Ptychopteridae; genus Ptychoptera; species Ptychoptera albimana. The sequence goes on from OY540801.1 coordinate 48,771,661, forward strand.
ATGAAATAAAAAAATAACACATTTTCTGCAAAACTACTGAAAAAATCGTTGTCAAAGTATCAAGTATCATTCAGATTGACTAAAACAGCAATGAAAAGCAAAACTAAATAGAAAAAAATTTAAAATTGACGGAGATAAGAGATTTGTTTTTTCATACAATAACGATGAAATAAAAAAATAACACATTTTCTGCCAAACTACTGAAAAAATCGTTGTCAAAGTATCAAGTATCAAGTATCATTCAGATTGAATAAAACAACAATGAAATGCAAATCTTATTCGAAAAAAACTAAGATTGACGGAGATAAGAGATTTTTTTTTTTCATACAATAACAATGAAATAAAAAAATAACAAATTTTCTGCCAAACTACTGAAAAAATCGCTGTCAAAGTATCAAGTATCATTCAGATTGACTAAAACAGCAATGAAAAGCAAAACTAAATCGAAAAAAATTTAAAATTGACGAAGATAAGAGATTTGTTTTTTCATACAATAACGATGACAAAAAAAAAAAAAAAACATTTTCTTCCAAACTACTGAAAAAAACGTTGTCAAAGTATCAAGTATCATTCAGATTGACTAAAACAGCAATGAAAAGCAATCCTTAATCGAAAAAAATTAAGATTGACTGAGATAAGAGATTTGTTTTTTCATACAATAACGATGACAAAAAAAAAAAAAAAAACATTTTCTTCCAAACTACTGAAAAAAACGTTGTCAAAGTATGAAGTATCATTCAGATTGACTAAAACAGCAATGAAAAGCAAAACTAAATAGAAAAAAATTTAAAATTGACGAAGATAAGAGATTTGTTTTTTCATACAATAACGATGAAATAAAAAAATAACACATTTTCTGCCAAACTACTGAAAAAATCGTTGTCAAAGTATCAAGTATCATTCAGATTGACTAAAACAGCAATGAAAAGCAAAACTAAATCGAAAAAAATTTAAAATTGACGGAGATAAGAGATTTGTTTTTTCATACAATAACGATGACAAAAAAAAAAAAAAAAAACATTTTCTTCCAAACTACTGAAAAAAACGTTGTCAAAGTATCAAGTATCATTCAGATTGACTAAAACAGCAATGAAAAGCAATCCTTAATCGAAAAAAATTAAGATTGACTGAGATAAGAGATTTGTTTTTTCATACAATAACGATGAAATAAAAAAATAACACATTTTCTGCCAAACTACTGAAAAAATCGATGCCAAAGTATCAATATCTATAAAGATTGACTAAAACAGCATCGAAAAGCAAATCTAAATCGAAAAAAAAAATTAGGATTGACTGAGTTAATAGATTTTTTTTTTCATACAATAACGATGAAATAAAAATAACACATTTTCAGCCATAGTATCAATATCTATTAATATTGACTAAACCAGCAATGAAAAGCAATCCTTATTCGAAGAAAAAATTAAGATTGACGGATTTAAGAGATTTGTTTTTTCACACAATAACGAAGAAATAAAAAAATAACACATTTTCTACCAAACTACTGAAAAAATCGTTGTCAAAGTATCAAGTATCATTCAGATTGACTAAACCAGCAATGAAAAGCAAAACTAAATCGAAAAAAATTTAAAATTGACGAAGATAAGAGATTTGTTTTTTCATACAATAACGATGAAATAAAAAAATAACACATTTTCTGCCAAACTACTGAAAAAATCGTTGTCAAAGTATCAAGTAACAAGTATCATTCAAATTGACAAAACCAGCAATGAAAAGCAAATCTAAATCGAAAAAAACTAAGATTGACGGAGATAATAGATTTTTTTTTCATACAATAACTATGAAATTGAAAATAAACACATTTTCTGCCAAAGTATCAATATCTATTAAAATTGACTAAAACAGCAATGAAAAGCAAATCTAACTCGAAAAAAACTAAGATTGCCGGAAAAACGAGATTTTTTTTTTCATACAATAACGATGAAATTGAAAAAAAAACACATTTTCTGCCAAACTACTGAAAAAATCGTTGTCAAAGTATCAAGTATCAAGTATCATTCAGATTGACTAAAACAGCAATGAAAAGCAAATCTAAATTGAAAAAAACTAAGATTGACGGAGATAAGAGTTTTTTTTTTCATACAGTAACAATGAAATAAAAAAATAACACATTTTTTGCCAAACTACTGAAAAAATCGTTGTCAGAGTATCAAGTATCAAGTATCATTCAGATTGACTAAAACAGCAATGAAAAGCAAAACTAAATTGAAAAAAAATTAAGATTAAAGGAGTAAAGAGTTTTTTTTTTTTTCATACAATAACGATGAAATAAAAAAATAACACATTTTCTGCCAAACTACTGATAAAATCGTTGTCAAAGTATCAAGTATCAAGTATCATTCAGATTGACTAAAACAGCAATGAAAAGCAAAACTAAATTGAAAAAAATTAAGATTAAAGGAGTAAAGAGTTTTTTTTCATACAATAACGATGAAATTGAAAAAAAAACACATTTTCTGCCAAACTTCTGAAAAAATCGTTGTCAAAGTATCAAGTAACAAGTATCATTCCGATTGAGAAAAACAGCAATGAAAAGCAAATCTAAATCGAAAAAAAATAAGAGTGAGGAAGATAATAGATTTTTTTTTCATACAATAACTATGAAATTGAAAATAAACACATTTTCTGCCAAAGTATCAATATCTATTAAAATTGACTAAAACAGCAATGAAAAGCAAATCTAAATTGAAAAAAAATTAAGATTGACGGAGATAAGAGTTATTTTTTTTCATACAGTGACGATGAAATAAAAAAATAACACATTTTCTGCCAAACTACTGAAAAAATCGTTGTCAAAGTATCAAGTATCATTCAGATTGACTAAAACAGCAATGAAAAGCAAATCTAAATTGAAAAAAACTAAGATTGACGGAGATAATAGATTTTTTTTTCATACAATAACTATGAAATTGAAAATAAACACATTTTCTGCCAAAGTATCAATATCTATTAAAATTGACTAAAACAGCAATGAAAAGCAAATCTAAATTGAAAAAAAATTAAGATTGACGGAGATAAGAGTTATTTTTTTTCATACAGTGACGATGAAATAAAAAAATAACACATTTTCTGCCAAACTACTGAAAAAATCGTTGTCATAGTATCAAGTATCAAGTATCATTCAGATTGACTAAAACAGCAATGAAAAGCAAATCTAAATTGAAAAAAACTAAGATTGACGGAGATAAGAGTTTTTTTTTTTCATACAGTAACAATGAAATAAAAAAATAACACATTTTCTGCCAAACTACTGAAAAAATCGTTGTCAGAGTATCAAGTATCATTCAGATTGACTAAAACAGCAATGAAAAGCAAAACTAAATTGAAAAAAAAAATAAGATTAAAGGAGTAAAGAGTTTTTTTTCATACAATAACGATGAAATTGAAAAAAAAAAACATTTTCTGCCAAACTTCTGAAAAAATCGTTGTCAAAGTATCAAGTAACAAGTATCATTCAAATTGACTAAAACAGCAATGAAAAGCAAATCTAAATTGAAAAAAACTAAGATTGACGGAGATAAGAGTTTTTTTTTTTTTATACAGTAACTATGAAATAAAAAAAGTAACACATTTTCTGCCAAACTACTAAAAAAGTCGTTGTCAAAGCATCAAGTATCATTCAGATTGACTAAAACAGCAATGAAAAGCAAAACTAAATTGAAAAAAAAATTAAGATTGACGGAGATTAGAGTTTTTTTTTTTTCATACAATAACGATGAAATAAAAAAATAACACATTTTCTGCCAAATTACTAAAAAAAAAGTTGTCAGAGTATGAAGTATCATTCAAATTGACTAAAACAGCAATGAAAAGCAAATCTAAATTGAAAAAAAATTAAGATTGACGGAGATAAGAGTTTATTTTTTTTCATACAGTAACTATGAAATAAAAAAATAACACATTTTCTGCCAAACTACTAAAAAAAACGTTGTCAGATTATCAAGTATCATTCAAATTGACTAAAACAGCAATGAAAAGCAAATCTAAATTGAAAAAAACTAAGATTGACGGAGATAAGAGTTTTTTTTTTTCATACAGTAACTATGATATAAAAAAATAACACATTTTCTGCCAAACTACTAAAAAAGTCGTTGTCAAAGTATCAAGTATTAAGTATCATTCAGATTGACTAAAACAGCAATGAAAAGCAATCCTTAATCGAAAAAAATTAAGATTGACTGAGATAAGAGATTTGTTTTTTCATACAATAACGATGAAATAAAAAAATAACACATTTTCTGCAAAACTACTGAAAAAATCGTTGTCAAAGTATCAAGTATCATTCAGATTGACTAAAACAGCAATGAAAAGCAAAACTAAATAGAAAAAAATTTAAAATTGACGGAGATAAGAGATTTGTTTTTTCATACAATAACGATGAAATAAAAAAATAACACATTTTCTGCCAAACTACTGAAAAAATCGTTGTCAAAGTATCAAGTATCAAGTATCATTCAGATTGAATAAAACAACAATGAAATGCAAATCTTATTCGAAAAAAACTAAGATTGACGGAGATAAGAGATTTTTTTTTTTCATACAATAACAATGAAATAAAAAAATAACAAATTTTCTGCCAAACTACTGAAAAAATCGCTGTCAAAGTATCAAGTATCATTCAGATTGACTAAAACAGCAATGAAAAGCAAAACTAAATCGAAAAAAATTTAAAATTGACGAAGATAAGAGATTTGTTTTTTCATACAATAACGATGACAAAAAAAAAAAAAAAACATTTTCTTCCAAACTACTGAAAAAAACGTTGTCAAAGTATCAAGTATCATTCAGATTGACTAAAACAGCAATGAAAAGCAATCCTTAATCGAAAAAAATTAAGATTGACTGAGATAAGAGATTTGTTTTTTCATACAATAACGATGACAAAAAAAAAAAAAAAAACATTTTCTTCCAAACTACTGAAAAAAACGTTGTCAAAGTATGAAGTATCATTCAGATTGACTAAAACAGCAATGAAAAGCAAAACTAAATAGAAAAAAATTTAAAATTGACGAAGATAAGAGATTTGTTTTTTCATACAATAACGATGAAATAAAAAAATAACACATTTTCTGCCAAACTACTGAAAAAATCGTTGTCAAAGTATCAAGTATCATTCAGATTGACTAAAACAGCAATGAAAAGCAAAACTAAATCGAAAAAAATTTAAAATTGACGGAGATAAGAGATTTGTTTTTTCATACAATAACGATGACAAAAAAAAAAAAAAAAAACATTTTCTTCCAAACTACTGAAAAAAACGTTGTCAAAGTATCAAGTATCATTCAGATTGACTAAAACAGCAATGAAAAGCAATCCTTAATCGAAAAAAATTAAGATTGACTGAGATAAGAGATTTGTTTTTTCATACAATAACGATGAAATAAAAAAATAACACATTTTCTGCCAAACTACTGAAAAAATCGATGCCAAAGTATCAATATCTATAAAGATTGACTAAAACAGCATCGAAAAGCAAATCTAAATCGAAAAAAAAAATTAGGATTGACTGAGTTAATAGATTTTTTTTTTCATACAATAACGATGAAATAAAAATAACACATTTTCAGCCATAGTATCAATATCTATTAATATTGACTAAACCAGCAATGAAAAGCAATCCTTATTCGAAGAAAAAATTAAGATTGACGGATTTAAGAGATTTGTTTTTTCACACAATAACGAAGAAATAAAAAAATAACACATTTTCTACCAAACTACTGAAAAAATCGTTGTCAAAGTATCAAGTATCATTCAGATTGACTAAACCAGCAATGAAAAGCAAAACTAAATCGAAAAAAATTTAAAATTGACGAAGATAAGAGATTTGTTTTTTCATACAATAACGATGAAATAAAAAAATAACACATTTTCTACCAAACTACTGAAAAAATCGTTGTCAAAGTATCAAGTATCAAGTATCATTCAGATTGAATAAAACAACAATGAAATGCAAATCTTATTCGAAAAAAACTAAGATTGACGGAGATAAGAGATTTTTTTTTCATACAATAACAATGAAATAAAAAAATAACAAATTTTCTGCCAAACTACTGAAAAAATCGCTGTCAAAGTGTCAAGTATCATGTTTCATTCAGATTGACTAAAACAGCAATGAAAAGCAAAACTAAATCGAAAAAAATTTAAAATTGACGGAGATAAGAGATTTGTTTTTTCATACAATAACAATGAAATAAAAAAATAACAAATTTTCTGCCAAACTACTGAAAAAATCGCTGTCAAAGTATCAAGTATCATGTTTCATTCAGATTGACTAAAACAGCAATGAAAAGCAAAACTAAATCGAAAAAAATTTAAAATTGACGGAGATAAGAGATTTGTTTTTTCATACAATAACGATGAAATAAAAAAATAACACATTTTCTGCCAAACTACTGAAAAAATCGATGCCAAAGTATCAATATCTATAAAGATTGACTAAAACAGCATCGAAAAGCAAATCTAAATCGAAAAAAAAAATTAGGATTGACTGAGTTAATAGATTTATTTTTCATACAATAACGATGAAATAATAATAACACATTTTCAGCCATAGTATCAATATCTATTAATATTGACTAAACCAGCAATGAAAAGCAATTCTTATTCGACGAAAAAATTAAGATTGACGGATTTAAGAGATTTGTTTTTTCACACAATAACGATGAAATAAAAAAATAACACATTTTCTGCCAAACTACTGAAAAAATCGTTGTCAAAGTATCAAGTATCAAGTATCATTCAGATTGACTAAAACAGCATTGAAAAGTAAAACTAAATCGAAGAAAAAATTAAGATTGACGGATTTAACAAATTTGTTTTTTCATACAATAACAATGAAATAAAAAAATAACACATTTTCTGCCAAACTACTGAAAAAATCGATGCCAAAGTATCAAATATCTATTAAAATTGACTAAAACAGCAATGAAAAGCAAGTCTAAATCGAAAAAAAAAATTATGATTGACTGAGTTAATAGATTTTTTTATCATACAATAACGATGAAATAAAAATAACACATTTTCAGCCTTAGTATCAATATCTATTAATATTGACTAAACCAGCAATGAAAAGCAATCCTTATTCGACGAAAAAATTAAGATTGACGAATTTAAGAGATTTGTTTTTTCATACAATAACGATGAAATAAAAAAATAACACATTTTCTGCCAAACTACTGAAAAAATCGTTGTCAAAGTATCAAGTATCATTCAGATTGACTAAAACAGCAATGAAAAGCAAAACTAAATCGAAAAAAATTTAAAATTGACGGAGATAAGAGATTTGTTTTTTCATACAATAACGATGAAATAAAAAAATAACACATTTTCTGCCAAACTACTGAAAAAATCGTTGTCAAAGTATCAAGTATCATTCAGATTGACTAAAACAGCAATGAAAAGCAAAACTAAATCGAAAAAAATTTAAAATTGACAGCATCGAAAAGCAAATCTAAATCGAAAAAAAAAATTAGGATTGACTGAGTTAATAGATTTTTTTTTTCATACAATAACGATGAAATAAAAATAACACATTTTCAGCCATAGTATCAAAATCTATTAATATTGACTAAACCAGCAATGAAAAGCAATCCTTATTCGACGAAAAAATTAAGATTGACGAATTTAAGAGATTTGTTTTTTCATACAATAACGATGAAATAAAAAAATAACACATTTTCTACCAAACTACTGAAAAAATCGTTGTCAAAGTATCAAGTATCAAGTATCATTCAGATTGAATAAAACAACAATGAAATGCAAATCTTATTCGAAAAAAACTAAGATTGACGGAGATAAGAGATTTTTTTTTTCATACAATAACAATGAAATAAAAAAATAACAAATTTTCAGCCAAACTACTGAAAAAATCGCTGTCAAAGTATCAAGTATCATGTTTCATTCAGATTGACTAAAACAGCAATGAAAAGCAAAACTAAATCGAAAAAAATTTAAAATTGACGGAGATAAGAGATTTGTTTTTTCATACAATAACGATGAAATAAAAAAATAACACATTTTCTACCAAACTACTGAAAAAATCGTTGTCAAAGTACCAAGTATCAAGTATCATTCAGATTGACTAAAACAGCAATGAAAAGCAAAACTAAATCGAAAAAAATTTAAAATTGACGAAGATAAGAGATTTGTTTTTTCATACAATAACGATGAAATAAAAAAATAACACATTTTCTGCCAAACTACTGAAATAATCGTTGTCAAAGTATCAAGTATCATGTATCATTCAGATTGACTAAAACAGCAATGAAAAGCAAAACTAAATCGAAAAAAATTTAAAATTGACAGCATCGAAAAGCAAATCTAAATCGAAAAAAAAATTAGGATTGACTGAGTTAATAGATTTTTTTTTTCATACAATAACAATGAAATAAAAATAACACATTTTCAGCCATAGTATCAAAATCTATTAATATTGACTAAACCAGCAATGAAAAGCAATTCTTATTCGACGAAAAAATTAGGATTGACTGAGTTAATAGATTTTTTTTTCATACAATAACGATGAAATAAAAATAACACATTTTCAGCCTTAGTATCAATATCTATTAATATTGACTAAACCAGCAATGAAAAGCAATCCTTATTCGACGAAAAAATTAAGATTGACGAATTTAAGAGATTTGTTTTTTCATACAATAACGATGAAATAAAAAAATAACACATTTTCTGCCAAACTACTGAAAAAATCGTTGTCAAAGTATCAAGTATCATTCAGATTGACTAAAACAGCAATGAAAAGCAAAACTAAATCGAAGAAAATTTAAAATTGACGGAGATAAGAGATTTGTTTTTTCATACAATAACGATGAAATAAAAAAATAACACATTTTCTGCCAAACTACTGAAAAAATCGTTGTCAAAGTATCAAGTATCATTCAGATTGACTAAAACAGCAATGAAAAGCAAAACTAAATCGAAAAAAATTTAAAATTGACAGCATCGAAAAGCAAATCTAAATCGAAAAAAAAAATTAGGATTGACTGAGTTAATAGATTTTTTTTTTCATACAATAACGATGAAATAAAAATAACACATTTTCAGCCATAGTATCAAAATCTATTAATATTGACTAAACCAGCAATGAAAAGCAATCCTTATTCGACGAAAAAATTAAGATTGACGAATTTATGAGATTTGTTTTTTCATACAATAACGATGAAATAAAAAAATAACACATTTTCTACCAAACTACTGAAAAAATCGTTGTCAAAGTATCAAGTATCAAGTATCATTCAGATTGAATAAAACAACAATGAAATGCAAATCTTATTCGAAAAAAACTAAGATTGACGGAGATAAGAGATTTTTTTTTTCATACAATAACAATGAAATAAAAAAATAACAAATTTTCAGCCAAACTACTGAAAAAATCGCTGTCAAAGTATCAAGTATCATGTTTCATTCAGATTGACTAAAACAGCAATGAAAAGCAAAACTAAATCGAAAAAAATTTAAAATTGACGGAGATAAGAGATTTGTTTTTTCAAACAATAACGATGAAATAAAAAAATAACACATTTTCTGCCAAACTACTGAAATAATCGTTGTCAAAGTATCAAGTATCATGTATCATTCAGATTGACTAAAACAGCAATGAAAAGCAAAACTAAATCGAAAAAAATTTAAAATTGACAGCATCGAAAAGCAAATCTAAATCGAAAAAAAAATTAGGATTGACTGAGTTAATAGATTTTTTTTTTTCATACAATAACAATGAAATAAAAATAACACATTTTCAGCCATAGTATCAAAATCTATTAATATTGACTAAACCAGCAATGAAAAGCAATTCTTATTCGACGAAAAAATTAAGATTGACGGATTTAAGAGATTTGTTTTTTCACACAATAACGATGAAATAAAAAAATAACACATTTTCTACCAAACTACTGAAAAAATCGTTGTCAAAGTATCAAGTATCATTCAGATTGACTAAAACAGCAATGAAAAGAAAAACTAAATCGAAAAAAATTTAAAATTGACGAAGATAAGAGATTTGTTTTTTCATACAATAACGATGAAATAAAAAAATAACACATTTTCTGCCAAACTACTGAAAAAATCGTTGTCAAAGTATCAAGTATCATTCAGATTGACTAAAACAGCATTGAAAAGTAAAACTAAATCGAAGAAAAAATTAAGATTGACGGATTTAACAAATTTGTTTTTTCATACAATAACAATGAAATAAAAAAATAACACATTTTCTGCCAAACTACTGAAAAAATCGATGCCAAAGTATCAAATATCTATTAAAATTGACTAAAACAGCAATGAAAAGCAAGTCTAAATCGAAAAAAAAAATTATGATTGACTGAGTTAATAGATTTTTTTTTCATACAATAACGATGAAATAAAAATAACACATTTTCAGCCTTAGTATCAATATCTATTAATATTGACTAAACCAGCAATGAAAAGCAATCCTTATTCGAAGAAAAAATTAAGATTGACGGATTTAAGAGATTTGTTTTTTCATACAAAAACGATGAAATAAAAAAATAACACATTTTCTACCAAACTACTGAAAAAATCGTTGTCAAAGTAGCAAGTATCATTCAGATTGACTAAAACAGCAATGAAAAGCAAAACTAAATCGAAGAAAATTTAAAATTGACGGATTTAAGAGATTTGTTTTTTCATACAAAAACGATGAAATAAAAAAATAACACATTTTCTACCAAACTACTGAAAAAATCGTTGTCAAAGTAGCAAGTATCATTCAGATTGACTAAAACAGCAATGAAAAGCAAAACTAAATCGAAAAAAATTTAAAATTGACAGCATCGAAAAGCAAATCTAAATCGAAAAAAAAAATTAGGATTGACTGAGTTAATAGATTTTTTTTTTCATACAATAACGATGAAATAAAAATAACACATTTTCAGCCATAGTATCAAAATCTATTAATATTGACTAAACCAGCAATGAAAAGCAATCCTTATTCGACGAAAAAATTAAGATTGACGAATTTAAGAGATTTGTTTTTTCATACAATAACGATGAAATAAAAAAATAACATATTTTCTACCAAACTACTGAAAAAATCGTTGTCAAAGTATCAAGTATCATTCAGATTGACTAAAACAGCAATGAAAAGCAAAACTAAATCGAAAAAAATTTAAAATTGACAGCATCGAAAAGCAAATCTAAATCGAAAAAAAAAATTAGGATTGACTGAGTTAATAGATTTTTTTTTTCATACAATAACGATGAAATAAAAATAACACATTTTCAGCCATAGTATCAAAATCTATTAATATTGACTAAACCAGCAATGAAAAGCAATCCTTATTCGACGAAAAAATTAAGATTGACGAATTTAAGAGATTTGTTTTTTCATACAATAACGATGAAATAAAAAAATAACACATTTTCTACCAAACTACTGAAAAAATCGTTGTCAAAGTATCAAGTATCAAGTATCATTCAGATTGAATAAAACAACAATGAAATGCAAATCTTATTCGAAAAAAACTAAGATTGACGGAGATAAGAGATTTTTTTTTCATACAATAACAATGAAATAAAAAAATAACAAATTTTCAGCCAAACTACTGAAAAAATCGCTGTCAAAGTATCAAGTATCATGTTTCATTCAGATTGACTAAAACAGCAATGAAAAGCAAAACTAAATCGAAAAAAATTTAAAATTGACGGAGATAAGAGATTTGTTTTTTCATACAATAACGATGAAATAAAAAAATAACACATTTTCTACCAAACTACTGAAAAAATCGTTGTCAAAGTACCAAGTATCAAGTATCATTCAGATTGACTAAAACAGCAATGAAAAGCAAAACTAAATCGAAAAAAATTTAAAATTGACGAAGATAAGAGATTTGTTTTTTCATACAATAACGATGAAATAAAAATAACACATTTTCAGCCAAACTACTGAAAAAATCGTTGTCAAAGTATCAAGTATCAAGTATCATTCAGATTGACTAAAACAGCAATTAAAAGTAAAACTAAATCGAAGAAAAAATTAAGATTGACGGATTTAACAGATTTTTTTTTTCATACAATAACAATGAAATAAAAAAATAACACATTTTCTGCCAAACTACTGAAAAAATCGATGCCAAAGTATCAAATATCTATTAAAATTGATTAAAACAGCAATGAAAAGCAAGTCTAAATCGAAAAAAAAATTATGATTGACTGAGTTAATAGATTTTTTTTTCATACAATAACGATGAAATAAAAATAACACATTTTCATCCTTAGTATCAAAATCTATTAATATTGACTAAACCAGCAATGAAAAGCAATCCTTATTCGAAGAAAAAATTAAGATTGACGGATTTAAGAGATTTGTTTTTTCATATAATAACGATGAAATAAAAAAATAACACATTTTCTGCCAAACTACTGAAAAAATCGATGCCAAAGTATCAAAATCTATAAAGATTGACTAAAACAGCATCGAAAAGCAAATCTAAAAAAAAAAAAAATTAGGATTGACTGAGTTAATAGATTTATTTTTCATACAATAACGATGAAATAAAAATAACACATTTTCAGCCATAGTATCAATATCTATTAATATTGACTAAACCAGCAATGAAAAGCAATCCTTATTCGAAGAAAAAATTAAGATTGACGGATTTAAGAGATTTGTTTTTTCACACAATAACGATGAAATAAAAAATAACACATTTTCTACCAAACTACTGAAAAAATCGTTGTCAAAGTATCAAGTATCATTCAGATTGACTAAAACAGCAATGAAAAGCAAAACTAAATCGAAAAAAATTTAAAATTGACGAAGATAAGAGATTTGTTTTTTCATACAATAACGATGAAATAAAAAAATAACACATTTTCTGCCAAACTACTGAAATAATCGTTGTCAAAGTATCAAGTATCATGTATCATTCAGATTGACTAAAACAGCAATGAAAAGCAAAACTAAATCGAAAAAAATTTAAAATTGACAGCATCGAAAAGCAAATCTAAATCGAAAAAAAAATTAGGATTGACTGAGTTAATAGATTTTTTTTTTCATACAATAACGATGAAATAAAAATAACACATTTTCAGCCATAGTATCAAAATCTATTAATATTGACTAAACCAGCAATGAAAAGCAATCCTTATTCGACGAAAAAATTAAGATTGACGAATTTAAGAGATTTGTTTTTTCATACAATAACGATGAAATAAAAAAATAACATATTTTCTACCAAACTACTGAAAAAATCGTTGTCAAAGTATCAAGTATCATTCAGATTGACTAAAACAGCAATGAAAAGCAAAACTAAATCGAAAAAAATTTAAAATTGAGAGCATCGAAAAGCAAATCTAAATCGAAAAAAAAAATTAGGATTGACTGAGTTAATAGATTTTTTTTTTCATACAATAACGATGAAATAAAAATAACACATTTTCAGCCATAGTATCAAAATCTATTAATATTGACTAAACCAGCAATGAAAAGCAATCCTTATTCGACGAAAAAATTAAGATTGACGAATTTAAGAGATTTGTTTTTTCATACAATAACGATGAAATAAAAAAATAACACATTTTCTACCAAACTACTGAAAAAATCGTTGTCAAAGTATCAAGTATCAAGTATCATTCAGATTGAATAAAACAACAATGAAATGCAAATCTTATTCGAAAAAAACTAAGATTGACGGAGATAAGAGATTTTTTTTTCATACAATAACAATGAAATAAAAAAATAACAAATTTTCAGCCAAACTACTGAAAAAATCGCTGTCAAAGTATCAAGTATCATGTTTCATTCAGATTGACTAAAACAGCAATGAAAAGCAAAACTAAATCGAAAAAAATTTAAAATTGACGGAGATAAGAGATTTGTTTTTTCATACAATAACGATGAAATAAAAAAATAACACATTTTCTACCAAACTACTGAAAAAATCGTTGTCAAAGTACCAAGTATCAAGTATCATTCAGATTGACTAAAACAGCAATGAAAAGCAAAACTAAATCGAAAAAAATTTAAAATTGACGAAGATAAGAGATTTGTTTTTTCATACAATAACGATGAAATAAAAATAACACATTTTCAGCCAAACTACTGAAAAAATCGTTGTCAAAGTATCAAGTATCAAGTATCATTCAGATTGACTAAAACAGCAATTAAAAGTAAAACTAAATCGAAGAAAAAATTAAGATTGACGGATTTAACAGATTTTTTTTTTCATACAATAACAATGAAATAAAAAAATAACACATTTTCTGCCAAACTACTGAAAAAATCGATGCCAAAGTATCAAATATCTATTAAAATTGATTAAAACAGCAATGAAAAGCAAGTCTAAATCGAAAAAAAAATTATGATTGACTGAGTTAATAGATTTTTTTTTCATACAATAACGATGAAATAAAAATAACACATTTTCATCCTTAGTATCAAAATCTATTAATATTGACTAAACCAGCAATGAAAAGCAATCCTTATTCGAAGAAAAAATTAAGATTGACGGATTTAAGAGATTTGTTTTTTCATATAATAACGATGAAATAAAAAAATAACACATTTTCTGCCAAACTACTGAAAAAATCGATGCCAAAGTATCAAAATCTATAAAGATTGACTAAAACAGCATCGAAAAGCAAATCTAAAAAAAAAAAAAATTAGGATTGACTGAGTTAATAGATTTATTTTTCATACAATAACGATGAAATAAAAATAACACATTTTCAGCCATAGTATCAATATCTATTAATATTGACTAAACCAGCAATGAAAAGCAATCCTTATTCGAAGAAAAAATTAAGATTGACGGATTTAAGAGATTTGTTTTTTCACACAACAACGATGAAATAAAAAAATAACACATTTTCTACCAAACTACTGAAAAAATCGTTGTCAAAGTATCAAGTATCATTCAGATTGACTAAAACAGCAATGAAAAGCAAAACTAAATCGAAAAAAATTTAAAATTGACGAAGATAAGAGATTTGTTTTTTCATACAATAACGATGAAATAAAAAAATAACACATTTTCTGCCAAACTACTGAAAAAATCGATGCCAAAGTATCAATATCTATAAAGATTGACTAAAACAGCATCGAAAAGCAAATCTAAATCGAAAAAAAAAATTAGGATTGACTGAGTTAATAGATTTATTTTTCATACAATAACGATGAAATAAAAATAACACATTTTCAGCCATAGTATCAATATCAATTAATATTGACTAAACCAGCAATGAAAAGCAATCCTTATTCGAAGAAAAAATTAAGATTGACGGATTTAAGAGATTTGTTTTTTCACACAATAACGATGAAATAAAAAAATAACACATTTTCTACCAAACTACTGAAAAAATCGTTGTCAAAGTATCAAGTATCATTCAGATTGACTAAAACAGCAATGAAAAGCAAAACTAAATCGAAGAAAATTTAAAATTGACGGAGATAAGAGATTTGTTTTTTCATACAATAACGATGAAATAAAAAAATAACACATTTTCTGCCAAACTACTGAAAAAATCGTTGTCAAAGTATCAAGTATCATTCAGATTGACTAAAACAGCAATGAAAAGCAAAACTAAATCGAAAAAAATTTAAAATTGACGGAGATAAGAGATTTGTTTTTTCATACAATAACGATGAAAAAAAAAAATAACACATTTTCTGCCAAACTACTGAAAAAATCGTTGTCAAAGTACCAAGTATCAAGTATCATTCAGATTGACTAAAACAGCAATGAAAAGCAAAACTAAATCGAAAAAAATTTAAAATTGACGAAGATAAGAGATTTGTTTTTTCATACAATAACGATGAAATAAAAAAATAACACATTTTCTGCCAAACTACTGAAAAAAACGTTGTCAAAGTATCAAGTATCATTCAGATTGACTAAAACAGCAATGAAAAGCAAAACTAAATCGAAAAAAATTTAAAATTGACGGAGATAAGAGATTTGTTTTTTCATACAATAACGATGAAATAAAAAAATAACACATTTTCTGCCAAACTACTGAAAAAATCGATGCCAAAGTATCAATATCTATAAAGATTGACTAAAACAGCATCGAAAAGCAAATCTAAATCGAAAAAAAAAATTAGGATTGACTGAGTTAATAGATTTATTTTTCATACAATAACGATGAAATAAAAATAACACATTTTCAGCCATAGTATCAATATCAATTAATATTGACTAAACCAGCAATGAAAAGCAATCCTTATTCGAAGAAAAAATTAAGATTGACGGATTTAAGAGATTTGTTTTTTCACACAATAACGATGAAATAAAAAAATAACACATTTTCTACCAAACTACTGAAAAAATCGTTGTCAAAGTATCAAGTATCATTCAGATTGACTAAAACAGCAATGAA
The DNA here is from genome assembly GCA_961205885.1 of Ptychoptera albimana. NCBI lineage: Eukaryota > Metazoa > Arthropoda > Insecta > Diptera > Ptychopteridae > Ptychoptera > Ptychoptera albimana. The sequence goes on from OY540801.1 coordinate 48,788,032, forward strand.
AAGCAAAACTAAATCGAAGAAAATTTAAAATTGACGGAGATAAGAGATTTGTTTTTTCATACAATAACGATGAAATAAAAAAATAACACATTTTCTGCCAAACTACTGAAAAAATCGTTGTCAAAGTATCAAGTATCATTCAGATTGACTAAAACAGCAATGAAAAGCAAAACTAAATCGAAAAAAATTTAAAATTGACGGAGATAAGAGATTTGTTTTTTCATACAATAACGATGAAAAAAAAAAATAACACATTTTCTGCCAAACTACTGAAAAAATCGCTATCAAAGTATCAAGTATCATGTATCATTCAGATTGACTAAAACAGCAATGAAAAGCAAAACTAAATCGAAAAAAATTTAAAATTGACGGAGATAAGAGATTTGTTTTTTCATATAATAACGATGAAATAAAAAAATAACACATTTTCTGCCAAACTACTGAAAAAATCGATGCCAAAGTATCAAAATCTATAAAGATTGACTAAAACAGCATCGAAAAGCAAATCTAAATCAAAAAAAAAATTAGGATTGACTGAGTTAATAGATTTATTTTTCATACAATAACGATGAAATAAAAATAACACATTTTCAGCCATAGTATCAATATCAATTAATATTGACTAAACCAGCAATGAAAAGCAATCCTTATTCGAAGAAAAAATTAAGATTGACGGATTTAAGAGATTTGTTTTTTCACACAATAACGATGAAATAAAAAAATAACACATTTTCTACCAAACTACTGAAAAAATCGTTGTCAAAGTATCAAGTATCATTCAGATTGACTAAAACAGCAATGAAAAGCAAATCTAAATCGAAGAAAATTTAAAATTGACGGAGATAAGAGATTTGTTTTTTCATACAATAACGATGAAATAAAAAAATAACACATTTTCTGCCAAACTACTGAAAAAATCGTTGTCAAAGTATCAAGTATCATTCAGATTGACTAAAACAGCAATGAAAAGCAAAACTAAATCGAAAAAAATTTAAAATTGACGGAGATAAGAGATTTGTTTTTTCATACAATAACGATGAAAAAAAAAAATAACACATTTTCTGCCAAACTACTGAAATAATCGTTGTCAAAGTATCAAGTATCAAGTATCATTCAGATTGACTAAAACAGCAATGAAAAGCAAAACTAAATCGAAAAAAATTTAAAATTGACGAAGATAAGAGATTTGTTTTTTCATGCAATAACGATGAAATAAAAAAATAACACATTTTCTGCCAAACTACTGAAAAAAACGTTGTCAAAGTATCAAGTATCATTCAGATTGACTAAAACAGCAATGAAAAGCAAAACTAAATCGAAAAAAATTTAAAATTGACGGAGATAAGAGATTTGTTTTTTCATACAATAACGATGAAATAAAAAAATAACACATTTTCTGCCAAACTACTGAAAAAATCGATGCCAAAGTATCAATATCTATAAAGATTGACTAAAACAGCATCGAAAAGCAAATCTAAATCGAAAAAAAAAATTAGGATTGACTGAGTTAATAGATTTATTTTTCATACAATAACGATGAAATAAAAATAACACATTTTCAGCCATAGTATCAATATCAATTAATATTGACTAAACCAGCAATGAAAAGCAATCCTTATTCGAAGAAAAAATTAAGATTGACGGATTTAAGAGATTTGTTTTTTCACACAATAACGATGAAATAAAAAAATAACACATTTTCTACCAAACTACTGAAAAAATCGTTGTCAAAGTATCAAGTATCATTCAGATTGACTAAAACAGCAATGAAAAGCAAAACTAAATCGAAGAAAATTTAAAATTGACGGAGATAAGAGATTTGTTTTTTCATACAATAACGATGAAATAAAAAAATAACACATTTTCTGCCAAACTACTGAAAAAATCGTTGTCAAAGTATCAAGTATCATTCAGATTGACTAAAACAGCAATGAAAAGCAAAACTAAATCGAAAAAAATTTAAAATTGACGGAGATAAGAGATTTGTTTTTTCATACAATAACGATGAAAAAAAAAAATAACACATTTTCTGCCAAACTACTGAAAAAATCGCTATCAAAGTATCAAGTATCATGTATCATTCAGATTGACTAAAACAGCAATGAAAAGCAAAACTAAATCGAAAAAAATTTAAAATTGACGGAGATAAGAGATTTGTTTTTTCATATAATAACGATGAAATAAAAAAATAACACATTTTCTGCCAAACTACTGAAAAAATCGATGCCAAAGTATCAAAATCTATAAAGATTGACTAAAACAGCATCGAAAAGCAAATCTAAATCAAAAAAAAAATTAGGATTGACTGAGTTAATAGATTTATTTTTCATACAATAACGATGAAATAAAAATAACACATTTTCAGCCATAGTATCAATATCTATTAATATTGACTAAACCAGCAATGAAAAGCAATCCTTATTCGAAGAAAAAATTAAGATTGACGGATTTAAGAGATTTGTTTTTTCACACAATAACGATGAAATAAAAAAATAACACATTTTCTACCAAACTACTGAAAAAATCGTTGTCAAAGTATCAAGTATCATTCAGATTGACTAAAACAGCAATGAAAAGCAAAACTAAATCGAAAAAAATTTAAAATTGACGAAGATAAGAGATTTGTTTTTTCATACAATAACGATGAAATAAAAAAATAACACATTTTCTGCCAAACTACTGAAATAATCGTTGTCAAAGTATCAAGTATCATGTATCATTCAGATTGACTAAAACAGCAATGAAAAGCAAAACTAAATCGAAAAAAATTTAAAATTGACAGCATCGAAAAGCAAATCTAAATCGAAAAAAAAATTAGGATTGACTGAGTTAATAGATTTTTTTTTTCATACAATAACAATGAAATAAAAATAACACATTTTCAGCCATAGTATCAAAATCTATTAATATTGACTAAACCAGCAATGAAAAGCAATTCTTATTTGACGAAAAAATTAAGATTGACGGATTTAAGAGATTTGTTTTTTCACACAATAACGATGAAATAAAAAAATAACACATTTTCTACCAAACTACTGAAAAAATCGTTGTCAAAGTATCAAGTATCATTCAGATTGACTAAAACAGCAATGAAAAGCAAAACTAAATCGAAGAAAATTTAAAATTGACGGAGATAAGAGATTTGTTTTTTCATACAATAACGATGAAATAAAAAAATAACACATTTTCTGCCAAACTACTAAAAAAATCGTTGTCAAAGTATCAAGTATCATTCAGATTGACTAAAACAGCAATGAAAAGCAAAACTAAATCGAAAAAAATTTAAAATTGACGGAGATAAGAGATTTGTTTTTTCATACAATAACGATGAAAAAAAAAAATAACACATTTTCTGCCAAACTACTGAAAAAATCGTTGTCAAAGTACCAAGTATCAAGTATCATTCAGATTGACTAAAACAGCAATGAAAAGCAAAACTAAATCGAAAAAAATTTAAAATTGACGAAGATAAGAGATTTGTTTTTTCATACAATAACGATGAAATAAAAAAATAACACATTTTCTGCCAAACTACTGAAAAAAACGTTGTCAAAGTATCAAGTATCATTCAGATTGACTAAAACAGCAATGAAAAGCAAAACTAAATCGAAAAAAATTTAAAATTGACGGAGATAAGAGATTTGTTTTTTCATACAATAACGATGAAATAAAAAAATAACACATTTTCTGCCAAACTACTAAAAAAATCGATGCCAAAGTATCAATATCTATAAAGATTGACTAAAACAGCATCGAAAAGCAAATCTAAATCGAAAAAAAAAATTAGGATTGACTGAGTTAATAGATTTATTTTTCATACAATAACGATGAAATAAAAATAACACATTTTCAGCCATAGTATCAATATCAATTAATATTGACTAAACCAGCAATGAAAAGCAATCCTTATTCGAAGAAAAAATTAAGATTGACGGATTTAAGAGATTTGTTTTTTCACACAATAACGATGAAATAAAAAAATAACACATTTTCTACCAAACTACTGAAAAAATCGTTGTCAAAGTATCAAGTATCATTCAGATTGACTAAAACAGCAATGAAAAGCAAAACTAAATCGAAGAAAATTTAAAATTGACGGAGATAAGAGATTTGTTTTTTCATACAATAACGATGAAATAAAAAAATAACACATTTTCTGCCAAACTACTGAAAAAATCGTTGTCAAAGTATCAAGTATCATTCAGATTGACTAAAACAGCAATGAAAAGCAAAACTAAATCGAAAAAAATTTAAAATTGACGGAGATAAGAGATTTGTTTTTTCATACAATAACGATGAAAAAAAAAAATAACACATTTTCTGCCAAACTACTGAAAAAATCGCTATCAAAGTATCAAGTATCATGTATCATTCAGATTGACTAAAACAGCAATGAAAAGCAAAACTAAATCGAAAAAAATTTAAAATTGACGGAGATAAGAGATTTGTTTTTTCATATAATAACGATGAAATAAAAAAATAACACATTTTCTGCCAAACTACTGAAAAAATCGATGCCAAAGTATCAAAATCTATAAAGAGTGACTAAAACAGCATCGAAAAGCAAATCTAAATCAAAAAAAAAATTAGGATTGACTGAGTTAATAGATTTATTTTTCATACAATAACGATGAAATAAAAATAACACATTTTCAGCCATAGTATCAATATCTATTAATATTGACTAAACCAGCAATGAAAAGCAATCCTTATTCGAAGAAAAAATTAAGATTGACGGATTTAAGAGATTTGTTTTTTCACACAATAACGATGAAATAAAAAAATAACACATTTTCTACCAAACTACTGAAAAAATCGTTGTCAAAGTATCAAGTATCATTCAGATTGACTAAAACAGCAATGAAAAGCAAAACTAAATCGAAAAAAATTTAAAATTGACGAAGATAAGAGATTTGTTTTTTCATACAATAACGATGAAATAAAAAAATAACACATTTTCTGCCAAACTACTGAAATAATCGCTATCAAAGTATCAAGTATCATGTATCATTCAGATTGACTAAAACAGCAATGAAAAGCAAAACTAAATCGAAAAAAATTTAAAATTGACAGCATCGAAAAGCAAATCTAAATCGAAAAAAAAATTAGGATTGACTGAGTTAATAGATTTTTTTTTTCATACAATAACAATGAAATAAAAATAACACATTTTCAGCCATAGTATCAAAATCTATTAATATTGACTAAACCAGCAATGAAAAGCAATTCTTATTCGACGAAAAAATTAAGATTGACGGATTTAAGAGATTTGTTTTTTCACACAATAACGATGAAATAAAAAAATAACACATTTTCTACCAAACTACTGAAAAAATCGTTGTCAAAGTATCAAGTATCATTCAGATTGACTAAAACAGCAATGAAAAGCAAAACTAAATCGAAAAAAATTTAAAATTGACGAAGATAAGAGATTTGTTTTTTCATACAATAACGATGAAATAAAAATAACACATTTTCAGCCAAACTACTGAAAAAATCGTTGTCAAAGTATCATGTATCAAGTATCATTCAGATTGACTAAAACAGCAATTAAAAGTAAAACTAAATCGAAGAAAAAATTAAGATTGACGGATTTAACAGATTTTTTTTTTCATACAATAACAATGAAATAAAAAAATAACACATTTTCTGCCAAACTACTGAAAAAATCGATGCCAAAGTATCAAATATCTATTAAAATTGATTAAAACAGCAATGAAAAGCAAGTCTAAATCGAAAAAAAAAATTATGATTGACTGAGTTAATAGATTTTTTTTTCATACAATAACGATGAAATAAAAATAACACATTTTCATCCTTAGTATCAATATCTATTAATATTGACTAAACCAGCAATGAAAAGCAATCCTTATTCGAAGAAAAAATTAAGATTGACGGATTTAAGAGATTTGTTTTTTCATACAAAAACGATGAAATAAAAAAATAACACATTTTCTACCAAACTACTGAAAAAATCGTTGTCAAAGTATCAAGTATCATTCAGATTGACTACAACAGCAATGAAAAGCAAAACTAAATCGAAGAAAATTTAAAATTGACGGAGATAAGAGATTTGTTTTTTCATACAATAACGATGAAATAAAAAAATAACACATTTTCTGCCAAACTACTGAAAAAATCGTTGTCAAAGTATCAAGTATCATTCAGATTGACTAAAACAGCAATGAAAAGCAAAACTAAATCGAAAAAAATTTAAAATTGACAGCATCGAAAAGCAAATCTAAATCGAAAAAAAAAATTAGGATTGACTGAGTTAATAGATTTTTTTTTTCATACAATAACGATGAAATAAAAATAACACATTTTCAGCCATAGTATCAAAATCTATTAATATTGACTAAACCAGCAATGAAAAGCAATCCTTATTCGACGAAAAAATTAAGATTGACGAATTTAAGAGATTTTTTTTTCATACAATAACGATGAAATAAAAAAATAACACATTTTCTACCAAACTACTGAAAAAATCGTTGTCAAAGTATCAAGTATCATTCAGATTGACTAAAACAGCAATGAAAAGCAAAACTAAATCGAAAAAAATTTAAAATTGACGGAGATAAGAGATTTGTTTTTTCATACAATAACGATGAAAAAAAAAAAAACATTTTCTGCCAAACTACTGAAAAAATCGTTGTCAAAGTATCAAGCATCATTCAGATTGACTAAAACAACAATGAAAAGCAATCCTTAATCGAAGAAAAAAATAAGTTTGACGGATTTAAGAGATTTGTTTTTTCACACAATAACGATGAAATAAAAAAATAACACATTTTCTGCCAAACTACTGAAAAAATCGTTGCCAAAGTATCAAGTATCATTCAGATTGACTAAAACAGCAATGAAAAGCAAAACTAAATCGAAAAAAATTTAAAATTGACGGAGATAAGAGATTTGTTTTTTCATACAATAACGATGAAATAAAAAAATAACACATTTTCTGACAAACTACTGAAAAAATCGATGCCAAAGTATCAATATCTATAAAGATTGACTAAAACAGCATCGAAAAGCAAATCTAAATCGAAAAAAAAAATTAGGATTGACTGAGTTAATAGATTTATTTTTCATACAATAACGATAAAATAAAAATAACACATTTTCAGCCATAGTATCAATATCAATTAATATTGACTAAACCAGCAATGAAAAGCAATCCTTATTCGAAGAAAAAATTAAGATTGACGGATTTAAGAGATTTGTTTTTTCACACAATAACGATGAAATAAAAAAATAACACATTTTCTACCAAACTACTGAAAAAATCGTTGTCAAAGTATCAAGTATCATTCAGATTGACTAAAACAGCAATGAAAAGCAAAACTAAATCGAAGAAAATTTAAAATTGACGGAGATAAGAGATTTGTTTTTTCATACAATAACGATGAAATAAAAAAATAACACATTTTCTGCCAAACTACTGAAAAAATCGTTGTCAAAGTATCAAGTATCATTCAGATTGACTAAAACAGCAATGAAAAGCAAAACTAAATCGAAAAAAATTTAAAATTGACGGAGATAAGAGATTTGTTTTTTCATACAATAACGATGAAAAAAAAAAATAACACATTTTCTGCCAAACTACTGAAAAAATCGCTATCAAAGTATCAAGTATCATGTATCATTCAGATTGACTAAAACAGCAATGAAAAGCAAAACTAAATCGAAAAAAATTTAAAATTGACGAAGATAAGAGATTTGTTTTTTCATATAATAACGATGAAATAAAAAAATAACACATTTTCTGCCAAACTACTGAAAAAATCGATGCCAAAGTATCAAAATCTATAAAGATTGACTAAAACAGCATCGAAAAGCAAATCTAAATCAAAAAAAAAATTAGGATTGACTGAGTTAATAGATTTATTTTTCATACAATAACGATGAAATAAAAATAACACATTTTCAGCCATAGTATCAATATCTATTAATATTGACTAAACCAGCAATGAAAAGCAATCCTTATTCGAAGAAAAAATTAAGATTGACGGATTTAAGAGATTTGTTTTTTCACACAATAATGATGAAATAAAAAAATAACACATTTTCTGCCAAACTACTGAAAAAATCGATGCCAAAGTATCAATATCTATAAAGATTGACTAAAACAGCATCGAAAAGCAAATCTAAATCGAAAAAAAAAATTAGGATTGACTGAGTTAATAGATTTATTTTTCATACAATAACGATGAAATAAAAATAACACATTTTCAGCCATAGTATCAATATCAATTAATATTGACTAAACCAGCAATGAAAAGCAATCCTTATTCGAAGAAAAAATTAAGATTGACGGATTTAAGAGATTTGTTTTTTCACACAATAACGATGAAATAAAAAAATAACACATTTTCTACCAAACTACTGAAAAAATCGTTGTCAAAGTATCAAGTATCATTCAGATTGACTAAAACAGCAATGAAAAGCAAAACTAAATCGAAGAAAATTTAAAATTGACGGAGATAAGAGATTTGTTTTTTCATACAATAACGATGAAATAAAAAAATAACACATTTTCTGCCAAACTACTGATAAAATCGTTGTCAAAGTATCAAGTATCATTCAGATTGACTAAAACAGCAATGAAAAGCAAAACTAAATCGAAAAAAATTTAAAATTGACGGAGATAAGAGATTTGTTTTTTCATACAATAACGATGAAAAAAAAAAATAACACATTTTCTGCCAAACTACTGAAAAAATCGTTGTCAAAGTACCAAGTATCAAGTATCATTCAGATTGACTAAAACAGCAATGAAAAGCAAAACTAAATCGAAAAAAATTTAAAATTGACGAAGATAAGAGATTTGTTTTTTCATACAATAACGATGAAATAAAAAAATAACACATTTTCTGCCAAACTACTGAAAAAAACGTTGTCAAAGTATCAAGTATCATTCAGATTGACTAAAACAGCAATGAAAAGCAAAACTAAATCGAAAAAAATTTAAAATTGACGGAGATAAGAGATTTGTTTTTTCATACAATAACGATGAAATAAAAAAATAACACATTTTCTGCCAAACTACTGAAAAAATCGATGCCAAAGTATCAATATCTTTAAAGATTGACTAAAACAGCATCGAAAAGCAAATCTAAATCGAAAAAAAAAATTAGGATTGACTGAGTTAATAGATTTATTTTTCATACAATAACGATGAAATAAAAATAACACATTTTCAGCCATAGTATCAATATCAATTAATATTGACTAAACCAGCAATGAAAAGCAATCCTTATTCGAAGAAAAAATTAAGATTGACAGATTTAAGAGATTTGTTTTTTCACACAATAACGATGAAATAAAAAAATAACACATTTTCTACCAAACTACTGAAAAAATCGTTGTCAAAGTATCAAGTATCATTCAGATTGACTAAAACAGCAATGAAAAGCAAAACTAAATCGAAGAAAATTTAAAATTGACGGAGATAAGAGATTTGTTTTTTCATACAATAACGATGAAATAAAAAAATAACACATTTTCTGACAAACTACTGAAAAAATCGATGCCAAAGTATCAATATCTATAAAGATTGACTAAAACAGCATCGAAAAGCAAATCTAAATCGAAAAAAAAAATTAGGATTGACTGAGTTAATAGATTTATTTTTCATACAATAACGATGAAATAAAAATAACACATTTTCAGCCATAGTATCAATATCAATTAATATTGACTAAACCAGCAATGAAAAGCAATCCTTATTCGAAGAAAAAATTAAGATTGACAGATTTAAGAGATTTGTTTTTTCACACAATAACGATGAAATAAAAAAATAACACATTTTCTACCAAACTACTGAAAAAATCGTTGTCAAAGTATCAAGTATCATTCAGATTGACTAAAACAGCAATGAAAAGCAAAACTAAATCGAAAAAAATTTAAAATTGACGGAGATAAGAGATTTGTTTTTTCATACAATAACGATGAAATAAAAAAATAACACATTTTCTGCCAAACTACTGAAAAAATCGTTGTCAAAGTATCAAGTATCATTCAGATTGACTAAAACAGCAATGAAAAGCAAAACTAAATCGAAAAAAATTTAAAATTGACGGAGATAAGAGATTTGTTTTTTCATACAATAACGATGAAAAAAAAAAATAACACATTTTCTGCCAAACTACTGAAAAAATCGTTGTCAAAGTACCAAGTATCAAGTATCATTCAGATTGACTAAAACAGCAATGAAAAGCAAAACTAAATCGAAAAAAATTTAAAATTGACGAAGATAAGAGATTTGTTTTTTCATACAATAACGATGAAATAAAAAAATAACACATTTTCTGCCAAACTACTGAAAAAAACGTTGTCAAAGTATCAAGTATCATTCAGATTGACTAAAACAGCAATGAAAAGCAAAACTAAATCGAAAAAAATTTAAAATTGACGGAGATAAGAGATTTGTTTTTTCATACAATAACGATGAAATAAAAAAATAACACATTTTCTGCCAAACTACTGAAAAAATCGATGCCAAAGTATCAATATCTATAAAGATTGACTAAAACAGCATCGAAAAGCAAATCTAAATCGAAAAAAAAAATTAGGATTGACTGAGTTAATAGATTTATTTTTCATACAATAACGATGAAATAAAAATAACACATTTTCAGCCATAGTATCAATATCAATTAATATTGACTAAACCAGCAATGAAAAGCAATCCTTATTCGAAGAAAAAATTAAGATTGAAAGATTTAAGAGATTTGTTTTTTCACACAATAACGATGAAATAAAAAAATAACACATTTTCTACCAAACTACTGAAAAAATCGTTGTCAAAGTATCAAGTATCATTCAGATTGACTAAAACAGCAATGAAAAGCAAAACTAAATCGAAGAAAATTTAAAATTGACGGAGATAAGAGATTTGTTTTTTCATACAATAACGATGAAATAAAAAAATAACACATTTTCTGCCAAACTACTGAAAAAATCGTTGTCAAAGTATCAAGTATCATTCAGATTGACTAAAACAGCAATGAAAAGCAAAACTAAATCGAAAAAAATTTAAAATTGACGGAGATAAGAGATTTGTTTTTTCATACAATAACGATGAAAAAAAAAAATAACACATTTTCTGCCAAACTACTGAAAAAATCGCTATCAAAGTATCAAGTATCATGTATCATTCAGATTGACTAAAACAGCAATGAAAAGCAAAACTAAATCGAAAAAAATTTAAAATTGACGGAGATAAGAGATTTGTTTTTTCATATAATAACGATGAAATAAAAAAATAACACATTTTCTGCCAAACTACTGAAAAAATCGATGCCAAAGTATCAAAATCTATAAAGATTGACTAAAACAGCATCGAAAAGCAAATCTAAATCGAAAAAAAAAATTAGGATTGACTGAGTTAATAGATTTATTTTTCATACAATAACGATGAAATAAAAATAACACATTTTCAGCCATAGTATCAATATCAATTAATATTGACTAAACCAGCAATGAAAAGCAATCCTTATTCGAAGAAAAAATTAAGATTGAAAGATTTAAGAGATTTGTTTTTTCACACAATAACGATGAAATAAAAAAATAACACATTTTCTACCAAACTACTGAAAAAATCGTTGTCAAAGTATCAAGTATCATTCAGATTGACTAAAACAGCAATGAAAAGCAAAACTAAATCGAAAAAAATTTAAAATTGACGAAGATAAGAGATTTGTTTTTTCATACAATAACGATGAAATAAAAAAATAACACATTTTCTGCCAAACTACTGAAATAATCGTTGTCAAAGTATCAAGTATCATGTATCATTCAGATTGACTAAAACAGCAATGAAAAGCAAAACTAAATCGAAAAAAATTTAAAATTGACAGCATCGAAAAGCAAATCTAAATCGAAAAAAAAATTAGGATTGACTGAGTTAATAGATTTTTTTTTTCATACAATAACAATGAAATAAAAATAACACATTTTCAGCCATAGTATCAAAATCTATTAATATTGACTAAACCAGCAATGAAAAGCAATTCTTATTCGACGAAAAAATTAAGATTGACGGATTTAAGAGATTTGTTTTTTCACACAATAACGATGAAATAAAAAAATAACACATTTTCTACCAAACTACTGAAAAAATCGTTGTCAAAGTATCAAGTATCATTCAGATTGACTAAAACAGCAATGAAAAGCAAAACTAAATCGAAAAAAATTTAAAATTGACGAAGATAAGAGATTTGTTTTTTCATACAATAACGATGAAATAAAAATAACACATTTTCAGCCAAACTACTGAAAAAATCGTTGTCAAAGTATCATGTATCAAGTATCATTCAGATTGACTAAAACAGCAATTAAAAGTAAAACTAAATCGAAGAAAAAATTAAGATTGACGGATTTAACAGATTTTTTTTTTCATACAATAACAATGAAATAAAAAAATAACACATTTTCTGCCAAACTACTGAAAAAATCGATGCCAAAGTATCAAATATCTATTAAAATTGATTAAAACAGCAATGAAAAGCAAGTCTTAATCGAAAAAAAAAATTATGATTGACTGAGTTAATAGATTTTTTTTTCATACAATAACGATGAAATAAAAATAACACATTTTCATCCTTAGTATCAATATCTATTAATATTGACTAAACCAGCAATGAAAAGCAATCCTTATTCGAAGAAAAAATTAAGATTGACGGATTTAAGAGATTTGTTTTTTCATACAAAAACGATGAAATAAAAAAATAACACATTTTCTACCAAACTACTGAAAAAATCGTTGTCAAAGTATCAAGTATCATTCAGATTGACTACAACAGCAATGAAAAGCAAAACTAAATCGAAGAAAATTTAAAATTGACGGAGATAAGAGATTTGTTTTTTCATACAATAACGATGAAATAAAAAAATAACACATTTTCTGCCAAACTACTGAAAAAATCGTTGTCAAAGTATCAAGTATCATTCAGATTGACTAAAACAGCAATGAAAAGCAAAACTAAATCGAAAAAAATTTAAAATTGACAGCATCGAAAAGCAAATCTAAATCGAAAAAAAAAATTAGGATTGACTGAGTTAATAGATTTTTTTTTTCATACAATAACGATGAAATAAAAATAACACATTTTCAGCCATAGTATCAAAATCTATTAATATTGACTAAACCAGCAATGAAAAGCAATCCTTATTCGACGAAAAAATTAAGATTGACGAATTTAAGAGATTTGTTTTTTCATACAATAACGATGAAATAAAAAAATAACACATTTTCTACCAAACTACTGAAAAAATCGTTGTCAAAGTATCAAGTATCATTCAGATTGACTAAAACAGCAATGAAAAGCAAAACTAAATCGAAAAAAATTTAAAATTGACGGAGATAAGAGATTTGTTTTTTCATACAATAACGATGAAAAAAAAAAAAACATTTTCTGCCAAACTACTGAAAAAATCGTTGTCAAAGTATCAAGCATCATTCAGATTGACTAAAACAACAATGAAAAGCAATCCTTAATCGAAGAAAAAAATAAGTTTGACGGATTTAAGAGATTTGTTTTTTCACACAATAACGATGAAATAAAAAAATAACACATGTTCTGCCAAACTACTGGAAAAATCGTTGTCAAAGTATCAAGTATCATTCAGATTGACTAAAACAGCAATGAAAAGCAAATCTAAATCGAAAAAAACTAAGATTGACGGAGATAAGAGATTTTTTTTTCATACAATAATGATGAAATAAAAATAACACATTTTCTGCCAAACTACTGAAAAAATCGTTGCCAAAGTATCAATATATATTAATATTGACTAAAACAACAATAAAAAGCAAATCGAAATCGAAAAAAATTAAGATTGACGGATTTAAGAGATTTGTTTTTTCATACAATAACGATGAAAAAAAAAAAAAAAGACATTTTCTTCCAAACTACTGAAAAAAACGTTGTCAAAGTATCAAGTATCATTTAGATTGACTAAAACAGCAATGAAAAGCAATCCTTAATCGAAAAAAATTAAGATTGACTGAGATAAGAGATTTGTTTTTTCATACAATAACGATGAAATAAAAAAATAACACATTTTCTGCCAAACTACTGAAAAAATCGTTGTCAAAGTATCAAGTATCATTCAGATTGACTAAAACAGCAATGAAAAGCAAAACTAAATCGAAAAAAATTTAAAATTGACGGAGATAAGAGATTTGTTTTTTCATACAATAACGATGAAATAAAAAAATAACACATTTTCTGCCAAACTACTGAAAAAATCGTTGTCAAAGTATCAAGTATCAAGTATCATTCAGATTGACTAAAACAACAATGAAATGCAAATCTTAATCGAAAAAAACTAAGATTGACGGAGATAAGAGATTTGTTTTTTCATACAATAACGATGAAATAAAAAAAATAAGACATTTTCTGCCAAACAACTGAAATAATCGTTGTCAAAGTATCAAGTATCATGTATCATTCAGATTGACTAAAACAGCAATGAAAAGCAAAACTAAATCGAAAAAAATTTAAAATTGACGGAGATAAGAGATTTGTTTTTTCATACAATAACGATGAAATAAAAAAATAACACATTTTCTGCCAAACTACTGAAAAAATCGATGCCAAAGTATCAATATCTATTAAGATTGACTAAAACTGCAATGAAAAGCAAATCTAAATCGAAAAAAAAAATTAGGATTGACTAAGTTAATATATTTTTTTTTTCATACAATAACGATAAAATAAAAATAACAAATTTTCAGCCATAGTATCAATATTTATTAATATTGACTAAACCAGCAATGAAAAGCAATCCTTATTTGAAGAAAAAATTAAAATTGACGGATTTTTATAGATTTGTTTTTTCATACAATAACGATGAAATAAAAAAATAACACATTTTCTACCAAACTACTGAAAAAATCGTTGTCAAAGTATCAAGTATCATTCAGATTGACTAAAACAGCAATGAAAAGCAAAACTAAATCGAAAAAAATTTAAAATTGACGGAGATAAGAGATTTGTTTTTTCATACAATAACGATGAAATAAAAAAATAACACATTTTCTGCCAAACTACTGAAAAAATCGTTGTCAAAGTATCAAGTATCATTCAGATTGACTAAAACAGCAATGAAAAGCAAAACTAAATCGAAAAAAATTTAAAATTGACGGAGATAAGAGATTTGTTTTTTCATACAATAACGATGAAAAAAAAAAATAACACATTTTCTGCCAAACTACTGAAAAAATCGTTGTCAAAGTACCAAGTATCAAGTATCATTCAGATTGACTAAAACAGCAATGAAAAGCAAAACTAAATCGAAAAAAATTTAAAATTGACGAAGATAAGAGATTTGTTTTTTCATACAATAACGATGAAATAAAAAAATAACACATTTTCTGCCAAACTACTGAAAAAAACGTTGTCAAAGTATCAAGTATCATTCAGATTGACTAAAACAGCAATGAAAAGCAAAACTAAATCGAAAAAAATTTAAAATTGACGGAGATAAGAGATTTGTTTTTTCATACAATAACGATGAAATAAAAAAATAACACATTTTCTGCCAAACTACTGAAAAAATCGATGCCAAAGTATCAATATCTATAAAGATTGACTAAAACAGCATCGAAAAGCAAATCTAAATCGAAAAAAAAAATTAGGATTGACTGAGTTAATAGATTTATTTTTCATACAATAACGATGAAATAAAAATAACACATTTTCAGCCATAGTATCAATATCAATTAATATTGACTAAACCAGCAATGAAAAGCAATCCTTATTCGAAGAAAAAATTAAGATTGAAAGATTTAAGAGATTTGTTTTTTCACACAATAACGATGAAATAAAAAAATAACACATTTTCTACCAAACTACTGAAAAAATCGTTGTCAAAGTATCAAGTATCATTCAGATTGACTAAAACAGCAATGAAAAGCAAAACTAAATCGAAGAAAATTTAAAATTGACGGAGATAAGAGATTTGTTTTTTCATACAATAACGATGAAATAAAAAAATAACACATTTTCTGCCAAACTACTGAAAAAATCGTTGTCAAAGTATCAAGTATCATTCAGATTGACTAAAACAGCAATGAAAAGCAAAACTAAATCGAAAAAAATTTAAAATTGACGGAGATAAGAGATTTGTTTTTTCATACAATAACGATGAAAAAAAAAAATAACACATTTTCTGCCAAACTACTGAAAAAATCGCTATCAAAGTATCAAGTATCATGTATCATTCAGATTGACTAAAACAGCAATGAAAAGCAAAACTAAATCGAAAAAAATTTAAAATTGACGGAGATAAGAGATTTGTTTTTTCATATAATAACGATGAAATAAAAAAATAACACATTTTCTGCCAAACTACTGAAAAAATCGATGCCAAAGTATCAAAATCTATAAAGATTGACTAAAACAGCATCGAAAAGCAAATCTAAATCGAAAAAAAAAATTAGGATTGACTGAGTTAATAGATTTATTTTTCATACAATAACGATGAAATAAAAATAACACATTTTCAGCCATAGTATCAATATCAATTAATATTGACTAAACCAGCAATGAAAAGCAATCCTTATTCGAAGAAAAAATTAAGATTGAAAGATTTAAGAGATTTGTTTTTTCACACAATAACGATGAAATAAAAAAATAACACATTTTCTACCAAACTACTGAAAAAATCGTTGTCAAAGTATCAAGTATCATTCAGATTGACTAAAACAGCAATGAAAAGCAAAACTAAATCGAAAAAAATTTAAAATTGACGAAGATAAGAGATTTGTTTTTTCATACAATAACGATGAAATAAAAAAATAACACATTTTCTGCCAAACTACTGAAATAATCGTTGTCAAAGTATCAAGTATCATGTATCATTCAGATTGACTAAAACAGCAATGAAAAGCAAAACTAAATCGAAAAAAATTTAAAATTGACAGCATCGAAAAGCAAATCTAAATCGAAAAAAAAATTAGGATTGACTGAGTTAATAGATTTTTTTTTTCATACAATAACAATGAAATAAAAATAACACATTTTCAGCCATAGTATCAAAATCTATTAATATTGACTAAACCAGCAATGAAAAGCAATTCTTATTCGACGAAAAAATTAAGATTGACGGATTTAAGAGATTTGTTTTTTCACACAATAACGATGAAATAAAAAAATAACACATTTTCTACCAAACTACTGAAAAAATCGTTGTCAAAGTATCAAGTATCATTCAGATTGACTAAAACAGCAATGAAAAGCAAAACTAAATCGAAAAAAATTTAAAATTGACGAAGATAAGAGATTTGTTTTTTCATACAATAACGATGAAATAAAAATAACACATTTTCAGCCAAACTACTGAAAAAATCGTTGTCAAAGTATCATGTATCAAGTATCATTCAGATTGACTAAAACAGCAATTAAAAGTAAAACTAAATCGAAGAAAAAATTAAGATTGACGGATTTAACAGATTTTTTTTTTCATACAATAACAATGAAATAAAAAAATAACACATTTTCTGCCAAACTACTGAAAAAATCGATGCCAAAGTATCAAATATCTATTAAAATTGATTAAAACAGCAATGAAAAGCAAGTCTTAATCGAAAAAAAAAATTATGATTGACTGAGTTAATAGATTTTTTTTTCATACAATAACGATGAAATAAAAATAACACATTTTCATCCTTAGTATCAATATCTATTAATATTGACTAAACCAGCAATGAAAAGCAATCCTTATTCGAAGAAAAAATTAAGATTGACGGATTTAAGAGATTTGTTTTTTCATACAAAAACGATGAAATAAAAAAATAACACATTTTCTACCAAACTACTGAAAAAATCGTTGTCAAAGTATCAAGTATCATTCAGATTGACTACAACAGCAATGAAAAGCAAAACTAAATCGAAGAAAATTTAAAATTGACGGAGATAAGAGATTTGTTTTTTCATACAATAACGATGAAATAAAAAAATAACACATTTTCTGCCAAACTACTGAAAAAATCGTTGTCAAAGTATCAAGTATCATTCAGATTGACTAAAACAGCAATGAAAAGCAAAACTAAATCGAAAAAAATTTAAAATTGACAGCATCGAAAAGCAAATCTAAATCGAAAAAAAAAATTAGGATTGACTGAGTTAATAGATTTTTTTTTTCATACAATAACGATGAAATAAAAATAACACATTTTCAGCCATAGTATCAAAATCTATTAATATTGACTAAACCAGCAATGAAAAGCAATCCTTATTCGACGAAAAAATTAAGATTGACGAATTTAAGAGATTTGTTTTTTCATACAATAACGATGAAATAAAAAAATAACACATTTTCTACCAAACTACTGAAAAAATCGTTGTCAAAGTATCAAGTATCATTCAGATTGACTAAAACAGCAATGAAAAGCAAAACTAAATCGAAAAAAATTTAAAATTGACGGAGATAAGAGATTTGTTTTTTCATACAATAACGATGAAAAAAAAAAAAACATTTTCTGCCAAACTACTGAAAAAATCGTTGTCAAAGTATCAAGCATCATTCAGATTGACTAAAACAACAATGAAAAGCAATCCTTAATCGAAGAAAAAAATAAGTTTGACGGATTTAAGAGATTTGTTTTTTCACACAATAACGATGAAATAAAAAAATAACACATGTTCTGCCAAACTACTGGAAAAATCGTTGTCAAAGTATCAAGTATCATTCAGATTGACTAAAACAGCAATGAAAAGCAAATCTAAATCGAAAAAAACTAAGATTGACGGAGATAAGAGATTTTTTTTTCATACAATAATGATGAAATAAAAATAACACATTTTCTGCCAAACTACTGAAAAAATCGTTGCCAAAGTATCAATATATATTAATATTGACTAAAACAACAATAAAAAGCAAATCGAAATCGAAAAAAATTAAGATTGACGGATTTAAGAGATTTGTTTTTTCATACAATAACGATGAAAAAAAAAAAAAAAGACATTTTCTTCCAAACTACTGAAAAAAACGTTGTCAAAGTATCAAGTATCATTTAGATTGACTAAAACAGCAATGAAAAGCAATCCTTAATCGAAAAAAATTAAGATTGACTGAGATAAGAGATTTGTTTTTTCATACAATAACGATGAAATAAAAAAATAACACATTTTCTGCCAAACTACTGAAAAAATCGTTGTCAAAGTATCAAGTATCATTCAGATTGACTAAAACAGCAATGAAAAGCAAAACTAAATCGAAAAAAATTTAAAATTGACGGAGATAAGAGATTTGTTTTTTCATACAATAACGATGAAATAAAAAAATAACACATTTTCTGCCAAACTACTGAAAAAATCGTTGTCAAAGTATCAAGTATCAAGTATCATTCAGATTGACTAAAACAACAATGAAATGCAAATCTTAATCGAAAAAAACTAAGATTGACGGAGATAAGAGATTTGTTTTTTCATACAATAACGATGAAATAAAAAAAATAAGACATTTTCTGCCAAACAACTGAAATAATCGTTGTCAAAGTATCAAGTATCATGTATCATTCAGATTGACTAAAACAGCAATGAAAAGCAAAACTAAATCGAAAAAAATTTAAAATTGACGGAGATAAGAGATTTGTTTTTTCATACAATAACGATGAAATAAAAAAATAACACATTTTCTGCCAAACTACTGAAAAAATCGATGCCAAAGTATCAATATCTATTAAGATTGACTAAAACTGCAATGAAAAGCAAATCTAAATCGAAAAAAAAAATTAGGATTGACTAAGTTAATATATTTTTTTTTTCATACAATAACGATAAAATAAAAATAACAAATTTTCAGCCATAGTATCAATATTTATTAATATTGACTAAACCAGCAATGAAAAGCAATCCTTATTTGAAGAAAAAATTAAAATTGACGGATTTTTATAGATTTGTTTTTTCATACAATAACGATGAAATAAAAAAATAACACATTTTCTACCAAACTACTGAAATAATCGTTGTCAAAGTATCAAGTATCAAGTATCATTCAGATTGACTAAAACAGCAATGAAAAGCAAAACTAAATCGAAAAAAATTTAAAATTGACAGCATCGAAAAGCAAATCTAAATCGAAAAAAAAAATTAGGATTGACTGAGTTAATAGATTTTTTTTTTCATACAATAACGATGAAATAAAAATAACACATTTTCAGCCATAGTATCAAAATCTATTAATATTGACTAAACCAGCAATGAAAAGCAATCCTTATTCGACGAAAAAATTAATATTGACAGATTTAAGAGATTTGTTTTTTCATACAATAACGATGAAATAAAAAAATAACACATTTTCTACCAAACTACTGAAAAAATCGTTGTCAAAGTATCAAGTATCATTCAGATTGACTAAAACAGCAATGAAAAGCAAAACTAAATCGAAAAAAATTTAAAATTGACGAAGATAAGAGATTTGTTTTTTCATACAATAACGATGAAATAAAAAAATAACACATTTTCTGCCAAACTACTGAAAAAATCGTTGTCAAAGTATCAAGTATCATTCAGATTGACTAAAACAGCAATGAAAAGCAAAACTAAATCGAAAAAAATTTAAAATTGACGAAGATAAGAGATTTGTTTTTTCATACAATAACGATGAAATAAAAAAATAACACATTTTCTGCCAAACTACTGAAATAATCGTTGTCAAAGTATCAAGTATCAAGTATCATTCAGATTGACTAAAACAGCAATGAAAAGTAAAACTAAATCAAAGAAAAAATTAAGATTGACGGATTTAACAGATTTGTTTTTTCATACAATAACAATGAAATAAAAAAATAACACATTTTCTGCCAAAGTATCAAATATCTATTAAAATTGACTAAAACAGCAATGAAAAGCAATCCTTATTCGATGAAAAAATTAAGATTGACGGATTTAAGAGATTTGTTTTTTCATACAAAAACGATGAAATAAAAAAAATAAGACATTTTCTGCCAAACAACTGAAATAATCGTTGTCAAAGTATCAAGTATCATGTATCATTCAGATTGACTAAAACAGCAATGAAAAGCAAAACTAAATCGAAAAAAATTTAAAATTGACGGAGATAAGAGATTTGTTTTTTCATACAATAACGATGAAATAAAAAAATAACACATTTTCTACCAAACTACTAAAATAATCGTTGTCAAAGTATCAAGTATCAAGTATCATTCAGATTGACTAAAACAGCAATGAAAAGCAAAAATAATCGAAAAAAATTTAAAATTGACAGCATCGAAAAGCAAATCTAAATCGAAAAAAAAAATTAGGATTGACTGAGTTAATAGATTTTTTTTTTCATACAATAACGATGAAATAAAAATAACACATTTTCAGCCATAGTATCAAAATCTATTAATATTGACTAAACCAGCAATGAAAAGCAATCCTTATTCGACGAAAAAATTAATATTGACAGATTTAAGAGATTTGTTTTTTCATACAATAACGATGAAATAAAAAAATAACACATTTTCTACCAAACTACTGAAAAAATCGTTGTCAAAGTATCAAGTATCATTCAGATTGACTAAAACAGCAATGAAAAGCAAAACTAAATCGAAAAAAATTTAAAATTGACGAAGATAAGAGATTTGTTTTTTCATACAATAACGATGAAATAAAAAAATAACACATTTTCTACCAAACTACTGAAAAAATCGTTGTCAAAGTATCAAGTATCAAGTATCATTCAGATTGAATAAAACAACAATGAAATGCAAATCTTATTCGAAAAAAACTAAGATTGACGGAGATAAGAGATTTTTTTTTCATACAATAACAATGAAATAAAAAAATAACAAATATTCAGCCAAACTACTGAAAAAATCGCTGTCAAAGTATCAAGTATCATGTTTCATTCAGATTGACTAAAACAGCAATGAAAAGCAAAACTAAATCGAAAAAAATTTAAAATTGACGGAGATAAGAGATTTGTTTTTTCATACAATAACGATGAAATAAAAAAATAACACATTTTCTACCAAACTACTGAAAAAATCGTTGTCAAAGTACCAAGTATCAAGTATCATTCAGATTGACTAAAACAGCAATGAAAAGCAAAACTAAATCGAAAAAAATTTAAAATTGACGAAGATAAGAGATTTGTTTTTTCATACAATAACGATGAAATAAAAAAATAACACATTTTCTACCAAACTACTGAAAAAATCGTTGACAAAGTATCAAGTATCATTCAGATTGACTAAAACAGCAATGAAAAGCAAAACTAAATCGAAAAAAATTTAAAATTGACGAAGATAAGAGATTTGTTTTTTCATACAATAACGATGAAATAAAAAATAACACATTTTCTGCCAAACTACTGAAATAATCGTTGTCAAAGTATCAAGTATCAAGTATCATTCAGATTGACTAAAACAGCAATGAAAAGTAAAACTAAATCGAAGAAAAAATTAAGATTGACGGATTTAACAGATTTGTTTTTTCATACAATAACAATGAAATAAAAAAATAACACATTTTCTGCCAAAGTATCAAATATCTATTAAAATTGACTAAAACAGCAATGAAAAGCAAGTCTAAATCGAAAAAAAAAATTATGATTGACTGAGTTAATAGATTTTTTTTTCATACAATACCGATGAAATAAAAATAACACATTTTCAGCCATAGTATCAAAATCTATTAATATTGACTAAACCAGCAATGAAAAGCAATCCTTATTCGATGGAAAAATTCAGATTGACGGATTTAAGAGATTTGTTTTTTCATACAAAAACGATGAAATAAAAAAATAACACATTTTCTACCAAACTACTGAAAAAATCGTTGTCAAAGTATCAAGTATCATTCAGATTGACTAAAACAGCAATGAAAAGCAAAACTAAATCGAAGAAAATTTAAAATTGACGGAGATAAGAGATTTGTTTTTTCATACAATAACGATGAAATAAAAAAATAACACATTTTCTACCAAACTACTGAAATAATCGTTGTCAAAGTACCAAGTATCAAGTATCATTCAGATTGACTAAAACAGCAATGAAAAGCAAAACTAAATAGAAAAAAAAAATTAAGATTGAAGGATTTAAAAGATTTTTTTTGTCATACAATAACGATGAAATAAAAAAATAACACATTTTCAGCCAAAGTATCAATATCTATTAATATTGACTAAACCAGCAATGAAAAGCAATCCTTATTCGAAGAAAAAATTAAGATTGACGGATTTAAGAGATTTGTTTTTTCATACAATAACGATGAAATAAAAATAACACATTTTTTACAAAACTACTGAAAAAATCGTTGTCAAAGTATCAAGTATCAAGTATCATTCAGATTGACTAAAGCAGCAATAAAAAGCAACTCTAAATCGAAAAAAATTAAGATTGACGGAGATAAGAGATTTGTTTTTTCATATAATAACGATGAAATAAAAAAAATAAGACATTTTCTGCCAAACTACTGAAAAAATCGTTGTCAAAGTATCAATTATCAAGTATCATTCAGATTGACTAAAACAGCAATGAAAAGCAAATCTAAATCGAAAAAAAAAATTAGGATTGACTGAGTTAATAGATTTTTTTTTTCATACAATAACGATGAAATAAAAATAACACATTTTCTGCCATAGTATCAAAATCTATTAATATTGACTAAACCAGCAATGAAAAGCAATCCTTATTCGACGAAAAAATTAAGATTGACGGATTTAAGAGATTTGTTTTTTCATACAATAACGATGAAATAAAAAAATAACACATTTTCTGCCAAACTACTGAAAAAATCGTTGCCAAAGTATCAAGTATCATTCAGATTGACTAAAACAGCAATGAAAATCAAATTTAAATCGAAAAAATCTAAGATTGACGGAGATAAGAGATTTTTTTTTTCAAAAAATAACGATGAAATAAAAATAACACATTTTTTGTCAAACTACTGATAAAATCGTTGTCAAAGTATCAAAATTCATTTAGATTGAGCAATGAAAAGAAACTCTAAATCGAAAAAAAAAAATTAGGATTGACGGAGATATTTAATTTTTTTTTCATACAATAACGATGAAATAAAAATAACACATTTTCAGCCATAGTACCAATATCTATTAATATTGACTAAACCAGCAATGAAAAGCAATCCTAAATCGAATTAAAAATTAAGATTAACGGATTTAAGAGTTTTTTTTTTCAAACAATAACGATGAAATAAAAAAAATAAGACATTTTCTGCCAAACTACTGAAAAAATCGTTGTCAAAGTATCAAGTATCAAGTATCATTCAGATTGACTAAAACAGCAATAAAAAGCAACTCTAAATCGAAAAAAATTAAGATTGACGGAGATAAGAGATTTTTTTTTATACAATAACGATGAAATAAAAGTAACACATTTTCTGTCAAACTACTGAAAAAATCGTTGTCAAAGTATCAAGTATCATTCAGATTGACTAAAACAGCAATGAAAAGCAAAACTAAATCGAAAAAAATTTAAAATTGACGGAGATAAGAGATTTGTTTTTTCATATAATAACGATGAAATAAAAAAAATAAGACATTTTCTGCCAAACTACTGAAAAAATCGTTGTCAAAGTATCAAGTAACAAGTATCATTCAGATTGACTAAAACAGCAATGAAAAGCAAATCTAAATCGAAAAAAAAAATTAGGATTGACTGAGTTAATAGATTTATTTTTCATACAATAACGATGAAATAAAAATAACACATTTTCAGCCATAGTATCAATATCTATTAATATTGACTAAACCAGCAATGAAAAGCAATCCTTATTCGAAGAAAAAATTAAGATTGACGGATTTAAGAGATTTGTTTTTTCACACAATAACGATGAAATAAAAAAATAACACATTTTCTACCAAACTACTGAAAAAATCGTTGTCAAAGTATCAAGTATCATTCAGATTGACTAAAACAGCAATGAAAAGCAAAACTAAATCGAAAAAAATTTAAAATTGACGGAGATAAGAGATTTGTTTTTTCATACAATAACGATGAAATAAAAAAAATAAGACATTTTCTGCCATACTACTGAAAAAATCGTTGTCAAAGTATCAAGTATCAAGTATCATTCAGATTGACTAAAACAGCAATGAAAAGCAAATATAAACCGAAAAAAAAAATTAGGATTGACTGAGTTAATATATTTTTGTCATAAAATAACGATGAAATAAAAATAACACATTTTCAGCCATAGTATCAATATCTATTAATATTGACTAAAACAGCAATGAAAAGCAAAACTAAATCGAAAAAAAAATTAAGATTGACGGATTTAAGAGATTTTTTTGTCATACAATAACGATGAAATAAAAAAATAACACATTTTCTGCCAAACTACTGAAAAAATCGTTGTCAAAGTATCAAGTATCAAATATCATTAAGATTGACTAAAACAGCAATGAAAAGCAAATATAAACCAAAAAAAAAACTTCGGATTGACTGAGTTAATATATTTTTGTCATAAAATAACGATGAAATAAAAATAACACATTTTCAGCCATAGTATCAATATCTATTAATATTGACTAAAACAGCAATGAAAAGCAAAACTAAATCGAAAAAAAAATTAAGATTGACGGATTTAAGAGATTTTTTTTGTCATACAATAACGATGAAATAAAAAAATAACACATTTTCTGCCAAACTACTGAAAAAATCGTTGCCAAAGTATCAAGTATCATTCAGATTGACTAAAACAGCAATGAAAAGCAATTCTAAATCAAAAAAAATTAAGATTGACGGATTAAAGAGATTTTTTTTGTCATACAATAACGATGAAATAAAAAAATAACACATTTTCTGCCAAACTACTGAAAAAATCGTTGTCTAAGTATCAAATATCAAATATCATTAAGATTGACTAAAACAGCAATGAAAAGCAAATATAAACCAAAAAAAAAAATTCGGATTGACTGAGTTAATATATTTTTGTCATAAAATAACGATGAAATAAAAATAACACATTTTCAGCCATAGTATCAATATCTATTAATATTGACTAAAACAGCAATGAAAAGCAAAACTAAATCGAAAAAAAAATTAAGATTGACGGATTTAAGAGATTTTTTTTGTCATACAATAACGATGAAATAAAAAAATAACACATTTTCTGCCAAACTACTGAAAAAATCGTTGCCAAAGTATCAAGTATCATTCAGATTGACTAAAACAGCAATGAAAAGCAAAACTAAATCGAAAAAAATTTAAAATTGACGGAGATAAGAGATTTGTTTTTTCATACAAAAACGATGAAATAAAAAAAATAAGACATTTTCTGCCATACTACTGAAAAAATCGTTGTCAAAGTATCAAGTATCAAGTATCATTCAGATTGACTAAAACAGCAATGAAAAGCAAATCTAAATCGAAAAAAAAAATTAGGATTGACTGAGTTAATAGATTTTTTTTTTCATACAATAACGATGAAATAAAAATAACACATTTTCAGCCATAGTATCAAAATCTATTAATATTGACTAAACCAGCAATGAAAAGCAATCCTTATTCGACGAAAAAATTAAGATTGACGGATTTAAGAGATTTGTTTTTTCATACAATAACGATGAAATAAAAAAATAACACATTTTCTGCCAAACTACTGAAAAAATCGTTGCCAAAGTATCAAGTATCATTAAGATTGACTAAAGCAGCAATGAAAAGCAAATTTAAATCGAAAAAATCTAAGATTGACGGAGATAAGAGATTTTTTTTTTCAAAAAATAACGATGAAATAAAAATAACACATTTTTTGTCAAACTACTGAAAAAATCGTTGTCAAAGTATCAAAATTCATTAAGATTGAGCAATGAAAAGAAACTCTAAATCGAAAAAAAAAATTAGGATTGACGGAGATATTTAATTTTTTTTTCATACAATAACGATGAAATAAAAATAACACATTTTCAGCCATAGTACCAATATCTATTAATATTGACTAAACCAGCAATGAAAAGCAATCCTAAATCGAATTAAAAATTAAGATTAACGGATTTAAGAGATTTGTTTTTTCATACAATAACGATGAAATAAAAAAAATAAGACATTTTCTGCCATACTACGGAAAAAATCGTTGTCAAAGTATCAAGTATCAAGTATCATTCAGATTGACTAAAACAGCAATAAAAAGCAACTCTAAATCGAAAAAAATTAAGATTGACGGAGATAAGAGATTTTTTTTTATACAATAACGATGAAATAAAAGTAACACATTTTCTGTCAAACTACTGAAAAAATCGTTGTCAAAGTATCAAGTATCAAATATCATTAAGATTGACTAAAACAGCAATGAAAAGCAAATATAAACCGAAAAAAAAAATTCGGATTGACTGAGTTAATATATTTTTGTCATAAAATAACGATGAAATAAAAATAACACATTTTCAGCCATAGTATCAATATCTATTAATATTGACTAAAACAGCAATGAAAAGCAAAACTAAATCGAAAAAAAAATTAAGATTGACGGATTTAAGAGATTTTTTTTGTCATACAATAACGATGAAATAAAAAAATAACACATTTTCTGCCAAACTACTGAAAAAATCGTTGCCAAAGTATCAAGTATCATTCAGATTGACTAAAACAGCAATGAAAAGCAATTCTAAATCAAAAAAAATTAAGATTGACGGATTAAAGAGATTTTTTTTGTCATACAATAACGATGAAATAAAAATAACACATTTTCTGCCAAACTACTGAAAAAATCGTTGTCTAAGTATCAAATATCTAGTATCATTCATATTGACTAAAACTGCAATGAAAAGCAAAACTAAATCGAAAAAAAAATAAGATTGACAGAGTTAAGAGTTTTTTTTTTTCATACAATAACGATGAAAAAAAAATAACACATTTTCTGTCAAACTACTGAAAAAATCGTTCTCAGCAATGAAAAGCAAATCTAAATCGAAAAAAAATTAAGTTTGACGGAGATAAGAGATTTTTTTTTATACCATAACAATGAAATAAAAAAATACCACATTTTCTGGCAAACTACTGAAAAAATCGTTGTCAAAGTATCAAGTATCATTCAGATTGACTAAAACAGCAATGAAAAGTAAAACTAAATCGACAAAAATTAAGATTGGCGGAGTTAAGAGATTTCTTTTTTTTATCCAATAACTCATGTTCTCATATTATTCTTTATTTTCTTTTTTATGCAAGGAGTTTTCGTATTATAATAGGATAATTATATCATTTTATTTTTGGTTTAAGTTCAGGAGTGTTTTCATAGGCTGCTTGCTGTATGTCGGTTTTAAACTTATTAGCATCTTGTTCTAGTTGCTCCTTGTTTATAAGGGACTTAAAGGCTTATTAGTCGGTTTTTTGATCGAGTGTCACTTTAAAAGAATCCCAGTTTGTCCATTTATTAATTATTTATTATTATTTATTAAATTTGCACTAAGAAGCTCTTTTCCTCTAGTTGTAGGTAATCTGGAACCCCAGTGTATTATTACAATTATAAATCTTTTTCCAATATTACTGAAAAGTTCGAGATAATCTTTTCCTTTCAAAATGTGTTTCGGAGGGATATCATTAAAATAAAAAATAATAAATTGAAGTCGTATAAGACAAAAATAATATAAGTTAAATAATAATTTAGAGTATTCTATAATGAATCAGAAAATTAATAATAAGAAATAAAATAGATTAGTAATTTTTTTTATATATTTGCTTATACTACATAAAAAAAAATATAAATTGAATTATATAAATATAATTATAATATTTTATAAAAAAAAAATATTGATGACTTTTTTTTTATTTAGTCCTCTTCTTCTACTTCTTGTTTTATTTTTGTTGGCTTGGCCTACAATTTTGTAGCCATATCACCATTGCAATTTTTTTTTTTTTTTAAATAATGTTTTAATTATAATTTCTTAAAATTAGTTATAATTGATAAATACTTATTCTAGATATCATTTCATTAAATAACTTATCTAATAATCTAAACCTATTAGAACCTAACTTATATAAATAACCTAACAGTAACTCTAAAAGTATATAAAAGTAAATATTACCATTTTATAATTCTAATTTAAATTCTTATCTATATTCACACTATACACTATATCTATATACGTTTTATCTATATATATATATAAACAAAGAAAGAATATATATGTATTTCTGTATTTCTTTTTTTTTCTTATATATACTTTTTTATTGATCTTTGGGTCAAAAATGACTTTAAAGAAAATATCCAAAAGTTCCATCCTTGGATACTAAATATCTATGTTGGCTGAAATTACAAAGGCGACGATATCTACATAATCCCTGCGTTTTTTTGTTGATAGCAATTTCTCTAGAGAGCTATCATCTTTCATTAAATTAGGGAATTTTGCCCTAATTTTGTCATGCTTTTAAGTTTAAGATTGTATGTTCAATATCATCCTTTACTTTGCATGTGGTACATTTATCCTTTTTTTAAGTATCCTACAATTTTCACCAATTTTGAACCGTCTGTATGTTTGGCAAAACCCATGGTTTGATCTTATCCTTGTCATAACACGGATTTGTTTGGCATGGTTTTTCTTTCACCATTCCAATACTAATTTTAAAATAGACTCTACTTTTTGTCTGAGATATTTCCACAAAACGTTGGTTCCATTTTTTTCTTTTGGTTCCAAAAGGGAAATACCGATACTTTTAGTCATGTAAATACAGCATTTCTGTTTTTTTTATTTTTTTTCTAAGGAATTTTTTATGAAATTTGAATTGAATTTTCGTTACAAAGTAAAAATGTCAGTTAGGTTTTAGAACACAAAAAAGTCTTAAATTTTCAATAAATGTAAATATATTTTTTTTTGTAACGCGGAAAATAAAATAAAATACTGTTTTGATTCTCAAACTAGGAATGCACATATATAATATCGTATATGTTATTAATTGTAAAAATCATAATATTCAAATATATTTTGTATTATTAGTATAAGAACTGTATTAAAAATGTATAACATATATTAATGAATTAGTAGGAATAAGTGTTTTCTTGAAGCAAGAAAGAGACAAAACTCAGTACACTGGAATTGGATTACGAACTTTTTGTTTTCCTTTTCGGAACATATTTTAAAAATCAAGTTTTTGTAAAAATTCGTTGTATCCTTATTTTTTTATATAAGTACTAATGACATTGAGTGTGTCAGTATTACATTATATTTGTTTTTGTTTCTACAAGCAGCTTTTATTCCTTCATATATTCCGATAAGTTCTGCTGTTCCAATACATATCTCCGGATTTAATTAAATTTTAATTTTTTCCTCAGAAGATATTGTAAATACCGATTCCTACTCCGTCAACCATCTGTGTAAATTTGATTTTACATTCCATATGTTTTTTGTAGTCTTTCCTTTAGTTCTGTGAAAATAAAAAAAAAAGCACAGAAGTCCGTCAATATTAATTTATTTTCAATTTCGATTTGGTATTTCTTGCTATTTTAGTCCATATTGATGACTTTGGCTGAACCGTGCACATTTTTATTTCTTCATTGTTGTTGAAGTAAAAAATTCATTCATTAAATTAATTTGAAACTACCGACTTAGATTCTCAAGACGATCTAGAAGAGGTAGAGGGTGGAATCTAGTATCAATCGAAAGATATAAAAAAATTGTTTTGAAAATCGGTAAGTCTCAAAAAACAAATTTCCATTACTTTTCCGGCAATCGGAAAAACCATTTTTTTTTTGTAAGTTTTTTCAATTTTTTTAGCCAAACAACCTAAATTGCGCCTAATACACTACGATCAAACATCATTTTTTCATCATTTGCGTCTTTGATAATACGAAACACAAAAAAATGATCATAGTCTTTTTTTAGTCTAACATGATAGAGGCCTATAGTAGTATCATAATTCAATTGTATAAAATAATAATTCGATAAAGTTGAACCTAATCACAGAACCAGTTTACGAAATATAACAAAGGTGGCGCTAATTATATTTTTATTATTGTACTGCGAATTGTTATTTTAAATTGATACACTAATTATTTTTGACTATTTTAACATGTAAATTACTCTTTCAATGTTAGTTTTAATTTCATGTTAGTATAATAACTAAGGATGAGTAAAATTATCAATTTTAATATTTTTACTATATAGTTATACATATTTAAAGTTAAAATAATGGAATTTCATAAATTATTATTTATAAACTTTTATGCTAATGCATTATATATATATTTTAAAATGTAAAAAAAAAATATTGCGCTGTTAATTAAAAATTTTTTATATATATTTTCTAAAAATACATATTTTAACAAATAGTAAAAATTTCGAAAAAGTTAATAATTTTTTCAAATAGATATTATTTTGGTTCTTTACTTGGAAAAATAAGTGAAGTTATAAGCAAGAGAATTGTATATTATAAAATGAATGGGCTTCTATTTTTAAGTTTTCTAAAAACATGTCTGTTTTTCGAAATATGTTTAAAACTGACATTTAATTTAAGTCTAGAGAATATCACTTCATCCATTCAACAATTGCAACCCAATAAATATTACTTTTTTTAAATAAATAGCATTGGAATAAATATAAAATAAATAATCACATATATTATTCTTTAATAAAAAATTATTCTTTTGTGAATGTTCAATCAATGATTTAATACTTTTAAAATTGTAAATTTAAAAAATGTGTAAATTAACGCATTGTGCACAATTTTTTATCTTTTAAATCAGATATGTATAAAACATATATTATAATCAAAATTAATATTGTATATATCTGTAAACAGCAAACATTTGAGTTTTATATATGATAAATATCAATATATAACAAAGTTTAAATTTATTTTAAGAATGTTAAAATAAAATAGTGTAAACTTGTAAATCACCAATAAAAAAATCTTAAATCTGAATTTTGTATTATTAAGAGTATTGAATATCAAAAAGAAAAAACGTATTTATAATTTTCAATTATTGATTTTGTTGAATAAAATAAATATTTCTTTTGATAATACAAAGCAATGACCACTTATATAGAGGATGATGAAGGTATTTTTTTTTTTTTTTTTTTTTATACTGAAAATGAATTTACTAATTTTTAGGTAAATTTATACCTGCAACACAGCGTCCTGATGGAACATGGAGAAAGGCGCGCAGAGTAAAAGATGGTTATGTACCACAAGAAGAAGTGCCTTTGTATGAAAGTAAAGGTAAACAATATGCTAAAAAGCCAGATTTGCCAGTGGGTATGTGCTTGAAAGTTGTACAGCAAATCAAAGATAAAAAATGCTCAAAAAACAAGGACAACCAAAATACAGTGAATCGTAAACAACTCCCTGAACTAGTTATAACAAATAAGCAACCAGGAATGAATAACAAACTAACCTCGCAACCAACAACATCGTCAATTACAACAAATTTACAACAAACAGTAAAAAATAATACAATTAAACTAAATACTAAATGTAATACTAATAATAATGTAAATAATATTAAAAAACAGAATATAAAAAAAATTGGAGTAAAAAAGGTGACTAAAATTGAAACAGTGGTTGATATACATTTAGATCCACAATCTGAGCATAATAAGAAAATAAAAAAATTAAAAAAGAAATTACGTGAAATAGGTGCTATTGAAATTAAATTAAACTCTGGTGAAATTAAAAGTTTAGGAAAAGATCAGGAAGATAAAGTGGGTAGAAAAACCGAAATAATAAACGAACTTAGTCTATTGGAACAATTAACTATATAATATTAATATTGTGCCATCAACAAGAAATATAAACCCTTAAATATATTGTGCAAATTATTATTTTAATTGTATAAAATTTCACTTAAGTTTTAATAAATGTTTTAAAATTAAATTATGTAAGTTTAATATGGATTTTCCTAAAGGAAATACGGATTTTCATAACAGTTTTTTAATATCTTTCAATTGATACCAAGTTCCACCCTCTACTTCTTCTAGATCTTGAGAGTTTAAGTGGGTAGTTCCCAAAATTCTTACTGTTAATCAAAAGAAATTCAACAATTATTTAAAATTACATATTTATGTATTTATAAAAATTTAGGAACAAAAGTCATTTTAAATTTATTATATATAATACTATAATATTGTGATTTATAAACAAGAAAGCTAATAATAATAATATAATATAATCAAAAACAACGTCAATCGACAAATTATAAATTTGATATAACTTCTTATCACATGGAAATCTATAATGAAAACGAATCAGCTTTTTTACGAAATAATTAATATAATTTCTAGTCGATATATTGCAGTAGATAATTGGTCTACTTAAATTCGAATAATGACGAAAAATAAATGAAATCAATATAACTGATGATAGCAGTTGATCAATGTAGAAAATTATTTTTGAACCAATTTAAAGCCAAGATAACTGAATTTCCTAATTTAGAATTTCGCACTTCGTCAAAGCATTTACGCAATATGCAAAATGCCGTGTAAATACTATAAAAGATGTTTTTTTAAGCATAATTTCTTATAGAATTCGAATTCATTTGTCAACACCAAACTAAGAGACAAAACAATTCGAAATTTACTTCTTTATACGTGTTTAATGTTTTTAATTGGAGCGGTATTTCTTTATTAGCATTTTTATCTTTGCTATCTTTTGTCTTGTCCAAAAGAAAATTTCATTATTTCCAGAATGCATTTATTGTTAATGTGAGCATTATCTTACGGAAAACATCTAATAATTTTGATCCAGATCATTAAAATCATGCAAATTTGTTACCATTGGCGAAGGATTATCAACATTTATATTTTAGAATTTGTGAAATTATTATTTAGCTAGTTCTACTCTTGCTATATATGGAATATTCAAACATACTAAGAGGAACCTGATCGTTTATTGCCGAAAGCATATAACACACCAATGATAAACGCATGCAACTAAAAAAACTGCTAAGGTGTGTTTACATATATCTTAAATAAGTATAAAAAACAAATTTTTAGTTAGAATTTTAAAAATATAAATTTACATATATAAAAAATAAATTTTATGATTAAATTTTAATAATAATAATTATTATAAAATATTATAATTAATAAAACATAAATTTTGATAATTTACTATTTCTAATAATAAATAAATAAATAATAAAATTCAGTTTTATAAAATAAAATCAAATTAATAATAATATTGTTTGGCTATCCGAAATACTATATTTCCAAATTTGTTTGTCTTTTCCTTTTGTTTTATCAGTGAGAATAAGGGTGTGAAGCAGGGCTTCTAATATAGTTACATCCAAAGGGTTATGATCTATAGAATTTTTTGTATTAAATAAATGTATACTTGAAATATTTGATTTAATCAAAACTTACTTTCATTATTTACAAGAGCTAAATTAATGTTATCAACAGTTTTCTGATCGAAAATAATTCCGATTTTCTTTTGTAAATTCTTCCCATCCGGCTACTAAGCCACACGGATGAGCAAAGCAAGTCTCAAAATCAATATCAATCTAAAGTATGACGAAATTAAATAGTTGAACATAAAAAAATGAAACGAAAAAATGCCCATACTTTCACGAAAATCTTTCAGTCTCAGTTGTGAAGTCTCCTTTCAAAGCCAAACTCTAAAATAAAAGAAAATAATATACAAATTTAAATATATTTATTATAACTTCAGTTCATAACCAACCGAAATATCCTGTCTCGTATCCTGAAATAGTCATTGTCTTTCATAAGTAAATGGTTTGTAGTATTTGTTCTGATAATATAATCTACTAGCGTTTCCCTCAATTTTTGTGTTAATATATTGTAATTTTTTTCGTAATAATTAGCCTTGCAAAGATTTTTGGTACTCGAAAATGTTCTGCAAAAAAGATTTTGTATTAGTTGCAAAATGCAAATAGTATATTTATAACAAAAAACAGATTAAAAATTCATTTCAATTCATAATATAATCTTTTTTAGTTAAATAATTTTTTTTTGTAACTGAGAAAATAAAACGAAATACAGTTCTCATACAAGGAATAGGAATACAAAATATATTTGAATGGATTTACGGACAATTGGTCATGCGGACGATTGATCATAGGACTATTGAACATAGGACGATTAGTCACAACAGAATTTAGATTTTTGTTGCAGCGCCGCATAATTTTTAGTTAGAATTTTAAAAATCCAAATCCATTTTAAAAGTCCACACTAAATTCTGTCAAAAAATTAATAGTATATTTCAATCTTTTAACAAAAAATTATAACAACCTCTCTTGTACTTACTTTTAAAGTTATTAGTTTCTTCTAAACACCATTCAATTAATAAATAATGTAATTGGTCATCAAAAAATTGATTTTTATTTGGAGGTGGAGGATGATAATTCACTGAACCGAACCGAATTAAATAACTATATGTGTGATGGATGAAAATTAAATATCTATATATAATTTGCTAAAAGTTTTTTTTAAACTACTAAAGTGACCCGTCAAAATAATTAATTTAATTATAACATACATTCTTATTAACTGTCGTAATTTTAAAATTTAATTATTTTTGAAACAAAATTTTTATATACACAAAATTAACCAAACCAATCGATCAAACGTTTACTGACGAACGATTAAAATGAATCTCATCTCATCTTCAACACAAAAGCTAAACCATTACTACACTTCGCAATGCATATACAGTACAAGCGCATATAAACGCATTCAGTTTATAGTTATCATTGCGTTTGGTTTTGTAATAAGAAGAAAAATACACATGCAAACTAATATTATAATATATCTTAGAAAACTTAATTTGTAGTTAGAAATTATTGATTAGTTTAACTGAAAATTCAATTAAAAAAAAAATGATTGAATAAATTAATTTTTTTTTGAGTTATATTTTAAAAAGTCAAGAAATTGCTTGAATTTTTTTCCTTATTTTTTAAAATTCGATTCTGGTTTAAAATCAAGAAAAAATGTGCCATATCAAATAAATATTGCTTGAAATTAGCAATATTTATTTGTTTTGAACAAAAACACATAAGAATTTAAAACTTATTACCAATTAAATAAATTTAAATCGAGAAATTATTTCTGTTTTATGGATTTTCTTGTTTCAAGAAATGAAATGGATTAGTTTAGAAAACAAAATTCTCTCAGTGTACATTCACTAATTGAATTGAATAAGAAAGTAATAAAAAGTTTAACATTGCATGATAATTAGTTAATTATAAAAAGCAATTTCAAAATATATATTTACACATTTATTTTGTAATTTATATTTTATTATATATATAATGTTACATTAAGGAACTACTAAATTAAAATAATAATAAAACTTTTAATTAAAAATTTAATAATAATATGGACAATAAATCTAATAGTTAATATTATATATAAGTCAAACAGACAAAAAGTTTATTTTCAATCATATAAAACAATTTTTGTTTCATTGCTTCTTCATTAACAGATAATTTTTACATTGCAGATAGGTTCTCAGTTGATCTTAGGTTTCTTAAAATATCCCACCTTCAAATAAAAAAAAATATTTTAGAATAATTGTATTATATATTCATTCAAAATACTTACAAACTAGTATATCTTGTGTCTCGTTTACGACCTAAATTACATAACTTGAAGTGACACGGAGTCATATCTACAAAAGTAAAAGAATTAATTTCTATATATATATATATTATATACATGAAGAACTTACATCCATTATCTTTTTTTTTATCAGCAGTCCACGATTTTTTAATAATACCATATTTATTAATATAAATAGGTAAAAGTTTCTCATTTTTATCAACAAATTTTCTATAATCATTATTGTACTTTTGATACAATGAAATCTCTTTTAGTGTAGAATATATTTCAGGGTTTCGATATAACAGATATTGGAAATACTTGTGCTTCTAAGTAATGTTGTATACATTATTATTTCTATATTATGTAAATTTTAAAATATTTTAAATACCATATTATTTATACGCGTATCATAGCTGAATGAATCGTCAAATAAATTAGCTTTAATACCAAATATGGACATTCCATCATCTTTATTTGCCACTATATTACCATTAAAACATAAAATAATCATTAAAGTGAAGCTAAACGTTATTGGACATCGTATTGCCATTATAATATATTTATATATTGCAGTGAAATTTAGTTTTAAAAAATTTATTCTGTAATGAAGAAAAAATAAAATTCATTAAACACATCTTTTTATTAAGTTTATCGATATTTAATAGTAATTTTAAATTCTTTTATGTCACAGTTATTATGAATTATGAGAATGCTTTTATACTAAATTATACTTGCCTTTATATGCATTTATTACTTCTAGTATTTGGATTATTTTAATTTTTCAGTCCAGAAAATATATATTGAATAATTGCATACCTCGATTGTTGCAAGTCCCTAAAAATTTACATTAGAGACTCAATAATTTCATCTAATTAATTTGTTAATTTCTACCATTGTAAATTTTAAATTCTTTTTAAATAAATTTTTTTATCATTTTTATATATTATGAATTATTTACATTATTGTGTTTTATAGATTGATTGGTTTTACCCGGAACATTTTCTTAAGTTATTGTTAAGATGACATATGATGTTTGACTTTAAAATTGTTTTTATGCATGTTCTAAATGTTTTTCAAATTAATGGTGTAGCCAAGCCAATTATTATTTTTGTTTATGTATGAACCAAAAGAACCAAAAAAATGAATTTATTATGAAATAATTTGAGCTGTCGATTTTTACATATTAATAACAAGTATAATGAAGGATTAGGAAAAAAATTATATTCTGCACTGTTTTTGTTCAAAAATAAAATTGATTAATTGATTCAATTAATTTTGTTTTTATATCATACTTCAATTATTTTCCCTTTTAAATAATTTCTCATATAAGTAGAAAAATTAAAAAATTGTGATGTTCCATGGAAATATTTGACACGATAAAAAATGTTTTTTTAGCCAATCATCACAAATTGAGTTATGATCAGCCAAACATAATTTTTTCATCATTTGCATCTATTACAATACGAAACACAAAAAATGTGATCATTGTCATTTTTTTAGTCTAACTTTATAATATATCACCAAATATTATTATTTTATGCTTTTTTTTTTCATGTTTAAAATTTTTGCTGTTGTCGAAGTCGTTTAAAAAGCTAAAAGTTTTTCTTGTCTTTTTATAAAAATGTTATTATTATATTAATTCTTGTGAACTTTTATTTTATTTGTTATATTTTATTCGAATATTTATATTATTTTATTATTATTATTATTATTATTATTATTATTATATATCAATACATTTTATTTTGAATTCAAATTATAGTAGTAGTGTAATAAAATTATTATATATATATATTTATTAAAAACATTATAAAATTTATAGCATTTATATTTTTTACTAAACATTGTCATATTTAATAAAATAAATAAGCACTGAGATGAAAAACAACCAATACTGAAAATAATAAAAAACACGAAGAAAAAATATATTTATGCGTTGATGTTGTCGCTTCTATTTTTTTTTTTTTTAATAGTGAATTTCTCAACGCACCGATATTGCATGTACAGTGAAAAGTGAAAAAATGAAACAAAAAGAGAATAATAAAATAAAACCTAAAAACACCAGACAACCCAGTTTTTTCCTTTCGCTTTCCCAAAATATTTTGACATTTTTTTTCGTTTTCATACAATTTTATAGTTTAATTAATCGAATTTAAAAAGGTTAAAAAATATAATTCAGATTCCTGGTAAGTGTTATACTATTATTTTGTATAACACAATTCTGGAATTTTTTATATAGACATGATAACTGTTAGCATGTTTACTAATTGGTTTCTTGTAACCATTCTTCTCCTACCTATATATATATATATATATATATATATATAGAGTTGTGATAAATTTGTTAGAGAAAAATTTAAAGAAAATTGGAACTTTTTAAATCTATATATAATAAATTTTTAAGTAAGCTGTTGGATTATTGTGTACAATACGAAATTCCCACATTGAAAAAGGTTTTTCCGATTGATTGAAAAATAATGAAAATTTTTTTACGAATAATTTTTTACATTAAAATGGCTTAAATACCTTAAATTTTAATACTTCAAAAACAAAAAATCTAAAATGATTGTTTAGCTACAATATGTCATTATTGATTGGAGCAAATGTTTTGTGACATACATATAAATGTATTAGAATATTTTTGCTATACCTATATAATTTCACTAATTATCACTTGCCGAATTTTTAATAATTACATAAATAAAAAAAAATTATTAGGAATGTTTTTGTCCAAAGGAACAAATAAGAAATTTACAAAGCATTTAAAACTTTTTCTTTAACCAGTTCAGTTTAATTATTAGAAAAAAATAATTCTTAAACTCTATTTTATTTATTCTTATCTCTTTGTAGAATCTTTGAATAATTATTTTATAAATAAATCAGGAATATTTATTCAATAAAAAATAACGGCATAAATAATAATGATTTAAATATATAATGTTTAGAGAAATACTCTAATTATAACACATTGTAAAAAAATAACCCAAATTGAAAATACTATGCTTAATATTCGTATCATTGTT
The DNA here is from genome assembly GCA_961205885.1 of Ptychoptera albimana. Classification (NCBI taxonomy): domain Eukaryota; kingdom Metazoa; phylum Arthropoda; class Insecta; order Diptera; family Ptychopteridae; genus Ptychoptera; species Ptychoptera albimana. Next base: position 48,827,526 of record OY540801.1, read on the forward strand.
TTTTAGACAACGTTAAACTAAATATCTCTTACAAAATAACACTAGTTGATTGAACAATGTATAAAATAAATGTTAAGATATTAAATAATGTAAATAAACAAAAAACATTACACTACTTTTGATTTGTACATTAATAAACCACTGAGTCCTTCTATAATAAAACATTTAACAATAATATCAAACCTTTTAATTAAGTAACTAAACTTTTCGTTTTATTTATTAAATTTTATTAATCTGAAAAGATGAATAATGCACCTCAATATTTTAATACAAAATAACTGTTATTTTTTAATTTATTTATATTTGTGTCTTTAAATATTTCAACTCACTTTTATAAATTTTTATGGAATACTAAATTATAAATAATTTATCATTTAATGTTACTACGTGAAAATCTTGTTTAATTGTGAAGCTGCAAATCGCATTACTTCTGCTTTTATATCACTTGAATCAAACAAAAAAAAAGTGGAAATATATCTTTGACTGTAAAGGTGCAAAGGATTCAGTGTAGTAATAATAAGAATATTCAAAACCACTTTTGCTACATAACGTGTTATATGTTGATAAATTGTTTTTTATTGTAATCAATCCATTAAAAGCTTTTATTACTGCATTTTAAAATTGGCAACAGGTAAAAATTTTAATTTTCTGTAAACAATCTCATTTCTTTTGTTTCAGTTTTAATAAAAATTTTTGTTTTTATCTTTTTATCTTTAAAACCATAATTGATTACTTTTAATCAGATACTACATGTTATTTTTATTATTAATTATTTAAAGATGATAATCGTGAAAAATATTGCATAAATTAATTCCAAAAATGAAATAATAAGAAGTTTTTTTCTAATTAAAGGATTCCGAATTTAAGAGCTTTAACTGTATTTATAAATTATAATATAAGTTGGATATAAACTATAATATAAATATTAATTATATTTTACTTGCTACAATGAATGAGCATTACAATAGAATAAATATATAAATTTAATTATAATTTTTTGAATAAAACCATGCTGCACAACGTGTATTTTACAAACGATATTTAATAATTATTTATTTCATATATTGAATTCTTTGTTAAATAGTAAATACGAATTGATTAATATTACTATTATTATTGTTTAATTATTAGAATTTTTTTAATTTAATTTATTTTCCAAATGCTTCTTACCTTTTTTTAAATGTGAATTTAAAATGTTTTTTTAATATAACATCGATAACTAACTTACAGCTTGCATTATAAATTATTCAATATATTTAAAAGCTAAAATTTTAGAATACTATATATAATATAATAATTATATATGAATTCTTAAGAAAAATATTTTTCCTTGTTATTGCAATATTTTTTTACAGTGGCCTAGCGAGAACTGGTAATGTTTTTAAAATCATCAGATATTCATACGTAGATTTACAACAAAAATAAATTTCTTCCAGTTATAATAATATAAAATTAATGCGATAATTACTTAGCTATTGCGCTAGTTATTAAAAAAAAAACAAATAAAATAAAAATAGATGAAGTTAATGAATATTCATCAGTTTTCTATTCACTCTACTGTATTATTATGTCAATAATAATAAAAATGTATAAAAGTCTAATAATTTATTTAAATCAAAATTTATTTAATAAACATTATTTTAAAAAATAAGCATTCTCTTAGAAATATAATAGATAAACATTCATAGGATTTCTGTATTATAATGTAATTATCATTTACATTACGCTTGTATTTTTTTATCTTCAAAATATCATGCATAAGTAGGTTTATTGATATTTTATAAATTCAAGATTTACAATTTTAAATAATTGTCTAATTTTCATTTTTTCACATAATTTTTGGTTGTTTCAATTTTAATAATGTACATCAATATTCATGTTATATACTTAATTATGCTTTGAACATAAGGTAAATATTTTAAAGATGTAAATTGTAATTTCTTTGAAGTGTAGGCGTATATTTTCATTGGTTAAATGAAAAAAGCGGAGTAACAAAATCTATTGTTATAGATGAAATTTTGTAATTTCCTCCACTGATATTTTTTAAAATTAACTTAAAAAAAGAATTGATAAACCACAATACCATCAACGTAGATTACAATTCTAAATTAACCATTTCAATAACATGAGTTTATGATTGTTTTGATATAATCATTTTAAAAAAGTTACTTTATGTATATTATTCATTTAAAGAGGATATATGTTTATAAATAATATTAATAAACTTAAAAAAGTTATTAAAAATCTCCATGAATTAAATTTTTCTTTTATGAAAGTATACAATACAGATAAAATTAGAGAAGCATAATAACTTGTTGAATCAATTTGTTTTAGAATTTTAATGCATGAATAAACACTAAAAAGTTTTAATATTCGTTTAATTTTTTATAGTATGTACTATATTTAGATAATAACAAATACATCACAAAATGTAATTTTATATTAAGTATATCATTGGTACTGCTTTCGTTTTTAACTTTTAGAAAATGAATTTGGTCTTCTCAATGATTAGTGGCAATAAAAGTTTTATCTTTGAATTTTCGCCTTCAGGTATAAATAAATTATTATTATTTATTTATGTTTTTATTTATTTATTGAATAATATAATTATATTTATTTATGTATATATATATTTTATTTTTTTTGCTTTTAATTATCCTTCGTTGTGGTTTAATAAAAGTTATTCAATTTGAATTTGAACAAATTTCTATTCAAATTTAAGAAAACTCCATTGGGAGCATCCTTTATTGATTTTCGAATTGCCTTTTATTTTAATGCAGTGGCTATTCGCAATGGTAACTTCTAGGTAAAATTAATTTTATAAATATATAGGTATACTAATTGAGTCAAATTTTTTTTATATTTTTTAAACCACTAAGAATTTAAAAGTTTAGTATATTTCATCAAAACGCTCTTTAATATTTTTCATTTAATTATTGAAAATAACATGTTGGAACATTTAAATAATGTGCTATGTCAATTCAATATAATAATATAATATTTGTTTTTTAGTTTTATACAAATTTAGTTTTAGTGTCATAAATCTAAGCTATACCGACTTACACTCTAAAGACGATCTAGAAGAGGTAGAGGGTGGAATTTGGTATCAATTCAAAGAAATTAAAAAACTGTTATGAAAATCCGAATGCCCCAAAAAAAAAATTTTCATTACTTTTCCGGCAATCGGAAAAACCATTTTTTTTTGTAAGCCTTTGGGAAAATCCAGCAACAAGATAAAGGATAGTCTAATTAATAAATTGTGATTAAAAATTTTCCGATTTTCTTCACATTTTCCTCAAAACAAATGTTTGTAAAATAATATATGTTTTAGAAAAAACACCCACCATCGACAACTCTTCGGCGAATTGACTTGCATCTTCAAATTGTTTTTCAACTCACGAGAGGATATGAACAGATTTTTTTATTGTCCGAATTATCATAATGTCATCATGGCTACTTGTGCTTCGTGATCTGCCACCTCGATGCACAGTCTGAACCGAAATATTGGCTTTATAAAAGTTAATTATGTGGCATATCACCGATTTTGCCATTCAATATTTAATGACAATAATTTTTGACTAATTCCACTTTTATAATCAATTAGTATTTTTTCTTTAAGTTCTTTCGAATATTTGTTTCTAGCTATTTTACAAGAAAATGGTATTAAAATAAACAGAACTCATCTGCAGATAATTAACGCACAGCCTCCTTGAATTTTTTCGATTGATTTGTTAAAAGACATGGTAACTGTGCTTATTAACGATATATTCTGAAATTGTTCAAAGATCTGATAATAAAACTGAACTTTGCAATTCAGTTCCCTTAGTTTTGGCCAGTCGATAATGAATGTGATTACGGTAAAATTGCAATAATTTTTTTTAACTTTCGTAAGAAAGTATTATTTTTTTTATTATTATTATAGCTTAAGAATTTACTAATAATATGAATAAAAAGAATTTTAATTTCTAAGCATTTTTATTATTTACACAAACAATTGTGCACTAGTTTTTTTAGTTCCCTTTTGGTCAACACTGTATGTTCATTAAAAAAATAAATAAAAATAAAATAAATTAAACTATATAATGTTATAACTTATGTCAAGATGTTTAGAGTTAAACTTCCGTACAAAAAATCCTATCACATCTAGGAACGAACCTTTAGCGTTTGTAGACATAAAGACTCATAAAGAATTTTTAATAAAAGAGACAAATTAAAAAAATTTCAGTTCTAGGAAAGTTCTTTTTAGTTCTATGATCTTGGATTATTACCCCGATTAATTTATATAGAGTTCTATAAACTAAATAATATTTTATTATTAAAATGTTTATATTGTATAATTGTTTAAAATAAATAAATAAATTATATGTCACTTTTTAAATAAAGTAATCATAATTCAAAAATATAATGTATAATAAAAATTGATCATAAGTTCAAGTCGAATTTATATTTTATAAATTAAAATATATTAAATAAATAATGTACCCAATTAAAAATTTAAATTATTTTTCTGATCACAATATTGTATTAAAAAAAAAGATTTTTTATGGGGACTTAACATAATTTTTATTTACTTAACATAAACGCAATAAAAATTATAGAAAAATAATATAAAACAATTCAAAGAGCAATTAAAGTGATAACGTCGCATTATAAATTATGTTTGTAACAATATTAATAAAAACAAACAAATAAAATCGAATTACGTGATTCGATTAAATATAATTAAATTATATAATAAAATATATATATAATATAAGATACTGATATACTAATATACTAATAAACTAAGTATTACCGAGTCAATTTATCCT